>JAREYC010000004.1:2575000-4975000 GCA_030015325.1 Cryptoblepharus egeriae | reverse complement strand
GCAGGGTGGTGATGAGTCAGTGAGTCAGTGAGTGACTCAGTGAGTGACTTTTCTCTATTATATAGATATAGATAAGAATGGGTGAGGGCGGATAAGGACAAGTGCAACCTAAAAAGAGTTCACAAGATGTTCTTCAGCCACATGGTGGGCCTGTGCCTCTATTAAGTGAAATATTTATTTATTTAACAGGTTTAACAGGACTAGGGATATGAACAAATCAAACACTAGATTCAACTGTCAGTCTTGCATCTCCCCCTTCCTCACCCACTACCAACAGTGCCACTTTTTCCTCTAGGCAAAGTTAGCTAAATGCCCTACAGCTATTTGCTAGAGTTTAGATTTTCCCCCCTTCTCTTAGTGCCACAAACAGAGACTGCCACTTGACCAAGGTCCAACACTATGTAAACAAAAAGGGTGGGTGAGTGTGTGTGCGTTTGTGTCTGATGGTGGTTTTGACACAGTGTGACCATGCTGGATTCCAATCCCAAAGGCTGCCCTATGACACTGGGACAGAATCCTACTAATGTCAATGGTTCTGATATCATGTACAGCACACTGCCAGCAGGCCACTCCGAACTGCTGTTGGAAAACAGTAGCAGCATTAGGAAAATGCAGCTGGCAGACTGATAGCACAATCCTAACCAGGTCTACTCAAAAGTTAGCCCATTTTGTTGAATGGGTCTTACTCCCAGGAAAGTGTCTTTAGGATTGCAGCCTGAATCACAGAAAGTAAGCTGGTGTAGGGGCATTTTGTGTGTGGATAGGTGGATCAAGGCATTTTGTGTGTGGATAGGTGGATCTCTGCTTAAGGCAGAGATAAGGATAGTGGTGCCAACAACTTTCATATCCCCTTTTGCCCAGTGTCCCTTTTTCCCCTTATATCTACACCAACAAAATGGCTGGTGTAGGTTTAAGGAGATCTATATTTTTACCGCCTGTAGTGTGTCTCGTTGTCCCCACTTTTTGGATCAATGTATGCTCTGCCAACATGCCTATATCAGGGCATGTGGTGGGAGTAGGATTGGGGCACAAAGGAATGGATGAGAGTAGCAAAACCTTTTTCTTGTTTCAGATACCTTCTGCAGTCCAGCTTGCTATCTTGTGTTGGTCAGATGGAGATGACAACAGCCACTGACACTGAAAAGATGGACAATTCACTACCTAGCTTGGTGGTATGCATACCTCTCCTTTTGGTTACAAAGTTGAAAAGAACCTACTGGGAATCTTGTTTTTATATGGCATCTATCCTTGTCCTAATTTGTGAAGATTCAGGGCGCAATCCAGAGTAACTATGGGAGTCCTTGCTGCGACGTAAGAACAATTTACTGTGGGTTGCAATATGAATTTCCCATAGGTTTTCACTAGGTGGTGCCGTAACTATGTCAATGTAAATGTCTCTTACGTGCTCCTGTAGTTACTCTGGATTGTAGGGTTATTCACACTGCCAAGCACCAACTTTGACTGCACTAGAAGTTGACATCTGCCTTTGATTAACAGTGTGTTACAACCCAACGTTTTCTCAAATAAACAGTTTGCTGAATTCCATTATATTTGCTACAGCGATGCTTTTACTTTGCATGTATACTCAAAGCACAGACTAGAGCACCAACAACTGACCTCGACCACCGTTGAATGACCCGGAGCAAGCTCAAAAACAGCTGGTCGAATCCCAAATGGCTCTTGTTCCACAAAACCAATAGTGGCAATAGACTTCATATAAGAAAAGAGAATGCATTGCCGTGAGATTATAGAAAATCTAAGATCTGATCTGACATTCCTGTAGTTCAATGGAAAGAAAGGGAGGTGAGGAAAGGCTGCTTCTTCTGCAGTACCTACCCGGAAGTTTGATGGTGGCCACATACTCTTTGGCATTATGCAAAACTTCCCGACACTGGCACTTAGATTTCTGCACACAAAGTCCGTGAATTTTATTCCACCCACAAGGCATGCTCCACAGTCTAAGATACGGGGTACTGTAATAGAAAACACAAGCCCTGCAGAAAACTCCCAAGGAAGGTTTTTTTAAACTTCATATGTCCTATCTCTTGTTAACAACTGGTTCTGTAAAGTAGGTGCAAACCTGCTGGAGCCCACCACTGCCTATGATGCTCTCTGGGTGCCCCTGGGCAACTTGCTCTCTTTCTCATCCGTCTTACCTACTTCAAGGTTTTATGATAGATGAACATTGTCCTTTAAAGCTCTTTACTAAAAATGAGTCAAAAGGTTATTGCAGAATGAGAAGCTAATCCCTTCCTACACATTTTCCTGGGAGGAAAACTCAATGAACACAGTGGAACTGACCCTACAATCTAGAGTAACTAAGGGAAGATGTACTTAGTCTGGATTGCTCTATGCATTTCCCATTGGTTTCCCATAGATGGCACCGTAACTACGCTGGTGTAAAAGGTCCCGCAGTTGCTCTGGATTGTAGCCTTTTAGTCGATATGCATAGGTGTATGTTGGCATTTGTTTTACATTTTTAGATTTAGATTTAATGTTTAGATTCTGCTTTCCTTTAAAAGAAATTCAATGTAATAGGGGAAAAAATGTAAAAGTTTTAAAACTTGAAAAACAATGAGTGATAGGTTGGGAACAGAGTGCTCACATGTCAAGACAGGAGGTGGTCTTCTGCCTTTCAAAGGGACCAGGACTGGGTATGTTGACTGAGTCTCCACCAATATGTAATCATCATAATCCGCTAAGGATTCAGGAATGAACTGGACTCTGTATTGGCAACTCATCCCAGGAGCAACAAGCCCTCCTTCACCAGGAAATACACCTAGAAAAACAGCATAAAGGTAGCTAAAATGAAATATAAGAACATAAGAAGTGCCTCTGTTGGATCAGGCCAAAGGCCTATCTAGTCCAGCTTTCTGCATATCACCACAGTCCACCAGATGCCACAGGAAGCACACAAGACAGCAAGACACCTGCATCCAGGTGTTGTGCCCAGTATATGGCATTTTGAGGTTGCCTACATCTATCTAGTCACAAACATACCCATACCCATCATGGCTTGTAACCTGTGACGGTCCTTTCCTGTGGCAGAGTTCCACAGACCAACCACATGGTGGGTAAAGAAATATTTTGTCTGTCCTAACTCTTTCAACACCCTCATTCTGGTGTTATGTGAGAAAGAAAAGAGCATCACTCTATCCACTCTATCCATCCCTTGCATAATTTTATATCCCTAAATCATGTGCCTCTTTTCTTGACTGAAGAACCCTAAATGCTGTAGCCTTTCCTTATTCCGAAGGTGTTCAGACCAATAATCATTTTGGTCGCTCTTCTCTGAACCTATTCCATTTCCTCTATATCTTTTTTATGTGTGGCAATGAGAACTGGATGCAGTATTCCAAATGTGGCCTTACCATCAATTTGTATAATGGTATTATAATATTAGCTGTTTTACAGCACAATCCTAATCCTAAATAGCAACCTGCTGCTCCCATCTGCCCTCGAGACAGTCAGGATTTGATATAAGTCAGATCCTGGCCTCACCCTTCCTAACTTCCCTCTCTTCTTTGTTTTGGTTTTGGTTACATGGTCTTAGGCTTGGCTATGGTGGGATATGGGGACATATCCCATATAAGGAACATATTTGTGATAATTTTATATATGCAGATTTTTGATTGCCAATATTTTCAACCTTCACTGCTTCAAAATGAATGGATCAGTCAAATCTATACTTCCACATGGAAAACAGGTACGTCAACAAGACAACAAAGCCCTAACACGTCCCCTTGATGTTTAGTTTTCCATAACTAGGATATTTTTCAAGATTTTATTAGGACACACAAGTTCCCTTCTGCACTCTGAAAGGAGACACTCAACACATTCATATTATTATCTGAGAACATATAGTACAATCCTAAGCATATCAACTCAGAAGTAAGTCCTATTGTATTCAATGGGACCTACTCCCAGGAAAGTGTGGTTAGGATTGCAGCCTAAATAGGAATGTTCTCTCATGCTTGTGAACTTACCAGATGCAGCTGGAGGGCCAGTGTGGGAAACAAGATGCTGGCCCAAATGGGCCTTGGCCTAACCCAACAGGGCCTTTCTTATAATCTCAATGAATATATATATATAGCAACTAGTGATTTTCTCCTGCTGTTCAGGCAATCCTAAAGCAAACACCTGGAGACACTTCAAAACTCCACAATCTGGAGTTACAATCACAATGCAAAAAATAATTATACAAGGAATTTTACAGCAGAGTCTAAAAGGAACTCACCCAAATCAATGGCAAAGGTTGAAGTAGCTGGAGGAATTATTCTTACACTCTGTGATGTTGACGTCATGTTTTGAAACTCTATAGTCATCTACAAGCAGTAGAGAAAATATGGCACACAAACAAGTGTAGTACCGTTATATATCAATAACAACAGTCATGCTTTTTTCCCACGCAATCTGCTACTTAATGTACGACTCGATTTTGCACTCACCACCTGAAGGGGTGAGGCTCCATCCAACTGCCCCCCTCTAGCTATGCCACTGAATACTGCTGCCACTGTTACCTTCTCCTTCCAGCCCTCATCCCACTCCTGTCTCCCTCCCCTCTCTGCCTCCCTCCTGCCCCTATGCTGACTTGGGGTCCCAGGGGATGTCAGGGACTGCTGGTAGGCTGCCACAGCAGCTTGGCTCCCCTTAACAGTGTTGCATGTTGTGACAGCTGTAAAAAGGACCTTATAGAGCCTGAATGCGCGTTCTGGCAGAGCTAAGCCCACATAGGACTGGACTGCAACATTTATTCATAGGAAAGTGCTCTGTATAGCTCACATCCTTACCTCATAAACCTGGCCAACTTCATAATAAGTAAATATAACAGCTGGTGGCTTTGGTAGAAAGACAGGAACAGACTGGGAATCACTGAAATAAAATAAGGAGAAAATAACAAACACACCAAGTTTACACTGTGCCATTTACAGCCTACATAGTGAAGCCAACTGCAGTGAACATGATGAGATTTCTTTCTTAAACACAGGACTATCCCTACAATCCAGTGTAACCGCAGGAGTACGTAAGAGACATTTATGTCGACATAGTTACAGCATCACCTAGTGAAAACCTATGGGAAAGTCATATTGCAATCCAGAGTAAATTGTTCTTACACCGGAGCAAGGACTCCCCATAGTTACTCTGGATTACATCCTAAGTTAGGCTACAACCCTAAAGACACTTTCCTGGGAGTACAGTAAGACCCATTGAACTTTGAGTAGAGAAGGTTAGGATTGCGCTCTTAGGATCAGATCAATAAATCTTTCTTGTACCCCTTTTGCACAACTGACAGCCAAATGTCACTATGCCAAGTGTCTTGTGCCAACCAAATTGTGGGTTTCAACCCAACAGCAAGTCATCCAGCAACTGCTATTCAGAAGTAAAGTTTGGCAGAACGTGAAGGTTTCATGTAGACATCACAATGACAGAGACATTCGCCATGAATTTACCTATTTTAAAATGATCTAAGCTAGTGGCCAAGACCATATTGAGTGGCAGTGAATTCTCAATACTATAAATTGAACTTGAGATACAGATGAGTTAGGGCAAAATCCAGAGTAACTAAGGGGAGTCCTTGCTCTGGTGTAAGAAAAACTTACTCTGGATTCCAATATGAATTTCCCATAGGTTTTCACTAGGTGGTGCAGTAACTACAAGTTCACGTAAACTCTCTTACATGCTCCTGTAGTTGCTCTGGATTTGGGGGTTAATTACAATAAACATATATACTATAAGTTATGGAGAACGTGAAATGCAACAGCCATTTTTTCACATTTCATTTGACCTTCAGCAATTCTATTCACACATACCTAGGAGCTTTCTCCACTGGACTCAATGGGGCTTTCTTCTGATTATCTATGGGTGCAATCCAGAGTAACTATGGGGAGTCCTTGCTCTGACGTAAGAACAATTTACTCTGGATTGCAATATGAATTTTCCATAAGTTTTCACTAGGTGGTGCCGTAATCACGTCAACGTAAATGTCTCTTGTGCTCCCATAGTTACTCTGGATTGCACCCTATGTTTATTGGATTGCAGGTAGCCTTTCACAAGCCACTATTTTCAGTCTTGGATAATGATACTGACCTGTTTTACAGGAAAGTTATAATGTGCTCATGTGCTTCATGCTTTAAAAACAATCAAGAGAGATATACAAATGCAAAGTATATCCAAATAATCTTCTCCACTTATCTGAATCTGCCTGAACCCAAGATTGTCTGATGTTCTCATAAAGTTTTCCCCAGCATATGAAGGACACAGTGGGCAGGATCTTTTTTATGTGGCTCCAATGCTGCTCCCCTTCTGGGGCACCCCAAAGACTTATCTTTTCAAAGTGGCATTTTTATTTTTAGGCATGGCATTTTAAAGATGATTCTGATTGCTGCATGTTAGTTTTATTAAGTTTTCAACCTGAAAATATTTGACTAGGAGCACAAGCCTTACCATGTCTACTCAAAAGTAAGCCCCATTGTGTTGAATGGGTCTTACTCCCAGGAAAGTGTCTTTATGATTGCAGCCAATTTAAAAATAAATCTACACTTTGAAAACATCAAAAGTTGTTTTTGGTATCACTATTTTAATTACAGCATAAATTGCTTTTGTTTCAGTGCAATCCTATTTGTGTCTACTCAGAAGTAAGTTCCAGTGCAAATTGAGTTCAATGGGGCTTACTCCTAGGAAAGTGCCCTTAGGATTGCAGGTCTTATCCATATTGTTTGACACTTTGCATGCCTTTTAAAAAAGAACGGAAAAGAGCACATCAAAACAATTCTTTTCATTTTATTCTATGAAGAAGTGTGCAGGTACCTTTCAATCATGGTTTTTATTCTTCCTGCGACCATTCGCTCCACTTTCTTTTGAGGAAAAATCAGAGACTTGCCTCCTTGACGTGTGTTAGGTGGGAAATAGCGAGGGTTTTTCAAGAAGTTGTGGCGGTCGTCAAGTCTCCGGAGGTAAGCGCGATCCTTTTGTCTGTCTGATCTGGTCATGGCATCCTTCCAAGTGGGCTTTCTTAATGACCTAAGTTTCTTCTACCACATTTGAAGAGAGAAGAAACTCACTTTCTCTTATACATTTATGAAGGACTCACTTTTTAACATAGATGTTTATTTATTGTTTTAAGATGTCTGTTTCTTTAACAGTTTTAACAATGGATTGGATTTTATTGGATTTGAATGTATTTGGATTTTATTGTTACTGTTTTTATGGATGTCGTAAGCCGCATTGAGATGCTATGGGGAAAAGGCAGGATATAAATAAAGCTATTATTATTATTATTATTATTATTATTATTATTATTATTATTATTATTATTATTATTATTATTATTATTATTAAACATAAATACACAGTAAACAATTTCATGCTGGTTTCATTCACTTCACCAGTCGGACCCTTCCTAAGAGTCTAGGACTGTGTGATGTAGCAGCGTATAATTTGTGCTGATCCCAGAAGAGCGGCTTTCTGCAGTTGGCAGAGTGATATTTTGTCAATGTCAATAGTTTTAAGGTGCCTGCCAAGGTCTTTGGGCACTGCACCCAGACTGCCAATTACCACCGGAACCCCCTGCACTGGCTTACACCAGTTCCACTGTCATTCAATTCTTAGGTCTTGGTAGCAGGAGGTCTTTTCCAGTTGTTTCTCCTCAATTCTGCTGTCACCTGGGATGGTGATGCCAACAAGCCACACCTGACTGCTTTCTATGATGGTGATACCTGGAGAATTGTGTTCCAAGACCTTGTCTGTCTATATCCTGAAGTCCCACAGAAGCTTGACCTGCTCATTTGCAACCACTTTTTCAGGCTTGTGGTACCACCAGTTTTCTGCCACTGGCAGATGATACTTTTGGCATAGATTCCAATGGATCATCTGGGCAACAGATTGTGCCTCAGTTTGTAGTCAGTGTGATCTTCTTGCAGCCACTTACAATGTGGTCGATGGTTTTTATTACTATTATTATTTTATTGAAAATCAAACATAAATACACAGAAAACAATTTCATGCTGGTTTTTATTATTATTATTATTATTATTATTATTATTATTATTATTATTATTATTATTATTATTATTATTATAAATCAAACATAAATACACAGCGAACAATTTCGTGCTGGTTTCATTCGCAACACCAGTCGGACCCTTCCCAAGAGTCTAGGACTGTGTGATATAGCAGCATATAATTCGTGCTGAACCCAGAAGAGTGGCTTTCTGCAGTTGGCAGAGTGATATTTTGTGTGATGATGATGATGATGATGATGATTAAAACTGAGATGGATCATGCAGTCTCAAGTGACGTGGAAATCTGAACACTGACCATTATTTGTACTCTGACTTTTCAGATAATGTTTCATCCCATTTCAGAAAGCTGTGTATATCTACTTTAGCTTTAAAATATCCCACAAAACAGTCATGGATGCAGTGGGAAACCAGCAAATGGGCAGACAGTTTCTGGTAAATTTAACGTATGATTACTTGGAAATAATCCCCTCCATTCAGTGAGATTCACTTCTTAATAGGATCAGGTTTCCCAGTTTAGTGATTATCAGGATTATCTGTGGAATATGAGAAATTTGATTCCTTTTCCCAACTTTGTCCTCCTTTATGTTCATGCCCTTTCCTCTACCCATGCCAATCCCTCCTTCCCCCTTTTCCTGCCTTCTGCTCTGCCTATCCACTCACCCCGGAAACAGACAGAGAATGGAAGATGGGAGAGAACCAGATCATCCCACTTGGTATGGAGTTGATCATCCCACTGGGTATGAAGTGGTATGGAGGACTGGTAGTAACCAGATCAGGCGCTAATGTGAGTTTAAAGCAGCAAGACAATGAAAAGCAGAGAATTACCTTAGGGAATGATTTCCCAAATTGTTCCAGAATCTCAGGACCCAAAGACTCCAGTGTTAAGTGTGATATAGATACATCTGGTAGGTTTTCCAGTATTTTCTTAATGTGTGGGCTTTGTTTAAACTTGGGAGCAGTTTTGTTTTCCTTCATGTATTGTTTAAAACTGAATATCTCGTTCAAGTAGTGAGGCCCTGATGTCACTGCAATTAAAAGGAAAAACTTAGGGAACACAGAAAAGAAGGCAGTGATCAGTGTGACAAAAAGCTTTATAAATATAATGGACGTTTAGAACCTTTTCAGGTGATTCCTTTTATTTCACCCACTGAAGCAGTGGTACTTGAGCATTTCTGCCCAGGACTCCCCTTCTGAAAAGGATAATCTTCCAGGACCCCCCAGAAGTGATGTCATGGCTGGAAGTGAAAGTGCCCAGTGCCAGATTCCAAGATGGCTGCACCCAGCTTTTCGCAACCCCTGCACTGAAAGGAAGTCGCAACCCCCCGGTGGGATCCTGACCATCAATGTGAATACCACTGCATTAAAGGATGGTTCAGATGTGCAAATCTTATCCATGTGATCAGCAACATGTGTGACCAGGGTGACCATATAGAATGGGGGACAGAGTGCCTCTACCTTTAAGCATTGTATAGGAAAGGGAATTTTGGCAGGTGCTGCTTTTTAAACGGCTGTGGGTGGCGCAAGCGATTAAGACTCTGTGCCTGTGAACCAGCAGGCCAGGGTTCGATTCCCAGGTCGGCCCCACAAGACAGGGTGAGCTCCTGTCCTTAGCACAGCTCTGCGACACAGCTGGATCCAATCGTATTGGCTCTGCCTTTCCATTGGACTAATTCAGTGGCGTGGAGAGGGGGGATTTGCTGCTTGTATAACAGCCTATCCTCCATAACAATCCAACCCAGGCTTTCGTGCTTCGCATGCAGCGTATGCAGCGCTGAGCACAATACCATAGTCTTTCAAGACTGACGGAGGCCTGCTTTTTAAACCCATCTGTGTTGAGTTAAACCTGCCTGATTTCCTTCTTCTATGCAATAGTTAAAGGCATTCTGACCTCCATTCTATATGGTCACCCTGCCATGAACACATTCACATGGAAAATGTCATTTAATTTAATCCTAGCAGACAACATCTCTAATTGTCTGCCAGAGTATGGTTTGAAGATGTCTGATACAGTAACCTTCCTGGGTCCAGTCAGGTCCTGGTTTGGATAGTGTCTGGGTGAGAGACTACATAGGAAGTCTGTGCATGCTGTTTTGAGTTCCATAGCATATAAATCTAAATAATATATATTTCAGTTACTGCCATCACAGAACCTACTTCCAAGTTATTAATAGCCGTACATGTGGATGATGGAGGGAATTCTTTAGGTAACTGATCAACTGCTACAAAATCTATTGAGTTTGTAAATACACCTTACATCACTTCCTAGTCTATTTCAGGGAGCTAATGTGAGTCTACAAGGGGATAGTCCAAGATAATCAGCCTATCCTCCCAGATGTACCATATACATCTGATATACATCTGAAATACATCTGAAATACATAATAATTATGATAATAACGTTCATACAAGTATTTGTTTCCTGAATTCTTGCAACATTTTTATAAAGCCACTCTTTAGAAATTACCTTTAGGTGCTTTGGTAATAGCCTCTGGGTCTGTGATATAATCTTCAGGCCGTATTAAATGATGTTTTTCAAGAAGTTCATCATCCACGCACCATCTAAAGTAAGACTTCACTGAAACATTTATATTTAAAAAGGAAAACCATTTAAATATAACAATGCATTTACGGTCAATCCTACATACAGCAGCAAAGGCAATATTTTTGAAAGACGGAGGGCCGAACTGGATGAAAAAATAGAATCCATGATGTGTACCCATGTGTTTTCTCTAAAAGGGAAACACAATAATTTAAATAATTTTTGTATTAAATTGAATTGTATTATTTATTTATTAAATAAGATAATTTAAAGAGATTGAAGATCCAGTCACTGACCTCCAGCATCTTGCCCTGTAGGGATGTAACAGCCCAACCCCATCCTAGGCCAGTCTGCATAGAGCAGGGCTGCTGATATAGTACTAACTGACTCCTGCTGTCTGGATAGGGACCAGACAAGATTGGAAAGGAAAGAAGAATGTTACCTATGGCACTCTGAATACCTGTGAGTGGTATCCATGGAGTGGGCGGATAAGGTGGGAGCCACCTAGTCCACCTTCTTGTATCCCGCAGTGGCCCACCAGGAGCACACAAAACAACTCCTACCGTCCCCTGCATCTGGTTGCCTCCATCTATTTCTCTTTGGTTTGAATTTTAGCAATAAATTATCCCTTCCTTTACCTGGTGGCAATGGGACATCTTTGTAATTCTCAGGAACATCTACTTTGTATTTGTTCAGGAAGCGTTCTTCTTCTGCTGTAGCTCTTGCCCTTGCCTGGATGATGTGTCTTTCTAGCATATCTGCTTCTGTGAGTCGCCTGTTGTACTCTGAGCGGATCTAATGGGCCAGTTGGCAAATGAAAATCAGTCAATCCATTTGCTTTGAATTACCTTCAATCATTAGCAATCCTGACGGAGTCAACATGCATGAAAACCTGCTTTACTATTCTTTTTTCCAGTTCTGAAATACTTGTTGAAACACAAGTATTTCCACAAGTATCGATCCACAGGTTTAATTTTAAAACCATCCTGCAGAAAAAGATGGCTGGGCATATGTAGCGTAATGTCCACTTTATGCAATTTTATTGTTACTCTGGTTGAAAAATTATTTACTCGACTCTAACGCTCACCTTTTTCAGCCGAATTCAGTTTACCAAAATCAGGGTGCGCATTAGATTGATGGTTAATTAAATGTTAGTAAATACCGTATTCTGATTTATAACGTGTCGGGTGTGCATTAGATTCAATGGCACATTAGATCGAAGTGAATGCGGTTAATAAATAATAATATACTTTATGGTAGCTAAAGAAAAGGTGAATTGAGAGAGATTATTTTCTAGAACACTAATGATCAAGCACTTTCCCAAGTACTGGGACAAAAGTTTCAAGACATCCAAAGGATGTGAAATTAACATACAATATTCACACCACAAGATCTGCAGATAACTACTATCTTTGGAACAGGATTACCCAAAATCATGGGGAATAAGGGTGCAATCCAGAGTAACTATGGGGAGTCCTTGCTCCGGTGTAAGAACAATTTGCTCTGGATTGCAATATGAATTTCCCATAGGTTTTCACTAGGTGGTGCAGTAACTACGGGTACATGTAGTGTCTCTTACGTGCTCCCATAGTTATTCTGGATTGTAAGGTAAATCTTTTTGTAGGGTAAGGGCACAATCCAGAGCAAGTTCAGCCTGCTCTGCCCTAACTGCTCTCTCCTAACTATTCTGTATCCAGAGCAGAAAGTTATGCTGCATCCAGAGAGTCAGGAAGCCTGAGCTGCCCTAACTGCTCCAGAGCCTGCTAATTGACACATGGGGAGGACTTGCTCTGAGGAGACACCCCTCAGATCACACTGAACAAGGAACAGCTGTGGTGCCTACAGTGGTGACACGACTCTGTGCATCACCCAGTGCAGAAGTCTGTACGTCACCCCTGGGATGTGCGCACCCCCTACCTGGACTGCGCAGTCGCCAAAGTTGGCGCCTGCGCAGTTGTTTCTGAAGCCAACTGGCTTCAGAAAGAGTATTGCGCAGGCACCATCTCTGACACTTGCGCAGTACTTTTCTGATGCCTTTCAGCTTCAGAGGAGACTGTGCAGGTGTCAGAGTTGGTGCCTGTGCAGTACTCTTCTGAAGCCATTCGGCTGCCGCTCTGTCTCCTGAGGGAGGCTCATTGACCGTGCCGAGGCGCAGACTTCCTCCGCTCTAAGGAAGTATCCTCTGAAGCTGTTCGGCATGCTCAGTGTGTTTCTGCACAGTGCACCTCAGATGGCCATTCAGGCCAGCTCCTCAGACAAGTGGCAGCTTCTGGCTGCTGCTCCGCCTTGGAGCAGGCCTGAATGGGGGTGCTGATGCCCGGGGCCTGCCAAAGGACAGTCAAACTCCTCCGGCACATCACCCCATACGGAGCGCATCCCCAATGCAGCCCACACCAGCCGCACCAGTCTGGTGACGCCACTGGGTGCCTGCCGTATAAGGAGTCCCTGATGAGATGCCAGTACATTCTACAGTGAATACAAGGGGCTTCTTGGAGTAGCCTGCTGTATCCTGAGGTTTGTGGGCAGCCGTAGTTTGTTCCATATCCTGAGGTTGAGAGGCAGGGGTTGTAGCCACGCTGGCCAAGAACTCATATTTTTGGTCAACACTGCCATTCTTACTCAGGGCTTATCATGGACCCCTATGGGTCTACTCATTACTATACCTGCTCTTGAGGTGGTATAACTCTGAGGGCTGGAAGAGGGCATTTCTGCCTTGGAAAAAGTCTCTACCTTAGGGCAGAGCAGTTAGGGCAGAGCAGGTCCACCTCTTCTAGGGCACCCTGTGTTGCCTTGCTCTGCCCTAAGCCTCTTCCAGAGTAACTGGGGTAGAGCATCTTGCAGTTGCTCCAACCTAGTGTTAGATAAGGCAACCCAAGGGCTCGTATGTGGACAGATTAGTTGCTCTGGATTGTGCTGTTAATCTTTTTGTACTCTGGATTGTAGGGTAAATACTGCTTGGAGGGAGGAAGTGTTAACTCTGATTATAACAACTTATGATTATACTGTATTGTGTACACAGAAGGTGATACTCAGGGGCATCTGGCTAGTTACTGTCAGTACAATAAGCTTTTGCTCAGTTCAGATAATTATTACATACGGTATCACGTTCTTGCAAATTTACATAACAGTCTCAATAATACAAAATTTTTCTGTTCTTGTTTCTCATTATTTTACCATTCACACCCTCCATTCCTTCAATTTTTCACTTAACTGACTGAAGGTATCTTGCTACTTTCCACGTCCTGCAATCCATCCATCCATCCATCCATCCATCCCTTCCCTTCCCTTCCCTTCCCTTCCCTTCCCTTCCCTTCCCTTCCCTTCCCTTCCCTTCCCTTACTTTTTTGAGTGGTTACAGCTCAGTCTGATGCTTACAATACAAGCAAGCCCCTCTGACCTCAGTGGAATTTACTCTCAGGTAAATGTGTATAGAAAAGCACCCTTATCCCCTTTATCATTATCAACAGTAACCAGGTTTTAACAGTGGAATCCTATGCAAACCTATTCAAAAATACAGTAGCTCCTACTGAGTGCAATGGGACTTTGAATTACCCCTATAAATGGGTGATGAGGAGGGGAAGAGTAATTGCCCCTCCTCAACCCCAAAATGTCTTTTCCAATGGCTTTCTGCTAGTGTCATTTTAGACTGTGAGCCCTTTTGGGACAAGTAGCTATTATCTGATTCTGTATGTAAACTGCTTTGTGAAAAAGCTTTATATTAATGATGATGAGGAGGATCTACTCACAGGTAACATAACTCCACTTGTCTGCCTTCTTTTCCACCTCCAATTTTCTTTCTCTCTCTTGGTTATCTAGACTGCAAGCTCTTAGGAGTATTAAAATGTGAACTTTTTAGTTGAAAAGTGGTATATAAAAGCAGGCCTCCGTCAGTCTTGAAAGACTATGGTATCGTGCTTGGCGCTGCATATGCTGTATGCGAAGCACGAAAGCCTGGGTTGGATTGTTATGGAGGATAGGCTGTTACCCAAGGAGTAAATCCCCCTCTCCACACCATTGAATTAGTCCAATGGAAAGGCAGAGCCAATATGATTGGATCCAGCTGGCGTCGCAGAGCTGGGCTAAGGACAGGAGCTCACCCTGTCTTGTGGGGCCTTCCCATGGAGGTGTGGGGAGGTCAACGTATACTGTGCACTGTGCATAACTCCCCAGGAGTGTGCAGAAATGCCTTACAGCACTTTTGCTGACCACCCCCAGGTCAGCAAAGGACTTAGGACAGGCCAGATGAAGTGAAGGTTAGGATTGCAGCCTCCATGAGTGTCTATCTGTTCTTCTCTATAGTATGGATAGTTTACCTCTTGCAGTTCTTCCACAAACTTCTCATGATGAATATTCTCTCCACCACGGGATTTGATCATGTTTTCTACCGTGTCCTTTCCAATGACCTCGGAAGTATACAAATCCTTGAACACGCTTGATAACAAGTGGGAAATGTCCTAGGAAGAAAGAAGTGTAAAGTGTTAGAGATTCTAGGGAAGGACTATACAGTGCGTTTAAATAAATAAGGCTGCAATCCTAACCGTGCCTACTCAAAAAGAAGCCCCATTGTGTTCAATGGGTCTTACTCCCAGGAAAGTGTCTTTAGGATTGCAGCCAAAGGCTGTGTGGATTAGGATTGTGCACTTAGGCTCCTTAGGTTGCTGTATCTCAGAGTGTCCTACCAATTCTTCAGGAGGCATCAGAAGACAGTGAGATGTTCTTCCCTGCACCAGGCACTCTCTAAGACCAGGAGGTTGCACATGGGGGATCATAGCATTAACCCGTGATGGGCTGTTCCTCCTTCAGTCGGTTAGTTCCCTTTCAAAGGGATCCAAGTCAAGCGACCTCTCCACATGTTGTGGCAAGACGTTCCGCAGGCTAATAACAGACACGTACCTATCACAGCTAGTACCCTCTGATGGACTTTTGCTCCCTCAGGGTGTCCAGTTCCTTTTCAATGGCATCCAGGTCATCCCCACATTCAGTGGCAAGGAATTCCACAGGCTGATTACATACACCTATCCATCACGACTTTTAACTTGTGATGGGTTTTTCTGTCTTCAACCTTGCCATTCCCCTTTTCAACAGCATCCAGGACAGACTCCATCCCCACATCCAGTGGCAAGGAGTTCCACAGGCAAACTACATACTTGGCTTGTAACCCATGATGGTGTTTCGTTCCTTCAGTCTGTCCAGTCCCCTTTCAAAGGCACCAGGCAATACTACATCCCCACATCCAGTGGCAAGGAGTTCCACAGGCAAACTACATACTTGGCTTGTTACCAATGATGGTGTTTCGTTCCTTCAATCTGTCCACTCCCCTTTCAAAGGCACCAGGCAATATTACATCCCCACATCCAGTGGCAAGGAGTTCCAGAGGCTAATCACATACACATACCCATCCCGACTTTTAACTTGTGATGACTTTTTCCATGTTCCCCTTTTCAAAGGCATCCCCACAATCAGTAGCATGGAGTTTCAGAGGCTAATGACATCATGGCTTCCAACATGTGTTGGACTTTTCCTCCCTCAATCTGTCCTGTTCCTTTCCAAAGGTGTCCAAGCCAGGCACCACCCCCACATCCAGTAGCAAGGAGTTCCACAGGCTGATTACATACACATACCCAACATGGCTACTAACCCATGATGGACTTTTCCTCCCCCAATCTGTCCAATCCCCTTTCAAAGTCACCCAGGCCAGACTCCATCCCACATCCCGTGGCAAGGAGTTCCACAGACCCTTTACAGGCTATTGCTTATCTATATGTGTGACGTGGAGTGTAGGGGGGGCAGCAGGAGGAAGGTGGCACTTAGGTGAGGATCGAAGTCAAAGACCACAATCCTAGGCACATCTACTCAGAAGGAAGTCCCATTGGAGTGCATCAGGCTTACTCATGTGTAAGTGTGGAAGGCTTACAGCACTAGCGGGGCTGCTGCTTCGAGGCCAAGCCCTTGCAGGTCTACTCAGAAGTAAGTCCCACTGCAGTGCATGGGTCTTACTCCCGTGTAAGCATGAAAAAGCTTGCAGCCTTACTTCCGAGTAAACCTAGGCAGCCTAGGCAGGGCTGCTGCTTTACAAGCCAAGCCGTGCAGGTCTACTCAGAAGTAAGTCCCACTCCAGTGCATGGATCTTACTCCCGTGTAAGCAAGATCAGCCTTGCAGCCTTACTTCCGAGTAAACCTAGGCAGAGCTGCTGCTTCAGAGGCCAAGCCCTTGCAGGTCTACTCAGAAGTAAGTCCCACTGGAGTGCACGGGGCTTCCTCCCGTGTCATCCCCTCCCTTCACCTGCGTGAGCAGCGAGGCCGGCCGGTGCCTGTACATGGAGGGTTCGGGGCTCTGGCGGGCCATGGCGGCGGCTGCTCCCTCCCGGGAGGCCCCGATCCCCCGTTGCTAAGGGCCGCTCTGATGGACGCCGAGTCCGGGACCTTAGCAACGACCACTTCCGGTATTCCGGACTCCCTCTCCCCGCCCCTTCCGGGGAAGAGGGGGCGGGGCTTCAGAGACAGTCTCCATGGCAACAGAGGCTCTGCTGGGCCTGCCCTTTTCGGACTCAGCTCAGCCTCACCTCCAGGCAGACGGAGGGGGAGGGAGGGACTCCACAGGCACACACAGCCCCGCACAGCACCACAGGCAGGGCTCACCCTGGCCACTGTGATGTCATAACCCAGCAGCGACGTCATAAGCAACCCAGGACTGATGTCATAACCCCGCAGTGACGTCATAAGCAACCCAGGAGTGATGTCATAACCCAGCAGTGACGTCATAAACAACCCAGGAGTGATGTCATAACCCAGCAGTGACATCATAAGCAACCCAGAAGTGATGTCATAACCCAGAAATTGCATCATAAGCAACCCAAGAGTGATGTCATAACCCAGCAGTGACATCATAAGCAACCCAGGAGTGATGTCATAACCCAGCAGTGACGTCATAAGCAACCCAGGAGTGATGTCATAACCCAGCAGTGACGTCATAAGCAACCCAGGACTGAAGTCATAACCCAGCAGTGACGTCATAAACAACCCAGGAGTGATGTCATAACCCAGCAGTGACATCATAAGCAACCCAGAAGTGATGTCATAACCCAGAAATTGCATCATAAGCAACCCAGGAGTGATGTCATAACCCAGCAGTGATGTCATAAACAACCCAGGATTGATATCATAATCCAGAAGTGATATTGTAAACAACCCAGAAGTGATGTCATAACCTAAAGTGATGTCATAAACAACCGAAGGGATGATGTCATAACAACCCAGGAGTAATGAATAGTACAGGAGTACACAACAAAAAACAAATCAATTAATTAATTAAGTTAATCCTATCCACACAATTGTATAGAAAATATGTAGGGTTACAAGCCAATGTCAGCTACAATCTAGAGTAACTACAGGACCTTTTACACCAACGTAGTTATGGTGCCACCTATGGGAAACTTAAAGGAAATGCATGGAGCAATCCAGAGTAAGTGCCTCTTATGCCTTCCTGAAGTTACTCTGGATTGTAGGGATAGTGCAAGGTGACCCTCCAGGACCACCATCCATCTCCTTTTCCCCCAGGATTTGTCCTGGATTTTAGCCAGGAAAAAACTTAAATGCCCTCCTTTTTCTTGTGAGTGGGCAGCATGTAGCCTTCTTGTAATTAATAAATTATCTTCTATATATATAAAAGAGAAACGTCACTGACTGATTCACTGACTCATCAACACCTTGCCAAAACCACTGAGCTTAGAAGCAATTTGGGGTGGGTGTTCCTTCTGTGACATCAACACCCATAAAGAACCCATGTGGAGAAATTTAACACTTAAGGGGCTGGAAAGGGGTGCAACGTGTTTCTGTCCTATACTTAACATGGGAGACTGACCAACACCCAGCCAATTTGAAGCTCAGTGCCCGGTGCAGTGGGGAAGGATGTTGTTCGGAGGGAGGGTTGCACTGGGGAGGATGCTGCGCATGAGGGGGTGTTGCGCATGGTGGGAGTTGCACATGGGTGGGGGGTATTGCACATGGGGGGTATTGCACATGGGTTGCTGATGTGCAAGGGGAGGTGATGCACATGGGATTTGATGCATATTGGGGGGATGTTGCACATGGGGGGTCGGTGTGCATGGAGAAATGATGCGCATGGAGGATTGATGCACGTGGGGAAATGATGAGCATGGAGGATTGATGCACATGAGGGAAAGATGTGCATGGGGGATTGATTGTTTTGCATGGAGGATGTTGCGCATGGGATGGATGAACATGGAGGATATTGCGCATAGGAGATGTTGCGCATGGGAGATGTTGCGCATGGGGGTTGATGCACACGGGGAGATTATATGCATGGGGGACTGATGCACATGGGGAGATGATGTGCATGGGGGATGATGAATATGGAGGATGATGCACATGGGGGGTTGATGCACATGAGGAGATTATGTGCATGGAGGACTGATTGCAGGGTGACCATATGACCGGAAAATCCTGGATTTGTCCAAATTTTTAGCCTCCTGTCTCGGTGTCCTACATTTTGGCTTCATTTTTGAACTTCGTGATGGTGTGCAGTACACAATCATGTCATATGTCATTGGATTCGTATTAAAGAGCAGAATCCAATGCAAAAATTGGTTTTGAGATATCTCCTTCCTATCAAAGGTTGTGGCAAAAAAACTGAAAAACAAAAAATATAAAAACAAAAAATTACATTTTGGGGCAATATTTCTAAGCAGGTAGGAATTTTGGTCTTGGGGTTCAGGAATTTTGAGTTTGACATCTGGTCACCCTGGACTGATATGCATGGGGGTCAATGCACATGAGGAGATTATGTGCATGGGGGACTGATGCACATGGACTGGTTGATGCGCATGGGGATATGATGCACATGGGGGACTGATGCGCATGGGGGACTGATGCGCATGGAGGGTTGATGAGCATGGGGGGTTGTTGCGCACGGGGGATGTTGTGCATAGAGAGTTGATGAGCTTGGGAGATTGATGTGCATACGGGGGTGATGCAAGTGGGGTGGATGAACATGGGGGATGTTGCAGATGGGGGGTCGATGTGCATGGAGGGTTGATGTGCATGGAGGGTTGATGTGCAGTGGAGAATGGCGTATGGGATAATTTTACTCCTGCAATGCGGGTACGTTTTCGCTAGTCACCTATTAATTACAAGAATTTTACATGCTGCCTGCTCACAAGGAAAAGGAGAGCAAAGAAGATTTTTTTCCCTGGACACAAGGCTAAAAAAGTCGACATGACAAATGTTCACCAGGGGTATGTGCATCGTTCTTATTTTGGAAGTTGGCTACCTTCGAACGCCAAGTGCAAAGAAGTGGCACCACCATGTAGGTGCCTTGTGAGCAACCCGAGGTGTGTGGCAGATCTCAGTGGCCTGATCCAGCAGGGTTCTTATCCTTTAGCTTTTAAAAAAGGGTTGGTGAGTCTCATTTGTCGGCATTTCAGACTTAATCAAATCTATAAGGCAGGATATGAATCTCTTAAATTAGAAAAAAAACAGGGCATAAGTGACACGTACACAATCCTAAGCATGTCTACTCAAAAATAAGCCCCAATATGTTCATTGGGTCTTACTCCCAGGAAAGTGTCTTTAGGATTTTAGCCTGAATGCAAAGCAACTGTGATGGGCACATTCCAGAGTAACTATGGGAGCACATAAAAGATATTATGTGCACCCATAGTTACTACACCACCTAGTGAAAACCTATGGGAAATTCGTATTGCAATCCAGAGTAACTTGTTCTTACTCCGGAGCAAAGACTCCCCGTAGTTGCTCTGGATTTCACCCTTTGTCCTCACAAGCTCAAAGGTGCTGCAGCTCCTGTTATTTAGAAGAATGTTGACCTCTTCCATATTAACATAGGGCACAATCCAGAGTAATGGGGAGACCTTGCTCCAGTGTAAGAACAATTTACTCTGGATTGCAATATGAATTTCCCTTAGATTTTCACTAGGTGGTGCCATTACAGGTACACATAATGTCTCTTATGTGCTCCCGTAGTTACTCTGGATTGTAGGGATACTCTGGTTGCAGTTAAAAAAATGCAATTCAGAGACATTCTTTGTCACTTCAAAGGAATGCAACATTTCAGGATAACCCAAAGAATTTCTTGCCAAATGAAAATCATTCTTGGGTCAGGCTGACAGGATGCCCAAACCTCAAAAGGAGGACAAGGTCTTGGATTCCTCTCAGCCTGGCCTTTCTGGAGGACAAATGGCACATTTTCCTATTCACGGATTAAGCTGCAATATTGGGCACTTTCACTTTCCCATACGGCTCAATGCATTTTTTTTATTTTTTGGCGATACCTTTTGATAGGAAGGAGATATTTCAAAACCGATTTTTGCATTGGATTGTGCTCTTCAATATGAATCCAATGACATATGACACGATGGGGTACTACACACCGCTGCAAAGTTCCAAAATGAAGCCAAAATGGAGGACAATGAAGCCCTTTTGGAGGACACCTGGACAGGAGACTTAAAAAGAGGACAAATCTGGAAATTTTCCAGGTCACCCTGTCTTGGGTGCATTTCTTGCATATTTTGAAACTGTCTGAAGAATATTTCCTGCAGAATATTTTGAAATGGTCCGTTAAAAGGAATGCAACATTTCAGGATAACCCAAAGAATTTCAAGCCAAATGAAATTTGGCTTAGGAAATCCTAAGCATTTCCACTCAAAAGTAAATCCCATTGTTTTCAACAGTATTTACTCCCAGGAAAGTGTGGTTAGGGTTGCAGCCTTGTTGAAACTGTTGTGACCGTTCTGCCTGAGGAGGGCTGCAATGATCAGATGTGTCCTCTTCCACTGTTCATGAACTAGGTCATGGTCCTGTGCTGTTATAGCTCTTGGTGGCAATGGTCGTGGGGGGGGGGGAGCTGATATTGAGAGTCCAGATCCTGGGGTCCAGATAAGGGTTATTGGATCCACTGAGATCCCCTACACCTCAGGATCTCTACATAGGCTCTGGCTTACTTTCAAGGGTAGTGGTCTCCACCACCTTCTGGTCTGCGCCAGGTGCATCTGTAGAAGGTCTAGACTGGAAGGTCTCTTTTGGAGAGGAGAGAAATCTGCCTTCTACAGATGAATAAGACTGAACCCCTTTACTGGGTCCCCAATTTAATGGGTCAAAAGAGATTTGGACCCAGGGCTCTTCATTCTTAGGTCCAAACTAGATATTTTGATGATGTCTGAATGTGTTTCCAACTCTGTAAAGATTTTCAAATAGCAGTTACAGGGAAGATCCAGACTGGGGCATCCCATCCTACTGTATAGGGTTGCCACATGTCCTGAAATTTTTTTTGGTGGGGGGGAGGGGGGGGCTTGTGTTCACATACTGGCTAACTGGACAGAGGGTCCTGTCCTGATTTCGTGGAAGTGAATTATGGCAACCCTATGGTCAAGGGTGGGAGGACACAATCAAGTATGTTTTATCCATATGGGGTTGGGTTTTCATCAGGAAAAGGGCAGAAGGGAAAGATTTAAACTCCCTTCCCAACTAGTCCTAGTCTAATAGTCCTGGCTTCTATTTGAAGAAAAGGTTTAAGCCAGGCGTGTCCAACCTTTTAGCTTCCTTAGGCTGCATTGGAAGAAGATGAGTTGGTTTGGGCCACACATAAACACTAACAACTTTTTTTAAAAGTAGGACAAAATGTAGGATGTCCTTGTCCTACATTTTTTAAACCTTGGAGTAAGTCTCATTGATTATCACGGAATTTTCTGCTGAGTAGCCATGCATAGGATTGGGCTCTCAGACTGCAACTTGGGAGGAAGCCTCATTGACTTTAATGGGGCTTCTCAGTAGGTCTCAAGGGCAGCAGGCAGCAGTTGGGATAGAGGCTGAGGCTGCTTTTATGGGATGCGGGTGGGTGAGCGCTGCAAGGTCTGCAGGGGCCTGAAGTGCACTGAGTGCCAGGAGGTAGGTAGGGGGAGGCTCCAGGCAGCCCAGACCAGCTTTATGGTGGCCGCCCAGGGCAGTGCGCAGAGAAGCACGCAAAATTTGAAAATGGCTGCAGCCACAAAGCCAGTTTTTCCAATGGTGGTGGCCGGCTTTGCAGGAGGGCCACATCCACCCTCATCCTGGGCCGCATGCATATTTATGCATCTCTGTTGCCATAAAACCCTTAGCTCCACACTGATCAATGGGGAAAAGAGCGTTAAGGAGGAACATTATGTTATCCCTGCCAAGTCCTGAAGGGTTGTCTTTCTTCAAAATCCCCTTTCCTTTCACGCTGAGTTTTTAAATTATAAAGTTCAGAACCACTACTAATTTTGAGTTGTATTTATACTCTCAAACCTTTGAAGTTTCAGACTTCTAATTTGAGATCACATATGGGTTTTGTTCCTTTTTTTGCCTGTGGTTGGCATCTGTTTTATGTTTTCTGGTTGGGCATCCTTGTTTGCATCTGCCACGTCATAAAAAGCCAACAAGTCTCATTTCCCCAGCATGGAGATGCAGACACTATATGGAGTGATACTATATGGAGAGATAGGAGACACTATACCTTTTTGAATTCCTGCCTGTCAGCCAACCATTATAACACATGGTCACTTTTAGGTTCTAGAACAAAAACTCTCCAAATGCACAAGGTTTTCAGAACTAGGTGCAGTGGTGCCTCACAGAATGAGCTTAATTTGTTCCGGAGGCATGCTCTTTAAGTGAAACGCTCTTTAAGTGAAGCAGATTTTCCCAGAGGAGACAATGGAAACTCAGATGATTGGTTCTAGAACCCAAAAAAATATTCATTAAAAATATTAACTATGTAAAAAAGATGACAAAACACTGGAATTGAATTCAAAACATGCATTCAATGTGCATGATCCTATGAAGGCTACTTAGGCTGCAATCCTAAAGACACTTTCCTGGGAGTAAGCCTCATTTAACACAATGGGGCTTACTTCTGGGTAGATGTGCCTAGGAAGCTGCAATCAAAGACACTTTCCTGGGAGTAAGCTCCTTTGAACACAATGGGGCTTACTTCTGAGTAGACATAAGTAGGAGGCTACATGGAGGATAGTGGGCTTACCTGGGCTGCTAGTAAGGTGGCCAGTGGGGGCACTTGGGGGCAGTTAGGGGGAGCTGCCTCTGGCACCCCCAGGCAACTGTCCCCAAATTGGGGGCAGTTAGAGGCAGCAGTGCTGGCCAGCAGCCCTTTTAAACAGCCTCCATGCAGAGCTTCAGGGCTGCAAAGCGCTTGTTAAGTGAAGCAGAACGTGTTATGTGAAGCAAGATTCCTTGGAAATTTAGACTTGTTATGTGAAAAACGTGTTATGTGAGGTGCTAGTTATGAGAGGTACCACTGTACTTTATAAGATTGGGAGCACAAGCCTAAGCATGTCTACTCAAAAGTAAGCCCCATTGTGTTCAGTGGGTCTTATTCCCAGGAAAATAGGATTGCAGGTTTCCCAGATAAGGCAAAAAGCTTTTGAGACTTCCAAGAACAGCTAGTTAACCTGCAAGAATATGGCAACCCTAATAAAATAGGAACCTGAACATTCACCTTTTAAAAGGTTGTCTAAAAATCATGATGGGGAAAATCTAAAATCTTAAATTATAAATATTAAATCTTAAATCTGAATGTTAAATTTCAGTCTGAGCAAATGACCTTTTCACATTCTGAAGCATGATTACCTGAAAAAAATGTTAATGAACCTTCAAAAAGAAGCAAGTGTCATAAGTTTAATTAGTGTATTTTCTCGAATCTAACACTCAGCCTTTTCAGCCAAAGTTAGTCTCCAGAATCAGGGTGTGCATTAGATTCGATGGTTAATTAGATTCGAGTAAATGTGGTATTTTGATTATAGGTATAGGGTGTACATTAGATTTGATGGCACATTAGATTCGAATAAATATGGTAATATGAATCAAAGAGAAAATTGTGGATTGTCTAAAAAGTGTGCTCTCCCCTGCAGTGTGCTTGTGTGTGTGTGCATGAGTTAGGGCAAAATCCAGAGTAAGTATGGGGAGTCCTTGCTCTGGTATAAGCACAACATACTCTGGATTCCAATATGCATTTCCCATAGGTTTTCACTAGGTAGTTCAGTAACTAAAAAAAAAGTGGGTGTGGGCTGTGGGTGGCGCAAGCGGTTAAGGCGCTGTGCCTATTAACCAGCAGGCCAGGGTTCGATTCCCGGGTCGGCCCCACAAGACAGGGTGAGCTCCTGCCCTTAGCCCAGCTCTGCGACGCAGCTGGATCCAATCTTATTGGCTGTGCCTTTCCATTGGACTAATTCAGTGGCGTGGAGAGGTGGGATTTGCTGCTTGGGTAACAGCCTATCCTCCATAACAATCCAACCCAGGCTTTCGTGCTTCGCATGCAGCGTATGCAGCGCCGAGCACGATACCATAGTCTTCCAAGACTGAAGGAGGCCTGCAGTAACTACGGCTGCACGTAAAGTCTGTTACGTGCTCCTGTAGTTACTCTGGATTTGGGAGTTGGTGAAAATTTTTCTGGTGAAAATTACAGAACCAATTCTGTAATTACATTTCTGTACCAATTCAACTTTGCACTTTTTTTAATACAATTGAATGATTACATTACAGATTTGTCAAAAAAGGTATATTTACACCCAAAAATCCCAAACTTTTTTTTTTAAGGAGGGTGCCAAGGCTTGGAAAATAAAAACAGATTTTTGAAAACAACGTTGCTACAGTCGATTACATCAGCAGCACTGGAAAAAGTATAAAAAGTATTTTGCTTTTGCTGCCTGCCTCTGTGAGCTTTGGCTTCTTCGTCTTCCTCGCTGGGAAGGCTGCCCTTGGGTGCGCTTCTGTGTTACTCTTGCGCGGTGATCTTTAAATATCTCTGACAACATTAGAGACCCAACTTGCAGAGACTCTCAGTCCAGCAACCAAATGACAGGGTTGGGAGATGAAGCTTTGGGCGGAGGCCTGGGTTTTTCAGAGGCTGCCAGCAGGGACGTCAGAAATAGGAGGGCTCTTTGGCTTTCTTGCTGCAAAGCAAGAATTGCACATTTCAGCTGGGGATGATTTGCACAACTAACTCCTCTGTCCTCTGGATCTCGGCTGCAAAGGAAGCCACACAAAGCCACACACTGCTGTGAACACTTTTCCAGGTCACAGAAGACAAAGGATCTTTCATAGCTTTGCTTCAGGGTGCAAAACAGCAAGAAAAAAACACACCAAATTAATTGAGTTTGCTCTCTTTAACATCTGGGCAAACATCTGCCGTGTGCCCAACTTGCCTTCCGGTTGCTTTTCCTGCACACTGCTCAACAATGGAAATCAATGGCAGTTCGTGGGCCCGCAATGGTAAGTCCAGATTTACAGTTATTTTGATCGGTGCGGTTTAATTTCTCTTAATAGACTTGGTTTGCGCATGTTCTGAATTCTGAACAGCCACCAGGCTGGTGATTTCAGTGATGTGTCACCCATGGAATACAGGACAATCGTATCCCTCAACTTTTAACAGAGCAGGAAAATAGTTACATCAGTGAAGTGTTTCCTGTTGTCCATTTACCAGTTTATGGTTATGGCTTGGGGGAGCATTTTTAAGAGGATTAAAGTTTATGGTGATGGTTTTGGGGGGGAATTTTTAAGAGGATTAAAGTGAATTCTTCAGATGCACCTATTTTTGTATTGTGTAATTGTCCTATAACTGTAGGGGTGACATTAGGGTTTGGCCCCATCAAAGGAACCATCTGGCCAGCGTCAAGACAGCAGCAGTGCCTGCATTATAAAGGGGTCAGCGGGGTGCCAAGATCCCCCATGAAAAGGATTGTTCCAATGTGCTCACTACTTGATGACTTCAGAGCCATTCTCTCCCTCATCCTCTTTGAATGGCTCTGGAGGGAAGGGAGAGGAACCACTTGCATGAACTTAATACAGTGGCACCTCACGTAACACATTTAATTCGTTCCGGAGGCATGTTTGTTACATGAAACGTTCTTTACATGAAGTGGATTTCCCCATAGGAATTAATGGAAACTCAGATGATTGGTTCCAGAACCCCAAAAATATTCATATAAAAATATTAACTGGATGTAAAAATGATAAAACACTGGAATTGAATTCAAAATATGCCTTCAGTGTGCATGATCCTATGAAGTCTACTTAGGCTGCAGTCAAAGACACTTTCCTGGGAGTAAGACCCATTTAATACAATGGAGCTTACTTCTGGGTAGGCATGATTAGGAGGCTGCAATCCAAGACACTTCTCAAGTATCTCCCCATTTTCTCCTTCTCTCCATCCCGAGCCTTTCTCTCCCCTGCTCCCTTCTGGCCAGCCCTGAGCCGCTTCCCTCTTCTCCACTGCTGTTCTCTTCCTCTGCCCAGCAGATGCCCTGCCACAGGAGGAACAGTGCGGGAGTGTTGCTTTCGCTTTGGGCAGGTGCGCCAGGCAGCCCTGATGCTTTTTAAAAGGGCTGCCGGCCAACGCGTCTGCCCCAACTGCCAACAAGTTTGTGTGTTACGTGAAGCAGAGTTTGTTACGTGAAGCAGAATCCTAGAGAAATTTTTGTTATGTGAAACATACTGTACATGAGGCATTTGTTATGTGAGGCGCCACTGTACTTTGTACCCCTCTAGCTATGCCACTTGTTGAACCTAAACTTCAGTACCAGCTAATATTTGTGTGGTGCATTACTGCGCTGCTTCTTGGACTCTCCATACTTTATGATGCTTCTGGATGATAGATGATCATTTTTATCTTGACATTGTTTGGTATTGAAGCTGAGGCAGTGTGGCTTCCCTAAAAGCCATCTACTGTCAACTTCCCTGTCGGTGCAGCGTTGCCAGCTTGCGCTGTATCCCATGGGGGAATTTTGCAGACTGGCAGTCTCCTCAAAGAAAAGGGGGAAAATGTCCTTTTCCCCAGAAAAGTGGGGGAAAAACTTTTCCCCAGAGAAAAAGTGTCCCTTTTCCCCAGGAAAAACCCCAGATGGCAGCAATGGGTCTACTTGGACCTGCATCTGTTAAATCACTAATGCTTGTCTGAGTGGGGAAGAGGAATAGGATATGATGCACGCCAATGTCGCCAATCTTGCTTCTCTCCCTGCCAATCACTTATCATTAAATTAAATTAGCTTAGTGTAAGAATATGCTGGTTTTCAAATTTTACTGAATTCCTTGACTGTAATCATAATAGTAAAACCTATTCACATATACAGTGAAACCTGCTTTCTGAGCTGCAAAACCATATTTCTGCCTGATAAAAGTTTACATGGCTCCTGCACTGGTGTAGCAATATACAGAATGGATTCACCTCCTCTTCCAACAGTTTAGCAAGACAGAAAATTGAATTTGTTTCCTATAAATAAGTCTGATCACGTTTGGGAGAGTTGATTTGCTTTCTAGCAATCCTGGATAATCTTATAAGCAAATTAAAACAAGTCCAGGTCCATCTTCTTTCATTATGGTGTTACCCTAAAGATCTCAAATGTCATTACTGCCCAATCTTTATGTATTCAGAAGTAAATCTCACGAAGACTAGAGACAGACATCAGTTTGTAGAGAGAGTAGCGCAGCGTCTTTACCCTTGACAGACACACATGTTCCTTATTCTGCATTGTTGGTCCCGGTCAAACAGGTTTTTCGGGTTTCAAAACTATGCCAGAACCTGCAGAAGCCTTTTAACCAGAATCATTAGCAAGCGTGACCACTCATTCCTTTCTGTTACTGTCATTCAGTACTGAAAATCATTATTGTTGGTCTGCAGCCTCAGCGCTTGGCATAACTTATGAATAAAAATTCCCTTAACTTAGGGGGGGCCTCTGTGTCTCCCCCCCCATTGCAGGATGCAGTACATGCCTCTTTGGCACAGCTATACTAGATTTGGAAAGTTGGTTAGGACTGCGTCCACTGAGTGTGCAGCAATTTCTGAAGGTGAAATATCTAGATTCAAGAATGATCTAGAATATAATTCTTACAACACTCTCAGCACAGTATGGGCAAAATCCAGAGTAACTATGGGGAGTCCTTGCTCCAGTGTAAGAACAACGTACTCTGGATTCCCATATGAATTGCCCATAGGTTTTCACTAGGTGGTGCAGTAACTACGGGTACATGTAAAGTCACATACGTGGTCCTGCAGTTAGTCTGGATTGGGGGGTAAGTTTTAATATTACGCTAGTGGAATGAACCCGCCGCTGCTGGAGTAAAATGGGTACTGCAGGCATGGGGCACCAGACACCGGGCACCACCAGGCATCACACATCCATACCAGGCACCACTGGGTGGCAGTGGGTAGTAGACACCACCAGGCCCCACCTTAGCGGGCAGCAGACACTAGGTACCAGCAAGCCACACTAGGAAGCAAGCACCATTGGGCACCATGGGCACCAAGTCAGTTGTTAGTGGGTGCTTACATCATAGAAGGAATATGCTCCCCAAATTTCATGGTTCTGGGTGCAGTAATTGGGGCTGGGCATTGATCAGTCAGTGTTAAGTATAGGATGGAAATATGTTGCACCCCTTTTCACTCCTTTAGGGATTAAATTTCTAAAAATTGGTTCTTCATGGATGCTCATGTCATGGAAAGAATACCCTCCCCGAATGTCATGCATTGAGATCCAGAGGCTGGGTCTGGGCATTGATCAGTCAATGATTCTTCAAAGTAAACTAGAGGGATGAAAACGCTTTGCACCCTTTTCATCCCCTTCCAGTTTGAATTTCCAAAAATGGGTTCTTAGTGGATGCCTACATCATGGAAGGAACACTATCTCCAGATTTCACGTTTCTGGTTCTGGTGGTTTTGGCTGGGTATTGATGAGTCAGTTAGTCAATCAGTCAGTCAGTCAGTGACTTTTCAATTTTATAGACAGATTGTAGTTTGGGAGCTGAGAAAAACAGTGACTTTCCTAAAGCTACCCAGTGAGTTCATGGCAGAGATAAGATTCAAACCAGGGGCATCCTGGTTCCCAGCTCAGCTTCTTACCCATTGCAACACACCAATTCCTGCCCATGGCTCTGAATCATGTGGGGAAAAAGTTCTTGGGTTAAGCCCAAGCTCTGATCTGGAGGGTGCTGACCTCAGCATTGGGCGGTGGAGCTAATTGGCACACTGCCACCACACTCCGGTACCCAATTTAATAACTCAGGATTAGGGTTCCCATTTTCATGTGGATGATCACTTAACATAACTTATCCAAGGACTGAGAAGAAATAAAAGTTATAATCATGCAGTGTTCACTTTAGCTGTGTTCAGCTTTTCCTGTGCTTGACCTGCATGTAGTTTGTTTTGTGACCTGAACGTAATAACGCTGCATGATTAATCCCTTACCCTGACAGCCTCCTTTCTCTTATCTAAGAGACTCCATCAGTTTACAAGTGCTGATCCTCCAGATTCAGAACATGTTTCCCCATAGGTGCCGGCAGGGTGTGGACCTTAGAGGAGAAAAAAATCCACTTTAACAGGCTGGACTAGAAAAAGTGATTCGGCTGGGAGAATTTTTTCAGGCTAAGTCAGGAATTTGGCAGAACTGAATAACATAAGACTGGCATGGCCTGTTGATTGGGACATTCAGTGGGGGGCAGGAAACACCCCACCAGCACAGCACAATCTGTGTAAATAAGCCATGCTGATCACGATGCTGATGGTAAGATGGCTTGATTAAGCTGAAAATCGGTGCCATCAAAAACTGTCCACATCCTGGAGCAGTAAGATGGTAGTTCCAGAGATTCCTCTGTTGGTTAGTTACCTGTGGGTGAGAGAGATCACAGAAACAGAGTTGGGAGAAGCCCAAAAGGTCATCTAGTCCAACCCCCGGCCTATATCCTATTGGAAATCCTCCTAGAGCAGTGGTCTCCAAACGTTTTGGCCAAAGGGCCACATCAAATACCTGGCACAGTGCGAGGGCTGGAAAACAAATTTAAATATAAAATTTCAAAATAAGAGATGGTTTGGAGACCCCTGACCTAGACCATATCCTATCGTTGTTTGTCAAGCCTCTGCTTGAAGATCTCAGCTTGAACACACCCTGCCAATCTATCTGGATTGGCAGAGCATGTCTTTTCTGCTGCCTCACATGGAGTGCCACTCTGGCGGCAGCTCCAACATGCGCAGCAAGACGTACCATCAGGCCACATTTATGAACTTGTTTACAAACTAGCATTCCATCAATGCACCCAACCCATCGGACTGGGCAATTAGAATGCAAAAGTTAATTAAAAAAATCGTTACTCAGCAAATGCTATAGGTTAACTCTGGGTGCTGCCTATGCTATTGATCTTGGTATTGGAGCCAGAGGTATAGCTCAAAGGATTGCAAAGCACACCTCACACTCTCCTCACACTCCTATGAGCACAATCATGTCTACTCAGAAGTAAGCCCCATCATGTTCAATGGGCTTACTCCCAGGATAGCGTGTTTAGGATTGCAGCCTACGTTTTGCAGGTGCCTGAACAAACAATGCAAGTGCCTGGTGCCTGAACACACAATGCCATCCCTCTTTTGGGGGGAAGAAAGGGAAGCAGAACTTAGGCTGAAATCCTAATCATACTTTCTTAGGAGTGAGCCCTTTTGACTGTAATATGACTTACTTCTGAGTAGACTTGAGTTCTGCGTACGCCTTGAGTCGGGCTAGACAGCCTGAGAAAGGCGGGATACAAATTTTTAAAATAAAATAAATAAATAGATGTGCATAGGATGGGGCTCGTAGCGCTTTGCCCCCCATCCAGCTATACCACTGATTGGAGATGTTGTTATCGAGTCCAGTGGAGAAATTCAATCACAGAGAAGCATCTAGAGGGATTAAAATGATTTCCCTGGTGGCTGCCCTTTTGCTATTTTAGAAGTGAATAGTTTTCGGCCCGCTGGGAAAGTCAATTAGCTGATCGTTGGTTGAGACCGAAACGTCAGTTTGGTTTTCAGTTACTTTCCACAGTGGCAAAAACACACACAACTGGAGAAATATTGTCACTGAAGCTGCTTGGAAAAGGTATCTTTAAAAGAACTGAGCCAGGGACTGCAAAGAAACCAAAATTATAATCATGCAGTATTCACATTATCTTTGTTATTAAATCCGTAACGTGGCTTTTCTGAATATTTCACATTATTTGGCTGCATCCTAAGAAACTGAATCCTTGCTAAACCAAGTCAAAATCACAGAGACAGCTTCGTTGTGACCAGCCGAAGTAGAATGGAATATCCAGTAGAGTAGAAGAGACTTGTAACCCCACAATCCAGAGTAACTACGGGAGCACGTAAGAGACATTACGTGTACCCTTAGTTACTGCACTACCTCGTGAAAACCTATGGGAAATTCATATTGCAATCCAGAGCAAATTGTTCTTACACTGGAGCAAGGACTCCACGTAGTTACTCCGGATTGCACCCTAAGAATAGAATATACAGCTCCATATCCAGTTGCCAGGTCCTGACTTACCTCCTGCTACCTGCCCACTCACCCCAAGGAATCCCCATGCCCCCAACCCTTGGATCTGCTAAACTCAGCCAGCACCACTTTACCTTGATGGACTTGGATCTGACATGGAAAAACCAGTACAACTCCTCAGCACAGTTTTTCTAACCAATAAGAGGGACACTTTTTATTTATTTAATTAAAACTGATTATGTTATTGGGGGGTGTGATACAAAATCTTCGACTCCAGATAGAAGAAAGGTGCCTTTGCTATGCCTCGGGGGTAGGGGGTGGTGGGACACAGCAGAACAAATGTGTGGTGAGCTGCTGGGGAAGAGGAGGCAGGTTTTCTCCTGATTTTAAAAAAATAAAAATCCCAGGGTGACATCACTTCTGGTTGTGACATGCACCAGGCTACATGATCATGAGTTATGCCACTGCTCCTAGGCAATCTCTGCTTCACCAAAGCTGTAGGTAGTGAAGTGGTTGGCAGATATCTTAAGCAACAGTGGCAAAAAAACTCACAAGTCTAACAGGTAGTTCCTTCAGTGAACAGGGACACCAGGGGATGTTCGTAATGGCCTTTCCTATGGCTCTCCCAGGCACTGCCATCTTGGATCACACAAGATTGTGTGAGTTTTGAGCACTTCCATCTTGGATCCCATAAAATTCATATGATCCAAGGTAGTTCATAGACCAGATGGCTGGTCCAGGTAGAAAAGGTTGTGGGGGTGCTGCGATCCCAATAAGTTGGGACCACTGGCCTTTTCCAGGGCCATTTGCACAGAGAACTTCGCCACCAGTGCATTTGCAGAGAATTGTCCTGCAGAGCTGTTCCAGATTGTATGGAACTGTCTTCATCTGGTTTCTTAGGGGATTGAGGAGGACAACTCAGTGTCCTGTTGTAATCAGTTTCTAATTACTATGCAAATAAAATATGCATTTGTTAATGCATAATTCCACAATCTGTAAATGCACAATGTAAATTCCCCATACAGATTGTGCTGATTGATGTCCTCTTGGTGCTTGTTGGTCTTGTTATTTAAGATTCTTCTCATCTTGTGCAGCTTGAGGACATGGATGGGATCGCTGATAGCGTGAGGACGTCCACTGGCCTGCTTGACCCTTGCCCAGCTTGGCTTAGCAGATTTGCTGGGTGGGGAGCTGGCAGAGTAGACAGGCAGGGTTTTTGTTGCATCTTTGATGTCAGGAGTGTTGCCACTTTCATTAAAACAGGCTGTGATGTGCCCTCTTGTCCCTGGATCTTACTGTGTTTTGCCAGGGTGTGATGCTAGTTTGCGTCCTCCTGGTGAACCCCGAATAGCATGAAAGTGTGAACTAAACGACTAGCAACAATTAGCAGCCAGACTACCTTGAAGAATTGGCAGTTGGCAACAAGTTGGCAGCTAGACCTCAATGTGGAATTCCTGACTCTCAACATACATGGCAATGGAACATTAATTATATGATTTACCATAAGTCCATGTATTTGCCATATGCTAAATAAATAACTGTTTTTTTTAATTAATTAATTAATTAATTAATTTATTTATTTATTTATTTATTTATTTATTTATAACTGTTTATTATTATTGCCAATTATAGGGTGGTCTCCAGCCTCCTATTTCTGGCCATGATGATCAAGTGGACGGAAAAGTCCATCATAGACTACAAGCCATGAGGTTTATATGCGACCTCCAGATTTTAGATATAGCCCATCTGTAAAAGGCTATATGTAAGGGGACAGCAATATTAACTAGGTATTATATTAATATTAACAGGACAACAGGGTATTAATATTAATTAATATTAATACAATATTAATCCTGTGTCGCCCCCTTTTGCCTTCAATTTTTTATACAGAATAATTTATCACATCACTAAATGCGCAATCCTAATCAATTTAGGCTTGCAATTTAGGCTGCAATCCTAAAGATATTTTCCTGGGAGTAAGACCCATTGAACACAATGGGGCTTCCTTTTGAGTAGACATGGTTAGGATTGTGCTCTCAGGCTATCTCCCCATCCCCATGGTTGTATGGAGGGCCTGGTTGTGTCTATGCACTGGCCTAACCCCTTACAACTCTTTTGTGACACGTAGGCCAGCATGGGACCTACTCCAGGACTTGTTCCAGCCTAACCAGAGGTTAGGATTGTGCAGTGAATGTATATATCAAGATGTACAGCTCTAGTAATTAATGGAAAGGAGGAGAAATTGGATGCTTGTAGAACTAAAGAAAGGGAGTCTTTCTCAGAGAGGAGTAAAGACTACAGAAACAACAGCAGGAGAGATAAGAATTCAAGGAGAATGAGCTGATGCTGCAATCCTGGAAAGAGGAGCAGTTCATAAAAGTATCTGGATCCAGGAGAAAGGGCAATGGTCAGTGGAAAGGGCAATGGAAAGATGGTCAGCCAGCTGGCTCATTCCCTATCTCAGCTTTCTCTTACAGACACAGGGCTTCATGCTAAATATACATGTACTGTATCTTTTTTACTACATCAACCTTTGCAGCACAACAGGCACCAGCTGCAGGTGATGCTACAACATGCTACAATGGCGGACCGTATGCTAATTGGATAATAACCAGCACTCGTGAGATCTAAAGAAGAGGCATCGTTTTCACGGAGAACATGATGGCACATGACAGAGCAGGCAACCCAAAGGAGTTTCAGCCAGGCAACCCTGAAGCTGAATGGGATGTCTGACTCATAGGGGAGGCTCCGTTACTGACACTGCCAAAAGCAAGACCCAAGGAGTCACATCCTGAACTTGTACACATGTGCAGAATTGTGCTGCTTAGACAGTGAGAGACTGTTTTGGAACCAGGAAACTCCCAGTAATGCATTCTGGGACCAGTCATCCAGGAAAACTTGGAACCACATAAAATAGTGTACCTCCTGGCTCAGTTCAGCCCAGCCAAATGCCATAGGACACCATAGTTAATGGAACTGAAGGCAGGGAAGAGCTCCAGCAGGACCACCAGGCACGTGCTCCCTCTGTCACGTCCCTAGATTAATTCAGTTTCAGTCCTAAAACCCAGCCTGAAGCCAGATTGGAAAGGATCCAGATAATCCATTTCATCCAGACTCCTTTGGTGCTGAGAATAAAACAATAAGCAGAGTCTTTCTTGATCATGACAAGGACACATCTAGTCCCGCTTCCTGAATCTCACAGTGGGCCACCAGTGGCCCACCAGAATCCCACAGTGGCCCACCATAGTGGCCCAACATGGAGAAAATGCCTGTATCCTATTAATATAGGGGGGTTCAGTTCAAATCCCTACCCCTCTTAGCCAACCCTAGTCCATAGGCTTGTTGTGTGAGAATAACAGATGGAGGAGAATCAATGTATGTCATGGTCTCAGGAGGAGTGTTGGTCATACACATGAGATAAATAAATGAATATAGTGCTTGAGAATGCTAAATAAGTGCTACATATATGTTATCCCATGATGTGAACAGGCCATTTGCTGGGACAGTCATATATGAACACAAGAACCACCACACAGGATCATAGAACCATAGAATCCTAGAGTTGGAAGGGACCTAGAAGTTCATCTAGTCCAACCCCCTGCCTGCAGCAGGAAATCCTCCTAGAGGATCCCCGACAAGTGCTCATCAAGCCTCTCCTTGAAGATCCCCAGTGAGGGAGAGTCCACCATCTCCCTTGGATGAGGCCAAGGACCCATCTAGTCCATTTCCTATATCTCACAATGGCCTCAGTGAGCATATAAGATATCAAAACACCTGTATCCTGGTCCATTCCCTTGCACCAGGCATTCTGGTGTGGTCTACTCTGAAATCAAAAGCCTGCACGTACCCATCATGGCTTGTAACCTGTGATGGACTTTTCCTCCAGAAATTTATTCAGTCCATTTTTAAAGGCATCTAAGCCATTAAAATTAAAACCCTTATCATGTGGCAAGAAATTCCACAAACTAATTTCACAGTCCTGATCAGGTTCCCCAGGGCTGTTTGTAATAAATAAGAAGCACTTCCAGTTTGGAGCATGCCCCTTGATCATGCCTTTATGTGCATGTCTAACAGTTTGAGTCTTAGATCTCAAAGTGCACAATCCAGAGTAACTACGGGGAGTCCTTGCTCCGGTGTAAGAACAATTTACTCTGGATTCCAATATGAATTTCATAGGTTTTCACTAGGTGGTGCAATAACTACGGGTGAACGTAAAGTCTGTTACATGCTCCCGTAGTTACTCTGGATTTTGGGGATAATAATACAAATAATAAATGAGATTTATCTGCTGGTTTTTGAAAAATGGTGCTTATTATGCTACTTCCTGCTGTTTGAAACCACTTTGATTTTATTGATGTTTTAATTGTTTTAATGAATTTGCCACGAGCTGTTTTTATGGGAAGAGATATACATGCTGAAATAAATAAGGAGGGACAAAACTAGAGGGGGAAAAACTTTCACAACTTCTGTTAGAAGTGTGATTATTAGATTTTTCCTGCTCATCCCAAATTCTGCCACAAGGTGGAACTTCCTGCTAAAATGTAAAAACAGTGCATCATACTGCACAACCTTTAGGGCCAATAGTTGGGACATGTATGTTTCTCTAGAATGATTTATCTGATTACTTTCTACAGTATAAACTGGTGGGCTGAACATGTACACTACAATTTAAAAGACATGTACGCAAGACATGTACACTAAAATTTAAAAAAATTTCTATTATCCAAGCAACTTAATTTGGAATATCTACACTTTCATAGTACTTTAATGCCCCAACCCTATCCCTATCAAGTTTACATGATGCAGCTACACTGCTAGGACTAACACTGCATCTTACGGTGGTAGGATTGCCATATGTCCCAGAAATTGTGGTCACATGGGATTGTGGTCACATACTGGCAAGTTTGACGGGAGGTCTGATCCTGGTTTTGTGGAAGAGAATTATGGCAACCCTATATGGTGGGGGAACTACTTTTCTATAGGCCACCAACCACCAATCAGATAAATATAAGAATAGGGTAAACCAGATGTTAATGTTCCATTGCCATGTATTTTGAGAACCAGGAATTCCACATTGATTTCTGGCTGCCAACTGTCACCAATGGCCAATTCTTCAATGTAGTCTGGCTGCCATTTGTTGCAAGTTGTTTAGTTCACACTTTTGTGCTATCTGGGGCACACCATGAGGAGGCAAACTTGCCTCACACCCTTGTTTCCAGGTACTGTAGGTGGCTCGAAATCACCTGGAGAAGCTTTCCTGGAAAATTAGACATCTGTAATCTAAAGGACAAATGATTGTGTTAAAACGGAAAGGATGGCATGATGTAAAAAGCAAGGCATTTATTCATTCCTGTAACTTCATTGCTAATTGAGTCACTGGGTGACATCAAGGTTATCCCCTGGACAAGAAGACTTCATGTGAGTAAGGACAGAAAGATGTGGCTCCCTATTAACCCAGGGAGCATGTATTCATAATTGCATATGTACCATGTGTCCGATCATAAGATTGACAAGGAATGTCAGCAGAAAGAATACCAAAGCACCCAAGGGTGTGATGTCACCCTTGAACTGAATGGTGAATCATTGTTTTTGCAGACACACAAGCTTCTGACTCCCTTCCACAAATTAGGAGGATCCTTTGGGTCAGTGGCATAATTCTCCAAAATCTGTTTTATTTATAATGGGTCTACCATTTCCAGTCGCTGTACAAAAATTAACAACATTGTCCCTGTTTGCAGGTGTGATGGATTCCTCTGTATGGTTCGGTGTCAGTCAGTGCTATAAGACAGTGGCTTTCAACATGTATTCTGGAGAGCCATGGGAGCTTATGTTCTCCATAAGTAGTGGAAGATCAGATCAGTAGTGGAAGATAGGCTTCTCAAAGACACATCTCCTCTCTCCCCCAACTACTACTGCCCTCCTGCACACTGTCACAGGGATATGTTGTAGCGCACACCGTTTATGCGGTGGTATAGTAATACTCACTAGGCATTGTGGTGTCTTGGGAGAACCAAGATTCCAGAAAAGTGGTTTTCAGTGTTTTTCTTTTCTTGGCACAACTACCACTATGGTCTTCTGTATGGTCTTTTATAATGTCACTTCCTGCTTCTTCGGGGTTCTGGGTTACTTTTTCAGGGCAAGTATCTCTGCCAACCATTTATCCCTTTTCCTCTGACGGCTCTCACCCCAATATTGAGATGTCCAGAGTTATTTGCCTTGGAGTAAGACCACCTGATAGGTCCATGGACCTATTACTCCTCACGCCTTTTCCGGCCAGTGTTGTGTTTTGCCCAAAATTGAAATTTTGTCTCTTTGTTTGAACATGCTCTTGCCTGCCACCTACTGGTGAGGGTAAAAACTGCAGGTGGGTGATGAACCCACACTCTATGCAGTGTGACAAATAGCTGTAAGAGGCAGTGCCCAGCAATTGAGGCCCAATCCTTGTGCCCGAGGCCCCCTTCCCGGTGCCCATGCACTCTGTCCAGCACCTGATGCTCCCTGCCCGTTACCCCATGACCAATGGTCGGTGCCCAATGACTGATGCCTGGTGCCCCATGCCTGATGCCCAATGCTTGGTGTCCAGTGCCTAGTACTTGGTGCCGATGCCTAGTTCTTGATGCAGGCCTATACCCTATGCCCGGTGTTTGGTGCACCCATACCCATGCTTGATGGCCAGTGCCCAAGGCCCAGTGCCTGATGCCTGCTGTCAGGTAACCAGAGCCCATGTCTGATGTCCAATGCTGTGGGCCCATTGTCCTGTGCCTGTGGTTCTCACTGCCCCGTGCCCAGTGCCTGCAGTATCCGGTACCCACTGTGTCTGGTGTCTAATGAACCATGTGCTATGTTATTCCCCTTGCATTCAAACCATGCATGCAGGCAAAGCCATGAGAAAACTACTAGTTCATAACTAAAAGACCTGCAGTTGCAGATTTAAAGTACAATCTTAGTGCTTTCCTTAGACCAGTGCAAATCATTTGTGCTGGCCTAGCGTGTTGCAAACATGCTGTAAAGCGCATTTGCAACACCTGTTGAGCAGGGCAGACCAGGTGTTGCAAAGGCCTCCCTTCACCATTCCAGGCCCCATCCCATGATAAGTTGTGCTGGCCAATTTTGTCCAGCACCGGGTTCTTGGAGGGTGGGAAGATGGTGGGTGAGGGAGGCATTCCAAGTGAGAAGAGTGTGGGCGGGGGATGTTCCCGAGATGGGGAGCAAGAGGCAGAGCTGAGATCCGGCAGCTACGCTAGATCCAAGTTCCATTCCCCAGTTGACACGGAACAACCTCAAGCTGTTTGGTTTGCGCCACCTCCAGTTAACCTGGGTTTCCATGTTACCGAAACTGGGATCAAGGAAAGATTTAGAATAGATTCATGCGTCACCTGATGGATTTGTTTTTGAATGACAGGAGTACTTCGTATTCCAGGGAGCCACTACCATTTTATTGCCTTTTGGATTTTGTTATCCATTTCGCTTAACAATCTTTGGTGGTTTATCTACTAAATTGCATCCATCTCTCTATCCCAGTGGTTCTCAATCTTCCTAATGCCGTGACCCCTTTATAAGTTCCTCATGCTGTGGGGACCCCCAACCATAAAATTATTTTTGTTGCTACTGCTGCAGTGCTACGCACATTTTCCTTGGACTAAACCTCACTGAACTCAATGGGAAAGACTTCTGAGTAGACATGCATAGAATTGGGCTCCAAGGCTGCAGTCCTAGCACTTTTCTGGGAGTAGTCCCATTCACTTATCATGAACAACAACAACATTGGGAGGCTTACTTTTGAGTAAAGCACAAGGAGCAGGGCACAACGGTCGGTGCACAAGTGGGGTGCCAACCAGACAGCCCACCTGCCAGAGCTCTGGCGCCACGCACACACCTCAGGGCGCTTATCACTCTCAGCCGGCAGGCGCACTGAGGATCGGGGGGGGGGGGGGAGAAGGAGGCTGCCGTCTCTGGTGAGTGTGTTGGGTTCCTTCCTCCCCCAAGGCTTCACATTGGTCTCACATCAGCTCAGCGGCTTCTTCCAGCTTCAGCGGCTCCAGTGTTTCTGCCAGGTCTTCTGAACTGGCCCCCTGCACCAGTGGTCTTTAGGCGACCCCCAGGAAAGCTCCAGGCGACCCTCAAAGGGGTCCTGACCCCCACTTTGAGAAATGCTGCTCTTGTCTCTTAACATTTTGTGTCATGTTTCCGGCCAAACTGAACCTTGGTTTCATAAGAACCTAAGACCACACTGGACCACACTGGATCAGACCAGAGGCCCATCAGGAGGCTGCACTTACCCCAGAGGTGTACCTAGGCAAAATTTCAAAACAGTTAGAACGGATCCCAGGAGGTCATCTAGTCCAACCCCCTGCTTGTAGCAGGAGAGATCTCTGCAAAGGACTAAATGTATATAGATATAATGCCAGTGAGTTCTACACACTTGATTCCACCAGAGGAATGTAGGTAGTGCCCCTTGGCGCCCCCGTGCCCTGTCACCCGTGGCAGATCGCATGCCATGCTATATTCTATATATATGTGTGTTTTAATCTGTATTTATGATCTATATTAATGGTGTTTTATTGTTTTCCTGATGTTAGCCGCCTTGAGCTCCCTCTTGCAGGGGAGGAAAGGCGGGATATAAATTAAATAAATAAATAAATAAATGATAAATAAATAATAAATAATAAATAAATAAATAAATAAATAAATAAATAATCCTTGTTACACCTCTGACTTACCCATTCATTGTGCTTGTAAACAATGATGAACTTTTCCTCCAGAAATTTGTACAATCCCCTTTTCCCGTCATCTAAGCTAGATGTCATCACCACATCCTGTGGCAAGGAGTTCCAGAGATTAATTTCATGCTGGGTAATGAAAGATTCCTTTTCAACTCTCCTAACTCTCCTAATACAGTACTCAGTATTTTTGTGGATGTCCTCTGGTTTTGCTGTTGGGTGAGAAGGAAAAATGAAAAGTGAAAACAGTTGAAAAGTGGAACCCGATCTTTTGTAGTTGATAAAAGTTACTTCAAATGCTTTTTTAACTAGCAAATTGCAAATGTCCCTTTTATCTTGCAAATTCCTGCTGCCGCTCAAGGATTTCTGCCCATGGATTCTCATTAATTCCTTTGGGAATGGGATTAGACCAGGAGATACAATACGTGGAGGGGACATGGATGGGTGGCAATTTTGGCCTTTAGAACAGCAGAAAAAGGTTGAAAGAGTGGAATTTTGAAGAGGTTGAAAGTGCAGAAAAAGACTGAAAGAGCAGAATTTTGAAGAAGTGAAAAGAGCCTGTGAGAGTGGGCAATTTTGGCTTTTAGAACAACAGAAAGAAGTTGAAAGAGCGGAACATATATTGAATTAATGAGTTCTGGTATAATTAAAAGATGTTGAAAGAGTGGATCATCAGAAAACGAACCATCACAAAGCAGGGATACCCGTATATCCATTTTGAGATATAGCATTGTGGACACAATACTCCAGATGTGGTCTTACCATCAATTCCTTGCCATTGATTTCCTTGATAGAACTTGCACTGCTGGTCAATGTTCTGTTTTTGAAAAGCATTTAGAAAGTGTGTGGGCTGTGGGTGGCGCAAGCGTTAAAGACGCTGTGCCTGTTAACCAGCAGGCCAGGGTTTGATTCCGGGGTCGGCCCCACAAGACAGGGAGAGCTCCTGTCCTTAGCCCAGCTCTGCGACGCCAGCTGGATCCAATCGTATCGGCTCTGGCTTTCCATTGGACTAAATCAGTGATGTGGAGAGGGGGGATTTGCTGCTTGGGTAACAGCCTCTCCTCCATAACAATCTAACCCAGGCTTTCGTGCTTTGCATGCAGCGTATGCATCGGCGAGCACAATACCATAGTCTTCCAAGACTGACGGAGGCCTGCTTTTTTTTTAGAAAGTGTGCTAACGTTCTGTGACATCACGAAAGCCCAGCCAATGATCCAAGGAACGGGAACAACAAAGGAAGCCCAGTTTAACCTAATTATATATGGGATACACTTTCCTGCTCGGTCGGACGCAAGGAGACTGTAGAGAAAGGCGCATAAAACAAACAAATTCTCTTCCAGTGCCATGTGATACGCTGGGCAATTATGTTTTAATTGCCGGGGAACTTTGTACCTCCCCTGCTTAGCAATTGTAGCAATACAAGGACGGTATAATTTCTCTTCCATAACACTTACTGTACTCATCAGTTCCTGCCTGCGGCTGGTGTGAGCACAAGGATTGCCAAACATCACAATCACGCAGCTGTGCCTTTGAAGCCAGCCTCCTCCTCTTCCTAGTCTTTACTCCTGGTGTTGCTGCTGACAGTTCTCAACTCAGCTGTTTGACAACAAGGATTTTGTGGGGTGCTCATGGTTCCGGCAGAGAGTTCCTAATGCCCGTCAAGAGTCCTGGTGCCTCTCCGGGAGGACCATGCAGTGCATCCGAAGGCAGCCCAAGCTCAGTAAGGCTGAGGAATTCCAGTTACTGGAGGAGAGCAGGAAAGTGGCAGCTCTGAATGGGAAGAGACTGGGTAAGGGGCTGATGCCAGCCAATCCCTTAATGGATCTGTTACAAACTACTTGCAGCTTGATCCTTGCGAGCAACGGTTATTTTCCTCTCCGCCCTACCTTAAAATAAACGCAAAAGTTACTTTTAAGCCTCTTAGATCTTTAGTTTCCTCTTCCAGCTTCCTTCCAGGTACACCTGTTCACTTGTTCCTCTTCCAGGAATATTTGGGGTAAAATAAAAGCAGTCAGAGGCTTTTCTTTACTGATCTTATGATTTTAACATGTTACAAAGTCCAAGGCAAACTGGGGGGCACTTGAAGGAAATACAGTCCTGTACATCCCGCAGTCCGTTGATACTATTTTATGCTCTCACAATCACCACGAAACCAAAAGTAGCTCCAAACCCTCTGCTAAAATCATAAATTACAGAACAAGACAAGAGTTTCTTCCTTTCCTTTCTGCTGGGTTTATGTGGGTTTGATTGATCACCAGTCGCTATTGCACAAAGATTGTAATTCTAGCTCTACCTGTCAGGAATTAAGCCCTGTACAATTCAGGCTGCAATCCTATATGCCAGTGTGCCACTTTCATGTGCATCATCATTCATTTCTTTATTATATTTTTAATATATATATATAGCACAACAATCCTAACCATGGGCGCAATCCAGATTAACTATGGGGAGTCCTTGCTCCGGTGTAAGAACAATTTACTCTGGATTGCAATATGAATTTCCCATAAGTTTTCATTAGTTGGTGCGGTAACTACATCAATGTAAATGTCTCTTACGTGCTCCTGTCATTACCCTGGATTGTAAGGCATGTCTACTCAAAAGTAAGCCTCATTGTGTTCAATGGGTCTTACTCCCAGGGAAGTGTCTTTAGGATTGCAACCTTAATGCTTAACGTTTGGAGAAATGCTACATATATATACTTTAACATACCTATACTTTAATAGGCTACTTACTATCTGTGTGTTTTTAACAATGGCTGTCCACGTGACTTACTCCCACGTAAGTGTGGATAGGATTGCAGCCTTGGATTGTTAAAAAATTTTCCTGTTTGACGATATCACTTCTGGTCATGACCATCTTCTTCAGATCCAGTAGGTCCTGGCATATTGTCATTTAAAAATTAGTCCCGGTTTTAAAAACCTTGAAAACCACTGCTATATGGTCTTTCCTGGGAGCAAGTCCCAATGAACAAATGAGACTTCATTTTGAACAGCCATAAGTAGTTTTGCACTCTTGGTATGGGTACCTCTGGGTAAACATGATTCTTAGATCAGATCAAGTTGTATCTTATGTTTTCCACTCTTTTTTGTGCTGCGACTGTTTTCTATATTTATGTTTTCTATATGTTTTAATTGATTGTGTTAACTGTCTTGGGTGCATTGAAGATGCCTATAAAGGGAGAAGTGGGACAAAAATATTTTTCAGTTCACTTAAATTCAGGAATCCAGTGATTTTCCATTATTATTCTGTACAGGTGGATCCAGTTTTAAATTTTGGATCTCTTCCTTAGGATATTATTGATGTTGTTATATAGTGCTTTGCACTATAGGATATTATTGATGTTTTCCTTAGGATATTATTGATGTTGTTATATCGTGCCTTCTCTAGCTATGCCACTGGCTGCAGTGTAGGAAAGGGTTCTGCAAAGGCCCAAATAACACAAGAAGAGCCCATCTTGTGGCTTTGCCACACATCAGTGTTGCCTTGATTTCCAACAGATGATGTCATTGGGAAGACTTGCAATACCCCCTCTGTGGCTAAGAATTTATGATCTTCTCATTGTGGCACATTGCAATGGCACCCATGTAACAAATGTGAAATGTTCTATATGTTAGAGCCATGGAATTATTAATAGCAATAAGTGACGTGGAGAGGGGGGATTTGCTGCTTGGGTAACAGCCTATCATCCATATCAATCTAACCCAGGCCTTCGTGCTTCGCATGCAGCGTATGCAGCGCCAAGCACGATACCATAGTCTCTCAAGACTGACGGATGCCTGCTTTTTAAAAGGCTGTTCTGCCTCATTCAGGTTTCCTCTGGATGCTGCTTTTAAGATTTAGTACTGCAGTAAATTGATATCGTAAATTGTTCCTTATATATTGATCTTTTTACTGTACTGGTATTCGGATTTTTGTTTTGGTTAGTCTCTGTGAAAATTAGCATCGAAAGGACAAATATAAATGCTGGGATAAACAAATAATGTATGTACTCGAATCTAATATGCCATTGAATCTAATGCGCACCCTATACTCATAATCAAAATACCACATTTATTTAAATCTAATTAACCATTAAATCTAATCCGCACCCTAATTTTGGAGACTTCAGCTGCAATCCTATGCATGTTTACTCTGAAGTTAGCTCCACTGAGTTCAATGGGGCTTACTCCCAGGAAAGTGTTCTTAGGATTGCTGCCTAAATTCGGCTGGAAAAGTTAGCGTTAGATTTAAGTAAATACAGTAAATATTCTCTTGGCTGAACTGTTGCAAGCAAGACAAAGGGAACTGCAAAGATCTATGGATGAAACCTGTTGTATTGAAATGATTGATAAGAGATTTTTGTTGATTTTAAAAAAACTAACAGCCCAATCCAGAGCAACTAATCTGTCCACATAAGAGCCCTTAGGTTGCCCTATCTATCACTAGGTTGGAGCAACTGCAAGATGCTCCAGCCCAGCTACTCTGGAAGAGGCTTAGGGCAGAGCAAGGCAAGATAGGGTGCCCTAAGAGAGGTGGACCTGCTCTGCCCTAACTGGGGCAGCCTAAGCAGCTCAGGAGAGGCAAGTTGAGGGCATGTTGAGCATTGCCTGGGGCAGAGCAGTTACTCTGAATCCAGAGCCTGTTTCCAAGGCAGAAATGCCCTCTTCCAGCCCTCAGAGTTATACCACCTCAGGAGCAGGTATAGTAATGAGTAGACCCATAGGGGTCCATGATAAGGCCAGAGTAAGAGTGGCAGTGTTGACCAAAAATCTGAGTTCTTGGCCATCCTAGCTGCAACCCCTTCCTCTCAACCTCAGGATATGGAACAAACTACGGCTGCCCACAAACCTCAGGATACAGCAGGCCACTCCAAGAAGCCCCTGGTATTCACTGTAGAATGTACTGGCATCTCATCAGGGACTCCTTATAAGGCAGGCACCCAGTGGCGTCACTAGACTGGTGCGGCTGGTGTGGGCTGCATTGGGTGATGCGCTCCATATGGGGTGATGTGCCGGAGGAGTTTGACTGTCCTTTGGCAGGCCCCGGGCGTCAGCACCCCCATTCAGGCCTGCTCCAAGGCGGAGAATCAGCCAGAAGCTGCCACTTGTCTGAGGAGCGGGCCTGAACGGCCATCTGAGGTGCACTGCGCAGAAACACACTGAGCATGCCGAACAGCTTCAGAGGAGACTTCCTTAGAGCAGAGAAAGTCCGCGCCTCTGCACAGCCATTCGGCCTCACTCAGGAGGCGGAGCGGCAGCCGAATGGCTTCAGAAAGAGTACTGCACAGGCACCAACTCTGATGCCTGCACAGTCTCCCCCGAAGCCAAAAGGCTTCAGAAACAACTGCGCAGGCGCCAACTTTGGTGACTGTGCAGTCCAGGTGGGGGGGGGGGCGCGCATCCCAGGGATGACGCACAGACTTCCGCACCAGGTGATGTGCAGAGTCATGTCACCACTGTAGGCACCACAGCTGTTCCTTGTTCAGTGTGATCTGAGGGGTGTCTCCTCAGGAGCAAGTCTTCCCCTTGTGTCAATTACTTAGCATGCTCTGGAGCAGTTAGGGCAGCCCAGGCTTCCTGACTCTCTGGATTCAGCATAACTTTCTGCTCTGGATACAGAATAGTTAGGAGAGTGCAGTTACGTCAGAGCAGGCTGAATTTGCTCTGGATTGCAGCCTAAGACCCACTTTAAAATAACATTTTCTGGAATAAATCTCGGTTGCTGCTAACCTATGCACACTTTCCTGGGTGTAAGCACCACTAAAAACAATAAGAATTACTTTTGGGCAGACATGCTTACAATTGCACTGTCTCCGTTAATGCATTTTTTAAAAATGAAATGGTTAAAGATTGCTAGACTGTCAAACAAAAGTAGCTGTATAAAAATAGAAATTGGATGTTATGCAGCTAAATGTAAGTGTAGTGCACAGTGAACCAGTGGTATACGTAGAGGGGGTGCAAAGAACTAAGTTTTGCAGGAAGTCTCCCCACACTGTGCAAGTGTATGCTTCTGTTTTTGTCCCCCCACCAGGAATTGCTCCAAAAAGAGGAAGGGGATAGGAGGACCCCTTGCCTGCTGCATAATAATTTCCAACCCCTCTATATACAGTGCTGCTCAGGATCCTGCAAGATCAGATACTGATATATCCCAGATGTCCATGGGAAGGGGAGAAGAATCAGAATGGCAGCGTTGCTGGGGGGGGGGGGGAGTTTAACCCTTTCTTGTGCTCCTATTCCAGGGCTGTGCCTCTTAACCAGCAGGCCAGGGTTTGAGACCCGGGTCGGCCCCACAAGACAGGGTGATCTCCTGTCCTTAGCTCAGCTCTGCGACGCAGCTGGATCCAATTGTATTGGCTCTGCCTTTCCATCAGACTAATTCAGTGGCATGGAGAGGAGGGATTTGCTGTTTGGGCAACAGCCTATCCTCCATATCAATCCAATACAGGCTTTCTTGCTTCGCATGCAGCGTATGCAGCGCAGAGCACGATACCATAGTCTTTCAAGACTGATGGAGGCCTGCTTCTTTTTCCAGTCTAGGAGAACAATCCTAACCATAAGCCCCATTGTCTTCAATGAGCCTTACTCCCAGGAAAGTGTCTTTAGGATTGCAGCCTAAATCACTCCCCACCAACTAAGCTATTATTAGGGCAATGATTTTCAACCAGTGAGCTGTGGCGCGGATAGTCCTCAGGTGTGCTGCAAGAATTTGGGAAAAGTCATTTATTAATAAGAAAATTATGGGATTTGAACAGGATGGTGTGCCTTGTCAATGATTAAAAACAACTGATGGTGTGCCTTAACAATTTCTGTCCTGTGTTAGTGTATCATGAGATGAAAAAGGTTGAAAATCACTGACCTGGAGGAAAATAGAGGTACATGTATGAAGTCTGCATTTTTTTTCCCTACAAGGAAAATTACAGCTTGAAGAGCAAGGAAATTTAGAAACAGTACAGGGAATTGGTAAAAAAAAACACTTCTCTAACACTCCATCATGAATCTTCCAGCGTCTTGTTTAGATGGAGGTTAACTGCAGCTTATCATGAGGCCAAACTATATGTTAGTTCAAGCATGGGATGCATGTTTTTTATCTTTGTACAGCACCTGTATATGGGAGAGGAACATACCTATATATCTATTTCTGGATGGGGACTGATCGATCAATCAATCAGTCAATTAATCAATATTTATACTGCATTTCAACAAAAAGTCGGCAAAGTGGTTTACAGAGAAAGTGAAACTATGGCTATGTCCCCAAAGGACACACAATCTAAAAAAGATGCATAGAAATGTTAGCAGAAGCCACTACAAAAATAAAACACTACTGGGGGGAAGAGGGCCAGATACTGGGAAATAAAGGAGGATCACCGTGATCAGGGTGACCAGATCAGGGTGTCCTCAAAAGGAGGACAAGGTCTTGGATTCCTCTCAGCCTGGCCTTTCCAGCAGACAATGGCACTTTTGCCCACTCACGAGTAAAGCCGCAATATTGGGCACTTTCACTTTCCCATAGAGCGCAATGCATATTTTTTTATCTTTAGTTTTTTTGGCCATAACTTTTGATAGGAAGGAGATATTTCAAAACTGATTTTTGCATTGGATTCTGCTCTCCAATACGAATCCAATAACATATTTTATAACGGGGTATGATGGAAACTTCGCATACCATTGCAAAGTTCCAAAATGAAGCCAAAATGGAGGACAATAAAGCCCTTTTGGAGGACATATGGACAGAAGGCTAAAAAAAGAGGACAATTCCAGAATTTTCCAGTCATATGGTTCCTCCTGGGATCACCCCTTTGAAAGGGTGTCTCTTTCCTGGGTAGCACTTGCCCGGTTAGCAAGCCCTATGCCAGCTTGATTCTATTGTGGATGTTACATCACAAAAGGCTTCTCACCCCATAAGTGAATTCTAGCCATTACGGTACATTCATGTCACATGCCCAGAATGATGTCCGGGTTTTCCTCCATAGGCAGTGACAACAGCAGCGTCCTCTTTTTGAGAAAGCCATTACGTAAGGGGAACCTGAAGACCAGGGTGAATCAGTATTGCAAAGGGCCATCCATTCTGAGTTCTCAGGAACTCTTCCTCGTGAGTCACAATGACACAAAAGCCACAGCACAATTCCTTGGCTGAGTTACATTCTGTGGACTGTCCTGTGCAAAGTGACAATTCATGTCACAATGAATTTTTGGCCCAACTAGGTACAGAATTAATTTCTTACACTTGGGTTCTTCTGGCATGGATTTTTGAACTTATATGTAATTATTTTCCACTCTGTTACATACTCTATTTTATCAGAGGGAAATGCACAGGTAGCCACTGATTTGATGCTCTACGGATACTAAGGCTGCAATCCTAAAGAAACTTTCCTGGGAGTAAGACCCGTTGAACACAATGGGACTTACTATTGGGTAGACATGGTTAGAATTGTGCTCTTAGGCCTATATCCTAAAGTGAAATTAAACACTTTGCTCCAGAGCAGTGAAGATGACTTTCCATAAGATAACACTTAAAAAAAGCAGGCCGTCAGTCGTGGAAGACTATGGTTTCGTGCTTGGTGCTGCATACACTGCATGCGAAGCACGAAAGCCTGGGTTGGATTGTTATGGAGGATAGGCTGTTACCCAAACAGCAAATCCCCCCTCTCCATGCCACTGAATTAGTCCAATGGAAAGGCAGAGCCAATACAATTGGATCCAGCTGGCGTCGCAGAGCTGGGCTAAGGACAGGAGCTCACCCTGTCTTGTGGGCCGACGCGGGTCTCGAACCCTGGCCTGCTGGTTAACAAGCACAGTGTCTTAGCCACTTGCGCCACCCACAGCCTTAACACTAGATAACACTAGAGGGTGACGTAACTGTGTGGACCTGTAACTGCTATGGATTTTACCTTTAGTCTACCTTTAAATGCCATGTAATAAGTAAAGGAGGACCAAAATCCTTTTCCCTTTCTTTGTACTACTAAACTGCACTATCTTTCTTGGGGTTAAGACCCACTTCCAGGTTTCTTGCTCCCCTCGTGTTACCCCAAAATGCATTGGTATAGATTAGTTGGATTTAATAATTTTTTAATAATAAAATTATTCCATTAATAGCCACGGATGAATTTGGGGATACATCCTAATCAATTTAGGGTGATACAACTCAACTGCTCTCTGTCCCCATGGCAGTGTGGGGAGGCTGGCGCATGTCTGTGCACTGGCCTAATCCTCCTAGGAGTGGTGCAACACCCCCAGTCCAGCATAGGACTTCTGCCAGGACTTCTGCCAGCCTATCTGAGAGTTAGGATTGCAGCCCGAGACTTTAAAGCTATTTTTCCACTGTTTTGGTATCCACTGATTTTTTTAAAATCAGTTGATTACATAACAGAACCCTAGTGGATAATGAGGCACAACCTGTAATGATTACAAATGAGAATGGGCAGAGTCACGAGTTGCTCAGAGTCTCAAGACCAAATGGAATGTAATCTGGTCTAAAGACACATACCCAGGGGTGCCATTAAGGAACAAGGATGGAATGAAGTTTCTAAGGAAAGTTCTCTAGCATATGTTGAAATTTAACATATGTGGGTCCACATTGACCCATGGTGACTACTTACCTTGTGGAGACTACCAGCATCTGGATGCGGTAGAGACCATTGCTATTGCCGCTGCATCATCTTGCAGGACTAGGTGTATCCCCTAGGTATTCACTGCAAGGATTTCTTTCCAAGATGAGGACAGGCAAGCTATCTCTTCTTGGTCTTCCTTGTCCCAGAACGTTCCCCTGACTTTGTTGGTGTGCCGTTCACCCTTGCGAAGAAGAACAGAAGAGATTATGCAGCTCGTTCTGCCAAGTGTAGCCTCACATGGCCCGATGGTTGGTTGGGATTCACATATTCATAGATCTTCCTGGTCTATGTGTACAACAGTTCTGTCTATACGTACAACAGATGGGTACAGCAGATCTGTCCAAGGATGGGACCAACATGGGACTGGTTCCAAGTCTGAAGGCTTCCTGGCCTCCAGTGCATCCATCCCACATATGAACAGCCTGCAGTTTAATTGCCTGTACTGCTGTTAGCATTATTTATTATTTCAAATGTTTTTATTGTTATTTTCATTTTGTAATTTGCTATGATAGCAGTGATTAAAAGTTGGGTGTATATAACTGAAATACCTGCATTCACTCGAATCTAATGCACCATCAAATCTAATGTGCACCCATATTTTAAAAGGCTTGATATCTAAAAAAGTTTACTGGCAATTGTAATGCGAAGCTGCAAAGCAGGCGCAAAATTTAATTTTACTGTGTACAACATTGTGATATGATAATAACAATAATATAACAATGGGTTTATGTTGTGATGTTAACCTAATTGCACAACTTTATATAACAATGGTTTTGTTACATTTTTTGTTATGATATAGTAAACAGTTAAATTAAATTCTGGCCTATATTTATAATCAAAATACCATATTTACTCAAATCTAATGTGCCATGAAATCAAATGCACACTCATATTTTGAAAACGAAATTAGGGTGCAATCCAGAGTAACTACGGGGAGTCCTTGCTCCGGTGTAAGAATAATTTGCTCTGGATTGCAATATGAATTTCCCATAGGTTTTCACTGAGTGGTGCAGTAACTATGGGTGCATGTAATGTCTCTTGCATGCTCCCATAGTTACTCTGGATTGTAGGGCATGGCTACAAAAGGTGCGTGTTAAATCCATGTAAATATGGTAACTACATATTTGGACACCTATGTCTGTCTCATTTATTTGTTTATTTTCTGAGTTTTGGAACTGGGATGCTCAGATCTGGGCAACGTACTGCAGATGAGAGTGTAGGTCAATAGCATAATTTCTCATTATCATACTGATTCTCTCTAGGTTTACAAGATGACGGTGACCTCAAGTTCCTCCTAAGAGGGAGCCACCTGCTGAAAGTCAAGTCCAACTCCTGGAGAAGAGAGAGATTTTACAAACTGCAGGAAGACTGCAAAACAGTATGGCAGGAATCCAAGAGGATGCTGAGATCACCCGAATCACAGCTCTGTAAGTCTCTGACTATCATTAATGCAACGTCGGTGGCATCACTAGGATTTGTGTCGTCCGTGCCAGTGCATCATCCCCATGATGGACCTCCTCCCATGTAGCGAACAGGGCAATGCACCAGGCAGTGGGCATGGTGCTATGTCCGGCTGGCTCTGAGGCTATAAGTTTTGATAGGATAGATATATTTCCATGCAGTTTATTCCATTATAATCTTCAAGAAAATATGCATCAATGTATATATAGCATGATGTAAAATACCAAGTTTTTAAAAAGTTTAGCCTGAAGTGGAGTCACCACCCTTCCATGCGCATCACCTTGTGCAGCCTGCACTCCGTTATAACACCACTGTGGGGCATAGCATAGTAATGCTATTGGAATGGGGCAGAAAAAAATCTTCTGCCCCATGGAATCACTGTGCATGGAATTTCAGATATAATGTGATGGGAGTTCTGAAAAACCAAGACATCCGCTTTCACATTCCTTAATTAAAAAACGGACAGATGAGTAATTAATTATGTTGAGCCACACTGAGTGTACGGCACCCAGGGCTGTCTGATCGAGTTGGCTGCTGGGCCAGCTGGGCCAAGAATGGGGGTTTGGCCACAGACTAACAGGGGTTGCACTTCCACTTTGGAGACATTTGAAGTATGGGGAGGAAAACTGAGACATATGGCTGGCTCCAAAGGGGATGGGGACGAGGGCTTTGCATACTGCAAAGAGACTCCTGTATTTTGCTCTTAGTGCTTTACACCCCCTCTAGCTATGCTACTGCCTCCATAACACTGAATATTTAGCTATGAATTGAGCCCCAGACAAGCTTCCATTTGACCTGTTGGGCTTTCTTCAATGTGCAGGCCTAAATGAAAACAAAATTCACCACCAGATAACATCTAGTCACAAAGCAAATAAGGGTGTGACTTGCAGGCACCAAAACCAACCCCAATAAATTGATTAAAGGAAGCAAAAAGCTGGCAGCGGAGCCCCACCTAAACTGGATTTTCAAGTATTTTGTAGAATTGAATGTGTACACAATTGTTTCAGTTTGATTTAATTTCAAAGCCACTTCCAAAGCTCCACACACTGGATGAAGTGGTTGTCTCCGGAAAGGTGCGCTTCCTGCTATATTATCTCGCACCGTCTAGTAATATATAAATCTTGTAATTCATAGTAAACGTCAGCAGTGGTACAGCTAGAGGGGTGCAAAGCACTACATTTTGCAGGGTGGTGTGCAAGTGATCCTCCCCATCTCCTTAGGAGCTATTCCAGCAAAATGGAGGCATTCTTACTGCACATAAGAATTTCAGTTGGTTTTAAAACCTATTTTTAGTTTAGTAGTTCACATTTGATCCCTGTTACATACAGGCAACATTGGGCAGAAATGTTTTTTTTAAGAGGCGTAACATACAGTATACTATCGTTTCTACACATTGATCCCACGTGGTTAAAGGAGATGTTTAGGAAAATGATTCTTGCATTCCAAGCAATTACTGCCTTTTTAAAGTCTCATGACTTGCAAGCCGGTGTTGCGCTGACGTGCATGGAGGAGACATGCCAAAGGTATTTATTTCCTGTCTGCACCTTCACCAATCCTTAACTGGATTCATCAAGATTTCAAGAGCCTGGAATAGCCAAACACTTTCTGGTTACCAGCCCTGAAAGAATATCCCTACAATCCAGAGTAACTATGGAAAGATGTAAGAGGTACTTACTCTGGATTGCTCCATGCATTTCTCATAGGTTTCACATAGGTGGCACCATAACTACAGTGTTAAAGGTCCCATAGTTACTCTGGATTGTAGCCTATGTAAGTATATAAGAAGAACCTCCACTGGATCGGGTCAAGGCCCCTCTAGTCCAGCTTCCAAGTGGCCCACCAGATGTTTCAGGGAGCACATATGACACCTGTATCCGGGTGCCCCCCCCCCTACATCCGGCATTTTGAGGTTGCCCACATCTATACACAGCACATATAAATCTCATGACTTATAACCTGTGATGGTCCTTTCCACTAGGAATTTGTCCAATCCCTTTTTAAAGGCACTGAAGCTAGATGTTGTCCCTACATTCTTTGACAAGGAGTTCCACAGATTAATTACAAGCAATACTTTTCCTCCTCAGCCTTTCCTTCCAGCCCTTAAATCAAACAATTTCCCACCATTTTCAACTGAGATGCCAAGACACATTGATGTGCCATAAAGTCCACAGGGGTGTCGTGGGAGTTTGGTTGAAAACACAGAAGTCAACCAGTTGGGACAGTGTTGTGACGCTGCTCAATGAAAAATGAACAAAGGGTGTCAAGTCAAGAGAAAAGGGCTAATGAAAAGAAGTCTACAGGGAAGAAGAAATGGGATGCCAACCTTGCTCCCCCCCATCTGAAGGCCATCTATGGAGAGAATGTGCTACAGTGATGTGGGGTTCAGTCGCCACTCATCAGGAATGCCTCCCGTGGTGCCTCCGTGGAGACAGCTTATCTTCGCTGCCAGACTGTCGCCATCCGAGCAAAACAGAACCTAAAAGAGTTTTCCACCCTTTGTGAGAACAATTTTCAAAAAGCTCTTATCCAGTTTACCTCTCTGATTTTTCCCCCCTGGAAAAGACAGAGAGAGATTATGCTGGATACCAGATAACAAGTCCAAGATTTCAGTCCTGGGAGGCTTTCCAAGTGACGGTCCTCGCTGGCGCCGGACTCGAAAATAAGTGCTGGGAATTGGGAGCCTTTCAAGGCTGGCAGGCATTCCAGGCTGCAGAACGTTTTGTCCCAATCCATTCATGAGGATATGATGAAAAATCAATTCAGGAGGGAAGCAGCATGGACTAGAGGTTAGGTCGGAAACCTTTTTCAGATATTTTTTTCAACCACTGTTCCAAACTTGCATGGCATCCCTGTAGACTTTTCATGGCACACCAATGTGTCTTGGCACCTCAGTCAAAAATTGTTGATTTAAAGCCTGAGAGGAGTGGGTGAGAAAGAAAACTATTGGTCTCTGCTAAACTTAGAGCTTCGCACCCCCTCTAGCTATGCCACTGGCTCCCAGCCCCAACAGCCCTCCTTCAGTCTTGAAAGGCTATGGTATCGTGCTTGGCGCTGCATACGCTGCATGTGAAGCACGAAAGCCTGGGTTAGATTGTTATGGAGGAAAGGCTGTTACCCAAGCAGCAAATCCCCCTCTCCACACCACTGAATTAGTCCAATTGGCAGAGCCAATACGATTGGATCCAGCTGGCGTCGCAGAGCTGGGCTAAGAACAGGAGCTCACTCTGTCTTGTGGGGCCGACCCGGGTCTCAAACCCTGGCCTGCTGGTTAACAGGCACAGTGTCTTAGCCACTTGCGCCACCCACAGCCCCAACACACCACTGATAAATAAAACCATTCATATGCCTCTTGGATATCCTCCTCGGAAGAAAGGTGGGATTTCTAACCTGAAATTAAAGGAAGCCACAAATTGACGGCGTCCGTCATTATCAACATATAGCCCTTCCAGCAAGAGAGCTGATAAGAAATTCACTGCAAGGATCTGAATAGTCTCTGCTTGCAGAGAAGTCATCCTTTGCTTGTCAGAGAAGCTGGTGTAAGACGGTGGTTTAGATAATGCCTTATCTGCTTTCTGTATTCTGTATTCTTATCTGCTTTCCACAGCGTGCTGTGATTTTATTTTGCTAGGCAGATTTCAACCTGGATGTGTGTAACGTTTTGCAAATGTGGTGGCGAGCGGGTTCTGCATCTTTCCTTTGTATTTCCTGGTGGCAAAGCATGATGTACAACCAGCTTGAAGGGTAGGGATGGAGAGGAGATGCGGTTGAGATTTATGAAATTACGCCTGATGCAGACAAGTGTGGATGTGTGTTCTCCTTTCTTAACAATTCTAGAATCCAGGGTTCATCCAAAGAAATATTTCACCACTGAGATCTTTTGCCATAACTGAGATCATAGAATCATAGAGTTGGAAGGGACCTAGTAGGTCATCTAGTCCAACCCGCTGCCTGCATCAGATCAGCCACTGAGCCGCCACTGAGACCATAAGTTGCCAGATAAAGATCAATAGTATGTGGAGGGCATTTAATTTCATGCCATGTTTGTGGGCCTTCCAGAAGCATGGGAAATAGGCACAGGGCATTCTTTTCCCCTCAACTTTCCTAAACAGAGGCAAATAAATGGCTTTTTTAGGCACGAAAGACCTAAAAAAGACTGGGCAGAAGGCAATGGGGAATGCTATCAAGTGACACCCACTAACTGCAGATAAGTGCAGGTTCATGGGATGTCCCTGATAGCCAGCATCCTGTTTGTTTCCACAGTCTCCATAGAGGATATCCAGGATGTGAGGTCAGGCCACAAGACGGAAGGAATGGAAAAATACGCCAAAGATGTACCCGAATCGCGCTGCTTTTCCATCATCTTCAAAGACCGCCGGAAAAACCTAGACCTCATAGCTGGCTCCGAGGTGGATGCCAACCACTGGGTTGCAGGCCTGAGCAAGATCATCTCCAAAAGCAACTCCATGAGCCAGAGGCAGAAATTGCAACAGTATCCTTTGATTTTATTCCAGATACTGGGGGGTGTGATGGGATATCAAAAAACAAATTTCTGGAGGTGAGGACAGTTTGGTAGTGGAATATATTGCCAAGGGAGGAGGTGGACTCTCTTTCATTGGGGATCTTCAAGCAGAGGCTTGACAAGCACCAGCTGAGGATGCACTAGGAGGATTTCTTGCTACAGGCAAGGGGGTGGACTAGATGACCTGTTAGGTCCCTTCCAACACTATGATTATGTGAAGTATTGCCGGCACCACAGCAGGCATCCATCCATCAGTCTTGAGAGACTATGGGATCATGCTCAGCACTGCATACGCTGCATGCGAAGCACGAAGTCCTGTCAAAGCCATTCATGGTATGTTGTGGCATGGCATACTGTAGATACATGTTGTACCTGTAGTACTTACTGTGTTGCTCCCCATAGCTACTCCACTAGGTAGCATACATTCATAGCATAGAGCCTAAGATCTGAGAAGCAATGCTATAGTTTCCAATACAGTCCAAAAAGGCTTAACTTTTATTGAGAGTTTATTATGTTGATCATACTGTGTTAATGTGTCAACTTCATCCTAAATCAGTGGTTCCCAAACTGTGAGCCTTGGCTATAGGAACCAGCCAGGAAACCTATGGAATCATGAAAAACCCTCTACTTTGTACGATTACAGACTTAATGGGGATCCAAGACCAACAGCCCAGTAGGTCAGGGGAGCTGTGCGCTGAAAATGTTTGGGAGCCACAACTCTAAACCTTCCCCATGTGGGCTAAATCAGGAGGTGCTTCTTGGCCTGTGTTAGCCTGTTCACCAGACTGATTCAACATGCTCAAACCACATGTAATTTAACTTTTGTTGACTTGCCCCATACACAAATGCTTGTGTTAGCCTGAAGTTTATCAGTCTGAAGTTGATCCCATAGATGTGGACTTAATGCCACTTTAGAAATACGTGCAGGGTGACCATAAATAATGGAGGACAGAAGACATTCATTCATTCATTCATTCATTCATTCATTCATTCATTCATTCATTCATTCATTCCCTCTGTCCAATTTATATATAAATTTCCTCTGTTTTCCATTCTATATGGTCACCCTGAATATGTTTTACATCCAAAGTGACATCCTGCTGAGTGACACAAGCCAGTTGGGTTCCCATCAGAGGCCCATCTTTGAAACTGAATCCTCTTTTTCACGCACCCATCCTCACTCCAAACATCTTCTTGACTTTAAGGATTAATTAGTGGGGAACAGGCTTCACTTCCAGTGTACATTCCTTAAAAGCAAACTAAACAGCTGGATTCACTCCTGCTTGCGAAAGGCAGATAAAAACAAAGATAACAAGATGAGCTTTAAAGAGCTCAAGAACTTCCTGAAAGAAGTCAACGTCCAAGTGGACGACAGCTACGCCAGGCAGATCTTCCAGGTGAGGACAATTTCATTTCTGAACACCGTAATGGCTGGTGCCGTGGGACAAAGGGTACAATCCTAACCATGTCTACTCAAAAGTAAGCCCCAATGGGTTCAATGGGTCTTACTCCCAGGAAAGTGTCCTTAGGATTGCAGCCAAAGGCACTTAATTCAGTATAGTGTCACTGCCCTGGAATGGTAGGATGGATAGAAGCTGTTGACCCAGACAAATGGAGAACTGAACTCAGGATCTAGACTGACACATGAAAAACGAACTCAGTGGAAATAGAATTTGAATGAATGGATAAAGATTTATATCAACCTACATGGTGCTTTGTAGTGATTAACAACAGGAGGGCAATGTATAACTTAGGCATCACCTAAAATGAATGAATGAATGAATGAATGTATGAATGAATGAATGAAAGAAAGTGAGGATAAGGTCATTGCTGCCTGACCCGATTCACCCCATCCTGGCTCCTACCTGGTTCCTCCTTCCTTCTCCCCCAAAATGCCCCATTCCTTCCACTGCCCACCCCAATTCCAACTCACTGGTACCAGCAGATGGTGGCCTCTGCCAGCCAGTGTGCACAGCTGCCAGCCATTGCTCTGACAGCAATGTTGTGCCCGCTGGCAGAATGCCACATCCACCAGTATCTTTGCATTTCTGCTGGCAAGAGCCCGATAGTGTCCCAGATTGTTTGCTTTTAAATAATTTATGGAAAGGAAACGGCGATTCTTGGTCTGCAGGTAAATGTTGAGAGAGTGACTTTAATTGTTCAAAACCAATAAGTCATCACGATAGATTGTGAGCCCTTTGGGGACAGGGACCCATTAGCCATTAATTTTTGCATTTCCTTATAAACCACTTTGTGAACTTTTTAATTGAAAAGCAGAATATAAATACTATAGCCAGATAATAACAGTACAATTTATCAGTAACAAAGCAAATATATAACCTATTTTACTTAAGGTTTCTGGTATTTTAAGTGAATCTTCTTAGCTGCTAGTGCAAACATGGCTGTCTGATGAGTGATGAATTCACCTACACCAGGGATCTCCAAACTTTTTGGCAGGTGGGCCACATCATCTCTCTGACATGGTGTTGGGGTTGGAAAACTAATTTACATTTCAAATTTGAATAAATTTACATAAATTTACATATAAGAATGTATTGAAGTGGATTACAAGGACTTGCCTACAGCTGGATAGAGGGTCTTGCAGGGGCCACATTGAGGCTTACCAAAGGCCGCATCTGGCCCCCAGGCCGAGGTTTGGAGACCCCTGATTTACACCTTTGAGCAGTAAACTCTGTGCTAACAGAGCCTATCACGCAAACGTCTAATAGAAATGAGGAATACATAAAAATAAGAATAGAAATAAGAAATACATTGATTCCTAAAGATGTTCAAACAGGAAACAACTGAATACATAATGAAAAATATCCACCTCCCCTCTCTGACATATACAAATTCTTTGAGGAATATTATTGTATTAATATTATAAATATTGAATCCATCCAGTTATTCATCCAGTAGTCAAAGCCAGCAGACGTAGTGAGAAATTCCAACAGTAGCATAGCCAGAGGGGAGAAGGCATTGCCATTGTTGCCCGGAATGGCTCCGACAGCAAGTGGGAGAGATTGCTTGAAAGGTGCACTGCGGCACCTGTTAGTACTTACTGTGCCACCTCCCCTCCGGCAGGGTGACCGGATTCCCAAACCTCAAAAGGAGGACAAGGTCTTGGATTCCTCTCAGCCTGGTCTTTCTGGCAGACAGTGGCATGTTTGCCTATTCACAAGTAAAGCCACGATATTGGGCACTTTCACTTTCCCATGGAACTTAATGCATATTTTTTATTTTTAGTCTTTTGGCCATAACCTTTGATAGGAAGGACATATTTCAAAACCAATTTTTGCATTGGATTCTGCTCTTCAATACAAATCCAACAACATATGACATGATGGGACACCATTGCAAAGTTCCAAAATGTAGTCAAAATAGAGGACAATGAAACTTTTTTGGAGGACACCTAGACAGGAGGCTAAAAAAGAGGACAAAACTGGAAATTTCTGGTCATATGGTCACTCCAGACGACGCTACCAATAATGGTTGGTCAGCAGCATGACAGTGTGCAGTGATCACTGTGTTTTACATTGTGTAGCCCCTGCACAGACCGCAACATATAAAGAAGAAGGAATCTTATCACTTCTCTCTGCATTCACAGCAATGCGACAAGTCCCAAACAGACACCTTGGAAGACGACGAGATCGAGGAGTTCTATAAGATCCTGACCAAGAGGGAAGAGATTGACCAGATCTTCTCTAAGCATTCTGGAGAGGAAGGGATCATGACGTTGGATAACCTGGCCAAGTTCCTCCGGGAAGAGCAGCATGAGGAGGAGGCCGGTCCTGAGCTGGCACGGTCTCTGATCGAGAAATATGAGCCCAATGAAACTGGTAGGTTAGTAACCCTGGGATTAGTTGATTTGACTTACGATGTTTATATATCGCACAAAAGTCAGTAACCTGTAACTTACTTCTGAGTAGGCTTGGGCTCTATATATCTCAGACGTCAACATGTAAAGCAGTCATCAGGGAGAGAGAGAAAGTACTTGCCGGGCAGGGTGACATATAGAATGGAGGACAGAGTGCCTGTGCCTTTAAACATTGCATAGAAGAAGGAATTGAGGCAGGCTTAGCTCATCATAGAAGGGTTTAAAAAGCAGCACCTGCCTCAATTCCCTCTTCTGTGCAATAATTAAAGGTACAGACACTCTATCCTCCATTCTATATGGTCATTTGGGGGCCAAACCCTATCCAACTTTCTAGCACTGATGTAACCATAATGCACTCAGAAGTGAAGGAACCAACATTCCCTTACGTTGAGGATGCCTCTGTGAGTGTCCTCCAAAACCACCCATGATCCGTTGATATGGCTGAATCAGTGCTTGGAAGTTGGATAGGATTTGGCCCCCAAAGATACTCTAAGATACACAGGACTCAAATATATCCAGACAAGGGGCGCAATCCAGAGTAACTATGTGGAGTCCTTGCTCCGGTGTAAGAACAATTTGCTCTGGATTGCAATATGAATTTCCTATAAGTTTTCACTAGGTAGTGCAGCAACTATGGGTACACATAAAGTCTCTTGCGTGCTCCCATAGTTACTCTGGATTGTAGGGAAGGTCAAGCATGTAATGGGGGAACAGTTTGTCTTACACAGGCTTACAGATCCAAAGAGGCTGACCTGTTTTAGTCTTTCTCCAGTATACAGCATCAGTAGAAACTGTGCTTTCTCCTCCCACCCGCTTTTCTTTTGCAGTGAAAAATCAAAGTAGCATGACAAAAGATGGCTTCCTGATGTACTTGCTGTCCACCGATGGGAACGTGTTCAATCAAAGCCATAGCAGAGTGTATCAGGACATGACAAAGCCCCTCAGTCACTACTATGTGTCATCATCACACAACACCTACCTCATGGAGGACCAGCTCAGAGGGCCCAGCAGCACCGAGGCCTACATCAGGTACGGCTCATTGCCTCAGCTCTTGAGATTGGTTAACAGAAAGGGTTATCGACGAGATTAAGATCTATGTAAGTTCCACAGATCCTATAAATCTGTGTAAGATCCAATATCCACAGAAGTGGATATCAACAAGGTTGTCATTGTGTTCTCCATTGAATACTTTGGTATCAAGTTTGGGGTGATAGAGTATGATGCTCTTTACCTTGTTTTTTGCCACATCTTTCTGAGGATCCAACGATCCCTGAGGATCTCTTTCTGATCAGGCAACCTCCCAACAAGCACTGACCTTTCCTTTCCAGAGCCCTGACCAAGGGCTGCCGCTGCGTGGAGCTGGACTGCTGGGACGGCCCGAACTCAGACCCAGTTATTTACCACGGCTACACACTCACCTCCAAGATCCTCTTCTCCGATGCCATCAAAGCCATCAAGAACTATGCCTTCAAAGTAAGGACAACCCAACTAGTCCCATGCATTTTCATGTCGCCGCTTAATTTCAGGAGAACAGCCGGGAATAATTTTAGGATCTGTATTCAGTTTTCTGCCCATTAGGATTTCCTAGCAAGGCCAGACTTTCACAATCCTAAGAAGTGCTGGAGCAGGAAGGCTGGCTGGAGCAGGCAGGCAACTTCATGCATCCAGCATGAGGTTGATGTTGCTGCCATATTTTCGTCCGTATCCCAGGGAATGTGGCAGCAGCCCATATAAGTCTACTCAGTTGCGCGCCACCTCCAGAATAAATAAAAACTAAATTTACCCTTGTTCTGGGTGATCCCAGGATTTAGATTAAGTAACAGGTTGTGGAGAAGTAGTTGCTCCCAGCTGAGTCTCAGATCTTTGTTGTAGATTGCCGTAGAAAAGTGGTGTGGCCTTGCAACGGGTACCATATGATCTACCCACATTGCAGCTTATAGCCTACTGTAGCAAAGCTCAATTGGGAAGCTCACTTAGGAGACATTTCTGCAGCTGACGGCGTGCGCATGTATGTTGTCGTTCTCCCTACAGACCTCGCCTTACCCTGTCATCATCTCCTTGGAGAACCATTGCAGTCTTGAGCAGCAGAAGATGATGGCGCACCACATGCAAACCATTTTGAAAGACATGTTGCTGGTGGCACCGATCGATTCAAACATGTCAGATTTTCCTTCTCCAGAGGTAAGTTGAGTAAGATGCTGGAACTTGTGCAGCTGTGGCAGTGGCTGGTGTGTTGAATACTACCCCAGGTGTTATCAGGTGTACTTTCAGATATGCATAACATGTACACACAAAATTTAATATGTTCTGCAGGGAGTCTCAACATGACATGCAAACAGCTCATCCCTCCTGGGCAGGTTGAGCAAAATAGAGACGTTTGTCTGGAATGGCCAGGCTGGGTCTGAAGAGGAGTTCCCTGAAAAACTTAGTACTTTGCCCCCCCCCCCTTGCTATGCCACTGGCAGGAAAATTAATGCACATCCAATGTGCTCATTGCAGTGTAATGGTATGTAGGGAGCGAGACAGAACTAGTAGTGCTTCTATAGATAGCTTTTATTGTGGGGAACAAGAACTATGTCTAGTTTATTGTACAGCCCTTGATGGAATTTATAGTGTGGGAAGCCCAAGTTGAAAGCACATTGCTTGCAATTGCTAATGACTGTTTTGGAATTGGGAGGCTCCAGGGTTGTGGCTGCGTTTATAGGTTTGGCTGGTTATGGAATTTTCCCAAGAAGGCAGGGCACGGGATGGTGGTTACCTTGAAGAACCAAAGTATGGCCTTTTCTTGAAGGCACACAAGACCATGATGCTTCCTTCCCTTGCAAAATGCCATGAGGCTTGTCTTAGTCATGCTTCCCTGGCACACTCCAGCACAAACGCAAACACATGTGTCAGGCAGCACAAGGTCCTGTAACATTGTGATTCCCAAACTATGTGCCAGGGCAGTGGTGGCCAAACTTGCCATTGCCGGGCAATGGAAATACTGATCCTGTTTGGACCACAACTTGGAGTACAATCCTAACCATGTCTATTCAAAAGTAAGCCCATTGTGTTCAATGGATCTTACTCCCAGGAAAGAGACTTTAGGATTGCACACTATTCTACCCAGGTGCCGCTTGTAGTCATCCTCATTCAGGGTTCAGGGATGCTCTGGTCAGCTGCATCTACTGCCCGCCGTCCCAGAAGCTACATGACAGGACATCCAGGCAGATGCAACTGACCAGAGCATCCCCGTCCCCTGATGGAGGAAGACTACACACAGTTTCTCTGGTGGAACAATAAGTTCTACTGACCTGGTAGATGGGTTCTTCTGAATCCCAGCTCCAGCCCCAGGCCAGGACTTGGATGGCCTTGTACTAGTGCAGTTGAGCCCAGACTAACCACTGAAACAGACCCCAGACTAACCACTGAATATCCAAAATGGACAAACATACAACTTTTCTTAAACAGAAGTCAGTAAAAACTTTTATGGACAATTGGAAACCATTCATGGACTTTCTGCACAGAAAAGGGATGATGAGCAAAGTCAGTTACGGAATTGATGAATAGATAATTGTTATATAATTTTGATTTCTGATGCCTGTTGGAATTATTAAATAAGTTAATAGTTTAAGATAAATTTTCAGGTAGTAAAAATTAATAGAAATTAGTAGAAAGTAATTTTAAACTAAAGGTAAATCAGGAAATCTGCACTTGCCATATACTGCACTTTGTTAAGAATAAAACTGTTTTTTCTCACTTTGTTTTTTTTACTGTTTTACTGTTTTTCTCTTCAAAAAATCAATAAAAATTATCAGCTATTTATTAAAAGAGACACTTTTTGGTGGAAGAGTTCAGGAAGGTGATAACTATTTGTAATTCCACTTAGCCATATGCTGTAGTGCCCATGAATTTAGTACGTTGCATTTTTGAACTGCTAATTATGCTATAGTAGTGATGAGCACCTACTAGTTAACTCCCGTGTTATCACCAATACCACTAGAACAAGAGACCTCACGCTGACCAAGCCTAGTAAATGTAATTCTATGTAATTTAACTTCTATGTAGCAGTTGAAGGGGAAGATTCTTGTGAAAGGGAAGAAGCTGAGCCCAGAGACAGAAGATGTCTCTGACGAAGATGAAGCAGCTGAAATGGAAGATGAAGCTGTGAAAAGCGAAGTAGAAAAGAAAAGAATGGTGAGTGTAGAGAGCTATTATTGGATTGTATTATTATTCTAAATTCTGGGTCCTGGAAAGTGGCTTACCCCCCAATCCAGAGTAACTATGGGAATCATTGCTCCGACGGATGTAAGATTTACTATGGATTGCAATAGTAAACACTATTAGGAAACACCTAGTAAACATAGATTAACACTAGATGGCGCCACAGCTGCGTCGCTGCAAATGGACTTTGCTCCGATGCATCTAGTAGAATAGTTATCCTGGGTTGGGGGGTTTGTTGACTAAGGACTGCTTGCTGTTCCCTACTAGAGTGACAAGTTGAAGCTGGCCAAGGAGCTGTCGGACACAGTGGTCTACTGCAAGAGTGTCCACTTTCAAGGCTTTGATGATCCAACTCCCCCAGCCTTCAATGAGATGTCATCGTTCAGTGAAGGCAAGGCTTGGAAGCTGGCCCAAGAATCTGGTATGTACGGCCTTGTTGGCTAGTTTGGTGTTGTACAGGGACATATGAATGTCACGTAGCAAAAGAGGGGTCAAGGGATCAGGTCTGTGATGACCGCATTCAGCAGAGGCCAGCAAGGACACCTGACTCAAGCTGAACTCAACTTACAGTATTTCCACAAATCTTTTGTGTATGCATATATTTTGTGCCCCCACCAGTGGTCTGCCTCCCCCATGTGGCCTCCATCACCATGCCCTGCAACCCCGCTGACATCACCATGCCCTGCAATCCTGCTGACATCACCATTGCCTGCCCAGCTCTCTTCTTTGAAACTAGCTGGGGAGAGAGAGCAGAAGCGGAAATTTAACACAAAAACATTGAAGTGGAGAACTGTTCATTAATCTTTATCTCCTTGTTTTGATCTCAGGGACAAATTTCATCCATCACAACATCAGGCATTTCAGCAGGATCTACCCAGCGGGGTGGAGGACAGATTCATCTAACTATAATCCTGTTGACATGTGGAACGTGGGCTGCCAAATCGGTAAATGTAGTAGAGAGGAGTAAAACTGTTGCTTGTTTGTATATTTTTCACGCTATTTAAATTTCGTCTTTGTCTCGTGAAAATGTTGTGCAAGGTGGCTGATGTGGCTCTGATGACAGATGTCAGTCGGCGCTCAGTGGGAGGCACATGCTGGAGAATTCCCAAGCATCTTTTGTAGCGAGTGATGAAAACCCATGTTGTTTCTCTTTTCCTCCAGTTGCCTTGAATTTCCAGACCAAAGGCACAGAAATGGACATTCATCAGGGCCAATTTCAAGATAATGGATTTTGTGGGTATGTCCTAAAGCCAGAATTCCTCCGAGATGAGCATACTAGGTTCAACCCCAAGACCATCACAGAAGGACCATGGATGAGCCGGAAGAAACTCCAGGTTAAGGTAGTTATGCCCTTTTTTTTGAAGGACAACGGAGTCTATTATTTTTGGCCCAGTGTCCTTGACCTTTGTGGCTTTCTGGAGATGCATGCCATACTGGCAGTTTGGTTCCCCAATGTGTCTCCCTTTTTCCTACAGGTCATCTCAGGCCAGCAGCTGCCCAAAGTGAATAAGAGCAAAAACTCAATTGTTGACCCTCGGGTGATCATTGAGATCTATGGAGTCCAGCGAGATAACAACAAGAAACAGACTGCAGTCATTGATAATAACGGTAAGGGGGTGTGCTTCCAAGGGGTGCTTTTCAAGCTGGTGGCCGGAGAAGACGTCCTACTTAATATCCACATTTGGCAGAAAGTAACAATGGAGGAGACAAGGATAAAAAATATTCTGTGGTTTGTGGGTGTTGTTAACCCATCACTTGCAGAGTGCCTGGAAGGGTCCTAAGGAGGAACCCTACAGAATAGTGACACAGCATACTGCAGAAGAACTTAAAATGAATAGCTTCATATTCCCTTAAACTGCACAATCCAGAGTAACTTTGGGAGATCTTATGATGACGTAAGAAAAATTTATTCTGGATTGCTCTATGAATTTCCCATAGATTTTGACTAGGTGGCGCTGTAACTACATCTCTTAAGTGCTCTTAAATGTAAATGTCTCTTAAGTGCTCCTGCAGTTACTCTGGATTGTGTAGAAAGTCCTCTGAACACTTGAGCTTTGGAAGCACCTGCCAGATTATAATCTTACGCTAGAACCTGACTAACCCTACAATCCACAGTAACTACGGGAGCACGTAAGAGACTTTACATGCACCCGTAGTTACTACACCACCTAGTGAAAACCTATGGGAAATTCGAATTGCAATCCAGAGTAAGTTGTTCTTACACCGGAGCAAGGACTCCCCATAGTTACTCTGGATTGCGCCCAAACACTTTTAAGTTGCTGAAACAGCTTAAGGTTGTGGCTCCCAAACCAATAAAAGTGGTTTTAATTCTAATTTAAATATTGCCTGTTATCCAAAGACAGGGTGACCATATGTCCCCTTTCTTAAAGACATGTCCTGAATTTCAGTCTTGTGTCCTGGAAAAAAACTCAATTGTCCTCCATTTCCTTGTGAGCAGGCAGCATATAGCCTTCTTGTACATAACAAATTATATGTAATAGTTTTAAATTTAATAATAAGTAATGTAGCTTCAAATTCACCACATGAAAGCAAAATACATGAGTGTTTTGAGTTATTTTGTCCTGTCCTACATTTTTCTGTTTATGTCCTACATTTGGAGACCTTGTCCTCTTTTTGGGGTTATGATAGGTCACTCTAGCCAAAGATGCAAACTAAGGGCACAATCCAGAGTAATGGGGAGTTCTTGCTCCGGTGTAAGAACAATTTGCTCTGGATTCCAATCTGAATTTCCCATAGGTTTTCACTAGGTGGTGCAGTAACTACGGGTGCACATAAATCTCTTACGTGCTCCCATAGTTACTCTGGATTTGGGGGTTAGGGTGCAATCCAGAGTAACTAGGGGGAGTCCTTGCTCTGGTGTAAGAACAATTTACTCTTGATTGCAATATGAATTTCCCATAGGTTTTCACTAGGTGGTGCAGTAATACGGGTGCACGTAATGTCTCTTATGTGCTCTCGTAGTTACTCTGGATTGTAGGGTATGTTAGTGGATAAAGGGGCCTGTGATTATTCTGGGGCTTTAACTTCTATTTAACTCCTGGACTGGTAGTGTAGTTGCTTAGAAAAGTTGTCAGCCTTCCTTCCACCCAGACACATCTTTTTTCACTGGAGGCGCAAGTGGATAAGACGCTGTGGCTGTTAACCAGCAGGCCAGGGTTCGAGACCCGGGTCGGCCCCACAAGACAGGGTGAGCTCCTGTCCTTAGCCCAGCTCTGCGACGCAGCTGGATCCAATCGTATTGGCTCTGCCTTTCCATTGGACTAATTCAGTGGCATGGAGAGGGGGGTTTTGCTGCTTGGGTAACAGCCTATCCTCCATAACAATCCAACCCAGGCTTTTGTGCTTCGCATGCAGCGTATGCAGCACCGAGCACGATACCAGAGTCTCTCAAGACTGACAGAGGCCTGCTGTCTTTGATCCCCTTTTTCTGCAGGTTTTAATCCAACGTGGAAGGAAACTTTTGAGTTTGCGATAGATGTTCCTAAGCTGGCTCTGGTTCGATTCATGGTGGAAGATTTTGACGTGTCAACAAAAAATGATTTTATTGGGCAGTTCACAGCCCCTTTCACAAGTCTAAAACAAGGTGAGGATTTCCACCCTATCTGAAAATTGGTGGTTGCTTTGAAGGTTGGAGAAAATGGGAATTTGTGAGGGTGGCCTCAGAACAACACAAATCAAGAACCTGGCAAAGACCGCACCACACAGCACACCCGTCTTTTAGGAATCAAAATGGGAACTGCCTTCACTCTTATACCCACAAAATAGGTTGACTTGGAATAGTTTGTTGACTTGGAATAGATAACTATAGTTTGAGGAACTAAGTTTGAGGACAAAGGACTAGTTTGTCCTTTGTCTGTTGTGACACTGCATGAGTTGCTGTTCTAAATGTCCTCTTCTGCTTTAAAAGAGGTTAGCTTAGCAGAGGCACACAAGGCAGCAGCCTCTGATGGTGGACCATTCTGCTGTGAGTTCAGTTGAACCTCCCCATCCGTGACATATAGGCTGCAATCCTAAAGACATTTTTCTGGAAGTAAGATTCATTGAACATAATGGGGCTTACTTTTGAGTAGATGCAGTTAGGATTGTGCTCTTAGTGCCCAATCCTAAGAAATTTAGGCTGGCCCAACTCGCTTTCCATGGTGGTGGTGGGAGGTCAGTGTATACCTGTGCATTAGCCTAAACCCCCAAGGAGTGGTGCAGAAATGCCTTGTGTCACTTTTGTGACACCCCCAGGTTGGCATAAGACTTACGCCAGGGATTAGGCCGGCCTAAGCGGAGGTTAAGATTGCAGCCTTAGTTTCCAGAACCAGCATGAATAACTATTTTCAGGTTATACAAATGCAATTAGTTATCATGGTAACAATGCAGCCATGAATCAAGTTCCCTTTGAAGTAGCTGTAATGGGTAATAGGGAGCTAACCTCTTGCAGGTGCCTGAGCTCCTTTTGCAGTTTGCAAACTTGCACGCAGTTTCCGTTCAGAGCAATTGGAGGGAAGGGGGGAAAAAGAAGGAAACTAAAAGGTGACAAACTTTTAAGATAAGCCGAATTGTCTGCCACGTTGACTGACTTTAAGCCATTAACTGTTCGAAGAAGGAAAGCTTATCTTTCAATTTAAAGAGCCAACTTCAATCACTGTAAGACATAAGGCACAATCCAGAGTAACTACGGGGAGTCCTTGCTCCAACATAAGAATAATTTACTCTAGATTGCAATATGAATTTCCCATAGGTTTTCACTAGATGGTGCCATAACTACTTCAACGTAAATGTCTCTTATGTGCTTCCATAGTTACTCTGTGTTGTGGGGATAATTGCATTTGAATTACATATGATTAGGCTACACCTGTATGTCCTCAGAAACCTCTTTTTACTCCAGAAACCACTTGTAACTTTAATTAACTATAGTGACATGGCCTCTTCCTCTTCCTCTTCATTACAGATCCCACACTACTCTTGTGACATCTGTTAGATGGATTCATCTGGGGTAGATAGGGACTGATATGAGACTGACAGTGGCGTGGGAAGGAACCATCTCAGTCACCACCCCTATAGATTAAGCACCTCTAAGGAGCGGGGGACAGAGTTAGGACCTAATCCTATCCAACTTTCCAGTGCTGTTCCAGAGGCAATGTAGCCCTGAGATAATGGAACATTGGTCAACATCTGTGACTGCATCAGACCTGTAAAGTTGGAGAGGACCACGCAACAAGCAGTCCTCAGCGTCTGGTGCAAGGTCTGACTGCCTCATGATTTCTTGCCCATTCCCATGTCAAAAGATATGGAAGACACCCCAAAACAGCATTCAGCAATATGAATTTAACTCTTTCCTCTTTTCCCCTCTCTTTCGATAACCTCAAGGCTATCGCCACATTCATCTCTTGACCAAGAACGGAGACCTGTGTCCATCTGCCACACTTTTTGTGCACATCAATATTCTGGATAGTAAATAGACCGTTTCCGTCTCTGCTCAAGGGAACCTTCTTCACGTTCAAAACGGACTCAGGCCAGCAGGCTGGGAGGAGAAAACCTGAACTTGACACGTGTTTCCAGCTTGTTAGGAATCCCTGTGACAATTCTGGAAAGGCACACCCCAGCCCAACTGGAAAAGCCGCTGCAACCTGCATTTTTGTATCCAGATTGAAAAGATCTGGGGAACAGCTTTTAAAATAGCTTTCAACTGAAAACTTCAGCGTCTGTTTACGACAGTTTGAAAACTTCCCGTCTTATGAGTTTAGCTGCTGTTCTGGATGATGATAAGAAACACAGTGACCGACTTTGTGCACAGGCCGTTGTTCATGTTAAGATGTGAGAATTATCTTGGGATTTCTTTTAGCCATACAAGATCAGGAACAACACATTCTGGCTTACTCTCCTCTGATGTCTTTGGGGTCTTCATTCAGACTGTAGACTCCAGGAATTTGCTGGATAAGATCTGAGATGCAGGATCCCTGTTCTCATCCCTACCTCATCTAACACTGACGGTTCCTGCCAACTGTGCAGAGACTTCCTTGCCTCAACCCTGCCCTGAATGGCTTTGACAGTGAGCGGAACGAGCGGCTTACACAGCGCTTTGCGGAGCCTGCGATGTTTACCATGCTGCCCCCTGTAGATGTACTGCTGGTGGGTGGTCTAGCCACACAATCAAATAAAAATGCTGCATTAAAATTTTAGTTCTACAAGATGATTTCAATTTTGCAAATTAAGCAAATTGGCTCTTTTCTCTTAGTTGACATAATTTGCTGGAACTCCGTTTGGCTCCCACGTCCCAAAATATCTCTGGGCTTGCAACTGCTCTGAGGCAGTTGCAAAATGCAAAATGCAGTGCTTTGTACCTCCTTTAGCTACCTTGATTTGATATCAGAGGTAACAGTGATTTTCAAAATTAACACCCAGTCTCCTTTAAAGCAGCGCTATAACCTGCACTCATCTTCCAACAATGCAGGTGTGGTTGACTGCTTGCCACGTGGTGAATTTCAGGTTTTTAATAATGATTAACTGTGTTTGATTTTTAAAAATTAAATTTGATATAGAAGAAGAGAAAATGTAGGGTAGTTACGATAGTTCCATCCATTCTCTCGTTCTCTTATTCTCTTTAAAACTGTTTTGTATTTTTTTAAAAAATAATTTTCCAGCTACAGTGGTTTTTAGATAATGATAACTGATGTCAATCAAAAGTCAACCAAATATATTTTTGTTATCTCCAAGTCATACTGATGTTAATTCTCAAAATTTGATCTATTGCAATTGCATGTTCTTTTCTGCTGGTTCCGCATTACTCTAGTTCTCATCGAGGTTTTTCATCTGTGATCTTCTCTATGGTCTATTTCTTTAATGTGAGCTACACTATACTACAAAGGCAGCACAATCAAGCCAAATTTTAGCCCATTTAAGTTACTTTGGTTCCAGTAAGAGAGATTTGACTCTCCCGTGGAAAAAAAATATGAGTTACGGTAAATTTATTTAAATTCAGATCTTGCCTCGCGTTTCTATGTTGTCTGCTTTCCCCTTGAAATGCAAAATATGAAAACACTACAGATAACTTTGCACCCCATACTCTGTCTGTGTATCAAATACATGAAACTGACTTTAGATTCAAAGGGCAGAAATGGTTTGTTTTCCACTAAGTGGAATTGAAAATGAGCTGAAGATTTGTTTTCATGAAGTCTAATCTTGCGATTGGGGCTTGGACTAGATGACCTACCGGGTCCCTTCCAACTCTAGGATTCGATGATTGCAAACCCAAAACTTGCAAAATTTGCAATCTGCTATGTATAATGTTAACCGTCCCAAGGATGTGATGAAGGGATTCATTTGGAAAGATTTAAGGGTCGTCGGCTTAATTGAGGACCCGTGAATTAGTACACAGAAGGGCCGATAACCATCTTGATCCAGTTGTCACGGACGAACTGGCTCAAGAATGATCCAAGACGGTCAGCAAAGTGGTGTAAATGACATACTTTGAATTATTTGTTTGCAGATAACTATGTCAGAATAACCCCCTCTTGACTGGGTAAATATATTGTGATCACTGTGTTCATTTGTCAACCAAGGGGTCATTGACTTCTTCCATAGATGCAAAAAATTGGCTACATCCTATAATGGATTTCTTACACCTCCTCTTACCTGTATTCCTTGTACCACCTGTACCTTGTATTCCCGATTGTCACAGGGCTGAAGTAATCAAAATATGCCCAGATGTGCCTTGGTTGTTGTATCCCGTCCCACCTACAGGATTGGGGAAGGCTTTGCCTGAAAATATAATAATTTTCTCAAAAGATACTGTAATGTATGAAAGTGGAAACAGATCCCAAAAATGCACAATGAGTTTTCCTATCTGATTTCTGATGAAAGACGTCAGGAAAACTGACGTCCATGACGTGTCATGGCAGCTGTTCTAGCTTTGTGTAGCAAAGGCTGCAATCCTATCTCTACTCAAAAGTAAGCCCTGTTGTGTTCAGTGGGTCTTACTCCCAGGAAAGTGTCTTGAGGATTGCAGCCAAAGGCTTTTTACAATCAGGCCTTAATAACCATTACAGCCTTTTTCTGTTTGCATTGATGGCAATCGCTGGGTGGCAAACTAAAAAAGCAGTAGTTCTGTGAAAAATCAATGAGTATTGTATATGTGCTTTTTTTAATACACACAAATAAAGTAATTGAGCTAGAGGGAGAATGATAGTATGATATAAATAATATATTTTTAAACTGTCATGATTAAAATTCAGATATAGAAAAATTCGTTTAGAGTCGTCTCCTCGTTTTCTTCTTGTTTTTTGTTTTGCTTTCTCATCTTTTTGCCAATTCACACAATCAGAATGATGGAGTTTAAGATTATTTTAGCCCGTGGAGTACTTCACACTGATACTTTGTGCCTATAACATCTCTGACATGGCATCTAAATCATAATGGTCCAATATAGGTGAATCCAGGGCACATGAGGGGAATATAGGGGGTATATGGTACCTGGGCCTGGGGTCACAATCACTCATTTTAAATGGGCTCAAGATCCAAAGGAAAAGAGCTGCAAATTTCCTGGGATCTCAGAAAATGTTTGAAAACGTTGTATGAAGACAAGTATTTAGATGTTGTATTAAGCCTGCACTGTTTTATATATAGTCATGGCAGCATGAATGAATGAATGAATGAATGAATGAATGAATGAATCCATCCATCCATCCATCCATCCATCCATCCATCCATCCATCCATCCATCCATCCATCCATCCACTGCTTTTCAACTGAAAAATTAATAGCTAATTAATAGCTAATGGGTGCCTGTCCCAAAAGGGCTCACAATCTAAAGCGCACAAAATAAATCTAAAGTGCACAAAATAAAATTATGATGCAAAAGAGAAAGGAAGAGGGTCCCAACTTTGTACCCCCTGATAAAAAGTTCTGGGTGAATGTGTGTGACCCCTTTCTCCTCGGGAAATATGTGGACCCTCGACAGAAAAGGAAAGGTAGTTTTGAACTGACGTGTCAAGAGTCGCCCACACTGACTACCACTGGTTTCTCCAATTTTCAACATCAAATACACTCAGAGCATAATCCTAGCCATGTCTGCTCAAAAGTAAGCCCCATTTTGTTCAATGAGTCTTACTCCCACGAAAGTGTCTTTAGGATTGCAGTCTCAGTAAAAGAATCAATAGGAATCAAAAGGCATAACTTGATCTTTGCCGCTAAGTTTCAAATCTGTCTTGTACCTCCCACATCCTGGAATTAATTAATTCATTACAGTAATTTTTAATTTTGCCACTAAGTCTTATCCACAAATTTGTCTTTCTAAAAAAAAATAAATTCTAGTATATCCAGGCTGCCTGTGCTACATGTTTCTTGCTCCGGAAACACGTATCTATTTGCTTTATATTATTTTTATTATTATTATTTTAATTCTATTTATCCACCGATTCACAAGCTTGACTTGAAAGATAAGAACTCAGCCTTACAATAACAGGTAAACTGGAATGGGTTTGTAATGCTAGAGTTAACCAGAGCATTGAAGACAGGATAGGTGAGCCTGTGTGTGTGTCTGTGCGCACGCACACACACGTGCAAGTGCGTATTCCACAAAGTGTGCGCAACCACCAAATGAGCTAAATGTTGCAAGACAACCTTTAACACAACTGTAAAATATTGGGCATGATCAAACCCACACAGCACTTCTATCCTTACAATCCAGAGTACCATAACTATGGGAGCATGTAAGAGATATTTACATCAGTGTAGTTATGGCACCACCTAGTGAAAACCTATGGGAAATGCATATTGCAATCCAGAGTAAATTGTTCTTACATCGGAGCAAGGACTCCCCATAGTTACTCTGGATTGCGCCCTATGTCTGATTGATTTTCATGGCAGGGAATTAAGCATGTTCTTTATTGCCATCGTCAGCGAAGCTGCTTCACCTTGGCTGAACTGTGATCTTTGTTAGCTATAAAGTACGTGATGCTCCGTTTGCAACCTGGCAGGACATGGAGACCTAAGACAGGCCTCCTTTGATATTCTCCCATGTCCTTAGGAGGTTGTGGTGGCGATTCCATTGAAGGCCCAACACATCTGGGACAATCCATTCTTTAATTCAGTTTACTACACAGTTTCAACTTATTTTTCTCCACTTCCATCTCTGATTTAAGCAGATGCATTGAAACAAACAACCATAAAAAGAGTGCTGACTTGTGGGGAGGGGGGCTTGGGGAAGACATGGCACTTCCCTCCCTGTGTGATTTCACTGGTCAGCTATGAACAATAAATAGAAATAGTGGCGTGGCCGGAGAGGGCCACTTACATAGAATGTTGTGGCCCCTGCAGTACTTACCGAGCCACAACCCCCAGCTATGCTACTCAGTAGGAATGTTGGAAAGGAGAAGAGGGGGCTGTAGCTTAGAGGGGCATCTGCTCTGCAGGCAGACCCTCCTAGGCTCAACCCCTAGAACAGTGATTCTCAACCTTTTTCATCTCGCGGCACGCTTAACAAGACACCTAAACTGTCAAGGAACACCATCAGTTGTTTTTATCATTGACAAGGCACACGAGACTGTTCAAATCCCCCAATTTTCCTATTAATGAATGTCAGTCCCCAAATTCCCACAGCATACCTGAGGACTATCCGTGAGGACTATTCTGAGGACTATCCGGGGCACACCTGGAGACATGGCACTACCTTGAGGACTATCCGTGCGCCACAGCACACTGCTTGAAAATCACTGCCCTAGAAGCACTGCCACTTCGTCAAGTCTTAAGATCGCCTGGGACCTTAGAGAATCATAATAAGGGTAGTCAGGACTAGAAGATCCAGTGTTCTGATACTGCTATAGGAGAAAAGAAGGGCTCTGCTAGATCAGACTGAAATAGGACCCTGTCTTGTTCAGGGTCCTCTTTGGGAAAGTTCACAGCAGATCCTGAGACCACCAGCCTCACCAAAGGGAAAACAGCTGCTGTTGTCATGTCCTGCTGTAAACATCCCAGAAACTACTAGACAATTCTGTCTCGTATCCCTTTGATTCTGGGTTTCGGCAAATCTCAAGACGTTTCCCCTCTGAGAGCACATCCTTCACTACCCTGGGATGTTCTGACTGAACTGGCAATTTCTTTTCCCAGGGCTGGTTTTAATTGGACCTGTTGCTCCCAGTTGGACCCCAAGCCTAAGGAGGTCCCAAGTTCTAAGACTGTAATCCATTTTATATTAGAATGTGCTTGGATCCATTCATTCCATTAACTCACATGCATGTTTTAAGCGGAAAATTTGATTGTTTTCCATACTACCATTGACATATAAAGTTGATGATCAATTTTACTTAAATCTCTAAGATCCTACAAACCTCAGCTGTGAACCTGAGGCCCCACAATATTTTTCAACCTGATTTTGAAAAGGACTGACAACAATCCCTCCCCATAGAAATTATAAAGACCAAGATCTTGCAACTAAGCTTCACTGCAATGACATTTTTTTCTGGCCATAGGTACGTGTTCTCCCTTCTTCCAAACCCTGGTCTCCCGTCATAAGAAGACATTCCTGATTGGGTCAGATCTGTAGTCCAGTTTCCAAGTGGTACCCAGAAGCATCTACACATTGCAAACTGCGGCAAGTGGTACCCAGAAGCATCTACACGTTGCAAATGGAGAGCACGGACAACAGTCATTCCTTACTGTGGGGTCTCCAGCATTTGATCATCAAGAGGCACCACAACCTTCCACCAACATTGTGCTATTAGTTTGTGCAGATGAAGTAAGAGGGGGGAAAAGATAATTTCCAAAGGTGGGAGATAAAGTGAGAATTTGACAGTTCTGATTTCAGAAGTGTTTTCCAAAGTGTCCTTTTAAGTTGGAGGTAGCAGGGCCAGCGTCTCCTGTGGCTCCAGATTTACCCCACGTGGTTCCTAGCAGCGGGCAGGCCAACCCCTCAAAAGAGTCCATGCTGCTTCTTCTCATTTTGTTGCTTCCATTTGGGCATCTGGTAGAACTCGTCCTTGGTTTTCCCAAAGATGTCATAAAAATCTGCATCGGACAGATAGTACTGCAGAGAGAGAGAGAGAGAAAGTAAGAGAAGAGGCACTAGTCAGTGGCATAGCTAGAGGGGGCATTTGCCTCCATTTTTAAAAAATAAAATTTAATTCAAATAATTATATAAAATAAAAATTCACCTCTGTTTTGCTCCCACTGCCCTGGTGGCTCCAAAGGAAAGGGGCCACTTGTAAGCCACAGTGAGGTCCCCTGAAAATCTTAGGGCTTGCACCATTCATCAGTTACCAGTCAATGGTTCTCAAAGTGTGTGCTAAGGGACCACCATGTAAGAAGGGTGTCACAGCCAGGGTAAACTTGGGAACTTCTGTGTTATTAAACTTTTTAGGAATTTTTTAAAATTACATTTTTAAGGAATTTTTCGCTAAGACCAAGACAAGCAGTGGCTTTGTACAATGACAGATAGGGTTGCCAAATGTCTTGGAAAACTGAGTCTCTCTCCCTTTTGGGGGGGAGATTGCATTCACATACTGGCCAAGTTTGAAAATAGGTCCTGTCCCGGTTTGGTGAAAGAGAATTATGGCAATCCTAATGACAGACAACCAGTCCATTTGCCTTAATAATGCCTATGCACTTCACCAAGACTTTAGGAGCAACCTCCTGGCATAGCTAGAGGGGAACAGAGCAGTCAAGTCATAGAGGGAGCCTCACCCCTTAAATTTGGCTACGGCATCCCCCTCTAGCTATGTCACTGGTGACCTCCATCAATCTTAAATTCATAATTGGCAGACTTGAAGCATTCTGTAGGAGCCTTAAATGGCCCACCTGCCAATTAAACCAATTAAAGCTTCTGCCCCAAAGGCCAGTTTTAGAGATACAGAATTCCCCTTCTCTGAAAGTTTGTTAGAACTGAGCAAGGCAGGCATCTGTTTCTTCACCTCTTTTTTGCTGGGGTCCACACCTTCTGGCAGGTCATCCACCATCTTATTGATCAGCACATCTCGAGGATAGATGTCGTTCCCATTGGTCGTTCCCAATAAAGGTGTAGCATTGCTGTTGTTGTTGTTGCTGCCACCATTGGATTGTGTTTGGTGCACTTCCAAATTCCTTCCGGTCCCTGAACTAGCTGGATTGTGGGTAGGCTTATTGCTGACATTCCTATCGTTCAAGTTGGCATTTTTTAAATCCTGCCAAAAGATATGAAACCATCTGAATTGGAGAACTGCACATGTTATACAGCAGCTCATGATGACCACACCACGAGAACAACAGATTCCCATGCCCTGTTTGTTGAGAGATCCACGCATGTTGGATGATGGACACTCTCGCCCTACCATAGTAGGGCTGCCATAATCCCTTCCACTCACCACTGTGATCTCCGAGATGGCAGATACATCCCCTAAACTGCTCTTCATCTCTTCATAGGACTTGCCATCCTAAAAGAAAATTACATTTCACAACCACAAGGAAGCCATTCTCTGTCTTCTAAGGAAGAAAAGATTAACGTGCCAACTTCTTCCAACCACTACACCAGGTATATATAAATATAAATAAATAAATAAATATAAATATAAATGTATAAATCATCATCTCGATATCCTATGCATATTATCAAATACAACCTCAGGCACCGGCTGCAGTTTTCACCTGACTGTGGATGTCATGGTGTGCTTATTTTGGCCGATGATCTTTGGCAGATGATGTTTGTCGATCAGGTCACTGAACCACAACCACAATTACAGAAATACAGCCACAATTACTTACACTCCACTTGTAGGGGTCCCACGCTGTGAACCAGCCGGTGAAGTTCAGGGGCTCATGACCTTGTTTCACCGTGATGATCGGTGTTGCAGGATCTCTTCCTGCTGGGTGGGTCTTCAAGTACTCCTTGGCCGACGAAACAGATTCCGTTTTCTCATAGTTATTGGCCGACATGCCAACCCAAAGGAAAAGCTACAGGGAGATGGGGGAAAAATGGGCACAGTGAACAACATCTGCAAATGTGGGTAACAGAGTGATGCCCTGAATGGGTGGCACTATGCCCATTTTGACACAGATGTTGGGTGCAAGCAAATATCATGGCTTCACATACAAGCCAGTGCATGGCGTTGACATGACACATCCTTATTCTCTTCTGGAAGAGAATTATGGCAACCCTACATCAAGCTCCACAAGTGATGTTAAGAGACTTATTAACGGAGTTAATAATATAATAGTTCCCTGGCTGGGAATATACTGCACACCTTTTCCAGTCAAGTTTCTTCTCTAAATCAGGGTGCGTGTTAGATTTGATGGTGCATTGGATTAGAGTGAATATGGTATTTTGATTATATGTATAGGTCAGATTATAACAGTTTACTATATTGTAATACAAATTGTATAAGCAGGCCTCCTTCAGTCTTGAAAGACTATGATATCATGCTTGGCGCTACATACGCTGCATACGAAGCATGAAAGCCTGGGTAGATTGTTATGGAGGATAGGCTGTTACCCAAGCAGCAAATCCCCCCTCTCCACGCCACTGAATTAGTCCAATGGAAAGGCAGAGGCAATACGATTGGATCCAGCTGGCGTCGCAGAGCTGGGCTAAGGACAGGAGCTCACCCTGTCTTGTGGGGCCGACCTGGGTCTCGAACCCTGGCCTGCTGGTTAACAGGAACAGTGTCTTAGCCACTGTTCCTGGGAATGGATTACTCCCTCAAGGCAATTCAAGAGCTGGGAAAATTGATTGTCTTCTTTGCTGCCATTTCAAATTCATCTCAACATCTTGCTAGCTCTGGATTAAAAAGTTGCAATTGCCCTGAAAAGACCTGTGTGTAAAGTAGGAGGAGCAGCACACATGCATGAAGATTTCCTTTGCTACGTGTGACGTGCGTCTCCACTGACCTCTTCCCAGGTGTCCAGCAACATAACATCGTCCTCATCCAAGTCGTCTTGGCCAAAGTCCACTATCTCCGTCATGATGAAGCGCCCAGTCTGATTGGAGCACTCAAATAAGCGGGGCTGATATTGGGTTACCTGTTCTTGGAACCTGGAAGAGATAATATAATCTAATAATTTGATAAATAAATAAAATAAACAGTCAGATAATGCAGCCTGAGAAGAAGATTCCTTGAAATATTCTGGCCGCCAGAGGTCAGTCTTCCAATGACAAAACTAGAAATGGAGAGAGCTTTTCGGCTTCCTTGTGGCTGCAACCAGAATTTTGCTCTCATGTGCAACCTCTGAACCATCACTCAGCATTTCTTACCTCTTATCACTGGCATATGGGGCTTTTCCTCCCAGAGCAACCCAAAACTCTGCAGGTTCCTGACCCTCCAGGATGGTCTGCTTATCCCGTTTGGAGATGATGTCGGCCACGTTCTTTGCCATCTCTCGTTCATCTCCACTGCACCCCTGCGCATGCAATACATCAAGACAATCTCAAGTCAGGCCACAATCACAAGTGACACAACCCCAAGCAACAAAGTACGTGGGTGGTCTGTGTCCAATGAGAGTGCATTCTTTGTTGGCACCATTTGGGTTTATGGAAGCCACATGGGGACACACCAGAGATCTGTGCTCCAAAGAGAGGAACTGAGACTTGCTAACAAGATGGACACAAGTATGGAACAAACTTCTATAAGGAAGCACAAAAGAACAAAAGCAAGTTATACTGAGAAGCTTACACGCATGCTCATAGCCCAATTCTGGATCCAACACTGGAAATTTTTATCCAGAACTTTATATTTAACTAGCAAAAACGTATTGCGTTGTGGGAGTGAAATTCCCCCTCATACACCATCCTCCATGCAACCCCCATGTGCATCATCACCATGCACATCATGTGCAACATCCTCCCATGTGCACCATCCCCCATGCGCACCGTCTCCCATACAACACACCCCCATGCTCACCATCCTCACATGCGCACCAACCCCTATAGAACACCAACTCCCCTTGCGCATAATCCCCATGCATATCATCTCCTGTAAAACATCCCCATGCGCACCATCCCCCACATGCTTCATCCCTTGTACAACATCCCCCATTTGCACTGTCACCCCACGCACAACACCACCCATACAACACCCCCCATACGTCTCACCCATGCACATCGTCCCCCCATGCAGTACAACCCCAGGTGCACTGTCCCCCATGCACACCATCCCCCCCATGCACACTGTCACCTCCTGTGCATCCCTCCCAGTGCATCAGCTGAATGTTGATCAGTCAGTCTTGAATGTTAAGTATAGGACAAAAACACGTTGAACCCCTTTTCAGCCCCTTAAGGGTTAAATTTCTCCACATCAGTTCTTGGTGGGTGTTCATGTGACAGAAGGAACTCCCTCCCCAAATTTCATGCTTCTAGGTCCAGGGGTTGGGGCGGAATGTTGATGAGTCATCAATTCTCCAATGCAAAGTATAGGGAAGAAAACACATTGCGCCCCTTTTCACCCCCCTCTGGTTGGAATTTCTGAAAACCAGTTCTCAGTGGATCCCACCATCACAGAAGGAACACCCACTCCAAATGTCATGCTTCTAGGCCTGGCAGTTTTGACTGGGTGTTGATGAGTGAGTGAGTGAGTCAGTGACTTTTCAAATTTTTTATATATAGGTGTGATTCAGGAGTGGAAGGACATCAAGACTTCAGGTTTGGGGCAAGAACTACTTTATTTTCTCCGGGATCCTTGAAATCTAGCAAGTCACAGTTAGAGAAAGGAATCTACTTTCTCCAGAATCCCGTAAAACACACACTGGGCTTCTCAGGACACATTTTTACCGGCATTACAACAAACCAAGGATTCTTGCAAAAAATGCTAAGACCAACCTACAGAGTTGAACAAAAACCTGATCAAAAGCAGCCAATTGGCATTAGTGGCATAGCTAGAGGGGGGCAAGCTCTAGGTTTTTCAGGGAGCCTCAACACAGCATCCAAACGGTCCCTCCGCCTTCCCCTTTGGAGTCATTCTGCTGATGGGTGCAAAATGGAGGTGAATATCTCCATTTCGCTCCACACATCTGGAATAGCTCCAAAGGCAAGGGAGAAGGGCCACTTGTATGTTGTAGTAAAGCTACCTGCAAAACCTTTGCACTCCCCAGCTATACCACTAATTTATGGTACAGACAAGGGGCTGAGAGAGAAACTAGTAGCATAAGAACAACCAAAGCAGATATTGTTTTAAAAACTTTTACTTTTATTGTTATTCTATGGAGGGTGGGGATAAACCTTGGCTTGGTCTACTGTGAATCATCTGGAGATCTTTGAGTAGGTTCTGATCTGCTTTCCACCTGACTCCACTCCAACACAGGTGCATAGTGGTGCTGTATCTTACCTTCCCACACCACAGGTAGCAGACTTGGTTGGTCTTCAGAAGGAAGACGTCATTGGAGTTGAGGGAGGAGGCTCGGGCTGGAACCTCAATGGTTTTGGTGTTGAACTCATCTGTCCCTCTTACTTGGAAGAGCCGGATGGCGGGTTCTGGCTCGCTCTTCTGGGTACGGCTTGTGCCCCCCTAAAAAAGCAAAGGGAGAGTCTTGAAGCATGACGGTGAAAAGCAAAACATCACATTTTAATATGATTTTAATATGAGCACAATCCTAACCATGTCTACTCAAAAGAAAGCTTCAATGCGTTCAATGGGTCTTACTCCCAGGAAAGTGTGTTTAGGATTGCAGCCTTAGTGGTTCTTTCTGCCACATTGAATCTTCACCCAATTCAGTGGCATAGCTGAAGGGAGGTGATGCCCGAGTGCTGCAGGCACCTCTACACAGCTTCTCTCCTTAGGAGCCATTCTGGATAAGGGGGATTAAATGGCCATATTACATGCGCCGACCAGTGATGGGCTTCAAAAAATTTAAGAACCGGTTCTCTGCCCATCTGGCAGCCACTTTTAAATGGCTATTTTTAAACTTTATATGTCCTATCTCTTGTTAAGAACTGGTTCTATAGAGTAGGTGCGAACCTGCTAGAGCCCACCACTGGCGCCGACCTTCCACTGTGGGAACGGGGAGATGGCTGAGTTGCGCTTGCCTAAATTGGTTAGGATTGCGCTCTATCTTTGCTGGGGCTTACTGCCGGGAGAGTAAATGTGCAGCAGGGCAATGAGTCCATGTGTGCCCTCTAGTTCTTGTCCACTTTCATTCCAAGTAGTATCTAGAAGCAGAATCATATTATCCTAGGGTTGGAAGGGACCCAGTAGGTCATCTAGTCCAACCCCTGCCTGTAGCAGGAAATCCTCCTAGAGCATCTCTGACAGGTGCTCATCAAGCCTCTGCTTGAAGATCCCCAGTGTGGGAGAGGAGAAGAAACAGAAGGAGGAAGTTTCTTTTTGAGAAGGCTATAGGAAGGCTCTTGGACTGGAAAAACCTACCTCATAAATGATTAGACTCCCCTTGAAGATAGCAAGGAAGTGTCGGGGCTCCTTCCCCATCGTCACGCGAACCTGCACTGGTTCATCTCCGTATTTCCTGTCCAACTCTACAGCGTTGAAGGCGCAAGCTGTGATTTCGTCCCTAGAGGCATGTCGACCCTAAAGAGAAGGGGATGCATCCTCAGCAACAAAAAAAACAGTTGCAAGTCTGGGACAGTTGGCATTAATAAAGAGGACAGCATCCTTTTTATAATAAAGAGGAGTAATAAAGATGGACATCATCAACAGGAGAATTCTGAGAATGGGCACAAGTCCAGCCCTCAACCACACTGGGGTGCCCTGAACACAGAGGCCTCCTTAATTAGATTTCTTTACTTATAAAAGTAACTCAGCCAAATAAATTGGTTCAAAAATTAGACCATGCTAATAAGTCGTTCTAAAAACCATGGAAAAGTCAGAACTCTGAGATGATACACTAATGCTCTGTCGGGCCTGAACATTTCATCAGATGGTGTCACCAAATGAAGACATCACATCTGATGCTCCGGGACCTGGGCTGTTACTTACAAACCACATGTAGATGATATAATGAGGTCTTCCTGATTTGGTGTATGTGTACAAGACGAGGTAACAGTCTCCACCGTAGAACTGGCCGTATGACTTAGGATTTACGGGGACCATCTCCAGATCCTCAATCCTCCATACCTCAAAGAGTGAGAGAAAGGCAGATGGTTGGACAGGCTAAATTAATGCAACATTCATTATACAACCCTGCGCAATCCTGCCGGTCAATAGCCTTGACATGCAGAAATTTGGCATCAGTATGGAACAGACACAGGCCTGCAGGGGAGACATGGTAAAGTCCTTGGTGACAGATTGTCCTGTGACTTTTAATTAGGGTTCACATATTGGGGTTCCAAGCTAATTGAGCCCTATTTATGAACTTCAGAACTTCACCCATTCTGTGCCAGGTTCCCAGCTGGTACCACCCCATAGCTCTGCCCTGGAAGCATTATTTTTGAAGGGGTGTTTCCAAGAGGAAGGTGAACCCATGAGCTGACTAGCATAAAGGTATTGATTTAAATAAAATTCAGAAATTGCTTAATGTGCAACAGCTGCTTCCAAAATGGCTCCAGAGGAGACCTTTAAAAAAAACTCTCACCTCCACATTTCCAGAGGCGTCATCGGACATGCGCTGCTCGGCAGCCAACTCTGGTCTGGCGTGTAGCTGGGCAATGTCAAATTTGCTTTGCTCCACTTTGGCTGCACATAGAACCCAAAGACACATCTCAGCCATACTGGCCATATCCATACATATCTATACATGTATACCCTACAACTTACATATAAGGCCAGCTGACGCCAATGTGCTTGGTGTTAATGTGCACACAATGTGGTTGGTGTAAATGTGCACACACCTGCAGAGGTGTGTCTGCCTGCCTATTGCTACTGTACCTGTCCCCTATATATTGTGCACATAGTACAGTAGATGGGGGTTCGACCAAGCATGGTGTAAACTGGAACCACTGATTCTTATGAATTAAAAGATGAGATTTAGCCCTTAAACCAAGTCAGTCTAGCTTTGTCCCATAACTGGAAGTGGCCTTTCAGGTGCTGAAAAAAAGTTTGTTCCCAGCACCCTCCCTGATACACAGTCAAACAGAACCAGTTTGGGGTTTTCTCTCTCACCAATCTTGCCAACGTTGTGGGTCTTGCCAAGTCCTTGAGTCTCATATTTTTCTGTCCACTTCTGGAAGAGTTGTTTAAACATGGCTGATTCGGCACCATCGTTCACCACTTCCACGTTTGTGGTGGGGGGATATCCTTTGGCTTGGATGAAACCCTAGGACAATGCCATAAAAGGACACCAATTATTAGTGCATTTGAATGTATACCCCCGAGGCACACAGACTGAGTACTAATGATGGTACTGATGAGTACTAATGATGGTACTCATTAGTACTCTATAATGAAATTACTATTAGGGCGCAATCCAGAGTAACTATGGGGAGTCCTTGCTCTGATGTAAGAACAATTTCCTCTGGATTGCAATATGAATTTCCCATGGTTTTCACTAGGTGGTGCCGTAACTACATCGACATAAATGTCTCTTACGTGCTTCTGTAGTTACTCTGGATTGTAGGGTTAGTAATTAGTAACTGTTAGAGATTTTGGTCAAGTTTTATCTGATCCAAGTCTCCGAATCTCCATCTTACATGGCACTGCTACATGCCACTCACTATTCCCTTTTGATATGTGCCTGCTGTGTCCAGCCCATTCCATGTGCTGCCTTCGTAGCATTTTACCGTCTGTGAATTTTACTCATGGAAGCTCATACCGCATGTAAGCAGGAACAGGCATGCGCTCATGTCACAGGTCCACTCAATAAAGGGGCAAACCAACAATTTTGTGAGACTCCATCATCAACTTATCTGGACTTGCACCAGAATTCCCACCACATCAGCTCCTGCTGCGCTTCAATGGCACGACTCACCACTGCTCGGCTGAACGCTGCTTTTTTTTCTTCTTTGCTGGAATCTTTTCCCCGCCAGACGTATATTTTAAAACCCCCTTGATCGAGAATGTGACAGTCCTGGCAAGGAAAAATGGGATTTTAAAAATAATTTTATATTATTATTTGAACCTATGACTCCAGTGATTTTCAATTGCACATTGTAGTATGACCACAAGTGTTTGCAGCCCAGTGGTTGAAAAATTCGCTTTCTTTCTCTTTATTGGTAATTAAAAATTTAGGAAGAAACACAAAATGTGTCCAGGCTATTTATGATCTTACCTCATGCTGAAGGAGGTCTTGTGTGAGGGGCCGCGTAGCAATTTCCTGGACCACCAAATCCTTGCCATTTTCATAAACACTACAGAAAGAAAAATGGAGCATTTAAAGTCCATTTTAAATGGACTTTAAAACCATTGCCTGGGACTAAGGTCATTCACATGGGTCTTGAGACCATATTGGGATTGCCTCCCAGTATGCCCAGTACACTTCCTCCATACATCTCCCCCGGCATGATTTGGTTATAGAGAGCCAGTGTGGTGCACTGATTAGAGTGGGGAGATCCTGGTTGGGTTCCCTCATCAGGAATGAAGCTCACCAGGTGATTGTGGGCTCTCTTTGACCTCCTCGCATCACACAGTTGATGTGAGGATGTTGGATGGTGTACTGGTTGTGGATGTAAAAAGGATGTAGGGATGTTGGATGGTGTACTGGTTGTGGTTCTGTAGAATAGTGGTATAATGATCCTGGTTTGTGGAGGGAGAATGGAGAGCCAGGATGGCGTAATGATTCTGGATTTGAAATTAGAGCTGGAAGATCTGAGTTCAAATCCCCCATTCAAACACAAAGCTTCCTAGGTGACCTTCTCAGCCTCCCCTCACAGGGTTGTTGTGAAGACAATAGTAGATAAAGATGAATAGATAGAATGATAGGATTAATAGAACAGATAGAATTAATACAATGAATAGAGTATTCATGCACTGAGCCCTGACATAAAAAATGTAACCAATAAAATAAATTAAACAAACCAAAAAGTTAGGCTGAGGTTAAGAGGAGGGAATAGAACTTAAGAGTGGTGTAGCATTATGATGGCAGAATTGATGGCTCCTACGTATACATTTCCACAGGTATCTTCTGTCATTTGTTGTTCGGCAGACAACTCATGTCTGGCATGTAGCTCAGCAAGGTGGAGCCAGAGCATAAAGACCATGGAAGGTCTGGCCACTGGAATGTGCATCCTTGACCCAGGATCATAGCCAGCAGGTGCAGTGTTCCTCCTTCTCCCACATTCAGAGACTAGAGGAGGCAAAACTTAAGAAACTTAGGGGGCAATCCTAACCTAGGCTGGCACAACTCATCCATCTTCCCATTCCTGTGGTGATGTCAGGAGGCAAACACATGTCTGTGCACTGGCCTAACCCTCCTCTAGAAGTGGCGCAGAAGTGTCTTACAACACTTTGGTGACACTCCCAGGTTAGCACAGGACTTATGGCTTAGGCTGGCCTAACTGGAGATAAGGATTGCAAGCTTACTGATATAAACGGACGTTGGATTTCTGAAGTTCATCTGCTTTCTCATCTGGAGTTGCTTCCCGGAGCTCCCCGTGTCTCTCCCCGATGGCCGCTTTCATGATCTGCATGAGTTCCGGGGAGTCCTTCTCATTGTCAATGATGCCGATCTGAGCACGTCCACCTCTCTCACCATCTCGGATGCTTCGTGCCAAAACCATTGCCTAGCAGGTGGAAAGAAAACATACGAGCCCAGCACTGTCTCTATTCATAGGCAGGGGTCCCTGAGAACTCAGGCAGGGGTCTTTCCCAGCACTACAGCATGCCCGATGTTATTTGGTATTGTTTGGATCTATATTTCCCTCACACCCCTTCCCTGGGTAACATCTTGCTAGGTTTCCACTTCCATGCCCCAAACCTCCATGCCGAAATAGCAATTTGATTTTTAATACCAACCCTCGATTTCTCTGCAATGTTGCAGGACGGCCCGTTCCACTGGATCAGCACTTTGCCGAGGTCCAAGAGGAAGACGTCCCCTTTATTGAATTTGTCCCAGGAAAGATCCACCTGGCACAGAGGAGCAGCAGACATGTAAAAGGGAGAGTATACACCATGTAATAAAAAGGAATGAGGACTGCCATGAGGTCAACTGAGGACAAACTGGTGAGGGAGCAACAAAGGTATGGAGGGTGCCCTGTTCAGCAAGGAGGATAAGATGGAGCATTGAGACATATAAGGTTTTTCATTTAGTCTTTCTGGGAGATGCGCACACTAGCAGGGGCACTGCTGGCATAAATCAGGTAGCAAGTTCATTCAGACATGTTCGAAGGGATCTGCAAGGTCATCTAGTCGAACCCCCTGCTTGTGGCAGGAAATCCTCTTAGATCATCTCCGAGCCTCTGCTTGAAGATCACCAATGAAGGAGAATCTCCACTCTTGGCAATCTACTCCGCTGTCCAACTGCCCAGACTGTCAGGAAGTTCTTCTTGCTATCCATCCAGATCCATCCATCAAGTCATCAAAACATAGAATGTCCTTGCCTATTGAAGTCTTGCCCCAACCTTGACCACGCACTCTCATCTCCATGACCCGCAACCAAAAACAGACCCATCTCAAGGTCATCACTTATGTATCCAGCATTAAACCCACAATTCCCACCAAAGGTTTTACCCATCCTGACCTCTGTAGCTGACACATGCTTCTTCCCCTTGATGTGAAGGAGGCGTTTAATATTGTATACGTTGGTCTCCACGTGCTTGAACCCGGAAGCGACACCTCCCTTCTTGTAGCTGTTGGAAATGAGAGGATTTAATAATAGAAAATCATTTGTGATGTCCACTATACAGATTGCAGGTTGCCATCCTAGAGAAACAAGTATGGCCCCAGGACACTAGAATATTGACTTCAATTTTAAAAAATAGGTTTCTAGTCCTCATTATTGAACATGTAATAGAAAAAACCAGTAAAAGGATTGAAAACTCAGCAACATGTAAGAAGAAGCAAAGGACACTCTGGCCTTCAGCTTCTCCACCACTTACATGATGCCTTTCTTGAAATAACTTTTAAAGGCTGCCGACTCGTGCCCTTGCACTTCTCTGTGTTGGACAGGATTCCCACCAAGCAGGTCGTCCAGCTGAGTCACATAGAACGCGGCTGCCCCTTGTTCATCCTGGGAAGAATCACAGCCGATCCAGTAGTGCAGGTCAGTGGCGAATCCATGCTGCGTCTTCTTGTTCTAAGGCGGAAGGAGAGCAGGGTAAGAGAGGGTGGCAAGAACACGTATTTCTGTGCTTGGTAGGTTGGCCTGGCATGCCCTTTCCATCCTTGGTTCACGGAATAAGATGAAATTCTTATGTCACAGAAGGAAGGTCAGAATCGGACAACTCACATTTTGTATGTTGTGCTGCTATTCAACATTTTTGTGTGATTTATTTGTTTGTTTATTTATTTATTTGTTTGTTTGTTTATTTATTTGTTTGTTTGTTTGTTTGTTTGTTTGTTTATTTCTTCTATCCCACCTTCCTTCCTTTCTTCTTTCTTCCTTGTACTTTTGTACTCTCTGGTCTAGGAAGGACCTCCAGTCTTTTTTGGCTGGTTAATAATTCAATGGGATGGAGAAATAGGGAGGAAAGAAAATGTGTCTTCCCTGTGCAACTTGTGACTTGGCCCACTTGGTCTCAAACAATCATCAGGGCAATATTTACTTTATCCTCACAACAACCCTGCAAGGGACATCAAGTCAAGACACAGCAACTCTCCCAAAGGCAGCCACTGGCTAGGCAAGGGACTGAACCCAGATCTTCCTACATTCAGCACACTTATTCTTACACCACGCTGGCTAGAGGTTTAGATACAAAACACAAAGAAGCAAACTGAGAGCAAACAATTTTGTTAGGTGCATCTTGATCCACATTGGGTAGAATCAAAGAAATTGCTTCAGGGACTGGATCTGTTGCATCCAGTTGCAACAGAACCCTAGTTTATATTTTATGTTTATGTTGCATAAAACCCTAGTTTATGTTGCATCGGAACCCTAGTTTATATTTCAATGTGCGGTGTTGCATCCGACAGAGGCAACCCAGATGCAGTGTTTCATCAGACAGAAGCGGTACGTGACAGAGAGCCATGGCCCTGCAGTTGTGGCCAGGAAGATCCCCCTGGGAGTCCCCCTTTGTGAGTCCCTCTGCACCCACAAGTTTTAAAGAATACTCCATTAAAAAAAATCCTGCAAGCCCCAACATGCACAGCACCTATTTTCCTAACATCTTCTTCTAGCTCTGTTACAAAACAAATATTCACCAAATGTTTCTGCAGTGGAGTTGCCATAGCAAATGGGGGGTGTAGAGGAGAGCAATTTCATGCCCCGAAGGGCGAGAGGGAGAGGCTGTTTTCCTGCCATTGCAAAATCAATGGAACTACACACAGAGCAAGTGTTCTCAAAGGTTGCAATCCAGCCTACACAAGCTAAGAAGGGCGCCGGGCAGGGACGTTCCAAGTGCTAATCTACATCAAATCATGTATTAACAGGCAGAAATTCTGCCAGTTAAACTTTCTCCAACCTTACAGTCCCATCCTGTGGAACTTTCAGCTTGCAAGAAGCAGAGATCCATCCTGCAGAGTAGCTATGCAAAATAAGGTTGACTATAGAGCAGGGTTGCCACATGTCCCGAAAAACAGGAACAATCCCAATTGTGGGGGATTGTGTTCACATACTGGCAAATGGGACAGAAGGTCTTGTCCCAATGTTGTGGAAGAGAATTATGGCATCCCTACTATAGAGGGTGGTATAGGTATAGGGTGGTAACGAACAGTGAATGATCATAATCCAGTTTCAATGTGTTTATCTTTTACAACACTGTATACAATCCTGGATGATGGTAAATGATAAGTCAGAACGATAAGTAAATAAATAAGTCAGTAAAGATCATTAATCGAGTAAACATCATTTACTTATCCATTGGCATTTTTTATCAATAATGTTTATATCCCACTGTGTAACAAAAAAGTTTTTAGAGTAGTCTACATAGCAAAAGAATAAGAAGACAGTTCCTCTCTATCAGCTTGACATGGGGTCTGTCATCCATGTGATACAGAGTGACCAGATGCACAGTTGCCTGTGCACAGATGCACCCAGATGCACAGGGTGACAATGGCACATTTACCTACTCATGAGTAAAGCTGTGATATTGGGCACTTTCACTTTTTCACAGAGCTCAATGCATACTTTTAGTTTTAGTTTTTTGTCCATATCTTTTGATAGGAAGGAGATATTTCAATACTAATTTTTACATTAGATTCTGCTCTTAAATACAAATCCAATGACATACGACATGATGGGGTACTGCATACCATTGCAAAGTTCTGGAATGAAGCCAAAATGGAGGACAATAAAGCCCTTTTGGAGGACACCCAGACAGAAAGCTAAAAAAGAGGACAAATCTGGAAAAATCTGGTTAGGAGGCTGCAATCAAAGACACTTTCCTGGGAGTAAGCCCCCTTGAACACAATGAGGCTTACTTCTGGGTAGACATGGTTAGGAGGCTGCAATCATAAACACTTTCCTGGGAGGCTTACCAGGGCTGTTGCCGGAGCTTCAAGGTGGCCGGTGGTGGCACTTGGGAGCAGTTAGAGGCAGCAGCACTGGCTGGCAGCCCTTTTAAAGAGCCTCCACATGGAGCTTCAGGGCTGCATAAGTGCTTGTTACGTGAAGCGGAACTTGTTATGTGAAGCAAGATCTCTTGGAAATTTCTACTTGTTATGTGAAACGCTTCTTATGCGAGGCGCTTGTTATGAGAGGTACCACTGTATATTATAAAATATGTTACTTACGTGTAAGACAATGTAACAGTCCCCTTCAAAAAAACTCCCATATGACTTTTCAGGAACAGGCATCATTTTCATTTTCTAAATAGAAAAGCAGAAATGGTCAGGAAAGCAGGCCAGCTCTTATGTCCTGCAGGCATCAAACATACCAGTTTCCCCATATTTGCTCAAAGTCTTCGGCACTGGCAATAAAAGTGGATATAGAAGCCACTGGATATGGGATCCCCCAAAGAAGAATGCTCATTTGTGCTTTATCCCCATAGCCTCTTATTCTATGGGACCATCTTCACTTCCTACCAGAATCTCCTACGACTATAATGCTTGCATAGGGTTGCCATCTGTCCGAAAAACAGGAACAATCCTGATTTGGAGGGGATTTTCTGGCAAATAGGACAGAGGGTCCTGTTGCAATTTTGTGGAAGAGAATTATGGCCACCCTATGCATGCAAGGCATACGTAAACACATTTCAACCTTGTTTAAAGCCTCCCACCCACACTCCAACCTTGAAATTGAGTCCTCAATGTTTCTACGCATGGCGGCACATGCACACTGCATGCTGGGACACATAAAGCAGGACTCCTTCAGTCTTGAGAGACTATGGTATCATGCTCGGCACTGCATACGCTGCATGCGAAGCACGAAAGCCTGGGTTGGATTGTTATGGAGGATAGGCTGTTACCCAAGCAGCAGATCCCCCCTCTCCACACCACTGAATTAGTCCAATGGAAAGGCAGAGCCAATACGATTGGATCCAGCTGCGTCGCAGAGCTGGGCTAAGGACAGGAGCTCACCCTGTCTTCTGGGGCTGACCCGGGTTTCGAACCATGGCCTGCTGGTTAACAGGCACAGTGTCTTAACCACTCGCACCACCGACACCCACAGCCTGGGACACATAGTTCTTAGTTTTATTTATCAATCAAAGTTTTTCACTTCATCTCCATCAAGACTTGCAGGACTGGACAAACTTGTTCGGTGAGAGCAGGAACTGAAGATATACTGTACAGATTTCCATAGACCGTAGCCTTGAGCCACCCAGAGGGCGGACACACATGTTTTCCGTGCTTGTAGATTAGGGGTTGTCAAGTGTCAAGTAAAAATGCTTTGTGAAAAAAATAAGAATTATTCTAGATGTGTCTTTTTAAAAACACCATCAAAATGGAGGGGGAACAGCTACAGTTTTAGAGTTCATAAACCAGCAAGTGCTTCCGTCAAATAATATTCATTACAGCAGTGCCTCACATAAAGAGCTTCATTCGTTCCGGAGACATGCTCTTTAAGTGAAATAACCTTAAAGTGAAGCAGATTTTCCAACAGGAAATAACAGAAACTCAGACGATTGGTTCCACAACCCTCAAAATATTCATATAAAAATATTAACTGGATGTAAAAATGATGACAAAACACTGGAATTGAATTCAAAACATGCACTCAATGTGCATGATCCTATGAAGTCTACTTAGGCTGCAATCCTAAAGACACTTTTCAGGGAGTAAGCCCCATTTAACACAATGGGGCTTACTTCTGGGTAGACATGGTTAGGAGGCTGCAATCAATGACACTTTCCTGGGAAGCTTATCTGGACTGCTGCTGGAGGTTCAAGGTGGCCAGTGGGGGAACTTGGGGGCAGTTAGGGGAAGCTGCCTCTGGCACCTCCAGACAACTGCCCCCAAGTTGGGAGAAGTTAGAGGCAGCAGTGCTGGCCGGCAGCCCTTTTATAGAGCCTCCATGCAGAGCATTAGGGCTGCATAGCATGCATGTCCATAGCGCACTTGCTTGTTAAGTGAAGCGGAACTTGTTATGTGAAGCAGGATTTCTTGGAAATTTTGCTGGTTGTGTGAAACACTTGTTAAGCGAGGCGCTTGTTATGAGAGGTACCACTGTATGTCATCATCTTTTCTGTGTTTTTAATAGATATGAGATTGAAGGCAAAAAGAGAAGTTTTCTTGTAAAACACTTCACACGGTAATACCTCCAGGCAACATCATAGAAACTTTTGGAAATTAAAACAAAACTTTTTTTAAAAAAGAACTTTGGTGGGGGGGGTTCTTAAATTAGCCAAACAACAACACAGCAACAACAACACAGGCAGTGGTTTAACTAGAGGGGGTGCAAGCACTACTTTTTGCAGTAAGTCTCAGGATAGGGTTGCCATAATTCTCATCCACAAAATTGGGACAGGACCCCTCTGTCCCATTTGCCAGTATGTGAACACAATCCCCCCAAAATAGGATTGTCCCTTTTTGGGGGGAAATATGGCAAGCCCTCCTCGAGGGTCCCTTGCACCAAAGGGAAAGGGCCATTTGCACACCGTAGTGGAAAAAAACAGGCCTCCGTCAGTCTTGAAAGACTACGGTATTTGATGCATGTGAAGCACGAAAGCCTGGGTTGGACTGTTATGGAGGATAGGCTGTTACGCAAGCAGCAAATCCCCCCTCTCCACATCACTGATTTAGTCCAATGGAAAGCCAGAGCCGATATGATTGGATCCAGCTGGTGTTGCAGAGCTGGGCTAAGGACAGGAGCTCACCCTGTCTTGTGGGGCCGACCCAGGTCTCAAACCCTGGCCTGCTGGTTAACAGGCACAGCGTCTTTACCGCTTGCGCCACCCATAGCCCAACCCACAACCCAGTGCAGTGAGGCACCCTGTAAATCTTACTGGTTTCGATACTTCTATCTGTGCAGCTGATCACAGGAGGATCTTTAGAATCAAGAAACATTTCACACAATATGTGAACCACGTGTGATGGTTTCACAAAGGTATTTCATATTCAGATTTTTTTAAATAAACTGGAACTTTCTGGGAAAAGTCCCATGCATGATTCCACCAAGGATCCTGCCAGTGAACATGATGTAGTTCAGTGCAGGAAGCAGGATGGCACATCACAGTGATCCATAACCAGAATTGGCGACATGCTAACACCATAGAAGGTAAACAAAGCACCATCCGGCCTCATTCAAACCATGAAGACACATCCATTGACACACTGGAAGAATTGCCATAGGAGGACCTGCTTTTTTGCCACTGCTGAACACATTCCTCTTTCATCTTGGCTTTCTTGGGTTCTCGTGTGTCGTGAGCAATACCACCAAGTTGTTGCTCACCATGCAGGAAGATGCTATCCTGGTTGTGTTGATAAATGCAAAACCCGAGTGATGTCAGCACATCAGTTGATTTGATTCTGCACACAACAGCTATGTGCAACCATCTGATCGTTCACAGATACATGCTCTTCAAACAGTGGTATGGATGCATCCTGGAATTGATACCCCTGAGTAGGAAGATGAGGAAAATTATCCTGGGGGTATTTCCAGTTTCTGCCTTCTTTTCAGCAGTGCTGATGGTCTTTGTGTCAAATTGTGTGGTGTCTAAGATGCTGCATTTGTATACTTGGGTGGTGCTAAAAGCAGACAGACCCGTCAAAGAAGATGCCAAGGGAGGTGGTGGACTCTCCCTCACTGGAGATCTTCAAGCAGAGGCTTGACAAGCACGGGTCAGAGATGCTCTAGGATTTCCTGCTACAGGCAGGGGGTTGGACTAGATGACCTACTGGGTCTCTTCCAACTCTAGGATTCGATGATTCTGTGTGCTCACAGTCTTCAGAAGCTCAGAGAGGGCTTTTCTTACCCACTGATTCCAGCATCCAGAGCCAACAAGGCATATTTTCAAGTCTATAAAGAGTTGCCAGCCACAACTGCTGTAGGACATTGTACCAGGAGAATCATGTGCTCAAGCGAGTGGTGCCCAAACTTAGTGTGGTCCTGGTGCACAGGACCTTCATAGAGTCCTCTGCTTTTTGACTCTTCTGGTACCACCATTTTAGATCATGCAAGATCTCACAAGAGTTGAGAGCCAGGAAGATAGTTGCCACCATCTTGGACCATGGTGTACAGCTGGCCTAAAGATGCCCAAGCATCTCCAAGGTTGGCTTGAAAGGGGTTGAAATTTTGCCTAGAGTCAAAGTTAAGGTTTAAAAGGTCTGCAGTAGCTTTTCTGATCCTGGATCCCAAAGAAAAGTGCTAGCCACTGGGCCAGTGGAAGTCCTGGGCCAGTGATGGAAGTCCTCAAGACCTCAGTGAACGTTCCTCTTCCAATGCTATTTGCACAAGTTCTGCTAGAAGAATCATTCATTAGCCTTGCCCCTCATTTGAGGAAAGCATTGGAAGCCCCCCAAACACCTTTTCAGGTACAAGCGAGCTTTGCTGGCAATTTTAATTGTTACCCTATGTACTATATGGAGACTGTGGGGAACACGGAGTACACTGTACCTCTATGATCCATATCTGTAGCCCTGGCTTCCTGTCGATAGTTGGAAGGCCCGCATCAGCTTCAGCTTCAGTCATTCTTATTGGTTACACTGAAAAAAGAAAATGGGGGAAAACAGTGTCAGGTTCTATGGGGTGATGAAATGCCTTTATACAACAACTTTATATGGGTTTATATTACATATTTAATTACAATTGTTAATTAAACTGTTAAATTAAATACTGACCTTGTAAGCAAAATACTATATTTCATGAACCATCGAATCTAAAGCTCATCTCAGTTTTGGAAACTAAGAGCACAATCCTAACCACATCTACTCAAAAATAAGCCCCATTGTGTTCAATAGGTCTTACTCTCAGGATAGCGTCTTTAGCACAGCAGCACAAATTTGGCTGAAAAAGGTTCAGCATTAGATGCGAGTAAATATGGTATTTATTTAATTCAAATAGTATGTAGTCCTCTGTAGATATTTTCAGGCCAGCCACGTGCCGGATAGAGTCTTGCCATGGGCCACGTCTGGCCCCCAGGCTAGGGTTTGGAGACCCCTGTACTAGAACATCATTTATGTGGTCCAGGCTGAAAGTAGCTCTCCAGAGTCCCCAAAAGGAGTTGTTTCAAGCTGATCCTGCCTGAACTGGAAACTCTGCCAGGGATTGAAATTGGGACTTTCTGCAAAGAATACCCATTCTTTGCTGCCCTCCCATCATCACAAGCATCCTGCCACTGACAATGGAAGCTCCATTCATAGTGATCAAAGCAGATAGCCACCAGCTGAGATCTTTCAAAACAAGCCCTCCAAAAACCATCTAGTTCTAGTAGCCATTGCCACATCCCCGAGGCATACATTTATTAAGTGTGGCCAGATTAATAATTTCCTACCATTTGTACATAGTTCAAACAGTTAAACTAACAGAAAACTCCCACAGCAAGCATGCCTCTGTTTGCATATGGCCAGTTCCGGAAAAAACGTTCTTGGGAACAGACAGCATGAACTTCAGATTTAAAATTCAGGTTCGTGGAGAGGTTTCCTATTAACACTACTCTTTGATCTGTTGTCACCTGCTTTGTATTTGCTTTCGATCGAGTGAGCTCTTCGAGTCGTCCTCCCAGCAAACAAACATTTGCTTCCCGGGTTGCATTTATATTTTCCACCTGTGTTTCTTTCTTATTAAAACACAACACAAACCAGAGTTGGCTGTGCCCTTTGCGGTTTCCTGGTCCTTTGTTCAGGTGCTTGAAATGAATGCTGCTGTTGAAAAGCAGGGGGGTTGAAAATCAAGTCTTTATTGGCCTGGGCTAGAAAAGGGAAGGGTTGGGCATTGTGGCATTATCGTACGTTTCCACATCAGCTGGTTTCTCGGATATGGCCATAATTCATCCACTCGGTCATTACAGAGAACCCTGACAATGTCATTGCCAAACTGATGGTTTACAGGGAACTTGTTACTCTCTTTTTTTTTTTTCAAAGGGGCTCATTTGTGGAAATTTTCATGACTTTCAACACAATTGCAGTACAAGGAGTGGCATCGTAAGACCAGAGGGTGCAATCCTGCTCTTCTGCATTGCTTTCCCAGGAGGCACAGCTACAGGGTGTTGCTGCAACAACACACCCCTTAAGACACTGTGCTTGTAAACCAGCAGGCCAGGGTTCGAGACCTGGGTACCCAACAAGACGAGGATCTCCTGCTACAGACAGGGGTTGGACTAGAAGATCCACAGGGTCCCTTCCAACTCTATGATTCTAACGCTCACCTTTTTCAGCCAAAGTCTCCAAAATCAATGTGCACATTAGATTCAATGCTGCATTCGATTCGAGTAAATATAGGCATTTTTATTATAAGGATAGGTGAGTATTTCATTTAACGGTTTACTGTATTGTGATTAAAATATAAGCAAAACCCACTGCTGTATAAAGGAGTGCAAAAGTTAAAAATAACACAAATCCATACATTTATTATTATTATTGTATATCTCATTATTATATGCAGAAAAATTATATTTTGTACCTGCTTTACAGCTGCGCATTGCAATTGCAAGTAAACAATTTTTAATCTCATTTTTTTAAAATAGGGATGCAGATTAGATTCGATGGCGCATTAGATTTGAGTAAATACGGTAATTGTCATCATTGTCCAGAATTTATTTATTTATTTACTCAATTTATACCCCGCCTTTCCTCCCCCATAAGGGGAGCCCAAGGCGGCTAACACTGAAGAATAAAACATCATTAAAATTGCTAATAAATACAAATTAAAACATCATTAAAATACAATTAGAATAATAAAGACTAGGAACAATTAAAAACCATCTAAAAGACATTTGTTAAAACAATGAATGGCTAAAACAAAAAGAATGGCTCTGATGGTGCATTATATGCATATGGTGCATATATAAAGGGTGTATATAATGGTGCATTATATGCAGGGTGACCATACAGAATGGAGGGCATTCTGTGCCATTGCATAGAAGAGGGAATTGAGGCAGGTGCTGCTTTTTAAACCATGTTGAGCTTAACCTGCCTCAATTCCCTCTTCTGTGAAATGGTTAAAGGTACAGCATTCTGTCCTCCATTCTATATGGTCACCCTGATTAAGTGGCACCGGCAGTATTATTATGCCACCCCCTGTTGCTATGCGCTATGGGTTTGTTTTGCATTTCCTAGTTGCACTGCAATCATGAAATCCCTTTGAAATACCTGTCAAATTCCCGAGATCAGCTCTTCTGGAGTGGGAGGAGAGACTGAGATTTAGTTCCTTCCTCCTCTCCCCAAACGGACATTGAGATTTGAACCTGCGCTGGACCACCTGAGCTTCTCCCATGACACAAACCCTCCACCCATCTTTTCAGAATCAATATATTTTGGGTTAATTTTTGGACCCAAGCAGCAATCTTCAACTACACTGTGGTTCTACCACCTCCCAAAGTGTTTGCATAGACCAGCCACACTGTGCCACAATCAGAAACTGTGCACTTTAGATGCAAACACCTGTGGAATGTAAAATTTTTTAAGGATAGCCCTCCATATGTGACAGCTGGGTGGGAATGGTTCTGCATCACATGCCGTACACAAAGTGCCACAACTTTCTTCCTGGTAGCGCAGCACATTCTTGAAGCACAAATGTGTTGTTTGATGAGGCATAAAGCTCAGGTCTGTTGTTAGCCATCTATCCATCACTGCCCTGTGAATTTCCTCTGCTCAGTACCACACCTTTCCCATGTTGATTTCATCTCTCTCTCTCTCTCTTTCTCTTTCTCTTTGTTCAGTGGCCTCATAAAACAAAAGTTTCTCCATCAAAGTCACACCTGTAATTTTAAGTCACCAAGAGATCCCAGGAAACTTCATCCTCAACCTATGTACAGAAACAAGAAGACGGGCAAGTTGTGCATCATCAAGTTGACCACTGATGTAGGGTGAATACTGATTTGTTGGGTGATGTTAAGTAAGTAAGGGCGCAATTCAGAGTAACTACAGGAGCTCTTACGTCAACATAAGAACAATTTACTCTGGATTGCAATATGAATTTCCCATCGGTTTTCACTAGGTGGTGCCGTAACTACATCGACGTAAATGTCTCTTATGTGCTCCTGGATTGTAGGGTAAGTATGCAATATTATGACTTGTATAGGAAAGCTTCTTATTTTGCCTGTCCAGGTATCTTTTGATGGTAATAAGGAAGGTGGGCTCTATTAGGGTTGCCATTTGTCCTCAAAAACAGGGACAACCCCAATTTGGGGGGATTGTGTTCACATACTGGTAAATGGGACAGAGGGTCCTGTCCTGATTTTGTGGAAGAGAAATAGGGCAACCCTAGGCTACATGGCTATGTGCAGTGCTTTCTCAGTCTATGGTGGAACCAAGAAGGGGGTGGAGAGGAGCATGTGGAATCTGACCCTTCCCAGTCTTTGCCACACTAGCCTGGTAACTGCTGTCGTGTGTGTGTCCTGCACAGCTTGGTGTCATCATCCCTGCCTACAACCTCGGCAGCAGCAAGTATTGTCACCCCATCACAAAAAGCAGGGCCTCCGAGATCCTGTGGGGGTACAATGTTTTTCTGGGTCCCTTCCCAAAGGGGTAAAAATGAAACCAATGAAGGATGGAAAAAAACTAGAAAAAGTGGGGTCTCTCTCTTTAAGATTTCAAATCACACAAGACACATGCAGGGACTGGGGGAAACAGCGGCTTCCTGCTCCCATCTCATGATCAGTCCAGGGTTTACACTTTGTAGGCGGAATGATGGGGAGTCACTTGAATTATTTAAATAATGCCTTTTTTCTCTTTTTTGTTTGTTTGTCCAGTGCATATAGTTCAAGTAAGATGTGGGCTGACTGTACAGAGTGCCCTGAATCAGGGTGACGAGATGTCACTACCAAAACAGGACAAGGATCAAAGGAAGATGTAGCACATGACAAAATAAAAGCTTAAAACACTCAAGTGGTTAAGACACTGTGCCTGTTAACCAGCAGGCCAGGGTTCGATTCCCAGGTCGGCCCCACAAGACAGGGTGAGCTCCTGTCCTTAGCCCGGCTCTGCGACACCAGCTGGAAACAATCGTATTGGCTCTGCCTTTCCATTGGACTAATTCAGTGGCGTGGAGAGGGGGGATTTGCTGCTTGGGTAACAGCATATCCTCAGAGGTGGGCTGAGCCTCCCCCAAGATCCAGTTTGCCAGAAGTTGGGGGGTGGGGGCGGGGCCAGGGGGCGGGGCCAGGGGGCAGGGCTAGGGGTGCACTGCGCACGTGCCAACCCCCGGCGCATGCGCGATATGTCTCCTCCTGTTGGAGGAGACACCGCATGCATGCACCAACCCCGAGGGTTTGCACGTGCGCAGTGTGTCTCCTCCAGCTGGAGGAGACGTACTGCACGTGCGCCGAGGCCAGCGTGTGTGTAGTACGTCTCCTCCAGTTGGAGGAGACACACTCGTCTCCTCGTGCTGGAGGAGGTGCACATCGTGCGCGCCTCCTCCAGCAGGAGGAGATGCGGGGGGGGGGGAATATGGCGGCTGGCGCGAACCAGTCTGCCCTCTTTTTCCTTTCCCTGCTGCTGGCAGTTCGCCAATGGCAGGGAAAAGGCAAGATCCGGTTCGGGCGAGTAGGCCCGAACCGGCATCTGCTCACCCCTGCCTATCCTTCATATCAGTCTAACCCAGGTCTCCGTGCTTTGCATGCAGCGTATGCAGCACCAAGCACGATACCATAGTCTTTGGATGTCTGCTAGTGTGGTTAATTTAAACACTATATTACTTCTTGTTAAATTTAAAACTGGTATAGAATATAATTTATTGCCTATAATTAGGGACCTGCTAAAGGATAGGTTATTCTTCCTGACAAAGGATAACACCCCCTTGTCAGGAAAAATAATCTACCTGTACATTCTGCATGTTTACAAGAAAAAGGAGGACAATGAAGACTTTTTTTCAGAACATGAGGCTAAAAAAGAGCACATGCCCTGGAAAAGGGGGACATCTGGTTACCCTGCATTGGATCACTTCTATCAGTGTGCCTTTTCACTCTCTCAAAGGACTCTGTAGAGACTGGACTTGATTATATAAAAACCATGCTGATTCTCTTATTCAAGCAAGGCTTGTTCTTCTATACCAGTGTTTCTCAAAGTGGGGGTCGGGACCCCTTTGGGGGTCACCTAGAGCTTTCCTGTGAGTCACCTACAGACCCTTGGTGCAGGGGGCCAGGTCTGGCTTGCCAGAGCTCCAGCTGTAGCTGCACGCACACTGGGGGTGACTGACAGCCTCAGGGCCCAATCCTATGCATGCCTACTCTGAAATAAATCCCATTGTGTTCAATGTGTGCATAGAACACACATTTCATTTGTAACAGTGAAAATACATCCTGCATATCAGATATATACATTATGATTCATAACAGTAGCAAAATTACAGTTATAAAATAGCAACGAAAATAATTTTATGGTTGTGGGTCCCCACAACATGAAGAACTTATTAAGGGGTCACGGCGTTAGGAAGATTGAGAACCACTATTCTATACACTTCACAACATCATCTTTGATTGTTTTCCACCAGATTATCTGGAACTGAAGCTGATCAGCCTGATTCCCATGGATCTCTTATGAAATATTGCCGTTAGTTTAGCTACCTTCCATCCTCTGGCCTGGAAGGCTGATTTAAAGGACATAGGCTGCAATCCTAAAGACACTTTCCTGGGAGTAAGACTCATTGAAAACAATGGGGCTTACATTTGAGTAGACATGGTTAGGATTGTGCTCATAGTATCTGTTGTTGTAAGATCAGCAAGTTCACATTTGAGCTCCTTAAAAATTCTTGGGTGGAAGCCAACAGGACCGAGTGATCTGTTAATGTTTGATGTGTCAATATGCTCAAGAATCTTATTCTTGGGTGCAATGTAGTACTGTATACACTTTCCTGGGAGTAAGTGCCACAGAACACAATAGGACTTACAAATGAGTAGACATGCTTAGGATTGCACCCAAAGGCTACAATCCAGAGTAACTACAAGACCTTTTGCACTGACATAGTTATGGTGCCTGTCTGTTTTGCTCCCCATCTTGGAAGGGCCCTTGAGCAGGGGTCTCCAAACTTTTTCACAGGAGGGCCACATCATCTCTCTGACGATGTGTTGGGGCCAAAAAAAACTAATTTACATTTCAAATTTGAATAGATTTACAAAAAATTACATATAAGAATGTATTGGAGTGGATTGCAGAGCTTGCCCAGGGGCCGGATAGAGGGGTTTTGAGGTTTGCCCAGTGGTGGGCTCCAGCAGGTTCGCACCTACCCTATAGAACCGGTTGTTAACAACAGATAGGACATATAGAGTTTAAAAATAGCCATTTAAAAGTGGCTGCCAGATGAGCATAGAACCGGTTGTTAATTGAATCACATCACTGGGTTTGCCAACGGCTGCATCTGGCCCTAGGGCCGGGGCTTTGAGACCCCTGCTCTAGAGGAAGAGGCTGCTTGCATGCTACAGTGAGGCGCCCTGCAAGATGTAGTGCTTTGCACCCCTCTGGCTATGCCACTGCACTGAGGTCTTCTGCTGGATGCTGGGCCATCTGCTTCCTGACAGGGACATCCGCTTGTATTAAGCGAATGTCAGCAAGTTTTTACGGCATGAGGACTGTTCTTGTCAACTACGGCAAGCTGCAGCTGTGGTTGGTCTCTGCCCATCTAAAGGCTAACAGTCTTCAGCAAGGAACATTTATTTACCATATTTACTCAATATGGTACCATATTTACCATATTTACTCAAATCTAACACTCACCTTTTCCAGCCAAATTTAGGCTGCAATCCTAAAGATAGTTTCCTGAGAGTAAGACCCATTGAAAACAATGGGACTTACTTTTAGTAGACAAGGTTAGGATTGTGCTCTTTGTCTCCAAAATCAGGAGACTAGATTAGATGTACCACATTTACTCAATTAGATTAGATGAGATGTACTGCATTTACTAATCATTAGATTCGATGTACCGCATTTACTCAAATCTAATGCGTCCCTATACTTATAATCAAAATACTGCACTTACTCAAATCTAATTAACCATCTAATCTAATCTACCATCAAATCTAATGTGCACCCTGATTTCGGAGACTGAATTCTGCTGGAAAAGGTGAGCGTTAGATTAAATACAATATTTTTATTTAAAGCATAGGTCAATATTTAATTTAACAGTTTACTAGATTGTAATAAAAATATAACACAAACCAATTGTTCTAGAAAGTAGCGCAATTAGGTTAAAACCATAACATTATTGTTGTCATATAACTCATAGTTGTGTGCAGTAAAATTAAATTTTGCACCTCCTTTGCAGATATGCATTACAATCACCAGTAAACCTTTTAAACATCTCAAAGCCTTTTAAAATAGAGGTGTGCATTAGCTTCGATGGCACATTAGATCTGAGTAAATACAGGTGTGTGTGTGTGTGTGTGTGTGTGTGTGTGTGTGTGTGTGTGTGTGTGTGTGTGTTTGTTTGTTTGTTTGTTTGTTTGTTTGTTTGTTTGTTTGTTTGTTTGTTTGTTTGTTTGTTTGTTTGTTTGTTTGTTTGTTTGTTTGTTTGTTTGTTTGTTTGTTTGTTTGTTTGTTTGTTTGTTTGTTTGTTTGTTTGTTTTACTTACCCTACAATCCAGAGTAACTACGGGAGCACGTAAGAGACGTTACGTGCACCCGTAGTTACTGCACCAACTAATGAAAACCTATGGGAAATTCGTATTGCAATCCAGAGCAAATTGTTCTTACACCGGAGCAAGGACTCCACGTAGTTACTCTGGATTGTGCCCTTACTTACTTACTTACTAAGCTAGCCTTCCTTTCAGAGATCTGCCTGACTCTCAACAGCATCTCTGCTTCAAACCAGGCAGTCTTCATATCCAACTGTGAAGCTCTAGCGGCGGTTTCCATCAGGCTCTTTGAACATAACTATCATGGGAACCACGTCAGCCGACGTGGAGAGAAAGAGAAGCAGGGAAGGCAAGGACAACTTGTTGGAGCAGTGAATGAAAACCTGCCTTGTTTTTGCCTGGCCTCAGCAGGAACGAGCTGGAAGAGGACTGGCAAGTTGCTACTCTCTGGGGTTTATCAGAGCAAAAAATCTGCCATGCTCTGCAACTGACAATAATAAATGGAATAAACTTGCACGCAGGTGCCGTTTTGATGTTACTGTCATGGCAGGTTGACTAGACATAATAACCAAAAAAGAGGACAAGGTCCGTCAAAACTTAGGACACCCAAGAAAAATGTAGGAAATAAAGCTTAAAATACTTATGTACTGTATATTGATTTCAAATGCTTCATTTAAACACTCTGTTACCCAGTATTAACACTAAAACTCTTACATGCAATTTATAATTTATAATACAGAGTCGACGTGCTGCCTGCTCATAAGGAAAGGAGGACAAAAGAAAGATTATTTTTTTGAAACACCACGCTAAAAAAAGGAAGATGTCCTGGAAAAAGAGGGCATATGGTAGTAGGATTAGAGGTAGTGTGGGAACCGCATTTATGTGCATTCACCTTGTTGTCCACAGCACTGCACCAGTGAGGTTACCCACCTCTTTCCCAAGTCCAGCCACTTGTGCTTCCTGCAAAACCTAGTGCTTTGCCCCCTCTAGCTATGCCTCTGCTGCTCTGTGCATGCAGGGATGGTGATGCACAATTCAGGCATGATAGGACCACAAGTGAATTCAAGAAAAAGCAGCCTCTGTTCACACCCACAAGGTGCTGAGATCCAAAATGAAGCATGACAATAAGTAAAGGTGCCAAACTCTCCGCTGTTCTTCACCGCAGCCTATAGCAGGACAGATCACCAGCCACCAAAGATCAGAGAGGGAATCTGTCACAAACTCCTTCCCACACGGCCACGATCACATGGCAATTTCATGCTCTAAGGGTGTAATCCTAACCTAGGCCAGCACAACTCATTGGTCTTCCCAGTCCCAAGGTGATGTAAGGAAACAAGCGCATGTATGTGCGCTGACCCAACTCTCCACCAGGAGTAGTGCAGGAGTGATTTTCAGGGTGAGCATATGACTGGATTTTTCTGGATTTGTCTTCTTTTTTAGGCTTCTGTCCAAGTGTCCTCCAAAAGGCTTCATTGTCCTCCATTTGGGCTTCAGTTTGGCACTGTGCAGGACCCCATCATGTCATATGTCGTTGGATTCGTATTGAAGAGCGGAATCCAATGCACAAATTGGTTTTGAAATCTCCTTCCTATCAAAAGTTATGGCTGATAAACTAAAAAATGCTTTCAGCTCTATGGGAAAGTGAAAGTGCCCAATATCACAGCTTTACTCATGAGTAGGCAAACATGCCATTGTCCGCCGGAAAGGCCAGGCTGAGAGGAATCCAAGTCTCCATCCTCCTTTTGAGGTTTCAGCATCTGGTCCCCCTGCAGTAACATCCCCAGGTAAGGATGGGACTTGTGCTGGGGCTGAAGCCAGACTAACTGGAAGTCAGGATTGCGGCATAAGGGTGCTTTTTCCTGCCAGGAGAGTCTAAATGATTAGTCAATATCTAGCCTAAATGATCCCAAGAACAAATAGGATGCTCTTCATATTTATGGAAAAGCCTAACAGACTCCACATGCGGTGTTTGACAATATAATTCAGTGGTTGGAGCATCTGATTCATATTGAGAGGGGACCAGTTTCTGCTTTCTCCAGGAAAGACCCCATAGGCAAGTTCATGTAAATTTGTCTGGGTAGGCAATGCTGAGCGAGACCGACAAGGGGTTCAACGCAGTGAGCAGCGTCCTATACCATCTTCCCCTGCCACAATTACCAACCAGTGGCACAGCGAGAGGAGATGCAAAGAACGTGAATGTGCATGTCCCCCTGGCATCTATTTCAATGCCTGTGTGGCACCAGGAAGAGACTTGCATGTGTGCCAAGGCCCTCCAGCATGTGCAGTAGTTCATTTTTACTGTTTTATGGTTCTACTTCCATCAGTTGGGGGTGGCTTTTACTTCTGAAGTTTTACGATGCAATTTTATGATATGTATGGATTTGCAATGTTATCAGGTAGCTTTATTGTCCTGTTTTATTTCTTTAATCTTTCACTGTATACCTTGGGAACTATATGCTAAAGCATAGCTGAATTTGCAAAATGATTAAAATGGCCCCATGTGGCAACCAGAGCACGTAAGCCAGCCCTTAGGTGGACCAATAATGCCAATGCTCCAAAGATGGTAGTGAGGCGCACCTAGGGTTGCCATAAATCTCTTCCACAAAATCCGAGACAGGACCCCTTGTCCAACTTTTCAGTATGTGAAACACAATCCCCCAAACTGAGACTGTCCCATATGGTAACCCTACGTGCACCAGGTCTATGCACCACCACTTTGCCTCTAGAAAGTTGGTTTGGTTGTATAGCTACATGGATAGTGGTACGATAAATCCTGCAGTTGCTGCACTGTGCTGTGTAAGCAGACCTGTTACCATCAGAGCCATTCTGGGTAGCCATATCACCCTCCATAGCTATGCCACTTGGTCCCACCCCATAGATGGTTTTGATGCCATGTTATGTAGGATTTTCTGGCAAAGAAGTATCAGCACTAGCAACACTGTCAACCAGATGATATACCTGGTGGGATTCAAATAAATTGACAACAGGGTCTATGTCCTATAACAACAGGTTCTATAGAGTAGGTGAGAAACTGCTGAAGCCCACTTCTGGATATATGCCTTATATACCGAGCGAACGTGTGAATGCGCTCTGCGTCAATACTATCATTAACAAAGGAACATTTGTTTCCAACCACAACAAAATAAACCTGACTATCCCTACAATCCAGAGTAAATACGGGAGCACGTAAGAGACATTATGTGTACCCATAGTTACTGCACCACCTAGTGAAAACCTATGGGAAATTAATATTGCAATCCAGAGCAAATTGTTCTTACACCAGAGCAAGGACTCCCCGTAGTTACTCTGGATTGGGCCCTTACTCTTCTATCTATCAGATAGTTCCTGTTTGTAGTTGCCTCTGGGCGAAGATCAAGTGCTGCCATTAAGAAATCCTATTGTAAACCCCATTAAGGATCAACGTCTTCATGAGTTTGTCTTGCATCTCAAATTAACAGGATGCTGTGAAGAGGCAACCAACTCACAACACACATAAAGCCCTGTTTTTTTTCCTGAAGCCAAACTATTTTCAATTTTAAGAAATGGCAGAAAGCTGTGATCTTTAGCCAGTCTGGGCTACGGAAATCTTTTATTGTCCAAGCAAATCCAGCTGTATTGGACTTTTTTCCCCTTTGGCACAAATAATCCTATAAAACATCCAACTTTAAATTCAACCCAGCCCTTGCCACAAGTCGGATGAGTCACTGATGCCGAACAAAACAGAGATAATTACTCCGTGTGTGAAAGTCAAAGCAATTATAACTGCGCTCGCTGGTTGGAAGACAAGCCTCACTATTGTCTCGGAAGGGCGTGCGGATATTTTCTCTCTGAGAACGCCACAAAACGAGCCTCCCAATAGTGTACGAAAAATTATTCTTTGTGACACTCCTTTGACTGGCATCCTTTTTCTGTACATCCTTTTTCTGCATGCATATATGGTGCAAGCCTTTTTCTATATGCATGTATTTTCTGCATTTCCATGTGGTGGAAAGAAATTCAGAAACTGGTTTCCAGTGCATACTGGAAAAGGATGCAAGGGAAGTGACAACCCCAAAGGCCACCCAGGATCAAGGCAGTGTGAACAAAATGGCAACCTTATTTGTACCCATTAGTAAAGAAAATCCAGATTAGTAAAGAAAATTCTCACTCGCATCTGATCTATTAAGATAAAAGCAACCTGTTGCCTAGTTTGGAACCAAATATCCGGCAAGCTTCGAAGGACGCTGCAGACTTTAATGTAAAACAGATCATTATTTTTCCAATCTAGCTTTCTTTTTTTTAGTTATTAATTCACTAAATGCTGCCCAGAATCTCGGCTGTGACCACCAAAGAAGTCACAAGAAAGGAGGCACTTTTGTTGTCTGCCAAGGATCTAAGAGGGTTTTGAAAGCTCGTCCTACCTGGCAATGAGCTCCAGCCTGTCCCAAGTTTCAGTGCAATCTCTTCCTTGCAGTGCCACCTTCCAGAGCTCTCCTTCCAACCTAGCTTATGGCACTGTCTGCCCCTGCTGTGCCAGCTCTGGCAGAAGGGGGCCTGTCCAAAAGGGAGGTAACTTAATCCTCTGCTTGCCAGCCTGGGAACCACCCCTTGTATGGTTGGTTACACCCTTGGATGGCTCCAGGGAACGGTTTTCTCCAGCCTGAACACAGCCGGGAGGGATAGACGTTGAAGGAACTTGTTGGGGCAGATGACAGGCAGCTGACCACATTGCTTATGTTTCCGACATTGTGGGATTTGTTGCTAGACCCCTTCGTGTGCACATCAAAGATACCTTAAGGGGCAGGGTGACCAGATGCCCAAACCTCAAAAGGAGGACAAGATCTTGGATTCCTCTCAGCCTGGCCTTTCTGGTGGACAATGGCACGTTTGCCTTCTCATGAGTAAAGCCATGATATCAGATATATATAAAAATATAAATATAAATATAAAGCCATGATATCAGGCACTTTCCCATAGAGCTCAATGCAAATTTTTGATTTGTAGTTTTTTGGCCAGAACGTTTGATAGGAAGGAGATATTGCAAAACCGAATTTTGCATTGGATTCTGCTCTTCAATACGAATCCAATGATATATGACATGATGGGGTACTGCACACCATTGTAAAGCTCCCAAAGGAAGCCAAAATGGAGGACAATGAAGCTCTTTTGGAGGACATATGGACTGAAGGCTAAAAAAGAGGTAACATCTGGAAATTTCTGGTCATATGGTCACCCTGTTAAGGGCATGTCTAAAATTGCCAAGAAAAACTGCAAGGCAAGCTGGTCATGAGCTGCATGTGAAAAGGTTAGTTTCCCCTGCAGATTGCCTAGCTAGTTGTGACCGACTCTAAGGGCATTAGATGTTCAAGCCCATCACGTGGGTGAAGAGTTGTCCTCAGTGATCATGTGGCCGGCATGATTCAAAGCCAAAGATGCAAAAACATTCTTACCTTCTCACCAAAATGGTACTACTTGCATGGACATGCTTTTGAACTGCTCGGTTGGGAGGAGCTGGGAATGTAACGGGAGTTCACTCCATCGTGCGGGACTCGTGGCTTGAACCGCCGACATTCAAGTTGACAAGCACAGCATCTTTAAACACTGAGCCACAAACAGTTACATTGTCAGTTTATAATTAGGTATGATTTATGCCTCTTCTCATTTTTGTAACCCTTAGATGCCCATCCGGATCCAGAGTCCGGAAATGCAAATTTATGCAAATTGGGCTATTTTTAAAAAATAAGGTAAAGGTGTCCCCTGTAGGATATACTGCTAATCATGACTGACTGTAGGGTGCGGTGTGCATCCCAGTTTCTAGAACCATAGAGCCAGCATAGTCCGAAATGTGGCTTGCATGCACATTGAATGCTGTTACCTTCCCACTATAGTGGTACCTATTTATCTACTTGCATTTAGATGCTTTCAAACTGCTAGGTTGGCAGGAGCAGGGCTTAGGACTGGAGCTCACCCCATCTTGTAGGACCCCGGTCTCTAACCCTGGCCTACAGGTTAACAGGCACAGTGTCTTAACCACTTGCGCTACCACAGCCCATTTTTCAAAGTAAAAATCTTTTAAAAGATTTTTTATCTTCTGAGTTTTTAAAAAATCATATGTTTTTGCAATTTTCTCATGTTTTGAATGCCTGCTGAATTTAATTTTAGTTCTAGTATATTTCATAATCAGGGGGATAAGATTCTTTTCCTTTTCCAAGCGGATCGTCAGATTTCAAGACGATTTGTATGTCATAAGCATAGGTTTAAGAGCATTATTGCAGTATGAGGCATTTTACAGAGTAACAATGAAAGGTCACCGCACCAGGAAGCTTACCTTCTAAATTTAGGACACGTACATGTAGGGAAAACAAGAGAGGTAGGGGAGAGGCCAGGTAAATGAGAACAGGAGAGTCAGGAAACACTTAACGTTGGTTGCAGGGAATAGTTCTATGACGTTAATAAAGGAAGCAATGCTGCCAGTGATGGAGCACAGTAGTATGCTACTCTAGTATAGCTAGATCCTGTTAGGCCGGCCTAAACCCTGGCATAAGTCCTATGCTAACCCGGGGGGTGTCACAAAAGTGCTGTAATTATTTTATTTTATTTATCCATGATTTTGTCTCAACACAAAAGGTTGACTTTTAAAATTTAAATTAAATTAATTTAAGCAGTTTAACTGCTACATCCCTTAAGTAGCAGTTAATGGCTTAATAGCAGCCTGCTTACCATGGCCACATGGCAGGCAATTAAGCTTCCCTTAGAAAGGTTTGGAAAGGGTTCAGCTTTTGCTTCAGGTTTCAGCTGGAGGGATACCTTTCCCTTCCCCGATGTCATTACCACAAACCCTACAATCCAGAGTAACTACGGGAGCACGTAAGAGACATTACGTGCACCCGTAGTTACTGCACCACTTAGTGAAAACCTATGGGAATTTCTTATTGCAATCCAGAGCAAATTGTTCTTACACCAGAACAACCTTACACCAGGACTCCCCGTAATTACTCTGGATTGCGCCCAAAGTGATCATCACTGCTGAATTGTTTTGCAAGGGGAAGCTTCTGTCTGAGCTGAAATGAAACCATTTTAAGCCCCTTAAAATGGAACTTGATTCATTGCCTGCCGTGTTACCTTGGTAAACAATTACTTTTGTATTAACACAAAAATGGGTAACCAGGTAAGTTCCTAAAACCAAACAATGTGGATGTTGAGGTTCAACCCATACTGTTGTGTTCCAGGCATGCAGGACCAGGTGCTGTCAGTACATGGCTCAACTTCTTCAACAGACATTTAAACTATTATTAGGCATAGTGGGATAGGCTTGCTCCAGCTATGTAATTTACTCAGTAGATTTTCACACCTGGATTTCAACAAGTTGAAAGATACAAACAAGAAAATCAAGCTGGAATATCCGAGGATGTCAGTGCTTCTTTGTATTCCTGTTCTAGCGGGAAGATGGAAGCTTTGGCTGCAGTGGTGTAGCCAGAGGGGGTGGAGCAGACAAGTCATGGAGGGAGCTTCACCTCTTTGGAGCTGTTCCAGGTGGGGGAACAAAACGGATGACCAGGAAATGCCCCCTTGCGTTGAGAAAGGCTGATTGCTAAGAGGCTTGGCCGCAGGGAGAGGGTGGTTTGTGGTTTGGGATCCTGTTGACTTCCTGTAGGGTGTGGTTCTCCTGCTCCTGTCGTTCACTCTCACTCTCTCTTACCAAGCAAATCCATGGCATTTTGGAAGCCTGGGGGTTTCTGGTCCCGACATACTGCAATTTAACTTTTAGAGAGATGTTTAGCATTGCAATTGAATGGTTGGGGCTTTAGACTTGCACAGATACAGATATGTAGACATTTGTTTCTCTCTTACCCCCTTTATTGTCTTTTTCATCAGACCCAACCACATTCTCCGACCTTCCACTGAAGCATCTGAAACCAGAGTGCTACAAAGCCCTTTTAAAACTTAGCTAAGCCCTACTACCATATTTACTCAAATCTAATGCATACCATTTTCAGTTGAATTTAGGCTGCAATCCTAAAGACACTTTCCTAGGAGTAAGACCCATTGAACACAATGGTGCTAACTTTTGAGTAGACATGGTTAGGATTGTGCTCACGGTCTCCAAAATCAGGGTGCACATTAGATTTAATTCAAGTGCCTTAGATTCAAGTAAATATAGTAATTTGATTATATAGATCAGTATTTTTAGATTAACAGTTTAATATATTGTAAAAAAATTTAGATTAAGTTATTTCGATTCACCGTTTACTATACTGAAAAAAATGTAACAAACCTATTGTATAAACCAGTGCAATCAGGTAAAAAAATCAGGACATAAACCTGTTGTCTATTATTGTATAATTTACTGTTGTATGCAGTAAAATCAAATATTGCACCTGCTTTGTTGCTGTGAATCATAATCGCCACTAAACTTTTTAAAAAAATCAACCTCTTTTAAAACGGGTGTGCATTAGATTTGAGTAAATATGGGTATATTCTAGAAGGACTGATTCTTTTAAGAGGAGTGGAGGCAGAGTGTTCCCATGCCCCTTACGATCTGTGAATCATGAGAACCAGTGATCTGAGATCATGAGAACCAGTGATCCACAGACAGGGCAATGTAGTGGTTAGCGTGCTAAACTATGAATCAGAGACCTGGGTTCTAATCTCACCTCAGACTTGTCAGGGAACTGGTTTTCGAATGCCCCACTAACAGCAGTTTTCTTGATTTATGGAAATAAGATCTTGCCAGACAACGGTGTGCATTTCCTCAACTACACAGATAAGCGATGAGATGGAGCTGGCCTCATCTATCAATACGCCACACAACAGGCAGGTTGTTCCAGACTAAAAGGATGCAACATAAGGCCTGTCGACAAGGACTGTGTAGCAGTCACTACTCAGAAAGTAGGAAATCATGTGCACGCTCTTGGTTATGTCCTGCCACTACACTGAGTCCAGTGGCTTTCACCCCTTCAGCCTGTTTCCATGCTGTAACAAATCCTATCTTTAACTTATTGCCCCTGCTTACTGGGCAAGAGACACTCTTTCAAGTGGGTGTTCCTCTTCTATTTAGCAGGGGAAGAGTAACTGGCCCTACACACCCCAGCAGTGTCTTCTGCTGGTGTTCAAGTGGCTTCTGCTGGTGTTATTTTTGCACTTTGGATTGTGAGCCCTTTTGGGACAGGGATCCATTAGCTATTAATTAGCTATTAATTTTTTCTTTTTCTTGTAAACCGCTTTGTGAACTTTTCAGTTGAAAAGCGGTATATAAATACTACAGATAGATAGATTATTCTCATCCATTTTTGTTCCATTCACCTGGATCAGTTCTTTTCAGTGGTATACCTATGTAGATGCAGAACACTCAGGGTGATGAACAAGGGCTCTACGTGACACAATTATGGGCCAAAATTGGAAAATATTGGGTTTTTAAAATAGCACCATTGAGTGTGGAATTTCATGCAGAATGCAGTGAAACAAACTGTGTTGAAATATTGTTATTTTATCAAATGTTGTGCCCACATAACCAGAAAAGAAAAACAACTACCTTATGCAAGAAAAAGTGTATTTCTTTGACTCAGGACTTACCAGAAGGACTGATTATTCCAAGAACCCATAAGGCAGTGGTTCTCAAACTTCCTAATGCCATGACCCCTTAATACAGTTCCTCAAGTTGTGGGGACCCCCAACCATAAAATTATTTTCATTGCTACTTCATAACTGTAATTTTGCTACTGTTATGAATAGTAATGCAAATATCTGATATGCAGAATGCATTTTCATTGTTACAAATTGAACATAATTAAAGCATAGCGATTAATCATAAAAACAATACGTAATGAGAGATAGATAGATAGATAGATAGATAGATAGATAGATAGATAGATAGATAGATAGATAGATAGATAGATATGGTATAGCAAAGAGGGGGTGACTGGGAAAGAAAGAAAGAAAGAAAGAAAGAAAGAAAGAAAGAAAGAAAGAAAGAAAGAAAGAAAGAAAGAAAGAAAGAAAGAAATGGAGGAATGGGAAGGTAAGTACCTGGGAGAGAAGAGATTTCCAAAGGATTGGGATCTCAGGCAGCAGAGCCAGCCACTATTTCCTGGGAGTAAGTCCCATTTACTATCATGGGACTGACTTCTCAGTAGACATGCATAGAACTGGGCTCTAAGGCTGCAGTCCTCTCCACCCACAAGGCTCCACATCGTCTCACAGCTGCTCAGAGTCTCCTTCTGAGCTGCTTCTCAGTGGCTTCTTCCAACCGCAGTGGCGCCAGCATTTCTGCCAGATCTTCCCACATGGCCCCCTGCACCAGGAGTCTTTAGGTGACCCCCAAAGGGGTCCCAACCCCCACTTTGAGAAACGCTGCCATAAGGTGTTTTGACACAACAGAGTACCACTAAGGCGTTAGTATCAGTTGGCTCTTATCCTTTTTATTCTTTTCATCACTAAACAGTCTAGTGCAGGGGTCCTCAAACTTTTTAAACGGGGCTGGTTCACTGTCCTTCAGACACTGTTGGGGGCCAGACTAGTTAAATTAATTAATTAAATTAATTAATTAGTTCAATTTAATTAATTTAATTTCCTATTTAATTTAATTTATTTATTCCTATTTAATTTATTATTTATTAATTAATTATAAATCTCTGGCTCTCTGGAGCCCAGAGAATAAAACCAAGAATGGGGGGGGCTATGGAAGTGGGAAGAGGATTGCCAGAACTCTCTTTCACCTAACTGGGTCAGGAGCCTACTCCAACTTGCCCAGAGACAAATGCCACCCCCAATAGGGGTAGTCCTGGTTTTCCACGTCACTTGGCACCCCGAGGTGGGCAGGCAGGCAGAGCACCCCAGAACACAGACGGCCTGCCCTGCCCCATCCTGGCCCCACCAGCTGCGTCCCTCAGCTCCCCTGGCCCCACTGCTGCGTGGTGGTCCATGCGGGCGCCCCTGAGCCCTTGGCCGGCCGGGGAGACGCTGCTGCTGCGCAGTGGTGCCACATGGGCGCCTCTGAGTCCCCCCAGCCGGGGAGAGGCTGCTGCTGCACAGTGGTGCCGCGTGGGTGCCCCTGAGTCCCCCCAGCTGGGGAGAGGCTGCTGCTGTGCAGTGGTGCCGCTTGAGCTTGCGGGCTGGATTGAGGACCCTGAGGGGTCGTATCTGGCCCGTGGGCCGTAGTTTGAGGACCCCTGGTCTATCTTGTCTAGCCCCTTTACCACTCTCCTCCCCCCCTTCCAACTACTGGAACAGGAGTAAACCATTACTTTTTGAAATGGTTGATCAGTCACACCACATATCCGCTGAGGGCACTCCAGTAGGATAGAATTGCACACCTCCTGCCTTGTCCTTCTAGGAGATCCTGATTAATAGTTGGCATTCCATACATGAAAGACGGGGTCAGATGAAGGTAACATAAAAGAACAGAAATCTTGGCTCCCATGCAAGGGAAGGAGGGAGTGACTTCCCACAAAATAATTTCCGCTTGATTTCACAGGGCTCCTGGCAGAGCTCTCCTTGCAGACGGGTTTCCTAGATACTGTGTTTGCAGTTGGGGATGGTGATAAAATGGGCTTTAAGAGAGATCATTATTGTTCTTAAGCAGGTAGTTGCAAAGAGATGGTAAATGTGGAGAAGGGGAGTGGGGGAAAAAGCTGTGAAAAGAGGGATAACGTTATCATGATTCAGCCACACACTCCGGAACCTTGGTAAGCACAATTCCTGCTCACAGGATCGCTACACAGATATTATAGCTGCATGATCACTATTCACACAGACATCAATATCCAGCAAAGCTCATCACTGATACAGGTATAGGCCATGCAAGGGCATTTTGAAGCAGTTTCCAGGTTCTAAGGTCCCCACTTTGATGGTCTCACTAATCAGGTTATTCTGGCTGCAGTACATCTGTCCCTACAGTTAAAAAAAATAAGATTTAATATGTCAAAAGGACACTTAAAGACGCTTGCATTTTGGTTGATAAAGTCTTACACAAGGCCAACAATCTCACAACTGATATACAGAGGCATATTTAGAGGGAACTCATGAACTGTCTGTGGACGTTGGAGGTTCACATGTTCTGGATGCCCAAAATGGATAGGTTTGGTGTACAGCTCTCAAATTCCTGAAATGTCCATCTTATTAGCTATTGCTCTTCCCATTTGGATGATATGGATGATTGTGAGTTTTGGCAAAGCATTCATCCACCTCCCAACTTCCATGCAGGCTTTATTCTTCTCTCCATTTCTTTTTTAATCATGGTAAATATTAACTTTGCCTTCTCAGAGGTCCAACCGGTCGAACAGCCATGTCAAGTTCTCCAGCTGTCTCTAAACTGGGTGTTCCCAAATACAGAGATTGAAGCAGCCAAGAAAAGCAGTGACAAAATAGGCATGAGATCAGCTAACATGAACATTGCAAATTCCAATAGCTTTGTTTTATATCTTGAGCTTACTGAAAATCAAAACTGGATGAAAGAATGAAAAAGGATACTATTTTTCACTTGTTCTGCCTTTCCTTGAAAGAGTTGTCTACAGTCTATACTTCTTGTGATGTCAGAAACTTGTAGGAACTGAATCTTGAATTCTGAAAGCAGGACCACATTACAATTGTTCTGCATTCCTATGAAAAAGCAGCATAAGTATGACTATGACAACAACCACAGATTAAAAAGATCAAGAGCTTTACTCCCATAGTAGGAAATCTTGCCCTGATCACCAATAGCTATCCGTTGATAAAGGGCAGACAAAGCTTTGGTCAGACTACAGGGAAAGGGCAGGTTGGTGAATGCAGTTCTTACCTATTTAATGCTCTTTGCCAATACATTTTTGTTGATGGCCAATTCTAAGATATTGTTTCGATTGAAAGTGATCAATGAAGCACAATTCATTTCCTTCATAGGATTTAACAACTTGTGTCAGACATTTTAGTAAACTTTCACAGATTTCAAATTCCAAAAGGTCAGGAAAGGCCAGACCAAATGATAAAATTAGGTTCTTTGATCCTTTTTAGTGAGCATCTCAACATTTATATTTGCACTTTAATTTTTCCAAGTTGGCTGAAGTGTTTGATTCCAAACCTACTATAAACTTAAGCCTATCAGCCAATTATAGGTTCTGCAGAGGCTAGACAAAAATGTTAACAGATGAGGAACCCGGACCAAACCACTGGGAAAGGATTCAAAGGAAAAAAAGGGCCACTTTATTTGACCAGTAAAATCATATGGGCAGTATTTTCCTGAACTGGGCCGCTTTAGGCGTTGAATATTGCACACTATATTAAAACTGCCTGCACTATAAAACTTACATGCCAAGCAGATGGCTTCAGCCTAGTAGACCGTTTCTTACAAAGACGTTGGGCCCAACTGATGTTCAGGTGGTCTGATCCAGCTGCATCATCTTCATGTTTTCAGGCTTTTTCTGCTCTGCCTGAAATTCTATATTTGGTACCTGCAAATTCTGTTTCTACCAGCAAATATAGAAATAAACATAGGTGCAGAAAGGAAACATTGGAAATATAGGAAGAAACATATACTGTATTTACTCAAATCTAATGCTCACTTTTTCAGCTGAATTAGGGTGCAATCCAGAGTAACTACGGGAAGTCCTTGCTCCGGAGTAAGAACAATTTACTCTGGATTGCAATATGAATTTCCCATAGGTTTTCACTAGGTGGTGCAGTAACTAAGGATACACATAATGTCTCTTATGTGCTCCCGTAGTTACTCTGGATTGTAGCCTTAGTCTTCAAAATCAGGGTGTGCATTAGATTCAAGTAAACATGGTATTTTACCTACAAAAATATGTTGCAAACATAGAATGCAAACTGCTAGAAAAGAGATTCCAGTTAGATGCCAGGAAAAAATTTCTGATGATGAGGGCAGTTTGGCAAGGGAACAGATTGCCAAGGGAGGTGGTGGACTCTTCCTCACTGGGGATCTTCAAGAAGAGGCTTGACAAGCACCTACTGAAGATGCTCTAAGAGGATTTTCAGCTATGGACACGGGGTTGGACTAGATGACCTACTAGGTCCCAATTCTATGATTCCACCTGGAGATCAGTGGGGAAGCAAGGCAGGATATTAAGTAAATAAGGATATTTTCAGCCCCCACCACTTTTTCTGTCTTCCTATCTTGCCTGTGCTTGCAACCTGTTTAAAAGAGAAGGCAAGTGGAAGTGTCAACCCAAACCAAACTTTTCCAAGCAGTTTTCCAGCTCCAAGTTTAGCTCAACTCCTCCATCTAGCGGTCTGATAAGAGAACCTTGCTGCTTTGTATTACCCTCCTAGGGGAAACACAAGTCCTACACAAGGCTGAGCTCCTAACCACACTAATACTATTTCACATTGCTTCCCAAACATTAAATGCAAGACAATTTTACTTTAAAATTAATTAAAATGTGGAACATGTTTAGAGCATAACAATTTGCCCCAAATGCTTATTCCTTAAATTCAAGGGTTGGTGTTTACAATCATGCTGGGTATTTTCTAAGACTATGGCTGCAATCCTAAAGACACTTTCCTGGGAGTAAGATCCATTGAACACAATGGGGCTTACTTTTGAGTAGACATGGTTAGGATTGTGCTCATACTTAGGCTAGCTTTTGTGGTTCCAAAGAAATTCTTCCATTTGCACGAGAATTGTTATGGTTTCATTTCAAGCCCTTTCTATGAGACACTTGAGATTGTTACAGCTTGTGTTAAGTTACAGATTGTGTTAAATCCTCCTTATCTACCATGTTTCTTCTTCTGTAACTCCAACCCTTACACTGAAGAATTACAAAGTGGAAAAGTCTTCTAGAACAAGGGTGGCCGACATTTCAGTTTTAGCTCCTGGATCTTTTAACCATTATTTAACTGGATCTTTTATGTTGTAATTTCAGCAGATGCAAATTGTTGTCTGTTGGATGACAAGCTGCACCTACTAAATTCCCTCTTCTGTTAAAGGTCCAGGAGCCCTAAAGTTGAAAGGTTGGCCGACCCTACCCTAGCACAAAAAATTATGGAAAAGCACCAAATCCTTCTGCTCTGTTCCTTTGGGTATAAGCCAGAGGCCATCATAAGATATACATTATTAAGCAAGCCCGGTTTTTGACAATTGTCTAGTTTTTAAAGATATGAACAACGAGGGAGCAACTTAGGGACACTAGTTTATTAGCAGAGTTCAGCACTTCAGTTTGCAATAAGCAGAAGTCTGCAAGTTTCAGGAAGCCAAGCTCACTGTCCATTGGAAAGAGAGCAAAGAGCAAGCTGTTCTGCAATTGAAAACTATAGTTTGATTTTTCTTTTTTAAAAAAGTCCAAACATGTTCCCTTCCACCCAAGCATTACATGCACAAATGTCCAAATTTGTTAAACACACACAACCTTTTATTTGCAACAGTAAAGACACCATTCCAGGCCAACACGCCAGTCCTCCCAAACACTCTCGCACAGTATTTATATACTGTTTCTCAAGTACTGTGGAATTGTTCAATACATTAAAAATGTAAACAGTTCCTTTATTATATTAACAAGTAATTCACCCATTGCTTATTCCATCTATGAAGGTTTCCCAGCAATTCAATTTCGGTAACAATAAAGTAGAAAAAAAGACAGGATTTGATGTTGCGTCTTTTGTGGGGTTTTTTGCATAGATAACTCATCAGTTTTCAAACAACGCCCAGCCCCAGCCCCCTACCCAAAGGAATGTCAGCACCTTTGAAATCAGAGGCAAAAGCATTTGTTTTACAATAGGGCTGTGCGGGTCTGTGTTTTATTGGTTGTTCTTTTTAAAAAGATCTATAGAGCATTTCATCTGTTGGAAAATATAGACTACAGATTTTTACATTGACATTTCTGAATTGCAACTCCCAATACAAGCCAGTGTCTCTGTGATGCCACTATTCTCACATCATCCTAATTCACAATGCAAGGCAATGACAGAGGTTGTACATACTAGTAATTATTATATCTCTTGGAGATTCAGAAAATGAAATTTCTGCTGGTTTTCAAAAAAATTTTGATGCAAGGGCTACCAGAGCAAGCACAACTGTCCAAATTATCCAAAATAACAATGTGATTATAAATCTGTTCCCTTCAAATCTCTGCACCTTTTGTTTTGACAAATATTCTGGGCACTGCCAATTTCACCAATCTAAGCAGGATGAGATTGGTGGGTTTTTTAATTTATCAAAATACTTAATCAGGCATATCACATTGGGAACAATCCAGTCTTCTGCAAACACAGAACCCATATGCAGGAAGACTCCCACAGCCTCAGTACAGCTCCGTTTTCACCTCTCCCCATGTCTACACGTGCATGCAGGCAGCACAAGGGCTCATCCAATTTCCTTCTTCTGCTCAGGCAAGTAACTCTAGGTCCACAGCACAAGGAACTGTTATTGAGTTACAAAGGAACACTGAACATGGGAAGGAGAAACATTCATACTTCTCCATTTCCCATGTGGGCACAGGGAGGAAACCGGGTCCCACTGAATCTACACTGCACACATGGACTGGTTTGTTTGCATTTTATTTTCCCCTAACCTAAACCTAACATACAACCATAGCTGAATTTCAAGTGATGCTTAAATGACAATAGCTAACGATACACATCATCGTTGTCTTTACTTGGTATAACCAGCACATACAGAAATCAGGACAATTAAGATCTGTCATGCTTGCTAATGTAACAATATTGCCACCCGGTTTTAAGAAATATTCAATTTACAATCACGGCCTTTGGAAATTGATCTAATCAGTGCGTCTCAACCCATGGTACACATATTGTGCCTGAGGCTATGACATTACATCCAGGTTTGGTGAGGAAGTGACCCAACTAAAGCTGAGAAGCAGTCGCTGCACCCTGTTCTAGAAGATCTAAAACCAAAGTGGTAGAACTAGATCTAAAGTAGAACCAGAACCAGCAAGTACAAACTGCAAGAGGGGAGATTTTAATTGGCTATCAGGAAAAAAAATTCTGGTGTGGACAGTTCAGCAGTGGAATAGATTGCCAAAGAAGATGGTGGACTCTCCTCACTGAGGATCTTCAAGCGAGGATTGATAAGCACCTGTCAGAGATGCTCTAGGAGGATTTCCTGCTGCAGGAAGGGGATTGGACTACATGACAGATAAAAAAAAGCAGGCCTCCGTCAGTCTTGGAAGACTATGGTATCGTACTCGGCGCTGCACACAATGCATGCGAAGCATGAAAGCCTGGGTTGGATTGTTATGGAGGAGAGGCTGTTCCCCAAGCAGCAAATCCCCCTCTCCACGCCACTGAATTAGTCCAATGGAAAGGCAGAGCCGATACGATTGGATCCAGCTGGCGTCGCAGAGCTGGTCTAAGGACAGGAGTTCACCCTGTCTTGTGGGGCCAACTCGGGTCTTGAACCCTGGCCTGCTGGTTAACAGGCACAGCGTCTTAACCGCTTGTGCCACCCACAGCCCTACATATCATGACAGATATTGTCCCTACTAACTGTATGATTCTATTATTCTATGGCTGCTCTGAGCTTTGCCAAATTGCTGCACTCTGTTCTCATAAGCACTCATGAGAACAGGGTGCTTTGACTACTTCTCAGAGTGGAGAACGCACAAGTGATGTCAATAACCCAGATATTTTAGGTATTGGTATAAGAAATTAGAAAATGAGAAGTAATGCATCGTGAGAAACAGGCTGAAAAACACTGATCTAAATTATTGTATAAAATAATGAAGTGGGATAAAATATCATGTGTTCTGATAGGGGAGCAGAGCAACTGACAGTCTAGAGTTACAAGAAAGGGTGCGATGCAGTGTTACAAGGAGTGGATCTGTGCAAAAAATGGAGTTGCAGTCAGCCAAATCATTTCAGGACTGCATATGAGGGAGAACTAAGGGGCCAATGCAGCCTCCCTTTTGTCATGGTTTGAAAATAGCTAATCAGGCATTTTATGGCACATGGCAAGATCCGTGGGGAATTCCTATACCCCAAAGACTCAAACACATCAATTGCTACAAAAAATAAACCTAGTGGCAGGCAGTGTCAACCCATTGCCAGTCTAATACTCCTGACGATGCCCACTCAAAGGTCAACACAATACAACATTAGTGGACATTGGTCTAGGTTATGACCCAATAAATGTATTAAGTCTTTGAAGGTACCATAGGACTTTGATATTAAAAACAAATGTTTATCATGAACTTAGCAGATTTAGAAATCCCAGAGTTATTTACCATGAGACTTTTGGAAGAAACAACCTGAAGTTCAGTTGTCCATCAGATGGGGTTTCCAAAATGTGGTTACAAGACACTTTTAATATTAACATTCATTGACAGACATTTAAGGCAACTGGTCAGAGATAAAATCACAGATTTTATAAAAATTGAACACAAAATTAAAATGGTTTGCGTTATGTACAACAAATCATTTAGAAGTGTCAGAATTTTGTTGCACTAAAAAGAGCGAGATGATGGCAAGCAGTAGTTGGAAGATTGTGGTTTAATGCAAGTGAGAAAAGCCACCTGCAAGTTTTCTCTGTTCAGTTCCAACCATCCCCACCATATCTGCCCTCACTACAACCTGAATACTCTCCCTGCAGACTGTATCCAAGGCTCAGAAGGCCTGAAATACTGAGAAACAACACTGCTCTGATGCTTTGGCAGTACAACTTTTTCATTATTCTGAATTCAAAAAGAAACTAACAAACACTTTTTGAAGTTAAGCTAAATGGACTAACCAGAATCCATCTGTTAATTAAAAGAAAACACCTTACTAGTTGGAATCCTTGCTGGTACCAGACTCCTGGCAGACAACACACACAATAAGAAAGCCATGACCTCTGGTGGGGGCCAGTGTGTAGTGTGGGTGATAGTCTCGGGACAAATGATTTACTGCAATCTTATACAATATTCTTTCTGCAAGTGTTCTGCAAGCACTGCGTGAAACAGAGTTCTGGAGTGACAAATGTGTGTTCTTCCATGCCTGTGATAACCTCTTCTATGCCTGTGGAAACTGGCCTGCCTTTCTTATGAGGAAATGAATTAAGCTTGTTTATCAGATGTTGTCATCTGAGTTCTACAAATTTACTTTGTCATCTTGTGGCTTCTACTGGACATACTCAGGGAAAAGCAAGTGACAAGCCATTTCTGCATTTGACAGTTGACTGGGTTAAGCACCAAAACGTTTTTGGACAATTTCTGTCCAGTATGGCTAATTTGACCAACTGGTGCCTTTCACTTGGTGAAAGACAGCAGTAGCCTGGGACATCCTAAGGGTAGTAGGGATTTGAAATCCTAGGACAGGATTGTGCTGCTGTGTGCGTCCTCTCTTAGCTTCAAGTGGTCCAAGAAAATAATGCAAGAGAAATGTTTTGCCATCACCAATTCTCTCCTTTCAAGAAAATGCTGACATTTTTTAACCTGAACGAATAGGGATAAGTTTGAAAGAAGCTTGAAAGATAGTGAGCAGCTTGTGATTCTCAGACACCCTGATTTTAAAACTTCAATATGCATTTTACGCAAGAGATCTTCAGTTCTAATAATCTCAGCCATTCAGTTAAGAATGACTGATCTGACAGATACTAATTGTTTTTAGCAACAGGAAACTGAGAATACTTAATATTTTAAGAGAGAAGAATAAAGTGGAGGATTGAGAACAAGGAGCACAATCTTCATTTTCAATAGGGATAATCTATTGGGCCACATTTCACAGAGCTATTCCCCCCCTTTGACACATCTCTACATTTTATTGGGGCTCGATAACACAAAGCTAGCACTTTATTGCCCATGTTTTGCAGCTTACAGCAAAGGCTTCAGTAGCACAGGCACAGTGGCAAAGAACAGTATAACAGCCAGGGGTTCAGCTCCATCTGGTGAGCCTTCAGTAGTAGCAGTTAAGAAACAAAAAACATTTTGGGCACAGTAAAGACTTTTTTTATCTTCTGCATGTGCATGTGCATTTATCTTCTTCATGTACAGTGGGTTCAACCACTCTACATGTATCTTGATTATCTGGACTCTTATCTGTTTGGTGGAAGAAATTCAAAATGAAACAAACCCACACCCTATATTATTAGTATCTCACCAGTACCACCAATAAACACCTGGCAGTTGTGCGTTATCAAAAACAGTAATAACCACCTCCTGAATGTGCTGAGGAACTACTTGCCACTGTATATATCCCATTCCATTTCTCTATGTTCAGTCAAAACCTGTACACAGTCTAAATGTGACCCAAATGAGTTAAGACAGTTGTGCCACCAACCTATAGTTAACCCAGATAACTTCCTCCTCAGATACTCACAAACCTTTCAGATGCAAGAAAATTTAGCCAGTGCAACAACTCAAATGTCATCATCCTGGAATGAGAAACCCATCACCGTTTCATTTCTTTCCTGTGTTTCCAAATATATTACAGTGTGCTCTATAAAAGATTTCCAACTTTTCTTCTTTTTCTTCTTAAAGCATTGAAACAATACAAGACTAAAAGATGTCTGGAAATACGCCTTATACAAAAATGATTCCTTAAAATAATATTCAAAAAGGCACTTCATTATGGAAGAAAGAAAGTTCAGAGTCAGGTCAACTGCTCTATAAGCGGGGCAGGAATGGGACAAAATGGTCTGCATAGCGGGGTGGGGAGGGGCTAAGTTAAATTGCTGCAAGAACATCAAGCTTTTCAATTTTTGGCATGTTCTTAAGAAAAAAGCTGATCCTGTAAAATGTGTCCATTTATGAAATTCATTAAAACAGTCTCATTCAAAATAGCTTCTCTTTAATTTTTTTTAAAAGTAGTCTTATTATCACTTTGCGGCATCATCAATATTCCATGATTTAGTAGTATCCATTCATGATTGTCCTTCATGTACAGCATATTAGAGGAAGATTGAGAGGAGTGCCACTTGGGCGAGAGGAGCCTCTTCTGTGACACTGTGCAAGATTGTCTCTTCCAGGGTGCATGAAGCAAAGCAGTGACTGGTGCTCAAAGGGCTACCTGTTGCAGAGTTTATGAAGCATAGTGTAAACCTCCTCCTCTTTGCTTAGTCCTTCAAAGAAAGGAACAAGGTCTAACAATTCAGTGTCTGTCATGTCATCAAACCAGGACTGCACAGGCACCTAGAAAAAAAGACACATCACATTTTATCATTCCAGCAAGTAGCTTCATTAAATTAAGCTTTTTAAGGGTGCAATCCAGAGTAACTACGTGGAGTCCTTGCTCCGGTGTAAGAACAATTTGCTCTGGATTGCAACATGAATTTCCCATAGGTTTTCACTAGGTAGTGCAGTAACTAAGGGTACACGTAATGTCTCTTACGTGCTCCCGTAGTTACTCTGGATTGTAAGGTTAGTTTCATTTTTATTTTCAAAAGTGCAAGCTTTTCCTAGTAAATCACTCTCCTTTTCAGCCCCCAGTTTTGGTTGGTGAGTGTCTCTTGGGTTTCCATACTCTTGGCTTTAGCATCTCTAAAAGTTACACCACTGAGGGCACAATCCTAACCAATTTAGGCCAGCACAACTTATCTACTCCCCGTTCCTGTGGTGGTGTAGGGAGGCCAGTGCAACCCACGAGTGGTGCAGAGGTGACTTATGGAAAATTTGCAATACCCCCAGATCAGCACAGGACTTGAGCTGGGACTTATGCCAGCCAAATTGGAGATAAGGATTGCAATCTGAGTGAGAAATGAATGTTATGCTGTCTCTAATGCGCAAGTGTGTAAACACAGGTGACTCAACACTAAGGCACCATATAGCATATAGTGTGCTGTTTCATACGATGCAATTGATGCATTTCTGATTTTAATTTAACTCATACAATTTTCACCAATAGTTTTAGATCTATAGCTTTAAATATTTAGGGCTGTGGGTGGCACAAGCGGTTAAGACTGTTAACCATCAGGCCAGGGTTGTGCCTGTTAAACATCAGGCCAGGGTTCGAGACTGGGGTCGGCCCCACAAGACAGGGTGAGCTCCTGTCCTTAGCCCAGCTCTGCGACGCAGCTGGATCCAATCGTATCGGCTCTGCCTTTCCATTGGACTAATTCAGTGGCGTGGAGAGAGGGGATTTGCTGTGTGTGTAACAGCCTATCCTCCATAACAATCCAACCCAGGCTTTCGTGCTTCGCATGCAGCACCAAGCACGATACCATAGTCTCTCAAGACTGACGGAGGCCTGCTTTTAGATATTTTAGAGTTGCATCCCCAAATTGAAGATTCAGTTCAATGAACACGCCTACCACAAATTTGTGTAACAGCAGGCACAATCACTATGCACACAATTTCTGAACAAAGTACGGAGTCCCAAAAATGTTTCCTCTCCACACAATAGTCCTGATCCAGTCATCTAACCAGAGCACTTTGTACACTAGAAGAAAAGGAGATACTTGAATACATATTGGACACAGTATAACTCCATTTACAAACATCATTATGACTTACTGCATTTTCAGGATGGAAGATGTAAGATGCAGGGGAGTTGTCCACTATAATAACTTTGCTCAACTCTCGCCCCAGCCGGCTGAGATCCTTCACGTAATTTCCTCTATGGAAAACACAGGATTCTCTGAAGAGTCGTGCCCTGAACACACCCCAGCGATCCAACAAGTCAGCTACGGGGTCTGCATACTTGGATAAAAGAGGTTAAGAATGTAAGACGTTATGCTCAATCTAGTGTGAAATAAGGCAAATTTAAAAAATTCAAATTTAAAAATTCAAAAAGTGAATTACAGATAAATTAAGAGTTTTATCAAATGTATAAATAAGTGAAACACAGAACGTGATAGCGCTCTAACAGAAATGGGAGACACCCATTTCTTCTAGTCTGTGAAGAAAATTTTTGATGGAATGCACAAAAGCTAAGGTGTGGGACAATCACCTTCCTGCACTGTTGACCTTTAGAAGGTTCCCCAGTTTAGTGACTTGCAAAGCAGAGATAGAAACAGGGTATTTAGAATCATAGAATCATAGAGTTGGAAGGGACCTAGTAGTTCATCTAGTCCAACCCCCTGCCTGCAGCAGGAATTCCCCCTAGAGCATCTCCAACTGGTGCTCATCGAGCCTCTGCTTGAAGATCCCCAGTGAAGGAGAGTCCACCACCTCCCTTGGCAATCTGTTCCACTATTTAACTGTGGAGAAGCCAGAATGCAGAGAAAAAAGATCTTTTTAGGGATTAAACATACATACACCCCTATACTACAAGAGGAAACACCATTTAGGATACTTTTTTGCTCAACAAGGTCAGCTAATAAATGAGAGCATAAACCTATCTCAGTGTATTCAGGAAATCCCACTCGTCGGTAGAGTTTGCTCTCAGGAAAGCATGGTAGGATTGCAGCCTGAAAGTATTAAAATATGTTTTAACTTCATGTCTGCAAATGTAAGAAGCCTCTAAACATGCAAGAGTTTGACACCTGCTTTTGAAAGATAATGTGTTTTCGACACAATCAGAGTTATCCAAGTGCCATGCTTGTTTTATGTAGGAAGCTCAAATAGGGAATTTCTTCACAACAATCATAGATCATAGATCCATATATCATAGATCACAGAGTTGGAAGGGACCCAGTGGATCATCTAGTCCAACCCCCTGCCTGTAGCAGGAAATCCTGTCTTGTTGGGACCCAGGTCTCGAACCCAGGCCTGCTGGTTAACAGGTACAGTGTTTTAACCACTTGTGCCACATCTATAACAAGGTTAATTTGGCTTCTTTGCGATGTTGTTTCTGGACCTACCTTAATCCTTCAACAGTTTGGAGGGACAGTTGCAACATTTGATGATGACTGATGGCTGCCAACTTTTTTAGACAGCTGCATCGTGTAGGTATGCAATGTTTCCCAGTCATTCATGCGCTGAATCATGCGCCACCCCTCACACTGAATGACAAGGGTTCAAAGCAACGAGGCCCCCAGTGCAGGAACAAACTTGTCCGTGCAAAATTGAGAAGCAAGTCGGGGAACATTGCAAAGCCTGTTTTCAGATTTGAAATTCAAAAAGGCTGGCAAGGTCTGGAAAGAAAAGATGTCAATGACCATCATGACAAGTACTGTTGCCAATGGAGCGGCTTGGAGATGGGAGATCCAAAAACCAAGACAGTGGGGGTGAAATATGATTGTCTCCCCCCTTATCTTCCCAACATCATGGTAAGCTAGGCTGAGAGATGGTGCTTATAGCACAATTCTAACCATGTCTACTCAAAAGCCCCATTGTATTCAATGGGTCTTACTCCCAGGAAAGTGTCTTTAGCTTTGCAGCACCCTGGGAGATTCCCATGGAGGATACGGACAAGAAGAGTTAACATGAATTGAAGACAGATTCTTCTGGAGATATGCAAACAGGATTGATAGAGAATGGGCACAGGAACATTTTCTACGACCGTTTCTTCAGGCAATTAGTGGGTGGGGGCGGCACTACTGAGGGTATGGTTTGAAGGTACAGTTTGAAGTACAGGCTCACCAGTCAAGTAGAAGGAAACTTGCTTAGAAACCCTGCCTGAACCAGTTACCACAGGAGGTACTGAGTTGGATGAACCAACATTCTTACTCTAAAACAGCTATTAAGATACAAAAGAATTCGCACGAGAACTGCATCATTTTTTTTTACAGACAACACCGATACAAACCAATTATAAAACTGTCCTCCATTTCAAAAGCCACTTGTCCTGCAGAATTAGCTCTCAGGATTTGGATTCTGGTCACTGACCTCATATTTATTTCTGTGGCCCAATTAATGAACCAAGCAATTTTGAAAATGCAATGCAAGAGTACAGCCATGGGATAAGAACTGTCTTAACAACAACTTTCTACTTGCACCAAGTCCAACCACAAAGGCAATGCTGAGAGGCAGCCCCTTAAATCTCAACTGTACCTTGGCTTTGCCTATAGGTGTATTGCTGATGGTGTGTACTGACAGAAAGGAGGTGAAAGCTTCCATGTCAGAGATGATTTGAAATTACTTGGGTATACACTTTGGACATCTTGTGTACAGAAAAATACAGGTTCTATCATGTTTCTTCTTATCCTTATGTTGAAAAATACATTTATGAAATGAAGGCTGACACAAACCCTAATAAAATGGCCCACCAACCTGTCCAAATTTCCATAATGTTAATACAGGGCAGATCTACTCCTGGTTCACCCTAGAAAACATTATCTGAAGTGAATGGCAGGAGGGGGGCAGCCAGGTGTTCAGACAAGAACTTGGACTTGATCGGGCAGACTAGGAACTTCTGCATTTGAACCATGTGATCAACTACCAACTTATGGTTCCATCCCCACTGAGTACAGTTCTGGTGATTACTGGTTCAAGGATTGAAGGACAGCTACTGCATTATTAATCTTTCCTCCAAGTGGCTCACACACAGCTCTCTCCACCCCAATGGACCATCTCAAGAATCCTGCAAAGTAGGCACAATCTCTCACCCAACTGGTCTCCCAGAAAACTTTGAATCCTGGTCTTTCTGTTCCTAGTCCATCACACCAGCTCAAACCTCCTAAGTCTGAGCATCCTCACCATTTCACTCCCTAGTCATACCAGCTAATCCTCCAAAGTCAAGTTACTGGGAGAAAGTTTCAACTATTTGGTGGTGAAGGAGTTAAGAGACTATATTGCAAGAATTCCCTATTAGCCTCTCTGGATTCAGAGGCAAGGATGCCAGGTAGCAATGCCAGACCATTTCCACTTTAAATTGAACTTGGATGTGCGCACGTTTGCAGCCATACACAGATGTATATCATAAATCACAAATCAGTCACATAAATTTATCCCCTGCTTCATTTTTTGATGATCCACTCTTTCAACATCTTTCAATTATACTCAGAACACACTCACTTCAATGCATGTTCCACACTTTCAACCTCTTTCTGCTGATCTAATGGTCAAAATTGCCATCCCCATGTTGTAACTCTTGGTCTAATCCCATTCCCAAAGGAGTTAATGAGAATCCATTTGCAGAAAGAATGGGTTCCACTTTTCAACAGTTTTCACTTTTGGACAGTGCTCCATTTCCTCCATTAAGTGGGGATGCCTGTATTACTCTTGATAACTGGGGCAAAGATAGTCGTTTCAAAAACTGCTTCTCCTCAGTGACATTAGCTTGCTAACTACCCTGACACCCTGATCAAAGTTGAAAATGATGTTCCCCTCACACTTTTGATCAGTGATCACACTGGATTACTTTTGGGTGCAACATCACAAAAAAATTAAAAATATCCTTCCCCAATCCCCACCTTCCCTGTTGCTTGCCCCCAAGCCTGCAGTTGCCCCTCAACCCTTTGGATTAAAAAAAGCAGGCTTCCGTCAGTCTTGGAAGACTATGGTATCGTGCTCAGCGCTGCGTACGCTGCATGGGAAGCACGAAAGCCTGGGTTGTATCGTTATGGAGGATAGGCTGTTACCCAAGCAGCAAATCCCCCCTCTCCAAGCCACTGAATTAGTCCAATGGAAAGGCAGAGCCAATACGATTGGATCCAGCTGGCGTCGCAGAGCTGGGCTATGGACAGGAGCTCACCCTGTCTTGGGGGGCCAACCTGGGAATCAAACCCTGGCCTGCTAGTTAACAGGCATAGCGTCTTAACCGCATGCGCCACCTTTGGATTAAGGAGAAATGAAAAGCTGTGTTCACTATTGCTGCCTCAAAGGAACGTTTTGCAAGAGACTGCAGCCACAAAAATAGTCTCTTGCTGCTGCTAGCCCCTGCTCTGTTCCTTACCTCCAGCACTCGCACCCTCCTGCGAACTCCCAAGTATTGGAAATACCACTTGAAGTAAACACTGGTTTAGAGCCATATTATTTTGGGTTAAGTGTAGGAATGCAGGCTTCATTCCTGGGTTCACAGAAATTCTATCTCTCAACCCACAAGAGTGCTGCTTTTTCAACTGGAAAGCTCAGCGGCTCAGATCCTAATTCACAAAGGCACTCTTCCATGCTCTCTCCCCAACTATCAAGATATTTGGTAGGCAGCCTAAGGATAATGAAATGACCTCATTCCTCAGTACTCCTTGCAATGCATATTAATTTACTGGAAGATGGAAGGAATGAAACCAATCCTGTTTTCTCACCTTAAAGGCTGGAAGAGATGCAGTTTCTTACCCCAACCAGCAATTAATAGGGGATGAAAAGTACATCTCTTATACAGTACAGCAGGCATATCAATTCTGGCCACTTGCATGTGAATACAAGATCATTCCAAAGCACATTTGGTTGTAAAATATTGTGGGTGACTTATCTGATAATAGTAAACCAGCAAACATTCAAGTGTGCCCCCCCGGCACCCACAGCACCCCACCCAACTAACCCTACAATCCAGAGTAACTACGGGAGCCCGTAAGAGATTTTATGTGTACCCATAGTTGCTGTACTACTTAGTGAAAACCTATGGGAAATTCATATTGCAATCCAGAGCAATTTGTTCTTACACCGGAGCAAGGACTCCACGTAGTTACTCTGGATTGCACCCTTATATCTTAATGCAGAAACAGGTATGATTGCTTTGCATAAGCAGGCACATGATGCAACCAGTCCCAGCTGTGAACAAGACCGTTTTTCTCTCATGAACCACATTATCCGCTTGCAGAGACTACGTGAACTCCACTTGCTAACAGCTGCATGCTTTTTCAACTCCCATTATCTCTAATGTTGAAAAGTAGCATGACTTCCTTCTTGACCAAAGACAGACAGAAAGCAGATTTTGTCTGCTCCTCTTTGGTGGTCACATTCTAAAACTCGCCACTACAAAACATCGACAAAAACATCACAGGACTAAGCTACTATGAAGATTGCTATCTGCTAGTATTGTATTACCAGAAACCAGAGGGCACAAAACATTAATCCCCCAACACATTCACTCTTGCAAAAGCCTCAGATTATCATCAAAAATCTACATATTATCATCGAGTCATAGAAACACTGTTTATACATCATAACTGCCTCTCGGTTAGGGGAGCTTGGTGCCCTCCATTGGCAATTACCAGTCTCAACTGCTTGCCACAACAGTACAGTGGAGGCATTTTAATTGGTGCTCTTCTTTATGTAATAAGCTATTTATTCTTCTCTCCTTCCACCCCCAATTAACCATGGTAACAAAAAAGCCTTTCATATCCCATCATGAGCAACGGATGAGCACATGGAGGCTACATATGAGACAGGCCCATATGTGATATTGTTACCATGGAAACACTTACCCACACACTAGCAGAGAAAAGTACAGGATGCCAGATAAAGAAGCGGAAGAAAAGGAGGGGGGAGAAGATTAAGATTGTTACTTTCTCCTCATTTGATACTACCTGCAAAGAAAGTCCAGCTAAAAAGGTCCCTGAAGGATACTTCAGATAGACAAATAAAGAACCCTATCTAAATCAATGGTACACTTATTCTGCACAGGACTGTTCTGGGGCCCCTTTACTTCCACAATTGCTCCTTGAAGAGTTCACTGCCAATAAAGTACTCATTCAACACATCTTCTGAAGCATAAGGAAGGTGTTGCAATAATTCTGAGGAGCGGCAGCATTCTCTTAATAGGACAGAACCGACTACGCTTAAATTACACATCAGCTCTGGCTGATCTGGTGGCTGACCTGAAAACAAGGCAAGAATACTGAAGTTTTGAGATTGGAGACTTACCTTTGCAAGACTGGCGGTGAACAGCACACATTCAAAGAGTTCGCCCATTCTCTGAAGGAACTCGTCCACGTGCGGTCGTTTTAATACATAAACCTGGAGTGAAGGACAATAGATTAGTCTCAGCAACAAATGACAATACACTGTGGCATAGTTCTATGGCATGACACAGAGATGTCCACAAAGAGGGATCCAAAGTTATGTTCTGCATTTCAGAATTGTCAAAGGTACATAACCATGGGTAGCCTCTGCCTAGATTGCTAGTAGGGCACAAAACATGAATAGACAGTAAAGTAGATCACAAAGTTGATGCATTAGAAATTTCAGAATTTTTTTGTTTGAAAGGATCAATTTTAAAAACAGTTTTCTTCCATGCCACCAAAGGTACCTGAAAATGCATTTTTAATGGATGTCATCTTACAGCTGTGCAATGAGTACAGGTAATTTGGGAAAACAGATTGGCCAACCTTCTGCAAAGCTAGTCTTTGAAATGTTTCACTCTTAACAAGGCTCATTTGCAGAGGGGAAAAGCCTTTAACTGCTGTAGAGAGCATTTTGAAAGCTTCCCCTAGGCCCTTCATGGGAGGAGTTCCTTGGCTAGTTTAGCAACTGCATAGATGGAAGAATAAAACTTATAAATTTCACACAGAGGTTTCCTCTAATGCATTTTATTCTGCATACATTCTCTACTTTACTTGCTAGTTTATGCATCTCGACATACTATTTACTTGATGCCTGCCTCTTTGCTGCAAAGATTTTTCTGCCAGATCTGCAAATCTCATTCGCTTTGTGAACTGGTTTCCCCACAATAAATTTCCCATTTTTCAGGTATGTAATCTATTAAGTTTCAACATCTGTTGAGGGTCATCACTTAGTGATAACTTTTCAGAATCACAATATATTTAATTAGGAACTTGCTCTTCCAATAATACAACAAATTAGTGGTTCAGTTACAACATTCCAGAATCTCCCATTGTTTGAACATTTTCTGGGAATGGGATAACGTAGAATTTAGGATCCTAAGAATTTTAGGCTGGCCTAACTCACCTAGCTTATCTGTAATGGTGTGGGGACGTCAGCATATTCCTATGCATTGGCCTACCCTCCTCCCAGGAGTGGGGGAGAAGTGGCTTACAGCACTTTAGTGACACCCCCATGTCACCATAAGTTTTATGCCAGGGATTAGGCTGGTCTAAGTGGAGCTTAGGATTGCAGCCTTTGTTAAACATTTCCTTTTTGCAGTGAGAGCAATTGCTTAGTTTTTTAAAAAATGGCCATAATTCTGAACAATCAAAAAGACAGGCTCACACAACTGTACAGAAAAGTTGTTCCCCCCAAAGTATCTAGCTGTTTCATTGCAAGCTAAAAAATTTAATACCGTAGATACTGGCCTATAAGGTGATATTGGCCCCTAATTTTTACCTTCCCGCCCCCCTCAAATCCATCTAAAAACTGCCCTTGCCTTATCTGTAACATCGCCTTACAGGTAAGTATTTATAGTACATTTGCAGCTTGTGTCCACTAATAAGTTTCATATTTTGACCAGTAGAGGTAAAACTAGTACAAGCTAATCTTCAACTACAACAACGTACTAGTGCCTAATTTTATTTTATATTCTTAGCATCCTGGGAAAAACAAGGAGAGTGTCCAGTTACCCTCGGCACCCATTACCCTAATATCTCTGGCTGTGGGCCTTCTTGCTGTAAGAGATGGGAGAAGACATGTTGGTGCTAGTCTTCCAGGGTCTCATTCACTGCGTTGTGGCTATCTCCAAGTGCAAGTAATCAAGGATAGGCCATTTAGAACGCACACAGCCTATCCTGGATTACTTGAACCGGGTCACAGCCTCTTCTGGAAGAACAGCTCAAGAAGTATACGTAGTCCCTTTAGGAAAGAATATATGCTGAGGTCAAAGTCATCACATTGAACATTAAAATGAAGCATTAAATGAAGCATTTTTCTGGTCCCACCTCTGTCCCTTTACTAAAAAAGGGTATTACAAATACTGTTCTGCCCAAGTAAACAAGCTCTTTAAATTGTCTGATTTCTACGTAGTGTTCAACACAGAGGATATTATTGATTTTGTCCACAGGCACAGTGTTATGCGATCTACATTGTAACACAAAACAAAAGCCTTTTCAGGTCATCCCAGAAACAGGTCAAAGGAGAATTATAAACACCAGAAAATGTAATTGTTGTAAGCTGTAGCTAGGTAAAACAGCTGAAATGAACTGAAAACCCTTTGTGCAAAGATCATCATCATACACCACACTCTCATTAAAGAAGAAACCAATAAAACTTTGGTTTTGGCATTCAGATTCCCAATGCTCCATTCCCTTCTTTTCCTCCAACCCGGTGTGTGTGTGTGAGTGAGTGAGTCACAGACACACACACAAATTGACCTTTTTCTACCATGCAAGATGGGATTGATCATATAGCACAAGCACCTGATATCTTCTTGGAGAATGAAAGAAATGGCATCACTGTAAAATAGCTTTTTCTCTATAGTGACTCTTTATAGCCTTGTTCCAGTAAGCTGCATGCATCCTATCTCTGAAAATATTAAGTTGAAGGACTATTTTGAGAGAACTAATAATAAACAAAATGAGGAATGGAATTTGAGGACTGGCAAGGAACTCTGGCCTTTAAACGGCATCCATCAGTCTTGAAAGATTATGGTATCATGCTTGATGCTGTATGCGAAGCATGAAGGCCTGGGTAGATTAATATGGAGGATAGGCTCCAAACAGCAAAGCTCCCCTCTCCTCTCCCCCCTCTCCACTGAAATAGTCCAATGGAACAGCAGAGCTGTTATGATTGGTTCCAGCTGCGTTGCAGAGCTGGGCTAAGGACAGGAGCTGTTACAAGACAAGACAAGACCTTGTCTTGTGGGGACTCGGGTCTCAAACACTGGTTAACAGGCACAGTGTCTTAACCACTTGTGCCACTTGCGCCCATATATGTGTATCGGTTTGAACTGTCAGGGCTTCCTACAAAGTAGCAACAAAGTAACTTGTAAATGGTAGTGCTTCACCAAACACCCCTCCTATGTTGTCAGCATCCCACAGGAGGAGGGATTGATTGCACATATATGTATTTTTGAAACATTTTATCCAAACTCAAGGAGGCTTTTCCACTCAATTGGTGGAAAAATCTACAAAACCTTTAATGGAATACAACAAGCGTCAGACAATCAAAGTTCAGCTAAAGTATTTACAAAAAGTTCAGAAAAACCAAACAACCTACAACTGGAATAAAATTTGGTGGAATATATTTTTAAACAGATACATACACAGGATTGCATCTTTAGAGGATATCTCAATGATGTTCAAGTCCATACAGGAGATGGTGGTCTTTCAGGATGTGCCCCAAGTTTTATATACTCAGCTTCCCAAAACCAACCAACTTTTGGTGCTCCCCAGATGCATTTGAACCCATGTGTCCTATGGTTTATAGCAGGGGTGTCCAAACTTTTTGGTAGGAGGGCCAAGGTTATCTCTGACACTGTGTCAAGGGCCGGAAAAATATTTACATTTCAAGTCTGAATAAATGTTCATAAATTTACATATAAGAGTGTTTTAGAGACATATTCGGAGGATTACAAGACTTGTCCAAAGCTAGATGGAGGGGTCTTTTTGTGAGCCATTTCTGGTCCCCAGGCCAGGGTTTGGACACCCCTGGTTTACAATTACCTCTGTAACTGACGGAGGAAAGCCTAAATTTGTCACATGCCTGAAAAGATAATGCAACATTTTACAGGGAAAATTTAAGTGAGGGGATTGTTCATGATTCTGACAAGGAACCAGTGAAGTGCATGATAACAGGATATAATCTTAATGGTATGTCACACTGAAACAAAAATGAGAACTGTTCCAAATGCACTGAGAAGATTACCGGGCTGAATTTTATGACCTTTTGTTATGACAACAATAAACATTCTTGGCTCAGAGCTCTGATTTTGTTGAATGAGAAGGTTACAACTTAAGTACTCCAACATATTCATTGAACAAACGTTTTGTTCTAGTTTCAAAAGTACTCAATTTCTAAAATTCTTTTGAGTAGGAGGAAAGAAAAAGGGTGCATTGAAAAGAAACTAAAAGAATTTGATGCATTTGTTTTTAATATAGAAAATTCTCAAAAGATATCCTCAGCTGAAATATTTTCAGATAAATACATCAAAATAAAATATGTTTATCAAGGAGAGAAGGCAAAGGAAGATGTCTTAGTATACAATCAAATTAATCAGTTACATAGACAAGTGAGTGCTGGGTGGTAAGTTTCTGTTAAGAACTGCTAATTAGTTATAACTTTTGTCAACTCAGTTGAACATAGTTCTATAAATGCTCTATTAGAACACACAACATTTTGGCACTCAAATTAATATACTACTTTGTACAATGAATGCTGTCCTGTAAGGACCACTAACTTCTCCACTTATGGGTGAAAAGAACGGAATTATGTTTGGCAGATTCAAAATAGACTATAATAAGCTATACAAAGCAAAATTCCACTCAAATTAAAAACAGCCACTTGGATGAGAAAAGCAGCTCGGAAACCCTTTGCGCCAATAGTATACAAAATGAGGTAAATGACCATTGTATCTGCCATGCTCACCTGATGTATTGTTCCATCTATCTCAACTGGAACAATGAAGTCAGCATTACTAATTGGCTAGAAAAAGTGAAAAAGGAGATCAGCTTTAGCAAACAAGAACAATTTGTACTATGACAAGCCACACTCACAGTGAAGAGGAAAGGACTCACACTAAGCACCACAAAAAATCACACTTCCAATTCATTGGCACTTCCTTCAAAACAACCTGCTAAAAAGTTGGAAAAGTTGCCCTGTTCAGACAGTAACACCATCCCAATACATGTAGTCTAATTTATTGCATACAACACGGGAAGAGTTGCTTTCAACATGTCTTGTTTCTTTTCACTGCTACAGGCTGTAGGGCTGCTGTTTACCTCTTGCAAACAGATCCAGTAAGTGCAGCAGACTGCTACCCGACTTCTCAAGAGGACCACTTTTGAAGGTCTCCAGCCTGATCCAAGAAGTGGTGGGACAGAAATCTCCACTTCCTTGGGATGGAATAGCATCCTGTGCAGCCTGCCATGCAAATTCACTAGGCCAAAGAGTTCCAATGCCATCAGGAGTAAAAGATATATTGGTTTAAAAAAGGACCTTCTCTAAACTTCTGGAACACATGTTCAGAAGATCCATGAATGGCCTGCCTCCTCTGTGGAGTTATTAGTGTCTAATAGTACTCTCAGGACCACTGTGGACACCCACTGTGGACACCTGCTGCCTGACAGGTGACCATATGTCATAACTACAAAAACAGGAAAAGGATCCCCAAAATGTAGGACAACCAAGAAAAATGTAAATGACAAAATAAAAGCTAAAAACACTCATATATATTGCTTTCAGGTGGTTAATTTCAACACTAGATTACTTATTACTAAATTTAAAACTATTACATATAACTTATGAATTACAAGAATGCTGCTTGCTCAATAAGAAAAAGGAAGACATATGGGGCACAATCCAGAGTAACTATGTGAGCACGTAAGAGACATTACATGCACCTGTAGTTACTGCACCACCTAATGAAAACTTATGGGAAATTCATATTGCAATCCAGAGTAACTTGTTCTTACACCAGGGATTCTCCATAGTTACTCTGGATTTCACCCAAAGAAAATTTTTCCAGGACATAAGGCTAAAAAAGAGGAAACGTCCTGGAAAAACAAGGCATATGTCACCCTGGGAGACATATTCAGTGAGCAGAACTCCATATATTGCTTTTCAGCAATCAAATTAGCCCTCCCGTCCACCCTGAGCCTTTTACTGGTGCCACATCTGGCCACCGAAGCTTGAAGGAACTGGTACTTCAAGTGGTACTTCGAATAGGTGGGCCATTTGAAGTGGGACAGTAAAAGTCTACACAGTACATAGTAAAGAGTACATCAGCCGACTATAAATAATACAAAAGATCCATACCTTAAAAGAACTGTGCACTAGTGTTTCATCTAGATCAATGACCACACATTTCTTCCCATAATCAGATATTGTCATTTCTGGCAGGAGGTATTTAGCTGGTGGCTAAACAGAAAACACAGGAACCCCATGAGATGCTAGAGGTTTATCTCTATTAAAATTATGACAAAAGCAATTAGTGCACAAGAATTATACAGACACAATTAATGTTTAGGCTGTGCAACAACTGGAAACAAATTTCTGTGAAGTACATGGATGGGATCCTGTGAAACCCAGAGAATCAATACTCCCACTTGCTATGAAATGAAGAGAACACGATTCTTAAGAGCAGAGGTGCCCAACCCCTTGCCTGGGGACCAGATTTGGCCTACAGCATGCCCCCTCCAGCCTACAGGCTAACCCTGTAATCCTTTGCTCCCCCACCTCTGGAGAGTATTCGGAGGGCTGAGGATGCTACATGCACTCCTCCTCTCTCTGTGTAAAAAAGTGCTTGTAAACTGGATTGAAGATCACCACCCCTCTCTGTTGGAAAGCATTTATAAACTGATTTGAATTATTTCATTCATTCATAACTTCTGTCTCTAATATATTCATTTATGTTTTTAATCTAAATCAATTCTTTATTCTCGTTCCCAACACAGTGTCAGAGAGAGGATGCGGCCGTTCTGCCAAAATGTTTGGAGACCCTTTGCACACGAGGAATGAGATCATTCTGCTGGAGGGGGCAAGCTGTGGGCCAAATCTGGTCCCCAGGCAAGGGGTTGGGCACCTCTGCTCTTAAGAAAGCCACTGCACAACAGGTCCCTTCTCTCTTTCTCCCACATTCAGTGGTGATAGCAGATTAATAAGACTGTTAAAAGATTCTGTACTGAAAATAGCAGAATTCTTCTCCAAATGACTATATAACTTTTACTTAGGATTTTATAGGTGGGGAAAAAGCATCCAAATAGAGTAAAAAAGAAAAGAAAGACATTTAACATGATACTACTATCCTTTTACAGATCTATTATTTGAATTTGCTTTGTTACCTTAATGTTCTCCTCCATTCCACCCACCCTTCAACACAAATGTAGGACTAAAGCTTAAGGAAGTGGGGGAAAGATGAATTTTTTTTTTACACAGCCTTTTGCCCTCCATGAAAAGGTTTTTCTCCTCTGACAACTCCCCTTGTCTTGCCTTGGGCAGTCAAGGGACAATTTATCTTTTGGCCAGAGCTTTGCCTTAGCCTGTCATGGTATTTTCAAGCTAAAAGAGGAACACTGAAAAATTTCCAGGAAAACTAATGTACAATCATGCACTATTTTTTTCACATAATCAGTTATGAGCTGAAAATAAACAAACTTTTCCCCTCACAAGCCACAATTCCTACTACGTATCAGTCTCTTCAATATTTTTTTCAAATTTACAGAGAATGCACCTACAGTAAGTAGCAGTTTAATGAGATGCTTCTGGGTTGTCTCTTTTGAAACATGGGGATTGGGTGTTTTCATGATTTTTTTTTTTTTTTGGAATAGCAAACAAAAGATCAGGGTCTTCCAGAAAGTCTCAAGTCTTTTGGAGAAGTCATCACTTCTCAAGATCAGTTTTAAAAGGAAGGGAAAATGTGAGAAAATAATGCTGTGATCTAGAAGGGCAACACAGGAACCGTTTATTCAGCTGTGTGCTCAGTGAACAGCCTTCCATCTCTGACAAATTACTCAGAACTAGTAGTCAACACTTTGGAAACTTGCCAACTTTTGTTAAAAGAGCAGAGAGCAGCACTGGGAAGGTAGATGAATAAAATAAATACTGAGCTCCAACAATGCCAAACCATCTAAAATAGATTGCATGCAAAAATGCAAATTACTTTGCATATTTGCATATTATCTTTTTGAATATATGATGCTTCCTTCAGCTCAGTACTATCTCTACAGACATTGGCTAGATCTCTCCAGGATTTCAGACAACCGTCTTTCTGCCTAGCCTTATCTGGGACTGTCAAGGACCTTCTGCAGAAAGGATAGGACATATTATTTTGACCCTTTTAGGGAGTTTAGCAAATGAGGATATCATATAGGGTCAATCCTCAGGGAGTTAGGACTGTCTATAAAACTCCCTTCGAGTGAACTAATGTCAGCCATCTGAGAGCTCTGTTTCCAATGTGCGAGCCTGACCTTAAGGAAAGAATTTAGTATTAGAAGATAGAACATGAAGGAAGGGTCTCTGTAGTAATGGGCAATGAATAGAATGTAGTGAATTGAATTATTATACATAAAAAGTTACAAGCTGAAAACAAACTAGAAATAGTACAAATAAATCTGATTCATAACAGATTCAGATTAAACGTCAGTGTACATATTTTTATGTTGCAACACCTTTGTTGCCTTGTGGCCATCAAGTCTTTGAAAATATTCTTTGGAAATGAGTAGTCTTAGCCTGACAGACTATGAAATGTAATATACTATAATGTCAGCCAACTGAATATGACCTTTTGCTATGCAAAATATAGTATTCTGCATCAATCAATTCTATTTAAAATGTTAACTTTTCCCTTTCAAACAAATCACTAAGTTCAAGAAATTATTTCTTGATTTTGTCAGAAATATACACCAATTAAAAAAGCTATTTGGTTCCTTTGGCCCCTGTAATATTCTCCCCTTGTATATTTCAAAAGACAATTATAATTCCATATCCCCTCAAAAAGACATTAAGATCTTATTGGTTAGTAGAAGGGAAAGTGCTATATAGCATGCAACATAAAATACATCCATTTAGACTAAACTTAAGAGATCAAAGATGAACACAACCAAAATGAAAATTCAAAAACTCTGAAAATAAAATAATCAAAATACATACACTTGGTATGGGAATGACCTGCATCTGGTCACCCTGGGGGGGGAAAGGAAAAAAGTTACTGTAAGAGTACAGTCTTGCAAAAAGGTAGAACAAAAAGGGAATTAAAATATCAGATTTAATACTCAAACCATTCCAACAGAAGCTCAAACAAGTGTTCACAAAACTAGTACAAACCAAAAAAAGGCAACTATTGCAAATAAGTAGTTAGTACAATAAAAACATTTACATGATCACAAGCTGGTAGATCATTTGGAGGCAATTCTGCTGGATTCATTGGACAAGTTTCATCTGCTTCATCAGCATGGAAAAGGGGTTATGGAGTCTAAAGCCAATGCCCAGATGAGTGATCTAGTTGTGCAAGGGATTTTATTGTGCTTTAAAGTTTGCCTATAACCCCGTGCCATCTGGTAACTGCTGCCCATAAATTTTTTGACATTCTCATACACTTTAATTCTTTAATTATTATCTTTAATTATTATCAGTATTAATTAATACAATTAATTAGATATTAATTAATATTTTCATATTTTAAAAATTACCTTACCAATTAGGCCTTTGCTTTATTCTTTTTGGGAAGAGGTTGAGGCAACCTTCTAGAGCACCTGTTGAGCTCCACTGTCAATGGATTTGGATCATTGTGGTGGCTCTGCATTCCTCTGTGCCTGATCTGAACATGGACCAAGGCCATTTGCTTACTTGTTAGTAAACGCCGCTTTCTGGCTCACTTCCACTTTCCATAGGGCTCAATGCAATTATCAGGGACTTCCATCTGTGTTTATTTGTGGATGCTATTTTCATTGGATTAGGACAATTCTGTGGGCATTGGATTCTGTTCAGCCTGCCCTTTCCAACAAATGAAGGCATGTTTGCCTACTCTTGAGTAAAGGTGCAATACAACTCGTTTTCACTTTCCAAAGGACTCCATGCATTTTAAAAGTTTTTGGTCATAACGTTTAATAGGAAAGAGATATTTCAAAGCTTTTTTCCATTGGATTCTTCTGGAAAATACGTGTCCAATGTATATGACGATGCAGTTACTTCAAAGGATTCTAGCAATTTTAGTGATCATAGTGATTTTAATCATCCTTGGTGTGCCACCCTCCTGAGGGTGGTACCTGAGGCGGTACCTGAGTCCCCCTCTCCCCTAAAGATACCACTGCTATCATCTCCTGTTTGACTTTTGCTAAGATATGCCCTGGACCTCTTTTGGTATTTAAGACACTTTTGTAAGTTTTCCGTGTTATCTTGCTACTCCACTCCTAAGTTTTAAAATTTGTTGTCAGCTGAACTCATTGCCCCAGTCATTCTGGGACTACTCTCTAACATGCCAACTCCTAGACTGGGGAGAATCTTCCATGTTAACTGGGAGGACAAGCTTTTGAAGATGGCCTATTTCTGCCTGATGTTGTAGTGGTAGTGGAGCCTGGTGTAACTTCGACTATGAGACTGAGCTGTATATCAGAACTTCTCCAAATTAAGAACTGATCCATTGGCCTGAGACAAGCCACGCTCTCAGCTCAACAGCTTCAATTTGAGGATACTACAACTGAAATTACAGGGTTGTGCTTAAAAAAATAAAAAAAATAAAGTGCTATTGAAATGCTTGGTTGTCTCCTCCTTTGAAGAGGGCAGTTCTTAGATAAAGTATGAAGACTCAGTCCCATTATAAAGGCCCAGTTCAGACATCACGATTCCTAGTCAACAGAAAGATCTGCAAATTCCTTCATCCCTTCCCAAGTTTGTGCTAATCTTAGCTTGCTGGAAAACCCTATTAGCCATACTATTTTTAGCCCTCATTTGTTTGGACACAATTCCTGGTTAAGACTGACATAAAAGAAAATCATTACAGGAGGAGTGAAATCCACAGAGGAAGAAATTTACACACATCTGATTACCCAATCTTGGCCTGGCAGTTGGGTAGCATGCTATCAGAACCAGGCCCCAGGCATTTCATCTATAAACTGTGTCTGCAATAAAATTAGGAGTCAGATTATATTATAGAGTAGCCTCAGAATTTGTGATTACGCAGTACTCTTGTCCAAAAAATATGTATGCATGCTTAATACTCTTCAAATGAAGGATCGCAGGTCAAATATGTAGCCACACAACTTGTAACACAGAAGATTGCTTCAATATAAAGTTAGCAAAAGGATACAAACCTTCTGGAGTCCGCCATTCTCTTCCACCAATGGGGGAAGGACACTGGTATTGTTGGGAGATGGTGGCTCGACATTATAGTCACGAAAGCAGCAGAATAAAGTGCTTAAGATGCTTCGACTCCTCTGCTTCTTCAAACTATTACATTGGGACACTAAAGAAAAATGTTTAAAGTTAGATGTTAATGCCTGTGAACTTTAAAAAATAATTATAATAAATATTAGAAGCATCTGTCCACATTACTTTAAAACATAATATTGAAAACATTGTGAACATTCACTATTTCATGTGCAGTCAGGACTTGTTTATACATTCAGGGTTTATGTTTATGAACAATTGAACTGCTTTTGTGTTACACAAGGGAAGGCCTTACTGCTATATCATCCCTTGGAGTCTGTTAATACTCATAACAGCCTGGCAATAAATTAAACAGAATATTCTATAGGGTCTCACAAAATTGGATTTATGTTGTACATCTCTGTTACTGTGTACATTATTAGAAACACTTCAAACATATGCAATATATGTAGCAGTTTAGGGATTTTAAAGTATGGGTAAAACTTCAGGGAATCTTTAGTTTACAGTGACTAACAATATAGAAGGGAGCAAAACTTTCTACCTAAAGCCCATTAGATCATATCCTTATATTAGCTATTGTAGATGCAACCATTGTTTGTGCTTCTATATCCTTTTGTTGAAAAGTGGTATATAAATACTGTTCTATTGTAGTGCTATTTTAATAGCACAAGAACTATTAAGGGCTTAAGTAAGACTTTGCAAACATTTTGACCACCCCTTCATAAACAATGACTCATTTGAACTGCTGCAGCAGGATTCCAAAATCACAGCAGCAATGTATAGAACAGAGAATCACACACAGATCAGTGGATTACTTCCCACACCAGCACTATCCTCCACGGAAGTGTGGTGGTGACATGAGGTGTCAACAGAGTCATCTGTTTGGACCACATGGTTCCTGTTTACAGAGATTACCGTTGTGGCCAAGGGAACATCACTTGAAAACACCAGAAGATTGTTTAATCCAACCCATAGATTGATTAAAAACGAGATTGCTGGGTGAAGAAAAATGTATACAGTAGTTTACAATTAAAATAATCAATAAAAAAGCTTTAAAAATATTGTAACCTAAAACCAATACAAAAAACACCACAAGTCTGGAAGTAGAAGTCAACTTTATTCTATCCATATCTAGTCTTCCTATGAACCATGGCCAAGAGTTACTCCACTTTATCTGCATAATTAATTTGACATACATTTCGTTGACTCACCTGAAGTCACACAGTGAATTTTATGTCTGACCAACATCTGACATTTTTGGCCAAAGTTAACCACTGCACCACACTGGCCTTAAAAGACCTTCATAAATAATAAAACACCAGCTACCTTTTGCCATCAAGTGAACAAAAAGTGACTGGTGTGCAAGTGTTGGAAGTGTCTTGACTGGGGACACGTCTTATGGAAAAGGCCTTGTCAGATCAACCAATGAAAACATTTTTCAGTGTTTTCCATTTTCCTTATTCTAAGATAATAAGTCTTAGAATCTTGTGCAGAAGCTATTCCACATTCATATATCTGGAATAAGATAAAGTATATAGATTGCATCCGTCTCGAGCACACTGAAACGGTAATCATTATAATGGCCAATGGAAACAGGAAGAAATGAATGATGATTACACATGATACACAGACACACAAACCAGAGACAAACTGAACTGCCACTACAAAAATGGCAAACCCTACAATCCAGAGTAACTACGGGAGCACGTAAGAGACATTATGTGTACCCGTAGTTACTGCACCATCTAGTGAAAGCCTATGAGAAATTCATATTGCAATCCAGAGCAAATTGTTCTTACACCGGAGCAAGGACTCCCCGTAGTTACACTGGATTGAACCCTTAGTGTCAAACAGTATGCATGCTGTCAACATATCAATACTGCAGAACTTATCCGTTTATGCTATGTACCTACTGAGTCATGAATTAAATGTTTCCAATGACTAGATTTATTCGTGTTCTCTGAACTGACAACTCATTCTAGAACACACTCCTTTGCTCATTACAATACTTTACAGGAACACAGTGAAAAATCTAGATGCAGAATCAACAGTCCATCTAAAGTATTTCACTGTTATCCGTCAAACTAGCCCAATTACAAACTGAATTCTCTGCAAAATAGTTGTCTGTTAGAAGTGATAAGAGTCTTGAAAAGTATTGGGAGTGATGATGCAGCAATTACCAAATATCAAATACAGACTTTATCCTCTAAAGTTTGTTGCTCAAATTACTTCAAAAATCCGGGCACCTTCAATAAGCCAACAGTACCATAAAATTGTATAATTGAACCAAAACAGTTGAAGAGTTTCAGTGCTTATGCAGGAACATGAGAACAGTAATAGAAAGAAACATGAAGTTGTTCTAATGACGTCTCTCAACTGCAGAACAAACACAGCTTGTTTGTCAGTTTCATTCATTCAATACAAAATGCACTTGGTGCTTTTATTTTCAAAATCCTACAATGTTACTGCAAATACTTAAGTGTTGTAGTTCTCACAAATTAAGTTCAGCTCATTCAGACTGTTTTGTAACACTAGATTTGGCCTCAAGTGAACCTCACTAGTAGTACTATGTTGTATTCCAAAAGAAAAAAATAAGGCTACAGTGGTACCTCGCTTAACAAGTGCCTTGATTAACAAGCATTTCACATAACAAGCAAAAATGTCCAAGAAATCTTGCTTCACGTAACAAGTTCCACTTCACTTAACAAGCAAGCGCGCTATGGGCACGCATGCTATGCAGCCCTGGCACTCAACACGGAGACTCTTCAAAAGGGCTGCCGGCCAGCACTTCTGCCTCTAACTGCCCCCAACTTGGGGGCAGTTGCCTGGGGGTTGCCAGAGGCAGCAGCCCCTAACTGCCCCCACCAACCACCTTGAACCTCCAGCAGCAGCCCAGGTAAGCCTCTCAGGAAAGTGTCTTTGATTGTAGTCTCCTAACTATGTCTACTCAGAAGAAAGCGCCATTGTGTTAAACAGGGCTTACTCCCAGGAAAGTGTCTTTAGGATTGCAGCCTAAGTAGACTTCATAGGATCATGCACACTGAATGCATGTTTTGAATTCAATTCCAGTGTTTTGTCATCATTTTTACATTCAGTTAATATTTTTATATGAATATTTTGGGGATTGTGGAACCAATTGTCTCAGTTTCCATTATTTCCTATGGAAAAATCTGCTTCACTTAAAGAGTGTTTCACTTAAAGGGCATGCCTCCGGAACGGATTAAACTCTTTATGTGAGGCACCACTGTATAAAGCAAGATCTTGAAATTCTGGCTTTTGAGCTCCATTTGCAAAACAAGAATGACTTATCTACCTTCGTCAAAATAAGATGAACAAATTCGTTCAGATTTTTAAAGACTGGAAGTAAAATAATTTTTAATCCAAAAGAAAGCACTGCTGTGATTGATGGAGCACCACATTATCTTACTAAAATCCTTACTAAAATCCTTACTAAAAGTTTATAAGTGACTGAAGTGCCAAAGGCACAAAGTATGTTGTTTCCTTCCCACCAAAGTGGTACCTATTTATATGCTTGCAACTGACAATACAATGCAAAGTGAGGATCTTAAACAGCATTGTCAAGTCAGTTTTACGTTGTGGAGCTGGGACTTGGGAGTATAAACTCAATAACCATCAAGAAGACCCACACTTTCATTTGTAGGTGCTTAAAAAGAATCTTCCAGATACACTGGTCCAAAATCAGCATAGATCTGTGGCAGTAAACTAATCAAATGCCTCTAGGCTAAAATTAGGAAAAGACACAGGAGGTGGACTGGACACACACTTTGCAATACACTGGAAACCTTCACAAGGCATGCCCTAAACTGGAACAAGGGGGTGGGCAAGAACCACATGGCATGGCATAGAAGCTGATGCAAGAATAACAGAACTGTCCTGGAATCAGCTGGAGGTCAATTTCTGGCACGGACCAGAGATGGATGGAGGTCACTTGTCAGCAACCTATGTCCCAGCTAAGGGATTATAGGTGACAGAGATGTATATGCTTCCGGACTGCTAGGTTGGCAGGAGCTAAGGCATTCACTGTTATGTGGTTCTCAAGTCTTGAGTCATTGCCCTTCAGGTTAACAAGCACAGCATCTTAGCCACTGCAACCTTAAATTTATTGTGAACATGTTCCAACTTTATTATTAACATGTTCCAACCCAACAATGTTTGGATAACATTGATTAGAGAGCGAGGTCTGGTCAGAAGATGGAGGAGATGGTCTTGATAGTAACCACTTGACAATGCTGGCTGTGAAAAGGTCTTCTGCTATCAAGGATCTCCAAGACAGAGTGGCAGATCACTTACACTGGTTCAACATAAGCATAGGAACAATGATTCTTGCTTCTTTTGAGTCCACCTACTTCATGCTCTCTCACCAGCATTATCTGGCTCAAAATCTTCACAAAGTTTTCAAGGAAAAAACCCACTTCAGAGGAATGCAAATGAAATCAACAAGCAACAGCACTTTTGTACAGTTTCTTCTTCCCCTTTGAACAACTATTCTTAGAATAATGAAGCTCATTTACATCCCACCTTTTCCTTCCCCATTGACCAAGGCAGCTGACATGCATATTTTCTAAATTTTAGTGGCATGCACAAGTAAAATGGGCTGTCTTTGATTTCGTCCTCATAAGGCAGTTACAGTTCCTCTGTGAAGGAGTCACTTCAGATTCACAAGTTCAGAGGCTGACACTTGTCAACACACACCTGGTTGCAATTGCTTTTGTTCAGTATTTAAAGCAGAATTGTTTGGATGAGGGACGGCCATGTGGTTAGAAGCAGTGAAAATGTGGTGGCCAACACAGCACTGTACTCACCCAGATGAGTGATGACCACTGGCCAAAGAAACAATGGATGGACAGCGTGATTGAGAACATGCAACGTGTTTTTGTAGCCCCTGAAGGCTCCTTTGATCAGGTCAAGTGGAGAAAGGCATGCAAACAAGTGAACCCTGCTCTTATGCAAGATAATCCTATGCAGGATAAAGAAGAGTTTGGATGAGGTAAGGGGGAAATTATAGTTTATTTGGGGGGATACCAGCAAACAAGAACTTTGGCAAGTAAAGAGCTCAGATAAAGGCTACCAGTTCCAGTCACATGCCCAAACAGCATGAGAGGAGTGAATCCTATACAGTTGGACTGCTCAAGTTGACCACATAGCCCATACCTAAACCCAGCTGACTTGAACATCTTGTGTAACTATGGCCAGCTCGTCAGATAATTAATATTTTTTGTTCAAAGTAAAATTATTTAATTGCGGACAGGTGGGCCATCTTGTAGCCATGTGATAGAATCAATGAACACACAAAATAGTTTGTGTACAGAAGATGGTGCAGGAGGATTTCAATGGGCCATAGCTTTTCAGCACCATTTAGAGGCCATTGACTGCCACAACTTAATAGTGAGTCAACAACTTAAATGTTCCACAGGGTTTGACGGGTCTGGCCAACCACGTTTATTTGGTCTGTTTAAGCACAGCTTTGTTCTTGATCTCCTATTTAGTAAGACCTATCCATATTTTACAGCACTTCAGTCTATAACACCAGCTTTTCTTGTCAGCAAACCATTACTTCAGGTTTGTTAAACACTTAGAAACCATCATTGCAGTTTGCAACTTGCCTCAGGCATGTGGCAGGAGGCTCTGTTTGACACAGATGACTTGCAGTTACCACCCCAGCCAGAAGGAAAAGGTGGCAGGCACATGGTGTCAGATTCCTGCCTCCTGTTCCCGAAGGTCACAAGTTTTGGATTCCTGAAGCATGACAGGGTGTTCAGCGAAGGCGGCAGACCAGGGAAAGAGGAGGTCAGCAGACCTGCAATACTTGTTTGCAAGACTTTGGTAGCCTTACAAATGGAACAAAAAATTCCAGGAGCTCAAGAGTATAATTATATAAACTAGCAACCAATAAAGCAACATGAAATAAAAGCTCATTCTACTAAAACTTTCTGGAAAAGAAAAATGAAAATTAATGACAACAGAACTCTTGCCTGATTAACTATGGCTGAAGGATTATGTGATGTACAAATTTAACTGTAAATGTAGGTCCTTCCTTCCAGATAATATCTTGCTCTCTCTCCACAAGCTCATTTGATTTGAACATTCTCCTGGAAACATACTAAAGCTCACAACTTTTAAAAGCTTGTTATAGCCTCACTTCCTTACATTTAAAATTTAATATTCTTTCCAAATATTCAGTATTTTAAAGAAGTTTAGATATGGATTTGCTCTAGTGAAAGTGGCTCCCCAGCAAACACTGAAGAATCATCTTGAATTTAACGCCATAAAGGTGTATACAATAATGTTCAGAAAAGAATCCAGTAGATTTTTTTCAACTGCAACTTTATCTCAACACATATGAGGTTGGCCCATTAAATTTTTTAAAAATTATAGAAAATGTCCTATTAGGTTTAAAAATAGCCCGCTTACCATGGTAATGCAAGGTAACACAAATGATCAATCTCCCTCTCACTTTGCAGAGCTTAGAACAGCTTCCATTCAGCTCAAGAGGCAGACACATCCCTGCCAGCTGATTGACTGCCTGTCTTGACTTACCATGCAGGCTGGTAAACAGCTGATAATATGAAAACATGGTAAACAGCTACCTATTATGAAAATCAGTATATATGGAGGAAAAACTGATTAGTTTAAAATTGGGAAAGGAGTACCAAAAGCTTGGACAAGATGACCTACTAGGTCCCTTCCAACTCTATGATTCTATGATTATATATTGTATAAAAAAGGCAATTTCTTCAGCGTTTGTACCATGTGAGACGGTGTCCACTTGTTGTCGATTGGAGTTTCCTCCAATCCATGATGGACGCAACAAGTTGCCAGGATGTTGGATGTTGCCTTTCCCACTAAAGTGGTCTCTATCTACCTACATTTGCATGCTTTCGAACTGCTAGGTTGGCAGGAGCTGCAATGAGGATGGGAGTTCACCCCATCTGGCAGCATTTGGATCTTGAACTGCTGGCCTGCTAAACAGAATTCTGGTCAAGCATTGTCCTAACTCCAGTGTTCTAATCACTGAGCCACTGCACCCCCTCAAAAAGGTTGTAAATTGTATCCTTGTTTAAGAATTAAGATCACCAGGAGAAATATCAATTAGTTCAGATACCAACCTCGGATATGCAGATGATACCACTCAAATGGCAAAAAGTAAGAAACAAAGGAATCTCTTAAAAGAAAGTGCAAAATATGACTTGAAACGTAACCTTAAAAGAATTAAAATCATGGCATCTGGTCCAGATCTGGCATCTGTTGACAAGACATCACCTTGTCAGCAAAGGTTCTTATAGTAAAAACGATGGTTTTCCCAGTAGTAATGTATACCTGTGAGAGCTGAACCATGAGGTATGCCGAGCGTCAAAGAATAGGTTTCTTTGAACTATGGTGTTAGAGAAGACTCTTTATAGTCCTTTGGACTGTAAGAAGATCAAATCTGTCAGTCCTAAAGGAATCAACCCAGACAGTTTATGGAAGGGACTGAAGCTCAAGTATTTTGGCCATGAGAAGGAAGGACACCTTAGAAAAGACCCTGAAGTTAGGGAATACTGAAGGCAAAGAAAAAGAGGACGATAGTGTCATTGAAGCTATGAACATGAATTTTGACAAACTTTGGGAGCTAGAGAAAGATAAGGTACTGGCATGCTGCAGTCCATGGGGTCAGAGTCAGACATGATTTAATTGAGCAACAACAACAAATTTCCATCCCTTTAAAGAAAACAGCTTCCTTGCCTGAAAGGAAACTTTCCATCAATCTACAAACATTGCAAAATACAAAAGATATGGGCTGTTGTCCCATATTTACTGCTTATTCGCACACAAACGCTTTCCTAAACACCTTTTTAAACTTCCCCCAACTTCCCCCAACTTTTCAAGCCACTAGTGAGCCACAGTGAGAAACAGGATGCTGGATTAGATAGTCTTTTAGCCTGATCCAGCAGGACCCTCTTATGTCCATTATGTTACAAGAGCAGCTGTTCACAGGGATGCTACTGTAAATTAACTCCAAACTTTCTGTTCAGCAAATAACTCAAAAGTTCACTGTTGTAGAATGATCTCATAGCAAACACACTTCCCCAAGCGCATGTATAGGAATAGATGCTTAGCGGAAGCCAGGGTAATGAGGTGCTAACAATGCAGTCTGCTGAGTAGTTCAATCAGAATTTAAACAAATGTGGAGCAATTCCGACTTATTTGTCCTGTCGTGATATAATTTCAGGCCTCTGACGAAGAAATCCACATGGATACTGTATTGCAATCAAAACAGAATCAGCTTCTCAGAAGCCAAAAAGAGGTGCTGCTACTCCTTCTTTGAGGACGGGATCTTAAACGTTGGGCTCATAAGGCAGTGAGCTTTCGATCACATTCATTTTGCCATACTTTTTTTAAACAACAACTTTAATATATTTAGGGCCACAAAACCACAGTCCCAGCTGCAACTCAGTGTCCAAACAAAGCTATAAATATGAAGGGAAAGAACAGTGCAGGCATTTGCCTATTATTATTATTATTACTTAAATACATTTATCTTCACCCTACAACCACATTTTAAAAACACCCCAAGGCAATGCACCATAAGACATCACTTTAAAAAAATACTTGTTTAAAACAATACAAAGAGCAGCAGGTGATAGAAGAACCTGGAAAAGCAAAGTCATTTGACATCTGGACTGAGAATAGTCAGAAAAAGTTTTTAGTGACTGCCACTTAAGTAAACTGCCACTTTCTGAGGGCTTCTCCAGCTCCCTCATGCCCTATATGATATTAAAATAAAGTTTTCATAAAGTTGGACATGACAGGTGACTTTTTAACTCTGAGGTTCAGTTTGAGCCTAGCAGAGGCCAATAACTGGATTTGCACAGCCTCTACTGGGCTCAGAGTAGCCTTGAAAGGTAAGGGGTGAAGAGCTTCCCGCATTGTCAGAGAGGAACATTGGGAGGAGGGCACAAGGAGATCCTTGCAGATCTTATCCACGGATATGTGAATCTGTGAATATAGGATCTGCTGATACTGGGGAGAGGGGTCATACAGTACATACACGGCATATTTGAAAATCAATACAAATACAACAAATACAAATACAACAGAAATATTAGGAAATGAAATATGGAATTTAAAAGATTGAATACATCCTTCAAAGTTTTTTGAAGTAACAGAACATTTAGTGAGGGGGAGGGGAGAGAGTGCCAGGTGTTACAATTTTGCACAACGTACTTCAGTCACCAGAATCAGACTTCAGTTTCTCAAATTTATTTTGCAAATTCCACATTTCCAAGAACTGCTATTAAAATGGCTCTGGTACACAGATGCAGGCAGCTTACATCTGACTTAGTTGTTCCCTTAGCTGTTCCTACACTTAAGACACTTTTCTGGCTGCTACATCCTGATCTCTGCCCGCTCTGTATCATTCTTGCAAAATCTATGCTTTTTTGAAGAGTTTGTCACAGTCTCCTTTGCTAGTGTGCACGACAGCTCAACTTCTGACAAAGTCAGGCAGAAGTGTTGAGTGAACCTTGCAGTAGCACGATAAATACTGACCATCATGCGGAGTGCCACCAATGGGAGACACATACAACCAGCTGAAAAGCATGTCTGTTGACATAGCCCGGCTAGCTCAGTTGGTAGAGCATGAGACTCTGAATCTCAGGATTGTAGGTTCAAGCCCCACGTTGGGTGCACGTTACCCAGCATGTAGTTGGTCTGTGGAATTCTCTGCCACTGGATGTGGTGATGGCATTGAGCCTTAATGCCTTTAAGAAGCAACTGGACAAATTCCTAAAGGACCATCATAGACTACAAGCCATGAAGGGTGTGTGTTGATATGGACAACCTCAAAATGTCAGATGCAGGGGAAGGCACCTGGATGAAGGTATCATCGTACGTGCTCCCTGAGGCATCAGATGGGTTGCTGTGTGTTACAGGAAGCTGGACTAGATTGCCCTTTGACCTGATCCAGTGGAAGCTCGTCTTATGTTCTTACTTTCTGGTACAACTAATTACACATAAAACACGTACATGTCTGCATCTATAGCAAGGCCACGCAAACTACAGTATAGTTACATTCTATACAAATACATTCAAGAATCTACTGTGTAGTCACACATTTATGAGAGCGCATGCATGAGCCTTAAGCCAAGAATGTTCTGGAGGCAAGGCCAAAGTCTGCCCACTGCTCACCTATGAACAGCCAGTGCACCAGGGGCTGTGAGCGCATATTATCTTGGACAGCTGCCAACTGGGCCCTAGACACTAGAATATGGCATATTACTGCCTTGTACAAGACAAGAACACACTCCTTACCCATCACGCTGTATTCACCAAGTTCACCAGCACAGAACTTACCAACATAGAGTCAAAATGTGTTGCTTTGTGTGTTCATTCAAATGTGTTCATTCAAATGTGTTGAATGAATTTTAAGCAGACTTTAACAACATACTCATTTAGAACATTCCTATCCTGATTTATCCAAGCTCAAAGTGGCATACAAAATATATGCATAGTTTAAAAATATTTCTAGAAACCTAGAAGGCCAACTGAAGTGAAACCACTTGGTTCTTTAAAAGGCACCTGTTTTTACCCACCAGGGTTGTGCAGTTTCCACTGAGTTTATTAACTGAATATAGCTAATTAAGCAAATTTATAAAGCAGGGGTGTTCAAACCCTCTGCCCATGCCTTTCCAAAATTTGAAACCGCACAAAGGACTGTTATATGTGCCCCCATTGAGGTGGTACACAGTACAATGTACTCTGCAAGTTAAGTATTTATGGCTTAGATTGCTTTACTGAGAAAAGCTTACAACTGCATTCCATATAGTAATTAAAATATGTTTAGAATTCCATACCAGACCAAATGAGCACAAACCAACTTGACCACTGAGCATAGAAATACGCATTTCAACCACTCTTCCTCTGTCTGGACTTTTCTACACTCTGCACACATTGTATCATCTGCTGTTTACAAGTACAGTATGTCCTTCTGGATGCAACTTCACAGTAAGCAAGCCTGCATGAAGATGGGCACTAAATAAAACTGGAGTAGATTTGCCTACTTCAGATCTGAAAATGGTAATGCTGTTTTGTTTTTTGTTAAACAGAGCACACTAAATTCTTTTCCTCTGCAGAAAAGGATGTTAGGATTCTGCGGCTGCATCTGTTGCTGAACTTTGTGCAGTTCGTTTTTTTATTAGAAGAAAGGTTTGTTTGTTGGCCTCTCGCTCAGGGCGGGAAAGGAATGTAATGCATGCACAGACTCTGCAGCATTTCCTGTTACGCTCCTATTTCAAACCCAATGTACTGGGAAAAAATTCAGGGAGGACAACCAAATCCTTGATCTAAAATGAAGGAATGGTGCTCAATATTTAACAGTACGTATAGACAGAGAAAATTATCTACATGGAATGGATGGTTATAAAGTCTAATCCTTCCAAGCATTTAAAAGCCACGTACCCACCGAGAGGGAACATAAGAAATGTCTTGAATACTCAGGTCTCTAACTATTTTCATCAACTGGTTATCTTTTTCTACAAAAGGGGCAACTCAAAAACCCAGAAATTCAGCTTTTTATATAATGGTTTTGCCAACAACTGTTCCATAGTTTAAAAATGGAACCATTATAATTCTATAACATGAATAGAAGACTTGATTTGAAGTGGGCAGTGGGATCTCAGGTGGCATATCATTCAGACAAAACATACTGCAATCCACCAAAATCTCATTCATCAGAAAATATGGAGGAATTCTGTCCTTAGAAGAGGTACAGTACAGACACAGATTTCAAACAAAATAATCCATATAAATTATGAATGGACAACAATCCTAAAACATTAAGTGTGCTGTTTGGAGAACCACATTCCCTACAACAGAGTTTCTTAAAATATCCTACCACTCAGAGAAATCTTCTTTCCCTGTTGTAGATAAGATTAGAACAGCATTTTCCTAGCTGTGGGTGGGACCTACCAGTACGCCAGGAGCAGATTTCTGGTAGTGGTGAAAAGTTTTCACAATTCTTTTTTTGTAAAAAAAACAAACTTTGCAAGTACCCTTGCACTGTTAGCTGGTAGGAGATTTCACACTCCCAAATTTAAAAATTTGGCTCCCTTCAGGACCATCACAGGTTACAAGCCATGAGGGGTGTATGTATAGGTGGTCAACCTTCAAATGCCAGATGCAGGAATAGGCACCTGAATGTATGTGTCATATGTGCTCCCTGAGGAATCTGATGGGCCACTGTGTGATACAGGAAGCTGGACTAGATGGGTCGTTGGCCTGATCCAGTGGAGGCTCTTCATATGTTCTTAAGTATTTTAATCAGTAGAATAGTGGGTGAAATCCTGCAGTATTTATACTTTGTTGTTTTTTGTTCACCATGAAATTGAATTCACACAAATCTATCACATGAAAAATGCAAGCTCACTAGACTGTTCATACAGGCTGTGTGCCACATATATTGGGTGCTGACATCCCAAATCAACAGTGGATGCACCCTACAACTCTCTTCACATCACACAGCCATTCTGATATTGATAAAAGGCTTCTTTCAGCAAAAGCCGATTAGTCTGTTCAATAAGGAACAGTCAACAGGTTCCCCAAGAAAGTTTGAAAATCATAGCACCACACAGATGGATACTGTACTTCACAGAATGCTACAAAAATTAAAATACAGAATTTTAAAACATTAAAGCAAGTCTGCAATATTAGACAGACACAACTTCAACAAGTTGTATCCGTTTGTTGAACAGTGCAATTATATTGTTTTTGCAAATAAGACTCAAATTCTGACTCTATTTGTGCATGATTTTTGAACAACGAGAACAAAAATCATCATTCACCATGAATTGGGGCCTGCTTTAATCCATAATCACAGTCTCTATGACTACATGGACTGCCTTTTTCCACCTCTTTCTAAAGGACTGTAACACTATCGTAGTAGATTTCTACCAGCAAAGTTTGAAATCTGTGTTCAAGACATAACTAAAAATGCTCTATTTGCAAAATAGGGGCTGCAGTGGCTCAGTCGTTAAAACGCTGGAGTTAAAACACTGCTTGACCGGAATTCTGCTCAGCGGGCCAGAAATTCAAGAAGGGGTGAGTTCCCATACTTTGCCCAGCTCCTGACAATGTAGCATTTCGAAAGCATGCAAATGCCAGTAGATAAATAGGTACCACTTCAGTAGGAAAGGACAGGCCGGCCAGGTATCCCTATGTTGCATCCATAATGGATTGGAGAAAACTCTATCCACAACAAGCAGACACCATCTCACACAGTACAAACATTGAAGAAGTTGCCTTTTTTACTTTCTATGAAGTGTGTTTCAGTAGTATTCTCATATAGTTTGTGATAAGCCAACTTCATACTTAATTTGCCTATATTAAGACATACTTAATTTGCCTATATTAAGACATGGGAAAGGAAATTTAGTGAAGCATCTGGGGTTTAAAAAATAAGATATTGTTCAAAAGATTTACAATCTGTTGGCAACATAATTTGTGGATAAAGAAAATTCCAAAATGATTACATCAACTTAGTAGCTGACATTAAGGAGTCTTGAGGTTTTTGGTAAACAAGGGAAAATCATCAATTAACCACAACTGTTAAAATTGTTAATGGGCTGTAGGTGGCGCAAGCAGTTAAGACGCTGTGCCTATTAACCAGCAGGCCAGGGTTCGAGACCCGGGTCGGCCCCACAAGACAGGGTGAGCTCCTGTCCTTAGCCCAGTTCTGCGATGCCAGCTGGATCCAATCATATTGGCTCTGCCTTTCCATTGGACTAATTCAGTGGCGTGGAGAGGGGGGATTTGCTGCTTGGGGAACAGCCTATCCTCCATAACAATCCAACCCAGGCTTTTGTGCTTCGCATGCAGCGTATGCAGTGCCAAGCACAATACCATATTCTTCCAAGACTGACGGAGGCCTGCTTTTTAAAAAAATTGTAAAAAACTGACAAAACAATTCCGTGACCAAGGAGCAAAACTGAAAACAATGCTTGAAGGAAGCCAAGGCTGGAATTAAAAAGGACAAAAAGAAAAGCGAGTGCATGAATCTGTCATAGTAGGGACAGCAGTTAGATATCTATCAGCCTCTTCCTTCCTCTAAAACAGGGGTCTCTAAACTTATCAGCAAAAGGGCTGCATCAAATACCTGGCACAGTGTTGCGGGCTAGAAAAAAATTTAATATAAAATTTAATTAAATATATTAGAGACGGAACTTAGATTAATGAATAAATGGGCTCAAATTTTCAGGATTTCTGCAAGCACTTACACACACCATAGAAATAAAGCGCACATTTAAATGGAACCCCATTCCCTCACTAATCATCCAGTTGTGTTTTGTCAAATGGATTGGACCAGACACTGGTTGTGGGCTATGGGCTGCATCTGGCCCCTGGGTTAGGGTTTGTAGACCCCAGCAGTGAAGAAAGATGTAAAATTAAGAGATGAACAAGCAAACATAAATAGCAAAATAAGTAGAAAAAATAGACAGTTTAAATGCAAAAATATTAAATAACACTGATTTGGATCAATCAATGTAAAACCAAGATAAAAATTCAGAAAGGAAGTTCAAATTTTAATAGAAAATTAGATGGAGCCAGGAAAATGATTGCAAGAATGTTAGTAGGACAAAACTATAAACTCAGAAGCCAGAGAAAGGGAAACAATAAACGAAGGAAAACAATACAGTACAATGCTGGCATTTGTGGTGAAAGAGGAAAGCTTACCCTGGACCCCCATTTATGAGAGGAAAAAAGAACCACCATGGATAGAGCAACCAGGATAAGAAAATTAGATGCTCCAAGCAAAACAAGATTATGGTCAATGGAGAACATTTGCACCGTCAGACAATCAACTGAACAACGACGTCATTTAGCAGGATAGCCAGTACAGAACATGACAGTTTCAATTCAAAGCCCCACCAGTTTCTAGCAAGGAAAATTATTTCAAGACAACAAAACATGTTGTACCCATAACTGCTTGTGCCATACCGGCAACCCAGCTGTACACTGCAACAGTTGAAAGATGTTAACAAAGCAGCCAAAGGCAAGGTAATCTTTAAGTCACAGCAAACTATTAGTTATTGCATAAATAAAATTCATAGCTGTGTGTGAATTATAGAGTTTCACAAAGCTGAAATTTGTTTTAAGCTAGAATTATCAGGACTTTTAGATTCTCTAAGCTTTGGACTATTACAGAAAAACCTTCTGGGTGTAATGCAGTTTATACCAAAACCAGCTTGCCATCTGCTATCCTCAAGGCAGCTTGATTCCTAATTGAGCCCTAATGAACTCCTCTGAAGTCTTCACAAAGCCAGCTAATGGTTCAGTAAGAAACAAAACTGCAGTGAGGAGACTTATTTGCTCCCAGCTTGCCAGAAATCATCCTGACTGAGTACCAAAAACCCCCAAAACCCAATGTTGCACTTATATACTTAACTACTTTTCACAAATTAATGAATAGTAATACCAGTGGAAAATTGTGTAAATGCAAATATCAATGTGTGTAGCCTACATATTAAGCAGCTTTACATTCATTTACATCACAATCTAAGTAAGAGCTGTCCATGTCTGGTAACCTAGAATCCAATATTAACATCTAGCAATGTGAAAGGTTCCCCAAATTATCTGACTACTCAGCATGATAACCCTTGGTAACTGGTTAAGTGGCGCTTTTTCAAGTGGATGCTTCACTTTTACAGTATTTAGCAGATGTAGAGTAACGGGGGGCCCTCACCCTGGCAGTGCCTTTTCTAGTGACTGTCTGCTGGTGCTTTTTTGGAACTTTTTATACTGTGGGCCCTATTGGGACACTGAGCCATTAGTTATCTCATTTTCTCTGTAAATTGCTTATGAACTTTTCATTGAAAAACAGTATAAATACAGGCACACCCCACTTATTGGACAGGTTAGGTGCACTGTCCAAAAGTGAAAACTGTTGGAAAGTGGAAATCAGTCTTTTTCAGCTTGCAAATGGTCACCAAAACAGGACACAAATATCACGTGAAAAAGTCTAAAAAACATATTTAATAACACATAGCCAAAAATATGAACATTACGAACAAAGGCATGTGTGGGCAATGAATATCTTATGTACTTGAATTATGGTTATTTACTGAAGAAAAGTCATAAGGAAATGGCAAAAACAGTTTGATCACTATGGGCACAATCCTCCGGTGTAAGAACAATTTGTTCTGGATTGCAATATGAATTTCCCACAGGTTTTCACTAGGTGGTGCAGTAAGCACGGGTGCACGTAAAGTCTCTTACGTGCTCCCGTAGTTACTCTGGATTGTAGGGTAACTCTCATACAAATCAATACCAGGGAAGACAATTTTAGCCTTTAGACCAGCAGAGAGGTTGAAAGCATGAAGGATGTCTTGAATTAATGAGTCCTGGTTATAATTGTAAGGTGTTGAAAGAGCTGAACCATCAGAAAATGAACCATTAGAAAATGGGAGACGCCTGTACTATTGATGGTGATTGGAAAAATAATTGGTCTCTTTTCCCTCTTCCTGCCATCAATTTATTCAAAAATATCACTTGGGATCTAGGGCAAGACAGGTCAACTTGCTGGGGAAACCTTACAAACTACCAGTCCACCAACAGTGGCAAGTTATTAAAGCCATCCTTTTGTTGATAAGAAATGGAGACTGATACAAAAAAACTAATACCACCCTGTGGCAATATACTTGTAGTAAAGCTATGCATGAGCTCTGTTTTGAATCCCAGTACTCATGGTTTAGATAAATTGAAGCTGTGTAAAATCAGATCAGTATCTGCAATGCTAGTTCAATCATGTTTACTAGACAAGAGATTATTCTGGAGTCAAAAAGCAGAATAAATTAAAGAAAGATTTATCTGCTCTGTTACCCATGGATTTGCTTATTTATGGGGGAAAGACTTAACTTTGCACAACCACTGTTCTTGGCTCTCTACAATGGCCAGCCTGAGGCTATCCACTGTTGGCATTCCTGACCAGGTTAGCTATCCCTCTGCTTTAATGCCATTGATCCCATAGGAACAATGATTTGGTGTCTACTGTGTTTTCCAGGAAGCCCGCAGGAGAGCAAATCTCCTGTAGAGTGTACCAGTTTTACCATTTTAGACAGAAGGTGAAGCATTAAATGTTGGAGTGCTCACCCTTATCTAAACACTCCTACAGAATGAAAAGAAGGGCTTGGTTAAGCTATTTTGTATGGGAATATCCAACAGCTTTTTCCTAGAATCACACTTTGTAATTATCACTTAAAATCAAATAACGTATATACTCGAGTATAAGCCGAGTTTTTGGGCCCCAAAAATGGGCCCAAAAACCCCGTCGGCTTATACTTCGGTGAACTGAAAAGTGGCGTGATCAAACCCCATCATGTCATATACCGTTGGATTTGTATTGAGGAGCAGAATCCAATGCAAAAATCAGTTTTGAGATATCTCCTTCCTATCAAATGTTATGGCCAAAAACAAAAACAAAACCTATAAATTTTTTTTTTAACGGGTAGGAATTTTGGCCTGGGGGTTCAGGAATTTTGGGTTTGGCATATGGTCACCCTGTCCTATGAATTTCTACTCTGAAGTAAACCCCACTAAGTTCAATGAGGCTTACTCCCAGGAAAGTGTGCTTAGGATTGCAGCCTATGAGTTCCAAGAAGGCTAGAAGGAAAAGGACCAGTCCCAGCTGCATTTCCCACCCTAGGCTTATACTCGAGTCAATAAGTTTTCCCAGTTTTTGTGGTAAAATTAGGTGCCTTGGCTTATACTCGAGTATATACGGTAAGTTTAACAATTCAGAAAAACATGAGGTTCCATGTCCAGGACTACTATCTTCATCCTATGCTGAAAATGAATCCCATTTTCCAAGCAAAAGGATAGACTTGGCAAAAGCCTCTTCCTACATCTTATAGAAATTTCAGAAACCATGTGATAAAATGTCTACCTACCTACTCACTTCCCTTCATCAATTCCTCTCTTCTAAGATTTCTTTGGTCACATAAGCTGCCAGCCATGCTTAATAATTGGCCTCAGTTAGACAACAGCTTCACACAGATACCAAATGCCAGCTTCTTCCCAAGGCAGGAAGTCCACCCAGTGGTAGCTGACTAGTGCCAGAGTACACTGACTCTTCTATGTTTGTCCAATTACACATGTTCCTTTTGGCTGCCTCTGCTGTTCATGCACACTTTTTCTTTTGCACAGGAAATTGGGCCTCAAATTCAATCCTATTCATTGAGGCCTTTCTTGGTTAGAGTTATCATCATGAGGTAAAAAATACAGTGGCGCCTCGCGTAAAGTATGTTTCACATAACAAACAAAAATTTCTCTTGGATTCTGCTTCACCTAACAAACTGTGCTTCACGTAAAGAACACATTCGTTGGCAGTTGGGGCAGATGTGCTGGCCGGCAGCCTGTTTAAAAAGCGTCAAGGCTGCCTAGCACACCTGCCCATAGTTGAAAACAACACTTCCATGCTGTTCCTCCTGTGGCCGGGTGTCCGCTGGGCAGTGGGAGAGAAGAGCAGTGGAGAAGAGGAAGCAACTCAGGGCTAGCCAGAAGGGAGCAGGGGAAAGGGAGGCTCAGAATGGAGAGAAGGAGAAAATGGGGAGACACTTGGAAGGTGTCTTGGATTGCAGCCTCCTAACCATGTCTACCCAGCAGTAAGCCCCATTGTGTTCAATGGGTCTTACTCACAGGAAAGTATCTTTAGGACTGCAGCCTAAGTAGACTTCATAAGATCATGCACATTGAATGCATGTTTTGAATTCAATCCCAGTGTTCTGTCATCGTTTTTACATCCAGTTAATATTTTTATATGAATATTTTTGGGGTTGTGGAACCAATTGTCTGAGTTTCCATTTTTTCCTATGGGAAAATCCGCTTCACGTAAAGAACGTTCCACGTAACAAACATTCCTCCAGAATGAATTAAATTTGTTACGTGAGGCATCACTGTACATACAATAAATAACAATGTTTTATTACAGTTAATTGTTTTATATTACAGTGTTTTATATTACAGTGTTTTATATCATATTATTGAATTCAATTCCAGTGTTTTGTCATCATTTTTACATAGTTAATATTTTTATATGAATATTTTTTGGGTTGTGGAACCAATTGTTTGAGTTTCCATCATTTCCTATGGGAAAATCCGCTTTACGTAAAGAATGTTTCACGTAAAGAACATGCCTCCAGAACAAATTAAATTTGTTACGTGAGGCGCCACTGTACTTAATAACATCATGAAGGGGGAATATTTTAACTGCTACACCAACAAAATTAATAATAGACTGCAGCAGAAAGAAAAAGGTATGTGTATAATCAGTGCTTATTACAATTTGATACTGAACTTTGTTTGTCTCTAAACAAATGTTTGTTTCTAAACAAATCATGTGTAAGTACTCAGGTTTGCTTTCCTGCAAACCACACATTGGAAAATCAAGTAACCAACTAATTTCTACCTACAGTGGTACCTCTCACAACGAGTGCCCCACATAGCGAGTGTTCCACATAACAAGTAAATATTTGTGTGGGATTTTGCCTCACATAATGAGCATGATTTGCATAACGAGTGCCCATCGGCTGGACTCCCTCTCCTACTCCCTGCATTGGCTGGGCTATGGGTACATGAAGAGTACTGTGCCTGCAGTACATGAAGAAGCCAGCAGAGGCTGCCTCCTACAGCCAGAAAACATGAGGCCAGGCCAGCCTCTGCACTGCGGCCTCCATCAGGTAGGAGGGAAAACTGCTCCTGCATCCCCCTCTAGAGCCCCCCTCAAATAAACCCCTTCCCTCCAAGGAAGCCCCCACTGCCTGGACCCCACTACAACCACCCCTCTTTCCCCCACCACCTTCCCTGCCTACAGTTTTCCTTTCCTGTAAGCCCTGGTGGATTTAATGGGCTTGATTCTGAGTTGACAGCTTAGGATCTTGCCACCATTGCTCTTTATGCAAAGGAGTCAGACTGCATCCTACACACTTTCCTGTGAGTAAGCCCCAGTGGATTTAATGGGGTTTGATTCTGAGTAGACAGTATAGGATCCAGCCCCTCTGCTGTTGCAAACTGCCTATCTAGTTTGCATAGATAGTTCTCACACAGAGAGGTTCCTTGTTAAAGATGCTCCAAAAGACACCAGTGACTCTTTTAGTGAAAATTAGTCATCCTTGGCCATAAAGGTTTTTCTTTTCTTTTTTACTGTACAGAATATTACAGTGTTTTATTACAGTAATCGGGGTCTGTATTATATTATAGTGTTTTGAATTCAATTCCAGTGTTTTGTCATCATTTTTACATCCAGTTGATATTTTTATATGAATATTTTTTGGGTTGTGGAGCCAATCATCTGAGTTTCCATTGTTTCCTATGGGAAAATCCACTTCAAATAAAAGCGTTTCACTTAAAGAGCATGCCTCCGGAACGAATTAAGCTCTTTATGTGAGGCACCACTGTATTTCAGTTTGAAACCTTCAGAGTGTAATCCTATGCATGCTTTCCTGGAAGTAAACATGCTTTCCTGGAAGTCAACTGAGTAAACCATTGAACTTAATGAGGGTTACTTCTCAGTAGATGTGGATAGAATCGGGCTATTTCACATAAGGGAAAAAACCAACTTGTGAATGAAACTATATATACATCTCCAGCAATTAAAAATTGGCATACATTATCTCTTGCCACTTTATAAGACAACACAATAAACCGCTAATGGTTGTAAACTGCAGTGAATCTATGAGAAAAGAAATGTAAAAACATTGTAAGAGAATAAATAAATAATAAACTATTCTATATCGGTGAGCAAATCATGTAGCATGGGAATAGTCTATGCTGAGAAGATAGACATCTATGGTGCATCTGAAAATCTTACACAAGATTAAAAGTGTGGGAAATAACAGTGATGATGCTAACACCTTATTAGAAGATGACATGGAAAGTTAATTGGTCATTCCAAACTGTAATTCAAAGCAACCTTTACATGCCCCAAATTTATCCAACAATTCTGTTCTTCAAATGTGCTCTTCCATGGCAGCATCCACAGCCATGTCAGTGTTGGTGACCAAATATTCAATACCAACACCATTATGGGCCCCAGGTACTAACATCAAGATCTATGATGGCCCGCCATTTAGCTAGCATGCTGTGTCACTCACTCATTGTTACAATGCCATCTGATTTGCCAAGAGACAGCAAACTCAGGGAATAGCCAGAGAGATAATGGGAGAACCACAATGGGGGAACCACTTCAGTATTTTTCTGAAACAAAGCAGAAAACAGCTTTGCCTTGGGGAAAAAGTTCATTCGAACCTTTGGATCCCTATTACTATCTGGAATTGTCTTTAGTAATTAACGCATTCACACATTCAAGATGGAAAACAGCTCTGCAGCAGTACCTTGAGAATCCAAGGTCCTAAGCAGTATGCCACCTCGAGCACTCTATGTGGAAGGAAAGGAGGAATATCAATCATTTCAATCAATAAAATAATATCCAAAAGACACAGTGTGACCTTGGGTATCTTATGGAAAAGAATTGAAGGTAGATGATGAGTGGGATATGTCCCCTTAGGCAGCCAAATGAATCCCCCTAACCCACTCAAAGTTGGATCATGCATCAGAAGAGAGCAGTAATACGAATGAGAAGAAACAGCCCAATCCAGAGCAACTATTCCTTGCACATAAGAGGCCTTAGGGTGCCCTATCTATCACTACGGTGGAGCAACTGCAAGATGCTCCATCCCAGTTACTCTGGAAGAGGCTTAGGGCAGAGCAAGGCAACATAGGGTGCCCTAAGAGAGGTGGACCTGCTCTGACCTAACTGCTCTGCCCTAAGCAGTTCAGGAGAGGCATGTTGAGGGCATGTTTAGCATTGCCTAGGGCAGAGCAGTTACTCTGTATCCAGAGCCTGTTTTCAAGGCAGAAATGCCCTCTTCCAGCCCTCAGAATTATACCACCTCAGGAGCAGGTATAGTAATGAGCAGACCCATAGGGGTCCATGATAAGGCCTGAGTAAGAATGGCAGTGCTGACCAAAAATCTGAGTTCTTGGCCAGCCTAGCTGCAACCCCTGCCTCTCAAGCTCAGGATATGGAACAACTACAGCAGCCCACTAACCTGGGGATACAGCAGGCCACTCCAAACATCCACCCTCCACTAGAGGAACTGCAGCTGTAACTGGTTGTCAGGAACTTCTGGGCTTTCTTATAAGGCAGACACCACAGCTGTTCCTTGTTCAGTGTGATCTGAGGGGGGTCTCCTCAGGAGCAAGTCCTCCCCATGTGTCAATTACTTAGCATGCTCTGGAGCAGTTAGGGCAGCCCAGGCTTCCTGACTCTCTGGATGCAGCATAACTTTATGTTCTGGATACAGAATAGTTAGGAGAGAGCAGTTAGGGAAGAGCAGGCTGAACTTGCTCTGGATTGCGCCCAAAAAGGGCTACCAGGAGAAAGGCCAGAAAGATGCTCTTTGAGAAACTGGAATAAGAAAATATTCAATGGAGAACTAGCTCAACTCACCTAGAAAGGAGAAGTCAAACCTCTTACAATGTTAGTATTTCCAAGAAAATGAAGCCATATTGTTTCATTACTAGGTTGAAATATTCAGGCTGACATGGGAATCACATCTTCGTGCACATACTCTAAACAATTTATTTTCAAGTTGATGTATATTGAAGTTATTCTAATAGGAAACATTTACATCCTGCTCATATGTTACTAGATTCTTCCCACATACCACTGACCTGGAATATTGCCACCTCTCTCTCTGCTCTTTTAGAACATAACACTTTCACTTCCCAGATAGATGAAGCAGGGTAATCAACAGTATATACAGTATATAAAACTGAAAAGTCACTGACTCAGTCACCAACCAACCAAAACCGCCAGGCCTAGAAATTTGGGGAGGGAAATTTGGGGAATTTGTGACAGAGGCACCCACTAAGAACTAGTTTTCAGAAATTCCAGCTGGAAGGGAGCGAAAAGGGGCGCAACATGTTTTCCTCCCTATACTTTAAAGAGTTCTGACTGAGGGATGCTCTGCACCAACCCCTCGACCTAAAAGCCTGAAATTTGGGGAGGTGTTCTTTACATAACAACACGCACCAAGAACCAATGTTGAGAAATTTAACCCTTAAGGAACTGGAAAGGGGTACAACATGTTTTTGTCCTATACTGAACATTGAAGACTGACTGATCAACATCCAGCTGATGCACTGGGAGGGAAGGTACACAGGGGGTGATGATGCGCATGGGGGATGGTGTGCATGGGAGATGTTGTATGAGTATGATGCGCATGGAGGGATGATGCACATGGGGGGACATGTGCGCATGGGGGATGATGTGCATGGTGCGCATGCGGGGACAGTGCACATTGGGGATGTTTATGAGCATGGGTGGACGAAACACATGGGGGGACGATGCACATGGGGGATGTTGGTGAGCATGAACAGGTTTTTGGTAATTCCCACCGGAAGAGGGTGAAAAGGGTGCAACACATTTTTCCCCTATACTTTCCATTGAAAAATCCCTAACTGATGGATCCCTAACTCTTCCCCAATTCCTGGATCTGGAAGCATGAAACTTGGGGAGGGTATTCTTTCCATGATGTGACCAACCAGTTTCTAGAAATTTAATTAGGGGGATGAAAAGGGATGCAATGCATTTTCGGCCTATACTTAACATTGAAGACTGATAAAAACCAGCCCCAAACCCTGTCCAGGAGGGGTGCCCATGGTCAAGGGAAGATGGTGCACAGGTTGTGTGTGTTGCATGGCAGTATGTTGAACCGGGGGGAGGTTTAAGGGTGTGCCCAGGAACACAGATATTCTTGAAATGTTACTCTTGGAATGCAAGTGCATTTTACTAATGTATTATAAAATTTATACATATAACATATACATATAATACATACATACATAAATACATACATACAAAAGAGAAAAGTCACTCAATTACTGACTGACTCACTCACTGACTCATCACCACTCTGCCAAAACCAATGGGCCTAAAAGCGTGAAATTTGGGGCAGGTGTTCCTTCCATGATGGAGGGGTGCACTAAGAACCGGTTTTCGGAAATTCCAACGGGTAGGGGGTGAAAGGGGGCACAACGCATTTTCCTCCCTATACTTTGCATTGGAGAATTGATGACTCATCAACATTCCGCCCCAACCCCTGGACCGAAAAGCATGAAATTCGGGGAGGGAGTTCCTTCTGTCACATGAACACCCACCAAGAACCCATGTGGAGAAATATCACACTTAAGGGGCTGAAAAGAGGTGCAGTATGTTTTTGTTCTATACTAAACATGGGAGACTGAATAATATCCAGCCAATTTAGTGCTGAGTGCCTGGTGCACTGGGGGGACGTTGTTCAGAGGAAGAGGTTGCACAGGGGAGGATGTGCATGGGGGACTGACTCGTGTGGGGGAAGTTACACATGGGGGGACTGATGCGCATGGGGATGTTGATGCGCATGGGGATGTTGATGCGCACGGGAGAAAGTTGCTCACGGGGGACTGATGCGCATGGGGGGAGTTGCGCATCGGGGACTGATGCACATGGGGTGTTGATTTGCCGTGGGGGGATGGCATATGGAGAAATGTTACTCCCGCAACGCGAGTATGCTTTTCACTAGTATAAATATATAAAGAATCAATTTTTAGAAATTCAAACAAGAAGGGGGTGAAAAGGGGAAACGTGTTTTAGTCCCTATACTTAACATATACTAGCCGCCTTGGGCTCCCCCTTGCGGGGGAGGAAAGGCAGGATATAAATTGATTAAATAAATAAAATAAATAAATAAGATTAAATAAAATAAATAACATTGAATAATCACTGACTCATCAATGTCTAGCCCCAACCCCTGGACATAGAAGCATGAAATTTGGGAATCATATTCTTTTTGTCATTTAAGGACCTTCTAAGAACCAATTTGATCCGAAGTGATGCCCAGTGCCAGGTGTTCCCAGTGGCTGGCATCAGAGACCAGTAGGGGTGCCCAGTGCCGCCCAGTAGTGTGTGGTGCCCAGTAGGGATTCAGGGTGCGGTAGTGCCCACTGCCCTCTACCCAGTGGTCTCCACTGGTGCCAGCTATATGCCAATGACCCTCCAGTGCCTACTGTCCAGTGTCCAGTGGTGTCTCTGGTGCCAATTATGCCCAGTGCCCACAAATATTATTTAAATTGACAATGGGTAAATTCAGGTATGGTAGTTCTTGTAGTAAGAAAGAACAAGACAGGCCCACATACTACCCTATAACTGAGAACAGGATTCAAGAAATTAATGGAATGTATTTCACAGTATTTTTTGTTTAGAAGTGAAACACTCTGTATACCTTTTAGACAACAGTAAAGATATTTTCAAACATGAATATCCAACACTAATTTCCTTAGGCTTGAAAAGCGCTGACAAAGCTACTACCCTTTTGGACTAAGTTTTACTTCCTTACCGCTGCAGTGTCCTTCATTTTTATTGCTGCAATACTAATGAATCTACAAGCAGCCAACCCCTAGGACTTCGTCCTGGCAGCATCACTGCAGCCAGTTACACACAGTTCACCTTATCAAATATATTTGGAAATTCCCAGAATTATGCAGAATCCATAGCTTTCAAAAATCTATGAAACCATGATGTGTTTTTTAGATGGTGGTGTATGTTATACTGCAATCCTAACTGTATTGAAACTTTTCTTAATAAACATGCATTGAACCACACTGTCAGTTTTGCAGCCTATATACCATCTCTGTGTTATAAGATGGGTTAATAAAATAATAGCAGTGGCCATCTTTTACCACAGTGTTCTAGCAGTGACATAGGAAACTATCATCCAAGATTAGTCAAACATTACTTTTCAAAAGGCTATTTCACTAGCTGAGTGCAGCTTGCACAGGCAAAGGTATACCACCCTCAAGTTCCAAAACTTAATAGCACTTATAGAATACTACTATATGAAGTATAACAGATCTATTCAATCATTTACATGTAAACACACTAACTCAAATAATTTTCTATAGTAGAGGCTGTTATGAGAAGAATGGTATTAACTGAGTGATAATAATTCTAAAATCACTTTGGATTCAAACCAGGAAACAGAATAAAGACAAGATTTGAAAAATACAAAGCATGAATTCTCCCAGCTCCAGCAGCAGTATGGTGCTGGGGATCATGTTGCTGTTTCTCCTGACCCTGTAAAAGGGCAGGGACAAGTGCTTCCCTGGATAGTGGTTTATACCGTACCAGTCTGGGAACCACTGATTTAAGACACAGATAGTAGAAAATGGGGAGGAAACAAGGTGGAAGGAGTATGTGTTCCAAGATGTGAACCAAACATGTAGAAGATGCATTTATACCAGAAAGTATTCTAAAAAATTAGAAACAGTCAATTGAAGGCTAAAGACAATTTCCTGTGAGTAAAACCCACTGAACACAATGGGTCTTACTCCTGAGTAGACATGATTAGGATTGTGCTGGAAATCTAGATAGAGTCCTGGAAGATTGTCATTTTTAAAATTTGATATTTTCTTTGATCCTACAATACAAGTCTTTCTCCTTTTGCTGGCACATTATAATGCAAATTATCTCCAACACCCCTCCAACTGGTGTATATTCAAAGCTTATCAGAGCAAGGACGTTTGGTTGAAGTTGATTAGAATTCCATCTATTTTAAGAGATGAGGTTGTTTGTTCATAAGAACATTAATATCTTTTTTGCTCTACCCCAAACTAGAGAAAATAAGGACTTTCACATCCAGAGCTTGGAGTCTGTTAAAGTCCCAGTTAAAAGGCGACCACTATAATCGTTTCATACAATCATGGAGTTGGGACTTAACAGGTCATCAAGTCCAAACCCCTGCCTATAGCAGGAAATCCTCGTAGAGCACCTCTACAGGTGCTTGTCAAGCCTCTCCTTGAAGATCCCCAGTGAAGGAGAGTCCACCACATCCCTCAGCAATCTATTCCACTGCTGAACTGCCATCAGGAAACTTTTTCCTGTCAGAATTTGTTTTCTTGCAATTTGTACTCATTGGTTCTAGATCTACTTTCAGAGGCTGTTGAGAACAAATACATCCCTTCTTCCATATAACAGCCTTTCTATGCAACTATGAGCACAATCCTAACCATGTCTACTCAGACGTAAGCCCCATTGTGTCCAATGGGTCTTACTCCCAGGAAAGTGTCGTTAGGATTGCAGCCTATGTCTCCTTTTAACCTTCTCTTGGCTGAAAAGACCAGATTCTCTCAACATTTCTTTGCAGGGCTTGTCTTCCAGCCCACTGATCATCTTTGTCATTCTCCTCTGTCACTCCTCTGTCATTCTCCAGTGCAGCTCACCTTTCACCACAGTCCATAGTTCAATGAATGGAGGAAAACAGCAGTTCTTCCCCAGTTTCTAATAGAAGGGTTTATAATAGAACATCTTTTTTTCATCATCATCATTTTTTTCATTTCTCATCAGCCTCAACACAAGTTCCAACAGTAATAACATCACGTCTAATGTAATAAACAGAACTTTGATCCCAGCCAATAGGAAGTAGAGTAGAAAAGAACTCCAAGTGTATATTTGAAAAACGAGAGACTGTGACAGTTGAAGAAGAGCTGGGGCGGGGGGGGGGAATTCTGAAGGAAGAGATAAGGAGAATTAAACATATACAAGGACAAAATCAGATGACCAGCTTACCCTATCAACTTGTAATAAGAGATCAGAGTAAGAACACAGCAATTCAGACAACACAAATGAGGCCAGGTGCCAGCAGCAACTGACTAAACCAAATAAAGAGAACTGCTGTTCAACTGCAGATCTGAGAATCCTCACTGGTAGGACCAAAGGCATAAAGTTAAAAAACCATCTACAAGATTGGATGGGGTTAAGTGAGCAGAGTCTGTAACTTTCCCTATCAACTTGTAATAAGAGGAGAGAATTCATTTTCTGTTTCATAACACACATTTAATTTCTTAACACTGCTTGAATTTTTCTAAGGTTGTGGCAGTGGTAATTTAATATCTTAAATTTAAATATCTGGAATGCAGTTGTGAAGAATAAATTCAATCAATCTGCACTATCACCCTTACCTATTTCCACCTTTATTTATAGGTAGAAAATAGGTAGGGGCTTCCCCACTTATTGGATGGGTTAGGGACTGGACCACCATCCAAAATTGAAAACCACTGAAAAGTGGTCTGTCTAATTGAAGAGTCACTGACTGACTGACTGACTCACTCATCAACACCCTGCCAAAACTGCCAAATCTAGAAGCATGAAATTTGGAGAGGGTGTTCCGTCCATGATGGAAGCACCCACTAAGAACCGGTTTTTGGAAATTCCAACTGGAAATTCCAACAACGCCTTTTCCTCCTTATTCTTCGCCGCTCAACTCCAACCCCTGGACCTAGAAGCAAGAAGGGAGTGTGTTCCTTATGTGACCTGAGCACTCACCAATGAATGATCTTGAGAAATTTAACCTTTAAGCATACGAAAAGGGTTGCAAAATGTTTTTCTCCTATACTTAACATTGCAGAATGACTGATCAACATCCAGCCAATTTGGTGACCAGAGCCTGATGCACTTGGGAGGGTGGGTGCACTGGGGGGATGTTGCTCATGGGGGATGTTGCACATGGGGCAGATAATGGGCATGGAGGGTGATGCGCTTGGGGATGATGGCATTGGAAGGGGTGTTGTGCTTGGGAGTGATGATGCGCATGGAGGGGGGGCTGTGCAGGGGGGTGATGATGCACAATGGGAGATGATGCACAATGGTGGGATTGCATACAGAGACATTTTACTCCCATATCTCAGATACATTTCGCTGGTAGTTTACAAATGTTTATAGTTTTATATTTTATTGTTTATAAAAGTGGTTTTAGTTTATAAATGTTGCCTCCAATGCCATTTTAGCTAGGAAATTGAAAATGCCCCTTTTATCTTGCAAATTCCTGTTGGCACACAAATATTTCTGCAAACGGATTCTCATTAACTCTTTCAGGAATGCGATTAGATGAGGAGCTACAACATGGAGGAGGGCAATTTTGGAACAGCAGAGTGAGGTTGAAAGAGCAGAACATGTGTTGAATGAGTTTTGGGTATAACTGAAAGGTGTTGAATGAATGAGTTCTGGATATAATTGAAAAGTGTAGAAAGAGCAGATCATCAGGAAACAAACCGTGAGAAAGCAGGGGATACCTGCAGTTGTTAAACAGTGGTGCACTAAAGCCTTTATATCATTGGTAAGTACATTGCTGATATCTGCTTGACATCACTGATGAAAATTTTTGTAAATAATGACTCAATGTCAAAACTTTAGGTATGATGCACAATAGCTGCAATCCTAAAGACATTTTCCTGGGAGTAAGACCTATTGAATACAATGAGCTTACATTTTGAGAAAGACATGGTTAGGCTTGTGCTCTAAGTCTTAAACCTTTACATTTTTTTCTATGAAAGGAGATGAATCTTTTATGTAAGATTCAGTAACCACATTTGGTTGTAGGACCAAATACTGTAGGACCAAATACCTAACCAAATACTGAAGTAATCATAGTAAAATGGAATGTGCTGAAAATAATTAACCTGTACAAACAATAACCAGGTCTCCATCAACTAACATTCTAATCAACGTTTCTTTAACACACATTTTTGCCATATCTATGGTTAACACAGCAAGTAATGATGATGCAATGGTTTGGTTACAGGGATTTGCAGTCAAGACCATTTTAAGGACCTTCTATGCGTATAGCTTTCTCTAGCAATCCTAAATTAATTAAACTACAATTGGACTTCCAGTGGCAACTGGAAATGCTCTTAAAGTGGGACAGTCTGAGGAAACACCCTGAGCATGCAAAGCTTAATATCCACTTGTATCACCCACTTTCATCTTTAATGAAGCCAGAGTGAATCTTCTGTAACATACAGGACCTGAAATTTAAAAAATTTAATATTCAAACACACAGCCAGTTATGAATTAAGAGTGTACTAAAGGAAGCCAAAGCCAATTACAGATTTGATGCAGCTAAGTTTTCTAATATTTCTACCCAATGGCTAATGTATTAATTGGAAATAACGAAGCAGATATCTTCAGTCCTGTGCTTTTCCTCTAAATAAGAAGACAAAGAACAGGAATGCAAAAAACTTATTCCAGCTCTTACTGGCTGCACATGCCCAGATTGCTCCTGTTTGGAGAGATCTGGGTAGGTGCAGTCCAGCACCTAGGCTGCATCCGGTTTGCTCAAAGCAGGAGTGATCTGGGTATGTGCAGCCTGGTGACTGGGCTGCATATGCCCAGTTCATTCCTGGCCAAGAGCAAACTCAGCAGGGCTCCAGCCTCCAGTCCTGACATGGCCCAGCCAGGACCCCTGTGCTAAAGGATCCTTTTGCAGCTTGGTATCTGAGAACAGCTGAGAAAACTGATGGCAAGGGTGGGAGAGTCTAGTTATCATTTGGGCTGGATAAAGAAATAAAATACTGTTGGATAAATATCTATATCTAGGACAAATTCCTAAGGAAAGGACCATCACAAGCCATGAGGGGTGTGTGTAGATTCCATGCTGCAAATTCCCATTCATTCCTCCCATCTATTCATAAGTAACAAGAGGAATTTTTCAAGGTTGTGAATGTGTTAACAGTTACCAAATAATACTTAAACTGCAGTTGGCTTTTCAGCATACCTATTTTAATGTTCTCATTGCAGAATGGATATAATGAAATAGAGCTGTGTTTCTTCAACAGTGAGTCAAGATCCAGTAGGTGGGTCACAAACAAATTTTAGGTGGGTCCCATTCAATTTACTCAGGGTGACAATATGATTTTTAGTCATTTGTCTGGGTGTCCTCAAAAAGGGCATCAGTGTCCTCCATTTTCGTTGTTCTGCCAGGTTCCATTTAAGCTCAGTTCTCTACACATAGCAAGCACCAATAAGGCTCCTCAGAGTTCTAAGGGGCTAGGAAGCCATGGCTGTCTAGTACGGATTTGGGCAAAGATGTTCCATGTGCCTGGAGGCTTAGAAGGACTGAGATTTTTTGCAGCACCCCATATGTGGATTTATGCATGTGGATCTCTTCCATGTGCATGGGGATATCCTCCATGTGCATGGAGGTACAATATTAAATCAATATAAGTAGAGACCAGCAAAAGGGGAGGTTATTTTTCATGATAAGAGGGAGATTCCCAAATAACCTCACCTTTTGCAGGTTCCTTAACATAAGTTTTATAAAGGACAAATTCCTTCATTCATTCCTCCCATCTATAAAGGACAAATTTTTATAAAACTTGTATTTTGTCATGTCCTACATTTTTCTTGACTTTTCAACATTTTTTGAGTGTATTGTCCTGTTTTTTGGTTACGAACATATGGTCACCCTGAATTCATGGTATTGTTTTTAATATTAGACTTGGCGATACCATGGTATGCATTCAACAAACTGTTACAGTATTTGAAGAAATGCATGGGAGAAAATGTTACAAATCTGTACTTTTAATTGGCTACTATGTATTTGTTTAAAACAAAAATAGTAAATAGTAAGTGTGAATAGGATTGTAGCCTTTGGGATATTTGGGGAATCTTTTTTTAAAAACAGTTAAGCAATCACTTTGGAAGGTTAGAAGGGTTTTTTTAAAATTTTAAATATATTTTTAAACTTTAAATATATTGATTGTCATATGGAGATGTTTAATAAAGTCATTTAAGGCCATGACATTACTTCCAGCTTAATAACTTATGGTAGATTCCAACAGACTCATTCTAAAAAGTGGGTCCTGTTGCTAATATATTTGAAAACTATTGTTTTAGGGATAATTGGTCTTATCCAAGTATAAAGCCCTGGTCCAAAAAGTAAGGTGTATTCTTAGGCTGGCTTTTCACAAAACTCACGTAAAAGATTTACATGATAATCGCAGTGTGGGTACACACAAAACAGGTGTTTCCACATGAAAATAGTACTGCACATCATCATGAAAAGTCAACACCAAGAAGATGCTCATCATTCAGGTTAGGTAACATGTGAACTGGCCCTCAGACTTAGTAACTTGAAGTCATCTTTGATATTTTATTTTGTTTAGGCAAAACAATGCGTTGAACCCAAGTAGTATTTTTACAAGTGTGAAAAGTTCTGTCGAAAGGAGTGAAAAAATTTTTCCAAATACTCCCTCCTTCTCTCTGGAACACTCCAAAACCTTCCTTTTTCGCATGTATTAGTGGAAGTACTAGTTGGAATTCTACCCAAGATCTATGTTCAGTGCTAAATGTGCAGTGCATCCAGCCAAGCTGGCCAATGTTATCTAGCTGTGGCTAGCACCCCCCACATAAGGGTAAAAAGGCTCACCTTTAACATTTATGATGAACCAAGAACATAAAACTTATTCAAAAATATTGTTAAAGATACAGCTTAAGTTAAAAAGCTGTCTTTCTTATATATGAGAGTATTGTTATATGAGAGTACCAAGGAGTATTGTCTATCATGCAAATATGCCTCTATTTTAAAAAATTCAACAGAGGATCCTTACTCGTTCAAAAACAGAGTATGTTGGTACGACAGGCTATATTGCACCTACCACCTCCTTCCCCTCGTGCATTCTTTGGATCTTTAAAAGGCCCAGGCTTATGCTTTAGCTTGTCCCTTCTTCTCCTGAACAGTTCAAGATACAAGGAACCTGTAGCTCTATCCTGTCAAATCATGCCTCTGAGGCATAGTTTTGAAAGTCATGAAGCAGTGTGGGTTTCCCCAACAATTTGGCAAGGAGAGAGCTTACAGAGGTCCTTCTTTTTCAGACTTTTGGGAACAGAAGAGGGAGGAGGATTCAAGACATTACTGTACACACTTCCTTGCATTCCAGCTTTCATTATGCCTTCAGGGGCATGGGAAAGAGTGGAATTAGCAAACTTGAGATACTGCCTGTACCGTCTTGAAAGGTTATTCAAAAAAAATACCAGCTACAAGAACAAGCTCAAATTTCATCCTGGGGCAAAATCCAGAGTAACTATGGGGAGTCCTTCTTCTGGTATAAGAACAATTTACTCTGGATTGCAATATGAATTTCCCATAGGTTTTCACTAGGTGGTGCAGTAACTACAGGTGCATGTAATTTCTCTTACGTGCTCACATAGTTACTCTGGATTTGGCTGCTAATACTACAAGGTGTCAATGTTCTATAGCAGTGGTTCCTAAACTATGGGCTGCAATGCAATTTATATACAGCTAAATCTAATCCAAATCAATTTAGGACATCTGAAATTTTTCCACTTAAAATTTTCATTAAATTATACTGTGCTTACTTAACAGGTTGATGTAGATTGCAAAATCCTGATATTCAGCTGGATGACCATCTGGATACCCTGTGACTCAATACATATCTTAAAAGTAGTCATGGTAAATTCTTCACTTTAACAGGAAAACCCCCATGTGACATAGAACTATGGTACTGTAACCTGCACATTACAAGAAAGCCTTGCATTTTGGCCAGGGAGGCTGGCACTTGGTTCTGTTAGAACAATGAGCCAGTCAAACAAACTGGAACCTCGCCAAGGTCTGCTAACACCTGTCCTGCAGTCAAATCTCTGACCTTGGCCAAGATAAAGGGTAGAAAGGAGTTTCCTGTCATTGGCGTAACCAATAGGAAAAGAGGGATCTTGATTCCCAGGTCTCTATAAGAGGGAAGGGATGGACAGATACACTTGTTCTAGCAACTGCACTGCTGTCAACGCCATAGGTAAATGTAAGTTCTGCAAATAGTCTACTTTGAGACAAGTTGTTGTAGTCAAACTATCAATGAGTGGATAAGAATGTTCAGAGGTAAATCTGATGCCTTTAAATATAGGCTTGGCTTACTATCTAGTGATCTACTGCTTTCCTGTTCCTCCTCCTCCCTCAGTTTTTTGTATATACTGAAGATATGAGAGATGCAGGATCTTATCGCATTTGCTCCGCAGACTGAAAAAAAAAAAACAGCAAAATCCACTGCTACTGCTTGGAAGAGACTGTTTCTTATCTTCCCAGAACTGCAGCCCAATTTAGAGTTCCAGGGAATGGATTTGTGCACTACTGATTGGAGACAAGTTTTAGTTTAGAGACAAGTTTAGTTCAGTTTTAAAACCAGTGCTTGGGTTGTTTATGAAACTGACTCTTAAATATCAGTAATGAGAAATACCATATTTACTGGAATCTAACGCTCCTCTTTTCCAGCCAAATTTAGTCTCCAAAATTGGGGTGCACATTAGATTTGAGTAAATATGGTATTTTTATTATAAGTATAGATCATTATTTCGTTTAACCATTTACTATATTGTAATTTTAAAATGTAAAACAAACTCATTGTTGTATTAATTAGGTAAAAATTATAACATAACCCCATTGTCATATTATCAAATTACTAATTGTTGTATGCAGTAAATTAAATTTTGCACCTTCTTTATAAGCTGAGCATTACAACTGCCTTTAAACTGCCAGTAAAACGCTTTAGATTCAATGGTGCATTCAATTTGAGTAAATACTGGTTATTTCCTAATGCTGTAGTAATGTGCTAATCACTTAACCATAGTTAAGGAATTACGAGCAGGTCAAAAGATCACCAGCTCCTTCTTGCTCACTTAAAACCAATTTCCCTTGGTCAACATAAATCAGAATTTGCTAATCAGGTTTAAAACCTGGTTCCCCAGATAACTTTGGTTCATGGCAGGAGAAAGTCTGCATACTTATTCTCTTTTAACCATGGTGGAAGAATTGGAGATCCTGTATCACTCCTAGAGCAAGTATGGTAGATTTTATCCACACCAAAAGCGATAAGCAGCACTTTAATCTGCATTTCAGATAATAACCTTGTATAAAAGTGGAACATACATTTATTCAGAATACTTTTTATCCTGCTTTTCCATAAGCTCAGATTTCTCTCTTATATCACAATGCTGTCTTACACAGTATATTCTTATACCACCAAGCAGTATCAGCCCTATTTTATTAAAATAAAGGCCAATTTCTTCTTCACAAGAGAATGTACAATTAACACTAACAATTCTGAACAATTCAGAACACTGAAGAACCTGAAAGGTTCCTTATCACAAGGGAAAAATGATAAATGAATTGAATATAAAAAACTAGGTCAAACTAGGCCTTGGACAACTGAGAACCTTAACTCTATCAGAAGAATGCCATTTCCTTTCTGAATTTAAATTGTAACTAATGGAGAAAAAAATTATATAACAGCAAAAGGGCAGAAAGAAACAAAACAAAAACAGAAAAAAAATCTGTTTTGATCTCTGACTTCTACTACAATGCAGGAGACCCATACCACTAATTAACCCACATAATTCCTTTTTAAACAAGGAGAAAGCAGATGAGGTGCACTACAGCACAGATGACAGCTCTAACAACTCAGGCAATAGTCCTCATTTTTTAAAATTACTATTTGTAACCACTAGGAAGCTACACACAAAAGATCAAGATCTTTATTCTTTATACATTTATATGGTGGTCACAACGGATGTCAAGACCAGATGTGCATCATGTCCCATATTTGAAGGCCACCTAATACTTCATAACATCACACAGCCATAGAGCAGAATCAGTTACTACTTTCATGCTTCACAGCTCCAAGATGTTCCTTATTTCTGAAGTTTTGATCTGTCAACATTAATCTTAGTTCAAGTCTGTTCAGTGCTAAAGGAAGATTTAGATTAATTGCTGCCCTTACTTTTGAACTGGAGAGACACGTTCACAGCACATTTTGCTTAATGTGGGCGAGGATCTTTACACCCCATCTGATTTACTTACAGTCAGCCTTGCCCCACCGTTTTCAGATATCAGATACCAACAATTCCTTAATTATAGATTCAACACAAACATCAAGGAAACACTTCATCCTTGAAAGGTTGCACCAGTTTATTTTGGAAACACAAATTCCACACTGTCTAAATACTGTGTTGAAATTCCAAAACCATCCTGGATAAATTTGATGCAAGTCGGTTTCTCTAGAACGTGCAACTATTCCCAATGTAGATGGCAGAACAGCAACGAGGTTGCACAAATTGCACTCAACAACACCTACGGGATGAAACATGCAGTTCACATCAATCACTGTTAATAATGTTGTAATTTCTCATTCAAATAAAAATAAGCAAGTGAATAAGGGTTGAAGGTGCCACATCAATTCAGGCACAAACAAGCAGTCTTGTATTCAAGCTGGACACAGAAAAGCAGGAGGCATGGTTGATTGGTAGGCAGCCATATACCCCACCAACCCACATACCAGAGTTTTCCAACCTTTTTCATCGCATGACACACTGATAAGGTGCTAAAATTGTAAAGGTACACCATTTTTTAAACCATTGGCAAGTATACCTTGCTGCTGGTAGAGAACCCAAATCCCCCAAATGCTCTACTAATGACCCCCCAGAGCTCTAACGTGCACCTGCAGACAATCCATGGCACCCCAGTGTGCCATAGCACAGTTTTTGAAAATCAGTGCCATATACAGAAGAGCTGCTCACCTTTATCCTGAGTGCATGACAGGATCTCTTCCTCTTTGGGGTTAGTCACCTGGGTGATAATGGACGGGTTGTCCATGGAAACAGAGTGCAGTTTTTTTTTTCCACCTGGCTATTTCCCTCCTAGAGGCAGGTTCGGTGTGCGTTTCTTATAGGTTTCTTTATTTATTTTCTTTTTAGGAAATCAATAGGCTGATTTATACGTGAGGAAAAAAAAATAAAAACAAAAACGTAAAAACCACTCCTCCGGGAATGAAGCCAAGCCCGAAAAAATAAATCGAAATAGAAGGCAGGATGCATACAAGTCTCTTCGGTGGTGCCTCTTTCCTTCTTCAGAGGACGGAGGGGGTTAAAAAATGGTTTTTAAAAGCATAAATCCAAACATCACCCCCACCAAGAGGCTGAAAAAGAAAGAAAACCCTGGTGCCACTCCAAAAAGAGAATAAGCCCAGCGCCACTCCAAATGCCTTACGTCAGCCACAAGATAGCCTCCTTACAGGACGGTAAGGAGAGGGGCAGAAAGGGGGGCACCAAACCTTTACAGTTCCCCTTATAAATCCCCTAAAATCTTTATAACCCAGCCTAAAAGCTAAATTTATCCTACTGTGGCTCATAAATGGTGGCCAACCAACCCAAGGCTGCTATCATGTGGGGATCCCTTGCAAAAATAAGAGCACCCAACCCTTCACCTTACCCCTCCCCCAAAAGCCTGATCAAAGACTCCCCACACATAGCCCCCCAAAAGACGGCCAGTGGTGCACCTCTTCCCCTGAGGAAGGGGTTCACACCACTGATCACACCTACCTCCTGCCCCAACACTGATCAAGCCCCCACCTCTGGGAGAGATTACGGAGGTGGTCACCCTCCCTCACAGCCCCCGAGACCCCTGGGGTGACCCCCTGCCTCAAAGCCCCCCTAAATAGACCACTGAGGTACCCCCTGCCTCAGAGCCCCGCAAGGAGACCCCTGAGGTGCCCCCACCACAGAGCCCCACAAGGAGACTCCTGAGGTGCCCCCACCACAGAGCCCACCTTAATAGACCACTGAGGTGCCCCCTGCCTCAGAGCCCTTAAGGAGACCGCTGAACAGGTCCCCTTGCCTGAGAGCTCCCCAAAAGAGACCCCTGAGGTGCCCTCCCCACCACAGAGCCCCCCAATAGACCACTGAGGTGAACCCTCCCTGCCTCAGAGCCCCCCAAGGAGACCCCTGAGGAGGTCCCCTTGCCTCAGACCTCCCAAAAAGAGACCCCTCAGGTTGCCCCAAGAGGCCCCTGAGGTGCCCCCCGCCTCAGAGACCCCCTTGAGGTGCCCCCTCAACAGCTGGTGCCCACCCCTCCCCCCTCAGGGGCCACCTCCCCTCAGGGATGACGTCATCCCCTCCCCCCTCACCCCACCCCCTCCTCGTCAGCTCTGAGGTGGGGAGGGGGCAGCGCGGGGGCCGTGAGGGAGGGAGGGAGGAAGGGCGTCCGGTCTCCGTGCTGCGCCACAGCAGCCTCTCCTCAGCAGCAGCGCCGCCACCGCCTGCACGCCCGCCCGCTCACTCCCCGCCTGGATCCCTCAGAGCCTCCCTCCGCGCTCCCGCCTGTCAGCGCCAGGCACAGGCGCCGCCCCCCAGCCAAGGCAGCTCCCCGCCCCCGCCCACGCCCCTCCTGTCGCGCATGCGCACTACAGGCAGAGCGCCGGGCAGAGCCCCACACGCATCGCCCCGCCCAGCAGCGCGCGGGGCGGGGCCACTGCTCACGCGCGCCTGGAATTCGAAAGGGCGGGGCTCGCGGGGAGGGGAGGGGCTACCGCGCTTCGTTCTGATTGGTCCGCTCCGGGCACGCCCCTGCTTCTCCAGGCAGGTCCTGGGAGGGGGAGTCCCGCCTGCACCTCTGCAGCACTGGCAGTGGCAGCGCAGCCTCTGAGCGCCTGCAGAGTTCTCAGGGAACTGTGCTCCTGAGCATGTGCAGAGGTTTTTTTGGAGCATGGTGCTCCTGAGCATGTGCAGTTTTTTTCAGCAAGGTGCTTCTGAGCCTGTGCAGAGTTCTTAGAGGACAGTGTTTCTGAGCTTTGCAGAGTTCTTAGAGGACAGTGTATCTGACCATGTGCAGAGTTCTTACAGGATGGTGTTCCTGAGCCTGTGCAGAGTTCTTAGAGGACAGTGTATCTGACCTTGTGCAGAGTTCTTACAGGATGGTGTTCCTGAGCCTGTGCAGAGTTCTTAGAGGACAGTGTATCTGACCTTGTGCAGAGTTCTTACAGGATGGTGTTCCTGAGCCTGTGCAGAGTTCTTAGAGGACGGTGTTTCTGAGCATTGCAGAGTTCTTAGAGGACAGTGTATCTGGCCATGTGCAGAGTTCTTACAGGATGGTGTTCCTGAGCCTGTGCAGAGTTCTTAGAGGACAGTGTTTCTGATCATGTGCAGAGTTCTTAGAGGCTGGTGTTCCTGAGCCTGTGCAGAGTTCTTGGAGCATAATGCTCCGGAGCCTGTGCAGAGTTTTGTCCTTCCAACTGGGTAATGAAAGCAAAAAAAGTAATAAATAATCGTGGAGGAGTCCTGGTGCCAGATTGCTCAAGGGGGCAAACTGTGCTGGTCTCCACCCTCCCTTTCATTGGATATTGCTGTTAATGTTGCTGTTCTTGGATGCTACTGTTGTTATTACGTGTATAATTCTTCTCCCCTCCCCCCCAAAAACCAGGTAATCTAAGCAGTAATAAGTCAGTAGCAAGCAGTTCTGATGCTAGGTTGCTCAAAACCCCCGGGGGGGGGGGGAGGGGGGAGAGTCAAAACTGTGCTGACAGCCCACCCCCAGAATACATTGGATTCTACTGTTGTTAATTGAGCAGTGGTCTTCAACCTTTTTCATGCCTTGACCCCAATAAATAAATCAAGTGTGCTGTTGGGGCCCACTCTTGGGACCCTATACTTCTACACTGTCCCCATTACCATCCACCTTATAATACACCTCCCAAAAGAGTAACCAAATATTCTTATTAATACAGTGATTCCTCACGTAACAAATTTAATTCGTTCCGGAGGCATGTTTGTTACATGAAACGTTCTTTATGTAAAGCAGATTTTCCCATAGGAAATAATGGAAACTCAGACGATTGGTTCCACAACCCCAAAAACATTCAGATAAATATATTAGCTGGATGTAAAAATAATGACAGAACACTGGGATTGAATTCAAAACATGCATTCAATATGCATGATCTTATGAAGTCGACTTAGGCTGCAGTCCTAAAGACACTTTCCTGGGAGTAAGACCCATTGAACACAATGGGGCTTACTTCTGGGTAGACATGGTTAGGAGGCTGCAATCCAAGACACCTTCAAAGTGTCTCCCTACTTTCTCCTTCCCTCCGTCCTGAGCCTCTCTCTCCCCTGCTCCCTTCTGGCCAGCCCTGAGCTGCTTCCTCTTCTCCACTGCTCTTCTCTCCCTCCGGCCACAGGAGGAACAGCATGGAAGTGTCGCTTTCAACTATGGGCAGGTGCGCTAGGCAGCCCTGATGCTTTTTAAACAGGCTACCGGCCAGCGCGTCTTCCCCAACTGCCAACGAATGTGTCCTTTACGTGAAGCACAGTTTGTTACGTGAAGCAGAATCCTAGAAAAATTTTTGTTTGTTACGTGAAACATACTTTACTAACCAATACATACTTCAATAACCAAATATTCTTATTGCACTCGTGAAAGCTATTTTAGCACAAGAGCCTGAGCAGGACAGCATCTCCTAATATCTCATTCCCATAGTTGCCACAACCCTTCAGTTGAGGATTCACAATCCCATTGGGGGGGGGGGGGGTCCCAATCCCAAGACTGAATAACATTGTTATTGAGGATTCACAGGTTGGAATTATTCCTTGATGGGCAGTATCCCATCTGGCCTGTTCCTGGTAAAAAGGAATGCCATCCCTGGTAAAAAGTTATCTCGAACATGCGCGGTGTGTGCATGCCTTGCTGCTAGGAAAATTGTCATAGACCCCGCAGGAGCACCCATAGCCTGCAAAAGGGGCAGGTTGCATCTGAGCATGTGCAAACTTCATTGCCTGCTTGTTAATTGTAGCTCATCCACTCAGCACAATCAATTATGGAAAAATGAGATGTTGCGAGGAAGCATCTGAGGATGTGCAGAGTTCCTTTTCCACTTGTATAAACAGCCTTATTACTTTGGAATCAAACAGGGGTGTCCAAACCCCGGCTTGGGGGCCAGATGTGACCCACAGCAAGCCTTGTGTGGCCCGTTGCAAGTTCCTTTTAACATCTCTAATAGATTCTTATATTTATTAAAATTTGATATGTGTATAATTTTTCTGGCCCCCGACACAGTGTAAGAGAGATGATGGGACCTTGGTGCCAAAAAGTTTGGAATGAAGAACATGCACCTGAGCATGTGCAGAAAGCATTTTGTGTTTGAGAAAGAAGCAGATCATCCCCAATTATATTGTACTCCTCACATGCTATCTAGACTTGCAGGGCTTCCAGCATTTCACGGAGAGGGTGACTTGGACGTCCTGCCCTTCTTGGTTTGATGGCCTCCCAAGGGGAATGTGCTCTGGATTGCGGCTTTTAAAAATAAAAAATAGCATGCAGGTGAAGTACCTGAGGTGACATAATAGAATGCACCGCCCTTGATTTTCATTGCTGTTCAGCTGCGTAATGTCAGCCTCACTTACAGGCCGTGCTTCAAACCCTAAAGAGAATCATTAATATTGGAGATTTGGATCTAAATTCTTTTAGATCCTCTCAAAGCACATTCTTCAGATGTGACCTAATAATGAAGACACCTGGAGTTTGACTAAGGGTGCAATCCAGAGTAAATCCAGGGAGTCCTTGCTCCGATGTAAGAAAAATTGCAGTATGACTTTCCCATAGGTTTTCACCAGGTGGTGCCGTAATTACGTCAACATAAATGTCTTTTACGTGCTCCCGTAGATAGTTACTCTGGATTGTAGGAAAAGGAAAAAAGTGGTTTTTTAATTTTCCTGACAGTCTACATGTTGGTTGATTGACTGGGCAAACCTAACCAATTTAGGCTGGCTAAACTGACCTGGCATATCTTCCTGGGGTGGTCTGGGGTGGTTGGTGTATACATATGCACTGGCCAAACCCTCCCCCAGGAGTGGTGCAAAAGTGTCTTGTGATACTTTTGTGACACCCTCAGGTCAGCACAGGACTTATGCCAGGACTTAGGCTGGTCTAACTGGAGCTTAGGATTACAGCCTTCATTATTGTTAGGATTGCAGCCTTATTTAGTTAATTATTTGTTTACTTTTTCTCTGAACTAAGAGTTTGCAAGAATTCAGGTTTATCTTATTTTTTCTGTATGTGCAACCCATGCGGTGTAGCAGGATGAGATCTGACTTTGAATCAGGGAGACACAGTTCCCGATCTCCCCTAAGCTGTAGTTTATTGATTAGCCCTACAATCCAGAGTAACTACAGGAGCACGTAAGAGACATTACGTGTGCCCATCGTTACTGCACCACATAGTGAAAACCTATGGGAAATTCATATTACAATCCAGAGTAAATTGTTCTTACACCAGAGCAAGGACTCCCCATGGGTACTCTGGATTGCACCCTAAGGCTGCAATGCTAAAGACACTTTCCTGGGAGTAAGACCCATTGAATACAATGGGGCTTTTTGAGTAGACATGGTTAGAATTGTGCTATAAGCACCATCTCTCAGTCTAGCCTACCATGATGTTGGGAAGTTATTTATTTATTTATTTATTTATTTATTTATTTATTTATTTATTTATTTAAACAATTTGTATCCCACCTTTCTTCCCCCGCAAGGGGGAACTCAAGGCGGCCAAACAACAATTAAAAAACAATAAAACACCACTAAAATTAGATACCGTAATAAATAGAGATTAAAACACAATTAAAGTGTAGTTAAAATACAATTAGATTAAAGCTAAAAACATAGACTAAAAACGATAAAACAAAAAAGGATAAAAACAAAAGCCCCCCAACTTCTGCCCCCATTAAAAAGCTTTTTTAAAATAAAAGGTTTTAAGGCTCCGCCTGAAGCTCTGTATTGAGGGAGCTTTTCTCATTTCAAAGGAGAGGGAGTTCCAAAGCCGGGGTGCCACCACCGAGAAGGCCCTGTCTCTGGCTGCCACACCTCTCATCTCTTAGTGGCCCCCTCAGATGACCTTACGTGACGGGTCAGATAAGGGGGGAGACAATCATATTTCACCCCCACTGTCTTGGTTTTCGGATCTCCCATCTCCAAGCCGCTCCATTGGCAACAGTACTTGTCATGATGGTCATTGACATCTTTTCTTTCCAGACCTTGCCAGCCTTTTTGAATTTCAAATCTGAAAACAGGCTTTGCAATGTTCCCCGACTTGCTTCTCAATTTTGCACGGACAAGTTTGTTCCTGCACTGGGGGCCTCGTTGCTTTGAACCCTTGTCATTCAGTGTGAGGGGTGGCGCATGATTCAGCGCATGAATGATTGGGAAACATTGCATACCTACACGGTGCAGCTGTCTAAAAAAGTTGGCAGCCATCAGTCATCGTCAAGTGTTGCAACTGTCCCTCCAAACTGTTGAAGGATTAAACTAGGTCCAGAAGCAACATTGCAAAGATGCCAAATTAGATTTAAGTAAGAGCAAGGAAGTCTTTGGAGTGTCTTGTATTGATGAATAAGAATGCCTTTTTAAAAATACAAATAATTGACATTATTTTATTCTTATGTAGGGTTACCAATAACAAACTGGACTGAGCACGTCTACTTTTAACTGTTGGATAGAAGGAGAAAACTTGGCAGGTGCAGCTCAACATGGAAGCGTTTAAAAGAGGGCTTTTGCTTCTATTTTGTATCCACCCTCTAGCAGGCAGGCCTCCGTCAGTCTTGAAAGACTATGGTATCGTGCTCAGCGCTGCATATGCTGCATGTGAAGCACGAAAGCCTGGGTTGGATTGTTATGGAGGATAGGCTGTTCCCCAAGCAGCAAATCCCCCCTCTCCACACCACTGAATTTGTCCAACGGAAAGGCAGAGCCAATACAATTGGTTCCAGCTGCGTCGCAGAGCTGGGCTAAGGACAGGAGCTCTCCCTGTCTTGTGGGGCCGACCCAGGTCTTGAACCCTGGCCTGCTGGTTAACAGGCACAGCGTCTTAACTGAAAAGGAGTGACTCCATGCATGCTGTAATGAGGCTCTATGCAAAAGTAGAGCTTTGCACCCCGCTAGCTATGCCACTGATGTGGATCAAGACAAACAATTTTTACAAGCATAATATGTCCTCCAGTTGTTTTTTTTAACAGTAAGAGTGCTGGGCAGAAGGAACTAAGTACAGGCATTTCCCGCTTTTTAATGGTTCATTTTCTGAAGATCCACTCTTTCAACACCTTTCAATTATACCCAGAACTCATCCGTTCAACACATGTTCTGCTCTTTCAACCTCCCTCGCTGTTCTAGAGGCCAAAATTGCCCTCCCCCATATTTCTGCTCTAACCCCATTCCCAAGGAGTTAATGAGAATCCATTTGCAGAAATCTTCTTGCAAGCAGAAATATGCAAGATAAAAGGGGCTTAAAAAGCATTACAAGGAACATTTATGAACTAAAAAAGATTGGATTCCACTTTTCAACAGTTTTCACTTTTGGACCTTCCAATTCCAAAGTGGGGGGTTCTTGTATTACCTCTTCCTTCACTCTATTTCTCCAACCTATGTGATCCCCCCAAGCTGAATTTTGAATTGTAACTCCTTGAGACAGAGACCTTCCCTCTTCAGGTTTGTAAACGGCAATGCATGGATGCATAAGGAATACCTTCTGACTCCCATGCTATACTACAAGAAGGAAGGGAACTGCGCAAAATGGGTAGCGGTGTGTGGCTGATTTAAATTGTAATTTGCCCAAGCAAGTTGAGATAATTTAAATTGCGCAAATGCTGGCGGAGAAGTGAACCTTTCCTGTTGTGCGGTGCTGTAGCATGCTGCGAGTCTAGCTGTGGCAAAAGTTAATTCAAAATAAATGCACAAAATGCAATAAATAAGTTAGCGCTTGACATTCTTCGACCCGTGCCCACATTCCTCTTCATCTGAATTCATTGCATTAGGGGAACAAGGAGATGGGCAACCGTTACACGGCAGCCAGGCATGTGAATGCTGTTTAGCATTTAGATTAGCTATTAGGTGATGATGATCCAAGAGATATATTCAGGCTTGATAGCAGCCTGTTGGCACAACACTGCTTCCTCTCCTGGAGTTTTTATTTTGGTTGACTTATAGAATCAATATTGTTGGAGGGGACTTAAAAGATCATCTAGTTGGGTTCGCACAGGGCCTTCGGATCGCACTGATGTCCCAACATCAGGAGCAGCCGTGATCAATCGTCCCTTGTGTTGTCCACTCTGCATGGCAGCAGCTTTGCAGACCATGCGTTGAGATCTCCCTCTCTTGGACTCATCCTGCAGGCCTTGGGGGAACCAATGTAGTGCCCCCAGTTGCTTATACATTGCTACCTGGACAGCCACCAAATGAACAGTTTGACTCCTTGGTTTCTCCCCATCTGTGCTGACCTTAGCAGAGGGGGTACAAGATATGGGTATCACCTTGGAGGTGCATTGCCCTTAACCTGGTGCTGGAAAGTTGCTTAGGATTTTGCCCTAAGTCCCCCCAACATTCTTATAGTCTCACTTCTTTTCCTATATTTAGGGTACCTTTTTGGTGGAGAAGTTGACAAAACTGAATCCCACTTAAAGGACATCTAAAAGATCTCCATTTAAAGGTCACAGGAGTCTAGATCCAGCAACTATGGGCCACTACTATTTTCCCAGAACTGCTCACAACATTATATGTTGTATCACAACATGATGCATTGATATTCTTGGGGCACTTGGGGAATGGGGGAATTGCAACATACTACAGGTTTTATCCTGCCAGAGTGTCTACGTTATCCATATTTACTCAAATCTAATGTGCCAACACATCTAATGCGAACTTCCTAATTTAAAAGACTTATTTAAAAAATGTTTACTGGCAATTGTAATGCTCAGTTGCAAAGCAGGTACGAAATTTAATTTTACTGCATAGAACAATTAGTAATTTATTAATAAAAGGACAATGGCGTTACGTTATGATTTTTATCTAATTGCACTACTTTGTACAACAATTGAGTGTTATTTTTATTACAATATAATAAACTGTTAAACTAAATACTGATCTTTACTTATAGTCAAAATACCCCTATTTACTCAAATTTAATGCATCATCGAATCTAATGCACACCCTGATTTTGGAGACTAAATCCAGCTGAAAACGTGGGTCAATATGGTATTTCCTTTAAATTCTACTTCAAAACTGACCTTATTCATTGGGGCTGCAATCCTAAACTCACTTTCCTGGAAGTAAGACACACTGAATATAACATAAATGTTATATTCATTATATTCAGTGTGTTATATTATATTCAATGTGTCTTACTTCCAGGAAAGTGAGTAGACAGGGTTAGGACTGCACCCAAAGTTTCCACCAAACCCTCATCTGAACATAGGGTTGCCGTATGCTCTGGAAAACCAGGACCGTTCCAATTTTTGGGGATTTTGTCCATATACTGACAAGTTTGATGGGTCCTGTGTCAGTTTTGTGGAAGAGAATTATGGCAAACCTATCTGAACGGCAACATCTACATTCTCGTAGCTGTGACTTCCATTTTTGGAATCCTTTTTTGTCCTTGCCGTTCTCATCCCATGCCCTCTTTTTTCTCTTCAATCCCTCCACTATACAGATTCTACATTCCCCTATAAGAGGGAGGCACGAAGCCGGCATTTTTCCCTTTTGTGATATAAAGTGCCATGTACACAAATTAGATTGTCCAAGTAAATAAATATGAATAACACGAAACTTGCCGGATAAATGGATCAATGCCAACTTTATGTATATTTGGTGAAAAAGGAAAAAAAGGTCCTTTTTAAAAAAAAGATGTAAAAGAGCTTTATTATTGATGCAAACTGCTATACTCTTTTCAGTAAATGGCACGACAGATTAAGTAGACCCGCTTTGCTGTAGCTATTAAATTATCATCAGCTATTTATTGCTTTGCACACTTTGCAGTGCTGGGGATCAGTGCTCCATTTATTGTTTCCCAATTTATGCCATGACAGCAAAATTCAGCAAGCTAATCTTGTTCAATGCAACAGTTGTAGGGTCCAGTGGCATAGCTAGAGGGGGTGCAAAGAACTAAGTTTTACAGGGAGCCTCACCACAGCATGGTGTACTCCTCTATTTTGCTCCCACTGCCTGAAACAGCTCCAAAGAGAAAAGTGAAGTGCAACTTACATGGCACATTCAGGAGCCCCCAAAACTTAGTGCTTTGCACCCCTTTTAGCTATGCCACTGATAAAGTTCCTCTTTGGGGTTTTTTATTTTTATTCCAACCAGAATTGGAATCATAAGTGAATTGTTGCACAGTATTGATCTGTTGTGCAGATTCTTGTGAGGGTTCTTTTTTTTTGGGGGGGGGGGGGGTAGGAACTTTGGGTGGGGGTGTGATTGGGGATTGCACTGTGTATTGGGTCTGGTCTCTGGGTGACTTGTGAATTTTGTTGTATGTGTACCCTGTGTATACATACAATGACAATAAATAATTTATTATTGTTGTTATTAGATGTCCACAACACTAATGTGAGCTGTTGGAGATGCAATGTTCATTTCAGTGCATACATGGGGCATTGCTTTGCTCAAGGTTAGCACTGTCTTTTCTCTATGTGAGGAGAAGAGCAGAAGAATCCAAGGAGGGAGCTTGTCTTCCAGGACCTCTGGTGGCCCCGATTCTCTGCCCCCATGTGATCAAACAAAGCATATAACAGGAGTCGTACACCCTTTTCTGGGGCCTGTATTTAGGAATTCACTGACTCTAATTTGTCCTTGTTTTAGCCTTTGGGGGATGTTATTTACATGTTGTGAGATAGTTGCTATAGTTGTCTTCCTTGCAAATTTGTCCCCTTTCTTGGCCTCTGTGCAGCTCTGGGATGCAGATATCTCTGGACTGTAACACGTGCATGTCAGTTACTGTGCATGAACATTAATGTACAGACTGCAATTACGCATGTTATCTCTAGTATGCTTTATTTTTGAGTTGATGAAAATGAATTGTGGGGGCTGTGGTTGCTCAGTGGTTAGAACTCTGCTTGATCTGAATTCCGACCAGCAGATCAAGACCCCAATACTGCAAGACTGGACGATCTCTCATCCTTAGCCCAGCTCCTGCCAACCTAGCAGTTTGAAAGCATACAAATGTAATAGATAATTAGGTTCCACTTTGGTGGGAAGGTAAACAGTGTTCCATGCGCCATGCTAGCCACATGATCACGGAGATGTCTTTGAATAACACTGCCTCTTCGGCCACAGAAATGGAGATGAGTGACCCTATGGCTGGTCACGACTAGCAGGGCAACCTGCAAGGGGTTACCTTACCTAGAAATGAATTGTAGGGCAATACATTTTCCCTCCCCCATTTATATTTAACCTAAGGAACAGGCATCTGTTTGGTGTTTAAAACACTACACTATAAGTATGTCATAAAGGTACAATGTTGTAAAACACTAACTCCATGGATACAACATGATGCAGATGGTTGGGAATCTTCAGCCACAGTTAACTGAGGAGGAGGAAGGTAATTGAAGGAGGCTGTGATGTATGGTATGGTATGGGGATCCCCTCATCTTTACTGTTTAAAAGTTTAAAGTAAAATTTAAAAGTAAAAATTTAAAAATTAGTAATTTGCATCCCCACTAGCTATGCCATGAAGGCTTTCTCCAGAAAACAGAAGTCTTACCCAAAGAAGAACAAAAAGGAAGAGGATGATGATAATGATAATGATGATGATGGAAACCTCTTCAATTCTGAGATGCAAGGATTTCCAGAGCTACTACAGAGCTGGCTGCAAACATTTGAGTTGAAAGAATACTGGCTTGCTGGGTCCAGCTGGTGTGGATTATGGGGCAGAAACAGGACAGGACCTGATGGAGCCTTGAAGAATTTGGAATGGGATGTGAGACCAGCACCAGTTTGGGATGTGAGACCAGCACCAAACTTGCCAGATGTTATGAGCCAGGATCTTGGATTTTGTTAGTGCTATATTTCAACTGTGCTACTGAAAACCCTAGAAGGACCAAACAAACCTGGGCATGGGAATTGCCAGGGAACTCCAATAATAATATATTGGAAGGGTGCAGTTTTAGAATAAAAATGGTAGAGGGACCTTAGAGATCATCTACTTCAACCCACTTTTCAGTCCTGAGTCAGAATGATCCATCCAGAACAAGGTAATTCACCTGGCACTGAATCGCAGGTATCCATCCTGGAGAGGGTGGCAGGGGTGGGGAGATGCAGGGAAGGAGAAGGCAAGCAAGCAATGGCTGGAACAAGGAAACAATAATGTTTGACATTGGAAGTAAATATGGCCATGGAAGAAAAATCCACACACTGCTGTGTAGTGGGTAGATGGTGCCAGTAGTTCCAGGAACATATTTCTTAGTCTGCTTTGGTATCTCTTGTCATAAAAACCTTCATTCAAAACCCTGCAAACTCTATTTACCAAAGGCAAAAGTGAGATGGATGTACACACTGCAGGCACCAACTCAAATCTTTCCCCAGCCCCAGAAAAAGTGCTATGAAGTGTCTGCAGCACACAAAAATACTGCCTGGCACTCCATTTATTTAACGTTGAGATAAGCGGGGATGCCGAGCCAGGGGTCCTGGAATGTGACCTTTGTGTTTTCAGTGACACAACATATTCCAAATGCTTTGGGCCCTGGGTTATCTTTGGCATGTGAAATGAAAACACAGGGCAAAGGAGAAGAATTTCCTCGGCTGACTGTTTACTCGTTCTCCTGACTTCTAGTTATTGAGAAAGGTATTCCAGACAGAGCCTTCTGAAAAGATTGTGGGTGTCCTGCATGGGAAAAGCTTGTCGATCTACTGTACTGGTTACCAAACTGGTTCCCAGTGAACTGGTTCCCAGTGAACAGTGAAACCCAGAAACCTCATGAAAGACCAACCACCACAATCGGGATCTGCAGCCAAAAGGAACTAGTAGTTTGGGAACTACTGATCTACTATATCAATGTATATGCCATTTACTTGTGGGCAGAGGCATACTATGTATATGGCATGAGATGTCTCATGCCATGGGTGCGTACGCCCAGTTTGATATTATTGATGGAACAAAGATGGATTTCAGGTGTTTTGATAGGGTCGAAATTTCTGTCCTCGCTATGGGTGCTAATTTGCCTAGGTATACCTCTGCTTAGGGGGCAGGATCTTATCTACAGTTGGGAAGTGTTGCCACCCAACTCCTCATAGTTACCTGGGAGTTCTTCCTCTGCCCCCTTTTCCAAAAAAGAAAGTAGAGGGACAACTCATCCCTTCAATGAGCATAAGCCTAAGCTCCATCATTTCCTTACCCTACAATCCAGAGTAACTACGGGAGCACATAAGAGACATTACATGTACCCGTAGTTACTGCACCACCTAGTGAAAACCTATGGGAAATTCATATTGCAATCCAGAGCAAATTGTTCTTACACCGGAGCAAGGACTCCCCGTAGTTACTCTGGATTGCGCCTTTAGGATGCTTTTCTGGCACCCGTGATCATCGTTCCCATATTCTGAGGCTCCCTTCTTTGTTCAAATTTAATTGGATGTTATAAAATGTCTTTCCAAGGGCCATTGTTTTAATTAAAAATCTCTACTATTAGGAAATGGATATTGGCCAAGTTTATTCTGTAGAAGGCAATGCATTTAACATAGGGAAGGAATAATTAGCACTGTAGAAGGAGGGCAAGGGACAACGATAATTAAGCATAAAGAAGTACATGAGAAAGAAATTAAAGCAGAGCAAATAATTGACCTACATCTACAGGCAACAAGTCTCTCCAAAACTATATGACGTAAACCTAACCCACTTGGCCACGTTAACTGCCCTCACTAGTATCCCGATTCTGAGTCAGAATGGATTACCTAGAATATCAGTTCAGGATGATGCTACCATTTTGTGTCTTGAACTATCGTATTTATTGACTCTAATGCACCATCAAAACTAATGCACATCCCAATTTTAAAAGGCTTGGATTTTTTAAAAAAGCTTACTGATGATTGTAATATGCAGCTGCAAAGCAGGTGCAAAATTTAATTTTAATGCATTCGAGTTATATGAGAATTATGACATTGGGTTTATGTTATTATTTTTACCTAATTGCACTACTGGCTTCAGCATTGGGTTTATGTTACATTTTGTATTACAATACTAGTGAAATGTACCTGTGTTGTGGGAATAAAACTTCAAGAATAGTTGTGTGCCTGGGCATACCATTAAATGCCCCCCCATGCAGCACTTACCCGTGCCCCACTGCCATGCAACACCCCCTGTGCACCTCTCTACAAACTTCTGCCAGGCAAACCCCCTGCGCAAAAAATGCCCTGCAACATTTTCCCGTTCAATCCCTCTATTCACCACCCCCTTGCATTTTAATGTAACAGATTCCTCCTGGGATACTAGCAGTTAACTCATGGTACTTGCAGGCAACCATATTGGGAATTAGTATCTTAAACAGTGTCACCTACTCTAAACTCCTGGGATGGGATGGATAGATTGTAAATTTAAATGTATTGCTTTAATTAATTAAATCAATCCATCTTGGCAGATGGAGACATTAAGTCAAGGGGAAAAAGATTTCTATTTGCATTCCTTGCTACTCTCCTTTGGCTGCAGCGTGTCCCACAAGGACCTTCTGGATCTATTTTTGACTTGTGCTTATAGGATGATAATTAATGGGATCAAAGTTTATTTGAAACCCAGCCCTGGATTCTAATGGATGGAACCTGCTAAGTGATCATAAACTTTTCTTTGAATTTGCAAAGAGAGAAATTGGCAGTGAGCAGATCATTTAAAGTTCCTGTCTGAAAGACATACAGTGAAATCCTAATCATGCCTACTCAGAAGTAAGTCCTATTGTATTCAATGGGGCCTACTCTCAGTAAAGTGTGTTTAAGATGGCAGCCGAAAAGCACGATTAACCCTACAATCCAGAATAACTACAGGAGCATGTAAGAGACATTACGTACACCCGTAGTTATGGCACCACCAAGTGAAAACCTATGGGAAATTCATATTGCAATTCAGAGTAAATTGTTCTTACACTGGAGCAAGGACTCCCCGTAGTTACTCTGGATTGCTCCCTAAGAGTTCGGTTATCTATCTATCTATCTATCTATCTATCTATCTATCTATCTATCTATCTATCTATCTATCTATCTACAGTATTTATATACCGCTTTTCAACTGAAAAGTTCACAAAGCGGTTTACAAGAAAATGAAAAAAATAATAGCTAATTAAAAGCTAATGGATCATTGGGTACAATCCTAACCACGTGTTCAATGGGTCTTACTCCCAGGAAAGTGTCCTTAGGATTGCAGCCCCTGTTTCCAAAAGGGTTCACAATCTAAAATGCAAAAAGAACACCACAGAAGCCACTTGAACAGACATTGCTGGGGTGTGTAGGGCCAGTTACTCTTCCCCTGCTAAATAAAAGAGGAACACCCACTTGAAGAGTGTCTCTTCCCCAGTTAGTTATACATTGCTACCCCTGCCTGGAATGGCTGCAAAGGGGTGAGTTCTCTGCCCCCCTCTAGCTATGCCACTAGTTGTAAGACTGCTATAAAACTGCTGGAATCCAGTTGTTCTGGCATGAAAAATTCCCCCATAAAACACTATTGCTAAGAAATGCAGTCAGACCGGACAACCACCATACTTCCAGCACAGGCCTTAGGGAGAAGTGTTGGAGGAGGCTAATTTGGAAAAAATCCAACAAGCACCATAATTCAGTGCCTTGTCTTCTTTAAGTAAAAGGAGCCAGTTTTTGCCACTGGAGGACACACATCCTTTATGGGTCCAACTTTATAGGGTCCCTCCCCTATCCTTCTTGAGGAACCCTTCTCCCCACCCTGTCTGTCCAGTTTGTTGACCTCAATAACATGTAGCAGGTGATTAATATTTCTAGTAAATCCTATTTGGATTTCAGTTTTATTTATCCCCCCCAAAGCGGTACAATCCCTGTGCCCATAAATTATTTGCATTTCTGTACAATCAAATAATACAGGGCAGCTTCCGGATGCCATAAAACATCAGCAATCTAAGCTTTGCAAGCAGATTAGCAAGGAGAAGCAGAGAATATGTGTGAGGCATGTTAATTATGTTGGGAATGCAATTTAGGCTGCAGCCCTAAGAGCATTTTCCTGGGAGTAAGCCCCACTGAACTCAACAGAACTTGCTTCTGAGGAGAGTTGAATAGGATTGCACTGCATTTATTAAATGTGGGGCTGTGGGTGGCGCAAGTGGTTAAGTCACTGTACCTGTTAACCAGCAGGCCAGGGTTCAAGACCCGGGTCGGCCCCACAAGACAGGGTGAGCTCCTGTCCTTAGCCCAGCTCTGCGACGCCAGCTGGATCCAATCGTATTGGCTCTGCCTTTCCATTCGACTATTCAGTGGCGTGGAGAGGGGGGATTTGCTGCTTGGGTAACAGCCTATCCTCCATAACAATCCAACCCAGGCTTTTGTGCTTTGCATGCAGCGTATGCAGCACCGAGCACGATACCATAGTCTTCCAAGACTGACGGAGGCCTGCTTTTTTTATTAAATGTGAACATTTCACAATACAAGAGGATCATATAAATATAGTTCAATCTTGCACCCCATGTCTCCAACTTTAATAAAATGCCTTTGCACCAATGTTGGGTTCTTGGGGGGGTGTGATTATTTGGGGACCTCCCAGCAGGACTTTTAATAAGAGTGCTCCCCAACAAGTTGAGCAAAGCACTGCCTCCACCTACTGGCTGCTCAAAAACTCATTCTATAATGCACCAGGAATGCACTCATTCTATAATGTCCCAGCTGGTTGATGGTGCTAAACCTTTAGAATTAATGAACACACCAGGTTTCCTTATACTGGATCAGATAACTGAGCCATCAAGATCAGTATTGCCTACTTGATGGGCTCTTCTGGTTTCAGACAGGTATGCTTGGAGATGCCAAGGATTGAACCTTCTAGTGGCAAAACCTGTATCCTGGACCCTCTTCATTTTAACAGCTGGTGCAAAGGAAAGGAACCTCAATGAGGTCCACCAACTGAATAATGCACCACCACCCCCCCCCCCGGGGTCTTGCTCACCCTATTTGATGTCATTGTTTTCCCAGATCAGCGCCAGATTTCTGTATAAGCTAAATAAGCTTATACAGTGGTGCCTCGCAGAACAAGTGCCCCACATAAAAGAGTGATTCACATAACAAGCACAAATATGAGTTGGGACTGTGCTCCACTTAACAAGTCCGCTTCACTTAACAAGCACCAGGCAACTGCCCCCAAGTTGCTCCACGCTGATGCTCCACGTGGAGCCTGTTTTAAAGAGTTGCCGGCAAGTGCGCTGCTGCCTCTAACTGCCCCCAACTTGCCCCCAACTTGGGGGCAGTTGCCTGGGAGCACCAGAGGCAGCTGCCCCAACTGCCCCCGAAGTGCCCCCCCATCAGCCTCCAGCAGTAGCCCAGGTAAACCCCCAATCCTCCTTGCAGCCTCCTAATGTCTACTCTGAAGTGAGCCCCATTGTGATAAATGGGTCCCACTCCCAGGAAAGTATCTTTAGGATTGCAGCCTAAATAGACTTCATAGGATTGCAGCCTAAATAGACTTCATAGGATTGAATGCATGTTTTGAATTCAATTGTAGTGTTATACACTGAATGCAATTATACAGTTATAGTGTATACACTGAATGCATGTTTTGAATTCAATTACAGTGTTTTGTCATCATTTTAACATACATTTAATATTTTTGTATGACTATTTTTGGGGTTGTGGAACCAATCGTCTGCATTTCCATTATTTCCTATGGGAAAATCCACTTCACATAACAAGTGTGCTTCTGGAATGAATTAACCTTGTTATGTGAGGCACCACTGTACATAAATAAGGGCCCCAAAAATATTTAAGGGAAAAAAAGATGTACATTTCCAAAATATATGATAAAAAGCAAAATAAAACCTATGTACAGGAACAGTGTTTGAGTTGTGTAGGCTCCAATTAGGTCCCATAGCATATTTACCATAGCATATATTCAGCACAAATATATAATTACCATAGCATATATTCAACACAAAAAAGCAACAATTTGTTGTTGACAAAGACAGCTGGACATATTAAGGGCCCCATTACCTTCAATAGTTTAGGGCAGCGTTTCTCAAAGTGGGGGTTGGGACCCCTTTGGGGGTCACCTAGAGCTTTCCTGGGGGTCGCCTAAAGACCCCTGGTGCAGGGGGCCAGGTCAGGCTTGCCAGACCTCCGGCTGTATCTGCGCGTGCCCTGGGGCTGACTGACAGTCTCAGGGCCCAATCCTATGCATGCCTACTCTGAAATAAATCCCATTATAGTCAGGGGGGCCTTTACTCCCATGCAAATGTGGATAGGATTGCAGCCTCAGGGCCCAATCCTATGCATACCTACTCTGAAATAAATCCCATTGTGTTCAGTGTGTGCATAGAACACACATTTCATTTGTAACAATGAAAATACATCCTGCATATCGGATATTTACATTATGATTCATAACAGTAGCAAAATTACACTTATAAAGTAGCAACGAAAATAATTTTATGTTTGGGGGTCCCCACAACATGAGGAACTTATAAAGGGGTCACGGTGTTAGGAAGATTGAGAACCACTGCTTTAGTGCCTCATCAAACCTAAATCTGGTCCTGTCCCAGATGAAGGTGTTTTTTATTTACAAGGAAGGGGGAGACCAAATAATTCTGGTTGTCTTAATTTGGTCCAGGATATTAAATGTCGTAGATAGATAGATAGATAGATAGATAGATAGATAGATAGATAGATAGATAGATAGATAGATAGATAGATAGATAGATAGAATGAATGAATGAATGAATGAATGAATGAATGAATGAATGAATGAATGCTGAGTTAAAAACTGCAACTAACCCATTCATGCCTGAGGGTGCAATTTTTTTGAATTGCAAAAAAATGGACCACTAATGGGGCAGTAGGCATAAATGGGTTAAAAGTGGATGGAATTAAAAAACCAGGGTAAAGAAGAACATCTTCAGCTGGGATCACAATGACATCCAACAGGGTGAGCAGGACTCATGGGGAGCATAACTCACAGCTGGTGGACCACAACTGAAACATTTCAAAGCATTAACTTGAGAAAGCAATGGGTGGGAGAGATTCAATTGAGTCTAGGCAGGTTCATGTGGATGGTAATAGAGGTAGGGTTGCCATAATGCTCTTCCACAAAATCAGGACAAGACCCTCTGTCCCATTTGCCAGTATGCAAACACAATCCCCCAGAATTGGGACTGTCCCTGTTTTTTGGAACATATGACAACCCCAGGGGGCACATTGATATCTGGGATCTTATGTATGATCGTCGTCTCTTGTGATACCCCAAGGAGTCACATTTGTCTTAAAATATTTGCAATTGTTTTCCCCTCTCAGTGGGCCACGTGGGCATCGAACTTCATCTTGAAGTCCCAGTATTACCAGGCACTTCCAATGCACTGCCCAGTGCTATCTACTGCTCTTTCCCACCAGATTCCACTGCCTGATCTTCACGTCAGATTCTACCTCCTGACTACTTAAGAACAAAAGGAAAGCCCTCCAAGATCAGGCCAAGCCCCATTTATGTTTCCATCCTGCTTTCATCAATGGCCCACCAGCTGCCTTTCCTAAACTCATAAGTAAGAGAGGCACCAGTAGCATAGCTAAGAGGGTGCAGGGGGTAGCAATTAGAGTGGGCAACAAGCTTTAGGGGGCCAATGAGCTGAGCTTGACACTAGTGGCCAAAGTTGTGAAAATCTTGGTATATACAAGTACAATAATATCATCATGTTAAATACTGTATTTACTCAAATCTAACGCTCACTTTTCCCCGCCAAATTAACCCTTCAATCCAGAGCAGCTACGGGAGCACGTAAGAGACATTATGTGTACTCGTAGTTACTGCACCACCTTGTGAAATCCTATGGGAAATTCATATTGCAGTCCAGAGCAAATTGTTCTTACACCAGAGCAAGGACTCCCCGTAGTTACTCTGGATTGCACCCTAAGTCTCCAATATAAGGGTGTGCATTAGATTTGATGGTTAATTAGCAAATGTGGAATTTTGATTATAAGTATAGTGTGTGAATAAGATTCGATGGTGCATTAGATTTGAGTAAATGTGGTATCTTTGGAAAGGTAATGTAGTGCAGAATGCAATGAAACAAATTGTTTTGAAATACCTGTATTTTATTGATTAGCAAAATGTTATGGCCAATTAAACAGAAAATTAAACCACAACTGTCTTATAAATCAAAAGTGGATTTTCTTAACTCAGAACTGACCTATGAGAGGGATTGTTCTTACAGCTAATGAAACTGTAACCTGATGATGTGCCTTGACAATTTCAGTGCCTTGCCAGTGTGCCATGAGAAGAAAAAGGATGAAAACCACTGCATTAGTAAGGGGCACACTTTTTATTTCATTTACTATAGTTAAAATAATATAGTTAATGTTTACTACGGTTAATTTTGATTAACTACAATCCAGAGTAACGACGGGAGCACGCCAGAGACATTACATGCACCCATAGTTACTGCACCACCTAGTGAAAACCTATGGGAAATTCATATTGCAATCCAGAACAAATTGTTCTTACACCGAAGCAAGGACTCTCCGTAGTTACTCTGGATTGTGCCCATAGTCAAAATCTTTTTTGACCCCAGCTATCCAAAAGAAGCTATGCCACTGGCTTGGAATGAGATTGAAACAGAAGAGCAAGCACAGTATGTGGTGAGCTGCCGGGGAGGAGGAACGTTTTTAAAATTCTGGATTTTCAGTTTTTTAATAAACTCATGTCTGATGTCACTTTGGGTTGCATCACCACTTCTGGAGGATCATTTGGAGGTGGGCACCAGGCTACATGATCATTAGCGATGCCACTGATGGGCACAGATGTTTCCCAGTATTGTTCCCCTGCAACTAGAATTTAGAGGCACCATCCTGTTGGTCGTGGAGCTGTAACCATCAAGATTGCTGCCATTCCAAACATGAATATGGCCAATCCCTTTTTCAAAAATCAGCCAATCTAGTAACCAATATCAAATCCCGTGGCAATGAGTTCCACATATTAATTATGCACTGTGTGAAGACATTCCTGTTTTTTGGTCTCATTTTTTCCACCAGTTACCACTCATTAGGATCTCACAACCAGGATCTCACAATCTGTGTACCATGAGTCCTGGCATCCTAAAACTTGTGATCCTACTTGTGACTATGAGCCAAATCCTATATGTCTACGCAGAAATAAGTCCCATGATAGTCAATGGGGCTTACTCCTAGGAAAGCATGGATAGGATTGCAGCCGCAGTTGCTGTGGAATCTGCATTTCAGCCCGTTTCTGCACTTTCTAACATGCCACATATTTCCATGGAAAATTATTCTTGGCTAGAAGCCTTTGATAAATAAAAGATTATATCGTCTGTGTACAATTTTGTGTTGGGATTTCTTTTTCTTCCCCATGCAATCCATATCTCAAGTTTACACAGCTGTTTCTCGTGTTGTTGTTAAAAGAGTGGCAAACAGAGTCCCCCAGGAGACGGGCTGCGAGAGGCATGCTCAAATGTTCGTAAAACAACACATTAATTGCGTGTCATTAATAAAATATCTTGTTATACCTTTTTAATTATTTTCTCATGGCAGCTTAACAAAGACCATTAGCCCTATAACATGATAAAGGGTCGACAACCCAATAAGGGTTTTGGTAATAAGCCCTTTTGAGCAATCATCTGCTGGAATAATTAGCAAAATAATTAGCAAATAACTTGATAATTAGCAATTTGTTCAAACCATTGTTGCACGTGTCTACCTTTGATCTGGTCTGCTCTTTTGACATTTGTCTCTGGAGCAATTTCCGGCACAGAATAAATATGAAATTCTGTGCATCACTTTCAGCTTAATGGTTTTGAATTTAAATCTGAAAAAGTCAAAGTTCAGAGCCAATCCAATTTTCACATCTGACTTGCATCAGCCATTAGTTTGTTACACTAATGTAAAAGTCCCATAGGATTTAGCTTTTAGGTTTTTTACTACAATAATGGTTGCTGTTTGTTGATACAAATATACTGGTGGAGTATAGGGAGGCCTGGTGTGCTGCAATCCATGGGGTCACAAAGAGTTTGACGCATTTGAACGACTAAACAACAACAACAACAATAACCTCCAAATCTGAGGATGGAGAAGGGAGAATCAACAAAACCCTTCTGGGAAAAGGGGGGGGGGCATAAATATTACTATGTGTCAAAGAAGTGATGTTTCCTGAAAATAATGAAAAAGCTGAAATGTGCTTATGTGTTATGCGTTTGCAAATTCTCTGTTGAGATGCTTCTTACCGTGCAATTTTATGCACATTTACTGAGTAAATGGCTAAGTTAAATAGGACTTACTTCCAGGTCAGCAACTGGACAATGTCATCCCAATCATGCACAGTTGGAAGAAATTCTGCCTACAATATAAACACCATCCTAACCATATCTATTCAAAAGTAAGCCCCATTGTGTTCAATGGCTCTTACTCCCAGGAAAGTGTCTTTAGGATTGCAGCCTGTGTGACGTTTTTAACGGTTCTTAGGATTTCAACCTCTCTGTTTCAGGGTACAAAGAATTGGCCTGTTAGTAATCAGCAGCAGCAACAATCAGGGAGTTTTTACCTTTTGCACTAATATGTAGTTATATTTGATATAACTGATATAATATATTTGATATATTTGATATAACATATATAAGTATGTTTCTTAAATTCTTGTATTTTTTTTTAAACAAGGACCAAGTAGCAAATCCTTAGTGAATGCTTGCTTTAGTCCTTGGAGAGCTTCCTCTAGCCAGACTAGCCATGGTATTGGGGCAGGGTCTAATTAGGGTGCAATCCTAAGAAATTTACCCCACAATCAAGAGTAACTACAGGATGACATAAGAGGCACTTACTCTGCATTGCTCTATGCATTTCCCATAGGTTTCCCAAGGTGGCACCGTAACTTTGTCAGTGTAAAAGGTCCCGTAGTTACTCCGGCTTGTAGTCTTAGGCTGGTCTAACTCACCTGGCATATCTTTCCATGGCAATGTGGGGAGGTCAGCGTATGCCTATGCACTGGCGAACCTAAGTGGAGATTAGGATTGCAGCTTGAGTGCCATCCATTCAGCCCAGAAGGTGTTCACCTGCAGATGAAATTATCTCCATCCTCTGAACTTTTGTCAGTCACAGAGATGTGAAAGGTATCAAGGTACAGCTTTTAAAAAAGCTAGCAACCTAATACAGCACTGTGTGTTTTGTGCAAGACCCAGCCATTTCTAAGCACCAGACACCCACAGTTTAGTCCGGGACGTCTTCACTATTGAGCTTCCTCTTTCCCGGAGCACCATACTGGATCCTAAAGATTCTAACAGCCAGCGGCATCACAAGGGGAGCGTGGAACACACCAGGTGACATGCATGAAAGGGTGACAACACTACTCACCAAAATTTTATAATAATTGATATTATAACTGTTATAATTTTATAATATTCATATTTTGGAATATCGTGGAATGGAATGTTGGAATGAATACCAACATTCACATGTCAGCTGATGTGCGTTTCATGCAGAATGCAACGTAATAAACCCTGTTGAGATATCTCTAGTCTATCTAATGTTCTAGCAAAACTATATACTGGCTGAGGCAATATATCAGCATGCTCTTCACCTGGGGTATCACTCCATCTACTTCATGGGAGGAGGCCCATCTCGGCAGTGATGAGTATTTGAAAAGTAGCTGTAGGACTCAGGAGTTAATGGCAACACTGATGTCCCCACCAATTAAGTACTGTATAGATTTGAATGAGTGGGTATAGATTTAGGGTGCAATCTTAAGCATGTCATATGTAAATCCCATTGTTCTCTATGGAACTTACTCTCAGGAAAGTGTGTTTAACCTTAGTGGTGCAAAGCACTGAATTTTACAATGGTGTGCAAGTGGACCCTTCCCCTTCTGAGCTATTTTGGATGGGGAGCCTCTGTTTTGCTCGCCCTGCCTTGAGTGAACATCATGGTGAGGCTCCCTGCAAAACCCAGTGCTTTGCACCCCCCTCTAGCTATGCCACTGATTTCAATATATACAATACTTAAGTGGTGGGACTTCAGTATTGCCATTAACTCCTCGGTCCTGCAGTAGCTACTTTTTCAATACCTCCTGCAGCTTCTGCTTCCTAGAAACGGCCTATTAAAGGGAAATATTTCTCCTTTGCTGCCTTTCACCTTGTGAGATATTTATGTCTGGCGCCAATATTACTCCCCTGTGCAAGTCCAGCCCTGCTTCTCATTACTCCTGTATGTCCGAGCCTCTCATCCATTCTCATAACACAGCTACTCTGCAGGAACTATTGGCTGCAGTCTCAGGACATCGTAAGGTTAATTCCTCCCCCTATATTCTTTATGGCTTTTTCTCTATAATTCATTGCAGAAAGCACTGGATTTATGTTGTTCCATCTCATAATAGTATCGCTTTGGGGCCAGAAGATCATGTCATTGAATATTCCAACAAGTCCTTCTCCAATGTGCAAACCCCAATGGGGGAAAGACCCACCTGGCCTGTAATTGAAATAGCTGGACAGCAGCCGTCATTCATTTGTATGGCTCCGTTTTGCTTCTTCTTGGCTTTGCCTCCGAAGAAGTGAGGCTCCCTCCAAGACCAACTGCTCCACCCCCTCTAGCTATGCCACTGCTTGCACACTGAGTGGGTTCAGCCAGAAAATGCCAGGTGATTCCAAACTTTCCTTTGGCCTAGAGGGAGGGGGTTGCACCATCCGTGACACCTCCTTCACCCCATGACCCAAATGATGGAGCTATGCTCCATATTCTTATGAGCTTCTCCAAACCAGCTATTCTTGGCGCGTTGAGTCATCTGTGCCAGAGCTGACATCACCCTTCCGCATCGGGCACTGTTGTGACATTTTCAGTGGGCCATTTGAGACCTCCCTCCATAGCCTGATGCTCAGCTGCAAGGTGCACATGGCTCTTCTGCCGTCAGCGCCATCTGTTAGGGAGATGTGATTCCTGCCCGCAAATAGCATCCCAGGTTCAAAAGGGCAAGAGGAGACTGCCTTGCAGCTACAGTAGGCCAGGAAGAGCCACGGTGTGCCACACGCATGATGTTCCTCGTATGCAATTTGCTTCATTAGGAGAAAAGTAGTCTTAGAAGCATTATAAGTGGTCTGAAACTGTAATGGAATTGGAAGCGGCTTTTTACTATCAGTAGGATTCTGAAATACTGTTGCATGTCTTGGGGCTGAATACAAAGGCATCAGGACTGAATTGTATTCTTTTTACACTGCCATATTTACTCAACACTAACAGGCACTTTTAAAAGCCAAATATAGTTCCAAAACTCAGGGTGCACATTTGATTCAAAGGTGCATTAGATTTGAGCAAATATGGTATTTTGATTATAAGTACAGGTCAGTAGCTTACTATATTGTAATAAAAATGTAACATAGGGCAAAATCCAGGGTAACTACAGGGAGTCCTTGCTCCAGTGTAAGAACAACTTGCTCTGGATTGCAATATGAATTTCCCATAGGTTTTCACTAGGTGGTGCAGTAACTACATGTGCATGTAATGTCTCTTATGTGTACTCTGGATTTGGGGGATAAACCCATTATTGTATAAAGTAGTGCAATTCAGTAAAAAAAATCATAACTGTGTGCAATTCAGTAAAAATCATAACCATTGCTGTGCCTGTTGGAGCCCAGCAGTGCCCATTGCCCACTGGTTCCTGCCACCCAGTGACCCGCAGGGGCTGCCAGTGCCCATCAGTGCCCAGCCATGCTTGGGGCCCACAAATATTCTTGAAATTTTACTCCTACATCAACAGGTAAAATCTCATCATTTATTATCATATAACTCATTGTTGTAGGTAATAAAATTAATTTTTGCCCCTGCTTTGCAACTGAACATTTATCTCAAGCCTTTTAAAACAGGAGCGTGCATTGGATTTGATGGCACATTAGATTTGAGTAAAGACAGGGTATTTTGATCCCTTCCTTCCCATGTCCATCAGAAGGTACCTGATGCAATGATGTAGCAAGAGGCCGATGCAAACCCAGCCAGAGATGATGCAAAGCCAGCTATTTTGAGTTTTCAACTTGAATAGCAGGTAGAAATTGCAACTGACCAGTTACAAACAAAGCAGGAATAATAGCAGAGTGTCGCACAATCCTGCCCGTGTCTACTCAAAAGTAAGCCCCATTGTATTCAATGGGTCTTACTCCCAGGAAAGTATCTTTAGAATTGCAGGCTTTAGAATTGCAGAGTTTAGTATAACCCTACAATCCAGAGTAACTATGGGAGCACGTAAGAGACATTACGTGTACACATAGTTACTGCACCACCTAATGAAAACCTATGGGAAATTCATATTGCAATCCAGAGCAAATTTATCTTATACCGGAGCAAGGACTCCCCATAGTTGCTCTGGATTGTGCCCTTAGTCAAACAAACCAACACCAGTCAAAATTCACATATGTTCTGGAGGAGTTGAAGATTTTCGGTGATTTGCAAAGGCAAAGGCAGCCCCACATAAAGCACATTAGAGTAGTAAACTCTGGATGTGACTAGAGTGTGGGTAGCCATAGTTAGGTCTCAATGTCCCTGGAAAGGACACCATTGGACTAGCAACATAGTCTGGGCAAAGGAATCCCAGACATCCAAAGGCATGGTCATGACGCCATCTGATGCAGGTTGTATCACTGGCAGATTGCAAGGGGTCTGATAGGATAGTGGATCTGGGGTGATTTTCACCCAGAGTGTGCGACTACTATAGGTTTGCCATATGTCCCGAAAAACAAGGACAACCCCAATTTTTGGTGATTGTGTTCACATACAGGCGAATGTGACAGAGGGTCCTGCCCCGTTTTTGTGGAGGAGAATTATGGCGACCTTACACTACCTCCTTCCAACCTGCTTTTGGACTGTTGCCATAAAGGATCCCACATGTGGAGAGTCAGTCAGAAATGAGGATGCCTTCTGAGAATGACAATCTGCCTGGGACCCTTCAGATGTGATGTAATCAACCCTGAAGTGAGGTCATGGCCAAAAGTATCATCAAACTAGGGCTGCAGTCCTAAACATGCTTCCTTGGGAGTAAGACCCATTGAACACAATGGAGATTACTTTTGAGTAGACATGCTTAGGATTGTGCTCTAAGAGACATTACTGTGATGCTCTCCATTACTACTCAGAAATAAGTTCCATTGTGTTCAGTGAGACATATGCTGCAATCCTAAAGACACTTTCCTGGGAGTAAGACCCATTAAACACAATGGGGCTTACTTTTGAGTAGACATGGTTAGGATTGTGCTCTTTAGGCTGCAATCCTAAAGACACTTTCCTCGGAGTAAGACCCACTGAACACAATGGGACTTACTTTTGAGTAGACATGGTTAGGATTGTGCTCTTAGGGTGCAATCCTAATGCATCTGCCCCTGCGCATCACCCGGTGCGGCGCGCAGTGCATCAACCCTGGGTTACATGCGCCTCCTGAGATGTGCACAGGTGCCAAAGTCGGCGTGTGCACATTGTCTCTTCTGAAGCCAGCTGGCACATGTGCAGTGTCCCTGTGCATCAAAAGGAACACTGTGCATGTGCAGTGTCCCTTCTGAAGCTGCTGGCTCTTCCTCAGGAGCAAGGCCCAATAGGTCCGCAGAGACACACTGCACATGATGCGCAATGCGTCTTTGCACACAGTGCCATTCCAGCCAGCTCTGAGATGGAGCAGCAGCTTGTGGCTGCTGCTCCACCTCAGATCTGGCTGGAATGGGGGGGGGGGGACTGATGCCCAGGGTCAGCCAGAGGAGTATCAAACTCCTTTGGTGTGTCACCCCCGGCGGCGCATCACCCAGTGCGGACCACATCAACTGCACCACCCTGATGACATGGTTGGGTCTTCCAATTCCCGTGGTGATGTAGGGAGGCAGGTGCATGTCTGTCCACTGGCCTAACCTTTCCCCAGAGTGATGCAGAGTTGCCTTGCAGCATATTGGCGACACTCTCAGACCAGCACAGGATTTGTCTAACTGGGGATTAGGATTGCAGCCTTATACCCAGGAAAGTATGGATTATATGGATTGCAACCTAAGTGCCCTATGATGCCCAGGGCCTTAATCCAATATGGCTGCACCCATTGTAACCCCCATGAAATGAACCCCACTTTGAGAACCATTTCCTTACAGGATTGATATAAGGAGGGAAGTATGTGTAGTATCCAGAACACCTTGGAGGCAAAATGAGACAAAAATGGCAATTAATGATGTTCAAGAAGAGTATATTTTTGGGTCCCTGGGACTTATTTTACCCTTTTATGCTTTTGTTATGCTGGTGTTCGTTTTACTGACAGAAAACATCTTTTTGAAATTTCTTACCAACTGGGAAATAAAGGACACCTTACGCCTGGCAAACGAGAAAGAAAGGGGTTTCTCTGCACAAAAAGCTGTTTGTTGGAGCCTCCTCTGCTTCATCTAATATGTTGTTTGGTTAAAAAATGAAAGCAAGTGAAGTACATGGTTGAAGGGGAGAGACATAGTATGAGCCACTTTAAATGCATACACACGCACACACACATACACGCATGCATGCATGCACACATGTTGTCTATAGTTCATATTAAAGATGTTTAGCATCCGACCTGAATTTTCCAGATTTGCCCTCTTTTCTAGTCTCCTGTTCAGGTGTCCTCCAAAAGGGCTTCACTGTCCTCCATTTTGGCTTCATTTTGGAACTTTGCAATGGTGTGCAGAACCCCCTCATGTCATATGTCGTCGGATTCGTACTGAAAAGCAGAATCCAATGCAAAAATCAATTTTGAAATATCTACTTCCTATCGAAGGTTATGGCAAAAAAAACTAAAAATAAAAAATACGCATTGAGCTCTATGGAAAAGTGAAAGTGCCCAATATCGCAGCTTTACTCATGAGTAGGCAAAAGTGCCATTGTCTGCTGGAAAGGCCAGGCTGAGAGGAATCCAAGACCTTGTCCTCCTTTTGAGCTTTGGGCATCTGGTCACTCTGTGTTTAGGTTAAAATGTGCCATTGTAGGGTAAGTCTTGATTAATCTGTCCTTAAGAGTTCAGTCTCATGATGTATCTATTTTCTGACATGCAGGGATAAATTCAAATATATGAATGGCTGAAAAGTGTTGTAGAGATGATTCAGATTTATGTCACAATGGTCTAGACTAGAATGCAGTGGTCGGACCCCATTCCAATCCCAAATTCCAATTGCCATCCAAATCAGGCCCCACTGAAGAGACAGAAAGCTTTTGATATCATAGAAAGGGAAAGGTGTCCCCCCAGGCTGTACTGCTAGTCATGACCGATTGTAGGGTGTGGTGTTCATCCCTGTTTCTAGGGCCATATAGCCAGCGTTGTCCGACATGTGGCCCACATGCACACAGAACACTGTTACCTTCCCACAGATGTGGTACCTATTTGTCTACTTGCATTTACACGCTTTCGAATTGCTTGGTTGGGAGGAGTTTGATACCATAGCATTGTGGAAAAGCTCCAAAGGGAGGAGTAGAACAGCTTGCACATTGAGGTTCCCTGCAAAACTTAGTGCTTTGCACCCCCTCTAGCTATGCCACTGCTTGGCTGGTCCTGGAGCGCTGTACTTAGTGCTTTGCACCCCCTTTGGCTATGCCACTTCTTGGCTGGTCCTGGAGTGCTGAACTTAGTGCTTTGCACCCCCTCTAGCTATGCCACTGCTTGGCTGGTCCTGGAGTGCTGAGCTTAGTGCTTTGCACCACCTCTGGCAATGCCACTGCTTGGCTGGTCCTGGAGTGCTGAACTTAGTGCTTTGCACCCCCTCTAGCTATGCCACTGCTTGGCTGGTCCTGGAGTGCTGAGCTTAGTGCTTTGCACCTCCTCTAGCTATGCCACTTCTTGGCTGGTCCTGGAGTGCTGAGCTTAGTGCTTTGCACCACCTCTGGCAATGCCACTGCTTGGCTGGTCCTGAAGCACTGAACTTGGTGCTTTGCACGGTGCACTCCCCTCTAGCAATGCCACTGCTTGGCTGGTCCTGGAGAGCTGAACTTAGTGCTTTGCACCCCCTCTAGCTATGCCACTGCTTGGCTGGTCCTGGAGCACTGAACTTTGATTGACACATCAGCGCCCTTGCTTTGTTCATCAAACCACCACCCTCTAACCAGCAGCTTGTTTATTTCCAAAGCAGTGGCTCCCCACAGTAGAGTGCCAGGCTTTATCATAGAGTATGTCTGGCCATTGCTTAACATCCCAAGGACTCGGTATTGTGAATGGCGTGCTGTGTGGATAACACCAAGAGAAAAGTTTTCATTCAAAGGCCAGGTGCTCGTGTGCTGCAGCTGCACCGTATCTCCAGGGGAGTCCATCTGTTCGGGGAGGCTCTGAATGACAGAACGTGTGCCAGGATTCCACAGAGGCGTTGTGGCTTTGATAGATTATCTGAATGGAGGGGGAAGCCTGTTCGACAGGGATTGCAGCTTGCTCGGTGGTATCAGGACACAAACGGCTGAGCTGTCGCCAGCATCCTTTAAAATTGGTAGGCTTTGTTGCACTAATTGCAGAATAAATCACCAAATAATGCAACATTTATTTTTAAATCACCAAATAATGCATTTAAATCACCAAATAATGCAACAATGTACAGTCCGTGTACAATTTATTGCACATCATGTCCCATTAATACTGCATTTTCAGATTTATTAAAATTTCATGTCTCACTGTATATGTATTAAGTAACTTACGATGTTTCTTGGGGTGAATTTATATGGTACCAGTGGTGTTCAAAGGTGGTGGCCAGGAGGAGGCAGAACCTTGGTTCCTGGTCATAGGGAGTGCCCAAGAGGCCAGTAGCATATAGAAGGGTCGCACATGGGGTTGCCATATGTCCCAAAAAACAGAGACAATCCCAATTTTGGGGGTTGTGTTCACATACTGGCAAATGGGACAGAGGGTCCTGTTCAGATTTTGTGGAAGAGAATTATGGCAATCCTAGTTGCACATCCTTCTGTGGCACTGAGCCACCATATCCCTTTGAAACCAAGGAAGGCAGCCTCTTAATGACAAAGGTTCAAGGTTTGTCGGAGCAAAGGTTTAAGCTTTGTTTGCGCCAATCTCCTACGCTGTGCCCAGCCTCCCCCACCCCCACTACTTCAGCTATGCAATCCTGGCTAATGAATGAATGAATTGCTCCACCGATTGCCTTTTCTCTCCTAGATGAACTTGTTATTTATTGTCAGTTGTTTGCTGAATTGAAAGCAGAAAGCCCTTTGGTTCCTGGAATTACACTTCCGAACCCCAAAAGAGCCCCCCTCCATGCCCATCCATTAAAATCTGCAAGTGGCCAGTCCTTGGTGGACACCTACAAAAACCATAAATCAGGCAAAAAGCAACTGGGTGGTTATAGTCCTCATGAAAACTGAGTGCTGCTTTTTTTTTGGGGGGGGGGGTGATCAAGGAAACCCGAGTTAATGCTTTACAAAGCCCAAGGTCAGGATTGAACTTAATTACTGGAAGAGCTTCAGCAGAAGGGAAGCATCCACCATGGCTGCTGACAGGGAATAACAAGAGGATTAATTTCCAAAAAGGCCTCTGGCAAGCGTCTTGCTCTGGCTGATGCACCATCGGTGATTAATGCTGCATGATTCCCAGAGTAGGTACATGGCTTTAGTGAGAAGCAGTGCAAGACAACAGGCGAGCATGTCTTTCTTGCTTTAGTGAGAAGCAGAGCAATGGCTCGGTGTGCAGAGCAATGCTGCAGAGCAACGGCTCGGTGCGCTGATCTGCAGCCCCAATCTCACTTTTGCCACCTACTCACTAGAAACCCTTAAGCAAGCCTCTGTCATGCTCCAAATCAGCTGAACCCAGTGGCAAAGCTTGAGGGAGTGTAAAGCGCAAGGTTTTGCAAGGAGCCACACTGCAGCATGCAAGCTGCCCCTTCCCCATAGGATCCACTGGGTAAGAAGGCAGCCTTTGGCATGCTCTTTCAGGGATCAGAATGTCTTGGGCCAACCCTGGTACCAAGGCTGGAAAACCTCTGCCTAGCATAGCCATGCTTAGCAAAACAGGGCCAGTCAAGGTCCTGGGTCTGACAGAACAATGGTTAGAAACTCAGGTTAGGGCAGCTTCATCACAACCAGCTATTACAATCTCAACCAAGTTTGGCAAGAAAGACTTGCTTGCCTGTTGTCTGTTCTTCTGCCTGCCCCTATATGGTGGCAAAAAAGAGAAATGAGGCAGGGGGCAGGACCAGTGGTGGGCACCAGCAGGTTCGCACCTACTCTATAGAACCGGTTCTTAACAAGAGATAGTACATATAAAGTTTAAAAATAGCCATTTAAAAGTGGCTGCCAGATGGACAGAGAACCGGTTCTTAATTTCTTTGAAGCCCATCACTGGGCAGGACCATTACCAGCTTCTTCTGTGCAAAGTTGCCATTTTCAGGTGGAGGAAAACTACATTATGGCATAGTCACCATATGCACAGTTTAATTTCATTCATTCATTCATTCATTCATTCATTCAAGGGATTTATTCCACGCCTTTCCCATGCGAAAGCAAATGCCCAAAGCGGCTTACAACACTGGGAATAGTTTCAGTACAGAAGAGTATTCATAGATTCAGAGTTGGAAGGGATCAAATAGGCCATCTAGTTGTGTCCAACCCCCTGCCAGAAGATCCTCCTGGAGCATCTCTGACAGGTGTTTGTCAAGCTTCTGCTTGAAAATCCTCAGTGAGAGAGTCCACCACCTCCCTTGGCAATCCAGAACTGCCCTCAACCTCAGGAATTTTTTTCCTGATATCCCACTATGTGAGCCACATCTCTGCAGACTGGAATGGTGCCAAATGTTGGCTACCTCTGGCACAATGAGGCCTGACAGGGTTAGAGCATGTGTGATGTGGCCAAGGCAGCACTGGGCATTTGAAATAAGCAGGTTGGAGTTTCCTTTCGTCCCACTGCAATCCAAAACATCCCTCTCATCACATTGTCTGAAAAACTGGTGGCTGCCCCAGCATGGCTAAGGTTTGTTTGTTTGTTTGTTTGTTTACTTACTTACTTACTTACTTACTTACTTAGTGTATGACAAATACATGGACTTATGGTAAATCAGATGTTACTGTCCAGTCCACCCAGCCACTTAAGGATAGAGTGGTCTCGACTGGAAAAAAAATCAGACATTTGACCAGCTCTTGATGGACACTTGGACACAATGTGATGAACATTTTGGTTGAGGAGCAGCACAGTCACACCACGGGGTAGATATGTACCCCACTTAAACTATGTGTCCTGGCAGACACTACGGTAGGTATGGATCCTGTTCAGAGTTGATCAATGTGGGTGAGGTTGGTCAAAAGCTGGCTCCTTTCGTGTAGGGTCATCCTCAAAACCCTGTTTTTGTCATACATGCTGCCCAACATTCCCAACTGGAAGCTCACATGGGCTCAATCCCCACTTCTCTTTTTCAAAGCCCAGATTGAGATGAGAGGCTGCTCTGCATTCATGCCTAGGCGTATTTTTAGATGTCTAAAATGTGCCTGTCACATATTCCCGGAGCGCCGACACACAGCTTGACAGCAGAATACAAAACCAGTCACAGTGCCGCGAATAGAAGTTCCTCTGGATGTGCCCCACGTACGAGAGAAGACACTCAAGGAAAAGAAGGTGAATCTGGAGGCAAATCTTTCTTCTTTTTCTCAAATTGCACATAGTTATGTGAGTTCTAGAGCTATAGCTTTCAGTGCCAAAACACATGGACTTTGCACTTAAGTTGGATGTGGAGAAGAAGAAAACCCAGAATCCTGACCACAGATGCACAAAGTTCTCAGAACAGGACCAAATTCCATGCCATGATCAGCAACTAGGTGGTCCAAATCCTATCGGCAGGGCTGATTTCCAACCATCTGGCACCGGAAACAGTGTGCCAGATTTGTCCCCCTTACCTGGTTGTATGGTTGACACCCCTTACCATACTTCTTACCATACATGAGATGGACTTTTGAATAGGCAGGCCCTACCTATAATGACCGGTCAAAGGTAGAGCACATTTTTTGCCTGCATGGTTTAATCCCTGGTGTCTTCTGCCAAAATGATCTCAGCAGTAGGGCTGGGAAATATCCCTCTTCTTCTGGGACCCTGGAAAACATCTGCCATGAAATCTAAAATAATTTTTCCGTGATTTTCAACCATGGTACACCTGTGGGTCTTTCACAGCACACCAAAGCGCTGTGGCACATGGGTTGAAAAACACTGTTTGTGAGATGGTGCCACAACATCTCAGTGTGCACCCCCATACCCAATATGCCCATATGTCCCATTGTGCCCAAGTCACAATGTGGACGGAAGCTCTACCAGAGGTCCGCATTGTCCACCACCGAATCATTTCTTCTGCCTGCAGTTCAGCTCCTGCTGATAGACAAGAGCCACTTCTGTTTTATAATTCATCAGCCTTGCATGTATTTATTTAAGTGAAGGTCTTATGCAAATGGTGCATGCAATGTTGTCCAAGCCTTTTCAGGATGGAGGCTTTCATCAGTGTCTCCTTGAGATCCAGACCGCAAAGAAACATTTGTTTGCTTGAGTTAGTAGCCTCATAGAGCGGTTGACTGACAGCGGCGAGGAACAAGCCTGCTTTTAAAATGAAAATTTTACACCCCAGAAAATAGATACAAAGCTCATTTCAAGCTCAGTGAGGTTTTTCCCCCTCCCTTCAAATTTAAAATAGACATTTTTTTTCCCTGGGAAAAAAAAATTAGGGCACGATTAGGAAACACATAATGATTGATCTATTGGGGTTGCAGGAAACCTGCTCATTTATCATACATAATGTAGCAGCTGAGAACGTGAGCAGGGGATATTCCTAATTCTGATCCTGAAAATCAGCTTACAAGCCATCTTCTCTCAGCCTTGATTCCCTCCGTCTGTGTGGGGTTATCTTGCAAAGCTTACTCATAGTAGATCAAGATGCTGTCTTTGCTACGGAACGGAGCATCGATGGCAAGCTGATTTTTGATGTCCTTCATGGGCCTGATCTACCTTCACAGACCCAGATGGACCCAGCGATTGAGCTGGTTCAGACCCTAACTGAGATATAGCCGCTTCTGGATCTTAACCTGGGCCGAGGGTATAAATGGCCCCTTACTCCAAGAAGACCTGCAGTAGCCACAACTCCACTGTGAAATGCAGCAGAAGCCACATGAGTGGGGCTACATAATTTTAGGGGGAATTAAATTAGATTAACCCTACAATCCAGAGTAACTACGGGAGCATGCAAGAGACATTATGTGCACCCGTAGTTACTGCACCACCTAGTGAGAACCTATGGGATATTCATATCGCAATCCAGAGCAAATTGTTCTTACACCGGAGCAAGGACTCTCCGTAGTTACTCTGGATTGCACCCATCAGATCCACTGATGGGCTTCTGGGGGAATCTCATATGTTCTATAGAACCCTTTGATAATGAGCACCTGGTTCTAAGAACCACTTACTAATGGGACATAGAACCTGTTGTTAATTTCGGTTATTAGGGCATAGAACCTGTTGTTAATTTATTTGAATCCCACCACTGTGTATATCTCATGCCTTAACAAAGTAACCGACACGGAAACTCCCCTGGTTTAGATTCACATATGTGGCCTTATAGAAGCCATTCCCGAAGCCTCCACTGCAATTTAGGAGATAATGATACCCACCTTGCAAAGTTGTGGTGTAGATCCCAATGATGCCTGCAAAGCATTCTGCATTCTGTGGTTTTTTATGACATTATATATTGTTACATTGTTTACATTATGTTGTAGCCGCCTGGGGTCCACATGGAAGAGAAAGGCAGGGTAAATTTTAATAAATAATCCACAGAGATCGTTATATGAAGGTTTGGTATTGATATTAGGTGCAGCCCTCCCTGCGCTTGGAAATGTTGTAAAAAGGGGAAATAAAAAACCTTTGGTTTCGGGACAGTGGATCGTGATATTGGACCATCGGCCTGCTCTGAACGGGGTTGCACTCCCTCTAAAGGAGCAGGTCCACAGCTTGGGAGTTCTCCTGGACCAGCAGCTGCTCCTGGAGTCCGAGGTGTTGGCTGTGACCAGGGGAGTCTTTGTTCAGCTTCGACTGATCCACCAACTGCAGCCATACCTAGGTCGGTCAGTTCTGGCCATGGTATCCCATCTCCTAGTGACATCTAGACTGGATTATTGCAATGCACTCTATGTGGGGCTGCCTCTGAAAGACGGTCTGGAAACTCAAACTTGTCCAGACTGCGGTGGCTCATGTGGTTGCTGGAGTTCATCTATTCGACTCTGTCGGGCCATTGCTCTTGCGGCTGCACTGGCTGCCCATTTGCTTCCAGGCTGAATTCAAAGTGCTGGTTCTGACCTATAAAGGGGTCGGGTCCAGGGTACCTGCGGGACCACCTGCGTCCATACAATCCAACCTGTATGGTCACCTATGGTCATCTGGGGGGCCCCTGCTGACTGTGCCGCCACCGAGAGGGGTAAGGGGTGTGGTGGGTAGGAGCAGGGCCTTTTCAGTGGCTGCTCCCCATTTATGGTATTCCTTCCCCTGGAATTGAGAGCTGCTCCCTCTCTTCAAAGTATTTGGCGGGGCCTGAAAACCCTCCTATTTATTAAAGCTTTCAATTAATTGATGTCCGGCTGGTTGTTTTTAATCTTGTTTCCTATTTTTAATTGGTTTTTAGGTGGTCTCACCACCGCTGTGTTTTAAAATGTTTTTAGGTGTTTATATAGATTTTCAATTATTTTTATGTATTTGTTTTATCCATTTTTAAATTGTATTGATATTGTACTTTTTAAATGTTGTAAGCTGCCTTGATTTCCCTTGGGAAATAAATAAAATAATGTAAAATAAATAAAATAATGTTTTAGAACCACTAGTTTAGATGGAAAGAGGTGACAGTCCCAAAGGAGTAATGAATGGGGCAAAGGATCTACACAGCTGAGTGGGGAGCTGGTGTATGCCCCACCAGCCACCACTACACTGCACTGGCTCACACGCTGTGTGGCATTACAAGCCGTGAACGGGAAACTCATCGTGGCCATCCAGATCCCTGAAGCTAAGTAGGAGCTGGGCCAGCTCTGAGATAATGCTTGTGAAACCAAGTGAATGCCCTGAGTAAGTGTCGAGTATTTTTCACGCCCGCACATGTTGAAATGGGACGTTGCATATAAATTCAACTGAAGTGTTCTTGCATTGCTTTTAGTGTGCCAGAGCCGTTATATGTCATTATCAAGCAGCCTGGACTATGCAGCTCTGGGGGCTTGCCAGTGTGCAAGCCATCTGTTAGCCTGGGATGAGAGACTTCTCATTACCGCTTACATGCGCACCCCCATGGGAGAGTAGCTGCCAATCAAAGTAGACCACACTGTGCTGGACCACAGAGAGAAGCTTTGTCCCGTCAAGTACTTTCAGGTGGAAACCATCCAGTTCAGTCATTCAATGCAATGTTCTTTCTTTCTTTCTTTCTTTCTTTCTTTCTTTCTTTCTTTCTTTCTTTCTTTCTTTCTTTCTTTCTTTCTTTCTTTCTTTCCTTCCTTCCTTCCTTCCTTCCTTCCTTCCTTCTTTCCTTCCTTCCTTCCTTCCTTCATTCACTCATTCATTCACTCATTCATTCATTCATTCTTCTTTTTTGCCTCCTCTGATTGCAAAAAGTCCTGTTATATCAACTTGGCCCCAGTATTTGATTGCCAGCAAGTGATGAACAAATCTACTTCATGGTACAACCAGGCTTTTCATACAGATGGGGAAGCATCAGGATGGGGCAATGGCTTGACTCCATCCATGGCAGGAATGGTTTTCTTAAAGAAAAATTAATAAATACAGATTGAATGTACTTATCCACAGATTTTGAACCATGGATTGGGATCAGTGGGGTCCCCGGTCAGATTCAATCCAACTTTTTCCATTACTGTATTTCCTATGACTTTCTTAAATACAATACAATACATTGCCTATATGCGTCACTGAACGCAATCCAAACCATATCTACTTAAAAGTAAGCCCCATTATATTCAGTGGTTCATACTCCCAGGAAAGTGTCTTTTGGACTGCAGCCATTTACTGTAATATATTATTTATTTTGGCTGTGGTACTAAATAGGTATTATTTAGGCTTTTGCAAGTTATATTTATGTTTCTGTGTGGGGCTATTTTGCATTCGCTAGTTGAAAAAGGCTGGTTTCTATTTTTCAACCGGTTTTCACTTTTGGACATTAAAAGTGATCCCTAACCTGTGCAAAAAGTGGGGGATTCCTGTATCCTTTCAGGATCACCTGGTTTCTTTCTAGGCAACTTCTTCATTGTTGGTCCCGTGTTGTGATAATCCCTACAATCCAGAGTAACTACAGGAGCATGTAAGAGACATTACATACATCTGTGGTTACTGCACCACCAAGTGAAAACCTATGCCTTTGAAGGCCAAGTGAAACCTATGCCTTTCACATTGCAATCCAGAGCAAATTGTTCTTATTTGAGGACACCCCATAGTTACTCTGGATTGCACTCGATGTTTGCTATTTTGATCCATTTTTGATGCAATGGATACGGCTAGCCTGTCACAGGGGTTGTCACTGGATCATTACCTTCCCACCTAAGTGGCACCTATTTATTTACCTGCGAAGGGCCTGGAAACACAGCACATCAGATGTGCCATAAAAGGTCTGCATCAGTGGTGGGCTCCAGTAGGTTCGCACCTACTCCATAGAGATTAACAAGAGACAGGACATATAAAGTTTTAAAATAGCCATTTAAAAGTGGCTGCCAGATGGTCATAGAACCAGTTATTAATTTCTTTGAATCCCAGCACTGGTCTGCATGTGCTCTATGGGAGTCTGGAGCACAGCAGTTGAAAATCAATGAAAATCAATCAATCAAAGCAGTTGAAAATCAAGCATAGCCCATGTTCTGGGGCTCTGTCCCTCAGGATGACCGAATATTCGTTACTATACGCAGTCGCCCTATAGGATGACTTGCAGAAACCAAGACTTCTGGAAGCCAGAAGTGGCACCTCAAGAGGCAAAGATCATAAAGGAGACATAGTGTTCAATGTGCCATGAGAGGGAAAATCTTGAAAATCACGGTTCTAGTGTTACTCAACTTGAGCTATCAGGGAGTTGAGGGGTTAAAAACGGAACGAAGTCACAAGAACACTGTCTGTTTGTACTTGGAGCGGGACCACGTCCCCTTTTCCACAAAGCGCTTTCTATTAGTGGTGCCCTGAGCACTGCTTAGCAACCTGGGTATTTGTGCCCAGCACAATAGTAAACACACCAGATGGAGCCTGATAGAGAAGGTGCCAGGATTGCTGGAAGGAACGGTTTGGTTTCCCGTGCTACTTTCGGCTTTGGAAGAACTTCAACTCTGCAGCGAGGGCCTCAAATATCTTTCTTGGCAAGGGCTTTGATTTCTCTGTAGCTCCGAGAGGTCAACTTCTTCTGGATGAATCATTATTTCCAGCTTGGACCCCAGACAAAGGAGCGATCAAGCTTCAAGCTCAGGGCTGGTGTGCAGGAGCCAAACACTTACTTTGGGTCTGAATTTTCTCAAACAAACAAGTCCGCGTAGGAATTAGACTGTCCACGGTGCAAGCACTTCCCGTCATCCCGTGTCTCATGTATGTATTTGCATTTTTAAATATAGAGCGTACCTGGGCAATGGGTATGCAGTGACGTTTTCCATTGGCTGCGGTAATTCAGTAAGAAATTTCAGCACATTGACCACTGGCTGGAAGGTCAAGTGAGGATGGAGCATCAGTCCAGGCTGCCTTGTATCATGCAAGACTTCCTCGAAAGAAATCCTGGGAATTATAGTTTCGTGATCTAAACCTCGTATAAGGAAATCTAAACCTCTCATAAAGATGCAATCCCCATGAGTGGGGTCTCCAAACTTTTTAGCATGATGACCACATTGCTGTAGTGTAGGTATTGGATGCAAAACACTAAGGCTGCAACCCTAAAAAATTTAGGCCAGCCTAACTCAAATGGCCTATCTTTCTGTGATGGTGTGGGGAGGTTGGCGTATGCCTGTGCATTGACCTAACCTCTCCAGGAGTGATGATGATGATCATGATGATGATGATGGCCTAACCTCCCCACGAGTGGGGCAGAAATGTCTTAATGCACTTTTGTGATATCCCCAACACAGGACTTATGCCAAAGTTTAGGCTGGCCTTAATGGAGATTAAGATGAGAGCCCAATCCTACAATCCAGAGTAACTACGGGAAGATGGCACTTACTCTGGATTGCTCTATGCTTTTCCCATAGGTTTCCCATAGGTGACACCATAACTACATCGATGTAAAAGGTCCCATAGTTACTCTGGATTGTAGCTTAAGTCTTGTAGGGAGCCTCACCGTGATATGCAAGTGGCCCATTTGAAGCCATTCCAGGAGGTATGTGCCAAACAGATGCAGTCTCTGACGCCCCTATAAGACGTTGTAGGAGTATATAATGCGGAGTGTGGAGGTATTGCTATGCGCTTCTGGGAAGGAGGACTGAATTCTAATAGCCTGCCCAGTAGGCACATGTCAGGGATAGGCAGGCCTCCGTCAGTCTTGAAAGACTATGGTATCGTGCTCAGCATTGCAAACGCTGCATGCGAAGCACGAAAGCCTGGGTTAGATTGTTATGGAGGATAGGCTGTTACCCAAGCAGCAAATCCCCCCTCTCCTCGCCACTGAATTACTCCAATGGAAAGGCAGCGCCAATACGATTGGATCCAGCTGCGTCGCAGAGCTGGGCTAAGGACAGGAGCTCACCCTGTCTTGTGGGGCCGACACGGGTTAACAGGCACAGCGTGGGATTGCACTGTTAATTGGATGTGTGTAATATGGTGCGTGTAAATTAGCGACAGACGAAACAGAGAAATACAAAAACACGATCTGAACGTTTCCATGTCGGCACAGAACTGTGAGATTTCAGAACAGGCCTTAAAAGTCAAGGTGATTAAAAAAAGGCACCATCATCTGTGCGCACCAACCAGAAATGCTCTCATCAACATTTTATTGTCTGTGCGAGACAGTAAACAACTTTGTTTCTTCTCTTGCATTTATTTTTGGCGAGACATAATCAAGCACAGACTTTTGAGGATAAATGTCTGTCGTGTGGTTCTCTCCCCTCCACACACCCTTTTTCAAGGATTTCGGGGGCGGGGGAAGCCACCACATTCCCTATAACAATATTTTTCTTCTTTTTAAAAAAATAAAATAAAATAAAACTGCAATCCTATAATCGTTCACGTTTACTCTGAGTAGACACGCACAGGATTGTGCTGCAAATCCTATCAGACTATTTTTTCCTCTTTTCAGTTTTTATTGGTTTTATTTATTTTACTGTACATTATTTATTGATTTTTAATATGTTTTTTTCCCAAAGATTTTGCCTAAGGATCTTTCAGTAGCACAAAACCACCATTTATTAAAGAACCAGAAAAGATAAACAGTGTAACTACTACAGCCTGGGTGAAAAGATTTTGCGGTGTCATTTAAATATAGGGCAGAGTAACTACAGGGAGAGTATAATATAATCCAGAGTAACTATGGGGAGACCTTGCTCCAGTGTAAGAACAATTTACTCTGGATTGCAATATGAATTTTCCATAGGTTTTCACTAAGTGGTGCCATAACTGTGGGTGAACGTAATGTCTCTTACGTGCTCCTGTAGTTACTCTGGATTGTAAGGATATTTTAAAATGGACACAGGACACAACTTCTTTTGAAAGTTGTTTGGAAAACAGTTGTTCTTGACTTGTGGTTCATCAGCAGGATAACCAGATGCCCAAACCTCAAAAGGAGGACAAGTTCTTGCATTCCTCTCAGCCTGGCCTTTCCGGTGGATAATGACATATTTGCCTACTCATGAGTAAAGCTGCAATACTGGGCACTTTCACTTAGAGCTCAATGCATTTTTTGTTTTTGTTTTTTGGCCATAACTTTTGATAGGAAGGAGATATTTCAAAACCAATTTAAGTTTTACATTCCACTCTTCAATACGAATCCAACAACACCATTGCAAATTTCTAAAATGAAGCCAAAATGTAGGACAATGAAGCCCTTTTGGATGATACCTGGAGACTGAAAAAGAGGACAAATACAGAAATTTACGTTCATATGATCACCCTGTTCATCAGTGGTCCCCAAAGCACTTTTAAATATCAACTGAGGTCATGATTAACATTTTCGAGAAAAATAGTGAAGCGCCAAATATTTTTAGAAGTTTCCTCTACATGCTGAAGGGTGAAGACTTGAGATTCAACTCCAATCCCATTACAGTGCCAAATTCTCAACTCTGGTTGATAGTCAAAGCATTTCCACAATGCACCTGCCTCCCATGCCTCCCCATGGACCACCAAATATTTTTAGAGGTTTCCTCTACATGCTGAAGGGTCAAGACTTGAGATTCAACTCCAATCTCAATGCCAAATTCTCAACTCTGGTTGAATGTCAAAGCATTTCCACAATGCACCTGGCTCACCAGCTTCCCCACGAACTGCATGTCCATGATGTGCCTACTCTTTGCAGGAAGGAAAAAAATGTGTGTTTTTTAAAATGCAAGAATAGGTAAAAACAGGTCAGGGTGAAGGAAATCCATCCGGCTGTAAATTATCCAAAGCCCATTAAAACCTCCGTGGATGAGATTCTTGGACTGTGCGGAGGCATGAAAACATAATGATATTAAATTAGAGCCTGCCTCGGAAGGGAAGAGGGCCATGAATTACGCCAGGCAGACGAGTTCCTCTCTGGAATCAATCGAGCCAATGGACAAAAGCTCATAAATTGTGTTTTATTTTGCTTATTGGAGGAATTCATGTCATGTTTAAGGAAACATGCTCTTTCCTTGCCTTTCAACTCAAAGAGAAAAATAGTGTTGGAAAGATTTCCTTTCTACATGGTTATAACACAAGCCTCACATTGGTGCCCCATGACAAGAGGGTATTTGGAGGGTCAGGCCTGGTTGTGGTTTCCCAATCAGGGATGGAGCTTGATGGATGGGGTGGAATTAATTGAAAAGTCTCAACCAAAGTAGCATAGAACCTGCCACTTGGTTCTCACCTTGAGGCAGTGGTGGCCACAGCTTTTGATGTGCTAAGAAGCAAAAGCCACATGATGGTCCCCAAAGATGCACTTGTCAAGAGTCAGAACCAAAGTGCTGCTGTTTTGAGAGGCAGTTCCCAAATTTAATTTTGAATGGTTATTGTTAACCTATGTTTATTATGTTGTAATGAATTGATTGATTGATTGATCGATCGATCAATCAATCAATCAACCGGACTTATATTTTCAACAAGAGTTCACAAAGAAAAAGAAAGTATTGTAGATGCATTTGAAATTATATATAATTGTAATTGTTGTAATTGTTGTAATGTACAAATATAATTTTTATTTTTATTTTATATAATTATTTGATACAATCTTTATAACATCATACACATAATCATACAGATTATTATTCAGTTAATCAATTATGTTTACAACAGCATAGATATCTGACCAAGTTGTGCTTTCTCTTGTCTTAGAGCTACCCAGGCAGCGGCCAGGAGGTGGCTGTTCTTATCCTTCCACACCTTTAATGTCCTCCTTTGGCTCACTTTCCCTTTGGGAGGGAGTAAGAGGCTAACAGGAATCTGCTGATTAAGGGCCAACTCAGTGGGTCACCTCCCACGCAGAAGAAAACACCGGAGCGCATGATATTCAGCACTCTTACCCCCAAATCCAGAGTAACTACGGGAGCACGTAAGAGACTTTACATGCACCCGTAGTTACTGCACCACCTAGTGAAATCCTATGGGAAATTCAGATTGGAATCCAGAGTAAGTTGTTCTTACACCAGAGCAAGGACTCCCCGTAGTTACTCTGGATTTTGCCCTATAGTCCAGTGGTGGGCCCAGCCTCACCCAACAACCAGTTTGCCGGAAGTTGGGGGCGGGGCCGGGGTCAGGGGCAGGGCTAGGGGCAGACCCCAACCCCGGCGCACTGTGCATGCGCCAACCCCCGGCGCACGTGCAATGCGTCTCCTCCAGCGGGAGGAGACACACTCGTCTCCTCCCGCTGGAGGAGTCGCAGTGTGTCTCCTCCAGTTGGAGGAGACGTACTGCGCAAGCACCGACCTTGGCGCTTGTGCAATGTGTCTCCTCCTGCTGGAGGAGACGCCCTGCGTGTGCGCCGAGGTTGGCGCACGCGCATAGCGTCTCCTTCTCCTGGTGTGCCGAACTGGTATGCTGGGTTTTCTGGCCACCCCACTGCTACCGGTTCGGTAGTGGCAGAGTGTCGGGAACAACCGGTTCGGGCGATCTGGCCCAAACTGGCTTGGGCCCACCAGTGCTATAGTCCCATTAACAGGAGAGTTTGAAAATGCTCTGGATCCTGACTCCATAAACAGCCAGAGTTGCAATTCAGGATTAACAGACAAGAAGAACAGCACTGGATCAAAGCTGGCTTTGAATTTAGCATTTATTAGTGTTCTAATTAAATAATAAATACTATATTTTTAGTTTGTTGCAAATCAGAGTAGTTTTTAAATTTTAAAAGTTTTTAAAATATCTTTTACTGTTATTTTATTATTTTTATTAATATTTTATTATTGTTAGCCACCTTGAGTCCCTTGGGGAGAAAGTTGGGATATAAATTCAATCTATATATATTATCTATAATTGAAAAGTCACTGATTGATTCACTCACTCACTGACTAATTCATCAATGCCCAGCCAAAACCGCTGGACCTAGAAGTGTGAAATTTGGGGTGGGTGTTCCTTCCTTGATGGGGGCACCTACTAAGAACTGGCTTTTGGAAATTCCAACCAGAAGGGGGTGAAAAGGGGCACAACGCATTTCATCCCTATACTTTCCATTGAAGAATCTCTGACTGAGGGACACTCTGCTGCAACACCCAGACCAAGAAGCAAGAAATTTGGGGACAGTGTTGGGGACCCATTGTGTTAAATGGGTCTTACTCCCAGGAAAGAGTTTTTGATTGCAGACTCCTAACCATGTTTACCCAGAAATAAGCCCCATTGTGTTAAATGGGTCCTACTCCCAGGAAAGTGTCTTTGATTGCAGCCTCCTAACCATGTCTACCCAGAAGTAAGCCCCATTGTGTTAAATGGGTCCTACTCCCAGGAAAGTGTCTTTAGGACTGCAGCCTAATTAGAATTCATAGGATCATGCACATTGAATGCATGTTTCAAATTCAATTCCAGTGTTCTGTCATCATTTTTACATCCAGTTATTATTTTTAGATGAATTTTTTTTAGTTGTGGAACCGATCGTCTAAGTTTCCATTATTTCCTATGAGAAAATCCACTTCATGTAAAGGACATTTCACATAACAAAGATGCCTCCAGAACTAATTAAATTTGTTATGGGAGGCAACATTGTACATGAAGATGGAGAAATCTGTTCATTGCTTGATCAGTCCAGTGATTAAAAGGTGATTAAAAGGTGATTAAAATGGTGATTAAAAGAACCCCATACCATGAAGAATAAGTGCGTGCTCTGCTGAAGTACATAGCTCTTCTATAGGTATTTGAGGGTGTAGTAGGCTATGTGTAATGGAATGGTTTCTGGAGGTGGCAAAGGTGGGTGGTTGGGCCCAACGTGGGACCCACTTGGCTTTGTGGGTCTCAACCCAAAGTTTGAAAAACACTAGACTAGATGATGGACCAGTATTACAGGAAGTCCGATTTTAGAAGAGCCCTTCCTTCCCATGTCATGTCAGACAGAATATTGTGTTGTTGGTTTTTTGGTGCACTTTGAGTAAGAAACTGTGTTGAGAACATTCCACGGTTCATAGGATCAGCTGCCCAAAATATTGGGAACACCCTTTTATTCAAACATTATTTTTTCCATCAATGAACCTAAATGTGCAAAATGTTTTTGTTTTTGACTGTCGGTTGGAAGCAGACGGTGTTAAGTATAGGCTTGTTTTAAAAGTCTGGTGTTCTCCTATCCACAAGCAGCAAGAAAATCAACGGATGTGGAAACACAAATAAAAGATGTCAAGAAGCATGATGACCCCGCAAGCGACAACCTCTGTCCGGCTTCCACTGGGCCTTTTTTATCACAGGAGTGAGTTTTCTCCTTCCCACGGGCTGGCTGTTTTCCTAACTCCCACTTCAACTGTACTTTTAGCTTGTTCTTGGCAAAGGTTCCCGAACCTGGCAGAGCTCCCTGTTGTTTTGCAATCAGGAGCATTGCATTACATGCTCAGAATTCAGAACTCTCTGAGCCAACAGTGCCCAATTGAACATCCCTGACTTTGGGCAGAGGCATAGCTAGAGGGCGTGCAAAGCACTACGTTTTGCAAGGAGCCTGCAGAATAAAACAGTATGCAAAATAAAACACCTCTGTTTTGCTTTCCCCCCTCCCCGAAAGTTGGGGGATGTTTGCACGCTGGGATGAGTTAAAAAGTCCCGTAAAAGTCACACCCAAATCCAGAGTAACTACAGGAGTATGTAAGAGACATTACGTGCACCCGTAGTTACTGCACCTCCTAGTGAAAACATATGGGAAATTCAGATTGGAATCCAGAGTAAATTGTTCTTACACCGGAGCAAGGACTCCCTGTAGTTACTCTGGATTTTGCCCTTGGTCTTTTGAAGGCTTTAGCTACGCCAGTGATTTTAAAAGCATATCCCGGCCAGACCCATCTTGTGCCATTAAGAGAGGGTATCCACCAAACAGCTTCCCTGGTTCTAACCTGATTTGAGTTCTTATACCACTTTCTGAACTTCTTTTGATGCCTACAGTGGAGTGTCTTCTTAAGTGGTTCTCAAGCATTTCAGCTCAGGACCCCTTCTCAGAATGACAATCTGTTCAGGATCCAGGACATCAGAATTCACGTCATGGCCAGAACAGTGACATCAAACAAGGACATTACTTGTTTGGACATTACTTGTCCAACATGCTTCGCAACCCCATAAGGTCTGGAAATAGCTTTAACTGGAACTCAGCATGGAATACAGATGGGGCATTATAAGCAAACTCTTATGATTCAGTGCCGTTGCAGAGATGCTTTTTAAATCGACAATCAACAGCATTTATATACCACTTTTCAACAAAGTTCACAAAGCAGTTTACAGAGAAAAATCAAACAACTCATTAATTCCAACTTGGACTGTGGTGGCACAAGTTAAAACACTGTGCCTGTTAACCAGCAGGCCAGGATTTAAGACCCGGGTCCCCACAAGACAGGGTGAGCTCCCATCCCTTGCCCATCTCCTGCCAACCTAGCACTTCGAAAGCATGTAAATGCAAGTAGATAAATAGGTACCACCTTGGTGGGAAAGGTAACAGCGTTCTGTGAGCCTCGGCGTCTAGTCATGCCGGCCTCACGACCACGGAAATGTCTTTGGACGATGCTGGCTCTAAAGGCTTGGAAACAGGGATAAGCACTGCACCCTATAGTCGGACATGACTGGCAGTTAACCTGTGGGGATACCTTTACCTAATTTCAACTGATTTAAGTACTCTGTTTACTCAAATATAGGCTGCAATCCTAACCATGTCTACTCAGAAGTAAGGCCCATTTTACCCAATGGTTTTTACTCCCAGGAAAGTGTGTTCAGGATTGCAGCACTAGTGTTCACAATTTTCAGCCTAATTTATTCTCCAAAATCGAGGTGCACATTTGATTAATGGTGCATTAGATTTGAGTAAATGCATGTATTATTATTATTCTTTTAAGTATAAGTCAGTATTTAGTTTTAACATTTACTATATTGTGATTAAAAATGTAGCAAAATTCAATTGTAGTATAATTGGGTAAAAATCATAACAAATCAATTGCCGTTTTATTATTATCCCACAGCCCTCTGGGTGGCGCACACGGCTAAGACGCTGTGCCTGTTAACCAGCAGGCCAGGGTTCGAGACCCGGGTCGGCCCCACAAGACAGGGTGAGCTCCTGTCCTTAGCCCAGCTCTGCGACGCAGCTGGATCCAATTGTATCGGCTCTGCCTTTCCATTGGACTAATTCAGTGGCGTGGAGAGGAGGGATTTGCTGCTTGGGTACCAGCCTCTCCTCCATAACAATCTAACCCAGGCTTTCGTGCTTTGCATGCAGCGTATGCAGCGCTGAGCACCATACCATAGTCTTTCAAGACTGACGGATGCCTTCTTTGTTGTTCAATATATTATACATTATTGTATAATTTTGTAAACCCATTGTTGGAACAATTAGGTAAAAATCATAACATAAACCATTATCATATTATCTATATATATAAAAGGCATCTTCATCATCATCACTGACTCATCAACACCCAGCCAAAACTGTCAGGCCTATAAGTGTGAAATTTGATGAGGGTGTTCCTTCTGTGATGGAGGGAGTCACTAAGAACCAATTTTCGGAAATTCCAACCGGAAGGGGGTGAAATGGGGTGCAATGTGTTTTCTTCCCTATACTTTGCATTGAAGACTCAGTGACTGATGGATGCTCTGCCCCAACCCCTGGACCTAGAAGTGTGAAATTTGGAGAGGGTCTTCCTTCTGTCACATCAAGAACGGATGTGGAGAAATTTAACCCTTTAGGGGCTGAAAAGGGGTGCAACGTATTTTTGTCCTACACTTAACATGGAAGACTTTCCTACATCCATCCAATTTGGTGCTCAGTGCCTGGTGCACTGAGAGGGATGTTGTTTGGCGGGAGGGGTTGCATGGGGGGCTGTTGTGCATGGGGGGCTATTGCACATGTGGAGGTGATGTGCATGTGCAGATGCTGCACATGGGCAGACGATGCGCATGGGGGACTGATGCGCATCGGGGAAGTTGCACATGGTGGTTGATACGCATAGTGGTTGATGCGCATGGTGGTTGTTGCGCATGGTGGTTGATGCACATGGCAGGGTGATGCGCATGGGGAACTGATGCGATTGGGGGTTGGTGCTCATGGGGGTTGGTGCGCATGGGGGACTAATGTGAGTGGGGGTTGGTGCGCATGGGGGACTGATGCGCATGGGGGGATGTTGAGCATGGGGATTTTGAGCATCGGGGGAAGTTGCGTATGGGGACTGTTGAGCATGGGGGATGTTGAGCTTGGGGGATGTTGAGCATCGGGAAGTTGTGCATGGGGACTGATGCACATGGGGGACTGATGCGCATGGGGTACTTTGTGTATGGGGTACTTTGCGCATGGGGAATTGATGTAAATGGGGGTTGATGCGCAGTGGGGTATGGTGTAGGGGGGAATTTTACTCCCGCAATGCAGGTACACTTTTTGCTAGTTATTACAATATAACTCATTGTTGTATGCAGTAAAATTAAATTTTGTATCTGCTATGCAGCAGTGTATTGCAGTGGCCAGTAAAGATTTTTAATCTCAAGCCTTTTAAAATTGGGGTGTACTTTAGATTCAGTGGTGCATTAGATTTGAGTAAATATGGGTATGATTTTTGGGGAGCCACTCTCTCCCAGAGGACCTGACTCATCTTACCATAGCGGTTGGGGGTACTCAGAAGAAGGCAGTCAATTTAATATGTAGACAGGTTCCTATGGGAGCAAATGGTCCTTATACCCGTTCTTGGCCACCACATGTTAGAACATCAAATGGAACCAGGAACCAAGGAGACAATCCGTGTACAACCAAAGTCCCAGGAAGAACAATCTTTCCTATGGAGGACAACCAATGGCCATGCCATGTGGGATTGCCTGGGAACACCATCTTAGGAGATGCTCCAACCTGAACCATCAACATGGCAGCAGCTCATTGCTAGTTCTTTCCCTGGCAGTTCTGGGTGATCACAATATCTCCATTAACAATTTATCATGTGATGCTAAATCATTATTTCTGAATCATCTGTCTTTAATAAGCAGATAAATAAACCTCTCTTCCATTTTTTAGACCAGCATCACAGAATCTGTGACCCAGTTATGCCAAAGGGAAATAAGAGATCATCTACACTGTAAAACTTCCCGCTTCTTAAAGTCAAAGGCTTAACTCACGCATGAGCCCCCTCTCATGCTCAGGATATCTCTTTCAATTCTCCTTATGAATAGGCCATAAAAATTTTATAGCCCGGACGAGATAGTGCCTTAATTAAAATGTTTTTCAAAAGTCCAGTGTGAATTATAGGAAGAGTAAGGCCGGGAGAGACTTTTACAGCAAAGCTCAGCTCCTCCATTCATTGCAGCACGTTGGGCTTTGGAAAGAAAAATTAAAGAATCATTTGCAGTTTTACGACTGGAGTAATGAAGTACATAAAAACACACAATGTGGAGCAGTGAAACATGGAAATCATTGTAACGCTTGCAGTTCCCCATTTCCCAGCTAAGCCATAAATGGGCAATTTGGCACTATAACAAATATCCAAACCATGCACTTTGGAATTGCCTGGGGAGGGAAGTGCAAAACCCTTCGACCCAGACCGAGCCTGAACTTTGTGCTTTTGCAAGGCAACACCAGCTCATATGTGCTGGGTTTGTGCAGTGATTCAGCTGTTGAAGTATAGCTGAGATCCGAGTTTGCTGGCCTGATGCCGTCTTAGGTCCACCTTTGCGGCAAAAATACACCCCCCCCCCAAAAAGCCCTGTTCTGCCAGATTTCCAGTTTCATCTATAGGGACGCTGTGAACGCACCTGTGTGAAACCACACTTCTGAGTTTAGTGTGCAAGGAACATGGTAATGTGGGGAACGGTCTGCTTTATACACAAGCAAGCTGGAAGCCCGTCAGTGAGGTTTGCACTGGAAGTTGCTTGGACGGAGGTAGTGGGATTGGCAGACACATCTGTTTTGCTGGAACAGATTTGAGACATCCCATGCTGAGGCTTCAAATTTAACTCGCCTGCCCCATATGAGGAGCATCCTCATGAAGTGTCCAGAAGGGGAGAGCAGGTGAGGACCACCTACACCTGGGTAGCCAAATAAGTAATAACCGTCAATGACTTGTTCTGGATGTCATTACCCCCCAGGGGTGAAGAGTTGCAACAGCAATATTTTCTTCAGGTGGTAACTGTCAAAACTCCAATTTTTCATTATGTTGATGGTTCTTGAACTTGTTTATTTTAAATGCTTTAGCGCACTCTAATTTTGAAAGTACTCTATAGGGCAAAATCCAGACTAACTACGGGGAGTCCTTGCTCCGGTGTAAGAACAACTCACTCTGGATTCCAATATGAATTTCCCATAGGTTTTCACTAGGTGGTGCAGTAACTACGGGTGCACGTAAAGTCTCTTACGTGCTCCCATAGTTACTCTGGATTTGGTGGTATATTATTAAACCTGATTTAAAGGAAAGATTTTTTTAAAATCTTACTAACAAGGGGCTGCCTTTTTAAAGAATAAGATTTACTGTGTGATTTAAAATACAACTTTAAAATTCAATCACACCAGGATCCTCAAAAACCCTATGATTAACATGTGGCTATATTTTAAATGTATTTAAATTTAATTGACCAGTTAATGGCTAGACAGGTAATCAATTTTAAAAATATCTTTAACTGGCTGAGAACCTTAAATGTGTGTATTTCATAGGGTGGGTTGCAAAGCAAATTTGAAGGACTGCCCCCCAAAAAGGAGAAAAAGGCCATTAACTTGAATAGCTCCCATTCCCCAGTGATTTATATCAGGTACAGTGGCGCCTCATGTAAAGAACGCCTCATGTAAAGTATGTTTCACATAACAAACAAAAATTTCTCTAGGATTCTGCTTCACGTAACAAACTGTGCTTCACGTAAAGAACACATTCGTTGGCAGTTGGGGCAGACGCGCTGGCCGGCAGCCTGTTTAAAAAGCGTCAGGGCTGCCTAGCGCACCTGCCCATAGTGAAAGCAACACTTCCACGCTGTTCCTCCCGTGGCCGGAGGGAGAGAAGAGCAGTGGAGAAGAGGAAGCAGCTCAGGGCTGGCCAGAAGGGAGCAGGGGAGAGAGAGGCTCAGGATGGAGAGGAGGAGAAAGTGGGGAGACACTTTGAAGGTGTCTTGGATTGCAGCCTCCTAACCATGTCTAACCAGAAGTAAGCCCCAATGTGTTAAATGGGTCTTACTCCCAGGAAAGTGTCTTTAGGACTGCAGCCTAAGTAGACTTCATAAGATTATGCACATTGAATGCATGATTTGAATTCAATCCCAGTGTTCTGTCATCATTTTTACATCCAGTTAATATTTTTATATGAATACTAGTGAAAAGCGTACCCGCGTCGCGGGAGTAACATTTCCCCATAAGCCATCTCCCCATGGCGCATCAATACCCCATGCACAACTTCCCCCATGCACAACTTTCCCCCATGTGCAACTTTCCCCCATGCGCAACTTTCCCCCATGTTCATCAATGCCCATGTGCATCATCCCCCATGCGCAACTTTTCCCCTTGTGCAACTTTTCCCCATGCACAACTTTCCCATGTGCATCAACCCCATGCGCATCAGTCCCCCATGTACAACTTCCCCATGTGCATCATCTCCCATGTGCAACTTTCCCCCATGCGCAACTTTTCCCATGCGCAACTTCCCCATGCGCATCATCCCCCATGCGCAACTTTCCCCCTTGTGCAACTTCTCCCCATGTGCAACTTTCCCATGTGCATCAATCTATCTACTATCTATCTACAGTATTTATATACCGCTTTTCAACTAAAAAGTTCACAAAGCGGTTTAACAAAGAAAATGGAAAAATAATAATAGCTAATTTAAAGCTAATGGGTCCCTGTCCCAAAAGGGCTCACAATCTAAAATGCAAAAAAGAACACCAGCAGAAGCCACTTGAACAGACATTGCTGGGGTGAGTAGGGCCAGTTACTCTCCCCCTGTTAAATAAAAGAGGAGCACCAGTCCCATCATGCACATGAGTCCCCCATGCACAACTTCCCCCATGCGCATCATCTCCCATGTGCAACTTTCCCTATGCTCAACTTTCCCCATGCGCATCATCCCCCATGCACAACTTTTCCCATGCGCAACTTCCCCATGCGCATCATCCCCCATGTGCAACTTTCCCCATGGGTATCATCCCCCATGCGCAACTTTCCCCATGAGCATCATCCCCCCATGCGCAACTTTCCCCCATGTGCATCATCCCCCCATACTCATCATCCCCCATGCGCATCATCCCCCATGCGCAACTTCCCCCATGCACAACTTCCCCCATGTGCATCATCCCCCCATACACATCATCCCCTATGCGCAACTTTCCCCCATGCGCAACTTCCCCCCATGTGCAACGTCTCCCCATGCACAGCATCCTTGCCAGTGCAACCTCTTCCTCCTATCAACATCCTCCCCCATGCACCACGGTCCGAGTACCAAATTGGCTGGATGTTGTTCAGTCTCCCATGTTAAGTATAGGACAGAAACACGTTGCTCCCTTTTCAGCCCCTGAAGGGTTAATTTCTCCAGATGGTTCTTGGTGGGTGTTCAGGTGACAGAAGGAACTCCCAGAATTCCATGCTTCAGCAATTCTCCAATGCAAAGTATAGGGACGAAAACATGTTGTGCCCCTTTTCACCCCTTTCCAGTTGGAATTTCCCAAAACCGGTTCTTAGTGCACCCTTCCCTCACGGAAGGAACACCCACCCCAAATTTCATGCTTCTAGGGCCGGCGGTTTTGGCAGGGCGGTAATGGGTCAGTGAGTGAGAGAGTCAGTCAGTCAGTGAGTCAGTCAGTGACTTTTCTCTTTTATATATATAGATTTTTCGGGTTGCAGAACCAATCATCTGAGTTTCCATTATTTCCTATGGGAAAATCCGGTTCACATAAAAAACGTTTCACATAACAAACATGCTTCCAGAATGAATTAAATTTGTTACATGAGGCATCACTGTATATGTAATATACCTGGGTGGTGCAAGTGGTTAAGACATTGTGCCTGTTAACCGGAAGGCCAGGGTTCAAGACCCAGGTTGTCTCGACTAATCAGGGCCAAACACATAGCAGAATGTTAACCCACTGGATTTAAAGAATTTGGCGGTGCTATATATACTCTTGGACAATGATTCTAGATCTTTCAGATGGCATTGTCCTGGTGGTTAAGATGCTGTGCCTGTTAACCAGCAGGCAAGGGTTTGAGATCCGGGTCAGCCCCACAAGACAGGGTGAGCTCTTGTCCTTAGCCCAGCTCTGCGACGCAGCTGGAACCAATTGTATTGGCTCTGCCGTTCCACTGGACTATTTCAGTGGCATGGATTTGCTGTTTGGGTAACAGCTTTTCCTCCATATCAATCTACCCAGGCCTTTGTGATTCGCATACAGCGTCAAGCACAATAACATAGACTTTCAAGACTGATGGATGCCAAGATGTAACCATTACACTGATGTGAAAATGCTTCAATGGGTTTTTGAGGAACCTGTAGGACGATACTGAAAGATGGGAGAAAAATATGGTGTCTAAATTTACCCATTCAACTGTATCTTTTTGCCTATTCATTCATCTAGGCTGCAATCCTAAACACACTTTCTTTGGAGTAAACCCCATTGAAGTAGACCTTGGAGTAAACCCCATTGAATATAATGGGACTTACATTTGAACCAATGGGTACAAACTGCAAGAGAGGAGATTCCGGTTGGATATCCGGAAAAAATTCCTGACGGTGAGGGTGGTTCGGCAGTGGAACAGACTGCCAAGGGAGGTGGTGGACTCTCCCTCACTGGGGTCTTCAAGCAGAGGCTCGATGAGCACCTGTCGGGGATGCTCTAGGGGGATTTCCTGCTGCAGGCAGGGGGTTGGACTAGATGACCTACTAGATCCCTTCCAACTCTAGGATTCTATGATTTTATGAGTAGACATGCTTAGGATTGCACTTCTCAACTGTCACTTCTGTAAGCCCTTGGTATTTTCAGTGAACCCTTAAAACCCCTTTCCCTCCCCATTGCTCAGCTTCTTCTTCCTTCATGTCCACAGAGCCATAGGGCATTTCTTGACAATATTTTTCTCCTTACTATTTTCCCAGCTTAAAAAAAACTTTGACTGACACAGGTCAGAAGAGGCCAAAGCCGAGGTGGCATGGAAATTGCATGACATGGTTTAGCATGACAGACAGACAGACAGACAGACAGACAGACAGACAGACAGAAAGAAAGAAAGAAAGAAAGAAAGAAAGAAAGAAAGAAAGAAAGAAAGAAAGAAAGAAAGAAACTGTCAGTTTGAGTGCAGGAAAAGTACCAAAGGAGATGCTTATGTCTTTCCCTCATCCCTTCTATAGGTGGGAAGAGATACCCCTGCATCTTTTCCCATTTGGAAAAAACACTTGGGAGGATGATTTTCCTTTGGGGAAAGTGGGGTGCAGTTTCACCTCCTCCATCCACTCAACAGGAAATCTGCTTTTCATTTGAAAAAAATTAATTTATAATGATTCATTTATAATGAATGAAGTTTGGCCCTTGGTCTATTGATGTAACCTCTGTCAGTCTTGGAAGACTATGGTATCGTGCTCGGTGCTGCATACGCTGCATGCGAAGCACGAAAGCCTGGGTTGGATTGTTATGGAGGATAGGCTGTTACCCAAGCAGCAAATCCCCCCTCTCCACACCACTGAATTAGTCCAATGGAAAGGCAGAGCCAATACGAGTGGATCCAGCTGGCGTCGCAGAGCTGGGCTAAGGACAGGAGCTCACCCTGTCTTGTGGGGCTGACCCGGATCTCGAACCCTGGCCTGCTGGTTAACAGGCTCAGCATCTTAACCACCAGGACAATGCCATCTGAAAGATCTAGAATCATTGTCCAAGAGTATATATAGCACCGCCAAATTCTTTAAATCCAGTGGGTTAACATTCTGCTATGTGTTTGGCCCTGATTAGTCTAGACAACTATTTGGGAGGGCCTTGGGTGGAAATTTCTCTGGTTCTTTTGATTTGTGTAAATTATTTTCTTAACCACAAAATTCTATTGAAAGAACTGAATTTTCCATACATTTCTGTCATTGCAGATTTAAAAAAAATTATGCTGCCTGGAAGCAGGAGCGCACCAATGGCGCAGCACACCCATGGCACGCATGATGGAAAAACATCACCTAGCATCATGAACATATCTATCTATCTATCTATCTATCTATCTATCTATCTATCTATCTATCTATCTATCTATCTGTCTGTCTGTCTGTCTGTCTGTCTGTCTGTCTACAGAATTTATATACCTCTTTTTACTAAAAAGTTCACAAAGCGGTTTACAAAAAAATATAAAAAATAGCTAATGAACATATGAACAAAAGAACATATGTTGGAGAAACTGGCTGGAGAAACTCTCAGCTGCGAAGAGCACATGCACAGATCATCATCATCATCATCATCATCATCATCATCATAGGATAAGAGTTCTGACACTTCATTATAACAAGGTTTTCCAAATGTATGAATTCAAGTGCTCGAGCCTCATGAAATATAACAAAGGATTCTTCCAGGTGATGAACACCTACGGATTTTATTCTTAGCAGCAAATTAGCACATCAGAATCCTGCGTCGGTGGTAGACTCTCCTGTCTGCTCATAATGTATACACAGGAGGTCTTGGGATGCCGTGAAACTTACAGCTGCATAAAGTAACCAAATTTCACTGGCCTTTCTTTAACTGATTGCCCTTTAATGATGGCCAGCTTTATCTGTCACTGGAGGTAACTGGATTGTTGGTGGAGAGACACCTTTGCTTTTACTGGATCAAGGAGATGAGGCAGTAGCATAGCCAGAGGGGTGCAAAACACTAAGTAGGGTGCAGTCCTAACCTAGGCCAGCATAACTCATCGATCTTCCCATTCCCATTATGATGTAGGGAGGTAGTAGCACATGTCTAGGCACTGGCCTAACCCTCCCCTAGGAGTGGTGCAGAAGTGCCTTAAGGCACTTTTGTGACACCTCCGGGTCTGCACAGGACTTTTGCCGGGACCTAGGCTGGTCTAACTGGAGCTTAGGATTGCAGCCTACATTTTGCAGGACACCTCAACTTGATGTGAAAAAGGGCCCCACTTCTTCCATTTTGGAGCCATCCTGAGCCACTTGAGCAAAACTAAGGCTGCAATCAGTGGTGGGATTCAAATAAATTAACAACAGGTTCTATGTCCCATTAGTAACCGTTCTCAGAACCAGGTGCATATTAGCAAAGGGTTCTATAGAACCTATGAGAACCCCCTGAAGCCCATCACTGGCTGCAATCCTAAAGACACTTTCCTGGGAGTAAGATCCATTGAACACAATGGGGGGGCTTACTTTTGAGTAGACATGGTTAGGATTGTGCCCTTAGTTGTCAATATGTTTTGACAAGATCAGAAGGAAATATCTTGTTCTTGGTGTGTTCTAGCTTGGCTATTTGGAGTAGCCAAGTACTAGTTCAGTGTAACTGAGGAACAGTAGCCACAAGACTGGATTGCTCACATCAGATTTGCTGCTGGCGTGTCATTGCGAAAGGTCAGTTCTTCCCGCAAAGTTTAATGGGAAGTGTGATGGAATTGGCTTTTAATGAGCTATTATTGGCTTTTAATTAGCTATTATTATTTTCCCTTTTTCTTTGTAAACCGCTTTGTGAACTTTTTAGTTGAAAGCGGTATATAAATACTGTAGATAGATAGAAATTTCCCTGTGAATCTTTCTCATTCCCACTGTTGAAATCTGACATGGTAGTCCAGTCCGAGAAGCCCCCTTCTCTTCTTCTCAAAGACAGGAAGAGAAGTTGTTGTGTTGTGTTGTGTTGTTGTGTTCCATGGGAAGTGGCTGAAGTGCTTATGGATGACACAAACTTTTTTGATCACATGAAATCCAAGTCCCGAATCGCATCCTAAACACTGATGGTTGCTACTAGATTTAAACAGAGCTTACTTCTGTGTGATAGCAGCTCTTCCGTCTAGCCTGTTCTTATTTAATTAATTTATTTTCTCAGTTATGAAACAATATCTGGATTTCTGACATGTTTGTCCCAAATGGTCCACCCAGACTCTCTGACAAAAACATTTAGCTGGTTCTGATCAAACTATTTTGATCAGGTGGCTAAGCTGGACACTACTCCAGTTCATCCATTTATAATATGAAGAGCTTGGGCGCAAGTGGTTAAGACAGTGTGCCTGTTAACCAGAAGGATAGAGTTCGAGACCCAGGTCCCCACTAGACAGGGTGAGCTCCTGTCCTTAGCCCAGCTCTGCGACACCAGCTGGAACCAAGTTTTTTTTAATAAAACAACTTTTAAAAAAGGAATCCCGGAGTGATAATTGATCCAGGCAACCTGCGTAATTCACCACACCGACCCCTTATAATTTTTTTCTCCAGAAAATTGATTTAGAGAGTTAATCAGAAGTCATCTGGCACTGTCCAAAGTACATGGGCTTCCTCATGCATCAATTTCTCCTTAGTTTTGCATCACCCCATATTTGTGATGCAGGGAGCTTCTTTTCTTTATGGGAATTGCCACCTTGCCACATTTCCAAGATGTCAGATGGGTCTGGTCACTGGTGGCACAGCACCCTTGGGTTTCCTTTCTTCTTGGCTATCTTTCCTTTAGGAAGAAAGGAAGAAAGATTTACAAATAAACAAACAAACAAACAAGTAAATCAATCAATCAATCAATCAATATTTTCGGACTAACGGGAATGCTGCAATTGAGTCTCAGGAAGTGAACAGTGTGGTCTGCTCTTCCTAACTAGGCAACGAGTCCCCATAGCTTCTTTTCTAGTGCCTGTGCTGGTGTGTTTTAGTTTTCATTCATTCATTCATTCATTCATTCATTCATTCATTCATTCAGCAATGTAATCCGCATTAAGAAGAAATGTGGAGTGAAAAGCAGTACAGTAAAACCTTGGATTGAGAGTAACTTAGATTGAGAGTGTTTTGCAAGACAAGCAAACAGTTCTAATAAATTTTAACTTGACATACAAGTGGTTGCTAGAAAACCAAGCAGGTGGACAACAACATGCCACCTGGCCTCCTTCCCAACATCCTTGCTGTAACCTGAAAAGGTCCATACAGATTCCTCCATGTTACATAGATAGCCTCAGATCAGTGGCATAGCTAGAGGGGGTGCAGTGCCAATCAATTCCATAGCCAATGCAGGCAGGCAATGTTGCATGCGTTGGCAGGGGGTGCAAAACACTACATTTTGCAGGGAGCCTCACCGCAGTGTGTCAACAGTTCCTCCTCTTCCCCTTCTGAGCCATTCCAGGAGGTGAGAGCAAAACGGAGAACCTACACTTTCAACCCTTCATCCCGAAACACAAACATCTATTATTACAATCAAACGGACAAGATGCTTCCTCTGAAAGGAAAGGCCTCTCGCTACAGCCTGGGTTATTTCTGCAGATTTTGTAGTAGCGTCCATTTATTTACTTTCCTTCCTGGGGAAAAACAAATTAAAAAGGAACACTATGGAATTATTCTGGTAGCGCAAAAGATCTGGGAATGTTGTGAAAATGACCTGTGGCGGAGCACAGCTGAATGGAGCGACCGCTATATATATTTTTTTTAATTAAGAGGTTAGGATTATTTCAAGATCTCCTTTCATGATAGTTCATCTTGGAAAATTGCCATCGTTTTTGTTTCCTTTTAGCTGAAAAACCGTAACCTTGCTGTTGCTAGGCTGTGTTGTGGGGTGACTCACAAAACTTTTGTGCAACACCAGGGAGGATGGGGAACCATCTGGCCTTCCACAGTGCTGAACGGAGGGCTGCGGAGAGGCCGACATGTCATAAGGGTTGTGGCAAAATGTTCCGAACATCGTCTACCCTACAACTCCCATTGCTTGCTCCCTGTTTCCTCAAGACACTGTATACTGTATTTACTTGAATCTAATGCTCATCTTTTCAGCCGAATTTAGGGAAAATCCAAAGAAACGACAAGGGCAAGTCCTTGCTCTGGTGTAAGAACAACTTACTCTGGATTCCAAACTGAATTTCCCATAGGTTTTCACTAGGAGGTGCAGTAACTACGGGTGCACCTAATGTCTCTTACATGCTCCCATGGTTACTCTGGATTTGGGGGTCTCCAAAATCAGGGTGCACATTAGATTCAATTGTTAACTAGAATTAAGTTAATGTGGAATTTTGATTATAAAGTATAGGGTGTGCATTAGATTCAAAGATGCATTAGATTTGAGTAAATGCTGTATATCAAGAGCGGTATATCAATACTATTGATGGATGGATGGATGGTTTTTGATTATAAGTATAGGGTGTGCATTAGATTCAAAGGTGCATTAGATTTGAGTAAATGCTGTATATCAAGAGTGGTATATCAATACTATTGATTGATGGATGGATGGATGGATGGATGGATGGATGGATTTTGATTATAAGTATAGGGTGTGCATTAGATTCAAAGGTGCATTAGATTTTAGTAAATGCTGTATATCAAGAGTGGTATATCAATACTATTGATTGATGGATGGATGGATTTTGATTATAAGTATAGGGTGTGCATTAGATTCAAAGGTGCATTAGATTTTAGTAAATGCTGTATATCAAGAGTGGTATATCAATACTATTGATTGATGGATGGATGGATGGATGGATGGATGGATTGATACAACCATGTGGCTCTAGCAACAGGGATTCAGGAGGCTGATCTGGTACTTCTGAGCATCACTTTAAGGTATCCAATCTTCTATCAAGTCCCAAGTCAACAATGTGCCCATGGAAGGAGGTATTTGAGTTTGGAGTTGTGGTTTCCTCCCTGGCCATGTTTTTTGGTGGCAGGAAAAAAAAATGCTGAGATACATCAGGATGTTTACCTGAGATCTGTGCAGCAATCAAGATACTCGAGTCAGAAGAGCTCAAAATAGATCCACTTCTAAAGACTTTGATCAAAAGGAAGATCAAGAGGGAAGAAGTGGCTCACCGCTCCGCTGGCAAGCCAAGCAGAGCCAAGCACTGCCTTGCTTCAGGGCTGAGATTAGGACAGTGTTGATGGAGGTTTGGAAGGGGTTTTGGGGAGGTACACTGCAAAGCCCTTGTACACGTCCCAGGGTGACCATGTATAATAAGCAACAAGAGGACAAGCCCCCTAAATGTAGGACATGATCAAATAAAAACTAAAAACATTCATATAAATTGTTTTCATGTGCTTAAACACTATGGGCACAATCCTAAGCAATTTAGGCTGGCATAATCAGAGTGACCATATAGAATGGAGGACAGCATGCCTATACCTTTAACCACTGCATAGAAGAGGGAATTGAGGCAGGTGCTGCTTTTTAAACCCTTCTGTTGAGCTAAACCCTCTTCTATGCAAAGGTTAAAGGTATAAGCACTCTGGCCTCCATTCTATATGGCCACCCTGGGCATAACTCACCTGGCATATCTTCCCATGGTGGTGTGGGGATGTCAGTGTACGCCTTGTGGGGAGGTCAGCATATGCCTGTGCACTGGCTTAACCCCCCCCCCCCCCAGGCATGGGGCAGAAGTGCCTTATGGCACTTTTGTTATGCCCCGAAGACAGCACAGTTTCCCCCTAACGAGATTAGGATTGCAGCCTCTATTACTTATTATTAAATTTTAAACTTATTATTACATTTTAAACTATTACATATAAAGTATTGCATATAATTTATACATACAAGGAGGCTACATGCTGCCTGCTCACAAGGATCACAATGATCTGTTCCAGGTTAGGGAACATTTGGTACTCTTGCTGGGGTAAACCACTGCTACTAAAATGGGACTACTTGGTCTTGGGCCAGGAAGGTGACTCAGGGTGCAATCCTAACCAATTTAGGCCATAATAATTCACTTGCTTCCCATTTCCATGGTGGTCTGGGGAGGCCGGCACATATCTGTGCACTGGCCTAACCTCGCCAGGAGTGGCTTATGGTAATTTTGGCACACTCCCAACTCAGCATGGGACTTAAGCCGGGACTTATGCCATCCTAATGGGGTTAGGATTGCACTGTCAAGGGCAATGTCTCTGTTTTAGCACTGCACCCCAGAATAGCTCCAAACGGGAAGGGCAGCTTGTACACTGCAAAACTTTGTGCTGTGTACCCCCTCTGGTTGCACCTCTGTGAAGGGGGATTGGATATTGGTGGTGCTTTTGCCACCAATACCACCCACTTCCCAGCCTCAACATACCCCCTCCTTGCCATGATCCCCATCCAGTTCCTCTTCCTTCTCCCCTCTCCGTCCCCCCCTAAACCACCAACCAGCCCCCATGCTGACTTACCTTCTGTGTTGGGGCTCGTCAAGAGGTTGATGGCGCATGACCACTGCCACTCAATAGAAGTGGCAGGCCTCTGAATGTTTGGTGGTGGTGGGGAGATGAAGCCAGAAATATGACAGGCAGGGAAGCATTGGATCGATCTACCGCCCTGCCTGCCAGCATTTATATTCTCCTGCTCCACAATTGCTCAGTGAAGCTCACAACATCAATTTCAGATTTGCCGTCTTTGGCGCTTCAGTACGCTGAACGTATAACAAGGAGAGAGTCAGGCCGGCTGTGGAACCGTCCAGGAACACAGGGATGCCATTAATCGGCATTCTCCGATTGAGCGAGGTGGGAATTGTAATATGAAAAATGGGAACATATTACAAATAATGAAACTCTGCAGCTCAGCGGCTACTGTTATGCTGGGATCATTAAGCCGTTCCACTCTCTTGGGCAGAGATCAAACAGAATGGATTGCCAGATCTTCTTGCTGTATAAATACTGGCATCAGTTCCCCAAGGCTTCCTTTCCTTCACTAGCCAAAAAAAAGTGTGAGATCTCTTCAATGAGCCTGGAAAGTTAAGTCCTTGAAAATGGAACGCTTGTGGTTGAAATACTGCATTTACTCAAATCTAACGCTCACCTTTTTCAGCCAAATATCAGTCTCCAAAATCCATTAGATTCCATTAGATTTGATGGTTAATAGATTTGAATAAATGTGGTATTTGGGGTATAAGTACAGGGTGCGCATTAGATTCAGTGGTGCATTAGATTCAAGTAAATACACTATTCTCCAGGCTTAGAAGCACAGATGATGGTCATTGCTGGACAAAGGCTGCAATTGTAGCCTAACCCCCAAATTCAGAGTAACTACAGGATCACGTAAGACTTTATGTGCACCCATAGTTACTGCACCACCTAGTGAAAACCTATGGGAAATTCATATTGGAATCCAGGTTAAGTTGTTCTTACACGGGAGCAAGAACTCCCCGTAGTTACTCTGGATTTTGCCCTAAGCTGACTTGGTCCTGTGGTCTTGGTCCTGGTCCTGTGCTGACCTGAGGGTGTCGCAAAAGTGCCACATGACACTTGTGTGCCACTCCTGGGGAGGGTTAGACGAGTGCACAGACATGTGCCTCTCTACATCACCACTAGAACAGGAAGACCAATGAGTTTTGCCAGCCTAGGTTAGGATTGCACCCTTAGTGGCATAACTAGAGGGGGTGCAAAATACTAATTTTTGCAGGGAGACTCGCCATGCAAGGGCCTCTGCATGCAAAGGAATTAACATGCACAACGCAACATGCAATTTTTGCAGAGAGACTCACTGCAGAATGTGACAGAAGAATTTTTTTTAATTAAAAATAGTATTTTAAAAATATTTTTAAAGTGTAATTGATCTGTGGAACTCCTGGCCACAGGATATGGTGATGGCTTCTAGACTAGATGCTTTTAAGAGGGGTTTAGACAAATTTCTGGAGGAAAAGTCCACCATGGGTTACAAGTCTGTGCAACCTGCATATTTTAGATGTTGGCAACCTGAGAATGCCAGCCGTGGGTGGAAGGCAGGTGGAGGGTCTTCTGGTTGTGGGGGGGGGGGGGCTTCTCCAAGTGGGAGGCAGGTTTAGAACCTGGCGATATGCCATATTCCAATCCAGATCCCCAAACAGCTCAGAACAGCATCTGGCACAGCACAGATATAGGTTTACAGTTGCAAACGTGCTGCTGTCCATATGGGTAAGATTTAGGGCACTTGGACCAATTTGTCTGCCCATCCCTAGGACTAACTGAAATCCCTCCCCCCAGCAGTTGGCGGTTACACAACTGGTGAAGTACCTCACCACTGCAGCTCATTGTGGTGAATAGGGGGGCACTGGAAATGGAGGGGGCTGCATAAAGGTGATGCACTGGAACCCCAGCTCCTAAGGGTGGACTTGCCCAGAGCTCCATCAAATGTTTGTTAAACTGAGGGTGCAATCCTAACCCCAGTTAGACCAGTACAAGTCCTGGCACATGTCCCGTACTGGTTTGGGGTGTTGCAAAAGTGCCATAAGTCACTTATGTGCCACTTCTGGGAGGATTAGACCAGTGCACAGACATGCACTGGACTGCCCACACCACCCCAGGAACAGGGACATGGATGAGTTGTGCTGGCTGAGATTGGTTAGGATTGCACCCTGAAGGAATACTTGATGTGAACATGGCTTTGACCCAAGACAAAAAGGGCACATTGAGTGCATCTTCTCTGATTCAGGTCTCATTTCCTCCTAAGATGAAGTACTAAAAACAAATCAGTCCCTGTTATTTATGTGGCTGGGTTACATCCCCCCTTTTTAAATGTGGGCCAGATCGCCGGAAAGGGTGCAAACAGTTTGCACAGGGTGGAGGGAGCATTTGTGGGTGTCTCCCGACTTCTGCCGTCATTTGTCTGGACAAGGGAAGCGTTCTATTAATGCAGCTGGCTGTGTGGTTTGGTAGAAGGAGGAGGCTGGGTTGGATTAGACTGAGCATTAAAACCAGCCCCAAGATCTGGGGGCCTGGATCAGGGCTCATTTTACTGTATGCACATCTGCCAGCCGTCTCTCCAGCCAGCCCCGCCAGGCAGAGAGGACATCTTGTTTGTGTTTTGTTTTTTTTCTGCTCCCAGTAGGTTATGTCAGGGGTGAGGAATGCGAGGCCACCCTCGGTCATGAGATCACCTTCATATTTTTAGCCGTCTCGCATCACCATATTCTCCGAACAACACAACGCACTCACTTTGCATGCAGAATGCGGGGACCTCAGAGCAATGGAAGCGGCTCTTCTGCTATAATAAACGCCACCATGAAAATATCTCTCGGGGGTTTTAAACTGTAGGCTTTAAATGGTTAAAGGCTATAGACCACAATCCTAACCGTGTCTACTCAAAAGTAAGCCCCGCTGTGTTAGGTGGATCTTACTCCCAGGAAAGCGTCTTTAGGATTGCAACCCGTAGAAGGTTTAAAAATGGCTTAGAAGAGAAAGGATAGAACAATATTGAGGGCTGAAAAGTGCCGGGGGTGGTGGACACCCCAATTTCTTTTATAATTCTCATCCTTAGACCAGGCTGCTTTCCTGTCTTCAGAATTTTTCCAGGGGTTGGTTGCAAAAGGTACCCCGTTAATAAAAAGGTAAAGTTGTCCTCCGCAGCTTATACTGCTAGTTGTGACCAACTGTAGGGTGCTGTGCTCATCCCCATTTCTAAGCCAGTGTTCTCCAAAGAAACTTCCATAGTCATGGGGCTGGCATGACTGCCGAAGGTGCACAGAAAGCTATTTTACCTTCCCACTGAGTGGTCCCTATTTATCTACCTATATGATTTTGAACTGATAGATTGGCAGGAGCTGGGCTAAGGACGGGAGCTCACTCTCTTGTAGGACCCGGGTCTCAAACCCTAGCCTGCTGGTTCACAGGCACAGTGTCTTAACCACTGGCCCCATCACAGCCCTGTAAATAAAGCATCCCAGCCCCACATAAAGCATCTAAATTATGACTGAATCAGGGTTAATAAAGTGAAAAATTAGTAATTACAGTTTATTAAATAAGAGTCTTGTTCATAGCACTTTCTCATGGCCGTTATATTATTCAGATTTTCCAAAATTCAGTCTGTTCAATGCATGTCTACTCAGAGCAGGGATTTTCAACCTTTTTCAGTGCAGGATGCATTGAAAATGCACAAAGCCGTCCTCATCACTCTTGTTGGAGAGTAAGCCTCATTGACTACAATGGGACTTATTTCTGAGTAGATAGGCATTGGATTGGACTGGTTGCAATCTTATCCAAGCTTTCCTCAGAGTAAGCTCCACTGCCTACAATTGGACATATTTCCAAGTAGACGGGCATAGGATTGGGCTCTGAGGCTGTGTTTCTGTTCACACTTTCCTGGGAGTAAGCTCTACCGACCACAGTGGGGCTTACTACTGAGTAGACAGGCATAGGCTTGGTCTTGAGGCTGCAATCCTCCAACAGAGCCCTCCTGCTGTGAGGAGGGGAAGATGCACTTAGAGGTGCATCTGCCAAGAGGTGCAGCTGCCAAGGACCTCCAGTGGTCCCCGGACCAGGGGTTGAGAAACCCTGCCCTAGACACAATTTGGAGGGTAAACTGGGAGTCCCTACACACAATCAGACGATGTACCGGGAGTCTTCTTGACACAATTAGAGTGTGCACTGGGAGTCCTCTACACAATTGGAAGGTATACTGGAAGTCCTTTAGACACAATTGGAGGGTGTACTGGGTTTAGGCTTAACCCAAGGAAGGCAAACAAGGGAGCTTCCATGGCTGGATAGAAATAACGCAGGTCCAAGGACAAGAATAGTTGGCTGAGAATATATTAAACTGGCTAGCTATAAAGTCTAATATTGTTTGGTGTCACTGCTTTAATTCTGAATCACTGCAGAAATGAGAGAGAGAGAGAGAGAGAGAGAGAGAGAGAATCCATTTTTTTCCCCAAAGGCTCATAGTCTAGCGCTGATACAGTAATCTAAATTTCTGTGCTGTGTGTAACGAAATTAGAAGGAACCATGAACATTTAATAGGTTTTCATTCTACATCTTGTACTTGATAAAAAAATTCAATTAATGTTTCTTCTTCTGCTAAGGAGCACTATAATAAGCGAACATAGCTGTACTTAAAACCTTCTTCACTTGGAGAAGGATCATTACTCAAGATGAAGCCCTTCTTTGAAGTATTCTTTCTGAAGTGTTACCAAACCACTGAAATGGTAAAGGTGTTGCCGTGCTAGTCGTGACCGGGTGGTGGTACACTAAGAGCGGTGTTCATCCCTGTTACAAGGCATTGTCCGTGGTCATGTGGTTGGCAGGAGTAAACACCAATTCACATGGAACACTAACTTCCATCCGAAGTGATACCTATTTATCTACTTGCATTGACATGCTTTTGAAATGATGGGTTGGCAGGAGCAAGGCAAGGGATGGGAGCTCACTCTGGCTGTGACAGTGGTGTGAGAATGTGCATGGGGGATGTTGTGCATGGGGGAAGTTACATGTGTGGTTGATGCGCATGGGGGACTGATGTGTATGGGGGATGTTGCGCATGGGGGGATGTTGTGCACGGGGGGATGTTGCGCATGGAGGGATCTTGCACATTGGGGACTGATGTGCATGGGGAACTTATGTGCATGGGGGAAGTTGTGCATGGGGAACTGATGCACATGGGGGAAGTTGCGCATGGGGGGGTTGATGCATATGGGGGGAAGTTGCACATGGGGAAGTTGCGCATGGGGAATGTTGCACCGTGGGGGATCGCGCATGGGGAATTTTACTTCCGCAACGCAGGTATGCTTTTCGCTAGTTGACATATATTTCTTTATTTCTTCCAAACCTCCCAACTAACCCTCCACCATGGGATACAGCATACATCTTTTTTGAGATGTGCACATCTTTTTGGAGAAGCTGCAACAGCAGGGTGGTCTCTAATGCTGAAAACCAACTCCATGGTCTCCATTCTTTGACTCAAAAGTGACGCTGTAGAATCTGAACCCGGAGCTTTCAAGTCGAGCTCAAACAACCTCTCTCCTATTGCATTTTACAGAGGATGTCAAAGTGTGTGCTGTGGAAGTGCGGAGTGTCATGGAGTGCTGTGTGGCCTCTTCACCAAAATCTTGGTCAACACTATTCGAATAGAGTGAGATTTCAAGCGATGTCAGTTTGGTGAGTTGGAAAGAAGATAGCTGCAATCCTAAAGACACTTTCCTGGGAGTAAGACCCATTGAACACAATGGGGCTTACTTTTCAGTAGACATGGTTAGGATTGTGCTCGATGTTGTATTGTTCTTCAAGGAACTTGTGAGAGTGAAAGGCAGTGAGAATGAGAGTGAAAGGCACCATGGACCCAATACATTTGGGGACCGCTTTAGTGGATTAAAATTAAAGTCTTAAAAAATTCAGATCAATCATGGTTCTGAACACTGGTTTTTTTTTTAAAGCAAGCATTTGATTGTATATTCTTTAGATTTCAAAGAAAACTAGGTGGTTGCAGGGAATTTATGCTTTGATTTTGCAGGTCACCTTAAAAAATGTTTCTGATTCTTGAAAAGTGATAGATAGATAGATAGATAGATAGATAGATAGATAGATAGATAGATAGATAGATAGATAGATAGATAGATAGAGAGAGAGAGAAAGAGACAGACAGACAGACAGACAGACATGGAAAGGATAGATAGATAGATAGATAGATAGATAGATAGATAGATAGATAGATAGATAGATAGATAGATAGATTGATAGATTGATTGATAGATAGATAGATTGATAGATTGATTGATAGATTGATAGATTGATAGATAGATTGATTTTAGGCATGCTGCTCTCCTGGTGTTTATTTGGCTAGTTGTGCCTTACTATCTAAAATGCAAATTTGCATTATGTTCATGTTCTCTTTGAATTAAAACTCATTTTCTTTGACTTGTTTTACTTCCTGCAGGCAAAAGACATTTTGCCGCAGAGACCATGCTCCTCTGAGATCCGTTACCCAATATTCCCATATACTTTTCTCTTCCTCAATTTCCTCTGCGGAAACCTTATTTCATTATTTACCGCTGTCTCTGTAGCCTGGAAGATAAATGAATGCCAATGTGATTTATGAAGTCGGGATTCAGGGTGGTTTCATTTTGGTGGTTCAATTTTGGTGTAAATAAACACCAAAAGGAAATTCAGAGAAGGTTTCCTGTAGGAAAATTCAAAAGCAGAAATGGAAGGAATCAAATGGGTTATTCTGTGTCCATGTACACCAAGAAGCTGGGGTTGGTTAACTCCAGAAGCTGTGTATTTAGGAACACACAGAAGCCATTCATGCTCCGAATGCCCATGTAAGCGAAACTAACACAGCTGTTGTGTAATGCAGTAGCATAGCTAGAAGGGGTGCAAAGCACTACGGTTTGCAGGCACCTCACCATGTTGGGCAAGCAGCCCCTTCCTCCTCCCTGTTGGAGCCACTCCGGGCTGCTAAAGCAAAACAGAGGTGTTCACAGCTTGCACAGCGTAATGAAGCAACTGCTAAACGTAGTGCTATTGATGTACCATAATCTGGATGTCTGCAATACTACACATGTTTACTCAGCAGTACATTCATTCTATACAGTGGGCCTTCTTCACAGATACTTTTACAGCACCGGGATGGTGAGTTTTGCACACTGCACAAAATGCATGTTGGTGTTGCAACCCACATACAATTTGCACCACTTCCACCCAACCCATAATAGCAGACAAGAATAAAAAGTTGCATTCTGCCATATGGAAGAGCCTATTTTTAAAGCGGAGACTGTCATTCTGAAAAGCGAGATGAAAAGCAACAGAACACTTGACACATACAGCGATACAAAAATGAAGGAAAAAAGGAAAACCACATCTTTGTCCTCTTCCTTTCAGTTCCCTTCGCTCAGGATTTTATTTTTATTTTTTAGGGGGGAGCGGGTCCCTTTGAAAGGCCTGTGGTACTGTCATGCCAGCCATACCCTTCAGCTAGAAAAATATATTTCAGACTGATCTGAAAAGAAAACAAACCTTGAACTTATGGATGATTGCACATGATGTATATGCGCTGAGTATATGTATATGCGTATATGTATATGAGTATATGTATATGCGCTTATAAGGAAATAAAGGTAAACAAATTAATCTCCGACACATGAGGAACAGATACCATGCGAAGGCTTTGTACCATATTCTGGGTACTTGCGTTGTTGGAAAGTTAACTAAGAGCACAATCCTAACTATGTCTACTCAAAAGTAAGCCCCATTGTGTTCAATGGGTCTTACTCCCAGGAAAGTGTCTTTAGGATTGTAGCCTAAGGTTGCAATCCTAAAAGCACTTTCCCTGGAGTTAGTCCCTTTGAACTCAATGAAACTTACTTCTGAGTAGACATGAATAGGCTTGTACTGTTAGTTACCAAAAGTAGGGCTAAACTGAGCACTCGTATTTCAAAAAGAAATTCTATTGGACAGAACTTTGTGGGATGGAGACTTCAGAGCCGTGGATGCTCATACCCAATTCTATGTAGGTAGGGATGTCCGGTGCCAGCTGGTACTCACTGCCTGGTGATACCTGCCGCCTTGTAGTGCCCGCTGCCCACTGCACAGTGGTGCCTGATTCCCTGGTGCCCACTCCCTGATAGGGATGACCAGTGCTTGAAAAGGATGCCCGCTGCATGCTGGTACCCACTGCCTCGTGGTACCTGCTGCCTGGTGGTGTCCTCTGGTGGTTGCTGCCCACAGCCTCATAGTGCCCAACAGTACTTGCAGCTTAGGGATGCCCCATGCTTGGTAGGGATACCCGGTTCCTGCTGCTTGTATCCTTGTACCCTCCGGAGCTCAGAACCCCCTGGTGCCCACCACTTGGTGCCAGTGCCTGGTGCCCACCAGTGTCTGCCAATGGCAAGCTGTGCTGAGGGCCCACAAATATTCTCGAAAGTTTACTCCCAGACTGATAGATGCTCTGCCCCAACCTCTGGATCTAGAAGTGTGAAATTTGGGGATGGTCTCCTTCTGTGACATGAACACCCACCAAGGACTGATGTTGAAAAATTTAACCCTTAAGGAGCTGAAAAGAGGTGCAACATGTTTTTGTCCAATGCTCAACATTGAAGACTGACTGATCAACATCCAGCTGATGCAATGGTGCACAAGGGGTGATGGTGCGTACTGGGGGATGATGCACATGGAATGATGCACATGGGGAGATGGTGTGCATGGGGAGATTATGTAAGAGGGTGTTGCGCATGGGGGACGGTGCTCCTGGGGATGGTGCACATGGGGGATGTTATACGGGGGTATTGTGTGTTGGGGTATTGCACCTGGGGACTGATGCGCATAGGGCATGAGCATATGATGCACATGGGGGATGTTGTACAGGAGTATTGTACATGAAGGGTGTTGCACATGGGGAATGATGCATATGGGGGGATGATGCGCATGGGGGGATAATGTGCCTAGGGGGTGTTGCATATGGTACGCATGGGGGATGTTGTACGGGGGTATTGTGCATGGAGGAAACAATGTGCATGGGGGGACAATGTGCAGTTGGGGGATGGTCAGTGATGGGCTTCAAAGAAATTAACAACCGGTTCTATGCCCTTCTGGCAGCCACTTTTAAATGGCTATTTTTAAACTTTATATGTCCTATCTCTCCCAGTAACAACCGGTTCTATAGAGTAGGTGCGAAACTGTTGGAGCCCACCACTGGGGATGGTGTACAGGGGGATTTTACTCCTGCAACACTGGTATATTTTTGCTAGTGTATTTATATAAGGGGTAGGAGTGAGAGCAACTCATAATTCTCCTGGAAGTACAAGAGGCACCACAGGTTAAGAACCTCTGACCAAGAGGGCACATCAAAGAATTCAGTGTTGTCAAGGTCATCACAGGGACTGGCATATTTTGCAACCAAGGTCATGCATTCAGTACATCATCCATTTGGCCAGGTGTCATTCTTTAGCCAAGAAGACCCAGGTTTAATCCGTAGAATCCAAGACAAGTATTTGAGACACCCTAGCTCAGCAATTTTCAATCAGTGCGCTGCAGCACATTGATGCATCATAAAAGATCTGTATATGTGCAGCTGGTGTTTGAAGCGCAGTGGTTGAAAATAATGGGAGAAACCCTTCCTGGTTCCACAGCTCTGTCTCTTGGCTCCAAGGGTCTCTAAAATTTTTGGCCAAAGGGCCACATCAAATATCCGGCACGGTGTTGAGGGGCAGATAAAATATTTTTAATATTCTAAATAAACATTTAAATACGTTAGAGATAAATTAATGAATGGGCTCGAATTTCCAGGATTTCTGCAAGCACCAACACACAGCACAGAAATAAAGCACATACTTGGTGCATGTCTGAATGGGGAACACGCACACGGCATTTCCATTTGAGAGACAAATCCGATTTTTAAGCGAATCAAACATACTAGATAGAGGTGAATGAATAGATGCTTCCCTTGCCTGGAATGATTCTGAAGGGGCGAGCCTCCCTCCGAGACTGACTGCTCCACCCCCTCTAGATATGCCACTGATTCAAATCTGTTCCTAAATTGTGCCATAAATTATGTGTTTCCTGATAACCGGTGGGTGGCACTGAAATGTTGAAATACCTTATTTTTAGAACGTTGACTCAAGCATATATTTCAATTGACAGTCAAATTGGAACCATTTCGGAGGTTCCAGGGCCAAGAGCCATTAACACGAATCTTTTAAAAGTGTTAAATTTGTTTTAATATGCTCTGCGAAGCATCAGTGAAGGAAGCAGGGGATCCAATGAGCGCATGAGTTTCTTGCATTAGAAGCTTTGGAGAATTTAAATTCATGAGAATGTGTGAGGACTTGGATGCCGGCCATCAGTTCTATTAGACAGAGTGCCCACATCAGAAATATAATGGGGGAGTGATGGGGCTGTGGAGCAGAACGTTCCTTGGGGATCAGGATTGAGCCTTGGGGGTTAGGATGGCACTGTAAGTTTTGGAGAGAGCCATCTTTTGTTTTCCTGATTATGTCAAGACTGAGCACCTCCCCACCCCAAACAGGGAGATCACCATTACCTTACTTTTGGGGCATGACTGCACATCTTGCTGAAAACCAGGGTCTTAAACTAGTTTCAAACAACAGAAAAAATAGTATCCATAATGTCTGGGGGCTGGACAAAGACATCCCTAAGACGCATCACATTTGGGCAGCACTTACCTTGTGGTGCTTCATGTTCCCAAAGTTCAGGAATGACATGATGGAATCAATGCTGTGATTTTTCAACCCTAAGGACTGGGCGATGGTGCATCACTATCCCCACCACCTGGGACATTGCTCTGCCCACTGCACAGGAGACTGCCCATCATTGGGGGCCACACACTGGCCTCCCACACTGGGTGATGCAAACCCTAGTGAGGCCACAGGGTGGGAAGCAAATAACTGATGAATAATTAATGATGGTGGCGGGAAACAAGATGAAAGTCACTCCAGATCTGCTGCCCCCTCATGTCCCTTGCAATAGAAATAAAAGCTCAAATATATTGCTTTTATGTGGTTAGTTTAAACACTTTATTACTTATTAATTGCTAGCTGATCTTACCTGTTGTTGCAGGAGTAAAATTAAAATAATATTTTTCAAGTTAGTGTTTATAAGTGACCTAACTCCATTCTCACAGGGCAGGACCACCTCCTCCCCCCTCCTGGGTTTCAGGGAAACATCTGCCCAGCTTTGATTTGGGGCTCCTGCACAAAGAGCGCCAGGGGGCTGCCCTCTACTGCCCCCCCTTCCCAAGCATCCTGCTTTCACAACGGGGTGTCCCTTCATTCCTGCCTGGATTTCTTTAGGCATATATAATTGAGATGGGCCTCCTGCCAACCTAGCAGTTTGAATGCATCTAAATGCAAGTAGATAAATAGGTACAATTTTGGTGAGAAGGTAACAGCGTTCCATGTGCATGCGAGCTACATGTCAGACAAAGTTGGCTGTAGCAACAGGGATAAGTACCGCAGTCATGACTAGCAATATAACATGCAGGGGACACCTTTACCGTTAATTGAAATGGGCACCAGGCATGGGGCACTGGGCAGGCGTTCCCCAGGCCAAGAAAAAAGTGCCGGCAGGGGTAGGAGTCAGGGGCGTCGCTGGGATAGTGCGACCGGTGCGCTGTGCCCCAGGGTGATGCGGCTCATGGGGTGACACACTGAGAGAGTTTGACACCCCCGAGGCCCACGCACTCCCCTGCAGGAGGGGCTGGTTGCTCCTTCTTCAGAGGAGTGCTCCAATGCCACTGTGAATTGGCAAACTTCACCCACGCGCAGCAGTGTCCTGGAACTGTGCATGCACCAACTGGCGCAGATACACTGTGGGTGACGTGCACTCTCATGTTGCCCCTGGTGGGGGTACAGAGACGAAGCCATCAGGGTGACCTGAGAGTGGGGTTGGGCACCAGGCACTGGCCTCCCAAGGTTATGATGAAGTGCCTGTGGAAGGGGGAGTGGATAGAGATTGGCACCCATCAGGATGACATGGCATCAGGCACAGAGCACCAGTCCTTAAAATTGGTTCTTAGTAGATGCTTACATTGAAGAAATACCCTCTCCAAATTTCATGCTTCCAGGTCCAGGGGTTTGGGTTGGGCATTGATGAGTAAATGAGTGTAACTTAGATTTTTATAAAATTTATATATATGTATGTATTTATACATACAGATAGACATACATTATACATACATATAGAACAGACTGCCAAGGGAGGTGGTGGACTCTCCCTCACTGGGGATCTTCAAGCAGAGGCTCGAGGAGCACCTGTCAGGGATGCTCTAGGGCAGTGGTGGGCTCCAGCAGGTTCGCACCTACTCTATAGAACCGGTTCTTAACAAGAGATAGTACATATAAAGTTTAAAAATAGCCATTTAAAAGTGGCTGCCAGATGGACAGAGAACCGGTTCTTAATTTCTTTGATGCCCATCACTGCTCTAAGGGGAATTCCTGCTGCAGGCAGGGGGTTGGACTAGATGACCTACTAGGTCCCTTCCAACTCTATGATTCTATGATATAGAGAGAGAGAGAGAGAGGAGAAGGAGAAGGAAAAGAAGGAGGAGGAGGAGGAGGAGAAGAAGGAGGAGGAGGAGGAGGAGAAGGAGAAGAAGAAGAAGAAGGAGGCGGCAACATGCTGGCTGCTCACAAGGAAAAGGAGAACAATGAAGATCTTTTTTTCCAGGACACAAGGATAGAACAGGAAACATGTCCTGGAAAAAGAGGACTCATGTTTACTGCTTGCCCACTCAATGCTAAGCTAAAAAAATATGAGTTTCCCACCCTTTGAAAAGAGGGCAGCTGTGTTGTTAGGAAAGAGAAGAGATAGCAAAAGTCCAGGAAGGTACGTGAAAGCATCCGGGCTGGAAGGGGACTTTTTGGTGTTGCAAGAACTGCTGTTGCTGCTCCTGTGATGGACCACGGCATGGAAAGTTTTGGTACATGCTGTGGATGCTGTGAAAGGGGACACACTCAGCCAGCTGGAATGTTAAAAACCGAGGAGGCCTCATTACAGGGGAAGCAGAGCTGGTGTGCATGTGTGGGAAAGCGGAGAGAATGACACGCCAAGGGAAGGAAGAGGCCTGCCATCTAGCGGGATCTGCTGGCCGCATCATGTCAACAGTTACATAATCTGCTTGGTGAAGGAACTATTTTTAATGCAAATCAAGCGAGGCTCGAAACACAAAGGAATTTTCCAATGTTGTGCAGAACATCAAGTCCTTTTCGTTGCCAGTTATTTAACAGTTAGGCGGCAGCAGGATGAACAAATGTTTCAAAGGAGAGCGAGAGCTGTGGGATCCCATAGGTTAGGGATCAGGGCAGTCCCGAGCAGCTGGGGGGCTCAAAGCGAAAGGCTGCTGTGATGCCTGGATTGTGGATTGCTCCAAGAAGAACTGCAAGGGTTCCTGGGTTGCATCAACCATGCCTGATTGAATTTGGCTCACTCAAGATGGCAGCAACACTGGCATTATCACCTAGAGGCCCTGGGTCAGATCCACCCTCTAGGAGGGCACCAGGTGGTCCCCATTCGTCAACTGATGCCATGGCCTTGAGTAAGCACCCTGATCAGCAACAACTCCTAGAAGGATGAGCTGGGGAAAAACAGAGACTGATGGACTACTGTATAGTCTCCTGGGCAGCCCAGGTGTGGATCCATGTAGAATCAAGATATATGTAGAATCAAGAAAAATATAGAATCAAAATATACCCAGGATCTGGCATGTGGGGCACTGGGCTCTCCCCCTTTAAGACATAATACCCCATGGAACTGCCACCACACCCTACACCAGTGATTTTCAACCAGTGTGCCATGGCACACTGGTGTGCTGTGGATAGTCCTCAAGTGTGCCATGGGAATTTGGGAAGACTAATTAATAGGAAAATTGGGGGAAGCAAGTAGAAAGGGCGCAAAACACTAATTTGCAGGAAACCTCATTGTGGCGTATAAGGGTCCGTTGTCCCTTATGGAGGCATTCCTGGCTACCAGAGCAAAATAGGCTTCCATTTTGTGCCTACCTGTGGGCTGTGGGTGGTGCAAGTGGTTAAGGCACTGTGCCTGTTAACCAGCAGGCCAGGGTTCGAGACCCAGGTTGGCCCCACAAGACAGATGGAGCTCCTGTCCTGAGCCCAGCTCTGCGATGCCAGCTGGATCCAATCGTATGGGCTCTGCCTTTCCATTGGACTAATTCAGTGGCGTGGAGAGGGGGGATTTGCTGCTTGGGTAACAGCCTATCCTCCATAACAATCCAACCCAGTCTTTTGTGCTTCGCATGCAGCGTATGCAGCGCCGAGCACGATACCATACCCTCTCAAGACTCATGGATGCGTGCTTTTTGTGCCTACCAGCTGGAATGGCGCCAAAGGATTGGGGAGCAGCCACTTGCATGGCATGGTCAGACACTTGCTAAACTTACTGCTTTGCACCCCTTTAGCTATGCTACTATCAGTACATCCAATGGATGTGATTTATTGCCCTAAAACAAAGGAAAAACATGCAGTCATGTCACAAATGCTGAAGGAAAGGCTCCAGTGTGCTTGAAAGGGCTACCCAGGGATTGTGGCTCTTTCAGGTATACAGCTGAGGCTGCCATCCTGTATACTTGCTTGCATCTGTAGGACTTTCTTCTAAGAAAGCTCCTACAGGCTCTCACCCCAAAGGAGTGTCTGGAGTATACCTAGACAGGGAACATGCCTGGCTCTGCCTGGTCAGGTCCCTCTTGCAAAGGGCTTGGACATTGCCTCTTCTGTCATTTGCAGCCAATGAGTTTCTGTGTGTCAAGAAAGTGCTGATTTCTGGCCATCATTTGCCCAATGATGTCACTTTCTGCTCAATATCACTATCTTGTCAATGATACCACATTCTCGTCAATGATGTCATTTTCTGGTAAATGATATCACTTTCTTGTTAATGATGTCACCATCTGCTCAGCAATGTCATTCTTGTTGATGATCTCCCCTTCTCGTTAATGATGTAAATTTCTAATCAATGATGTCACTTCCTTGTCAATGATGTCACCTGCTCAATGATGTCATTTTCTTATGGATAGTGTCACTTCCTTGTCAGTGGTGTCACCGTCTTGTCAATGATGTAATTTTCTTATTGATGTTTACTTGTCAAGGATGTCACTTCCTCAGTGATGTCTGTTTTTGATGATGGGTGCAATCCAGAGTAACTACGGGGAGTCCTTGCTCCGCTGTAAGAACAATTTGCTCTGGATTGCAATATGAATTTCCCATAGGTTTTCATTAGGAGGTGCAGTAACTATGGGTATACATAATGTCTCTTGCGTGCTCCCGTAGTTACTCTGGATTGTAGGGGATGTCACAGTCTGCTCAATGATGTCACCTTGTTGATGATGTTATTTTCTGATTGATGATGTCATTCTTGTTGATGTCACCATCTACTCAATGTCACTTTCTTTCCGATGATGTCACATTCTGCTCAGTGATGTCACCTTGTGGATGATGTCATGATCAATGACCATGTGGATGATTTTTGATCAATGATGTCATTCTTGTTGATGTCACCATCTTCTCAATGTCACTTTCTTTCCAATGACGTCACATTCTGCTCAATGATGTCACCTTGTTGATGATGTCATTTTCTGATCGATGATGTGATTTTCTTGTCAATGATGTCACTTTCTTGTCGATGATGTCACTCTCTGCCCATGAGGCTCCAGTCTGATCCACACTTACCTGGGAGAAAGCTATTGACTCTAATAGGATTTACTTCTGAGTAGACACGCCTAGGCTTGTCCAACCGTTGCAGCCCCTCCTGCACAGCTCAGCACCCCATGACCTCATCCACTTTATTATGTTAATCATTCCCGCCCACGTCCTCTTTCTAAGCGGAGGGGGGAAGTGAACCGCAAAATCTATCCCTGACGAGCTTTCATCTCCCTCCTCCCGGACTGGGGCGTGTTTTATTATTCTGTTTCCTGCGCGGCCGCCCGCTCCGTTTTTGATCCGCTGTGCCTCGGACGCCCCCAAGCGGTGGAAAATGGCGGCGCAGCAGGCAGGGTTGCCGTGGCAACGGTTGCGGCCTAGCGGGGCCTACGAGGCCTGCGTGGCTTGAGTCCGTTCCGCCTCCTTGGCTGCCGGGGCCGGGGGGAGGGAGAGGGCGGAGAGTGCTGCCGTCAGCCGGAGGGACGAGGGCGGGGTGTGGAGGAGGCCGAGCCGGCCGGGATTTCATCATGCTGGGGGCCGGGCCTCCGTCGCTGCCGCCGCTCCATGCCGTGGCCTCTTAGCGTCCTCGGCCGCCTCAGCAGCAGCCCGTCCTCCCGTCGCCTCCTCCTCTCGCCGCCCAGCGCCGTCTCCGCCGCCGCCTCGCTCCTCCACACGCCGCCCCGAGCAGCGCCTCAGCCGCCCCGGCCCCGAGCCCTCCAGCCCCGCCGACCCCCCGCCGCAGCCCCCTCCTCCCCGCCCGCACACAGCATGGACGGGCCCGCCGCAGAGGCGCTGCTCGCCCCGCTCAGGCAGGCGGTGCGGCTGCAGGTGAGAGGCCAGGAAGCCCCCCCGCGGGGAGCACCATCGACCCCCCCCCCGAGGAAAGGGGGCTCCCCCCACGGGACACGCACTGGGTCGCCTCTGAAGGCACCAGGAGGGCCTGGGAAGGAAGGGGGCTCTGGGCTGGTCACTGACCCCTCCCCCAAGACAGCTGGACCCCCCCCCCCCACATACAGACCCCCTCCCCAGACATACACCTGGTCAGAGCTTGACCCCCCCACTTGAAACACAACCTGACCCCCCCAGTCTGGGAAGGAAGGGGGCTCTGGGCTGGTCACTGACCCCTCCCCCAAGACAGCTGGACCCCCCCCACATACAGACCCCCTTCCCAGACATACACCTGGTCAGAGCTTGACCCCCCCACTTGAAACACAACCTGACCCCCCCAGTCTGGGAAGGAAGGGGGCTCTGGGTTGGTCACAGCAAGACTCCCCCACAGTCATACACCTGGTCAGAGCTTGACCCCTCCCCACTTGAAACACATCCTGACCTCCCCCCCTGGCATGGGAAGGAAGGGGGCTCTGGACTGGTCACAAACTGACCCCTCTCTCAAGACAGCTGTACACAGGAAGACCCCACACATACACACACAGACCCCAACCCCAGACTACACCTGGTCAGAGCTTGACCCCTCCCCCCACACACACTTGAAACACAACCAGACCTCCCCCTCCCTGGCATGAGAAGGAAGGGGGCTCTGGCCTGGTCACAGACAGTTCCCCCCTCCCCAGACATCCCCCCAGACATACATATGGTCATAGCCTGACCCCTCCAACATACACACACCTGGTCATAGCAGACTCTCCTCCCCAGACAGGCACAGGGTCATAGCCTGACCCCACATCCCCACCATACACACCTGGTGAGAATCTGACCACCCCCACGCACACCTGGCGCTCCTCTATGCACCCACACTTGAAACACAACCAGGTCATACAAAAATCCCCCAACCACGGACACATGGTCATAGCCTGCCCACCCCCCAACACACATATCCTTAGTCATAGAAGATCACACATGCATCTGACACACAAGCAGGTCATACACAGACCTTCCCCACACACACACCCCGACACACATGGTTATAGCCTCAAGACACACACCCCCTAGTCATTATCTGACACCCCCTCCTCACACACTTGGTCATAGCCTGACCCCCTTCTCCAATACACACACAACATTTTCATACCCAAACCTCCTCTGGACTCACGTACACACACAAGTGTGTGTATATGGGGGGATGCAGGCCAGAGCTCCAGTGCCTACCTGGTAACTACAGAGGTAACAACAGTAGAGGGGGAGAAGAACCCCTTCCCCTGAGTGACCAGAGGCAATCAAGGATACATAGTTATGCTACCTTTAACCAATATGCAGAAGAGGAAATTTTGGCAGGTGCAGCTTTATTAACCCTTCTGTGCTGAGCTTTACCTGCCAAATTCTCTTTTCTGTACAGTGTTTGAAGCACTCTCTTCACCATTGTATCTAGTCACCCTGCACCCTTCCTCTCCAGAGTCCCACTTAGGCTCTGAGAAAGAAAAACTGCAGCCTCTCTCCCTACCCCCTGGTTCAGTCTACCTGGTTCTGTCTGGACCCGAGGTGGGGAAGGGTCTTTCTTCCATTGCCTCATTTTAGCTGCAGTCTCCAATTACATAGGGACTGGGTGAGGAAACCCTCCCATTGTGCTCAAGGCTCACAGTGATTGTGATTTGGATCGTTCCAAAGCCTTTGGTCTGATGATGTTCAATTTAAAATGGGTAGTGCTGAACACTCCCCACCCCATATTGGCTGTCTGGGTGGCTGTTGCTTGGAATCCTGCATCTTGGTATTTGGAGGGGATCTTCTACCATCCCTCCCTCCTGCCTTTATCCTGAACTGTCAGTTTTGTTGTTCCTCAAAACACATGTGACTTAATTAGGTATGGCTTCACCTGAGGGCCTTGATCTTTGGAGGACAGCATCTAAGGATTTCCTATTCCCAATGACTTTTTAGTGTGTGGGTCATTCTGCCCCTTCAAATGGTATACACTGAATGTTGGCATTTCTTGTCATCTTCTTCCCAACTCCTCTGAGGGATGGAAGAGAAACCCCCTTCCTTCCTGCAGATTTGAATGACTCAGGTCCACTCTCTTCAAAAGAGCGTCCCCTCCATCTCTCAGCCTCTTTCTTTTCCATTTGGATTGTTTTATTCTTGGTTGAACTTTAATTTCTTACCTTACAGTGTTTCTGACCAAGTGATACAACGTTTCTTAGTGAGTGAAAATGATGCAATACTTTCCATCCAAAAACTGGCTCCCTGCTTTTCCTTTTGACCTGCATCTTCCCTGTCCATTCCTTTCTCTGGATACCTGGGCACTGATGTGAGATGCTTCGACTCTGACCATGACTTGGTTTTGTGTTGCTTTCTCAGATTGTGAGTCTGTCACTTTCTCTAGCCTAACCTTTTGTGGGTTCTGGTTACGTAGAAGAATTTTTTTCTCCCTGTCTGCGTCTAACTTTTGAATCTGTTTAGCTCCAGCTTCTGGATCCTCTATTCTGCCTCAGTCTGGATGTACGCTGGCATATTCCCATTTGTGTAGGACAAATGGCTGCCTCTCTGAACATACATGCAGAGATCTACTTATTTATCAGGGACTTGAATAGATATTTTTGTCTCTGTAAGATTCCCTTTACGCCACTATGGTATCAACCAGGTATTTCAGAAGAATGCCGATGGGCATTGCTTGCTGAACAGGATGGGTAGCATCTTAATTAGGCTTCGCCTATGCGTTCATTGTGAATCATCATGCAGCATCCTAGATTATTTGGTTATAGGAAGCTCTTAATGAATAAAGTCCTAGTAAGGTATCATGATAAGCATTTAAAAAGCAATCTCAATAGTTTTCAATGTGCAGTAGAAAGTCTGTGCCTCAGAAGGGAAATGGTATGAGGGGGGACTTGGACAGGTGCAACCATTCAAAGTCGTGTGAAATGGCCAGAGAAAGAATTTGGGGTGTGAAGCGAAGGTTGTGTGGCTTTTGTTACAAAGGAGTCCTGAAGGGAAGTGGCAGTGCTTACAGCTTTCGCTCCCTTGACCGAGAGAGAGATCAGTCAGGCTGGGCAGGTTAGTGTGTTTCTCCCCACAGCAGTGCCTGATGCAATAAGCTGCTGTATTAGAGGGTGGATCCCTTCACTGTCATAAGGGACAAAGCTGCAGCACTCTGCCACATCAGTGCTCCTCCCCTGCACTTTTTGGGGGCTGGGTTAGGCTCCTTCATTTAGATTCTGTCCTGTTGGCACTATTTTCTGCACCCCCACGCTGTGTGATTGCAACTTTTCCTTTCTCTTTCACTTCAAAACTGCACATTCTGTTGGTGTATTGTGGTGTCCTTTTTTCCCTAACATTCTTAACTCACAGCACAACAGTGCTTTCTTTTAGGGTGGACAGCTAATATTTCTTTTCCTTCTCAGCAGACCCTTCATCCTTTGGTTTTATACATATATATTTTAAGTTCCCTCCCTTATGCCACGTTTGCTGCAATTGCAGCAACCTGAGGCAGTACTTACATATTTAGAATGGAGCATCTTATTAGGGTGGCTGCAGCAGGGAACTTGGACAAACAGCAGGAAACTTGGACAGACTTTTGGGATCTTCGAGGATGCATTTGTGGTTTATCAGAATCTTGGTGCAGTCAGAATCCGTGTCCTCCTCCTTTGATTTTATTCTGGAGAATACACAGAGCGAACTACTGTACTGGTGCAGAAATCTTTTTCATACAGTGACGTTCAAGCATTCATCAAAGAAAAGATTGGCAGGTGAAAGACAGATGAGAAGCTTATAACTGTGACTTTGAGAAGAGAATGGTGTGGGTTTTTTTCTTCCAGATTGGACATAAATGTTTACAGTGACTGTCAAACATTTTAATATTGGAACCCACCTGAAAAAAGGTTTGTTTCCTAGCCACTCAAGCCCCATCTACAGTATTTATATACTGCTTTTCAACAAAAAAGATGACAAAGTGGTTTACAAAGAAAATGAAACAAATTAATGGCTCTCATAGTGATAGGGCAGCAGAGCCTTCCAAGTAGCAGGAGATCCAGATCCACTGTTTGGGAATCCCTAAATACTTTGAAACAAATTAGATTATTGGCACATTTATAGCACAATCCTAACCATGTCTCAAAAGTAAGCCCCATTGTGTTAAATGGAACTTACTCCCAGGAAAGTGTCTTTAGGATTGCAGCCTTCGTCCAGTACCAACACTTTGCATGGCATAGGGCTAATTTAGCTTCTCTGTTGTTGATACAAACGTTGATACAAGTTCCTTTCCTTCTTAAAAACGTATATACAATTACTACTACTAATTTTCTTTGCTCCCATTGGAGTATAAGGCACCAACAAATTTACTCCAGGCAACTCTGTCTTGCGCCAGCCTGCAAATCTCTTCCCATGTCTTCCTCATCCCCTTCATCTCATCTGTTGTTCTTCTCCTTGTGCCCAGTGGCCTGCCTCACCTTTCCAGGTGGTTCCTATTTCAAGGCAGCACATGGATGCCTGGTCTCATCCATCTGCAGGACATGGCCAAACCATATAGATGGATGGATGCAAGATTTGAATTGTGCCATCTGGGAAGCAATGACTGATGTAGTTTCCATATCCACAATCTTCCTAGGGGCATGTGTTGAAACACTATAGAAAAATTGATGATATCTGCTAGTTTTAAAGAGTTTGTGTTGGAGTTCTGTGACCCTTTGCTGAAGATGCCTTGGATTGATTTTGGATCGACTATCTATACTTACTCTTGCTAATCAGTGGCTCTGCAGTCTGGGCAGAAAAAGCATGAAGTTGCTTTGGTGTTGAGCAGTAAGAACTCACTGGGAAGAACTAGTATGGGTTGGGGGGGCACAGATATATGTGGGGGGCACAGTGTTGATCAGGAGGGTTAGGATCCAAATCCCATATTTTTATTTAGCCATAGGGATTTGTGGCCAACCTTGTAATATGATGGGACAGTGGCCTGTTGTTCAATGCTGCTTTAAAATTAAGTCCTTGGAAGGACTTAAATCCTTAGAAGAGTGACCTGAAGCACACTTAATAATCTGTCAGGTTTTGCCAGTACATAACCAAATGCCCCAGAAAAGTTAAAGAAATTAAATTCCTTTATGGAATATTTTCAGATCAGAATCTCACTGTAATTCTTTGTATTGCTGCTTCTAGGGAGAACTTGTTCGGAAGCTGAAAGAAGAGAAGGCTCCTCAGGTGGATGTTGACAAAGCAGTAGCTGAGCTCAAGGCTCGGAAGAGAGTCCTAGAAGCAAAGGTGAGTTCTTGGCATTTTGTTTGTTCCTCTTATCCTAGGGTCATTGCAGTGTTTTCTTTTTTGGCAGCTATGTACCATTTCCATGCCTGCTGCTATTGGCATTCTTTCCATGTATACTATAGCTGTTTTATACTGTGTCTTAATTATTAAGCTTGTGTATATTTCTTTGGTCAAAGTGCCTTGCAAAATGTAAGCTAATTGTATCAGTATAATATTTTATAATACAGAAAAGAGATGGAGAGAGAGAGCCTATGACCGCAACTCATGGGCAGTTGAAAAGGCCTGGAAAAATAGAAAGGGCATTGTTTGGAACAAAGTAGGTATCAGGAAAGCCTCCTTGAATGAGTGTCCCATAAACAGGACATCCTTACTTAAAAGCTCCCTTGTTGCTTCCCTTGTTGCAACAAGCTCCCTTGTTGCTTTCTTTACCTGGCACCTGAGTGGCCAAGTCCTGAGTGGCCAAGTGGCCAAGTCCTGAGCAAATGCCATTTTAGGCTGCATTAAGAGGACTGTTGCTTCCAAGTCGCGAGAAGTTCTAGTTCCTCTTTATTCTGCATTGGTTAGACCTCACCTTGAGTACTGTGTTCAGTTCTGGGCACCTCACTTTAAGAAAGATGCAGCCAAACTGGAGCAAGTCCAGAGGAGAGTGACAAGAATGATCATTGGGATGGAAGGGAAACCCTACAAGGAAAGGTTGGGGGAACTTGGGATGTTCAGCCTGGAGAAGAGAAGGCTGAGAGGAGACCTGATTGCCCTCTTCAGATACCTGAAGGGCTGTCATAGAGAGGAAGGGGCTCATTTGTTCATAGCTGCTTCTGAAAGCAGAACTAGAACCAATGGGTACAAACTGCAAGAGAGGAGATTCCACTTGGATATCTGGAAGAAATTCCTCACGGTGAGGGCGGTTCAGCAGTGGAACAGATTGCCAAGGGAGGTGGTAGACTCTCCCTCACTGGGGATCTTCAAGCAGAGGCTCGACGAGCACCTGTTGGGGATGCTCTATGGGGATTTCCTGCTGCAGGAAGGGAGTTGGACTAGATGACCTACTAGGTCCCTTACAACTCTATGATTCTATGAGTGACCTTAGTATTTGAGCTGGTTAAGGTACCTGAGTCATGACGGGCATGACGTAGATTTAAGGCAGCTGTTCTGTGCTTTTTGTCGATGTGGATGAGTGACATTTCTATGTATCATACAAAGAAACCAGGAATATTGAGGAAGGGGTACATAAGTGATACACTCTTCACTCCATGTGAAAAAACTGAGGTGTCTATCTTCTATTGTTTGGGGTCCTGAGAAATTCTTGTTGATCCTGAGAAATTCTTGTTGGTGCTTTCTTAAGAGTTGTTTCTATCACTGCTGTCTGCAGGTCTGGCTCACAAAAAATTAAAAAAGACTTTTCATCACTTTGCTGACCCTGCTGTGTTGACTATGGTATTGGCTAATTTATTTTGAACATTTTCATGCAGTTTTCTTATGGAAAGACCTGGGAGTTGCTCTTTCCCCTATAAACATTGATTAATAAAAGTACTTGCAATGAAGACTGGATTCATTCCTGTATTTAGGAGATTTGAAAGCAAACGGAAAGCTTTTTTGCCATCTTCTTTTGATTGAATAAGTGTTGTCAAAGGTGCTTTGCTATTGTTGCTGGGATTATCTTGGTCTTCTTTCAACCATACCTTTGTCAAGGGAAAACTACACAAAGGGTGTAGTTACACAATACTTGGTGACCATTTTCTGAGCTATCTGTCTTGTCTTGCTACTTCAACTCCTTGTTTTGCCACTTCAGCCCCTTTTCTTGCTTATCTTGAGAGTCCTTTTCCCGAGGGGACAGTATGTTGGATTCCCTGCAGTTCAATTTAAACATGGTTTTTACAGATATCGTGAATGTAAGGCAATGAATCCCAAAATAAGGAAGATTAAAAATAAATTAGCTTTTTTAACTGAAATGGCTATGTTTGTTGTCTTTGTTTTGCAGGAACTGTCTTTGCAGCCTAAGGATGACATTGTAGACAGACCTAAAATGGAAGATACCCTGAAAAGAAGATTTTTCTATGACCAGGCCTTCTCAATTTATGGAGGTACACATCAGTATGTTATCATCAATATGGTGACCATAAACATTAATAAAGTGTAAGGTAAAGTAGAATGGCTCTCCAGGTTTGTGTATAAGAAGGGTTTAATTCTGCCCCAAAACAAAAGCTTTCACTCTCTTCCTCTTCCACATAAAAGAAGAGGTGGAAGTTCATTCTAAGTACATCTGAACCAGGCTCTCTGATACCTCCTTATTGCTGTTGGACCTAGAGGAAGGTTGAATTCTTCTAATAGTAATAATGGCAGATTTCTCCATTGCCTCTTCTGTAATGAGGGAGTGACTATAGTGAAGAATAGCTTGTATTGCATATTGTTTGCAAATGCAACTGTGGAGTTAAAAAGGAATCATAGTAAAGTCTGTTTAATATAGTCAGTGAAAACAATTGTTCAGAAAAAATTTAGAAAGTCCATATGGGAAGTCATGGTTTAATTTGTTCACGATGTACCTCCGGGTTATGTGTGTAGATCTTGATATGGTTGCATGTACCCAATTCCGTTTGGTTTATTGCATATTCCACTGGTTTAAAATCTGAACTTTGCAGGTTACTGAATATAAGTTGTTGATTTGGACGCTGAGTCTGTGACTTACCTATATTTTATTAGGTTTTGCTTGTCTTAATGATTTTGTTTTAAAAAGTTTTACTGCAAGAGTGCCAGTTGACAGAAAGGGGTATAAATGTTTTACATCAAATATCTTGTTCATTTTGTTTGCTTCTATAATTTGACTGCAGGATTTTATTTGCAGTTATTATATCAGGCATTGTTTAGATAGCCAGTCCTTTGAAAGACCAATCCCAAAACTAAAAGGTTAACCTTGAACTCATTAACCTTGATTAACCTTGAACTCATCAAAACAACTTCCTATTTCATCTGTTCTTGAAGCCATAGGGATCCTTCATAATTCCTAATTCTGAAAAGAAAATCCAAAATACCACCTAAAATACCATCCTTCTGATTCACAGGGTATTTGAGGATATAAAGAGCTGATTGTTACAATAGGTAACATTTGCAGGTTGTCATAAGTTTCCTAGAATCTTAATGCCTTAATAAAAGGCAGATTGATCTGCTTATCTACTTCTATTCAAAGTGAAGGTTTTCAGGTATCTCAGCTGATAAAGAAATACCTATGGTAGTGGTACGACTGAATGTTTTTGATCTTATGTGAATCAAGGTGCAAAGTAGGGGCCAAAGAAAATCAATTTATGAAATGAAGTCAATTTATGAAAATGAATTTACACTTCATAGAAATTCTGCAGGAAAACTGCTCGGGATGCCTCTTGTATTGGTTGTAGCACCAGTAAAGTTTCACAGCTCAGGATTAAAACTCTGTGACACAGACAAGATATAAATACAAGGGGTGTTTTTGTGTATTCACTTCTCTTTTTTCTTGTGTTTGCAGGTGTAAGTGGCCTGTATGATTTTGGTCCTGTTGGTTGTGCTTTGAAGAACAACATAATTCAAGCATGGAGACAGCACTTCATCCAGGAAGAACAGATTCTTGAAATAGACTGCACCATGCTGACACCAGAACCTGTTCTGAAGTAAGTGCAACCCTCCTGCATGACTGCTTATAGCAAAGCATGTTTGAGCCGTGGTGACCACAGTCTATTTGCATTTAGATATATTGTTTGAAAGCTCAAGGCAATTTGGTGTCAAGGTCTACAAAAACACAGGAAAATTTGTTTGAGAAATTTATGAGGAAGCATGCATGGTTTGGTGGATGAGCAGAAGATTGCTTGGAAGAATGCGAAGCGGGAGAAGACCAGGTTGAATTTTGGATGGGAAACGGAAAGCTCATAAAGCTGCCTGAGACAGAGCAGCTTGTTTATAAGCATAAACAATTGTTTGCAAACTGAACCCACCCCTTGGGAATCAATGAGTATAAAAAAAACAGGTTTACAGAACTACTCACCTTGACACATCTTTTTGCTGCATGCCCAGTTTGTGAATTTCTTTTGTTGAAAAAGTGTTAAGTAAATATTCTTGCTCAGTACAATGCTTGACCTGAAAGGATGCATGTATTTCCTAGTTTTATTCACAAAGACCCACCAATGAACAGTACTTTTTCTTGGTGGTGGGATTGTGTGCTCCAGTGATACAAAGGGCTATGCTGGTGGTAGCGTAGCTACTGGCAGGGACTCCCATGCCAGACAGGCCTTTGTTAGGAGCCAGACAAACCTGTCCAAAATCCCACTGAACGTGGGTTGTCTGGAGAAGGAAAACTCCCACCTCCAACCTCCATTGCCTTGTGGCTATACAAATCTATGGGAAAAGCTTCAGGAGTCAACCTCGAGGCAAAATCTGGAGACGGAGTCCCAGAAGCAGTTTGTGACTGTGTATAATCATGTTCTGGTAACTCCTGCAACGTAGCTAGAACCAATCATATCGGCCTTGCCCTTCGACTATTTCAGTGATGTGGAGAGGGGAGATCTGCTGCTTGGGTAACAGTCTATCCTCCAGTCTATCCTATCCAGGCCATGGTGCTCTGGAGAGGACACTCAGAGCACAATACCACAGTCTTTCAAGACTGAAGGATGCCAATGATTCACAAAGAAATGCAGCCTTTTTGTGAATTAATTGTGAATGCATTGTGAATTTATTTTATAGGACTTCTGGCCATGTAGACAAATTTGCAGATTTCATGGTGAAGGATGTGAAGAATGGGGAGTGCTTTCGAGCTGATCATCTTTTAAAAGGTAATTCTATTGCAAAATGAAGGTTGGCTGGAATATTTCATGTTGGTTTATCTTATCCCAGCCAGATGTGATCTAACAAATACAGTGATGCCTTGTAAGAGAAACATAATTAGTTCTGAAACATGTTTGTCTTACAGAACTTGACCTGACTACAAAGCAGATTTTTCCATAGGAAATAAAGGAAACTCAGATGATTGGTTCCACAACCTAAAAATATTCGCATAAAAATATTAACTGTATGTAAAAATGATGACAAAACACTGTAATAGAATTCAAAACACTGTAATATAATACAGAACACAATTACTGTGATATTAATAAAAACACTGTAATAACTGTACAGTAAAACAGAAAAGAAAACCTTTATGGCCAACGATGACTAATTGTCACTAAAAGGGTCACTTGTGTCTTTTTGAGCAACTTTCACAAGGAACCTTCTAATGCCACTTGCTTTGGTCTCCTTTGGCGGATTTCACAGAAACGTGTCACTGCATTGTATTTAAACAGATTCATCGCTTGCACTGCTGCAAGCCTTATTTGGGTGGTGCTTTTCTACAAAATTTGGCACAATTTCCCAATGTTTACAAATGTCCTTAATCTCATTTGACGTGAGGGATTCCTCCTCCTTATTCTCCTTCTCTGCAGATGGGATCTCCTCCATCTTCTCTTTCTTTTGCTCATGATTCAGATCCATCAATTTGTTTGTTTTATCACAAATTTTCATTGTAAAACTGTTTGTTTTACAAGGCACCATTTGTTTTACAAGGCAGAATTCCTTACAATTTGTAGTTTGTCTTACAAAGCATTCTTCTTACAAGTTATTTGACTTACAAGGTACCACTGTATTTTGGAAGTGAAAAAGCCCTCTTTGCAAAAGCCAGGCTACAAAATGTGTTGGTGTTTTGCTATGTCAACCTATGTCCAAGCATTGGAATTACTAGATTATTCTCCCATGTCTTTGGCATGTAAAAGCCACAGAGCCACCTAGAGATACTGGGTAGTGTAGGAAGATTGAGGGGGCATGCAGATTGAGGCATAAGAAGAGCTAAATATGTGACCTTCTTTATTTTGACTTTACTATCTTCAAAATAGTCTCCAGCTGTTCTTGATGAGCATCTAGTACCAGTTAAAATATTCAGATCTTGAATGTCCAGTACTGTTCTTCAGGAGTAGGGGAAGAGGCTGTCATGATTTCCCACTTGTTTTGGAGGGAGGCAAAGCATTATAGAGGAAGGAGGCTGTCATTAAGACATTCCATTTTTGCATGGAACTCTTGCTTGTTTGCATTCTTTGCTTGCCTAACTAAGAGCACAATCCTAACCATGTCTACTCAAAAGTAAGCCCCATTGTCTTCAATGGGACTTACTCCCAGGAAAGTGTCTTTAGGATTGCAGTGTAAGATAAAAAAGATAAAGGTGACCCCTGCTGGCTGTACTGCCAGTCATGTCCAGCACTGCCAAACGAAATTTCTTGATAATTAATGAAACTTAAGGTAGTTCAGGGAACCAGGCTTATTGATTTTTGTGGTGGCTAGTCATGCATAACTCTTTCTGGATACTGTGCTTTGCTTGCCTTGCTGATCAAGAGGTCCTCTTTATTGGCCTTAATTAGTTGTGATCTCTTTTCTGTCTTAGCAGAGACTTGGACCATTTTCTGTAGATGTGATATTTTAAACCCAAGCAATTATGTAAGTCAGTGTGCCTTAATTAAATCTAAACTGAATTGTGCTGACCTGCATATGTCGGAGACCTTCTCTTATTCAGCATGTGGGAGAGATGCAGAATCAGCTGTCAGCCTCTTGCTTGGTGTGTTTTAAGATGTTCTGCTTCTGGAAACACTTGATGTTTCTGTTTCTGTTGATTGCTCTTTTGTGTTACAGATAATTCTTTGGAATAGTCTAGCACGAACAGGTGAGGACTAGTCGTCCTCGCCATTCCCCAACTTGAACAAAATATGTGGCCTAAAACACTTCTGATTAGGCATGTTTTGAGGGTAATCAGTTATAAGCAAGCTTTTCCACCGTTCCTGATTTTCTGGTTGAATTTTGACGAAATCTCTTTGCTACTCTAGTTTTTAGAATTTGTTGGGGTTGATAATGGGCCATGAAACCTTCTTTCTTTCCTTTGCCTGCAGCTCATTTACAGAAGCTGATGTCTGATAAGAAATGTACAGCTGAGAAAAAGACTGAAATGGAGAATGTGCTAACACAGGTCAGTATATAGTCTGAGAAGTGAAATTGGAGGTACGAGCTTGCTAGACCTCACTTGCAGATGCAGGGGATTACAATAGAAGAGCCTCCACTGGATCAAACCAAAGGCCCATCTAGTCCAGCTTCCTGTATATTATAGCAGCCCACCAGATGCCACAGGGAACACACAAGACCGGTATCCAGGTGCTCTCCCCTGCAGTTGGCATTTTGAGGTTGTCCATATCTACATCTATCTATGCATGCACACTAATGCACATTGTGGCTTGTAACCTGTGATGATCCTTTCCTCAAGGAATTTGTCAAAACCCTTCTTAAAGACATTGAGGCTAGGTACCATTGCCATATCCTGTGGCAAGGAGTTCCATAGATTAATTATGTTATATGTTACGTTGCATATGTTGGAGACCTTCTCTTATTCAGCATGTGGGAGAGATGCAGGATCAGCTGAGATACATAGATTAATTATGTTATATGTTATGTGAAAGGGCTGAGATACAACAAAGACACAGGCTTTTGTATACCACCTTTCAGGTCATTAGATTTCTCCTCTGATTTTATTTCAAGGAAGCTGGACAGGATGGGCCTGGGCTTGATGCAGCAGGGTGGTTCTTATATTAATGCTCTGTAGGCTGTCAGTAAGACAGGATAGTAAGCATCGTAATTCTTCATGCCTACCCCTGGCCATACATACAGTGATGTGTTAAGTGAACGACTTTTCATGTTGTTCTCCCCCCATCTCTAGAGCATTATTCTGTCACCAGCAAGAGTCTAATAGGATGTCATACCATTGTTGCTTCTTTCAATAAAATACTATGTTAATTATATAGTCTGTTCTTGGAGAACACAACTTCACTTGAAGGAGTGGATGGAGTGAAAAAGTCACCGTGATGATGATTACTATTTACTTTTGTTGCTTTTGCCACCTTTTGTTTCTTGCCTCTAGCTGGACAACTACAACCAGGAAGAGCTCGCGGACCTGTTTGTGAATTACAACGTGAAATCTCCTATTACAGGAAATGACCTCACTCCTCCAGTATCCTTCAATCTGATGTTCAAGACCTCTATTGGCCCAGGAGGGAATATGCCAGGGTATGTTAATAGTGGTGGTTGTACATCTGCACTCTCTGTAACCTTTCGTTGGTGAAAGTGGCTTGGATCATACAGCAATTGAATGGTTCTATTCACCAGCCCTCCTTATCCTGCCCTCCTGGATAATCTTTGTCAAAGATGGATAAATAATGTCAAAAGATCCTGGGGATCTTTGACAGCCTAATGCTATTCTGCCCAAGCCAGAATGGCTACTAGAATACCTGCTGTGAGATCCTGTGCATAGCTGGCAGCGCATTAACTGTCTATTTGACCTGTTCTGTCTTTTTAAATATGTACAGGTGTCCCTTGTTATCCACTAGGTTTCTATTCCAGAACCTCCCATGGATAAAAACATTTATGAATAAAGAAAACAATGGAAAATAGCTTAAAAAGACCCACTTCCATATTTATTGCTCCTAATTTAGTATGTGCAAGAGGCACTCTTTTAAGTGTGTGTTCCTCCTTTATTTAGCAGGGGGGAGTAATTGGCCCTATACACTCCAGCAATGTCTGTTCAAGTGGCTTCTGCTGGTGTACTTTTTGCATTTTAGATTGTGAGCCCTTTTGGGACAGGGACCCATTAGCTTTTAATTAGCTATTAATTTTTTTCATTTTCTTGTAAACCGCTTTGTCAACTTTTTAGTTGAAAAGCGGTATATAAATACTGTAGTTAGATGTAAGGTAGTGCCTCAATATCTTCAGGGATTTGTTTCTGGGACAGAAAAATTGAACATGATTGCTTGCATGACCGTCTATCTCCAACAGTAGAAAAGCAGATTTTAGAACTGTGGCCATTAGTGTTGAGTCAAATCCGTTATTAAAAAATCAAGGTATAACATGGCTGGACCTGTATATGGCTTCAAATGTATATGGCAGGAGGTCTGGTCTAGAGGGTAGAGCCTCCGTTTGCCTGAAGATAAGAGCTTAAGGTTGCCGGATCGAGATAACCGGAAGTCAGATCCGAAGCAAGACCTTGAAAAGCGGCTGCTGTAGCTGAGATTTTCCATCTGCTTTTCAGTGGGAGTGAAGGAGCTTTCTCAGCTGCCCTCATGAGAACTGAAGGGGAACGTGGTCAGCCAGCTCTTCAGACATCGGGGCCAGTGTTGTAACCAGACTGTGAATGTAACATCTTGAATGTAGTGTCTCTTGAAAGACAATCTGTGTTTGTAAAAATCCCTTCGTGGGTTTAGATTCGCCTGCCTATGTAAACTGCTTTGATTAAAGACTGAGGAGCAACCCAAAATGTCCAGAAAAGCAGTATATAAATGTCTAGTTGTTGTTGTTGTTGTTGTTATTATTTTTATTATAAATACTTATTTTTTATGGTTTTTTTATTTATGCTCATCCTCTTCCCCCATGTAAAAGGAGGAGGGACTCCTCCTTCCTACACCAGCTCTTGAGGCCTTCACAGAGGCTATGGATTTATGAGTAGAGTTTCTCCAAGGAGTAGGTACTTTGATCCCTATAGTGATGCTAGTGGTTGTTTGATGCCAGAACGGCCCTGCTGTTGCCTTTTTACTAAGCCATAGCAAATGTTTGTTAGGCCATAGCAAAGGTGGCTTCCAAGGTGGGGAAGCTAACAGAATTGGGGGACGATGGTGGTTGATCAGCAAGATTGGTGACTTCCGACATTGCATATCCTCAGAGATACAATTGATGGTCTATTAGTTTTCTTCCTTCCTAACATTTATTTTAATAGTCTAATGTGATTTTGTTCTTTTGAAAAAGTTATCTGAGGCCAGAAACGGCACAAGGGATCTTCCTGAACTTTAAGCGTCTTCTGGAATTTAACCAAGGCAAACTGCCTTTTGCTGCTGCTCAGATTGGGAATTCCTTCAGAAATGAGATCTCTCCTCGTTCAGGACTCATCAGAGTCAGGTAGTGTACATTTTCTTCTCTAACAGAATTTGAATTGGGGGAAAAAAGAATTTTCCACAGAAAAAAATGGGTGGTGATAGTGGCCCAGTAGCATAATATGGTGGGGAGGGAGTACCATGTGCACCAGTTTTACTTTTAAACTCAAAAAAAATCCAACTAAAAGTCGATACAGCCTGGTTTCCTTTTTAACACATTACTAGAATTATGCCACCCTCCCCTTTTTTGTAGCTTGAGTAGTTAAAGTGGCCTTGTATTGCATCACATTTGTGTAAGTTTTTTTTTCTTTATAGGGTTTGTATAAGTTTTTTTTTTCCTTTGGGAGGTGCATTCTAGTATTTTTTTAATAGTTGCTCATCCTATGCTGTGGCTTTTATGTGTGTTTTTCTAAAGAGAATTCACTATGGCAGAAATCGAGCACTTTGTGGATCCAAGTGAGAAGAATCATCCCAAGTTCCAGAATGTTGCAGACCTCCATATCCTCCTGTATTCCTCCAAAGCCCAGACCAGCGGGCAGTCGGCTCGAGTCATGCGTCTTGGGGATGCTGTTGAGCAGGTAGTTTAACTACATAGGAGTTAGATGTTCAGGGAGCAAACTGTGAATGTGTTTGCAATTTACTTGGGTAGAGAATGTAAGAGTGTATTTTTTGTTCAGGAAGGACATTATATAACACAATGAATATAAAAAAATTCAATAGCTTTATGTATTTACTATGTGACATCCCAAAGTATTGAATGAAACTTATTCCCAATTAAGTAGACATATGTTCATCAGTGATGGTGTCCACGGAATTGGGAAGTGCAATGTTGAGACAGAGCTAGGGATTTTTGACTGAGTTCTCAGAACCTTTGAGGGTTTTTAAGGGATGTATTGCTAGTTTAGCCTATACAGGCATCCCCCCCCCACTTACCTGACAAGTTAAGGACCAGAGCTCCATAGGTTTCCCATAGGTGGCACCATAACTACATCTGTGTAAAAGGTCCTGTAGTTACTCTGGATTGTAGCCTAAGATTTTGTAAATGGATTTTCATTAATTCCTTCCAGAATGGGAACAGACCAGAAGCTAAAGTGGCCATGCATGCTGTCTCTCTCTCACACACACACATACCAAACAGTCTGAACCACCATGTCATAGGCAAATCAACTAGGGTAGGGCAACTTTAGCCTTTGAAACATCAGACAGATGTTGAAAAAGCAGAACATGTGTTGAATTAATGACTTCAGTATAACTGAAAGGTGTTGAAAGAGCAGATCATCAGAAAACAAACTATCAGAAAGTGGGGGATACATGTTTTAGAGTTTGTTTTCATTTAGACCAATATTCATCAAATATATATATTTTGCAGTCGAGACTTCAGAGTAGGCTCTGCTTCTCAGGAATAAGTCACCACCACAAGCAGGCCCTAAACCACAAGGTTAATGATTGCACACCCATGTGGAATGTGATGTGGAACATTTTTTATACATAGCAGATTGTCTTGAGAGTTTGTGAAATACTGTTTTATATTTGTACAAACACACATCAGTCATACCTCGGAGTTGCTTTGCATTTTCTTGGGGAATTCTAGTGTGCCTTCTGTTTCCCACCCCCAGGGTGTAATCAACAACTCGGTGCTAGGTTACTTCATTGGCCGCATCTACCTCTACCTTGTAAAAGTCGGCATCTCCCCAACCAAGCTACGATTTCGACAACATATGGAGAATGAGATGGCTCACTATGCTTGCGACTGCTGGGATGCAGAGTCCAAAACATCCTATGTGAGTGATTACAAAGATAGAAATACTGGGTACTAAACGCATACCTTTGTAGAGTAAGCAAAGCAAATTTAAATATTGTTCAGTGAGTTTAGGTACTGGACACATTGCCCTTCACAGCTTCTGGCGATAATGATATAACAGGCATTGTTGTATCCAGTTTTTCTTGCTTGTCAGTCTGTGTTTTTCATGCAGTCTTGATCTTTCATGTAAAATTTAGCTGAGTTTCAGGTGTGTTTTCCTTTCCAGGTCTCCAGAATTCATTGTTGTATTTTATGCTGGCATTCTTTAGTATTTCCTATGTTTCTACTGCCTGACTCTTTTTTTAATGTGTGGTCTCAGAAAGGTAGCGGTTCAAAGTTGGTGAACACAACAAGCCAGTTAAGGAACTGTTGATGTTGTATTGTACCTGATAGTATTACCAGTCTGAGTAGGGAGTGTGATGGGACTTTGGGCTGACTAATCTATTTGGTACTATGGTGACTAAAGGTCAACCTTCACTCCTTGGCCTTTGCAGGGATGGATTGAAATTGTTGGCTGTGCTGACCGCTCCTGCTACGACCTCTCCTGCCATGCCAGAGCCACCAAAGTTCCTCTTGTTGCTGAAAAGCCTCTCAAGGAACCCATATCCTTTAAAGCAGTAGGATCCACCATATAGGAAAAATGCATTTTTTTCCTGTTAGTTAATGGGACATGGAAGATCTGTGAAGCTACTTGGTGAGTTCATTTTAGTCTAAAGCAAGAATCCAGCTTGATTCAATTGGCTGTGGACCATGACTGATGCTGGTGTAAACCTGAAGTGAGATACCAGGTGTTAGGCTAAGCTAGTATTGAATGCCACATCTTATGGTGTTGGGATTTTGTTAATACCTGGGACAAAACATAATGACACTCTTTTGTTTTCTGTGACTAATTCTGTTTTATTTTGAGAAACTTAAGGAACTTTCCATAAGTTTGACATGGATTCCAGGTGGCCTGTTCTATGTTGCCTTGGGCTGCCCCAAGCCTTTCCAGAGTAACTAGGGTGGAGCGTCTTGCAGTTGGGTTAGCCCAGTGAGAAATACAGTAACCCAAGTGCACTTCTGGATTGTGCCCTTAAGCTATTAAATTAAGAAATGGCCTGTGGAGCTTTGTGTTGTAGCCAGGTAGAACTTGCACATGCCATAGTGGAAGGCTCCATCATGTGCATCAAAGAATGGTTTAAAACTCAGAAGCTTTTTTGTGGATGTACAACACTTAGCACAGAGCTATGGATGCAAAGTAAATGGGCAACCTTGCTGGGACTATAAAATGGTATGAAGCTACAATGTTCCATGACTATTGGAAAGGTTTGGATTCCTTAACAATAGCTGCACAGAACAGCAAACGTTGTTCAGTTTGAAGCAAATAAGGGAGCTATTGGCAAAGCTTACAAGAAGGATGCCAAGTTGGTACTGGAATATCTTTCCATCTGTGATGAGTGTTACATCAATGAGATGGAGCAACTATTAAATGAAAAAGGGTAAGTCCTATCTGAACCTAGGAGATGTGAATAGTCATTCTTGTATATTTTCATATACAGGTTGAGGGCATAATCCAAACCTAGGCCAGCACCATTCACCCACTCCTCATTCATGTGGTGGTGTGAGAAGGCTGGCGCATGTCTGTGCACTGGCCTAACCCTCCTACATGTGGTGCAGAAGTGCCTTACACCACTTTGTGACACCCCTGGGACTTATGCTGTGACTTATGCCAGCCTAACAGACTTAGGATTGCATCCTGTGTCTCACCATCCATAATGGTTCTGTTCCAAGAACCTCCATGGGTGGCAATTTTCATGTTAAATGAAAACTAAAGATTAGGTGACCTTTTAAAAAATAACCTGCATATCATGATAATGCAGCAGTCAATGAATCTGTCTCCTCCTCCTGGGCTTAAATTTCACCTAAATGACTTTAAAGGGTGGGCGTTTGGCAAAGCAGTGAAAGTTGGGTCATTCATTGTCACCAGAATTGATGTATTTTGCTTTGAAAACTAGTCAACGTTAGCATTAAAGGGAGAAGCATCTGACTGCTTGTTGGTTTCCTGGAGGCAGCTGATGAGCTACTGGGAAACAGGATCAAAATCTTTTGCATGATCCACAGATCTTTCTGTGTTCTTCTCTGTCACTTTTTCTTCAATCTTGCATTATACTTACTTTCTAAAAAGGAAAGAAGCACTGATTTTTGAAGTCATCATCTTCTTTTTTCCTTTATAGGGAGTTTACTATTGAGACTGAAGGGAAAACTTTTCAATTAACAAAGAACATGGTCAGTGTGAAGAGGTTCCAAAAAACTTTACACGGTAGGTCTGTCCACCACTTCTTAAGTAGTAAAGTTCACAGTTAGAAGAGCTCTCCCAAAGTCATATAAATCATAGAAACATAGTGTTGGAAGAGACCCAATGGGTCCTCTAGTCCAACCACCTGCCTGCAGCAGGAAATCCTCCTAGAGCATCTCCGACAGGTGCTCGTCGAGCCTCTGCTTCAAGATCCCCAGTGAGGGAGTCCACCATCTCCCTTGGCTATCTGTTCCACTGCCCACATCAGGAATTTTTCCTGAAATCTAATAGGAATCTCCTTTCTTGCAGTCTGTACCCATTGGTTCTAGTTCTGCTTTCAGAAGCAGCAAAGAATAAATGAGCCCCATCCTCCATATGACAGCCCTTCCGGTATGTGAAGAGGGCAATCATGTCTCCCCTCCGCCTCCTCTTCTTCAGGCTGAACATCCCAAGTTCCCCCAACCTTTCCTCGTAGGGCTTCCCTTCCATCCCACTGATCATTCTTGTCGCTCTCCTCTGGACTTGCTCCAGTTTGGCTGCATCTTTCTTCAAGTGAGGTGCCCAGAACTGAACACAGGACTCAAGGTGAGGTCTAACCAATGCAGAATAAAAAGGAACTGTAACTTCTGACGACTTGGAAGCTACATCAAGTGCCTTCCTGTTAACCATGGCCAAATAAATGCTTGCCCTTGATGGTGTTGTGACTACCTGACTGACCTTCTCAGGGGCAGGCTATAAATCACCATCTTGCCCATTGATGGTTTTGGATCATGACTGCTTGTTCTCACTACAGAATTTCCTTTCAAGTTGGGCTTGCCAGGATGGGACCACTTAGCATGGTCAGGATTTTAGTGGTAGTAGAAGTAACTGTGAATTGCATGATGTCACCAGATTGTGCCTGATTTGACAATTTGAAGAAGTACAACATTGCTTACAGTGATCTGTTTGTAATGGAGAAGGGATGTTCCAGAGAATCTGTTACTACTTCACAACACTCATTGAGTTTTATAAACTCAGGATCTAAACCTAGACCTCGATCTGAGCTGGTCTAGCAAAATATATACTTGCTTTTTTTGGTATCTCCTTTGTCTTCTAGTGGAAGAGATTGTTCCAAATGTGATTGAGCCTTCATTTGGTATTGGAAGAATCATGTATACAGTATTTGAGCACACATTCCGCATACGGGAGGGAGATGAACAGCGAACGGTAAGCTTTCCTGGAGCTGATTATGTACTGGGTTCCTAGGAAGGAATCTCTTGATTCCTTAAGATGGACCAGTGCGCTGGATTTGAATGTTAATGGCTTAGATCCCTTAATATGAGAAGAATGATTTATTACACAAAAAAGTAGCAAGATAGCTGGCATCAAGATTGTTCTCATTGCACACAAGCTGCTCTGTGTGCAAGATGTACATGCATTCCATGGATGCTGGACTGTATCAGAATGTTATCAGTTCTGTACCCCTGCTTACTGGGCAAGAGACACTCTTTCAAGTGGGTGTTCCTCTTTTATTTAGCAGGGGGAGAGTAACTGGCCCTCCACACCCCAGCAATGTCTGTTCTAGTGGCTTCTGCTGATGTTCTTTTTGCACTTTAGATTGTGAACGCTTTTGGGACAGGGACCCATTAGCTATTAATTTTCTCATTTTCTTGTAAACCGCTTTGTGAACTTTTCAGTTGAAAAGTGGTATATAAATACTGTAGATAGATAGATAGTTCTGATATTGATCAGAATTGAGGCTGTTTTCTGTTTCTAATTACATTGAGGTTCAAATGAAGGCTTCCTCTAACTTGTAAATGATAATTGTTCCACAAACCCTATGTCTGTTCCATCTGTCTGAGCCACCTGTGTTGCTTTTCTCTTTTTACCAGTATTTCAGCTTCCCTGCTGTTGTAGCACCATTCAAATGCTCTGTCCTTCCCTTGAGTCAGAACCAGGAGTTCATGCCATTTGTGAAAGAACTATGTGAGTAGACCTACAGCCTATAGGTTCTTGTGTGTTTAAAAAAAACAGGAGAGGGAAAGGCACAGTACATGTGGCACAGTACATGCTTTGCAAGCAGGAGGTTCCAGTGAAATCCCTGATACCTTCTGTTTTTGATGACTTGTGGAGAAGATGGCTTAAGATGTTGCACCACATTATTGGTCTGAAAACTTTTTATAGCTCTTTGACAGAGTATGTGTGGCAGGAATGCTGTATCCTAACTATATTTCTGTCCTATGCATCCTGTGTTTCGTGAGTGTGCCTTTATGACTTGGAAAAATAGCTTAGGTAACCTGTTCATAATTAAGATGTTTATTCCTCTTTTGATGGAAGGTGTCCTTTTTTGGTGCTGGAGAAGGATTAAGAGAGGGCAAGATGAGTCTTCAGTGTTATATAACTGGGACTTGGGAATTTTTAATTGATTGTAAAATGATATATAACCATATATGAACTTTGCTTATATACTAATGCTTAAATACCAGTTTTTATACTATTTTCTTTCTCTTTTATCCAGCTGAAGCGCTCACCCGAAATGGCGTGTCCCACAAGGTAGATGACTCCTCTGGCTCCATTGGCAGGCGTTATGCCAGAACCGATGAGATTGGTGTGGCCTTTGGGATCACAATAGATTTTGACACAGTCAACAGGACTCCTCACACAGCCACCTTACGGGACCGTGACTCGATGCGTCAGATACGAGCTGAGGTAAGAGACTATTTTGCAAAGGGGGGGGGGGTGATTCAGAAAGTTCCACTCTGAACAAAATGTACTTCGCTTCGCACGGGGTCGGGCCAAGTAGGTAGGACAAGTGAAAACCATGCCATGGAGGAAAGAATTGAAGGCTAGACTCTCCTGCTCCACAATTTGGGGAGACCTCGCTCTCAGGAGCGAGTGCCCTGCTGCAGCCATGCTTGTTTCCCAAAGGGCTGCAAACATTTCTATTCCTAACCCGCATCGTGGAAAGGAAAGAAGGATCCTCAAGAGCTCCTTGCCATGATGAGCAATACCAAATTGTGAGCCTGGTGAAGAGTTGTGCCCAGTGCAGTAACTAGGGGTGGAGACTATTGAAGGTGGAACAAACTTACTGGCATAACTTTGAGGGAAGTTGGAGCCTGAAAGAGAGAACCTCTTTTCAGGAAATAGGCAATCGGCAACTCTCTGGAACGGCAGTTTTAAAAGGATCAAATTCTTCTGCGCATTTAGATAGCCCTGAATTGATTCTGGCATGTGGAGTACTAACCAAATATCTCTGATCTCAGTGCATTTTCTCTTCTTATGCTTAGATTTCTGAGCTTCCTTCTGTAGTCCGGGACCTTGCAAATGGTCATGTGAGCTGGGCTGACGTGGAGGCCAAGTATCCACTTTTTGAGGGACAAGAGACTGGCAAAAAGGAGACAATTGAGCAATGAAGCAACTGGCTGGAAACAAACCATATCCAGAAGTCCACTTTTTCCTCTTCAAGTTATGAAATTTATCGTGTATTATTCAAAACCGCATTGTTTGCGCTCCCAGGGACAGTTTGGTTATTTTTTTCCTCCTCAATGGCTGCCTAATTTTAATCCCTATCTCCAGTGACCACAATTAAAATGAAAAAAATGCTGCTCCGTCAGTCTCTTTTTGCCGTCCTGCCTGACACAGGGTTTTTCTTTCTGCAGGGAGCCTTGGCAACTCTGTCATGTTTGGTGTCCCATCTGTCTGAACACGGAGGGTTGCCAATAGGTTGTGACGGAGTAGGAATGTCAATGAATCTGTGTGTTCACCCTTCAGCACAGCCTTGTGCAAATAAATAAACTTAATACCTTTTATTTCAAATGGGGAAAGCTGACAGCATGACTTGTACAGGTTTTTGAGCCTAGGTTTCCCCAGTCTTTTCTGACCTCCGAGTCCCTTGTCCTTTCCAAAACCATAACACTGTGTTGTGAGCCCATGTCATGGAATGTACTCAGTTTATGAACCATTTTCCGCCCACAGCAGACCTCCCTTTATTCTTCTGCTTAGTGTGAAAGGGAACACTGTTATAATTATCTTCTGCTGTTTGTGCCCAGAGGGAGCCAGCAAACTAGTTCAGGTACAGTAATGGGGGCTTTCCAATGCTTTGCTTCTGTACTTAAGCTGGAATGGATTTTTTTCTTAAATGGATTGAATTTTTGGGGGGGAAGCTTTGAATTTAAGCCAAGAACTTTTGGTTTAAAGCAAATTTAAGATGTTTTGGTGCACTGCTTCTGTCTGCTTCGCATGCCTAGCTGGAGAAATGAAAAATGCATGTTAAAGAACATCCTTTTGGCTTATTTACAGTGTAATTCTCCCTAATTCCAGAAGAGAGTGCTGTAAGCTTGAAAATATGAAAGTAAAAGGGAACATGCTCAACTGTTTGAAAGGAAAGGGAGAAGAATTCCACTTGGTCTTGGTCTCCCATCTCTCCGTGTATAATTTTGCCAAGGCCAGAGTGTGTAGGCCCCCAAACTTCATATTTTTATCCGCTAAATCACACTGACATTTCAAACTTTGTGGCTCTGCCAGGCCATAGAAATATATGCAGAACATAATTCTCCACAGAATCCGTTCTAGGATTAGGATCTTGTTTATTAACATTCTCATTTTGGAGTCTCAGATGGTAGATTTCAGGACAGAGACCAAAATTCTAGCATTTGAACTTCTGGTGTGGGTTTTCTTTGCATTGTCTTCCAATTCTTTCAAAAAATACTTAGCCTGAGCTTCTTTTTAGTCCCTAAACATTTTCTGCCAAGGAGTTCCCTGCTCTTAAAATTATTCCCAGGATGTAAGACACTCTTTTGACCTTCTTCCTGATAAAGAAGAGAGATGTTGGTGTGATATAGGGTGCAATCCAGTAATCGGTAATCCAGTGGGTGCAATCCAGTAATGTGATATAGGGTGCAATCCAGTAATCCGTAACTACGGGGAGTCCTTGCTCCAATGTAAGAACAATTTACTTTGGATTGCAATTTGAATTTCCCATAGGCTTTCACTAGGTGGTGCCATAACTACAGGTGCATGTAATGTCTCTTACGTGCTCCTGTAGTTACTCTGCATTTTAGGGATAGAGTGAAATACCTTAACTGTCAAGCTCTGATGTATGCTCATTTTGGAATACAATACTTGAAATTGTATTTCTGGAATACAATAGTTTTTTCTCTGGCTTAGGCCCAGATTGTCTGAATTGTTGCTCCTGTTTGACTTGGAGCACAATCTTAAACACGTCTAATCAAAACTAAGCCCCATTGTATTCAATGGGTCTTACTCCCTGGAAAGTGTCTTTAGGATTGCAGCCTTTATAGGTTGCAGATCTGGGGGTGTTGTGTGTTCTGCTTCCTGAACAGCTTTCAGAAATAGTGTAAGAACTGTCTTCAGGACTCCAATACTACCAGTTTGGGACTTTGTGTTTTTGTAGCTATGATTTCATCCTAGTTCATCAGCAATTCTAGCTAAAACCAAATTTGAAGAAAGGGTTCAGATGCATAGGAAGGGATTAGAGTTTGTAGGTTGATTTCAATTATCACTGAAATGGCTGTCTTTTTAATTTCAATATCCCAGAGCCTTGTGCACAAGGGATGTACAAAAGTATTTTGTGGGTATACAAAAGTGGGTGTACAAAAGTATTTTTCCCCAACATGAATGTTTAAAAGCTTTTCATCCGCCGGCCTCTGCGCAAGTTTGAGGCTAGAAAGCTCTGTGGGGGTTGTTGGCTCGACCCTGTGCAGGTTGGGTACTTCAACAGCACAGCAGGCACACACATGCTTTGCAAGCCAGGTGGCTGTCCTTCTGAAATTCAGCTTTGGCTTGGCGATAATCCCTCTTGATTCATATCTTTGCTGCAACCTGCTAATTTTCCTGCTGAAGGGGAAAAAAAACTCTTTCATATTTATAAGAGGCTCAAGAACTTGCTGCTGACTGTTCCCACTGTTGGTCTGCTTGCATATTCATGGCCCGGGTGATCATGTAATGTGCCGCTCTCTGTTTTTGTCTTCAGGTGGCTCTTCCTTTGGGGATGTGTGGCAGCATTTGGTTAGGCACTGTGCTGCCTTTTGCAAGAGCAGTGAAGAGTAAAATGAACAGACAAAATGCATAACTAGGCAAATTCAGAAAACTGGGTCTCTTCTGTGTTGCATTCTAGACTAGCAAAAGCTGTGGATCAGTTTACGCAGGATCCTGTGAACTAGCCTAGGATGTTTTGAAGCCTCTGATATTGCTGTTGCTGTGTATCAAGATAGCTTTGGGGGAAAAGAAGGGGTGATGCTCTGTTGAATAGGGCTGGCACTTCCACCAGCATTCACTAATTCCTCCAAATCACATTCACTTTTACCTCCAAGATGACTTTTAACAGCAGGAAATATGGTACTGGCACAACAGAGGGCTGGAACAGGAGACTCTCCATGGGGAACCATAGCAGCTACCAGAATCTTACAAGATACATGGAGACTTACACATGTGAAGGATTTCTAGAAATGGAGCCTGTTCTGAGTGAAGTCATTGCTCCGTCAAGCTCAATATTGCCTCGAGTTACGATTCTAGGCAGGACCATTTCCCAAAGGATACCTGGATATGTATGAACCCAGCACCTTTTGTATACAAAGGGTGCTCAGCTACTGAGTTACTGCTCTGTTCCCAATCTGTTGCTCAAATCTACCCTTGGTTTGCTGGCAAGTTCTGAATCCATCGAAGAATTTGGTACATGGAAACTTGACTTCACTGAAGTCAAAAAAGCAATCTCTTGTATGGCGGCAGCATTAAAGGCAATAGATGCATACATTGGCAGCCATCAGTCTTGAAAGACTGGTATTGACTCTATATGTGAAGCACGAAGGCCAGGGTAGATTAATATGGAGGATAGGCTGTTACCCAAGCAGCAAATCCCCCCTCTCCATGCCACTGAAAAAATCCAATGGAACGGCAGAGCCAATATAATTGGATCCAGCTACGTCACAGAGCTGAGCTAAGGACAGGAGCTCACCATGTCTTGTGGGAACCTGGGTCTCGAACCCTGGCCTACTGGTTAACAGGCACAGTGTCTTAACCACTTGCACCACCCATAGGCAATAGATAATGCACTGGTTAATTCATGCTCTGATTAGTAAATTCTGACCATGGCATTCTTTGCATGTACCTGGAGAATTTCGGGACAAGAGAAAAAAGCCACCTCTACCCTCAAAATATATTTCAGACCGGCAGAGAAATAGACTCTCCCTCCCTTTCTCTTCCAAATGAACGATATTAGTCATTCAGAACAGATTACAATGTTCCCAGTGTTAATCTAGTTTTAATCCTCTTCAACATTCATACTCAGCATCTGCCCAAAAGACACAACGTTTCTGAACACTTTAGTCCTTTACCGTTATCTACAGAACATGATTGAAGTTACATAAAGCCAGGCTTTATTTTCAAACAAGAAGCTGGGTTTCCATAAGCAAAGGAGCAAAAAAATAGGACACAGCCTGTCGCTCATGAAGCGCTTGCCGTTAGAAAGGATTAGAACAACTGTTCGTTTCGGCATCAGAGACCCTCTGGATGTGATACATATTTATCTACTTGATATCTGACTGTTTATGCCGTTCAGAACAACCTGTTGCAAATCAGAATTGGCAAATAAGATACACTCAGCTTGGGTTTATTGACCGAAACATCCGTTTCGTATCTTTGGATGCTAATTAGTTCCTTGTGGGGCTTGAATGAAACTGCATCTCATTAACCAACAATAGGATACTAAGTGCTTGGAAAGTTTCATTAACTTTGCAAAGGCAAATCTGTGCTACACCTGAGCCAAATTTTTATCTGCTGAACAGTTTGGGTTTGAAGGGGAAAAATTGTGCAACTTATCTTTGAGTACAATCCTAACCATGTCTACTCAAAAGTAAGCCCCATTGTGTTCAATGGGTCTTACTCCCAGAAAAGTGTTTTCAGGATTTCAACTTTAGAGTCCATTTTAATGAAGCAACTGGTTGCTGCGCTGCTGCCACTGAGCAAGGTGCAAAACACCAGCAGCTCCATTTAATATTGGGGATGATCCATCAAGGATCATCACACAGGGTGACCATATGACCAGAAATTTCCAGATTTGTCCTCTTTTTTTAGTCTTCTGTCTGGATGTCCTCCAAAAGGGCTTCATTTTGGAACTTTGCAATGGTGTGCAGTACCCCATCACGTTCTATGTCATTGGGTTCATATTAAAGAGCAGAATCCAATGCAAAAATTGGTTCTGAATATCTCCTTGCTATCAAAAGTTATACCAAAATAATAAATATGCATTGAGCTCTATGGGAAAATGAAAGTGTCTAATATTGCAGCTTTACTTGTGAGTAGGCAAATGTGCCATTGTCCGCTGGAAAGGCCAGGCTGAGAGGGATCCAAGACCTTGTCCTCCTTTTGAGGTTTGGGCATCTGGTCACGCTGCCGTTGCATCACCAAAGAAAGTTCCTTGATGAGTTCACCCAACAAATCTTACCCTACAATCCTACGGGAAAACTACGGGAGCGCATAAGAGACTACAATCCAAATCCTACAATCCAAAACTATGGGAGCACATAAGAGACATTTACATTAACCTAGTTACATTACCACCTACTGAGAACTGTTTATACCAGCATAAAACTATGCCATTTCACCTATGGGAAATTCATATTGCAATCCAGAGTAAATTGTTCGTACGTCAAAGCAAGCACTCTCTGTAGTTACTCTGGATTGCACCCTTAAACTACCACCCTTCATGTCTGTTAGTAGAACTAATTGTCCAGTTTGCAGAGTTGTAAAATGAGAAGTCAGAATTCTTACACGGGAATTCGTCTTCTTGGAAGAGTAAGGAGGGAATGATGTTGGAGAAGGAGATGGTTCTTTGCTATCAACCAGCCCCATAGACTTCAAATTAAAATTCAGGTCCAAAAAATACATAGAGCAGTAGTTTCCAAACTTTTTAGTTCCAGGACCTACTTTTTAAAAACACTGTATTGGAAACTGACTAGGGGTGCAATCCAGAGTAACTACGGGGAGATCTTGCTCTGACGTAAGAACAAATTACTCTGGATTGGAATATGAGTTTCCCATAGGTTTTCACTAGGTGGTGCCGTAACTACGTCAATGTAAATGTCTCTTACGTGCTCCCGTAGTTACTCTGGATTGTAGGGTTTGTTTACCAGGCTTTAAAAAATAGAAATATTTTATAAGTTAGAAACGAGAAATTGTCCTTGTAGGACATTAAGCATTTATACGAGTAATATCTGGTTTTTCAACAGCCTTAAGGCTTGAGGCAATTAAGTATCTTTCTATCACCATTTTGAGAACAACCAAAAATCAGATCATGAACCCCCCTCCCCCCAAAAATAAGTGGGTCCTGATCCTCAGTTTGGAAATCATTGTATAGAGTGTATGGTGAACAGGAACCAATTTCCCCGTAAGTTCAGTGATTCAGTGTCAGATAATTTGGTCTCCTCTAGGTTTTCTAGTAACTGATCCTTGGCAAGAACTAACTCTGTTGTATAAGTGCCTGCCTTTGCATATTGTCCTGTGACCTTTAATTCATTCCATAGGCCTTTTTATTTGCAAGGGTTTTTGCAAAGCAATAAAATACAAACTTCTTATATGATGTATTCAATGGTTAGCACACATGAGAGTATGTGTAAGAGTAACAGTGCAATCCTAAGCATGTCTACTCAGAAGTAAGTTCAATAGTACTTACTCCCAGGAAAGGGTGGTTAGGCTTGCACCATATCTATTCAAAAATCCTAACCATATCTATTCAAAAGTTGCACCTAACCATCGTTGCACCTAACCATATCTATTCAAAAGTAAGTCCCATTGTATTCAATGGGTCTTACTCCCAAGAAAGTGTCTGAGGCTGCAATCCTAAAGATTCCATTGAACATAATAGGGCTTACTTTTGAGTAGACATGGTTAGGATTGTGCTGTAAGTGTGGCGCCTATGCAGTACTTATTCTGAATTGTCCTTATTGTGCTGTCTCACTACTTTAGAGTTTTGCAGAGGCTACAACCAGTTTTCAACATTTTTTTATTCTCACATCCATGGGGCCGTGGGTGGCACAAGTGACTAAGACACTGTGCCTGTTAACCAGCAGGCCAGGGTTCAAGACCCGGGTCGGCCCCACAAGACAGGGTGAGCTCCTGTCCTTAGCCAGTTCTGCGACGCCAGCTGGATCCAGTCGTATTGGCTCTGCCTTTCCATTGGACTAATTCAGTGGCGTGGAGAGGGGGGATTTGCTGCTTGGGGAACAGCCTATCCTCCATAACAATCCAACCCAGACTTTCGTGCTTTGCATGCAGTGTATGCAGCACCAAGCACGATACCATAGTCTTCTAAGACTGACGGAGGCCTGCTTTTTTATTCTCACATCCACTGACTTCTAGAAGACTCTTCCAGGTTCTGCATCTGTTTCTGGAGCAACTGATGAAGGAAAAGGAAGGAAAAGGAGGACAGACATTTGTTCCCACTGATAGTTGCCCTAGAATTAGAACCTGGAAAAGTTTTCCAGAGATTTTCAAATACTGTGCAGTTCTAAACTCCTCCAGCACACCTATGGACCTTTCATGACACAACAAAGTGCCTCAGTGCACTGCTTGAAAATTGCTGGTGATATAATAAAAAATATTTAATAAAAATAATAAATAAAATTATAATAATAATAATATTATAAATAATATAATAAATATAATAAACAATATAATAAAAATATATAATAAAAATATAAAAAATATATACTCTCGTATAAGCCTAGTTTTTTGGGCCCAAAAATGAGCCCCAAACCCACCTTGGCTTATACGTGGGTCAGTAAAAAAATTAAGAAAAATGGCGGATGCAACCTCCAGCGCGCACCCTCAAAGGCTCTACAGCCTATCCAGCTGCTGGCGCCGGCTCTCCGGACTGCAGAGGAGGCGCATGGCTGCAAGACATGGAGCCCACTGCAGCCAAGCCCCTCCTCAGACTTAGGTACTTCTATATGGGCCTTACATCTGAGCAGACATGCCTAGGATTGGGCCCTGAGGCTACAAGGCCAGCCACACTTTCCTGCTGTTGCTGCATTTCCCACCCTCGGCTTATACTCGGGTCAATAAGTTTTCTCAGTATTTGTGGTTAAAATTAGGTGCCTCGGCTTATACGCGGGTCGGCTTATATACAAGTATATAGCGTAACTTTATTTTTACCCCGCCTTTCTCCCTGGGGACGGAAGGCGGCTCACAACATGCATAAAAAACATGCATAAAACATCTTAAAACATAAACAGAAAACATCTCCATTTCAAAACTGATTAAACTAGTTCAGTGAATTAAAACTGATTAAAACCAGTCATTAAAGAAGATATGCATACTTTCAAGGTGAGCTTTAGGTATTTAATCACTTAATAAGGTTATTTTCCTATTCAGTACCCTTTGTACCACTGGCTCTTGCTGTACTTGCTTGCCCATTTTGCTTGATTGCATTACACTTCTTAAATCCAGAGTACCTGATAAGGGATTTGTTATGGCACCGGCTTTGAAGGTTTCGTTCTGATTTCCTGGATGTGATCATTTAATGTAATTTTGTTTTGGCCAATATAAAATAAACATTGATGATTCCCACCTCTGCTAAGCAAGTATTAGTTATGTTCAACAGCCATAGAATCCAGGAAAGGATGCCTGAGAACTGTAATCTACTTAAGACAGGCAAGGATCCTCACCATCCATACCCATTGACAATTCCTCGACAATGGGAAAGTCTGCTCAACTCATATATAGTGGGATCCTATCCAGGCTGCATGGCTAGAGCTTGCTCAGCTGCACCATTGGATGTGGCTATTGTATACGTAGTGTTGTGTGTGTGTGTGAGTGTGTGTGTGTATATATATATGTGTATATATATATATATATATATATATATATATATATATATATATATATATATATATATATATATGTATGTATGTATGTATGTATGTATGTATATATAGCCCTTTGTGGATTTGATCCTTTACAGCACCGTACTTGGATAAAGTTTGGGAATTTGTAACCCAAAGAGTCAAAACTTTGTCCTCTTTTCCTGGAAAATAATTCCATTCCTACAGCATCCATACTTTCCACACAGAGGAGTCTGTTGTTGCTGCAGATGCTCACAATTGTTGTTGAACATTTCCTGAATGGGTAAAGTAGGAGCGACGCAAACCAGGTTAATAAGGTCGAACATTTGTACTAACCAGCGTACTAACATTTGTACAAAGTGTACTAACACTTTGCCACAGGACTTGCAAAACATTTAATGCCACATCAAGATCTCTCAATTCACCATGTAGGTCTTCAAAAATTCAATTTCTGGTTAATTCCCACATATGGAACACTCCAATAGGGTCTGTGAGCACAGAGTGATCTTCTGGGTATTGGCGTGGCCAACATCTGACTTGGTGACACACAGGGATCCACTGTTGTAATAAGAGGGGCTGCAAATGAATACGTTTTGCAGGTGTCTGGACAGGTTGTGCAAATGGTCCAGAACACTTCTCTTCACTGCCTTCACCCTGTCGGGGGAGGACCATGGCGTTCACTCCATTCTTCTGAACTTTCCGGGAATATGTGGCTGGCCACTTCTGGAACCAGAGTGATGAATGATGGTCTGATCTTTTGGTGGTCCTCAAAGTTTTCATCCAGACCTTTAATACTGCATGGATAAGGGGAGTATGGATTCTACCAGTGGGCAAAATCTTCCCACATTCCAAACATTTGGATGGCTCACTCGTGTTCATCCTCTCGTTCCTGAGACTTCTATGTTTCAACCATAAAACCCGAGAGTTGGAAGGGACCCAGTGGATCATCTAGTCCAACCCCCTGACTGTAGCAGGAAATCCTCGTCTTAGGGGACCCGGGTCTCGAACCCTGGCCTGCTGGTTAAGAGGCACAGTATCTTAACCACTTGCACCACCAGGGTTCAATTCCTGCAGCATGCTCACATTTACATGGGTCCCTCATATGGATTTTTTTTTGGGGGGGGGGTGTCTTTAAAAATTCAACTTCTGGCCAAATCTCATATATGCCACACACCAATATTTTGTCTCCCTCTGATCCTCCTTCATTATGGGGTTATTGTCTGAGCGCTTATAATTTCAAAGCTCTCAGAAAATGAAACAGCACCTCTGGCTTTGTTCAGCACAGGAACAGGAGACGGAATAACATTTTCCCCCAAATGCTTTTTCAAAGGACATCCATCCCATGCATCCTTTTTGATGTGCATTCTCTGGGCTGCAATCAGAGCTGGGTTTTGATTTATGGCACATTCACATTCATTACTTTTCTGAGAATCCTTTTTGATGCAGTGGTGTTGCTAGAGGGGATGCAAGGCACTAAGTTTTGCAGGCAGCTTGAATGCAACCATGGCAGTGGCCCCTCCGCTTCCCCTTCCCCATTGGAGCCATTTTCGGGGGTAGGAGCAAAATAGAGGCGATTGCCAAAGAAGAGCCAGCAAAATGCAAATGCTTTGATTTTTCTCACCTGTTTCCATTCATTTTTATCTGAATAAATGAATAAATAGAACTGCCTACATTTTCACACATATTATGTGGGGAGGGCATTGCTAGCAGATCCCTAAATAATGTGACCTTGTAGGGACAGGGCTTAAATGGGTTCTCAAAATAGTAGCACTCAAGGTCATCCCACAAAAATGATTATTGTTTGGCAAAGGACAATGGCAAGGAAGAATGTATAGAGAATAAAGAATGGATTTGATGTGCTTTTCCGCGGATGAGCTTCCAAACTTAACTCGGCATCCATCAGTCTTGAAAGACTATGGCATCATGCTGAACGCTGCATGCGAAGGCCTGGGTAGATTGATATGGAGGACAGGCTGTTACCCAAGCATCAAATCCCCCCTCTCCACGCCACTGAAATAGTCCAGTGGAACAGCAGAGCCAATAGATTGGTTCCAGCTGCGTCGCAGAGCTGGGCTAAGGACAGGAGCTCACCCTGTTTTGTGGGGACCCAGGTCTCGAACCCTGGCCTGCTGGTTAACAGGCACAGTGTCTTAACCACTTGTGCCACCCACAGCCCATTATTCCAAAGCACATTATTATTTATTTCAGTATTTTCTGTACTATCTTTTTCTGTTGTTCAGTCAGCATTCAAGACTGCTTATATGGCCACTGCCATTTTATCAATGGGGTTTTCACAAATATATTCTGTGATTCACAGAATCCTCAGTCCCCACAGGTGTCACCTTCACACTGTGGTTCAAGCTGCAAGCCACTGATCTTCACGAGGCAATCATCAATCAAGTCAGAACAGTCCTTAAAGTCTCAGTTCTTTGCTGGATGTCCATTACACATTCCCATACTTCTCTCACCATGTGCCTAATCCGCTCCATATGCCATGTTGCCACAATGGGTACCACACTTTGTCACAGCCTGCCATTCCATCTCCCATCCAAAAATGCAACCACAAGTTCTCCTCCTTAGCTCTTCAGGCAGTACCAGCAACTCAGTAATCAATCCACACCATCATGGCAATACAGATTTAAATCTACTCTCAAAAAATACCTTGTGGTAGATAAAACCTATCAAAAATAGTAGATAAAGCATTTAGATAAAACTAAGAAGAATGCCGGTGCCTACGAGCCACTTCCAGCTGAACGGACCCTCCAGGATTGGGCACAGTATATCCCCGTTTATCCAGGGTGACCAGATTCCTGAGCCTAAAAAGGAGGACAAGGTCTTGGATTCCTCTCAGCCTGGCCTTTCTGGGGGGACAATGGCATGTTTGCCTACTCATGAGTAAAGCTATAATATTGGGCACATTCCCAAAGATTTCAATGCATTTTTTTTTTATTTTCGTTGTTTGGCCATAACTTTTGTAAGGAAGGAGATATTTCAAAACCGATATTTGTGTTGGATTCTGCTCTTCAATACAAATCCGATGACATAGACATGATGGGGTACTGCAATGAAGCCAAAATGAAGGACAATTAAGCCCTTTTGGAGGACACCTGGACAAAAGGCTAAAAAAGAGGACAAATCTGGAAAAATCTGGTCTTATGGTCACCCTGCATTTATCAGATATTTGATGAAGTAGGAACAACTCGGAAGTAGTAACAAGTGGGAGAACAAGCCTTTGTAGCTTGTCAACTTCCCCGAGACCATGGAGAGCCCATGTGGGACAGTAAAGAGTGTCATACTTGAAGCATGCAGATCCAGGTTTCCATGCCCACTTTAATATGTCCTATATAGCTATAGGGTCGGCCCCACAAGACAGGGTGAGCTCCTGTCCTTAGCCCAGCTCTGCGACGCCAGCTGGATCCAATCGTATTGGCTCTGCCTTTCCATTGGACTAATTCAGTGGCGTGGAGGGGGGGATTTGCTGCTTGGGTAACAGCCTATCCTCCATAACAATCCAACCCAGGCTTTCGTGCTTCGCATGCAGCGTATGCAGCGCCGAGCACAATACCATAGTCTTTCAAGACTGACGGAGGCCTGCTTATATAGCTATGCATTATCTCAGCTTGAACCTGTCCACAGTGATTGTTATGAAGAAAACAAGTGGGCAAGCGATGCTGCCCTGAGCTCCCAGGAGGGCTATAAATCGGGCTCATAGTTCAGTTAAGTGCAACCGGAAACAGGAGCCTGGCTTTGATGGACTACTGGCTTCTGTTTGCACCTGCTACGCCATGCATGCCGGAAAGTGGCATCATTTAGGGCACCAAGAGCTACCTTAGGCATGCTCCAGTGATAATGGGTGTTAAAAAAGAAAACTCTTAACATTTTAATATGGTTACCAGCAATAACAGGTAAGGACTGCGTCTCACGACACCACACAAGTTAATATCCAACAGAAAATACCATGTGAGGAACGCATTCTTCCCACCTGCTTAGTTCCTCGTTCCCCTGACCCTTTCATTGTTTTTCTGGAATACAATGATTATCTCATAAGTCAAAACCATCGGATTCTTAAGTGGTTTGTTCATTACATCTTTTGTTTCTTCTCTGTTGCTCAAGGAGGGGGGATACAATTAAGAAATCTGACGCATGCCTCACCAACAGAGAATTGCAGTTAATATTAAGTGTCACCCCCCCCCCCCCCCATCACTGTGTCCTGGGTCTTCAACAGCCTATTGTTGTGGTGACATTCATCAGAATTACATCACAACCAGAAAATCTCAATTGTGCAATGCAATTTTGGAAATGTACCTTATTTCCGAAATGGTGTGTGTGGAATTCGAGGAAGCTCACTGAGAAGCAGGAAAATTGTCTCCCTAGATCAGAGGTTTTTCCACATTTATCTTCTCATGGCACACTGACCTCTGTGGTCTTCTCCGTGGCCTTTGGGCGCAATCCAGAGTAACTTTGAGGAGTCCTTGTTCCCGTGTAAAAACAATTTACTCTGGATTGCAATATGAATTTCCCCATAGGTTTTCAATAGGTGGTGCAGTAACTACAGTTGCATGTAATGTCTCCTACATGCTCCTATAGTTACTCTGGATTGTACGGTTTGTCTCTTGTGATGACTTAGAGACTCGACCGGGTTTTGCAGTTCTAGGGCAACTGTCTGCCAGCTGAGAAAGTGCAACAGAGCTTCTTTACGACAGAAAGTTGTCCTGCTGAACCTGGGATGGTTTTGAGATGCACTAAACGCATGAGATTCACCTGTGCACCTTCCGTGATAACCAAATTACCATCACACACAGGTTGAAAACCATAGTCCTGGATGTAGGAGTGGTGCTATTCATTGGAAGTAAGCTTCAAAACTATATAAAGAACAATATATTCATGGAATCTGATGTTTCCGATGACTGTGGCTAGGCCCTGAGATAATGTTTAGCCACAATCCTTGCAACAGGATGTGGTGATGGGGTCTGACCAAGAGCATTGGACAGGTTTCTGGAGGAAAAGTCCATCACAGAAGCTATGATGGGTCGATGCTAACTTGCAGGTTTTAGAAGTAGGCTACCTCAGAAATACTATAGATACTGTCGATAGATAAAATTCCAGGTGCAAGGAAGTGGCAACAGGTATGTGGTGTCTTCCATGGGGCTTCTGGTGGGCCACTGTGAGCTACAACCTGGACTAGATGGACCCCCAGCCTGATTGAATGGGGGTTGTTTTATGTTTTATGTTCTCAATGTACAAAAGAGAGTTACCAAAATCTAAAGAACCATAAAAATTCCTTGAATTATGGGAATCTCCACTAGATCCTCAAAGATTTTGGATATTTGCCTGAGTGGGATCAGGTGGCATAATGGTGGACCACCTTTGGTGGTCAGTGTGTATATGGCAAAGGTAGCATGGGCTGCTGTTTCCACATGCGTTGGGGAATCCATGATCACGTGCAGGACTTTGCTTCTTTGGAGTATTTTTCCTAAAATTCAGAAAGCAAATGCAAATTAATGCGTTTTTAAACCATTCCACCAGAGGCTGGGAAAAGTGTTGATGGTTTCCTGTGTTTCCCGTTCTTAGAAAATCAGGAGGATGCTTTGACCCTTTCCTTGTTTAAAATATCTTTCTTGGGTACCTGAAATTTTTATTCCACAGAATGGAAAGCTATTTAGACTGGAAAAACCTAAATTTAGAAAATGTGACAATGTTTTGAAAAATCCAGAACTCTTGCTCCAATCAAATCTGGAATCCAGTGCAGCAGTTTCACAGTACAAACTGGCTGATCCTTTCTAACCCCCAAATCCAGAGTAACTATGGGAGCTTACGTACACCTGTAGTTACTGCACCATCTAGTGAAAACCTATGGGAAATTCATATGGGAATCCAGAGTAAGTTGTTCTTACACCGGAGCAAGGACTCCCCATAGTTACTCTGGATTTTGCCCTAAGTCTTACAAATTACGTGGAGTTTGGCCCTAAATTACTGTATGGGTACTTTGAAATATTACTTTAGATAAGCCCCATTTAAACAGGTATCAACACATTGCAAAGAGTACCAATCCCGGTGAAGAGTGAAGTTTTGATCAACTACTCTTGGCCAACAAATCAGCATTCAGGGTGACCATATGACTGGAAAAACCCGGATTTGTAGCCTCCTGTCTGGGTGTCCTACATTTTGGCTTCATTGTCCTACATTTTGGCTTTGTTTTGAAATTTCACGATAGTACACAGTACTCCATCATGTCGTTGGATTTGTATTGAAGAGCAGAATCCAATGCAATAATCAGTTTTGAGATATCTCCTTTCTATCAAAAGTTATGGTCAAAAAACAAACAAGCTATAAAAACAAAAAATACATTTTTGGCAATTTTTTTAAAAAAAATGGGTAGAAATTTTGGCTTGGAATTAGGAATTTTAGCCTTGGGGTTCAGAAATTTTGGGTTTGGCATCTGGTCAACCTGGTCTCAATTCCATGCTTCCTTCTCCTTAGATATTACCCCTACAATCCAGAGTAACTACGGGAGCACGTAAGAGACATTACGTGTACCCGTAGTTACTGCATCACCTAGTGAAAAGCTATGGGAAATTCACATTGCAATCCAGAGCAAATTGTTCTTACACCGGAGCAAGGACTCCCCGGAGTTACTCTGGATTGCACCTACAACTTGCATCCTTCTCGGCACACTTGACATGCAAATGTACATGCTCAACAATGAGTCAGTGTTTCCCTTGTCTTAAGCACAAGAAATCCCATGTTACAGTGAAAACAAAAAACAGCACATGAAATGTGCACGCAGAAGTCATGCCCTTGAGCGATAATGAAGGGTATGGATTTCATCCCAGAAAACAGTAAAGCCAGAGCAAATCCGTTCCTTTATTCCAGATGTAGAAGAAGAGATCGCTTACATGGAGGAAGAGGCATCCAACTGAGCCTGCTCTAGATTCTGATGGAAATATAATTGGTACTTTGGATTTCAAAGTTTTCCTTGTTATGATTAGCTACAGAAAATCAACTTTTATTCCTTCCAGGCACTGAATCATCCTTAGATCTAAGGGGAAGGTTATGTTCTCAGAGAAGCACATGCTTCTCTTCTTCCGTTTTCACCCACGTGCGATTCCAGAGAGAGATTGAGAGAGACCTTGAGAGCACTTGGGGGAGCAGAGTTTTTAATGAACACTTTTCTGGGCAGTAATTCTTTCTTTTTCTTCTTTTTTGCCTTTTCACCAAAGCGCCAGAGAAACGTCCTCTTTCAAGAACTCTCCAAGCGCACAGGTTCAGTCGAACCAAATTCCTTGTTGTTCCCAGCAATTGACTTTTGAATCAGTTTGGATGGTGCAGAATCAGTTTCTATGAAGCTCAGATTTAATGAGACATCAGTGCCAGCTTTTTGTAAGGAGCAGTAGTAGGTGATTTCTGAGATTTCAGACATTAGTGACATGGGAAATGTAGTTTTCCCAAGGACTTCTCCAATTGTGGGTGGCAAATTGGACAATCTAGCTTTCAGCAAGTCATGAGAATAAAAGATGAGCCTCCACTGGATCAGGTCAACTATCTCATCTAGTTTCCTGTATCCTCTCTCGGGGAGCACAGAAGATAGCAAGAGACCTGGATCCTGGTACCCTAAAATCAGGAGGATGCACAGACCCATCACCACTCTGATGGACAGCAGGCCTCCATCAGTTTTGAAGGACTATGGTATCATGCTTGGCGCTGCATACGCTGCATGTGAAGCACAAAAGCCTGGGTTGGATTGTTATGGAGGATAGGCTGTTACCCAAGCAGCAAATCCCCCCTCTCCACGCCGCTGAATTAGTCCAATGGAAAGGTAGAGCCAATACAATTGGATCCAGCTGGCGTCGCAGAGCTGGGCTAAGGACAGGAGCTCACCCTGTCTTGTGGGGCTGACCTGGGTCTCGAACCCTGGCCTGCTGGTTAACAGGCACATGAAAGCAATATATATGTGTGTTTAGCTTTTATTTTGTCATGTCCTACATTTTTTGGGTGTCCTACATTTTGTGCACTCTTGTCCTCCTCTGCAGTTATGACATATCATTACCTTGGGCCAAAGCACATGTGCAAATGTCCTTTGGCTATTATGCAACCTTCTATGGGATGAAATGTCTTCTGTTTTTATGTGGGGCAAAATTTATTTATGTATTTATTTATTTATATCCCACCTTTCCTCCCTAATAAAAGAGTACCCAAGGCGGCATCACATCTTGTGGCAAAGAGTTCCACAGACTTTAAAAGAATGCTTCTATTTTTTTTCTCCCCAATGCTTGCACACTACAGCGAGGCTCCCTGCAAAACCTAGTGTTTTGCACCCCCTCTAGCTATGCCACTGCTACAGGAAGCACGCAAGACAATAAGATTCCTGAACTCTGTTGCAACTCCCTTGCAAGAAGTGAGATGGTTCCTTCCAGTGGAGAATTTGTTCTGCCTTTGGTCTGTGCACTGGTCAAGTCAACACACAGACAACAAGTATGGAGAACTTCATTAACAATTAATAATGTTATCAATAATTAATAATTATATTAATAACCTTGAACTTGATCTTAAACTTGAACTTGGGCTAAATTATAGACCCCAATGTCTGCTATGTGGCTAAGGGTAAGAGTGCTGATAGGATCTTTGGACCCCCAGGCAAATCTGGGTACTAGGGTTGGCGTGCACAGTCTCAGGCCCTATCACACTCATAGGGTTCCACCCCAACTACCCTTCCCCCCAGAGGGGGGACATTGGCTGGTCCAACTGACACTTTCTTTGCCGCTCCCATCCCACATGGGATTGAAAGCGGCCCACTGGCGGCCTGGGGGTGACTCCCCCATCCCTCACCCCACCCGGAACTGAGGGCAGATATTAGGGCACACCCCACTGTGTCTCAGTTGACCACGATTGCACGATAAGATAGACCCATTTTTAGACCTGTTCACCCGCATCCCCTGCCACAGAAAGGGGGGGGGGTGTCAGCCTCTTATGAAGCCTATTTTTTTGCTTCACCCTCCCTTCGGAGGGTCTCACCTGCCCCCTGGCTGGGTGGAGCTGTGTTTTCCTGACCTGGCGAGCCAAAGGTTGACACCAGCTTATGGGCCTTGTGTCGTCATTCTCAGAGCCGATCATTTCTGGAGAACCACATTGATATATCATTAAATTTTTTTGACCTTGACAATAAATTTCAAAGCTGAAAGAAATAAAGGAAAAAGAAAAGCTACGATTCAACTGATATTTAATTGTTCGTTTTGAATAATTAAAGTAAAGCAAACAGAATAATTGCGTGTAACAAAAGGGGAAAAATTTACTGCTTCCAATCACTGGAATATTGAATAAGAAATTAGGGCAATTATGTATTAGAATTGCTTTTAGAAAATGCTCTTTGGAAGACTAATGGAAATGCTTTTGCTAGCCCTAAAGATCTGTCATTTCAAAGTGCTCCTCACATTGTTTTGTGAAATCAATGGGACCCATTGAATGTGGAGCTCTCCCTACCTCCTTAAAAAGGCCAGACAAAGCGCGGGATGTATGGCTTCATTGAAGGAAAAGAGGAGAGCCATGAGAGCTGCTCATATGACTAACTTGCCCCCAAAAGGTCAGGTTTGTGAGTGTGCCCTGAAACTACAGGTGTCCCTATTTATCCATTCTGGGTGACCATATGACCAGATTTTTCCAGATTTGTCCTCTTTTTTAGCCTTCTGTCAGGGTGTCCTCCAAAAGGGCTTCATTGTCCTCCATTTTGAAACTTTGCGATGGTTTGCAGTACTCCATCGTGGCATATGCTGTTGGATTCCTATTGAAGAGCAGAATCCAATGCAAAAAGCGGTTTTGGAATATTCCGTTCTATCCAAAGTTATGGCCAAAAAAAGAACTAAAAATCAAAATACGCATTGAGCTCTATGGGAAAGTGAAAGTGCCCAATATCGCAGCTTTACTCACGAGTAGCCAAATGTGCCATTGTTGGCCAGAAAGGCCAGGCTGAGAGGAATCCAAGATCTTGGCCTCTTTTTTATGGTCAGGCATATGGTCACCCTGATTCCGATAATAAAAAAATCGGTGGATAAAAAGGTGGAAAAATAGATTTAAAGTGCCACTTCCAGGTTTCTTTCTTCTAAATTGTTCCTATTGGAATAAGGTTGTGCCTTAATATCTTCAGGGGTTTGATTCTGGGACTCTGTGCTGATACCAGAGCATGTTATTTAAAAGCAGGTTTTTTTGGTTGTTTTTTAAAAAGGTGTTCCTTTACAATTGTATAAAAACAGCTTTTCTTACTATTGCATTGAGGCAGTCAGTAATTAGAAATGTAAAGTACCTCCTGACTGCACCTTGCTCAGCTGAAGACTGGAATGATTGCTTGCATGACTGCCTCTCTACAACAGTAAGAAAAACAGTTTGCTTGCATGACTTGCAAGCTTGCTTGCATGACTGCCTCTCTACAACAGTAAGAAAAACAGTTTTCAAAAACTGATTTGCCGCAGCGATTCGTGTTGAGTCAATTAAATAACGAGCGAGCGAGCGAGCGAACAAATGAATGAATGAAAAGATATTTCAAAGTGTTTTGTTTTGGTGCATTCTGCTGCAAATTATGCACCCAGTGGTATAAAACATTTTGGGATTATTTCTACAAACCATGATTTTAGCCATTTTGGTCACTACCCGTATCACCCCCTCAAGGGTACCCCCTTTCTAGTGATGTCCCTGATCAGGACCATTTTGGAAGCCTTGCACTCTCCTGGACTGACCTTCCACACCAGTGAAGGCCTGCTGGCTTACTCGCTAGTAAACACAGCTGTGCAGTTCACATCCATTTTCAGTGCATTTCAATGCAATCTTCAGGGACCTATTTGGGGAGATTTGTGGGGGACAATTCTGGTGCCATTGGATTCCTCTGGGCCTGCCCTTTCCAATGAACTATGGCACATTTACCTACTCACGGGTAAAGTTGCAATATGGTTCACTAACAGTTTCCATTGAGATCTTTTTCTCTTCCTTCCACCCAGCACATCCCTTGAAGCTGGCAACAGTCCAAGGAGACACATTGGCAATCTGGGCTGCCTATGGGGCATTGAATAAAAAAGATTTTTACTTACTTCTCCCAGTCTCGTTGCTCTCCCTCCACCATAGCAAGCAGTACATGCTCTGGTGGCTTAAACTGGGGAAAGGGGGAATTGGATTGGGGGACTAATAAGGTTAATGCACATTATCTTGTCCTAAAATGCCGGCAAACCACTGAACTTTGTGTCAGTGAAACAGACTTGCTTAAGCAAGAACTTACGGGATGGTTACGGTGTTGAATGCTGATCATTCTAATTATCATGGAGAAATTAGCCCTTGTCAGGAGCGCTCACATCACCCAATTTCTGCAGGATGATTAAAGCGCAGTATGCGGGGAGGGGGACAGGTAGAGACTGGCTTCATCCGTTCAGCCGAGCCCATTTAATTGGCGGTGGAAGAGGTGATGATGAACCTGTGAGACGCATCATGGTGACTCAGTTTTGCATGTTAAATCTTCTGGAAAGTCTTTAGCTTTCAGTGATGAGCTTTCTGGGACTGGCTCGACAGTAGAAAAGTGAAATGGCAGAGAGAGGGAGGAATATACCCAAAGCTATTGAAGCAAACAGTTTTAGGGTTAAATCCTAACCATCTTTTAGGGCCAATATAACCATAACACACTCCCAAGGTAGCCTCTATGATATATAACACGTTGGAATTATTATTCACTGGTGAAATGTACCTGCGTTGCGGGAGTAAAATACAGAGTATGCCATCCCTGATTGCGCAATAACCCCCCCCCCCCCGGTGTGCATTAACCCCCAGGCACATCAACACCCCTCAACCTACTGTAAGGATACTTAAAAAAACACTTCCACATGCACTTCCATTTGATGACTTCCAATTTGTTCATATGTTTGAAAGTTCATATATTGCAGGGATGTTTTGTAAACTGCTTTGTGAACTTTTCAGTTGAAAAATGACAGACAGACAGACAGACAGATAGAATCATAGAATCATAGAATCATAGAGTTGGAAGGGACCTAGTAGGTCATCTAGTCCAACCCCCTGCCTGCAGCAGGAATTCCCCCTAGAGCATCTCCAACAGGTGCTCATCGAGCCTCTGCTTGAAGATCCCCAGTGATAGATAGATAGATAGATAGATAGATAGATAGATAGATAGATAGATAGATAGATAGATAGATAGATAGATGGATGGATGGATGGATGGATGTTTTGTATGTATGAAATTTCACATATTGAATGCTCATAAGTCCGGTGGAGGCTTTTCTTATGCTCTTAAGTCGAGGACTTTCTGTACCCCAATTTTCACAATTTTAGCCACTAGTGTCAAGCTCAGCTTGTTGCCCCCCTAAAGCTTGATGCCCAGTGCAACTGCTACCCCCTGTACCCGCTTAGCTATGCCACTGACTCCAGCCATCTGGATTCAACAGGCATTATCAGCTTTAGGAGATACAGAGGCTGAAGGAACATCCTTCAGCTTTAGGGTTGCCTTATGTCCTGACAAACAGGGACAGTCCCAATTTGGGGGGATTGTGTTCACTTATGGGCATGTGTGACAGAGGATCCTGTCGTGATTTTGTGGAAGAGAATTATGGCAACGCTACTCAGCTCCAAAGCTCAGCCATTTATTGCCATTCTGGTGTGATGTCTGCAGTTGTGAGTGACACGGTAGGTACTGCAAGTCTTCCATGCAGTACTGCCAGTAGCATAGCTGAGAGGGTGCAGGGGGTAGCAATTGCAGCGGGCTGCAAGCTTTAGGGGGGCAACAAGCTGAGCTTGACATTAGTGGCCAGATAGTGAAAAATGAGGTTTGTATGTATAATATTGTGTTATATATCATTTGAAAGATAACGTAATGCTGAATGCAATGAAACAAACTAATTTAAAATATCTATATATTCTATCAAAAGGTATAGCCAAACTTGGACCAGTGGCACTACCATCTGCATCTGAAGTCCCTTTACTTTGAAAAGCATTTTTAGAGTCAATGGTGAAAAAGATGCCTACAATATTTATTTATAAGTATTTGATGTCACTTAATAAAACTGTCCCATTTAGTATAACCAGTGGTTTTAAATAACGTTCCTGCAATATCTGTGGATCCCAGACTGCATTTAATTCAACAATTATTTTCTGAGTTTATTGGTCACCAAAACATCTCTACAATAAAGGGCTCATTAAAATATCTAAATGCTTGCATTGTAATGTGTTAAAGTACTTAGTCAAATGATGTGGCCTTGTTCAGAAATATGATTTTTCTGGGAAGAAGATGTTTAAAAACAGTTTTAAAGCTGCTTAAAAACAGATTTTCTTCCTGTTGCATTGAGGCAGTCAGCAATATGGAATGCAAAGGACCCCCTTCCTTTGCCTGGTTTAGCTGAAGAATTGAATGATTGCTTGCATGACCCTAACCCTCTACAACAGTAGAAAAGCAGTTTTTTAAAAAAACACTATTTGCAGTGGCCATTCATATTGAATCAAATCAGTGTATTGAGAAATCCGTGTATGATAAGTTGGACATGTATGTCTGTTTAAATCATAGACTCATAGAGTTGGAAGGGAAGTAATAGGTCATCTAGTCCAACCCCCTGCATGTAGCAGGAAATCTTCCTTAGGGCATCTCCGACATGTCTTGTCAAAGACATGCTTGTCAAGCCTCTTCTTTAAGATCCCCAGTGAAAGAGTTCATTTTATTTAATAAAAATATTTTTTCTATACTTTCTTTGTAAACCTGGTAAATCACTAGTAGTTTTAAAAAGTTTTAAAAACTCTTTAAAAAGTTTTAAAGAGTGGACTTTAAAAAGTATGTCCTGGTACTAAAAAGTTTGGGAACCTCTGCAGGGGAGTTATAAGTGCCTTTTTTGTGTCTATGGCTGCAATCCTAGCCGCACTAGTCTATGCAATCCTAGCCACACTAGTCAATGCAATTCCATTGACTATAAAGGGTCTTACGACTGAGTAGACAGGAATAGGATTGGGCTCTTTGATAGAAATAAATACTTTGTGGCTCCCACTTGCTCTGTAAATAAATGCCTTGTATATTTTATCATCTCCAAGTACACATATGCATGCTATAAACTTGTTTAAGAAACTATATTGAATAACTGGGGTCTGGTTGAAAGATATTTTCTCCCCTGGAGGATCAGCTTTCCGCAGAAATTAAATCAAGATTGGCAACTGGAATTGGATCAGAAGCCTTTTATCTATCTACTTGGCAGCCGTTTTCAAATATGAATTGCTGATGTGGCAAGAAGGTGGGTGAAGCACCCCAATGCACCCCAAAGCATCACTGTTTGCAGGTAATGGATTTCATATTACGCCTGCTCTCACGTTTAAAAGGGTTTTGATTAAAGCCAGAAGCTATTACCTGAATCCTCCAAACAGGGCAGGAAAAAATAGTGGGAAAGAGATTGGTTTAACTGTTACGTTTTGCTGGAGCTGCGTTCACTTGCTGCGCATAAAAATTTTACCTGAGAGCTGTTTGCAAGGTTGGAGCTAAACAGAAAATACCGTTGTTGGATCCTTACACGGTTCCTCCCAGCCGCTGGACAGTCATCAATCAATCAATCAATCAATCAATCAATCAATCAATCAATCAATCAATCAATCAATCAATCAATGAATCAAAATCGTGGGCCAGATTCTCTGCACTTGTCAAGCACAACACCGGAACATTGTGGATCAATGTTACAACCAACACGTTGGTTTCTGGGCTGTCATCGCTCCAACCCAGAAGTTTGCACTCCACTGCGCTTTGTGGGAACTGAGAATAAATTCCCATGATTTGGGCCCCCAATGGTGGCCATGCTCATGACAGATGTTGCCAGAACAAGATTCCACCTAAGCTGCAGCTATGAACCTTTTCCAAACAAGGCAGGTGACAGGCATGGGTCATTATCCTCAACAGGCTGAGTATCTTGTCAAGAAATTCCGTGGCGCATACCTGGGTATGTACATCCACCCTCTCTGACTCACATGAGCACATCATTGTCATCTGAGGCTTGTTTTTTAAAGCCATTACTCCTGCTAACTCTTTGGACAACTTTGTCTGGCAGTACAAACGGGTCTTGAAAATCTCTAGACCTATAAAAGTGGTGCTTGAGCATCGCTAGAGTTTCAGTCGCATGCAATGGCAAGCTAGAGGGGGTGCAAAGCACTACATTTTGCAGGTGCCTTAATGGGCTGTGGGTGGCGCAGGCAGTTAAGATGCTGTGCCTGTTAACCAGCATGCCAGGGTTCAAGACCCAGGTCAGCCCCGCAAGACAGGGTGAGCTCTTGTCCTTAGCCCAGCTCTGCGACGCCAGCTGGATCCAATTGTATTGGCTCTGCCTTTCCATTGGACTAATTCAGTGGCATGGAGAGGAGGGATTTGCTGCTTGAGTAACAGCCTAGCCTCCATAACAATCTAACCCAGGCTTTCATGCTTCACATGCAGCGTATCCATCTCTGAGCACAATACCATAGTCTTTCAAGCCTGCTTTTTTTAATGTGCCATGTACTGGCCATTCCTTTCTGAGCCATTCTGGATAGGAGGAGCAAAATGGAGGCTTTGCACCCCCTCTGGCTACACCACTGTCAGCATGGCACTCCACCAAAATACTGCTTTTACCTGAATCTAATGTGCCACAGAACCTAATGCACACCCTCTACTTATAATTAAAACACCACTTTTACTCAAATCTAATTAACCTTTGAATCTAATGCTTACCCTGCTTTTGGAGACTAAATATGGATGGAAAAGGTGAGTGTTAGATTCAAGTAAATACGGTATTAACAATGTCCTGATTCCCACCTCTCCAGTGTAGTGGCATAGCTAGTGGGGGTGCAAAGCTAAGCCACTGCCACATACCTCAGGTTTGGAGGTCATTGTGAGCCTCCAAACAGTGGCAAGATGGTAAGGGTTTATGGAGGGCTTCAACAATCATATAGTTTTAATGCCCTGGTGCCTCATGCTGTGATCTTCCTGCTGGGGTAGCAGAACTCCCTGGCAAGTGCTTGTGACACCCCATGGCATTGTGGCTCACACTTTGGGAAATGCTGCCCTATGCTATGGCTCTTCCCCATAAACTCTTGTAAAATGCTGTCCTCAACTGGAATGTGTTCATCAGTTCTATAAACAGGGTGACCAGATGACCGTATTTGTCTGGATTTTAGCCTCCTGTCCGGGTATCCTACATTTTGGCTTCATTTTGAAACTTTGTGATAGTGCACAGTACCCCATCATGCCATATGTCGTTGGATTCATATTGAAGAGCAGAATCCAATGCAAAAATCAGTTTGGAGATATCTCCTTCCTATCAAAAGTTATGGTCAAAAAACAGAAAAACAAAAACAAAAACTACATTTTTTGGCAATTTTTTTTCGGCAGGTAGGAATTTTGACCTGGGATTAGGAATTTTGGCCTTGGGGTTCAGGAATTTTGGGTTTGGCATCTGGTCACCCTGGTGCTAGATCATCTCCTGAAATAGGTTGCCTTTGCTGCCGTTATAGACTGTATCATGTGGTTTATCTCCACATTCTCTCCTCACCAATGGAGAAGATGCTCTGATTGCACCTTGGCAGTACTTGGCACCTCGGGCCCATGGGTACTTTGCTGACATTATTAGTTAATTAGTCCGCCAGCTGTGTTGGTAGTTATGCGCCTTCATTATCATTTCCTAGCGATGCATGAGAATAAACCAGCCCTGCTGATTTTTATTAGGCGGATCTGCCAACTGTGAGATTCTGTTTCCATAATATCAGAGTAAAATTGCACAGCACGACATGGTGGTTAAAGTGATACAAATGCTCAAGGAACATCAGGACGCTGGAGGAGGCATTAGTTCTACTAGGTTAGCCCCCCCAAATGAAGGAAAATGAAGGAAAACACACAAAATGAAGGAAATTGAGATGGAGAGTATCACCAATGCATGGATGTTCAGACTCTGCCAGGAGACTGGGGAGGACCTGGCTCCAGTCCCTGGTAACTGGTTCTATTACATGGAGAAACCGAGGATCAGAAAAGCTTTTTCAGATTTATTTATTTATTTATTTATTCATTCATTCATTCATTCTGCATGTGGCAAATACATACATGTATAGTAAATTAGATGTTAATGTTCCTTTGCTATGTATTTTGAGAGCCAGGAATTCCACATGGATGTCTGGCTGCCAGCTGTCGCCGACTGCCAATTCTTCAATGTCGTCTGGCTGCCAGTTGTTGCTAGCCGTTTAGTTCACACTTTTGTGCTTTCCGGGGTGCATCACAAGTAGGCAAACTAACATCACACCCATTTCACAATTTTACATCACAGCCTTTTCAAAATTTCTGTTGGTTTTTATGTAAATTTAGGGTGTCGATTCCAAAAATGGCATCAGTTTGGAAATATCATCTCCTATTTGGAGATACCACATTGCCTCATTCAATCCCTCATGCACATCAATCTCTCACGGGCTTCAATCCCCCATGCGCAACATCCCTCCCTGCACATCAGTTCACCCATGGGCATCAGTCCCCCATGCGCATCAGTCCCCCCATACACATCAACCCCCCATGCACATCAACCCCCCCCATGCGCATCAACCCCCCATGCACATTACTTCCCCATGTGCATCATTTTCACATGGGCATCAAACCCCCATGCGCATCAAACCCCTGAGTGCAACATCCCCCCATGCGCAACATCCCCCCATGTGCATCATTCCCCCATGTGCATTAACCCCCATGCGCAACAACCCCCATGTGCATCAACCCCGCCGTGCATCAACAGCCCATGCGCATCAACAGCCCATGCACATCAACCCCCCATGCAGATCATCTCCCCATGCACATCATCTTCCCCTTGAGCATCACCCCCCATGAGCATTAACCCTGCAATGTGCATCAACCCCCATGCGCATCATCTCCTCATGTGCAACACCCCCATGCGCAACACCCCCATGCACAGCATCCTTCCCAGTGCAGAGCATTCCTCAGTCACCGATTCCTCAATGGGAAGTATAGGGAGGAATATATACCATATATATTATATATATATACTAGCAAAAATGTACCCACTTTGCAGGAATAAAATTCCCCCATATGCCATCCCCCCATTGTGCATCAAACTCCCATGCGCAACATCCCCAATGTTCATCCCCCCATGAAAATCATCTCCCCTTGCTCATCAACCTCCCATGTGCAACATTCCCCATGTTCATCCACCCCATGGCATCAATCCCCCGATGCACAACATCCCTCCTATGCGCAACATCTCCCCATGAACATCAACCCCACCATGCGCATCACTCAGGGATTCTTCAGTGTAAAGCATAGGGAGGAAAACGTGTTGCGTCCCTTTTCACCCCCTGCTGGTTGGAATTTCCAAAAACCAGTTCTTAGTGCACCCCTCCGTCTCGGAAGGAACACCCACCCCAAATTCCACGCTTTTAGGCCCAGCGGTTTTGGCAGGGCGTTGATCAGTGAGTCAGTGACTTTTCTTATCTATCTATCTATCTATCTATCTATCTATCTATCTATCTATCTATCTATCTATCTATCTATCTGTCTGTCTGTCTGTCTGTCTGTCTGTCTGTCTGTCTGTATCTATAACTATATCTATCTATATACAGTGGTACCTTTAATAAAGAACATCCTGAATAAAGAGCGTCTTGAATAAAGAGCGTTTTGTATAAAGAGCAAAATTTTCTCAGAAATTTTGACTTGCTTAAAGAGCACTGTCTTGAATAAAGAGCACTTCTGAGGAAGTTTGGAACAGGCTTCCATGGCAAGGGAACTCACAGGTGGGACGAGGAGACTAGCTTGAGCTACAGTGGGGCCCTGGGCAAAGTTTGGAATAGGCTTCCATTGCCAGGGAACTAATGGGACGTCGGGGGGGGGGGCAGCCTGAGTCAGGTCTGTATGTGGGATCTGTGTGTGGCAGTGTGGAAGGTGTGCCTGATCAATGTTCTAGTGCTGCTCCCCGTCAGCAGTTTGGGAATGTTCAAGTGGCACAAAAAGACAATAGATTCCATTGAGCCAATGGATAGCAGTGACTCCGTTAGTGATTGTGAAAGAGCACAATCCTAACCATGTCTACTTAGATGTAAGCCCCATTGTGTCCAATGGGTCCTACTCCCAGGAAAGTGTCTTTACAATTGCAGCCAAAGTCATCCCCTCTCTGTAACCCTCACACCAGCCATGAAGGTTTTCAAAGGTACAGTGCAGTTCAGTGTTTTCTGAACTGTTTTCTGAAAAGTGTTTTCTTTATTGCAGTGTTGTGTGTTACTGTATATTACAGTGCTTTGTACAGTGTTATATTGCAGTGTTTTGTAATCATTTTTATAAACAGTTAATATTTTTATATGAATATCTTTTGGGTTGTGGAACCAATCGTCTGAGTTTCCATTATTTCCTATGGAAAAATCTGCTTCACTTAAAGAGTGTTTCACTTAAAGAGTGTTTCACTTAAAGAGCATGCCTCCAGAACGAATTAAGCTCTTTAAGTGAGGCACCACTCTATCTATCTATCTATCTATCTATCTATCTATCTATCTATCTATCTATCTATCTATCTATCTATCTATCTATCTATCCACACACACACACCATAAATTACTGTATTTCCTCAAATCTTATGCTCACCCTTTTCCACCAAATATAGTCTCCAAAATAAGGGGTACATGAGATTTGATGGTGCACTGAAAGGTAAAAGTGTCCTCCGCAGTTTTGACCGATTCTAGGGTATTAGGTTTCATTTTGTTCTCCATTTTCCTTGGGTGTCCTACATTGTGGGGGGCCGTGTCCTCTTTTGTGGTTAAGACTTCTGTTCACCTGCAGTTGTGTCACTCCGTATCTGACTCCAGGCAGAACATCTCCTTTAGAATCTCCTGGTGATGAAATGGTTAAACAGTGCTGGACATCACTGTGAGAGATGGGGCGGGATTATGCAAATCACTGACCAATCGCAAGCTTCTCCTTAAAGGGAAAGTGAAGAAACTGACCAGATGGACAAAATCCAATCAAGTGGGGAAAATTGGCCATCAAGGAGGGGGTGGCCCCAGGGAGCAGGCTCATGAGCATTGGTGGGATCCACTCTGCCCAGTGGTGGTGCATACAGATTTGCACATGGGATTCAATGTCTTGCAGCCCAGCCTGGCTCACCCTTTATGTCCAGAGGTTGGGGCAGGGCATGGATCACTCAGGGATTCTTCAATGTAACGTAAAGGGAGAAAAACATGTTGCACCCCTTTTCACCCTCCTCTGGTTGGAATTTCCCAAAACTGGTTCTTAGCAGGCACCTCCGTCACGGAAGGAACACCTTGGAAGCTGTGATGGAAGGATGAGGGAGCTGGTTTCAGAGCAGTCTGTATCACTTTTTGGGATACCACCTGACTTTTTTGTACACTCCTTTTTTATTTTTACTTGAGTTTTTGCTTTTTGATTACTTTGTTGATGTTGTTTTTGCAAGAAGGTTGAGCCTTTGGCTGCAAGTTTCATCGTATTAATTAAATGGTGATGATGAGAAAGAACAGCTCATTTTAAAGCCTGAAAATAGACTTTAATGCCTTTGACTGCAAAGGCATATTTCTGCATATTGTTTAAATTGATAAGAACAGTTCATTTGATTGGCTGGAGGGTACTGAGTGCCAAAGCCAAATTGGGGAACTTAACCCCTGGCACAGCAGAAGTATTGTACTGAGCAGGCCTCCGTCAATCTTGAAAGACGATGGTATCGTGCTCAGCGCTGCATACGCTGCATGCGAAGCACGAAAGCCTGGGTTGGATTGTTATGGAGGATAGGCTGTTACCCAAGCAGCAAATCCCCCCTCTCCATGCCATTGAATTAGTCCAACAGAAAGGCAGAGCCAATACGATTGGATCCAGCTGGCGTCGCAGAGCTGGGCTAAGGACAGGAGCTCACCCTGTCTTGTGGGGCCGACCCGGGTCTCGAACCCTGTGCTGGTTAACAAGCACAGTGTCTTAGCCACTTGCGCCACCTTATAATACAGTACTGAGTATATATAGTATATATACTTACTATATGTAATATAGTACTGAGCAATGTAATGAGTAAAGAAGATAGACAACAAAGAACTTGAGATCTAGCAACTGTATTCAAAGGATTAGGCGATACTCATAGACAAAGTCTGGTCCAGGATCAGACATACAGAGTTTCAGGCAGTCCAATATAGTCAGCAGTTTCCATATCAATCCGTCCATAATATCACCAGTGCTCCTTCTCTAACCCACACTGAGACATCAGAACGCCTCTTACAAACCCCTCTGATTCTGAGTTACACCCAGCTAAGTTAAGAGCACTTAGTTAAGAGCTTAGTTAAGAGCTTACACTAAGTTAAGAGCTTAGTTGCCTACATGTAGATTCACAGGCAGGGTAGTTTCACCCAAGTCCAGCTGCACCTTGTTAAGGCACTGGAATGCGACTGCTAACAACTTATTCCCAAAAGTCTAATTCCAGGGCATATGAAAACCTGGCAGTGAAGGGTTCCAGCATCCATTTCTTAACCTGTCCTAGGAAAAGGGCTTATTTATGGTCATCACTTGCTTAGTGACATCCATTCCTGCATTATAATGTCACTTCTAGTCTTATGATATCACTTCCAGGCCCACAGAAGCCTTTGAGACTGCTGTTTACCCTACTCCATAAAGCACGTTTCACACCCTGCACTGGACAGAACGTGGGTTGGTGCGCAGTGTCCGGAGTGAGGAACTTGCATCATGTAGTTGTCAATAGGATTGTAAAACTATTTGACCTCTTGCCTCACAGACCCCCTGCAACCCCCTGAGAATCCTGTGAAAGCAGCTTTGGGATCATCCATCACTTAACAGTTATTTGACCAGGAAATAGAAGTCTGCATTGTTTTTGAAGCTGGGCTTGAATCTCATGTCCATCATCCCCCCATGCACATCATCCCCCATGGGCATCAATCCCCGTGCTCAACACTCGTCCATGCGCAACACACCCTAATGTCCATCATCCCCTCCATGCACATCATCCCCCCATGTGCACTACTTCCCATGCGCATGACCCCCATGTGGACAATCCACCATGAGTACCCTCCCTCTCAGTGTATCAGGCACCAGACACCAAATTGGCTGGGTGTTGATCAGTCAGTTTTCCATGTTAAGTAAAGGACAGAAACATGTTGTACCCCTTTTCACCCCATTAGGGTTAAATTTCTCGACATCAGTTCTTGGTGGGTGTTGATGTCACAGAAGGAACACCCTCCCCAAACTTCATGCTTTTATGTCCAGAGGTTGGGGCAGGGCATGGATCACTTAGGGATTCTTCAATGTAAGGTATAGGGAGAAAAACATGTTGCACCCCTTTTCACCCTCCTCTGGTTGGAATTTCCCAAAACTGGTTCTTAGTGGGCACCTCCATCACGGAAGGAACACCCTCCCCAAATTTTACGCTTCTAGTTCCGGCGGTTTTGGCTGGGCGTCGATGAGTGAGAGAGTGAGGCTTGCTCAGTCAGTTACTTTTCAGTTTTATATACTGTATATACACTAGTAAAAACGTACCTGCTTCCCCCGTATGCCATCCCCCACTGTGCATCAAGCCCCCATGCGCAAAATCTCCAATGTTCATCTCCCTATGCACATCATCTCCCCATGCTCATCAACCCCCATGTACAACATCCCCCATGTTCATCCACCCCATGTGCATCAATACCCCTATGCACAACATCTCTCCTATGTGCAACATCTCCCCATGAGCATCAACCCCTCCATGCGCATCTCTCAGGGATTCTTCAATGTAAAGTATAGGGAGGAAAACGCATTGCGCCCCATTTACCCCCTTCTGGTTGGAATTTCCGAAAACTGGTTCTTAGTGCAACCCTCCATCATGGAAGGAACACCACCCCAAATTTCATGCATCTAGGCCCAGTTTTGGCTGGGTGTTGATGAGTGAGTCAGTGAGTGAATCAGTGAGTCAGCAACTTTTCTCTTTTATATACAGTGGTGCCACACTTAAAGAGCTTAATTCGTTCCAGAGGCTTGCTCTTTAAGTGAAACGCTCTTTAGGTGAAGCGGATTTTCTCATAGGAAACAATGGAAACTCAAACGATTGGTTCCACAACCCAAAAAATATTCATATAAAAATATTAACTATGTAAAAATGATGACAAAACACTGGAATTGGATTCAAAACACTGTCATATAACACAATTCACTGTAATAAAACACTGTTATTAATTCTATGAACAACAAAACAGAAAATAATCCTGGGAGTAAGCCCCACGCCCCACTGAACACAATGGGGCTTACTTCTGAGTAGACATAGACAGGAGGCTGTAATCAAAGATATTTTCCTGGGAGTAAGCCCCATTGAACACAATGGGGCTTACTTCTAAATAGACATAGGAGGCTGCAATCAAAGACACTTTCCTGGCTGGGAGTAAGCCCCATTGAACACAATGAGGCTTACTTCTGAGTAGATATAGGAGACTGCAATCAAAGACACTTTCCTGGGAGTAAGCCCAATGAACCCAGGGAGCCTGCAGAGGAGCCCAGGAGGGATGGAAGGAAGTTCCCCAGACCCCCTCCTGGGCTCCCCTGACACCACACAGGCTTCAGAGGAGCCCAGGAGGGGGTGGAGGGAGGTCCCCTAGACAGCCTCCTGGGCTCTCCCGACACTGCGCGGGCGGAGTAGCCCAGGAGGGGGTGGAGGGAAGTCCCCCAGACACCCTCCTTGGCTTCTCCGATGCCCCCACAGTCTAAGTGATGCCACCCACTCGCTAAGTGAAATTGCCTCGCTAAGCAAGGCAAGTGCCCTGCCTAAAAGAGTGCTCTCTAAGTGGAGCACTTTGTTATGCGGGGCACTCGTTAAGCGATGTACCGCTGTATATAGATAGATTAGAACCCATTTCATGAATTCAGCCAAAGTGTCCAGGAAATGATGGGTCCGGCCAGTGGGTATGTCTTTTGTGGTGTTTCCCTTCAGAGCACACTGGTTTGTTAGCAGCTGTGAAACTTGTTAACATTTGAACAATCACTCAGAAGTTAAAAAAATCCTCTCCAGCTTTAAGGTTACTTGGAAAGTATTATTAGGCAGTTATGCTAACGGAGGCATTTTCTTCTGCACAGCACTAATTAGCAGGTGGAAAATCTTGAGTTGTAAACCTGATTCTATACTTAAAAAACACACACAAGATGATCAATTTTCTTTCTTTGTAAGATATTTTTATCACCCCACATAAATGAAAGCCGCATCTTGACACACTCTCCAAAATGGCATTATCGCACTTGTCAACATGGGAATCTATTGATGGATTTAATGTGATTTTCTCATTGTGGTTTGATTGCATTGGGCATCTGGTGAATTCCTCCTTTCAAGGTAGCTCAATCCTATCCCCCGCCAGTATCCTTCTCGATGAGGACGGCACTTGGCTGTTGTCGAACAGATAACAATACAGAGTGATTCACAAACCAAACACTACAGAAGGGCTTTAAAAAGAAATGGATGAGGACAGAAAAGAGCATCAGAATATTGGATGAGAAGCACATTTCTAGGGTGAGGGAGCAAAAAGATATGATGAGATCTCTTGATGTCTTTTTCATGATGGGGGTGGCAGCAGCACTGATTTTAATTGGGGCAGAGGTGCAGGAAAGGGGGTTCACAGTTCGTCGGCCCCTGTGCCAGTTCCGCAAACCAAACTCTCAATCTACTCTCAGCCACGGAGTGGAGAACTTACAAGCACATAAGTTTTTCCCTGTAGAAATCAATAGCAACTTCTTGTTACCCCTGCTGAAGAATCCAATCTAACCAAGAAAAAAGAGAGCAAGACCAGTGGTATCTCTAGGGTTTACTCAGTGCATCATCAGCACATCGCCTGGATCACTTTTTTCCATGCAGTGGTTGGAGCAATGCTCCAGGCAGTGAGTATGGTGATGGAATTGGGCCACCCCACTGGTTTTTTGGCTATTCTGATAGAATAGAGGTTTAACATGGTTTGTTCCATTGCATCCTGCATGAAATCACACATTGAAGGGTATATAACGAGATGGCATTATTAAAAAAATTGTCCAGTAATGGTGTCACCTTCATGTGCATGTCACCTGGTGTGGCCCACAACCAGTGATGGGCTTCATGGGGTTCTCACAGGTTCTATAGAACCCTTTGCTAATGAGCGCCTGGTTCTGAGAACCGGTTACTAATGGGACATAGAACTTGTTGTTCTATGGACATAAAACCTGTTATTAATTTAGGTTATTAGGACATAGAATCTGTTGTTAATTTATTTGAATGCCACCATTGCCCACAACCCCTGCACCCTGTAGCAATGCCACTGGATCAAGAGACTGGGACACAATGGGGTGAAATGTGGATGGGATTGTGAAACGGAAACAAGATCTATGGCTCATGAACAGCGGCCAGACAGAACCGTTGTCTACGTCAGTGATTGGGCATTTATTTATTTCAAAAGTTTACATACCACTTCCAAGTTTAACACACGTCCAAACTTCACAAAACACACAATAAAAATGAACACACATTGAAAATATAGCAACTGACTTGAAAAAACACACAATTCAAACAACAGCAGAAGAGAAAAATATAAGATCCAAGCAGTTAAAATACCGTATTTACTCAAATCTCAACACTCAGCTTTTTCAGCTGAATGAAGGCTGCAATCCTGAAGACACTTTCCTGGGAGTAAGACCCATTGAACACAATGGGGCTTACTTTTGAGTAGACATGGTTAGGATTGTACATTTAGTCTCCAAAATCAGGGTGTGCATTAGATTCGATTTGAGTAATGTGGTGTTTTGATTGTAAGTATAGGGTGCGCATAAGATTTGATGGCACATTAGATGCGAGTAAATACGGTAATAAAAACCACATGAACAAGGAAATAAAACTTTGAGCTGGAGCAGTTCCCACCAGTATCACAGTTCATGAAAAAATAATAGCTAATTAATAGCTAATGGGTCCCTGTCCCAAAAGGGCTCACAATCTAAAATGCAAAAAATAACACCAGCTGAAGCCACTTGAACAAACATTGCCGCAGTGTGTAGCGCCTGTTACTCTCCCCCTACTAAATAAAGGAGGAACACCTACTTGAAAGAGCGCCTCTTGCCCAGTAAGCAGGGGTGGAACATTTATCTGAACAGGGTGGTTCATGCACTCTCTTTTCTATGTCTTTTATGAAGCTGGTCTGTATTCTTGAGATGCTGTGGGTGGCGCAAGTGGCTAAGACACTGTGCCTGTTAACCAGCAGACCAGGGTTCGAGACCCGGGTCGGCCCCACAAGACAGGGTGAGCGCCTGTCCTTAGCCCAGCTCTGTGACGCCAGCTGGATCCAATCGTATTGGCTCTACTTTTCCATTGGACTAATTCAGTGGTGTGGAGAGAGGAGGGATTTGCTGCTTGGGTAACAGCCTATCCTCCATAACAATCTAACCCAGGCTTTCGTGCGTCACATGCAGCATATGCAGTGCTGAGCACAATACCATAGTCTTCCAAGACTGACGGAGGCCTGCTTTTGTCCATTCTCTGTCCCAGTGGCATAGCTAGAAGGGGCAGTCGGTACTGGGGGGAGCCTCACCCCATCGGAGCCATTCCAGGGAGCCAAACGGAGCCATACAGTGATATCGGGGCATTCCAGGGAGCCAAATGGAGCCATACAGTGATTCCGATGGTGTGAGGCTCCCCCCCAAACCGACTCCTCTGCCCCCTCTAGCTACGCCACCGCTCTGTCCAGCAGTGGCTGGAATCTGGCCTACAACATTCCGTCGTCTCCCTGATTATTATGACAGGAGAGAAGATTTGTTCTGTTTAGTTAATTCAGAAGAGTATCAAAAGCATGTGGCTGGCTTTCAAATGAATGCAAAAGTCCCAAAGATAAACAATGCGCTTGCACGGGGGTTGTTGAACACATGAGGAAGTTTGTATTAGCGCATGATTATAAAACAGGAAGCACCCCAATATGTTCATTAAAAAGATTTTAAAAATCTTTTGCTCAGGAGAACTTTAAAATGCTGCAAAGATCTGCAAGGTTTTTGATGGTTTATGTGCTTTTACTACGTTGTTAGCTGCCTTGAATCTGCTTTTATGGAGGAAGGTGGGATATAAATCCTACAAATAAAATAAACAAATAAATAAAATAAAAGCTACAATCCTAAACATATGTATTTTCCTGGGAGTAGACCCCATTGATTACTTGTGAGCTGACATGCATAGGATTGCATTGTATATCTTCTTTCTACATAAAAGCCTTAGAGTACAATCCTACCCATGTCTACTCAAAAGTAAGCCTTATTGTGTTCCATGGGTCTTCCTCCCAGGAAAGTGTGTTTAGGGTTGCACTGTTAAACTATGTGTTAGGGTGTCTGCATCATCTGGTCAAAATTCTGTGTCAATCAAGCAGGCTGAGGAGAGGCAACTGTCAACATTCCAGCTACTATTGATGGAAAGATGAGATGCTGGAAAGAGTGGTGGTTTGTTTAAACTAATGAATATTTTTATATATTACCTCCGGAAGTGATGCACCCCTCTAGCTATGTCCCCCTGTGTGCGTGTGTGTGTGCGCGTGTGTATCTGTCTGTCTATCTGTCTGTTTATTGATTGCTCGATCGATCGATATATACTATATCTACCTGTGTGTGTCTATCCCTCAATCAATTGATAGATATACCAGATATACTAACTATCCATCCATCCATCCATCCATCTGTCAATCATCTGGTAAGTGAGGAGAACATTTCATGCATCTGCTGTAGTGTGCTTGAGTGCACAAATATTCATGCTATAATATATTTCTTGTAGCAACATGAATTGTGTAACAGATCCTAAAGAGCAAATGATGGTGTCCTACTTTACACCCACAAGCTGGCCTTGCCAGTGATATTCTGCAGCGTTGGATGGCACATTTGGATGATTCAAACTATGATTCCTCCTCTTCATAGAGGTGCATCGCCCCACAATTGTACCAGCATATAGAGAGGTCACAAATCTTTACATGCCTTGAAATGTTACAGCATGTCATTCTGAGCTCTAGAAATGTGTGGGATTTTTTTAAAAGGAAAGAACAGACCTAACCAACAATCAGCACAGTCAGATCTGCTTTGTTTAGCACATTTCGGGGGGAAAAATGCATCAGAGATGCCCACGTCACCTTCCTTCCTCAACCCCCAACCCAGTTAGATTGGAACTGAATGAAAATTACTGGAGTGGTGGGCCGATCAGTTACACGCACGGTGCATTACAATTTTCTTGGGCCCCAGGCACCTTTGCTTTGGTGGGTTCCTCCCACCAAAATAAAATCAATAATAAAAATTATTTTTGGCGTTACTTTAAACTACGCATTTTTTTTTCATTGAGCCAAAATTAAAAGATTTTGGGGGGCCTTAAAAGTTCTATTTTTTTCCAAAGCAGTCTCTTGTATGGTGGCAGCATTAAAGGCAATAGACAGGGTGACCAGATGGCAAACCCAAAACTCCTAAACCCCAAGGCCAAATGTCCTAATCCCAGGCCAAAATTCCTACCCGCTGAAAAAAATTGCCAAAAAATGTATTTTTTTGTTTTTCTGTTTTTTGACCATAACTTTTGATAGGAAGGAGATAGCTCCAAACTGATTTTTGCATTGGATTCTACTCTTCAATACAAATCCAACGACATATGGCACTATCACAAAGTTTCAAAATGAAGCCAAAATGTAGGACACCCAGACAAGAGGCTAAAAATCCGGACAAATCTGGGTTTTTCTGGTCATCTGGTCACCCTGGCAATAGATGCTTCCATACATTGGCATCCATCAGTCTCAAAAGACTATGGTATTGTGCTTGACGCTATATGCAAAGCATAAAGTCCTAGGTAGATTAATATGGAGGAAAGATTGTTACCCAAGTAGCAAATCCCCCCTCTCCTTGCCACTGAAATAGTCTAATGGAATGGCAGAGCTGATATGATGGGTTCCAGCTGCGTCACAGGGCTGGGCTAAGGATAGGAGCTCACCCTGGATTGTGGGGACCCGGGTCGCGAACCCTGGCCTAAAGGTCCACAGGTGTGCTGTGGGAAATTGGAGCACAGCAATTGAAAATCATTAAGAAACTCTTTTGGGTTCTGTGGTTCTGTTTCTAGGGTTGTGGCAGTGGAGGGGGAAGGACAGACAATTCCTGTCCACAGTTACCCTAGAAAAGGATCCACAGGACCTAGAATACTCTCCTGCAAACCAGAATTGACATCACATAGAGAAGACCTTGGAGGTCAGTTGCAAATCACTGGCCTAAGGAATAAGTTAGCCCTTTTAGGTAGCAATTTTTAGGTAACAGAAATGTGCTCTACAGTTCCAACCATGTTCTGTAATTGATGCCAGTAGACGGTCTCCTAGCACCAAACCTGAATGTGTTGAGGAAGAAACCCCCAGAACTTGAATATGAGGCAGCCAGTGGTGGGCCCGGCGTGGCCCAACAACCAGTTCCCCAGAAGTGGGTGGGGCCAGGCCGGTGTCAGGGGGTGGGGCCAGGGCCAGGGGGCGGGGATGGTGAGGGCCGGGGCTGGGGAGGGTCAGGGGCGGGGCCGGGGAGGGCACACCACCCACCCCAGCGCGCTGCGGGTGTGGGTGGGCGGGGCAAGGGATGGGCCCCAACTTGGGCGCACTGCACTCAGGCGCAGTGGCGTCCTGAAGCTGGTCGAAGAGGCCCTGAACTGTTCCGCCCGGGTTTTTGGCCGCCCTTAGCTACCGGTACGGTAGCAGCCAAAATCAGGTATGGGCGGCCAAAATCAGCGACCCAGCCCAAACCGGCCTGGGCCCATAACTGGAGGCAGCCCATGATGGACTTCCTCACATGCACTGGGCAAGGCAATGCCCTAGATGGTGGGCATTTAACCCCTTTGGGTTTAAATTTCTAAAGATTTAGAATGGGTGCTAATTTCACATAAGGAATGCTCTCCCCAAAATTTCATGCTTCTAGGTTCAGGGTTGGGACAGGGCATTGATCAGTCAGCAACCCTTCAATGTAAAGTATAGGGCTGAAAAAGCATTGCACCCCTTCCAGTTTGAATTTTCCAAAACTGGTTCTTAGTGGGTACCTCTATCATGAGACGAACACCTTCCCCAAATTTCACATTTCTAGTTCTGGTGGTTTTGGCTGGGCATTGATCAGTGAGTCAGTGAGTCAGTCAAACTGAGTGATTGAGTGAGTCAGTAAGTCAGTCAGTGACTTCACAGTTTTATATATATAGATAATTTATATGAATATTCCTTTTTATATTAATATTTGTGGGTCGTGGAATGAATCATCTGAGTTTCCATTATTTCTTATGGAAAAATTTGCTTTGATATACAAGTGTTTTGGATTACAAGCATGTTTCTGGAATAGAATATGCTTGTAAACCAACATACCATTGTACTCAGAACGAAATCCCATTCTCGTCAATACTCCAAGGAAAGTTACTTAGTGAGGCTCCCTCCAAGATTGACAGCTCCTCCCCCCTCTAGCTATGCCACTGGGTCAGTTGACATTTCCAGTGTGGTGCAGGGACCAAACCAGTGGAGTCATTTGTGTGGGGAGCAGCAAGAGCTTCTTGAAAAAAGGATGCATCATCTTGTACTGGAAAATAAGATGTTGAGCTTTGGGGTCAATAAATACTGCTAATGAACAAAAACAACAACAACAAAGTTCCCAGACGATATATGTACATGGAGAAGGATGTGCATGTATGTTTACCAGAGTTTCGCTCCCTATGCCTGGAATGGCTTCGAAGGGGTGAGTGTCCCTCCAAGCCTGACTGCTCCACCGCCTCTAGTTATGCCACTGCCTGGAAGTAATATTACATTTGCCCAACATTACCAATCTCATTGAGGAGCTCCTAAGATTTTTTGGAAGAGTCCCAGGATTTTCCAGAACCACATTTGAATACTGTACTAAATGCCAAGGGCATCTATAATCAAAATAGTAAATAGGTGCATCAACCCCACCATGTGCATCAACCCCCCATGCGCAACAACCCCCATGTAGAACAACTCCCATGCGCAACAACACCCTATGCACAACTACTCCACATGCACATCAACCCCCATGCGCAACAACACCCCATGCACATCAACCCCTCATGCGCAACCACCTCCCATGTGCAATCACCACCTGTGCGCATCAACCCCCATGCGCATCAACCACCCATGTCCCACATCTACCCATGTGCATCAACCCCCATGTGCATCAACCTCCCATGCGCAACCACCACCCAAGCGCAACAACCCCCATGCGTATCAACTCCTCATGCACATCAACCTCCCATGTGCATCAACCCTCTATGCGCAACAACACCCCATGCACAACAACCCCCATGTACATCATCTCCCCATGCGCATCATCTCCCCATGCACATCATCTCACCCATGAGCTTCAACCCCCCAATGTGCATCAACCCCATGCGCATCATCTCCCCATGCACAATACCCCCCATGCACAATCCCCCCTTGCACACATCCTCCCCAGTGCAATCCCTCCCTCTGAACAGCATCAGAACATGTCCCAGTGCACCAAATTGGCTGGATGTTGGTCAGTCTTCCATGTTAAGTACAGGACAAAAACACGCTGCAGCCCCTTTCAGCCCCTTAAGGGTTAAATTTCTCTACATCAGTTCTTGATGGCTGTTCATGTGACAGAAGAAACACCCTCCCCGAATTTCATATTTCTAGGCCCAGCGGTTTTGGCAGGGTGTTGACGAGTCAGTGAGTGAGTGAGTCAGTGAGTGACTTTTCTCTTTAATATATTTAGATTTAAATCACAATATAGTAAACTGTTAAACTAAATACAGACCTATAGTTACAATCAAAAATACCTGCACTTACTCAAATCTAATGTGTCATCAAATCTAATGCGCATCTCAATTTTGGAGACTAATATAGGGCTTAAAAAGTTGAGCGTTATATTCGAGTAAATAGGGTATCATCATCCAAACAGTGCTTTGAATCCTGTTTCTGGCCTATTGATGCTTCCCCACTGAATTGTTTTTCAGCTTCTGCTAAGTATCCCCCAAACCACCATATGCAACTCCCACACTACACACCACATCATAATGTCTGGCTGTAAATGTCTCCGGAGTGCCATTCTGGGGACTCTGAGAGTTGTGGCCTTTCAAGACGCAGCTGCTGGAAATGTTGTGACTTATATAAATGTGCCGTATGCAATCCGTGATCTGGCGGGTGGAGTGGCTAATAAACTCCGAGGAGACTTTCCACGGTGAATGACAACCAATGAGAATAGATTTAAATCCTCAGAATGAACAACTGACAATAAACACAAATAAAATGAATGACACTGAGCTGATCTTCAGTGCTCCCTTCTTGGAATCTAATCTGGCTTTTCATGGCCTCAAGGACTGAATGGGTGCTTCTTGTCCTAACCCCATTTAAGTTCTCCAACTATGGGTTGCAACCGCCAAGTGGGTCATGAACTGATTTTTGGTGTGTCATGGGGCTGGTGCTGTCCTGAAGGTATAAGGTTTTTTAGACCACATCATGTCTAGATTTCAAGATTTCCTTGCGCCACCTGGGTAGTAGTGGCACATGGCCAGGGTGACCTATGACTTGTGTCCTAGAAAAAAAAAAAAACCAAACCAAAACCTTCAATGTCTTCCTTTTCCTTGTATGCAAGGAGCTTGTAGCCTTCTTGCAATTAATAAATTATATGTAATTCAATGCAGCAACACTGAGTGGGAAGGGTTGCTTACACAGTGTGCTGCGGCACATGCAGTATTTATTGCAATCTTTAGTCAGTGGCATAGCCAGAGGGGGTACAATCATAGTGACCATTTAGAATGGAGATTTAAATTGAATGCATTGCACCCATGGTGACCATCTGGAATAGAGGACAGAGTGCCTGTACCTTTAACCATTGCATAGAAGGGGAAATTGAGGCAGGTTTAGCTCATCATAGAGGGGTTTAAAAAGTGGCACCTGCCTAAATTCCTTCTATGCAATGGTTAAAGGTATAGACTACTCCATTCCATATGGTCACCATGGGTGCAATGCATTAAATTTTGCAGGTGCCTGAATATGCCGTACAAGTGGCCCTTCTCCATTGGAGCCATTCTGGGCAGTAGAAGCAACATGGAGGTGAATGCCAGAGAAAACCCAGAAAAGAGGCAAATGCCTCTGAATGGTCCTAATGAATTTTCCTCCCAAGGTATATGTTGGACCATGTAGTCTCATCTACACTATTGTTATTATCATTGGCATCCATCAGTTTTGAAAGACTGGTATTGTGCTCGACACTATATGCGAAACACGAAGGCCTGGGTAGATTAATATGGAGGATATGCTGTTAACCAAGCCTCAAATCGCCCCTCTCAACGCCACTGAAATAGTCCAATGGAACGGCAGAGCCAATATGATTGGTTCTAGCTGCGGCGCTAGAGCTGGGCTAAGGACAGAAGCTCACTCTGTTTTGTAGGGACCCGGTTCTCGAACCTTCGTGTACTGGTTAACAGGCACAGTGTCTTAACCACTTGTGCCACCCACAGCCCACAATATTATGAGATATTATTATTAATATTATTAATATAATAAAATCTCATATTATTAATATCTCATAATAAAAAAGCAGGCCTCCGTCAGTCTTGGAAGACTATGGTATTGTGCTCGGCGCTGCATACGCTGCATGCGAAGCACGAAAGCCTGGGTTGGATTGTTATGGAGGATAGGCTGTTACCCAGCAGCAAATCCCCCCTCCTCACGCCACTGAATTAGTCCAATGGAAAGGCAGAGCCAATACAATTGGATCCAGCTGCGTCGCAGAGCTGGGCTAAGGACAGGAGCTCACCCTGTCTTGTGGGGCCGACCCGGGTCTCGAACCCTGGCCTGCTGGATAACAGGCACAACGTCTTATTAATAATATTATTATGAAAGTCATGATAACACACTAACAGAATGCTTGAAACCTTCCCCACCCAAAATTCAGTTGCTTCCACAACACCCTTCTTTGGAATTTCCTACTTACTTTCTACAGTGAATCCAAATTATCTTCTGTCGACATTATATTTTCTGACTGTTCTTTCTCTTTTTTTCTCAGACCTGATTTGTTGCCATTTCTTTTTCAAACACAGCCTCAGGGCTAACCTTTTCCATGTGAACCACCAAATTGCTTTGGAGACACTTCAGGGCTCCTGTGTCTAGAAATGAGAAGTTTCCACCTTGCAGGGGCAGCCCCCGTTTGAAGGTGAAATTATTTCTGATCCTGCATTTTAATTGCTTTGTTTCATCTTATTTTTCCCCTTCTTTTATAACAAAATAGTGCTATTTAACACTGAAAGACAGAATAGATAAAAAATAATGATACTAGGTGAAATAATGAATGGATTTTTAAAAAGATACTAGGAAATCTACTCCATCGCAACAACTGAGTCAAGATGGGGCAATTCATTAATATTGCTTGGCTGTGCTGAAAAGGAAGCAATTGTCGAGATAGAGGTGAAAAAAAAGGAAGCAAGTAATTATAAATTATATTTAATAAATAATTAATTTAAAGTTTTAAATAATTAATTTAAAGTAATTAACGTTTCAGGGGATCTTTCTCTGCATGGACTGCATTTTCTTCTACCTAAGCATTAGAGAAGGGCTCTGGCCATATAGATAACTTTGCTAAGAAACTGCCTTATCAGTGCAATCCTATGCAAGTCTATTCAGAAGCAAGTCCCATTGTTTTTAATAGTATTTACTCCCAGGGGTATCAGGTTAGGACTGCAGACTTACAGTGCAATCCTAAGAGTAACTACTGACAAGTTGAACACCATTGTGTTCGATAGTATGTACTTCCAGGAAAGTGTGGTTAGGATTGCAGCCTATACCTACTATCAATGCTTTCCTAGAAAGTAATCCCTACTGAATGGAACTTCCTTCTGAGTAGACATGCATAGGATTGTATGCTGAATCTTGCATGCAGTCTGTTTATTGTTGCAAACGGCTATAGAGGCAGTCTTCTTTTGTCGGTCCATCCGTCCGTCCATCTATCCATCCATCCATCTATTTGAAACAGCACCCTTGAATTAAACCCATTTCTCTCCAGCAAAAAGTCAAACCAAAAGCAACGGAAACCAAAACCAAAGTATTTATTATTGAAAATATTTACAATATTTCTCCAAAAACAACCCAGACCCGTTGCACTCTGCAGATTGCACAAACCCTGAGCACCGCAGTCCTCGTACCTGCATGAACTTCACCCTTGTTTTGTATCGTTTTATACAAAGTTTCCCTTTAAAAAAAGAAGAATTCAAGAAATTCCTTGATTGTTTTCTTAGATCAAAACACAGACAGGCCCAGAGCATCTTTTAAAAAGTTTGTTGACAAAGCGGAGAGGAAAACTGATAATCTGGAAAGTGTTTCATCGGTATTACAAATGGAGACCATTTCTTTCAAAGCGTTGTCCGCCACCAAGACCAAGACCAGGCATGAAAAGAGAATTCTTATCCTTTTTGCACTGGGGTGAACAATGTGTATGTGTGTGTGTGTGTGTGTGCAGTTGTCCAGTTTCTTTCCATAGAGTCCCCCATAGAGTCCCCCAGCAGGCTCGTAAATTGCTGCCGTCCTGCTCACCTGTGGCTGGGCGAGATTCATCTTCAGGTGACCAAGAGAGAAAACATCTGGAAACTGGCAGAAAGCAGAGTCTGTTTCTTTCAGGCTGTTGATGTTCCACAAATGGATAATAATAGATGAGGGACTGATAAACAAGCCAGAAATTCCCAATATTTGGAATTTGGACTATTATTTTAGGGAGGGAGGGAAGGTTGGCACCACCATTAAGGACAACTAAAAATACTTGTGACAACGAGATCTCCCACTCAAGTGTGGCAGCCCCTTCTGAGTACACCTGCACAGGATCGGATCTTAGTTATCTGAAAGTTCCTTTCTTCCCTTTTAGAGGACTGGAATACTCAGTTCCCTTGATTTAGGGTTGCCATATGTCCCCAAAACAAGGACAATTCTGATTTGGGGGGGGATTGTGTTCACATACTGGCAAATGGGACAGAGGGTCCTACTCGATTCTGTGGAAGAGGATTATGGCAACCCTACCATGATTAGCAAACCCATAGCTAACAGCTATATGGAATCCATATGGCTCCATTTTGCTCCACCACCTGGAATGGCACTGTGGCCTTGTATGCCATCAAAACTAACTGCTCTGCCCCCTCTAGCTATTCCACCACTCCAAGGAACACATTTTGAGACTGGGAAACCCTTACTCAAGATACTAACAAATAACGGAATTATTAGGAATTATGTCAAGAATTGTTTGATGGTTTCCACCCCAACAACTGAATGGAAGGAAAGAAATGTATGTGCCTGAACTGGTTTTCGAATGTAGTCCAAATTTTGGAATCTCCTCCATCCTTATTCCTTTTTTGCCTCCAGCACCTTTTGGCTTCTTCCAAGAATTGTTTTTGCTGTCAAAAAGCAGCTTCATGTTGCAATTGACCCAGGAGTTGCTGCGTTGCAAAAAAATTAAAAATGGGGGAACGAGAGAAAAGAGAGAGCAATGGGGGACGTGATGAGACCCAGAGAGAACGGCGCACTGTAGGCAGCTGGCGCAGGCGTGGGCCTGGTCACATGGCTGCGTTCTGTTTTATGCTGTGAAAGCTAATCCTTGTCGGAGAGGTGGGAATCGACATAGCCCTGGCAACCCGAACCCGCAGGGAGTGGTGGTCCTGCCAGCGATGCCATCTTTTCCTGGCAGCAGAACGTACCTGTTTGGAGAAAGAAAGATTGATAAATACGTAGACCGTTTATTTCAGGTTGAGTCGAAATAGCCTACTCCCTTTTACGCTGCTCTATTGGTGGGCGATGAAATAAGGGACATTCTGGATTATGTTGTCACAATAGGGATCTAGAGAGTACGTACAATAGCTGTGCCCAGAAATGCTTCCCAAACTGGAAACCAGTTGTTTACTAGCACTATGACCAGTTTTGCAGATGGGGGAGGGAATCTAGCCGTCTTGCGTTCCCTTGGCATGGGTGAAAGGCAGGATATACCATATTTACTTGAATCTAATTTCCAGTCAAATTTAATCTCCAAAATTGGGGTGCGCATTAGATTCGATGGCACATTACATTCAAGTCAATACAGTATTTTGATTATATGTATAGGTCAGTATTTAGTTTAACAATTTACTCTAAAAATGTAACATAAACCAATTGTTGTATAAAGTAGTGCATCATAGGTAAAAATCCTAACATAAACCCATTGTCAAATTATTATTGTCATATAACTAATTGTTTCATGCAGTAAAATTAAATTTTGCACCTGCTTTGCACCTGCGCATTCCAACAGCCAGTAAACATTTTTTAATCTCAAGCCTTTAAAAATCAAGGTTTGCATTCGATTTGATGGGACATTAGATTTGAGTAAATGTGGGGTGAATAAATAAATGAATAAAAAGACTTAGGGCGCAATCCAGAGTAACTACGGGGAATCCTAGACGTGGTGTAAGAACAACTTACTCTGGATTCCAATATGAATTTCCCATAGGTTTTCACTAGTTGGTGCAGTAACTACGGGTGCACATAATGTCTCTTACGTGCTCCCCGTAGTTACTCTGGATTGTAGGGTTACACCCAAATCCAGAGTAACTATGGGCGCATGTAAGAGATTTTATGTGCAACTGTAGTTGCTGCACCACCTAGTGTAAACCTATGGGAAATTCATATTGGAATCCAGAATAAGTTGTTCTTATACTGGAGCAAGGACTCCCCGTAGTTACTCTGGATTTTGCCCATATAGATCTTCAGATCACAAATTAATTTTGCATTGATATGGCAATTCTATAGTATCCTAAGCCCCCATCCATAAAAGATATTTTTTTTCCACAGGGAGCTTCCTTCTTTGAAAGCCATCTGCCAACAGCCTTATGAACCAGCAAGCCCCAACCCATCCTATTGATCCTGCCTAAACAGGGCATCCAACAGGCCCTTCAGTGCATGTGCACTCAGGATAACCAGATACAATGGGGGACCAACCTTTTGCCATTGTATAGAAGAGAGCATCTTGGCAGGTGTGTCTTTTGACACCCATTCATGTTGAGCGGCACCTGCCAAAATGCCCTCTTTGGCACAATGGCGGAAGGTGGAGGCACTCTGTCCTTCATTGTATCTGGTCACCCTGCATGTTGCTTCCAAGATGAATGCTGAAAAGGACCTTTCATCAGCCATGCTGGCAGGGGAGAAACGCTACGTTTAACCAGTGATTCATAACGGGCAATTACAATGCAGGCTTCCAGACGCACGACTCACACTGAAGCGCATACAATGGGGCAGATGCGGACTTAGTGCTCCGAAGTCAATCTCACCATAGCAAGACTTGCTGTTCAGAGAGAGGTCTTCTGGGCTGTGGGTGGCACAAACGGTTAAGACACTGTGCCTGTTAACCAGCAGGCCAGGGGTCGAGACCCGGGTCGGCCCCACAAGATAGGGTAAGCTCCTGTCCTTAGCTCAGCAATGCGATGCCAGCTGGATCCAATTGTATTGGCTCTGCCTTTCCATTGGACTAATTCAGTGGCGTGGAGAGGGGGATTTGCTGCTTGGGGAACAGCCTATCCTCCATAACAATCCAACCCAGGCTTTCATGCTTCGCATGCAGCGTATGCAGCGCCAAGCACGATACCATAGTCTTTCAAGACTGACAGAGGCCTGCTTTTTTTTCTGGGTTGGCAGTTCTAAATGAGAAACCCACTCTTCCTCCCCTGTTGAATGGATTGCTGATTGGGCATCAGATTTAGCAGTGCCAGTGGTGTAGCTAGAGGGGGTGCAAAGCACTAAGTTTTGCAGGTGCCTGAATACACTGAGTAAGCAGATCCTCCTGTTCGGAGTCATTCCAGGCAGTGGGAGCAAAAACAAGATGTTCCACCAGGAATGGCTTCAAAGGGGATGGGGGATCCCCTTGCATGACACATCTGGGCACCTGCAAAACTTAGTGCTTTGTACCCCCTTCAGCTACAACCACATCACGATACTTTTTGTGCAGTGTTTATTTTTTCTGCACATATCCATTTGTGGGCAGCATCAAAACATTACAAAAAGCAATTTTTGCAACCACTGATGAGGGCAGCACCGCAGAGTTAGAGATACAGATTCCTCACTAGGGAATGAGGTTTTAAAGTATCCTAACTTCAGACAGGGTTACTCTGAATATACCTTATTAGAATATTAAAAATTGCACCCCCCATTATGTGCCTATGGTGGCCTTCAAATATACACAAAGGAAAGTCTTATGTTGGCAAGGGAAAATGTCTGGTAGTGGGTAAATGATATTTAGAGCATGATCCTAACCATGTCTACTCAAAAGTAAGCCCCATTGTGTTCAATGCATCTTACTCCCACTTTCTTACTCTTACTTTAGGATTGCAGCCTTAATAAACTTCCCTTTAAAGTTCTTTGTATAATTGTACCCATATTTGTGCTTCTGATACAAATAAGGAAATACTTTGAAGTTCTGGGTAATATGTCCTCTTTTCCCAGGACATCTTTTTATCCTTGAATATAAAAAGAGGACACAGCCTTTTCCCCCCCTTGCCCCTCTCACTCCAACTGCTAAGGAAGATTAGCTGCAAAGAAAAGGATAATCAGGGATTAAAGACATTTTCCTGGGAGTCAGACCCATTGAACACAATGGGGCTTACTTCTGAGTAGACATGGTTAGGATTGTGCTCATACAGTGGTTGGAGAGAAGAGATTAACTTCCCTGCTGTTTCCTGCAAAGCTCCATGCTGGAACCTATGATTGGTTATTATGGGATGGTAGGTGTTGTGCAGGATTCCTCTAAGCCTTTTAGATCAACAAGCAATTTTTCCCTGGCCAAAAGAAAATATTTCAATTACGGGCACCGCACAGGTGCCAGTCGACAAGTACCGCTACCTGGAATGGAAGTCAGCCGGCTTTTGTTAAATCTGAGAAGATGGCAAGACCCAGACTTGCTGAGTGTTTAAGGAGCAGCAAGCACTCTTAATTCATACCAGGGTGAGCAATTCAATCCATCTGGTAAAGGTCAGAAATAACGGAAAGTGGCAGGTTCGTTTTATGGTCTGTTCCTCAGTAATTGAATTGTTGAACTGAATTGACTTGTATGGCACAGAAAGTCCTGGCCCTGCTTCCCGGGTTCTCTGGGAAGAGGAGGGTAAACCTTGATTTTCTTTCTGATTTTTCTGATGCTGCGGCTGTTATGGATGCAACTCAATGTCAGAACGCTTTGAGCACAATCCTAACCAGTGGTGGGATTCAAATAAACCAACAACAGGTTCTATGTCCTAAGCAGGCCTCCGTCAGTCTTGGAAGACTATGGTATCGTGCTCGGCGCTGCATACGCTGCATGCGAAGCACGAAAGCCTGGGTTGGATTGTTATGGAGGCTAGGCTGTTACCCAAGCAGCAGATCCCCCCTCTCCACGCCACTGAATTAGTCCAATGGAAAGGCAGAGCCAATACGATTGGATGGATCCAGCTGGCGTCACAGAGCTGGGCTAAGGACAGGAGCTCACCCTGTTTTGTGGGGCCAACCCAGGTCTCGAACCCTGGCCTGCTGGTTAACAGACACAGTGTCATAGCCACTTGCGCCACCCACAGCCTTTCTATGTCCTAATAACCTAAATTAACAACAGGTTCTATGTCCCATTAGAAACCGGTTCTCCGAACCAGGCGCTCATTAGCAAAGGGTTCTGTAGAACCTGTGAGAACCCCCTGGAGCCCACCACTGACTAACCATGTCTACTCAAAAGTAAGCCCCACTGTGTTCAGTGGGTCTCTTATTTCCAGGAAAGTGTCTTTAGAATTGTAGCCATAGCAGATTAATCGTATGCATTTTTGTCCTTGAAGTCAGTGGAGTAGTTAGAGGGGGTGAAAAGGACTACGTTTTGCAGGTAGCCTCAATATGATATGAAAGTGGCCCTTCGAAGCCCCTTTTGAAAATTTCTTTCTATGTTATACAGAAGGCAGATGTGTGTGGTAAGTCTCTTCCCCTATGCATATATGGCAGTGGTTCTCAATCTTCCTAACGCCATGACCCCTTTATAAGTTCCTTATGTTGGGGGGACCCCCCAACCATAAAATTATTTTCGTTGCTACTTTATAACTGTAATTCTGCTACTGTTATGAATTGTAATGTTAATACCTGATATGCAGGACGTATTTTCATTGTTACAAATGAAATGTATGTTCTGTGCACATGTTGAACACAATGGGATTTATTTCAGAGTAGGCATGCATAGGATTGGGCCCTGAGGCTGCAATCCTATCCACATTGACATGGGAGTAAAGGCCCCCTGACTATAATGGGATTTATTTCAGAGTAGGCATGCATAGGATTGGGCCCTGAGGCTGCAATCCTATCCACATTGACATGGGAGTAAAGGCCCCCTGACTATAATGGGATTTATTTCAGAGTAGGCATGCATAGGATTGGGCCCTGAGACTGTCAGTCAGCCCCAGTGCGCGCGCAGCTACAGCCGGAGGTCTGGCAAGCCTGACCTGGCCCTCTGCACCTGGCAACCCCCAGGAAAAGCTCTAGGCGACCCCCAAAGGGGTCCCGACCCCCACTTTGAGGAACACTGATACATAGTGCATGCCTGCACCCCAACACACATACACTTTTTAAGATTTCCCTTGGTATTGCAGCGATGTTTTCAAGTACTCTGAAACTGTACAGATTAGAAATTTGTATTTTAACTTTTAAGAAAATTAAAGCTGGAAGCCGGGGTCCTTGAGAGTCCAGGCATGTGACAATCCCCTGTGCATGCACAACACATACAGCACTTCTGATCCTTCCAAAAATCTAATTTCCGTTCAATTCTGATACTTCAAAGGAATGGTTTATTATATATAACCAAATAAATTCCAAATAGATTATTAAAAGACACACTACTGTTGCTTTTCCTGCACAGAATCCATAATTTTCTTATTCATCCTCAATATAAGTTCATGAGATAAATTCCTAATAATAATTGCAAATTTTTAACAACATGCTGGATGCATGATTGATGTGTAAAATATGCTGCTCTGAGAAACACAGGCTGCAGTCCTAACCTCCAGTTACTAAGCTCCAGTTAGGCCAGCCTAAAGCCCAGCATAAATCTGGTTCTGAAACACACAGTGGTGTCAAAATATCTCCCACTGCATCCAGCAGCACTGCCAAGGCTGTCATAGGGAAAGGGGACTTTTGTCCCCTTCCAATAGGTATGGACACAGGGACTGCAGTGGGTCTCCCCCTTTCTGTCCTGGGTATTTTGCTGGTGCAGATTGGAGGAGCTCTGTGATGCGCATTTTAGCCCGACACAGCATTTTAACCCTGACGTGGAGGATAGGATTTGGGGGAGCAGAACTCCATTGCTTCCACCCTTTCCCATCCCAGTTCATCTCCTACGATGCCTTCCCACACCCTGGATCATGTCCCTCCACCCCAAAGCCCTTGCCACCACCTGACCGATGATCATGCACCAGGTGGTGTCCATCCAGTGCGGAGCTCAGCACCAACTTGTTGCTGGGACGGTGCCAACACTAATTCCTTACATGCCATGTTTTATGGCACGTTTCATGGCCAAGGGTGTCACAGACAGCATAGTTGACAGGGGCATAGTTAAGGAGGGGTGCATGAGGTGCAGTTGCACCGGGCATCATGCTAAGATGCTAGCTAAGCTAGTAAAAAATCAGGCTACGTGATCATTAGCTATGCCATTGCATAGCTGTCATACCCAAGGCTGGCATTGATGTTTATTAGGATTGGGACTTAAGGTAGCCAGTACTGGTTTTCCACTGGAAAAATTTTACACATGACTTTTGAGGGACTCTTGTTTTAGTATCTGGAATAAAATACAAGCCATTTGGTCGCACAGCCTTTCCTTGTTCAATAACCTTTTGGAATGCGCCTGGGGAATGAGAACATGCGCTATTTGTCTGTGACGGCAGCGACAGAGAAAGTGCCGGCACAGATTCCAATAACAGCTAAATAGTGTCGGCAGAGCTTTGACATGCACTCCAGAGAGTCCTACAAAAGGAACATCTGTCAAGAAGAAATGCTTTTTCAGATTAAAGGACAAAAGTTATGGATCTGGTGCGGATAGGGTTACCATATGTCCCTCAAAACAGGGACAAACCCATTTTTGGGGATTGTGTTCACGTACCGGCAAATGGGACAGAGGGTCCTGTCCCGATTTTGTGGAAGAGAATTATGGCAACCCTAATTACAGAGAGTAATTAATGTTCAACCTTTTCCATCTCAAAACACATTGAAAAGGTGCTAAAATTGTTCAAGGCACAACATGAATTTTTTTTATCGTCATGCTATTGATGAGATGTTTGCACCCCCCAATGACCATATTTACCATCCCCAAAACTCCAGTGGCATACCTGTGGACCATTTATGGCCCACCAGTGCGCTACGGGACACCCATTGAAAATAGCTGGTTTAAACTGTGGCTGCAATCCTAACCCCAGTTTGGCTGGCATAAGCCCCGTGTTGACCTGGGGGTGTCACTAAAATACCATAAGTCACTTTTGTGCCACTCCCGGGAGCTAGGCCAGTGCACAGAAATGCTCCAGTCTCCCACCACCACCACTGGAATGGGGAGACAGGGGAGTTATGCCAGCCTAAATTGGTTAGGATTGTGCCCTGAGATTTCTCACTGAACTGGGCTCACTGAGACATTCTGCACTTTCTGTATGGTCCAGTGGTATCACGCCATGCACTAATATTATGTGCTGATCATACATTCTGTCTCAGCCTCGTTCACTATCCAGAGAGATGTACTGTAAAACCTCAGATTGAGAGTAACTTGGATTGAGAGCGTTTTGCAAGACAAGCAGACATTTCTAATACATTTTGACTTGATATACAAGTGATGTCTTGATAAACAAGTGAAAAATAGTCCTGGCCAGGATATGGAGTCTTCAGCACTCCACCAGCACCTGCTCAGCCTTTCCTGAGAGACCAGCCTATGCATGTCTACTCTGAAGTAAGCCTATTACAGACAATGGGCTCACTCCTATGTAAAGGGGGCAATGGAAAGGAGGTTGAAAGACCTAGCCTTGCATGTCTACTCTGAGGTAAGCCCTATTATAATCAGTGGGGCTCACTCCTGTGTAAGGGGGCAGTGGAAAGGAGGTTGAGAAACCTAGCCTTGCATGTCTAGTCTAAAGAAGCCCTATTATAATCAGTGGGCTCACTCCTGTGTAAGGGGGACAATGGATAGAAGCCTGAGAGACCTAACCGGAATGACTTATGCTAAGGTACCCCTGTATATACTGTAAATTTGAACCCAATCCTCTTTTTGTCTACACAGAAGTAAAACCAGTGGTGAGCTTCAGGGGGTTCTCACAAGTTCTAAAGAACCCTTTGCTAATGAGTGCCTGGTTCTGAGAACCAGTTACTATTGGGACATAGAACCTGTTGTTAATTTAGGTTATTAGGATATAGAACCCACCACTGAGTAAAACCCATTATAGTCAATGGAGCTTACTCTCAGGAAAGTGTGAATAGAATTGTAGCTGCCATATCCCGGCCAGGATCCTAACCCAGGCTGGCACAACTCATCGGTCTTCCCCTTCCCATGTTGATGAAGAGAAGCAAGTGCATGTCTGTGCTCTGGCCTAATCGTCCCCTAAGAGTAGCGTAGGCATATCACTTATGGTGACACCTTCAGGTCAGCATAGGACATATACTGTGGCATATGCCAGCCTAACTAGGGCTTAGGATTGCAGCCGTGATCACAATGCAAATGTGATCACAATGTCTAAGCAAAGCTCACAATGTCTAAGCAAAGCATAGACAGCCCAGTAAACTGGGAAAACGGAGTCCTGACGCATGTGTTGGAATGGCACCGACTATCTCCAGAGGTGTTGAAATCATTGCGAGTGTAGCGGCAATTGCCAGCGGTGCCATGAAGGCATCTGCTAAACTCAGCTCAGCAGGATGGAAGCAGAACAACCTCTCACTGGCAAAACAGCCAAGTAAGCGCATGTTGGAATTATTATAATCAGTGCTGTAATACCCAACTAATGGGATGCCACATCCAGTGGTGGTCAGGTCAACTCATAAAAGGCGCAACGGAAATAGAAAAGCTTCCAAAATAAATGGCACCATTATTAGAGGATCTGAAAAGGTCTTCAAATACAAGAGAAGCGCGTAACAAGTGGTTTGGAGAAGGAAGATGGGGAATTTCTCCCTGGAGTGCAAAATACTGAAAGGAAGGTGAATGAGTAGCAAAGCAGTGGCAAATTTGAAGTGGCAAATTTGGGGGGGGGGGTGTTGGAAGAAAAGCTTTTTGCTAAGTCCCACTTTGTCAGCATGGAGAACGCAGGATGTAAGGGACATGCTTGAAATGTTGTAGTGGTCGGAGACTTGGGGTCAAATGTCCCAATGCCCTAATAATCTTTACTCTGGTTGTCCCGATCTTCATTCTGAGACCATATATTCATCATTTGAACCCCCTCCGTTGAGGGTGACTTCAGCTTTTCTGTGCCCCAAAACTGGGCTTGCTGAAGTCCTGTCTGTTTCTTTGCCCTCTTTTCAGAGAATGTCTCCATGATCCCTGACCCCTAAGGCACGTAGAGCACAATCCTAATCATGTCTACTCAAAAGTAAGCCCCATTGTGTTCAATAGGTCTCACTCCCAGGAAAGTATCTTTAGGATTGCAGCCTTAAGCTGAGATAGTCTAGCCCCATGCAATTCCTGACAGTGTACACCTTAATCATAAGACCTGCCACAATCTAATCCTCTTGATAATAGTGAACTTAGCATAATTCCAAATACAAGTGGGGCCTTTGGATCCAGGGGGGTCAATTCCCAGACCACCACCCCACGGATACAGAAAACTGTGGATATCAAATCTGTGATTTTCTTCCCACCTGGTTCTGCATCTGGAGCCCATCTAAGTAACCAGAAGTCGGGTTCTAAAGGGTCCGGGCGGCATTCTGATCCTTGGAGAGACAGTGCGCTCTACAAGGCTCAGAATGGCTCACAGATTCTGGTCACATCTGTGGGTCCAGCATCTGTGGAAAGGCAAATCTGCATATTCTGGATCTGCATATAGAGTTATGTATGTTGCCTTGAACACAGCAGAAAAAAAATATAGGATACAAATTTAATAAATAAATATTTATCCAGATGGAAATTCCCCACCGATGTGCTGATTAACTTGTACCCCTGTCTTCTTATCAATAACATACGTAAACGGTAAACCTTTTCCATAGGAGATGTCAAACACTGGCTGGCATGTTTTATTTATTTCCAATATTTATGTTATTTATTTTGTTTTATGCTATGCCGATGTTACAAAAAATTAAATATTTTCTTACCAATTAATTGCACAGGAAAAAGCCATAATGCCACTTACCTCGCCATTTAAGAAGCAGTAAAACACAGACACAAAAAACCCCTAAGGGAAAAAAATAAAACATTTCTATTAATTGTTTTTTTCCTGTCTACAAAGTATGATGGATAGGAATGCAAAAGAACTTTTTAACATTAAATATTATGGGGTTGACTTTTAAATAAACAAAATGAGTGCTCAATTATTCCCAACTAGCGAAAGGCGTATTCGTGTTGCGGGAGTAAAATTCCCCCATATGCCATTCCCCCATAATCATCAACCCCCCATGGATAACTTTCCCCCAGGCGTAACAACCCCCATGCGCAACTTCCCCCATACACATCAACCCCCCCAAGCGCAACTTCACCCATGCGCATCAACCCAGCATGCACAAGTTATCCCATGCGCAACTTCCCCCCATGCACATCAACCCCCTATGCACAACTTCCCCCATGCGCATCAACCCCCCATGCACAACTTCCCCCATATGCATCAAACCCCATGCACAACTTTCCCCATGCGCAACTTTCCTCCCATGCGCAACTTTCCTCCCATGCGCAACTTCCCCTGTGCGCAACTTCCCCCGTGCGCAACTTCCCCCCGTGCGCAACTTCCCCCGTGAGCAACTTTCCTCCATGTGCATCATCCCCATGCCCAACTTCCCCCATGCGCAACTTCCCCCATGCGCAACTTTCCTCCCATGCGCAACTTCCCCCGTGCGCAACTTCCTCCGTGTGCATCATCCCCCCGTGCGCAACTTTCCTCCGTGCGCAACTTCCCTCCCGTGCGCAACTTCCCTCCCGTGCGCAACTTTCCCCCGTGCACAACTTCCCTCCCGTGCGCAACTTCCCTCCCATGCGCAACTTTCCCCTGTGCGCAATTTCCCTCCCGTGCGCAACTTCCCTCCCGTGCGCAACTTCCCCCATGCGCAACTTTCCTCCCATGCGCAACTTCCCCCGTGCGCAACTTCCTCCGTGTGCATCATCCCCCCGTGCGCAACTTTCCTCCGTGCGCAACTTCCCTCCCGTGCGCAACTTCCCTCCCGTGCGCAACTTTCCCCCGTGCACAACTTCCCTCCCGTGCGCAACTTCCCTCCCATGCGCAACTTTCCCCTGTGCGCAATTTCCCTCCCGTGCGCAACTTCCCTCCCGTGCGCAACTTCCCCCATGCGCAACTTCCTCCATGCGCAACTTCCTCCATGCGCAACTTCCTCCGTGTGCATCATCCCCCCATGCGCAACTTTCCTCCGTGTGCATCGTCCCCCCATGCGCATCATCCCCCCCATGCGCAACTTCCCCATACGCAACTTTCCTCTCATGTGCAATTTTCCCCATGTGCAACTTCCCCCCATGCCCAACTTCCCCCATGCGCAACTTCCCATATGCGCAACTTCCCATATGCGCAACTTTCCTCCCATGCGCAACTTTCCCCCCGTGCACAACTTTCCCCCCTTGCGCAACTTTCCTCCCATGCGCAACTTTCCTCCCATGTGCAACTTCCTCTGTGCGCAACTTCCTCCGTGTGCATCATCCCCCGATGCGCAACTTTCCTCCGTGTGCATCATCCCCCCATGCGCATCATCCCCCCATGCACAACTTCCCCCATGCGCATCAACCCCCCATGCACAACTTCCCCCATGTGCATCAACCCCCCATGCACAACTTCCTCCATATGCATCAAACCCCATGCACAACTTTCCCCCCATGCGCAACTTTCCTCCCATGCGCAACTTTCCCCAGGTGCAACTTCCCCCCGTGCGCAACTTCCCCCATGCGCAACTTTCCTCCGTGTGCATCATCCCCCCATGCACAACTTCCCCCATGCGCAACTTCCCCCATACGCAACTTTCCTCTCATGTGCAATTTTCCCCATGCGCAACTTCCCCCCATGCGCAACTTCCCATATGCGCAACTTTCTTCCCATGTGCAACTTTCCTCCCGTGCGCAACTTTTCCCCATGCGCAGCATCCTCGCCAGTGCAACCTCTTCCTCCGAACAACATCCCCCAGTGCACCAGGGTCTGAGCACCAAATTGGCTGGATGTTGTTCAGTCTCCCATGTTAAGTATAGGACAGAAACACATTGACCCCTTTTAATTAAGGGTTAAAGTTCTCCAGATGGTTCTTGGGGGGTGTTCAGGTGACAGAAGGAACTCCCAGAATTCCATGCTTCAGGCCCAGCAGTTGGGGCGGAATGTTGATGAGTCAGCAATTCTCAATGCAAAGTATAGGGAGGAAATCGCGTTGCGCCCCTTTTCACCCCCTTCCGGTTGGAATTTCCGAAAACCGGTTCTTAGTGCACCCCTCCCTCACGGAAGGAACACCCACAACAAATTTCACGCTTCTAGGCCCACCGGTTTTGGCAGGGCGGTGATGAGTCAGTGAGTGAGTCAGTGAGTGAGTCAGTCAGTGAGTGACTTTTCTCTTTTATATATATAGATTAATCTTGTACACTTCGTGATAAATTAAGTGCTCAGGAAAAGTGAATGTTTTTTAACCTAATGACTCAGAGGGTATTGGTTGACGCTGGCACATACTTTCAAAAATATGCCATAAGACATGCCCGTGAGAGTAGTTTAATCAGCTTTTAATGTAGATGTTTTTATTTGTTTTAAGATGCTTGTTTTAATGGTTTTAATGTATTGGATTTTATTGTTGGTGTTTTTATGCATTGTTTATTAGCCTCCTTTTGTCCCTCCGGTTGAAAGGCAGGAATAAAGTTTGTTTGTTTGTTTGTTTATTACGTGCAGGTCTGATGCTGTGTCTGCTGTTTCTGCGATCCTGAGTGTCGGTGCCACCACCAAGAAGGCAGAGGGATGCACTGGGGTGGCAGAGGGACCCAAGAACCACTTCCCTGAAAGGATAACTAAGGCGGTAGAGATAACATGAAATCACTTCTGATATGAGGCAGCTCTGTGAACCGATCCTACCTGGAAAGACTGCAAGAAGGAATTGAAGTAGATGAAAAAGATCTGGGATATGTCATCCTCGCCAGGGTTGACGAAGAAGAGCATGTAAGTGATTCCCAGAAGAGGCAGGAGAACTAAGGTTGCCTTGACTGCTTTCCTGTCATGGAGAGATAAAAGGTTCATGCAACAGTAGAGGAAGGCAGCACTGCCAAAAAAGAACACATCAACACGCACTACTTTTGTTCACCTCATTATACACACAACTTTGTATACTTTCTATTGCCACAGGATACTGAAATGTCAGGCCCCCCCATGATGGACGTCCTCCCGCATCAGAACATACATTGCGAGATCATCTGCACAATCTAAGTGCAGAGGCATCACTAGGGTTGGCCCCATCAGTTTTAGTATTAACTCTGATACATGGATACATGATTCTGATACATGATTCTGTATTAATTTACACATCATCTATATATATAGAACTGAAAACTCACTCACTCACTCACTCACTCACTCATCAATGGCCAGCCAAAACTACTGGGCCTAGAAGTGTGAAATTTGGGGTGTCCCTACCATGACAGAGGCACTCACTAAGAACTGATTTTTGGAAATTCCAAGTGGAAGGGGGTGAAAAGGGGCACAACACATTTTCCTCCCTGTACTTTTGCACAGGGTATGATGCTGATGGAAGGTGTTGCACATTGGAGGGTGTTGCGCATGGGAGGCTGCACTGTGGAGGATGCTGCACATGGGGGAATGTGCATGGGATTATGTATACGGGAGGGATGCACATGGGGGTACTGTACATGGGAGGTGATGTGCATGGGAGGTGATGCGCATGGGGGATATTGCACATAGGGGGATGTTGCACATACGGGGGTGTTGTAGATAAATGGATGATGTGCCTGGGGGGTGTTGTGCACGGGGGGATGATGTGCATGGAGGTGATGCGCATGGGGGATGGCATACGGGGGAACTTTATTCCTGCAACGTGGGTATGCTTTCGCTAGTATGATGGTATTATTTAAAGCTACCAAGATTTCACAATTTTGGCTAATGAACCATTCTGAGTGTATCAGCTAGCGCAGTTGGCACCCCCTGCAAGCCCTTCAGATAGGATAGGGTAGGGTAGCCATATGCCCCCAAAAACAGGGAACGTCCCAATTTTGCAGAATTGCGTCCACCTACCGGCATATGGTACAGAGGGTCCTGCCCCAGTTCTGTGGAAGAAAATTATGGCAACCCTACACTAGGGAGAAATTTAACTTGGGTCTTATTAGGAGCACTGCCAGATGTGAGTCAAAGAAATGAGACAGTGTAAGACTGTCGAGGCACCTGATCTCCCATTGTGTGCAAGTATACATTTCATTGCTCGAAAAGTCTCTTAAATGCCAAGCTATGGCATGCAATCATTAGTGCTATAATTAAAAAGAAGGCAACACAAAATGTAGGTATTACACTTGGTGGTGACATTTAGCAGCACTCTCAATCACAACAACTCTACATTTAATGTGTGTGATAATAGTCAGTGTCGTTTGCAGGGTATGACTGAAATCAAAGCACTCAACCTTGTCGACTTCCTAAGTATAAGGTGACGGAATGATAAAAATATACATTTAGCAGGTAAGTTTGGATTAGCAGGAAACCTGAGGGTGATTTCAAACATATAAATGGAATGAAAGGCCACAGCACAATATGGATTCCCAGTAAGGCTGCAATCCTAAAAACACTTTCCTGGGAGTAAGACCCACTGCACAAAAAGGGGCTTACATTTGAGTAGCTATGATTAGGATTGTGCTCCAAGTCCTCTATGGCCAACCACAACTGATAAGCGGTTATATAAGCAGTTCTGGAGCTATTTTAGGGTTTGTGGGGCAGGTGTCCCAGATGCAAAAATAGCAGGGAAGAGTGGGGAAGGGTGGTCATCTGAGACCCAAAGAGTTGGGCTTTGAATACTCATACTCATAGCCTAGAAGATATTTTTGCACAGCAGGAGCCAGGACCCTATCCCGAGTGGTGGGCTTCAGGGGGTTCTCACATGTGCTATAGAACCCTTTGCTAAAGAGTGCCTGGTTCTGAGAACTGGTTACTAATGGGACACAGAACCTGTTGTTAATTTAGGTTATTAGGACATAGAACCGGTTCTTAATTTATTTGAATCTCACCACTGCCTATCCCCATTTTTGCAGCTCAACCAACCCCTTCTTCTTCTTGAACTTGATGTGGTTCCAAAGAGACCCACTGATGACCAGACAGCCTACTTGGAAAAAGTAAAATATACTTTTATTTATTTTTTGCTGTTCATCTGATCCCCCCTGAGTACAGCATATGCCAGTGAGGTACCTAGATGATGTAGCTGCACCACTAGCACATGCTTTGTTAGCTTGGCGGCACAGCATAAGGTGGTAGGGATAGAACTGGGCCATCAGAGCACAATCTTAGTCAGTCCCATCATGTTCAGTGGGTCTTACTCCCAGGAAAGTATTTTTAGGCTTGCAGTCCAAGTGTATTAACTGCACAATCCTAACCATGTCTACTCAGACGTAAGCCCGACAGTGTTCAATGGGCTTACTCCCAAGAAAATGTCTTTCGGATTGCAGCCTAAGCCTAGGATTAATTTGTTTGCTGTTGCCCTCTAAGTAACCTGGTTATTGCATTCAGCAATATTAAAAATTTAAATTAAATTAATTTAAATAATATTAAATATTAATCATATTTAAATATTAAATATTAAACATACATACATACATATACATACGTTCATAGAAAGATAGGCAGAAAGACAGACAGAAAGAAAGAAAGAACGAAAGAAAGAACGAAAGAAAGAAAGAAAGAAAGAAAGAAAGAAAGAAAGAAAGAAAGAAAGAAAGAAACTTTTTGTTACTCGCATTCTCAGCTTACCTGTACTGTATTGTTTCTGAAGTGGTTGAAGCTCTCAGTTTGGTCATCAATATCCTCACTATGTTAAACAGAAATACAAAATTTATCTGAGAAAACAAGAGGGAAAAGAGAGCACAGGATCAATGAATTTAAACTGCCGAATACCCGACCAAATAAGATTTGGTACCATTCAAGAGAAACCTCTTCTGTACAAGCTGCAGTTTAATAAAAGAAGCGGCATGGGAATTTATCTCCTTCATGGAGATCAATTCCTGCACTCGTTCATGACAGTTTTTATTTCGGAGCAAAATATTCAGGTATGGCTAAAGCAAACTCACTTAAACCCAACTCTTAACTCAAGCAAGGGCTTACAGGGACCATACAGGCAGGGGGTGCTCCATAAGGTCCTGCCGGGATGGTGGCCACGATGTTCTCCCTTCCAGACAATGTCCCCTATCTCCTCCTTTGGTGTATGTGGAACATCACCTAGATGCTCCAGGACATTGATTTTCTATTTTTTTTTAATCTCCTGGCACACTGGCAAGGCACTAATGCTGCAATCCTAAAGACACTTTCCTGGGAATAAGACCCATTGAACACAGTAGGGCTTACTTTTGAGTGGACATGGTTAGGATTGTGCTCTAAAATGATCTAGGCACACCATCAGTTTTTGACCATTGACAAGGCACATCATGCTGCAGGAAGGGGTCAAGTGCCCAAAGTCCTACGACACACCTGCAGACCAACCAGTGTGCCATGGAACAGTGGCTGAAAATCACTGCTCTTGGAGGATTTCCTGCTACAGGTAGGGGGTTGGACTAGATGATCTATTAGGTCTCTTCCAACACTATGATTCTAAGATCTGCCACCGCTAAGCCGCAACATGCGTCACAGTCAATTAGCCTTTCTCAGAAACCACCACTGCTTCTTGCTGGGCCAAGTGCGTTCATGTTTTTGTGAGAATAACTAAGAAAGATACTTGGCCCAGTGGCTGCAACCCAGAAGTCATCATTATGTCACCACCAGTTACTTCCAGTTACATCACCAGTTACATTACGTCACCACCAGTGATGTAAGGGACTGGCACCATGAGTCACTGCCATGGACTGCAGAAAAAGCAATGACAACATTGGGGGAAGGGGAAGAATGATCAAATCAGGAACAGCCGACAACAGCTACTGCCAGACAGAGATTTGCATTGCTGGGGGAAAAAATGAGGTCACAACCATAATGAGGTCACAAACATGTCTTTGGTGTAGAATAAAATATGAGTTCTCCCTCTTCTTTCCTGCAAATACTCTTGGCTGAGTCACTATTATTTGCGAACCAGAAGCATTTATGGATGCACAAGGGATATTTATGGTCCCTTGTATCAGGTGCATGAAGCATTGTGATAAGTTGGCAAGCATGCATATATTCACACGCACACACACACGCACACATATGGGGGGTGTACCTGGGGTAGAAGGGAGGAAAGTGGGAGGTGGATCCGAAACTTATTACACTTATCTGAAACTTCCTAGGTAGGTGGCTTAAGTCTGGGTATGTCTATTGGGGCTGCTATAAATCCCTAGGGGGATTTCCTGCTGCAGGCAGGGGGTTGGACTAGATGACCTACTAGGTCCCTTCTAACTCTATGATTCTATGATTCTATTGCAGGGAAGGGAATGAGCACTAGCATGAGCACTCAGTGCACTAACAGTCCTAAACATGCGCTGGACACAGAACAGGCATACCAGCCGGCCTGGTGTAGCGCAAGTTAGGATTGCACTGAGATTCAGTAGAGACTTCCTATGATCCTTCACTCCAAAGGTCTTCAGAAAATAAAAATACTGTAGAATGCAATGCCTCTTCTTCTTTGCATTTGTTAATTAAGTTACAGGTCATTGTTATACATCGATTTTTTAACACATGGATTTGACTCGACACAAATCTCACTGCAAATCAGTTTTTAAAACTGCTTTTCTTCCTGTTGTAGAGAGACAGTCAAGCAAGCAACCATTCCATTCTTCAGTTGTGTCAGGCAAAGACAAGGGGTCCTTTCCATGTCTAATTGCTGACTACCTTTCTATAACAGTAAGAAAAGCTGTTTTTAAACAACTGTAAAGGTTTTAAACAAACGGCAACTTTTTATTTTTAAGCTTCAATGCAATGGTAAGAAAATCTGTTTTTAAACAATTGTAAAGGAACATTGTTTTTATTTTTTAACTGCTTTTATTTACACACATTTTTTTGGTATTAGCAGAAAGTCCCAGAATGAGACTCCTTGCAGACATTGAGGTGCAACCTTATTCCATTAGGCGCAATGGAGGAGCAAGAAACATGGAAATGGGTTTTTAAATCTAGTTTTCCACTGTTTTATAATTCACTGATTTTTTATCGATGGGGGGTCCCTACTGGGACCCCAGTGGGGGGTCCCTTGTCCCTAAGAAGGGACACTTGTATGTGTTTTTTTCCCCTTTGCATCTGCTTGTTTTAGCTGAGGATCACTGTGTTGTGGGCCCTTCTAAGCTGCCCAAAGGTGGTGCAGGAGGACTGCTCTGCAAAGGATCCTCTCGCCTGATACGTTATCAAGATAGCTTGGAAGGAAAAGAGACTCGTATTTTGGCTGAAGTTGACACTTGAACATTCCATATATGATGACTCAATGAGGCCGAGTCCCCCGGGGTAGAAGCGGCTGGAGACGCGGGACACTTAACAAGATTTTTCCACTCCCCGCAGCCACCATAAAGTGATTCTGATCTTGCGACACAGAAGACGCATGTATTTACTAACCCTTCACTGTTTGAGGTACTAGAAGCTGATGCTGTGCGAGGGAAATGAATTGATAAAGGCAGTTCTGCCAAGGCAGAAGAAGATGTACCCTCTCTATAGAATCCATACATTTGAGTGTACAGCAGGGTTTTGTGCATTCCACAAGCCTCTCCTGGAGGGAGTTCTAAAAATCAAGCATTACTCTGGAGTGGCCCAACAATACTCGAAGAGCAGGCCTCCGTCAGTCTTGGAAGACTATGGTATCGTGCTCGGCGCTGCATACGCTGCATGCGAAGCATGAAAGCCTGGGTTGGATTGTTATGGAGGATAGGCTATTACCCAAGCAGCAAATCCCCCCTCTCCACACCACTGAATTAGTCCAATGGAAAGGCAGAGCCAATACAAATGGGTCCAGCTGGCGTCACAGAGCTGGGCTAAGGACAGGAGCTCACCCTGTCTTGTGGGGCCGACCCGGGTCTCGGACCCTGGCCTGCTGGTTAACAGGCACAGCGTCTTTACCACTTGCGCCACCCACAGCCCTATACTCGAAGAAAGGTGCAGATAAAACTGCTATGGAAATGTTTGCATGCAGCATTCCCGAATCTTGTAATTCCTGCATCCTAAACAGTTGTGGTATTGACTGATCCTATGGAAGAAGGGAAAAAGGATGCATTTTGCAACTCCACACTTTTATGACCACAAATATAGCAACTCACAAGTGGTTTAAAAGAAATGAAATGAGGAAGAGATGCCAAATTGCCATGCCTTAACCACAAGGAAAAATCTGCTGTTCTGCTATGGCTGTCCAATTAGACACCGTGGCTGGAGAATCACGTGTGTACCCGATAGATATTCCAGAAATTTCATTTCTGTTGAGGAGCTATCTAGAGATAAGCTTCACTATCCACAATTTTTCTGGATTTTTTTCAGTGGTGTAGCAAGAGGGGGGCAGAGCAGTCAGTCTTGGAGGGAACCTCACTGCGATGTGCAAGAAATGCCATTGTTTTGCACACCCTCCCTGGAATAGGTCCGAGGGGAGGAAGAACCAATGGGTACAAACTGCAAGAAAGGAGTTTCCAGTTGGATAGGCAGAAAAAATTCCTGACGGTGAGGGCGGTTCGGCAGTGGAACAGACTGCCAAGGAAGGTGGTGGACTGTCCCTCACTAGGGGTGTTCAAGCAGAGGCTTGACGAGCACCTGTCGGGGATGATCTTGGAGGATTTCCTGCTGCAGGCAGGGGGTTGGACTAGATGACCTACTCGGTCCCTTCCAACTCTACGATTCTATGATTCTGTGAACCTTTTCATGCCATGATAAGGGTCCCTCCAAGACTGACTGCTCTTCCCCCCTTTAGCTACACCACCAATTCTTCCAAACCCTTACATTTAAAGTAGTGTATAGGTGATGCAGATGTTCAGTGTCGTGTTGTCCATGAGTTCATAACAGAGATTCTCTGTTCTCTGGCCATGACTCCCCAAAGAACCCCTTTCAGAAATAGACACAGAAGTGGTTCCAGGTTAGGAAATGTTCCAATTCCAGCAGTTCCAACTGCTTTGCACAATTTCTTTTAAATCTCTCATGTGAATTGCATAATTTTAAACATGTGGGATTATAAAATGCAGAATTCTCCTCTTATCCCATAGGATCTATTGATGCCCTGGCAGCTCACGCGCTAATTTTGCAGAATTGCACAACAGCACACAATCTACATGGAAGGTTAAAATAAAACAAAACCATTTTTGGAGATAGTGTAGATAAGATTCCACTGATTCTGGCTCGGACTTTTGGAGGGGCGCACAATTCATTACAACAGTCGGTTCCTCTAGAAACATACAACGACTCAAATTACTACCAAGCAGTTGCAAAAGCAAAATCAATCAAAGGTTCTCAATCCCAAAAGAGTTCACAGTCTATGTAAAATATAAAGATACAAAAGATGCAAAAGAGAAACCAGACACTGACATCTATGACTCTGCTCAGTGGCATAGCTAGAAGGGGTGCAAAGCACTAGATTTTTGCAGGGACTCTCACCATGGGAAGCAAGCAGCCGCCCCCCCTCCCGTTGGAGCCAGGTGCATGCCTCTGTTATGTTTCCAACATCTGGAATGGCACCTTGAATTGAAGAAGAGTGGGCTTGCTTGCTTCCCATGGTGAGATTCCCTGCAAAACTTAGTGCTTTGCATCCCCAATAGCTATGCCATTGCTTCTGCTAAATACAGTGGTGCCTCACGTAAAGAACACCTCACGTAAAGTATGTTTCACGTAACAAACAAAATTCACGTAACAAACTGTGCTTCACATAAAGAACACATTCGTTGGCAGTTGGGGCAGACGCGCTGGCCGGCAGCCTGTTTAAAAAGCGTCAGGGCTGCCTAGCGCACCTGCCCATAGTGAAAGCAACACTTTCGCGCTGTTCCTCCTGTGGCCGGAGGGAGAGAAGAGCAGTGGAGAAGAGGAAGCAGCTCAGGGCTGGCCAGAAGGGAGCAGGGGAAAGGGAGGCTCAGGATGGAGAGAAGGAGAAAGTGGGGAGACACTGTGAAGGTGTCTTGGATTGCAGCCTCCTAACCATGTCTACCCAGAAGTAAGCCCCATTGTATTAAATGGGTCTTACTCCCAGGAAAGTGTCTTAAAGATTGCAGCCTAAGTAGACTTCAAAGGAACATGCACACTGAATGCATGTTTTGAATTCAGTTCCAGTGTTTTGTCATCATGTTTACATCCAGTTAATATTTTTATATAAATATTTTTGGGGTTGTGGAACCAATCGTCTGAGTTTCCATTATTTCCTATGGGAAAATCCACTTCATGTAAAGAATGCTTCACGTAACAAACATGCCTCCAGAACGAATTAAATTTGTTACGTGAGGCATCACTGTATAAGAGCACCTCTTTTTCAGATGGTGGAACACTTAGTGTACACTTATGTAATCCATTAAAAAACCCTTTTCTATTCATGTGATTTAACACAGGATCAAATTAACAGATAACATATTGTGCAATCTTATATCTGTCTACTCAGAGGTTAGTCCCATTATATTCAATGGGGCTTACTCCCAGGAAAGTGTCTTCAGGTTTGCAATCTTTCCCCCAAATCCAGAACAACTACGGGAGCACAGAAGAGAGTTTACGTGCGCCTGTAGTTACTGCACCACCTAGAGAAAACCTATGGGAAATTCATATTGGAATCCAGAGTAAGTTGTTCTTAGTTAGTTTACACTGGATTTTGCCCACAGACACTTTTTAACTAAACTATATCCAAGAAAATGCAAACAAAATTTTAAAAAAATAAAAATATTGATATTATAAAAGATGCCAAACAAGAAGAGTTCAGAGATGCAAGGGTGAGTTAGATGTGGTGACAGATCTCTGAGGGTCATATCCGAACAGGCAATCTACGAGATATCCATGAAAATGAAATATATCCAAGAAAAAAGCAAAATATATTAAAAGAAATAAATACTGATATTAATATAACTGATGCCAAACATAAAGAGTTCAGGGATGCAAGTGTGGGTTGGATGTGGTGACAGATCTCTGAGGTGAGATCTCTGAGATCAGAACAGGCCAGCTGGACTAAATCCAGATCCGCTTATCCCCATCCATCTCCTCATCCACTGGCTCAACTGAGCCAGTCAGTTGCTCTTAATTCCAGCAGGGAATGGCAGTGACAGCTCTTTCAAGCCTGCTACATCCCAGCAATTGGGATTCGTTGGCACCCTGCTTCTGAACATGGTCCATCTAGTCATCATGCTCAACAGGCTTGAATAATGGACTAGTGCTCTGCATCAGCAAACGGCCAGGCTGTCAGCAGAACTAGACTGGAGTGTCCCAAACCTCTCCAAGCTGTACCCCAGCTTGGCACAGATCAGCCTCGTGGCAGCCAAATGTGTACATCAAAGGATATTGTAAACTTATGGAAAAACTGCTTTTAAAGTTAGTACTGCCCTATCCTATTGATGATGGGACTGTCATGTGGAGGCAATTTCAATGGTAGATGTTTACACCACCAAAAGTGATGTCTATTATTTTAAAATGAATGTATGGGGTACATGGCATGCTGGACTCAGCCGATCCAGTTAAGGGGCAGAGTGTGGGTGAGAAGAGGAGGGCATGTTGTAAACCAAGGCTCAGTCCTAGCCAACACAACTCACTCATCTCCATGTTCTCATGATGATGTGGGGAGGCCAGTGCATATCTGTGCACTGGCCTTATTCCCCCAGGAGTGGCATATGGCACTTTTCTGAAACCCCCAGGCCAGCACAGGTCTTGTGCTGGGATTTATGCCATTTTAATTGGGGATTAGGATTGCAGCCTGAGTGAGGTGGTGGAAGGAGTGGCAGCAGGAAGGGATGGATCTGGCAACAATGATGTGCACAGGATAATGTCTACTCTGTTCAGAGGCTCCCATCCTCTTCTTCCCCTTGGACATGCACCAATTAAAGTTGAAGCAAGTAAGGGGAGACTCATAACCCTCAAGCCCTTATCTTGCCAGTGGGTTATGGGGAGGGTAATGGGGAAATAATTCCCCTTCCCCATTGCAAGCCTCCTGATCTCTCCCCACAACCAGTGAGGGGCTTCAGGGGGTTCTCACAGGTTCTATAGAACCCTTTGCTAATGAGCACCTGGTTCAGATAACTGGTTACTAATAGGACATAGAACCTGTTATTAATTTATTTGAATCCCACCATTGCCCCTAACATTTGATCTCACATACCTTTGGGGAGGGGGCAGCTGCATTGGGGAGAGGGGAAGGACAGGATTAGGAATATGTATTTAATAAAGGGATCTGACATTTATTATTGGGTTGATGTATTGGGAACATCAACCCAATCTATTTTTCAAAACAGCCAGGATGGGGGATCATTATGGAAAAACCCTAATGTACCCTGGAAAAACTCCACAGTGAAGGTGTTCACAGAGCGAGGGCTGCAGCCAGCTCACTCCACCTTGGAGTTTCTTTTACATTTATTATCTCTATATTTTACATTTATTCTCTCACAATATTATGTTTGCAGCATCTTAATAACTAACACCCCAATTAAGTTTTCATTCCAGGTGACGAATGTTCATCATCAGGCAAAGAAGAGCCAATCACAGCAGGACTGGGTTCCTTGTTTGCAACTGATAGCCAATCTGCAAAGCACTTTGTGGCTTCGGATTGCCTGTCGGAGCCAGTTTTTCAAAAGCAACCACCCATGGGTGTCATCTGCTGAAATGTTCCTTCCCTGAAAGGACGGCCTCGAAGAACCATTTAAATAGTTGTGCATGATCTCACCTATGGTGGGCTGTTTCAACCAGGGTTGAGCTTTCAGGCAGTTTTTAAAGTATTATGGCTAATGTGCTGTGCCGCCATATCAAAAACGGTGCTGTTCATGCGGAGTGGAGGACACACTGCAGGGCTAGGAATGAACCAAGAATTGATGGGGACAAGGGACATATGTGGAGGCATCGGCCTCTATTTTGTTCCCATCCCAGAATGGCTCCAAAGGGGACAGTGAGGTGCTACTTGGATGCTGTAGTGGGGCTCCCTGCAAACATAGATCTTTGCACCCCCTCTAACTATGCTACTGGCTTGCTGGCCAGCTTGCTCCTTTATAATCATGGGAGAAATTATCCACAAGCATAGCAATTAAGGGCCCAACTGTATTTTATTCATCTGTGCCAATGGGGCAACCATTTCATCCTGCAGTGGGGGGATCAGTCATGGTTAGTTATGGTCAGTCATCAGTCCTTCTGTTCCCTTACCTTGGGGCTGCTCTATCACTGATATATAAAATGGAGTTGAGGATATGCAAGTCCTGGCAGAAATTTAAGTGGGGAGATTTTGCACAGATCCCAATGGGGCGGAGAATCCCGAGCACGGGTTTTCTTACCAGCAGAACAAGAATCACTGGTCCTTGATAGATGTAGTCGATGTATTTCCCCGGCTCTTTTCCAAACCAGCACCTGCAAAGACAACACTGTTTATATAGCTCACCCCAACACCAAAGGAAGCAAGGAAATACAACTAGGGTGCGATGCACTCTTAGGAATGGCAAACAACGTGGCCTCAAAAGTGCTGGGAGTTTTGTGTTCATTATGCATATGAAATGAAATGCATATGGGAGCTTCATTATGCATATGAAATGAAAGGATTGGCATATTAAAGGCATATTATCAGGCATATTATCTTAAGATGGAAATAGTGGGAGAATGAATTATTGTTGTTTATTGTTTTTCTAGTCCAGGCAGTAGAGAAGGAACAATGGAAGCTAATAGGGGGACAGAGATGAGTACCACCACCCCTCAAGGCAACCATTTCAGAGGCAACCTCTTCAGGTGGATGGACCGGTTCTGAACTCCCTCTTCATGTGTAGTTCGGCCGTCAACGACTATTGCATGTATTGAACTACATGTTTTTCTTTTACAGAGCACTTGGTACAACTATTATTATTATTAATTATATTTATATTAGGGTCGCCATATGCCCCCCAAACAGGGACAGTCCTGATTTTTGGAGATTGTGTTCACATGTTGGCATGTGTGGCAGAAGATCCTGTCCCGATTTTGTGCAAGAGAATTATGGCAACCAGTGGTGTAGCTGATGATCCCATAGCTCGGTGCAAAGCGCAAAATGTTACCCTGGAAGTTAGGTCACAACTGGAAGTGATGTAATCCTTGGGTATTTTAAAAAGAAAATTGGGGGAAAACCTGCCGCTTCCTCCCCAGTGCCATTTGCTCTGCTAGTGGCATAGCTAAAGCACCTATTTGCTATATGGAGTAAAAAAAAATTGCTGCCCCTCCTTCCGCTTGCAAAAGTAAACATAAATTTTAATAATTAAAATGAGAATTGTGTCACTTATTGGTTAGGGACAAAGAGGAATGATTGCTCTTTCCTTCTAAATAGGAGAGGAGCACCACTTAGAGTGCCTGTATCCCCACTTAACATGGGTAACTGTATTATGATCTACGTAAAGCTGATTCATATTAACACCTTATTAGTTCCAGAATTACACTCATTGGCTCACAGAGCCATCAGTAACATGGGAGAGTCTGAGTGCAGAAAATCCACTTTTGTTCCATATGCTTATGTATTTTCATTTTCCGGTTAATTGTCCATAACTTTTGATAGAATATAGATGTTCCAATGCAGTTTGTTTCATTGCATTCTGCATAAAATTATAAAATGTATGCATAAAATTCTGCATAAATATAACTTGTTGGTATTATCCTTGTTACATACCCCATTTTTTCACAATTTTACACCCAAATCCAGAGTAACGACGGGAGTAAAGTAAAAGACTTTACGTGCACCTGTAGTTACTGCACCACCTAGTGAAAACCTTTGGGAAATTCATACTGGAATCCAGAGTAAGTTGTTCTTACACCGGAGCAAGGACTCCCCGTAGTTACTCTGGATTTTGCCCTTAGTCACTGGTGACAAGCTCCGCTTGTAGCCCCCTTAAAGTTTGTAGCCCAGTGCCACCTCTAGCTACACCAGTGATAAAGTTTGTAGCCCCCTTAAAGTTTGTAGCCCACCCCCTCTAGCTACACCAATGATAGCAACCCTAACCTGCCAGGCAGCCCAATCCAGAGCAACTAATCTGTCCACATAAGAGCCCTTAGGTTGCCCTGTCTAACACTAGGTTGGAGCAACTGCAAGATGCTCCAGCCCAGTTACTCTGAAGGAGGCTTAGGGCAGAGCAAGGCAAGATAGGGTGCCCTAAGAGAGGTGGACCTGCTCTGCCCTAACTGGGGCAGCCTAAGCAGCTCAGGAGAGGCAAGTTGAGGGCATGTTTAGCATTGCCTAGGGCAGAGCAGTTACTCTGAATCCAGAGCCTTTTTCCAAGGCAAAAATGCCCTCTTCCAGCCCTCAGAGTTATACTTGAGCAGGAGCAGGTATAGTAATGAGTAGACCCATAGGGGTCCATGATAAGGCCCGAGTAAGAATGGCAGTGCTGACCAAAAATCTGAGTTCTTGGCCAGCCCAGCTGCAACCCCTGCCTCTCAACCTCATGATATGAAACAACTACGGCTGCCCACAAACCTCAGGATACAGCAGGCCACTCCAAGAAGCCCCTTGTATTCACTGGAGAATGTACTGGCATCTCATCAGGGACTCCTTATAAGGCAGGCACCCAGTGGCGTCACCAGACTGGTGCGGCTGGTGTGGGCTGCATTGGGGATGTGCTCCGTATGGGGTGATGTGCCGGAGGAGTTTGACTGTCCTTTGGCAGGCCCCGGGCGTCAGCACCCCCATTCAGGCCTGCTCCAAGGCGGAGAATCAGCCAGAAGCTGCCACTTGTCTGAGGAGCTGGCCTGAACGGCCATCTGAGGTGCACTGCGCAGAAACACACTGAGCATGCCGAACAGCTTCAGAGGAGACTTCCTTAGAGCAGAGAAAGTCCGCGCCTCTGCACAGCCATTCGGCCTCACTCAGGAGGCGGAGCGGCAGCCGAATGGCTTCAGAAAGAGTACTGCACAGGCACCAACTCTGACGCCTGCACAGTCTCCCCCGAAGCCAAAAGGCTTCAGAAAAGTACTGCGCAGGTGTCAGAGATGGTGCCTGCGCAGTACTCTTTCTGAAGCCAGTTGGCTTCAGAAACAACTGTGCAGGCGCCAACTTTGGTGACTGTGCAGTACAGGTGGGGGGGGGGGCGCATCCCAGGGATGACGCACAGACTTCTGCACCAGGTGATGTGCAGAGTCATGTCACCACTGTAGGCACCACAGCTGTTCCTTGTTCAGTGTGATCTGAGGGGTGTCTCCTCAGGAGCAAGTCTTCCCCTTGTGTCAATTACTTAGCATGCTCTGGAGCAGTTAGGGCAGCCCAGGCTTCCTGACTCTCTGGATTCAGCATAACTTTCTGCTCTGGATACAGAATAGTTAGGAGAGTGCAGTTAGGTCAGAGCAGGCTGAATTTGCTCTGGATTGCAGCCTTAGACTACAATCCAGATTAACTACAGGACCTTTTACAGTGACGTAGTTATGGTGCCTCCTATGGGAAATGAATAGAGCAATCCAGAGTAAGTGCTTCCTACGTCTTCCCGTAGTTACTCTGGATTGTAGGGTTATTCGTAAAAGACTCAAAGTGGCTACCAATCCAGGAAATTCTGTTGCCTGCGGAAGAAGAGGGTGAATTTGATTATTCTACTCACTGTTCGTTCTCGTAATAGAGTTTGCAGACTGCCCAGGCGATGATGATCGGACAAGGAATGCCTACAAGAAAAAAAAATGATACATCCAGGTCATTTTTCCAGGGAAAAGGTTAGAAAGCAGCAGTACTCAAGCCATCCAAGGGGTTGAAGACCTTCCTCTGGTGGCAGATCATGTGTCCTGTCCATGGGGGGGACTCTATTCATTTGGATGACCTGCAGATTAATCACCAGGAATTTTTACAATGAGACATCCTAGGGGAGAAACAAACTCTGCAAAACACTGAAACCTACACTAAAAAAACAGCTCAAGATGTTGACAGCTGTTTCCATGAACTATTTCTTGGGACCAGTTTGGATGGGAATCCTGCCTGCTAGTTTTACAAAGGCCTGGAGGCTTGTAAGGAAAATGTTCAGGGGGAGAGCCTGGAATATCCACCGCATGAAATCTCAAGAAGGACCTACAATTTAGTGGAGCTAAACATGGGGTTATCATCCAGGTGACCAGATGCCTCAAAAGGAGGACAAGGTCTTGGATTCTGCTCAACCTGGCCTTTCTGGTGGACAATGGCACGTTTGCCTACTCGTGAGTAAAGCCATGATATTGGGCACTTTCACTTTCCCATACAGCTCAATGCATATTTTTGATTTTTAGTTTTTTGGCCATAACGTTTCATACGAAGGAGATATTTCAAAACCAATTTTTGCGTTGGATTCTGCGCTTCAGTACAAATTCAATGACATATGATATGAATGGGTATTGCACACCATTTCTAAAATTAAACCAAAATGGAGGACAATAAAGCCCTTTTGGAGGACACCTGGACAAGATGCTAAAAAAGAGGACAAATCCGGAAATTTACGGTCATATGTAAATGGTTACCATGTAACCCCATGGTAGCAAACGTGCAGGCTAGGTAGATTCCCCATGGATCTTCAGACCTGGGGAAAGATTCCCTGCTTCTCCATCCCATGCATGCACCTTTGAGGTACTTACACCACCCTATGAAGAGAAAGACCCATTTCCTTAGCTTGTCTGTCGAATAGGTCATCACAATGGCCGTGTGCAGGTAGCAGCCTTCCACAAACATCCAGAAGAAATTGGTCACCACAAAGTAGTTAAAGATGGTTGTGATGCAGCGACACCACAGCTGGCAAGGGAATCAGAGGGGATTCACAGGTAAGATTATGGGGCTGCTTTTGGACCTTGTGGAGCACCTCACACAACTGGAAGTTAACAACTGGAAGTTAACAACTCAACTGGAACTTAACAACTGGAAGTTAACTGTATAAATATCAGTTGCAAGATTTGAACAGTTTTCAGAAAGCAAGTTTCTTTACATGGGGCAGGATTTAACTGGATCTCTACTGGATCTAACCATACATCTGAATTAGAAAGTTCAGGAAAGTTGAGATATGGGACTCAGAGGCAAAAGCTGTATTTCTGTGACACAAACACAGAGAGGCTGTAAATCAGTCTGGCAGAATCCTATTGTTTAGGACTGGGCTGTGTCCAAGAGGCAGACTTTATTTATAGGAATGGTTCCCTTTTCCAGAAAGAGAGCGAGAGAAAGATTAATGGATTGAATTTTATCTTGCAAGATATCATCAAGCCCAAAGACCAACAGCACCATAAATCACTGTAACATCCCTGTAAGAAGAGTTGAAAGATAGGAGCATCAGAGGTGTTGGTCGGGACAAACTCCATCTCAGTGGCATAGCTAATGGGGGGCTTGCTAGAGGTGCTGCTTGCTGTCACTGCTTTTCCTACACTATTTTAAATTTAGATTGCAATCCTAAAGACAATTTCCTGGGAGTAAGACCCATTGAACACAATGGGACTTACTTTTGAATAATGGTTAGGATTGTGCTCTTAGTGTACTTTATGTATCCTACCATTTCCTTGGAAGTCACCTTGATAGTAGAGCAAAGAGCAGGAGATAAATATTTTAATAAATACAATAAATTTTAAATAGGTCATCCATCCTTTTGAGAGGTTTGCTGGTACCTGAACCATAAATAGGGTGAGGGGCACCTGCTCCAGAAGATATGCCAAATGGGGGTTCATAACTGTCCCCAGACTGCCTTAGTGATGAAGGAGGTGCTGGAAGCCTTCACAGAAGAAGGAACAGGACAGGATGCAGCGAGCACCCCCTCAACTGGGAGAACCCGTAAGTGACATCATGTATGCCTGGGCAGTCCATTAAACTCTAGTTGGCATGGACAGTTGCAGAACAACATAGCTGGCTCAACAGATGAGATATACAGTAGTTGATAATAATAAAAATATAGATTGTATAGATGACAAAGATCTACTGCAATGGTTGGGTACATCACAGGACCTCAATCTGCCTACTTGCAAAATCAATCAAGATGGTTGATCCATCAAACTGTTCCATGACAACCTATGACATCCTCTGTTCTTTGTAAATCTGGCCACTCTGGTTGGTTAGGTCCTTCTGGACTTTGCTGATACTAGATACCACCAAAGGTCAATTCAAAGCTTTTATAATCAGAACAGGTTGCTTGAGAGGGGATTCCCTACACACCCAAACTGCTGCCAAGAGGGTGCTATTTTGGCAAAGTAGTCGAGAAGTACCTCGTTGCTTTCATGGATGTTGTGGTCAATCATCTGAAGCACAAACCACATGACGTTCCTCAAGATGAACGTTGTGATTAGATTCCAATGGATGATATTCCGAAGGCATCGGATGCTCCTAAGGAGGAAAGGGCAGGTGAACCATCAGAAAAAAGCAGGTTTCCCAAGTTGTGACTTGTCTGTGCACACTGACAATTCAGTGTGACTGAGGGATGCATGCTCCATCTCATGTATTGATCTGTATCACACAGGGCAAGGTATCCTTTAAAGAAACATTCTTGGCCAATGTATCATTGGCCATTAAAAAATTCACTCTGTGGCAAGGGGGAAGGAAATTTAACCCTTTGTTTCTATCATAATATCAACCCTGATCTGTCATTTCCCCCACAGCTGAAACTTACCCTACAATCCAGTGTAACTATGGGAAGACGTAAGAGGCACTTAGAGCACAATCCTAACCATTTCTACTCAAAAGTAAGCCCCATTGTATTCAATGGGAATACAAGTGTCTTTAGGATTGCAGCCTTACTCTGGATTTCTCTATGCGTTTCCCATGGGGGCACTGCAACTACGTCGGTGTAAAAGATCCCATAGTTACTCTGGATTGTAGCCATGGAGTAACAATTTCAGTGTTGTCTTCTCACAGCATAGTGACCTCTATGGAATTGTGGAAGACTTTCCCTGGTTTTGTGGCTCTGACTCTACAGCCCAGGTCAACCAGATGGGTAGCCCTGGGCTCCAGGTTGAATTTCACCCTCCATGGCCAAGGTTTGTAGAGCACACAGACTTGGGTTCCCAACTGGACAAACACTTGAGTCTTTGAGAATGCTCCTATGCAGGTCTACTCAGAAGTCTACTGTTTGCTTTAGAACTTACGCCCAGGTAGGCGCACATGGGATTACAATATGAATGACATAGAAAACAGCTCAGAGAGACACACACTCTTACTGTCCAATTCCATCAAGATGAATTTCAGGATCCTTTTAACACCTACAATGCATTTTAGCATGAAAAAATATATTCCTTCTGCAAAGAATTATTTTTGAATGTATGCTTAGCATGACCTTGAGGACATTCTGCAGTTTCATTCCAATTACGTTTTGCAAAATTCTTCCTCGGGAGAGAAAGTGGATTGTTTTTAAGGTTTTCTTTGCTCCAGAAGCATTGGCACTTTCACAACTCAAAACCACAGTTAGCAGCGGGAAGCCACTGCAAAGACAATGTGTTCATGGCCCTCAGCTGAAAAATAATGATATAACCACAGGTCCCAAAGACATGCAGGGAGGCAGATCCAGCATCGAAAAATGAAAGGTGACATGATGGGCAAGCTGGACAGGATGCCTTGGGCATCACAAAATTGGTTTCTTTTGCAGCATTCACAATAATGTGGTGCTCAACCAAGTATTGTACTTACTCAAATCTAACGCATACTTTTCAGTCAAATTTAGGGCAAAATCCAGAGTAATCACGGGGAGTCCTTGCTCCGGTGTAAGAAAAACTTACTCTGGATTCCAATATGAATTTCCCATAGGTTTTCACTAGGTGGTGCAGTAACTATGGGTGCACGTAAAGTCTCTTACGTGCTCCCGTAGTTACTCTGGATTTGGGGGTTAGTCTCCAAAACCTGGGTGTGCATTAGATGCAATGGTGCATTAGACTCAAGTGAATGCAGATAGGTCAGTTTATATGGATTATATGGATAGGTCAACAGTTTATTGTAATAAAAAATGTAACATAAACCCATTGTTGTATTAAAGTAGTGCAATTAGTTCAGTAGTACAATTAGTGCAATTAAAGTAATGCAATAAATTATAGTGCAACATAAAGCAGGCCTCCATCAGTCTTGAAAGACTATGGTATCGTGCTCGGTGCTACCTACGCTGCATGCGAAGCACGAAAGCCTGGGTTGGATTGTTATGGAGGATAGGCTGTTACCCAAGCAGCAAATCCCCCTCTCCACACCACTGAATTAGTCCAATGGAAAGGCAGAGCCAATACGATTGGATCCAGCTGGCGTCACAGAGCTGGGCTAAGGACAGGAGCTCACCCTGTCTTGTGGGGCCGACCCGGGAATCGAACCCTGGCCTGCTGGTTAACAGGCACAGCATCTTTACCGCTTGCGCCACCCACAGCCCTGTGCAACATAAACTCTTTGTCATATTATTATTGCCATTTATCTCGTTGTATACAGTTAAATTAAATTTTGCACCTTTGCAGTTGGGCATTACAATCGCCAGTATACATTTTTTTAATCTCAGGTCTTTTAAAATAGGGGTGTGCATTAGATTTGAAGGGGCATTAAATTTGATATGTTGCAGCCCAATCGTATCTACCTCCCCTGCGAGTAGTGCATGCTGACAGACCTGCTGACTCAAGTAAGTCCGTGCAGTAGGTTGGAGAGAGGCAAATATCAAAATATTTTTTGAATTCTGATTACATAATTATCCTGAATATTATTGTGCCTTGATTGTATGTATGTATGCACATACATACAGTACATACAGTACATACAGTATGCATGTATGTATGTATGTATGTATGTATGGATGGATGGATGGATGGATGTATGTAGCCTTTCTCCCTAAAAGGACCAAGAGGGTTTACAACAGCAATTTTGCAAACACACAAAAACACAATAAACTGCAGATATTATTTATCATTTATAATACTTGTGCATTCATTTTTAAGGCAACTTAAGCCACATTTCCCATTTATGAATAAAGGCCTAAGGCGAGCTCACAACAATAAAATATCATACAATGAGATAAAAGCAAAAGCATGGAAATGAAAATATAATTTAGCAGTAGCGATAGAAAACCACAGATCAAGAGAGCATCAAAGGCAAGCAAACTCGATGCAAGCCCCCTGTGCACTGTTGATGTGGAGCCCCGCCACAGGTGTGAGCATTTGTGAATGCGCGCATATCATAGAATCATAGAGTTGGAAGGGACCTAGTAGGTCATCTAGTCCACCGCCTTGCCTACAGCAGGAAATCCTCCTAGAGCTTCCCCAGCAGGTGCTCGTCGAGCCTCTGCTTGAAGATCCCCAGTGAGGGAGAGTCCACCACCTCCCTTGGCAATCTGTTCCACTGCCGAACCGCCCGAACCGTTAGGAATTTTTTCCGGATATCCAATCCAATATGAAAAATACATCCAATTCCTGCTGATTAGTGGTAACGTCTTCATCATTTGTCTCAAAATGAATGAGAATTTGTTCTTGAATGACCCCAGTGGCAAGAATAAGATTTGCTTGGTTCAAAACTCATTTGTTTTTTATTGAGGGGGGCTCTCTACTATAGGGAAAATGCAGAAAGGTTCCATGCACAACAACAAAAATAAAAAAATAAAAGTTGCCTGCACTGGCAGCAACACCTATCATTTTAATGAGTTCTGGTAATAACCGCCTGAGCATCGCAGCTTGCTCAGCAACATCTCTGCGACACTAAAGTGGGACAGGGATTTTTCTGAAGGCGACTGGAGATCCATCTTCCAATTTTCCATCATTAATAATGATGTCCAATTAAGGAAGCTGTTTCACAACGATGTGAGCCATCAAGAATTTGGCACTTCTCCCTCCTGCCCATCCCCATTCAGCAAAAAAGTGCTGGGCAAACCAGTGGTGGAAATGGTGCTTCCATTCACCTATGGAGAAATTTGGTATCTTGTGCAACCATAACCAAGGCAGTGGCATAGCTGATGGGGGTGCAAAGCATTATGTTCTGCAGGGAGCAGCAGCACAACATGGAAGTGGCCCCTCTCCTTTCCCTTCAAAGTTGTTTCAGGCAAAAAGGAGCAAAACAGAGGAGTACTTCCGGCTACAAAGGGGAAGGGAGGCCCCTGTTACTGTGGTGAAACTCCCTGCCAAACTTTGTGCTTTGCATCCCCTCTAGTTATGCCACTGCACTACAGTCACTCCATGACTGGGAGCACAGTTATAATCCATAACTGGGACATAATCCATAACTAGGAGCACAGGAGCAAGTAATCCCTGCTTTTGGGGGGTTAAATGCTCCCTGTACACATAAAAATTGGCAAACTGGGGGAGTACAGCATTCATCGCACTTAGTGAGACCCCCAAAGATCACAGCATGGTGAAAACATTTCTCATCCATAGGTTAAGAAAACATTCTGAATTCTCAAAACCAGAATTAAATAGGATCAACCTAGAGAACAGAGTTAACTCCTAGAAGCCAGCATAACATGTTGAGGGTTTTTCTCGGATTTGTGATGATGGGAGTAAGATCTCCTTACAAGGAGAGTAAGGGTGCAATCCTATGTCTATCTATTCAGAAGTAAATCCCATTATATTCAATGGGATTTACTCCCAGGAAAGTGTGTTCAGGATTGCAGCCATACCCTACAATCCAGAGTAACTACGGGAAGAAGTAAGAGGCACTTACTCTGGATTGCTCTATGCATTTCCCATAGGTGGCATTGTAACCAGTGGTGGGCTCCAGCAGGTTTGCACCTACTCTATAGAACCGGTTGTTAACAAGAGAGAGGACATATAAAGTTTAAAAATAGCCATTTAAAAGTGGCTGCCAGATGGACATAGAACCGGTTCTTAATTTCTTTGAAGCCCATCACTGACTGTAACTATGTTGGTGTAAAAGGTCCTGTAGTTACTCTGGATTGTAGCCTAAGTGAGATGAAAGAGGCTAGGGAACTGGAATAGGATCCTGGTGCATACTGGTGCATAGTGTGGAACAATCCTTTCCCAATCTGCCCCCACCTGCCCTTTCTCTGCCCAGGCGCTCCTCAGTTCCTCCCCTTCCCTGACCCACTGCTAACTTACTGGCAGTTGGTGGCACTTCTTTTGGTTGCCATCAGCCATGGTGAGCTTGGCATACGCACGGTCGCTGTGGCACCGTCACCTGCAGAATGTGCATTTTGCCATTGAATCTCTCAGTTAAGACTGGACCCTACATGCATTTCATTGTGAGTGCATCATGATAGTAGAGTTGTATGTCAGTAATGTTTTGCACACCCGACAAAATGAGAAGCTGTTGGGAACATGTTGACATTTTGGATTAAGTGTGATAGTTGCTTCAGGGACAGGTCGAAACCAATTGGAAAATCACGCACTTGAAGATGGTGCCGTATTCCACTAATACATGCATGAACCAGGATTTCAAAAGAATCGTGCTTTTGAAAAGCTGCTCTGTATTTCATTCCATCTGGCATTCACGGATACACAATAAGGCCTCTGGACATTTGGAGAGGACTTCATAAGTGGGAGCTGCTTGGCACAGCATCGATGCATCACTTGTGGGCAACAAAGGGAGACAGAACAGTCTAGAAACCAGAACGTAAAGATCCAGCAGGTCCACATGACAGGTCCAGCAAGTCTAGCAACCGGTTTATTTTCACCGGATGGTCAACCAGATGCCTTTAGAAAGGCTCCAAGCAACTTTGTAATTGCAAGATAAAAAAAATGATAAGCTGGTACAAAGGATGGTGCTTTAAAATGTTCACAAGAGCTGTTGATTGATGTGGGGGCTGGTGCGCGGTACAGATTTGCATAGAATCATAGATACTGGCATTGCTAACATCATCATTGCAGAGAAACATCATCATTGCATCGAAACGAAACATACCCCCAAATCCAGAGTAACTATGAGAGCACGTAAGAGACTTTACGTGCACCCGTACTTACTGCACCACCTAGTGAAAACCTATGGGAAATTCATACTGGAATCCAAAGTAAGTTGTTCTTACACCAGGGCAAGGACTCCTCATAGTTACTCTGGATTTTGCCCATCGTCATTGCATATTTGTGTTAATTTTTAAATTTTAAATTCAAATTTTCTATTCAATTTCTATTTAATTTTCTATTTATAAACTGTTTTCTGTTGCAATCTGGTGTATTTCCATATGTTGAATGTCTTTAAATGTTTTGATGCTCAATGTTTTTTATTCTTCAGTTGTACAAATTTTATGGTATACGTGTTTTATTATTAGCTGCCCCGACACCTCCTAGTGGGGAAAAACACGGAAAAAATGTAATACAATAACAAGTGCAAGAATAAGCTAAATCCGGATTAGCTTATTCTTGCACTTGTGGTATTATTACGATTTTACACTCAAAATCACATTCAATTTTACACTCAAAATTACACATAATATTCAGTACAGCTGAATTCTGCAGTACTACAAGTTGAATTTGTCCTCATTTTCTATTCCAGTGATTTTCAACCAGTGCACCACTGCACACTGGTATGCCGCACCTGGCCCACAAGTGTGCTGTGGGAGTTTATTTATTTAATTAATCAATACTGTTTATTAATAGGGTATTAAGGGATGTGAACCCTCAGCAGTAGCATGATGTGCCTTGTCCACTGTCCAAAGATTGAGGTGTGCCTTGACAATTTTAGTACCTGTTCAGTGTGCCATGAGATCCAAAAGGCTGCTTTGGAGCACAATCCTAACCATGCCTACTCAAAAGCAAGTCCCATTATGTTCAATAGGTCTGGGCATTTTGGGTTTGTCTGGGGAGGGGGGTTCGATGGTGGCATGCCAGCAGAGTGCCTGCTCTGGCATGTGTGCCATAGGTTCACCACCACTGCGTTAGCCCATAAGGAACACCGAACACTCTTTAATTTACATGCACGAGGGCCAAGGCAGTTTCCAAGTGATGAAGCAAGAGGCTTATTTCAAAGCATCCTTAATTCTACATCTCCTAGTGGGATAATTATATGTTCAAGTGAAATTACAGAAGGACTGCAAACTGTGGACCTGCTTGTTATACAGCATCCCCGCGCAGGAATGTGCTGTTTCTTTTCTCCCGCACAGCGCATGTGATCTCAGCTGAACTAAAAGGTACACCTGGTTGGCTGGGGAGAACAAGGTCCCAGCCTTGGAGTGGCCCTGCTGTTTCTGATGGAGTTTCGTTCTGTACCAGACATGCCCCGTAATTGATTCAGAAAACTCCTGTGTACTGCACTGAGTAACACAGTGTGTGAAGAATCACTGGTGGGAATTCCATGTATTGCTTACAGGACAGCAGTCAAGCAACATTTTTCACTTCATCAGCAGTTGGTGCAGCTGCTGTGATTGTTTTCTCATTAGCCACATCGATCAGCAGCCAAAGTGGCTCATTTGGCAACCGTTGAAGAAGGATGAGCTTCTGGAAAAATGAAATGTTCCGCTTGTGGCTGATGGAGAGGTAAAAAAGTGAAGAAGGAGGAAGTCTCTGGATAGCATGAAGCTGAAATAAAGGTGTAGGAAAGGACAATATTGGGGGGTTGGAGCACCCAACAAAGCTGATTAGAAGATTCAGGGGCACAAGAAGAGATTTCGTGACACAAGGAGATTCACCACCCAGCATACACAGCTTCCAAAGGGCATAATATGGCTTTAAAAAGGATCCTAGCAGATAGACAACTGGCACCTTCAGGAACCTTGTTTCCACTGCTTACCTATAGCTATAGGGCAAGAGGGGTGAGAACTGCCTTCAAGGTCAGCCTCTGCAGGTCCTGAAGGCATCTGGCTGGCTGCTTCTATCAAGGAACCCATAGGTGGGATCCCATGGGTTGATGATCTAATGGGGAAAGGGGCCCAAGATGGGTGGGAGCTCCTTAAGAGGCAGCTTCTACAAGCACAGTCAGAAACAATTCCAATAAAAAAAAGGGGGGGGGGAAATGCTGAAAAAACCAGGTTGGCTCCACAGGCAACTTGGGGATCAGCTGAAGTTAACGAAAGAGAAGTATAGGGAGTGGAAGACTGGAAAGATCACCAGAGAGGAGTACAGGCAGGTAGCCCGGTCATGTAGGGAGGGGGTCAGGGATGCTAAAGCTCAGTATGAGCTGAGGCTGGCCAGGGGAGTCAAAGATAACAAAAAGAGCTTCTTTAGATATGCCCAGAGGAACAGGAGGAGAGACGAGGGGCTGGGGCTGCTCTTGGACAAGGATGGACAGCAGGTGTCTGGAAACCAGCAGAAGGCAGAGCTGCTCAACTCCTACTTTGCATCCATCTATTCACAGAAGGAGGGCTGTGCTAATGGGGGTGCGGGATCATTGACTGATTCGGGGATGTGTTTACATCCCCTAAGAGGTAATGAAAACATGGATGGTGCAGAACAGCAGATTAAGATTGACAGAGAACTGGTTCGAAACCACTTAACTGGCCTAAATGAATTCGAGTCATTTGGACCGGATGAGCTGCATCCTGGAGTTCTTAAGGAACTGGCAGATGTCCTTGCAGAGCCTTTGTCGATCATCTTTGAGAAATCCTTGAGGAGTGGAGAAGAGCCTGGACTGGAAGAGGGCAAATGTAGTCCCAATTTTTAAGAAGGGGAAAAAAGAAGACCCGGGAAATTATAGACCAGTCAGTTTGACTTCAATCCTGGGCAAGATATTAGAGCAAATCATAAAACACACAATTTGTGCACATCTAGACAAGTACTCGGTGATCAAAGGAACCCAGCATGGATTTACCAAGAATAAATCTTGCCAGACAAATCTGATCTCCTTTTTTGATCGGGTTATGAGCTTACTGGACATGGCAATGCTGTGGATGTCATTTATCTTGACTTCAGCAAAGCATTTGACAAAGTCCCACATGACATTTTAATTAGGAAGTTGGAAAAATATGGGCTAGACAGGGCAATTGTTAGGTGGATCTGCAACTGGCTCGATGGCCGCACTCAAAGGCTTTTAGTAAATGGTTCTGTGTCAACCTGGAGGTCAGTTTCTAGTGGGGTCCCCCAAGGCTCTGTCTTGGGACCGGTTCTCTTTAACATTTTCATCATTGACTTGGAGGAAGGGATACGGGGGAGCCTGACCAAACTGGGAGGAGTAGCAAACACAACAGAAGACAGGAGAAACCTCCAGGAGGATCTGGATAAACTGGAATCCTGGGCTGTAACAAACAGAATGAATTTCAACAGGGAGAAGTGCAAGGTTCTGCACTTAGGCAATAAAAACCAAAAATACAGGTATAAAATGGGGGCTACTTGGCTTGGCAGCACAACATGTGAGCGGGATCTTGGAGTCGCCGTGGATCACAAGCTGAACATGAGTCAGCATGTGATGTGTCTGCAAAGAAGGCAAATGCCATTTTAGGCTGCATTAAGAGGTCTGTAGCTTCCAAGTTGCAAGAAGTTATAGTTCCTCTTTATTCTGCACTGGTGAGACCTCACCTTGAGTACTGTGTTCAGTTCTGGGCACCTCACTTTAAGAAAGATGCAGCCAAACTGGAGTAAGTCCAGAGGAGAGCGACAAGAATGATCAGTGGGATGGAAGGGAAGCCCTACGAGGAAAGGTTGGGGGAACTTGGGATGTTCAGCCTGGAGAAGAGGAGGCTGAGGGGAGACATGATTGCCCTCTTCAGATACCTGAAGGGCTGTCATAGGGAGGAAGGGGCCAATTTGTTCATAGCTGCTTCTGAAAGCAGAACTAGAACCAATGGGTACAAACTGCAAGAGAGGAGATTCCGGCTGGAAATCCGGAAAAAATTCCTGACTGTGAGGGCGGTTCGGCAGTGGAACAGATTGCCAAGGGAGGTGGTGGACTCTCCCTCACTGGGGATCTTCAAGCAGAGGATCGATGAGCACCTGCTGGAGATGCTCTAGTGGGAATTCCTGCTGCATGCAGGGGGTTGGACTAGATGACCTACTAGGTCCCTTCTAACTCTATGATTCTATGAGTCTAAGGAAAGAGAGGTCTAGGAGAACTTGTGATCTGAACCACATGGGTTTTCCTATCCTGTTCTTATGAGCCCAACCTCAAAGAGAAGCATATTTATGCTTCCAGATCCTTAGTTCATGTTTTAATTGCTGCCATCAATTGTCAGATGAAATCTGGAACCACAGATGGTCTGGGCTGGTATACTGAATGGGCCTCTCAGTGTCCTACACCTGCTATTTTTATATCTTAAATCTTAAAAAAACCATATACAGTACTCTGCTTCCTGTCAGAGAATATATACATATATACAGGGGATTATAATAACTTATGAGATCAATAGCAAAAGCCAAAACAACCATCCAACAATGACAGAACTGACCACAATAACATCAGTGTAAAATCTGCAGCAGAAATTCATGCACCATTGAAACAACCATGTCTTTGTTTGGCATCTAAAGGTATATAAAATGGGAACATCTAATCTTGATGAGAAAAGTGTTCCATAAGGTCAGTACTGACAACGGAAAAAACATCCTGCTTCTACTACAGCAGTTCTCAAACTGTGGGCCATGATCCAATTTTTGATGGGTCATGAGTTGGCTACCTGGAAGCCGCAAGGTACAAAAGTTTCCAGTTCTTCCCAATCAAAATAGCTAACTCAACCAGTGTGCTGTGGCACACTGCTGAGCCACGGATAGTCCTCAGGTGTGTTGCCGGAATTTGGGGATCGACATTCAGTAATAGGAAAATTGGGGAATGTGAACAGCCTGGTGTGCCTTCTCAATGGTAAAAACAATTGTTGGTGTTCCTTGACAATTTCAGTGCCTTGTTAAGTGTGCCATGAGTTGAAAAAGACTGAAAATCACTGCTCTATGGGATCCAAGGCTGATTTTGCCCATAGATCCCAAGATGCAAATATGATGCTGTTGTCCTCTTTCCGCTCTATTGGTGGTACTACTTGTTTCTACTACTAGAGGTAATGAGGAACCAGTTTCCTTCTCTCTGTGGAAGCTCTCTCCACAATTTTCAGCATTGTTCTTCTCATGGCACTCTGATGGCACCATTTCTATGTTCTTCACCTCTTGTGATGCTACTTCCAATTACTGGGAGACATGTCCAGGTTTCGGTGGCTCTGTTTCTTGGGCAATGTAATGGCATATTGTATATTCCCTCCCTGGATTTACTGGCAGAGGATGAGGAACAGACAATTAGTTACTACAGGTAGTTGTCTGAGAAACAGGGCAGCAGAACCCGGAAGAGTTTCAGAGCCATTTTTAACCTCCGTGCCCCAAACTTCCACAGTGTATCTGCAAACATTTCACGGTGTACCAGTGCGCAGCAGGACACAGGTTAAAAACTGCTGCTTTAACACCAACAGCACAAGCGTTTTAGCCATTATAAGTTCATCCAACAAGCACCGTATACAAAATCTGCCTGATGTATACATAGACGGTGCAAATACCATCAGGTGCAAGAGACGAATGTATGAATTCAAGCGGTATACATCACAGCAAGTTTTCAGTAATTAGCAGCAATGAGTCCTTTGGGGGACTCTCTTAAGAATGCATAAGCAATGAAGTATTGTATCAGATAGGGAATTGTTAGATTTTTATTACAACTGAAATTATATTGGTTTTCAGTACTAGTTCCAAGCTACCGGATCACATTCAGTTTGTTAGCTTTAATAAAATCCTCCTTAGGTTTTCTTTGGCCAGGCTCTGCTTACTAAATTATCACAGTGGCGAAGCTAGAGTGGGTGCAAAGCAGAGTGGGCTGAGGCCGGTTTGGGCCGGATCGCCCAAACTGGTTGTTGGTTCTGGCCCCCCACTACTGATCTGGTGCGCCCAAGGAAGCCCTACACTCCGTATCCGCTAAGTTTAGTGCACGTGCAGTGCATGTATTGAAGCTGGTCAACCAGCTTCAGGGTCCACTGCGCGTGTGCTAAGCTTAGCGCATGCATAGTGCACTGGGGTTGGGGGCCGCCCCTTGCCCCACCCACCTGCACCCGCAGCGCGCCAGAGTGAGTGGCATGCCCTCCCCAGCCCCGCCTCTGACCCTCCCCGCTCCCTGACCCCGGCCCTGCCCCTGGACCTGGCCTAGCCCACCCACTTCCGGCGATCCTGTTGTTGGGTCAGGCCGGGCCCACCACTGGTGCAAAGCACTAAGTTGTACAGGGAGTTTCAATACAACATGCAAAGGAGCACTCCATCTCCCCTTTAGATCAATTCTGGGTGATGGCAGCAAAATTCACCCATGCCAGAGAATGGGTGAATGTCTGTACTTTGCTGCCACTACCTGGAATAGCTGCAATGCAAACCTTTGCACCCCCTCTAGTTACAGACCTGAGTCCCCCCCCCCCACCCTGTTGTAAATGCGGCTTTTGCTACTAATATGACAAGCATACTCTCTGGATGTAAGATCCTGAGATATTGCAGCTCGTGGGTTGCTGCAGATAACTCTGTAGAGTATTACTGATAAAAGGGAAGAAGTATTCAATTGAAGCGCTATTTGAAGATGCTAAAAACCACACCAATTTTGATTGTAGAAGAGATTTATATGACAGAATATGAGCAAAAAAACGAACTTACCACTGAATTGGAAATAAAATAAATGGTGCAACCAGACAAAATGTGCTAAATGGCAACTTCCTGGGTTACCCAGGATTTGGAGAGAGAAAATATAATTACAATGAATAATTTCATCTTTTGTTAGCTGTGAAGCAGCCAAGGTGTATTCAACTGAAGTGGCACTTTCAGAGGCTGGATGCTCACCCCACCATCGGTTTATTTCCAAGGGGGAGGCGGAGGTGAGAAGAGATTTGGAAACTTTTGAGAAAATGTGCTGATCAGATAAAATTGCATCAGATTCATTTGCTTGGAAGGCTGGATCTAACCCACATGGCCACCTGAGACCAAAAACATGATGCTGTAGCTCGGGTGGCCATAATTCTCTTCCACAAAATCAGGCCAGGACCCTCTGTTCCATTTGCCAGTATGTGAACATGACCCCCAAAATAGGGATTGCCCTTGTTTTGGGGAACATATGGCAACCCTAGCTGTAGACAAAGCCACCCTTTGGGACTTCAGGGTCCACCAACATCTGCATGGAACTCAGTATTCTATCGTGAAGATATCAGAGGTGGCCTGCTTTTGCCATTTCTGGTCACGCTTGCTAGTCAATGTAGGCTGCAATCCAAAACACGCTTTCCTGGGAGCAAGACCCATTGAATACAATGCAGCTTACTTCTGAGTAAACATGGTAAGGATTGTGCTGGTGATGAAACTGTAAACACAAAATCAAGCAAGGAAGGTTGATTTAGAAACTGAGGCTGAATGTCTCCTATGCATGTCTGCTCAGTAGTAAGTCCCATTGTGTTCTTCGGGACATAGGCTACAATCCATAGTAACTATGGGACCCTTTACACCGACGTAGTTATGGTGCCACCTATGGGAAACCTATGGGAAATCCATAGAGCAATCCAGAGTAAGTGCCTCTTATGTCTTATTGTATTTACACTGGATTGTAGGGTAATCTCAGGAAAGTGTGTTTAGGATTGCAGCCTAACCCCCAAATCCAGAGTAACTACGGGATCACATAAGAGACTTTACATGCACCTGTAGTTACTGCACCACCTAGTGAAAACCTATGGGAAATTCATATTGGAATCCAGAGTAAGTTGTTCTTACTTACCTTACTTGGTAAGTTGTTCTTACCAGAGCAAGGACTCCCCATAGATACTCTGGATTTTGCCCTAAATTGCACATCTAATATGAATTTTTGTGCTGTTTAGTGGAGTGTGCACTTGCAAATTACACCTCTTTATCGAGCATATATAACCATGCTCTGCTCCCCTCCTCCACATCGCCTGCAAGAACAGTATACAGGTGGAAAAGAAAGTCCTTTGGAAGTTCCAAGAAGTATGATAGCAAGTTGTACAGCCAAATAAATGAACTTCCTGAACGACTGATGCCTTACCTCAAGCATAGGAAAAGCAAGAAAGCTACAATGAGAGCCCCAACGGAAATGCAATGTCCGAGGTAGTTGATGATCATAGCAACCTTGTAATGGAGGGCAGGTTTTGTCTGGATATGAAAAAAAGAGGAAGAAACATAACAGGATCAAGTCAGCTTGGATCTATGAACCTGTCCATTAAGGTAGAACTAACTGGATTAGGAAGCAGTAATTAATCTGAACTTTTATGAAACTGTACCAAGGCATTTGTTGGGGATCAGTTTCCCTACGCAGGAATTACCATCACACACACAAGCACATCAAGTTCCCATCTTCCGAGCTGGAGCGCCCAGCCGTTTAGCAAAGTATTGTCTACCGCTTGACAGCCGATCTCCAGGGCCTCAGACAAGATGAGATTAGATTGGGTGAATGGCTGAAGAACTTTACTTAATACATTTCTAAAATGTGGAATATTTGCAAGACGCAACTCTAATAAATATATGCTCTGTAAATATTTTAATGTGTTTGTAGTTAATTTTAATTACCTAAGTTTGAGTGTTATACGCATAACAATTAACTAATACAAACATATAAAAAGCAGTGCTGAATCAGGCCAAAGGTCCATCTAGTTAGATTACTGGAGAAGGGGACCATCATAGGTTGCAAGCTATGATGGGTATGTGTGTGTGTGTGTGTGTTTGTGTGTGTGTGAGAGTGTTTGCACAGACAGAGGTAGATGTGAGCAACCTCAAAATGCCAGCAAGGGGGGCACTTGGATGCAGGCATCATGTGTGCTTCATGGGGCATCTTGTGGGCTGCTGTGAGATACAGGAAGCTGGACTAGATGGGCCCTCGGTCTGATCCAGTGGAAGCTCTACTTATGTTCTTATGTAGTCCAGGTTCCTGTATCTCACAGTGGCCCAACAGATGCCCCAGGGAGCACACAAGACAATAAGAGACCTGCATCTTGGTGACCTCCCCTAGATCTGGCATATTTCTAAAACAATAAGGCTGCACATGCCCATCATGGCTTGTGACCTATCAATCAATCAATCAATCAATCAATCAGTCAATCAAATCAATCAATCAATCAACAGTTTTTATATACCGCTTTTCAACAAAATGTTAAAGATGGATTTTTTCCTCCAGAAATTGCCCCATCCCCTTTTAAAGGCATACAGGCCAGATGCCATCACCACTTCCTGTGGCAAGGAGTTCCACAGACTTGTCACATAAATGATTCCCAGTTATTGCACCACATATTGAAGATATATTGGGATAGTCTGTAATCCAAAGAACAGCATAAGATGCATATAAAGGCTTTAAAGATGTGTTTGTCAAACAGAAGCTCTCCCCACTTAGAAGCCTTTGGCCTTTGCTTTTGAAGCCAAGAGACTTCCCGATTTTTAATTGAAATATTAATGGAAACAGGACATGTTTGGGGTGTACTTGATCAAGTTTGAAATACCAAGTAAGACACTTTGGCCTTACCGAGCTTTTAATGCCTGACATTTTGGCTTGCTACTGCTATGACTGCCATTCTATCTTTCTCGTTTTGTATAGGGTTGAAAATAGGATTGATTCCATTTTGCTATCTGAAATTTTATCAATCTGTTTAGACAAGCTGTCATCTTTAAAGGGAAGACACATTCGGTTCTTTGCCCATGGTTGGAACTCGGTCTTTTTCCTACCATGACAGTTTGAATGACAGACACAATTGCTAACATGTCAAATCCTTCCTCTCCTGATTTTTCCAGAAAGATTATCAACTTAAAAGAAAGTTTCATGAAGTGCCACATGCTCTTTTATGCATTCAACCTTCTTCTTACACCCCCTTCCATACTATTGTGAAGGTGTTGTCACAGGTTCCTGTCAATCAGTGATGCCCACAATAAGTGGCATAGCTAGAGGGGGTGCAAAACTCTAGGTTTTGGAGTGTGCAAGTGGTCGCTCCTATACAAAATGGTTTTGCTCCGAAGGGGCAACTTGCACACTGCAGCAAGGCTCACTGCAAAACTTATCAAAACATTAGCTATGCTGCTGCCCACAAGAAGCTTTGCTTGCAGCACTGCTTTTTTTCAGAGCATGACACTGGAGGAAAAAAGGTACATTTTTACTGAACGCAGATATGGTCATATAAGGCAGATAAGTCAGCCTCGCAGCTTGACCAATGCTATATCCATCTTTGCTCATATTGTTCAGCTATTAATTGGCTGTGGGTGGCGCAAGCGGTTAAGGCGCTGTGCCTGTTAACCAGCAGGCCAGGGTTCGAGACCCGGGTTGGCCCCACAAGACAGGGTGAGCTCCTGTCCTTAGCCCAGCTCTGCAACGCCAGCTGGATCCAATCGTATTGGCTCTGCCTTTCCATTGGACTAATTCAGTGGCGTGGAGAGGGGGGATTTGCTGCTTGGGTAACAGCATGTCCTCCATAACAATCTACCCCAGGCTTTCGTGCTTTGCATGCAGCATATGCAGCACCGAGCACGATACCATAGTCTTCCAAGACTGACAGAGGCCTGCTTTTTTTTTAATTGGCTGTATTTGAAAGAAGCAACATAGAAATCCTCACTTGTATTTTACGTTTAGAAACAGAACAGATGCATCCAGTGAACGGAGCTGAAGTGCAAAGTCTGCAGAGATTAATAAATGCAGAATAATAAACAGCAATAAAAGGTCATTTGAAGCTAAGTAAATTTGAGCTTTAATCAAAGCTGGGATTTCAAGGAAATGTTTGGCCATAAACCAAGCCTTGCTCTTGCTGGTTCATACCTGAACTGTTGGGTATTTGGGGAATATTCCTTGACTTTAATATTTATAAGGCACTTTGGGAAACCTACAAGGAATCTGTCAAATGAGGCTGTAAATGCCTTCCAAACACCAGAGGCTGCTGGAATCACGTCTGCTCTTGGCTGTTGAGGAAGAACCTTTGCTACAAATGGCTCTGAGCACTCCCAGGAGGACAAGGCTCGAAAATGAACTAAGTAGAGTTAAGACCCCAAAGGGGGTAGAAGAGCGGTTCGGATGGAGTTGGTTTGCAGTTGTTTTTGCATCGTTAAGAATCCTTAAAAAGCCACACAAGAAAAAAGTACCGGTAATTTGTGTTAGAACGCCAGGGCCTTTTGTGAAAGAAGTTGGCCGAGAAGCTTCGTGAATGAGTCAATGCCCTGACTGTCATCTGTCTTTGTACCCTACAAGAGAAGGGCTAAGGGTTCCCTGAAGGTCTACAGTAGGTCCTAGTGAATCTCAATCAAAGGGTTAGGCTGCACACAGGCAGCCTTGTTCATTGGAAGGATGGGGAAGTTGTGAGACGTCTGCAGAGTGAACCTTTCATTCTCTCTCTCAGCCTCACCTACCTCACAAGGTTGTTGGAAGGACAAAAGGAGGAAGGAACTATGTGTACCATCCTGAGATCCTGGGAGGAAGGGATCCTCTCTAACAAACAATACTAAATAAATAAATTTATTCAATTAATTTATACCCTGTCTTTCTTCCCAAAGGGAATTAAAGGTGGTTTACAACACGTAAAAATATAATAAAGTACATACAGTTTAAAAATTGATAAAATAAAAATACATAAAACACACTAAAATATACATAAACACGATAAAACATTAAAAAACATAGCTATGTGCTTTTTTCCTTTATAAAAGGGAGGAAGGGAGGGAGGGAGGGAGGAAGGAAAGAAAGAAAGAAAGAAAGAAAGAAAGAAAGAAAGAAAGAAAGAAAGAAAGAAAGAAAGAAAGAAAGAAAGAAATGCACTAGGCCTTGCCCATTGTAGTATAGATTACATAACTCAGGTTCATCAAGACCACACAGATAGACTTGCACACACACACACACACACACAGAGAGAGAGAGAGAGAGAGAGAGAGAGAGAGAGAGAGAGAGAGAGAGAGAGAGGATGGGATACAGACCTCTTCTGCCAGAATAGGCTCACATTGCGTGTAGTTAGCCTTGACAGCCCAGGTCCCGTTGCCCATGCATTCTCTGTATGTATTTCCTAAAAAGAACAAAAAATAAATAAATTAGAAGAGTTAATCAAAATCAAAAGCAATTTTTGATAAGAATGATGCATGATCATAATAAGAATGATGCATGATGCCTCTACTAGGGAAGAAAGCAAACCCATACCCTGGAACCCATGACCACATGATCTAGATCATGATCATGATTTAGATAACAGTGGCAGCATCCAGCTACCTTGAATACCAGTGATGGCCTGTGGATCACAGAGCACAGTCCAGCTGGCTGAATATAGATGGAGGCCCCACTAGTTGGATTTGGGTGATTTTGAGCAGCAGCATAGCCATGGGGTGAACAGTATTGGAGTAAGTACTGGAGGTGCCGCAACATGCCATTGCTCAGTATTGGTGCTGCTGCAATGTGGCCCCACCTCGAGCACAATCCTAACCATGTCTACTGAAAAGTAAGTCCCATTATGCTCAACGGGTCTTACTCCCATGAATGTGTCTTTAGGATTGCAACTTTTAAGAGCTTAGCCTTAACTTTTAAAGATTTACTCTTAAAAAATTTACTTTTAAAAAAGATTATTTTTTAAAAACAATCTATTGTCTTTAAAAACTTAAATCACAGTTGTAGACAGTGGGACAGAAAGAACCAAGATCGGGATCATGCCACTCAGAAAGGGGTTTTGAACCTTTTTGTCCACATCTTTATCCTAACAAAAATCTATGCCCTCCCCATCAGAAAGCCACTATTTTCGAGCAGTGGAAAGCTGCCAGTGTCTTGATAAGACAAACCAGGCAGATGTCAGAGGTACCCAATGTGGGGACTCATTACTCTCATGGAGTGAGGCCATCACTCAGGGCCTAAGATCTCTGTCCAAACCCTGGAGAGCTGGTGCTGCCCAACACAGACAATGCTCAGGTGTCCCAAGGGTCTGATGCTTTTCCATGTGCTCTGATGACATATGGTGAGGTCCAACGATGTGATATGTCACACCACTAGGCATTCCGGGGCAATCCCAGATCCTGCATAGTCATAGGAGAGGCAGAACTGTAGCTGCCTCAAACTCTAGTTTCTTTAATAATGTTTGTGGCAGCGACAGCTCTGATTTCGTGATTGTACATGGACATGCTCCAGCGCATGCTCAATCAAGGCAAAGATGAGCTGTCGCAAGCTGTAATCTCTCCCTGTACGTGAGGCAATCTTTAATGGAGACACATGAGGCTATTTTCATTAGACCTCATGTTCTTGGTTCATTCCACTGTCCTGTTAGAACTGGAGTTTATAAAGACTCAGTAAAATTAGACCAGAATTCTGCTTCCAAATGTCACCCTGACTTTTTGCCGAAACATGTCGGGCTGTATAATTGTGGTCATTCACCTAATGAGGGTTAGAAAACAACAACTAACCCCACCAGACAAGCAGTTCTTTTCTTTCCCCCTGCTGATATATTGAATTTTTCCCCTGACTGATTTCTCTGAAAGCCCAATTGAGAACCTTTCATCTCGCCTCTGAATAAATTGCCAATTCTATCCAACGGTGTCCAGAAGGCAGACTTGAGCGACTAGTTAACTGCTGGGAAATAAGGACCCAATCCTGTCTAACTCAGGGTGACCAGATGCCAAACCCAAAAATTCCTGAACCACAAGGCCAACATTCCTAACCTCAGGCCAAAATTCCTACCCGCTGAAAAAATTGCCAAAAATGTATTTTTTGTGGTTTTGTTTTTCGTTTTTTTGACCATAACTTTTGATAGGAAGGAGATATCTCAAAACTGATTATTGCATTGGATTCTGCTCTTCAATACAAATCCAACGACATATGACATGATGGGGTACTGTGCACTATCATGAAGTTTCAAAATGAAACCAAAATGTAGGACACCCAGACAGGAGGCTAAAATTCCGGACAAATCCGGGTTTTTCCGGTCATCTGGTCACCCTGGTCTAACTTTCCAGTATCAATACATCTGGTTCTGATCCCTTTTATCCCAAATGTTATCTTATGGAGGGCACCACCACCACCACAAGATACAAGCACACACACCCTTTTGGGTATCTCTGCTATATCCTCGCTGCCTTGGGTATCTTGGATTTTGCTAGTAAATAATAAATTTGGTGTGGCTGCGTCGGGGCTGGAAATTTGGATAGGATTGGCCCCTAAATTACCAAGGCTTGCAAAGTTATAAGCAGAAGATTGCACCAGGACCATGAAGAAGCAGCAAAGAAGTTGTTGATGAAGGAAGAAGCTCTTTGTGAAATCTTACAGCATTTCTTGTTTTTGAAAATTCAAGCTTTGGGACTGGCCCAAGACCTCCAAATGCCCAACGCTGATCTGTTAAGCTCCACACATGGCAGAACATGATCAAGGAAGATGAAAACCATTTTATTTGTATCATGGCGCCACGTCCCTGATGAGACTGAATGTGAATTTTTTTACGTGGTGACTTTCAAATGAAAATCAGATCGTTCTTATTAAATACTAAGGCCAGGCAGGAACCTCCGTCACCATCAGATTAATAGATATATGAAACAGGAAATCAAAGAGGAGCTCCCATGGCTCATGGGAGCAACTTTCGCTATTTGCCCGTTTTGGAAGACCAAAGGGTTGAAATGATGGAGATTTATTTATTCGATTTATAGCTCACATTTCTTCCTAACATGACAGTCAAGGAGGAGGGAGATCAATGGATGTCATCATCTGGGCAACTTCATGTCATCATCTTGGCAACCTCCAACTTATGTAGTGCCAAAAAGTTTTCAAAACATTGGTTGAGAGTGAAAGGGGGAAACATGTGTTGATGTTATTGAGCCCATCAGTAGTTGGTGGCAGACCCACTACTGCAAATGATATGCCAGTTTCATGCCTAGTTTGGCCCTGGAGATATGTTGAATCCCATGCCTTAGTGGAACTTTGAACGTCCGCCCATCCAGCGCACTGTGTGTTATTTTCTTTCTTCCTTTTCTGCATGCCTTCCTTCTACTACTCATTCCAAGGATGGCTGGTTTTTTTTCCAGTTGCAAATTCTCCTCTCAAGAGATTGCAAGGGGGATCTCGTAGATAGTGGGGTTGCTGCAATCTCATTTTCTTCAGCCGAACGCAGCCAAATATTGTTGCGTTAAAATTGCCTTCTGCGATATTAGATTTGTGTGCCTACAATTCTAGGGTTTTGACAGAAATTTATTCTTCATCATCAACTCGCATTAGAAACAGATAGAAAACTCTTGACATAAAGACCCAGGGGAATCAAAGCATAGACCTGCCTTATATACACACACACATGTATATAATTATGGTAATTACAGTACAAGCTTTTGAAAATTGAATCAAGTCAATTGCAGCAATTATTTTAAAACAACTCCTAGTGACATATTTAAAATTTTAATATTGGGAATTAAATTTATAAAATGCACAGTCCATCCATCTGAAATTATTTTGCAAGTTGCAAGCATTGCCACAAATCCATTTTCTGGATGATGAATATATTCATATAGAAATATCTACAATCTCTCTCTCTCTCAACGATCAGGCCGAAGAGAGGAAGCTTCATCTTCCTGAGAATAGAGGTTGGTTTAAAGCAGAGATGATTTCTTATGGATGTCCCTCCTTAATATCTGGGGCAACAGGTCTGGCAAAATCTGCTGAACCGGTTTGATCAACATCGATAAGGAGGCAGACAAAATAGGTAGGCTTTGGGAAAGTATCCTCTCCCAAACCACTTGCAGATCTCTTATTAACATTTTTTCCTGCCTCTAGCTTTCAACCAATATTTCACCAAAATAAGTTCACAGCTGACACTATCCTGCATGTAACATTCCCGACAATCCAGAGTAACTACGGGAGCACGTAAGAGACATGACGTGCACCCATAGTTACTACACCACCTGATGAAAACCTATGGGAAATTTATACTGCAATCCAGAGTAAATTGTTCTTACACCGGAGCAAGGACACCCCCTCGGACTCTGGACTGTGCCCAATCTTAGGTGTGAACCTGCCATGAATTGATGACTCTCATTCTGGTCTGGCGGCATACATTTCACAAGTGTTGTGTCCAGTGATGGGATTCCAAGAAATTAACAACTGGTTCTCTGCCCATCTGGCAGCCACTTTTAAATGGCTATTTTTAAACTTTATATTTGCGATCTCTCGTTAACAATCGGTTCTATAGAGTAGGTGCGAACCTGCTGGAGCCCACCAGTGGTTGTGTCCTATGCTACATGTTTGTGTCCTAATTTCCATGTGCCTATGTTCCTATGTGCCCTATGTGTCCTATCCATATGTTGTGTCCTATGTTCCATAAATAATGTATGAATTTCAAGAAAGGTACATGCAGTCTGTTCACAAGGAAAAGGAGGATATTGAAGTTTTTTCCAGGATACAAGACTAAATTCCAGGACACGTCCATAGGACACATAGAAGATCTCTGAAGAATTTCACTTGTCATATAGTGTCACTTCCTCTTGGAGGTCCTAAGATTTTTTTTCTCTTGAAACTCCAAGAGAAACTCCAAATGTTTTCAACATTTCACTGCCAAATCACTGGGCAGCTAAAGGAGCAAACAGCAGCCCCCTTTCTTCAGTGTCCACATCCTCATCTGTACAAATGGGATCAACAGTTGAGGGCGGTTTGCACACATGATCTATGACCAACAGGGCAACCAGAAGGGATGCAAGTGGCTCACCCTTCAAAGTGGTGAACAAACATGTCCCCGCTAGCCAGCAGATGGAGGATCAACAATGTTGTTTGCAACTTTACGTTTGCACATCCCATCGGACATGTATCCAGCCGTATTCCCACAGAGGCAGAAAGTAAACAGACGGGAAGGCTCTGGGGAGGCAGATGTGCTTGTGTGCTGGAGCTTGATGCTCAAATGCCATCATCCGGTGAGAGTTTCCGGGAAAGAAGCGTGCTATTAAAAACCGTGTCCTTTTAGACAGGCTGGTTCAGCCGCAGAACCAAGCAAATTATTGGGGAGGGGAGCTCCTTGCAAGGGATTTTCTGACAAGGGTTACACTTCTGATCATCTTAATTAAAATGAAAAATGTCTTCCACCTCAGTCATGCATGCCACTGAGCACCGGCTGTGAACAGGGTGATGACAGATTCCTGTTTAGCACAGTTGATCACGTCGGCCTCCGAGACAAATGCTGCCCATTAAAACAGCCCTTCACCAACTTCAGAGCGTGCTGCTGGTTGACCCCTGGATTCCCCCAGGAGCCAAGATAAATAATTATGGGACTATATTCTTCCAACTGCTAAATGCTTCCAACTGGCTCCGTGTTGCTTCCTAACTGTTGCTGTACTTGTCACTTACCTCTCCCTCTGATCCTTTCCATTTGGACTTGTCACAGATGGGTCACATCCTACCTGGCTACCTATCCAATTCCAACCTCACAAAGACTTTGGGGGTCAATTCCCTAAAGTATCCCACAATCTGTTTCTATACCTCCAGGGCTGATTCCGAATCCAGATGTGTTGGCTGGTAGGAAATGGTCTGTATCCAGAGCAAAGATGGGCTACAGGTCACCGTAAAAGAATCAAGAAGAACATAAGAAAAGATCTCTGCTGGATCAGGCCAAAGTCCCATCGAATCCTATAACTCCAGAAGTCCACCAGATGCCTCTGGGAACATAGAGGACAACAAGAGACCTGCTTCCTTGTGCTCTTCCTTCCAAGGTAGCCTATTTATAAAACCAGAAGGTTGCACATACCCAGCTTGACTTTTTCCATCAGAAATGTGTTGAATCCCCTTTCCTATGCTCAAGTCTCGGGCTTTTAATTGATCTCAGGAATGTTTTTAAATATCTATGTTTTTAATTCTAAATTTTAATTTTTAAAAATTTTTTTTGTGTGTGTTTTTTTATCATGTTATTCAGTGATGGGCCCAGCCAGACCCAAGATCTGGTTTTGCGGAAGTGGGCAGGGCCAGGGGGCAGGGCCAGGGTCAAGGGGCGGGGGCAGGGAGGTTTTCAATTTAAAAATATTTTTTTTTAAAAAAAATTACTTACTTTTGAGGAGACCTGCATAGCATGGGGCTCTGAGGCTGCAGTCCTCTGCACACTTTCCTGGGAGTAAGTCCCATTAACTATACTAGGACTTACTTCTGAGGAGACCTGCATAGCATGGGGCTCTGAGGCTGCACTCTTCTCCACACTGGCCTGGGCGTAAGTCCCATTGACTGTCATGGGACTTACTTCTGCGTAGACCTCCATAGGATGGGGCTATGTGCCTCTCAGCCTCCCCCCCCCCGCCAGCGGGGAGAGGCTGGGTGGTGCTGGGGGTGGCTCCCTGGCGGGGAGAGGCTGCGCTGAGTGCAGTGATGCTGGGGGTGGCTCCCCAATCCCCCCGCTGGCGGGGAGAGGCTGCACTGAGCACAGTAGTGCTGGGGGTGGCTCCCTGATCCCCCCGCTGGCGAGGAGAGGCTGCGCTGAGCGCAGTGGTGCTGGGGGTGGCTCCCTGATCCCCCCGCTGGCGGGGAGAGGCTACGCTGAGCGCAGTGGTGTGGCGGGTGGCTCCCAGCCCCGAACTGGTCCACCCACTTCTCCCTCCCCTCGCCGCTGCCTACTCACCAGCGACAGGGGATTTGCAAGATCCTATTCGTGGGGACCGGAGCGAATAGGCCTCTGCCCACCTGTGATGTTATTTATTATCATGTTCTTTTTATCATGTTGTAGCCAGCTTGGGTCTGCGTGGCGGAGAAAGGTGGGGTAAAAATCCCCAAATAAATAAATAAGTAAATAAATAAGTAAATAAATAAATAAATAAAGGAATAAAGGAAGAAAAGAAGAAAGGAAGGAAGGAAGGAAGGAAGGAAGGAAGGAAGGAAGGAAGGAAGGAAGGAAGGAAGGAAGGCATCCAAGCCAGTTTCCATCACATCCTGTGGCCACAGACTAATTACACTAGTTTCTTTTCTCTCTCTGAAGTCTCCCAAATTTCAGTTTTAGTGGATGTCCCCCCAGATCTGGTTTGTGCAAAAGGAAAAAGATCATCGCTCTATCTGATCTATCCATCCCCTGCATGATTTTGCATGACACCTTGTTGCCTTGAGTGCCCATTTAGGGAGAAAGGTGGCATACAAATCAAAACAAATCAATCAATCAATCAATCAATCATATCTTGATCATGTCCCCTAGAGGAGGGAGGGTCCTGGTATAAATAATACAGTAGGAGCAGGTTCTAGGCAGGAAAATCTGAGGAGCTGTCCAACAGTTTGCATCTTCTATAACCATGATTTTCAACTGGTGTTCCGTGGCACACTGGTGCACCCTGGATAGTCCTCAGGTGTGCCACGGGAATTTGGGGAGGGACATTTATTAATAGGAAAATTTGGGGATTTGAACAGCACGGTGTGCCTTGTCAATGGTAAAAACAACTGATGGTGTGCCATGAGATGAAAAAGATTGAAAATCACTGCTCTACAACTAGCATTTTCCTTGAGAAAGTATCGCCAGTCACTCAGGAGGTTAATCTAATCCTAATCGAAGAATTTACTCTGGAGTGCAGCTCTAGTTTGGTTAATAAATTATCTCTTTGCCAATAAATTACTATTTGATTAATATGTTGGCCTAACTGTAACTCACTGAAAATTAACAGGATAAACTGGCTCCCGGAGAAGGCTGGAATAAAAAATCTTATTGCCTGTATATTCAAAGTTGGAGGACACCTCTTGCAAAAGAGAACTTCTTGCATTTATCAGTTCCTCCAGAAGCTGTTACAAAGAAACAGCTTTACAATCCAGAGTAACTACGGGAGCACATAAGAGGCATTACGTGTACCTGTAGTTACGGCACCACCTAGTGAAAACCTATGGGAAATTCATATTGCAATCCAGAGCAAATTTTTCTTACACCAGAGCAAGGACTCCCCGTAGTTGCTCTGGATTGCACCTTATATTGGCTTTCTTAAGATCTTTGAGCCTTTGGTGCAGCTCAAATATTTAGAAAGAGACATCAAGGAGCAAGGTTATTCTTGTGACTCAGTTCTTTCAGTGAGTAATCACCCAATCCATTAGAAAGGTGGGATAAAAATACACTTAAGTAAGTAAATCCTAACCCCTGCTGGCACACAGGATGCCCACCAACAGGGACCAGGCTGACTGGGACGGGGGACTAAAGAAAAATTGTATTTATTTGTCTGGCCACTGTCTAGTCCTTTGTGGGTCCAATTAAAATCTATACCAGGTCTGTTACTGGTGTGGGTCCACTTCATGTCAGGGGATGTGTCAGGCCCAGGGTGGGAAATAAGAGTCAGTGGTTATATCACTTATCAGCATCTTGATAATCAATTTTTATAAAGTTCGTATTTTTTTAAAGCTCATTTTCTATCCAGATCCCAGTGGAGTGGATCCCCCCAGAACCGCTGTTTAGAACAGATCTATTGTAGTTTAGAAGAGATCTATGTAATGTGGTGACCTAAGTTATGATAGTTCCAAAGATAATAACAAACCATTAATAACTTTGTCCTTAATAATACAATAGCCCCTACTGTGATCATACTCTGCACGAACGCAAAACTTTGTAGCTTCAGTCAATCAAACTGCCATGCAGAGTATACATTGCAGGACATACCAGTGGCATAGTTAGATGGGAGGAAATTCTGGGACACTGAGAAGCCAATCCTATACCCATCTACTCAGAAGTATATCCCATTATAATCAGTGAAGCTTTCCCAGGAAAGTGGGGATGGGATTTCTGCCAAAGTCTCCCTGATGATTCCAGATGTCTATAAATCCATCCCAGAATGTTACAGTTTTATGACAGTAAATGATGCCTCAATGAGTGACTTCTTCGTATAGTAGGATTTAGAACTGCTCTCCAAGGCGGTCATCTGAAGATTCAACATTGGGGGCAAGAGGTAGAGGATTCCCGTGGTCTTAGGCCTTAATTATACATCATTTTATTATGTGATTCCTTGTTGGCTAAGACACTGTGCCTGTTAACCAGCAGGCCAGGGTTCGATTCCCGGGTCGGCCCCACAAGACAGGGTGAGCTCCTGTCCTTAGCCCAGCTCTGCGACGCAGCTGGATCCAATCGTATTGGCTCTGCCCTTCCATTGGATGGAATGGAATTCAATGGCGTGGAGAGGGGGGATTTGCTGCTTGGGGAACAGCCTCTCCTCCATAACAATCCAACCCAGGCTTTCGTGCTTTGCTTGCAGCATATGCAGCGCTGAGCACAATACGATAGTCTTTCATGATGGACGGAGGCCTGGTTTGTTCCTCCTGCTGACTAGCAGATGAAGCCAAAATTATGCTGCATGTGCAGATTACTTTAATCTGCATAAGTTTGCACATGTTAGAAGATAGTTTTCCTTAGTGCAGAATTCTGATGGAAGAGGCAACAAGGGCAGAGATCACAGAGCAATGCAATTAGCAGCTCAGTATGCCACTTTCCGGTAGCTGCATGAACTGAATTTCTTATTAATTATTTGGCATTTGTCTGACATACTCTCTCCCTCTCTTATACTAGAGAAGAGGATCTCTAACTTACTAAGAGAAAGCGCCATACCCTGTCTCAGAAAATGTATTCAATGCAGGACTTGTTTAATTGTTTAATTAGCTAATCAGTGAGATTAATTCATTACTATATTTTAATTGACCAAAAAAGTGCCCCCTAATGAACTGGGAAGCAGATGTTTTAAAAAGTATTTGTTTTAAACTCAGTGCTACCAAAATCTAAGTACTGTTTTAAGTTTAGATGGAGTGAGTTCCATCCCTTGCCCAGTTCCTGCCCATCTAGGGGTTCAAAGAATGGAAATGTAAGTAGATCAATAGATACCACATTGGTGGGTACGTCAAACTGTTCTGTGTGCATGTGGGCCACGTGTCCATGGAGGCGTCTTTGGACAATGCTGGTTCTATGGCTGTAGAAATGGGGATGAGCACTGCTCCCTAGAGTCGGTCATGATTAGCAGGGTAACCTGCAGGGTACACCATTACCTTTAATACAACTAAAAGATTAGGCATCTACTTAAACATAGTCTGCTTACTATGGTAATGGGGAAGAGGCAATCAATCAGCTGGGAGACAGACCCCTTCCTTCTCTTTGGAGAGCAGGGAAGAATACAATGAGTTTATTGCAACCTCATTGCTTTGCATTCTTTCCCTGCTCCAGGCAGCAGAAGGGAGGGGGTCTGCCTCGGGTGCTGAAAGGAAGCTGTTCCACTGCTGCAATCCTAAAGACACTTCCCTGGGAGTAAGACCCACTGAACACAACAAATCTTACTTTTGTGTAGACATGGTTAGGATTGTGCTCAAAGCCACTGAAAGTGAGAGGGAGGTTGATCAATTCCATTACAGGTATCCTCCGCTTTCTGATGGTTCATTTTCTGACAATCCACTCTTTCAACACATTTCAATTAAACTCAGGAGTCAGTCATTCCACGCAGGGGCGCCATACATCCTGAAAACCAGGAATAGACCTGATTTTTTGGGATTGTGTTCATATACTGGCAAATGGGATAAGGGTCCTCTCCTGATTTTGTGGAAGAGAATTATGGCAACCCCAATTCAACATGTTTCACTATTTCAACATCTCTCTGCTGTTTCAAAAGTTAAAATTGCCCCCTCCATGCTGATTTACCTATGACATGGTGATTCAGATTGTTTGTGAGCACACTTGATCATTTGCGGTCCTAGTTTATTCCCATTCATGCGTTAAACATAATCCATGCGCAGAAATCTTTGTGTGACCGTGGGAATTTGCAGGTTTAAAAAGGGCATTTGTAATTTGCTAATTAAAAAAAAACAATGGAAAGAACTTTTGTAAACTAAAAAAAGGCGGGTTCTGCTTTTCAACCGTTTCTGCTTTTCACCACTGCTCCATTCCCTAACCTGTCAGATAAGCATAGGATATCTGTACATGTGTTACCATGGTAAGCTGGAGATTTTTAAATCTAAGGGCAAATTTATTTTTTAATTTAATGAACAACCTCAGTCATCATCTATATATATAAAAGAGAAAAGTCACTGACTGACTGACAGACTGACTCACTCACTGATTGACTCATCACCGCCCTGCCAAAACCGCTGGGCCTAGAAGCGTGAAATTTGGGGAGGGTGTTCCTTCCGTGACAAAGGGGTGCACTAAGAACCGGTTTTTGGAAATTCCAACCAGAAGGGGGTGAAAAGGGGCGCAACGCGTTTTCCTCCCTATACTTTGCATTGAGAATTGCTGACTCAGCAACATTCCGCCCCAACTGCTGGGCCTGAAGCATGGAATTCTGGGAGTTCCTTCTGTCCCCTGAACACCCACCAAGAACCATCTGGAGAAATTAACCCTTCAGGGGCTGAAAAGGGGGCAACGTGTTTCTGTCCTATACTTAACATGGGAGACTGAACAACATCCAGCCAATTGGGTGCTCAGTGCCTGGTGCGGTGGGAATGTTGTTCGGAGGAAGAGGTTGCACTGGCGAGGATACTGCGCATGGGGGAAGTTGCGCATAGGGGGATGATGCGCATAGGGGGAAGTTGCGCATAGGGGGATGATGCGCATGGGGGGAAGTTGCACATGGGGGAAGTTTCGCACGGGGGAAGTTGCGCTTGAGGGAAGTTTCGCACGGGGGAAGTTGCACATGGGGGAAGTTGCGCATGTGGGGTTGATGCGCATGGGGGAAGTTGTGCATGTGGGGTTGATGCGCATGGGGGGAAGTTGCGCATGGGGGGAAGTTGCGCATGGGGGGTTGATGTGCATGGGGGAAGTTGCACATGGGGGGTTGATGCGCATGGGGGAAAGTTGTGCATGGGGGGTTGATGCACATGGGGGGATGGCATACGGGGGAATTTTACTCCTGCAACGCGGGTATGCCTATTGCTAGTATAAGACATACAAAACATATGTCATATAAGACAAAATTGTAGGCAAAAAATCTGCTGATAATTATATCTGATTGTTTTTGCCTAAATGGAAATGAAACAGATTAATCAACAGTGCAATTCTCAACTTTCCTCAGAAGGAAGCCCTGTTGAACTCAGTGACAGTCCTAGGGCGCAATCCAGAGTAACTATGGGGACTCCTTGCTCTAGTATAAGAACAATTTACTCTGTATTGCAATATGAATTTCCCATGGGTTTTCACTTGGTGGTGCAGTAACTATGGGTGCACATAATATCTCTTATGTGCTCCTGTAGTTACTATGGATTGTAGGGCTAGTTAAGTCTGTTTAGGATTTTACTGAACCATCTGCATGATTAATCAATGAATGATTTTTATATGCCTCCATGGCTGCAATCCTAATTTCCTGAACACAATGGGGCTTACTTCTGAGTAGACATGGTTAGGATTGTGCTCTAAGTGCATGTGAGAGATATTACTGCAATTTACTAGTCACCGATTTCTATTGCAATTTTATATATCTGGTGAATGGCCACTTACGGTATTTCTTTTAGCAGAGACAGCAGAAAGGGCATCCATTCCTCCTGAAGTAGCTCTGCAAACTATTTTCTAGCTACTCCCTTGGAGTGTTTTCAAAACTCAAGCTTTGAATCTGACTCGAGAAGGTTCATGTGGCTCATAATTCAATTTATTTGTGTTTCTAGACTTCACAAGCCTCCATTCTCCTTGAGCCAGTTTGTCATGCCTCTGCTTGAACAAATCACACCAAAATCGATGGAGTGAACACGTCCCAACATACCTCAGATATATCTGGGGACCTTGCTCAAAATTAATCAATGATTAAATACTAGCAGAAAAACCATCAGCGTGGCGGGTGGCAATATTTCATGTTTCCAGACAGCAGGTGATATACAGTTAAGTTCAATTGGCTATTTCTGTAGAATTTGTACCTCTTTATGGAGATGCACCGACAGATTACACCATCATTTATAGTCAAGCATCTTTCCTGGACATAGATAATTGATCGCTTTACTTTTGAGATCTTCTGAATTGCAGCCAAGCCATTAACAAGGAAAACAGGGACACTTGGAGGATTAATGGCCACCTAGGGGGAGCGGATTGGCAAAGACTTCGCCAGTGGATCCATTAGCAGGGCAGGTGGGCATCAATTCCAAGAAAAGGATCTGCACCATGTTAAGTGTTGCCATAATTAATGGAAAAATGGGGAGGGGGGACCTAGACACTCAGCTTTTTTAGGAATTTGGGTGCTAAATTTGGTATATAGATTGCGGAAGCCCTGTCTGCATTACCGTTTGTTGCGGTTTCCTAAATATACCTTCCATCTCCAAAAATAAAACAGCTTCAAATGACTGGGTCTATCACAAACAATGGGCTTGAAATTCTGCTCCTTATAGCAAAGGCATGATATTTCACGTGTCTCATGCGCTGACGGCAAATTTTGTGGATGTCCATAATCTCAGTCGATATTTCCTCCCCACTTTCATATGCATCGTTCTTAACAGGGTACAATATATAAAAATACAATAAAAGAACCAAAGTTAAATATCAATCGTCATTTACGCTGGAGAAGGCAGGCCAGCATGCCTCTGTTATATCCAGTGCAGGTTTGGGGGTGCTATTGAGTTACCATTGGACAAGGGGAAACTTTTCCCTTACGCTGGATCATTATCCAATGGGTCAACTTGAATCTGCACCACTGATTTTGGTGGCACAAATCTGAGTAGCCCAGATTGACACAGGCTGCCTGGGAATGGGCCTTGGATCCAGCACAAGTGCTGGGATGCCAGCCCTGTGTTCTGCTCTTTGGCCACCTTCCCTGCAACAGCTTCTCCTCCTCTGGGTGTCACAGATCTGCTTTATGGCATGTTTGCAACACACTTGGGCACGTGCAAGGGACTTATGTTGGTCCAGCTGGGCACTCTGGATTGTGCCCACATTGCAGCGCATCAGAATGGAACGGAAGATGTGGATTTGTTTGGACGGTCAGGACATTTCTTTAAGGCTGTTGATGTTCTCCAATCAATGCCCGCAAACATCATGTTTGTGGGCATTGATGTTCGCATCCCAAAAGCAAGTGGATTTTAACTGTGCTTCATTATTCCACACATCTACCGCTTCTGTCTAATCCTGCTAATCCAACCAACACTTGGAAACTCATTTTTAATTGGAGGTGTTGAATCAGCATCTGTCACTGTTATTTTTCGTGTCTGAGAAGGTCCAGAGATGGATACATTGCTGAGCCATACTCAAGTGTGTATATATAGTGTGTATTTTCTGTCCCTATATATATATATATATATAGGGACAGAAAATAACATAGAACATGGATTTGACAAAAATACTTTTTGGAAGCAAAGTAATCTTCAGTTCCCTTGCATTCTTTGCTACCCTCTACCTATGCCCTGGATCTACACTCCCCTCTAGCTACACCTCAAAAGATACCATAAGATACCATGCATAACATAAGATACCATGCATGTTATCATTACCTTCCCTCACTGAATTTGGAATGTGAACCTGCCAATAGTTTCATGGAGGTTGGAATGTGTTTGTGAACATTCCTTACCACATCTGCTTAGCCAAACACTATCACACACCAATGCAACATACTTGGAGGTTCACTATCATACACCAAATACTTGGAGATTCACCCACACCAATGTAACATATTTGGAGGCTCACAATCACATACCAATGCAACATACTTGGAGGTTCACTATCACAAACCAACGCAACATACCCTACAATCCAGAGTAACTACAGGAACACGTAAGAGACATGTGCACCCATAGTTCACCACCTAGTGAAAACCATATTGCAATCCAGAGTAAATTCTTCTTACACCGGAGCAAGGACTCCCTGTAGTTACTCTGGATTGTGCCCATACTGGAGGTTCACTATCACAAATCAATGCAACATACTTGGATGTTCACTATCATAGGTACGTAAGTAGGTATTCCCCCACAGGTTAATTAAGAGCCAGTTGTTTCTGACTCTAGGGCAGTGGTTCTCAATCTTCCTAACGCCGTGACCCCTTCATAAGTTCCTCATGTTGTCGGGACCCCCAACCATAAAATTATTTTTGTTGCTACTTTATAACTTTAATTTTGCTACTGTTATGAACCGTAATGTAAATATCCGATATGCAGGATGTATTTTCATTGTTACAAATGAAATGTGTGTTCTATGCACACACTGAACACAATGGGATTTATTTCAGAGTAGGCATGCATAGGATTGGGCCCTGAGGCTGCAATCCTATCCACATTTACATGGGAGTTAAGGCCCCCTGACAATAATGGGATTTATTTCAGAGTAGGCATGCATAGGATTGGGCCCTGAAGCTGCAATCCTATCCACATTTACATGGGAGTAAAGGCCCCCTGACTATAATGGGATTTATTTCAAAGTAGGCATGCATAGGATTGGGCCCTGAGGCTGTCAGTCAGCCCCAGTGTATGTGCAGCTACAGCTGGAGGTCTGGCAAGCCTAACCTAGCCCCCTGCACCAGGGGTCTTTAGGCGACCCCCAGGAAACCTCTAGGCGACCCCGAAAGGGGTCCCGACCCCAGCTTTGAGAAATGCTGCTCTAGGGTATAGTGCTTATCCCCATTTCTAAACCTTTAGAGCAAGCGTTGTCCAAAGACACTTCCGTGGTCAGGGGGCCGGCATGACTATACGCCAAAGCGCACGGAAAGCTGTTACCTTTCCCACCAAGGTGGTACCTATTTATCTACTTGCATTTACATGCTTTCAAACTGTTAGGTCGGCAGGAGCTGGGTTAAGGACAGAAGCTCACCAATCAATGCAACATACTTGGAAGTTCACTATCACAGACAAACGGACAGTGGAATCTACAATTGTCCCAGGAATCTGTTGCCGAAAAGTCAAGGACTCTCCAAAACAGCAGTACAGGAATATCTTTGAAGGTAACTGTCAATTGAACAGCATGTGCTACTCTCTTCGGCTTCAATAATGTCAAACAACCCAGGATAAAGAGTCCTAAAGCTAAACTAGCTGTACTATCAGACATATTACCGTTGATGGGTTTTATTGGGCTGATGATTTCCTTAAAGCCCTTCAAATAAGGCTGGTTATAAATTGGTAAAGGCAATCTAGCCCATCAATTCAGAGAATGTGAAAAATGTATGTTAAAACCCATTTACTGTTATGCTCAATTACCTTGTTGAACCAACTATCACCAGCTTTTAATGATATATTCCTCTTCCCCCCCTAAATTCCATCAGGCTTTGTCATTTCTCCCTTGAAAATTGAGAACTATGAAATGAATTTCATTGCAGTGATAGAAATGAATGAAGAGGAAGATCTATGGCAAGCAGTTGCTTGGAAAACAGATCTTATCCTTGGAACCAGGACAACACTGTAGATCACAAAGCATATGGAATTAATGCTGCGTGCAGAGAACATTAATTGCCAATGGGTAACATCCCTTGTTTTGCAGACATATTACTCCTAAGAACTGGACAGATTCATGGAAACGTGAATGACAAAAGTGAACTCTGAAGTGGGGCCCAATCCTGTCCAACTTTCCAGTGCAAACACAGTAGCAATGCAGTCAATTTTTTACTTAAGCTACAATCCTAAAAACATTTTTCTGGGAGTAAGACCTTTGAACACAATGGGTCTAACTTTTGAGTAGACATGGTTAGGATTGTGCTCTTAGACAACTTATTCCAATTTCATTCTGCTGTTTCCAGTTCATGCACTTCTGTTTCATCACATGGGGGTGTGTTCAGGGGTGCAAAGTGCTATGTTTTGCAGTTCCACCTCCATTTTGCTTCCACCACCTGGAATTGCTCCAAAGAGGACGGTCCTCTTGAATACTATGGCGAGGCTCCCTGAAAATCTGAGCACTCTGCATCTTTTCTAGCTACACTACAGTGCATGCTTAGAAGAAGAAGTCACCCAGGTGTTATTCTGGGGAAGGAACACCACATGTCACTAGCTATCTGCATAAAAGCTTTGACCTTTGGGTGAGGTGTTCACATGTTCTGCGTCAATCAAGCAATCTGAGGGTTCTATTCCCATGTGTCTTTGGGTAAAGAAGGCTGAGAATTCTATTCCTATGTACCTCTAGGGTAGAGAAAGCTGAGGATTCTATTCCCATGTGTTTCTGAGGTGGAGAAGGCTGAGGGTTCTATTCCCTTGTGTCTTTGGGAGTACAGAAGGCTGAGAATTCTATGTACCTCTAGGGTAGGGAAAGCTGAGGATTCTATTCCCATGTGTTTCTGGGATGGAGAAGGCTGAGGGTTCTATTCCCTTGTGTCTTTGGGAGTACAGAAGGCTGAGAATTCTATGTACCTCTAGGGTAGGGAAAGCTGAGGATTCTATTCCCATGTGTTTCTGAGGTGGAGAAGGCTGAGGGTTCTATTCCCTTGTGTCTTTGGGAGTACAGAAGGCTGAGAATTCTATGTACCTCTAGGGTAGGGAAAGCTGAGGATTCTATTCCCATGTGTTTCTGGGATGGAGAAGGCTGAGGGTTCTATTCCCTTGTGTCTTTGGGAGTACAGAAGGCTGAGAATTCTATGTACCTCTAGGGTAGGGAAAGCTGAGGATTCTATTCCCATGTGTTTCTGGGATGGAGAAGGCTGAGGGTTCTATTCCCTTGTGTCTTTGGGAGTACAGAAGGCTGAGAATTCTATTTCCATGTACCAGCAGGGAAAGCTGAGGATTCTATTCCCATGTATTTCTGGGATGGAGAAGGCTGAGGGTTCTATTCCCATGTGTCTTTGGGTAAAGAAGGCTGAGAATTCTATGTACCTCTAGGGTAGGGAAAGCTGAGGATTCTATTCCCATGTGTTTCTGAGGTGGAGAAGGCTGAGGGTTCTATTCCCTTGTGTCTTTGGGAGTACAGAAGGCTGAGAATTCTATGTACCTCTAGGGTAGGGAAAGCTGAGGATTCTATTCCCATGTGTTTCTGGGATGGAGAAGGCTGAGGGTTCTATTCCCTTGTGTCTTTGGGAGTACAGAAGGCTGAGAATTCTATGTACCTCTAGGGTAGGGAAAGCTGAGGATTCTATTCCCATGTGTTTCTGGGATGGAGAAGGCTGAGGGTTCTATTCCCTTGTGTCTTTGGGAGTACAGAAGGCTGAGAATTCTATTTCCATGTACCAGCAGGGAAAGCTGAGGATTCTATTCCCATGTATTTCTGGGATGGAGAAGGCTGAGGGTTCTATTCCCATGTGTCTTTGGGTAAAGAAGGCTGAGAATTCTATGTACCTCTAGGGTAGGGAAAGCTGAGGATTCTATTCCCATGTGTTTCTGGGATGGAAGAAGGCTGAGGGATCTATTCCCATGTGTCTTTGGGCTAAAAGAAGGCTGAGAATTCTATTCCTCTGTACCTCTAGGGTAGAGAAAGCTGAGGATTCTATTCCCATGTCTCTCTGAGGTGGAGAAGGTTGAGGGTTCTATTCGCATGTGTCTTTGGGTAAAGAAGGCTGAGAATTCTATGTACCTCTAGGATAGGGAAAGATGAGGATTCTATTCCCATGTCTCTGGGGTTGGAGAAGGCTGAGGGTTCTATTCCCATGTGTCTTTGGGCTAAAGAAGGCTGAGAATTCTATGTACCTCTAGGGTAGGGAAAGCTGAGGATTCTATTCCCATGTCTCTGGGGTTGGAGAAGGCTGAGGGTTCTATTCCCATGTGTTTTGATGGGAGTACAGAAGGCTGAGAATTCTATTCCCATGTACCAGCAGGGAAAGTTGAGGATTCTATTTCCATGTGTTTCTGAGTTGGAGAAGGCTGAGGGTTCTATTCCCGTGTATCTTTGGGCTAAAGAGGGCTGAGAATTCTATTTCCATATTCCTCTTGGGCAGGAAAATCTATCTGTCTGTCTGTCTGTCTGTCTGTCTGAGAATTCTATGTGTCTCTGGGGCAGGAGATAGGGTAGCCACATGCCCCCTAAAATAGGGACAGTCCTGATTTTTGGAGAGTGTGTACACATACTGGCAAATGGGACAGAGGGTCCTGTCCTGATTTTGTGGTAGAGAATTATGGCAACCCTAGGTGGAGAAGGCTGAGGGTTCTATTTCCATGTGTCTCTGGGGCAGAGAAGGCTGAGGGTTCTATTCCCATTTCAACTGTCAGTAACTGTCTGTGGGAGAGATAAAAGGCCAGGCTGGAATATTCAAGGAGGCCAAAGGATACCTGAGATGCTGGAAAGGGGGGGGCTTTTTACTGATGATGTTGTATTGTCCCTCCGCAAGTGACAGCTGTGGGCTGTTACTAATTTCCCAAAAAGTGGTTTGAGTTTTTCATGGTGGCTCCAACTGTGCAAATCACTCACATTCAGAATAGAAACCAAATTCTATTATTGAAGATCCAAGGAAAAGCACTTGCTCTGTGCAGGATGGAACTGCCCTTCTCTGGTCTATTACCGCAGAAAAAAGCCTTCCCATTGAGCACCTAAAGGAGTCATGTAAACCAAAAGCAATAGAAGCTTCTCTGCCTGCATTATCACCCAAGACAAACTTGGTTCTGGCTGGTGCTCATTATTAAGGAATTAATTGCTTGCAAGCTTCATTTGTGCAATCCTAAAGACACTTTCCTGGAAGTAAGATCCATTGAACTCGTTGGGGTTTACTTCTGAGTAGACATAGGTAGAATCATGCTCACTGTTTCACAACTTCAGGCCCAGGGCCCACTGCAGTATTCCATGGGGGAGTTTCCTTTTCTGAGAAGGCCCCTTTTAAGTCATCATCTGGGATCCGAGGACATCACACATCACACCAACATACATTAACCCTACAATCTAGAGTAACTACAGGAGCACATAAGAGACATTTCCATCATATTGCAATCCAGAGTAACTTGTTCTTACACCGGAGCAAGGACTCCCCGTAGTTACTCTGGATTGCGCCCATCGGCTCCTTCCAGGAACAACACAAGATCCTCAGGTGGCAAATCTGGTAGACCCATTGGGTTTGGACAGCAGCTATATTTGGGATTGGCCAGCATGATGCTAGATGGACCCACAGTGATGATCTTGAGAACATTCATGCTCCAAATTATTAAGACCAGTCAGGGATTTGGCCATAGCTCCAGAGAAAATGCTTTCCATGCAGAAGGGAAGTTCTGTCTTTGACATCTCTGGATAGCGCCATCAAAGGGTTATGCTTGAGACTCTGAAATCCTGCTGTGCACTAACAAAAGTAGTGCTCAGCAAGATGGAGCTGACTTGATAACAACAGCTGCACACATCTGGCAAGCTTAAGTGATGTCACTAGCTTTGGGGGTTGGAATGAATGAATGAATGAATGAATGAATGAATGAATGAATGAATGGGGGCACCATCAGCTGAGGAAACTATCTGCCACCTTGAAAATCATTTAGGTTCTGAATTTCCTCTTGATTACTTAAAAAAGGAAGGGATTTTCAAGCCTTCCACAGGTAATGCTTGCCAAAGTCTAGATGGGTTTTGTGCTCCTGAGAACTTTTCTCTCTCCAAAGTGCGCTCCCTCACCCCATTAGCTTTCCAAAAGGGAAGAGGATAATTGTCTGAAGGTGTAAATGACAGATTTGCCTCGTTCCGCTTGAAACCAGGCTCTCAAAATGCCCAGACGCATCATTTCTGGCCATAATCATGGGACTGGAATTTTCTCTGGGGTCAGACTCTGACTCAAGGTGTAACATTTCTTTTTGTGCAAACTTTCCCAGTATCATGAATTATAATGTTTGAACTCACCGATGTTACAGAATAACATTTTCCAAATCTTCTCTAACTACTCTTGAGGAAGTTTCTGTAGATATCCTGTCTACTTTTTTTAAGTGTAAAATCAAATTCCAATACTAACTTGGAGTGCAATCCTAAGCATGTCCAGTCAGACATAAGCCCCATTGTATTCTATGGGACTAAGGGCAAAATCCAGAGTACCTATGGGGAGTCCTTGCTCCGGTGTAAAAACAACTTACTCTGGATTCATAGAATCATAGAGTTGGAAGGGACCTAGTAGGTCATCTAGTCCAACTCCCTGTCTGCAGCAGGAAATCCCCCTAGAGCATCCCCAACAGGTGCTCGACGAGCCTCTGCTTGAAGATCCCAGTGAAGATCCTGCTTGAAGATCCCCAGATTCCAATATGAATTTCCCATAGGTTTTCACTAAGTGGTGCAGTAACTACAGGTGCATATAAAGTCTCTTATGTGCTCCCGCAGTTACTCTGGATTTAGGGGCAAGGCTGCAGACCTAAAGACACTTTCCTCAGAGTAAGACCCATTGAACACAATGGGGCTTACTTTTGAGTAGACAAGGTCAGGATTGTGCTCTAAGAGTGAAATCCTAAACGTATCTACTCAAAAGTATGCCCCATTATGTTCAATGGGTCTTATACCCAGGAAAGTGTCATTAGGAGTGTGGCCTTACTCTCAGGAAAGTGTTTATAGGATTGCAGCCTTAGCCAGTCAGATTTTCCTGATTCTTCACATTCATCAGAAATTCAACGTATGGCGCATTCTTGAGATGGCCACATTTTCTCTTTAATAGAACGGCATTGATTTAAATATGTGGGAAAGCTAGACCGAGTCATGGCAGTCGGCAAATCTCGGCGGAGATAACTTCATTCTCTTTTAATCGAACCGTATTTTTTATAAACCACAAATCTCCCAAATGGAAGAAGGAAAAAAAAATCTCCATATAGACAAGTTGTGCTGAATTCATTACACTCAAAAGGAGGACACCGAGGGGGGAAAAACCCCCCAAAACAAAAAAAAGCAACAGCCGCTTTAATAGTTTAACCAAATTTATATAAACAACCTTTGCAGATGGCCCATGATTTGCCCCAACTAGTTTTTTTGTTGTCAGAGTCCCAGGTGTGTAAGTCCAGAAGGAGATCAAGATAATGATGCTCCAATAAGAGGACACCTCAATTATGGAGCAGTAATTAAAAGCAAAACACTTCAGCAATTAAAAGCAATTAAAAGCAAATCATTCCAGATGACTCGTATACAAAAAAGGGGGCTAACCAACCTCTTTACTGACAGCATATAGCTCAGATATTCTGGGATACTCTGGGGGCTGGGACGTCCTTGGGTCCTGGGTACTACCCTTTGGGGTGACACACTGGGGATGACCAAAATCATTAAAATTGTTTGGAATAACCCCATTAAGTAACACACCATTAGATGTGTATTTTCCAGCAGAATCCAACGCTAAACACAGCTTTGAAATATGTCATTCCAATCAAAAGCTATGGCCAAAAAACTAAAATGCACAATGTCCTATGGGAAGTGAAACTGAGCCATATTGTGCCTTTACTCATGAGTAAGCAAACACTCCCTGGTCCGTTGGAAAGGGACTGAGAGGAATCCAATGTTCCCAGAATGGTCCTGATCCAATGAATGCAGCTTCCACAAATCAACCCAGAAAGAAGTCCCTAATAATTGTACTCAACCCAATAGAAATTTGAACTGAGCTACGCAGCCATGTTTACTCATGAGTAAGCAAAGCTGCCTTGGCTTGTGTACAAGTCAGGCACAGGGAAATGCAAGGCTGCCAGGACAGTGAAAGTGGAGCTCATCAAGTGCTCCAAAAGGCAGCCTTACCCCTTCCCAAAAAAATAATAAAAGAGAGGCTTAATCAATAATTAAGTGATTAATGATTTTTAATTTTTTTAAAAAAATTAATATCTAATATCTAATATCTAATAAAGTGTATTAAATAAGGTTGATGATGATTAAATAATTTTGACATAAGGGGTGTCAAAAAAAATTGTGGGCCCCGGATGCCAAATGACCTCGGTACGCCACTGTCCAATTGCTTAAATGAACCAAACAAATAAAAAATAAGTAGCCTGGCTAGTGGATCGGATGTAGGTGGGTCCATGTAGTCCAGTATCCTCCTTTCAACAGTGGCCCACCAGGTTCTCTGGAAAGAAAGGTATGAGACCAGCAGTCCCGGTGTGCTGTTATTCCCCAGCAATCTTTTCCAGTTATATCCTCCCTCTACCCAGTGGCATAGCTAAGGGGGTGCAAAGCACTATGTTTTGCAGGGAGCTTCACCATAGCAGCCTCTCCCCTTTGGAGCCATTTCAGGTGGGAATAAATCAGAGGTTTCAACAGAGGCCATTGCATGTTACCAAAACTGGAGTCTAAATTTCAGAGTTAGTGGGGAAATAGGTTTGAATGATGAAATTTCATTTTCTCTTAGAATGATTTGAGCTGTTTTTCCAAGATCCATTAATATTCTCTTGGAATGATTTCCCATTGATTGTACTGATGAAAGGAATCAATGACTTAGGGCACAATCCTAACTAATTTAGGCCGGCGTAACATGCCTGGCATATCTTCCCGTGGTGGTGTGGGGAGGTCGGCATATGCCAGTGCACTGGCCCAACGCCCCAGGAGTGGGACAGAAGTGACACTCTCAGGTTAGCACAAGACTTATGCTGGCCTAAGTGGAGATTAGGATTGCAGCCTTATTTGAATAAAGCTACAACCTTAATCCATACTTAGGCCCCAGCATAAGTCCTTTGCTGACCTGAGGGTGTCACAAAAGTGCCATAAGGCACTTCTTCCCAATTCCTGTGGGGTAAGGCCAGTACATAGGCATACACTGACATCCCCACACTATCACAGGACAATATGCCAGGTGAGTTAGGCCAGCCTAATTTGGTTAGGATTGTGCCCTAAATTGCATATCCTTGCCTGTTGCTTTCTTATTTTTAAACCTTCTTCTGATAAGAAAGTATGTAAGGTGTGGTGCCAAAATCATAATAAAGTGATCTAAGATGTCACCTTCTTCATTTGTAGTTGCGAGATCTGCATACAGAATTAAGAGCACTTCATTCCATAGTTAAAGCAGGAGGAATATTATCTTGCAAAAGAATGAAGATGATCCTCAGAGGGGAGAAGCAAAACTTAAAAGAAATTGAGAAATAGTGGCGGAAATGGATATATGTCAACGGGAGATGGAAGAGTGGACACTATTTTAGCAAACACCTAGTAGATCTGGGATCAGCTTTCTGGTGGGGCGGGGAGAAATCTCCCAAGGAGAAAGCACAAGGAGTATGCAAGGCTAAGTAACTACAAGAGGACGCCGAGAAGCAGTGCTGTGGTTAAAAGGTGCAACGTACCACCAGATGAGCCTGCAGGCCAACATCAGGGTGGCCAAATGTCCAAACCTCAAAAGGAGGACAAGGTCTTGGATTCCTCTCAGCCTGGCCTTTCAGGAAGACAATGGCACATTTGCCTACTCACGAGTAAAGGTGCAATATTGGGCACTTTCACTCTCCCATAGAGCTCAATGCATATTTTTATTTTTAGTTTTTGGCAATAAGGAGATATTTCAAAACCGATTCTTGCATTGGATTCTGCTCTTCAATACAAATCCAACAACGTATGACATGATGGGGTCCTGCTCACCATTGCAAAGCTCCAAAATGAAGCCAAAATGGGGGACAGTTTTGGAGGACACCCGGACAGGAGGCTAAAAAAGAGGACAAATCTGGAAATTTCTGGTCATACGGTCACCCTGGGCCAACAACTCTTAAAAGAGAGAGCTCTCCTAATTACAAGAATATGTTCTATAAGCAATTCATCTGAAAATAGCTCCAGGAGCAAAGTTTTTCTTAGAAAAATGCTTCTTTTTCCGAATTCCACATTGCAACTTGTGCCACCAAGGAAACAAAATAATGTTCAAACACACTCCATCAAAGGGCGACAGAAGATTGACTCTGTTTATATGTGCATCAATGTGTTCCTGGAACAACACACACTCTCGTCCCAGTTTGAATTCTGAGTGTCCTACTTTTTTCCCCCAGACAGATTTCAATTCAGTTCTTCTTGTCATCTTCGCAATTTCCATTTCACATTTATTTCTATGTGGAAAAGATCTTATCTACATCTAGGGCTGGAGATCACATCATGCAATGGCGCATCTGAATGTTTTAATGCCTAATTTGTGGGTAAGGGTGGATTTCGTATTTTGGGATCAGCAGGACAGCTTTCTGGTGCATTCACGACCCTATGAACAAAATTTATTTTTCTCTCCTTAAAAAAAAAATTGGTTCTGCACACATTTGGAGTGGTCCAGCTTGCAGAATGAAAGACTAGATGTGGAATGTGCCTCTTGGCTCATCACTGACACATTTTAGGCTAACAACCCCCCTGGGCTACAACTTGCTTTGATTTACAAGTTGCTCTCAGGGCATCAGCCCATTAAAAAGGGGTCCAAAGAGATGGAAGGATGGCATGGGCGGATGAGTGGTAGGCCAAATTTAGACTATGATCATAAAAAGTCAAAACTTTAACCAGTTTCGGGGAAACGGTTGAGTTTCTTTCTGATCCACATCTGATGTGAGCCACGGATGTGTGTGGGAGCTTGCCTTTCTCACTAGTGGTCAGCCAGATGTCTCTGGTATGCCCACTAACTGGGTATAACCGAAACAGTCTTCAGTTTGTTCCTAGTATCTGATATACTGCCTTTGAATATGGAAGCTCCTCTTATTCGACAGCCTTTATCAGTAGTTCCCAAACTTGGGTGAGTCATGACCCGATTTTTGGTGGGCCTGAAAGGGTGATGGAAATACCAGATGTCCGTAGCTCAAAGGCTATTCAAAAATCATATATTCAGTGCGCAATCCAGAGTAACTATGGGGAGTCCTTGCTCCGGTGTAAGAACAATTTGCTCTGGATTGCAATATGAATTTCCCATAGGTTTTCACTAGGTGGTGCAGTAACTACGGGTGCACGTAATGTCTCTTACGTGCTCCCGTAGTTACTCTGGATTGTAGGGTAAGTCCTAATTATCCTTCAAATAGCTCAGCTCCTTCTGTTTGCAAGCTTGTGCAAATAGAGGGAGATAAATGTTTGAGGGTCTTTTTTGCTTATTACTTGTATATAATTATTTCTTTCTAGATCTCCTTTTTAAAAGCCTGGTAAGCTTTGATGAGTTTCAATTTTAATTTTTTTTAAAAAAGTGTGTCCTAGTGCTAATGTTTGGGAACCCCTGGCCTAAATTCCATGATATAACTCCATCCTCCTTAATTTCATGCGAAACAGTAACCAGATTGGGATTATGGGGGGTTTTAACCTTACCTCCTGTGATATCCCCAATCAGGAACCACCCTGGTTATTTGTCCCAATAAGAGACTGTTTTCCCTTTGTAAATAATGGCCCAGATTCACTCCGAAGAGGAGGGCAAGGTAAGACGTTGTATAAAACTTATTGCTTTACATCCCCTCTAGCTACGCTACTTCCCAGAACTGCCTGAAGCGCCTTCCGAAGTGCCTTGAGATCCACCATTTTATTTGTATCATTTGCAAGGTCAAGATTCTGTTTACCTTTTGGCTCGCTGTGCTTATTTTAGCATTTTACATTATGTACACAATCTGCTCTGAGTGCGACAGATTGGAGCTGGCATCAAAAAGCCTCTTCGTAATTTAATAAACTCTCCAAGTAAACCATCTCAGGGAAAACAGTTATTGAAAGGCAGGGAAAGCAGATGGATGGAAAAAAAATGCACGGATCTGGGCTGCTTTTCCAAGCGGGTGGGTGTAGTTTAGATCAACCCAGTTCTGTCCGTGACAAGGAGAAAGGGAGTTCCGGATCTGTCCCAAGCGCTGATGCTGCGCCTGCATCTCTTGAGATCAGAGGAAAAAATACCCGAAAATATAGGGAAACATTTTAGGGTGCAAATCTACCCCCCACATTCGGGTCAGCGCAAGACTCTTGCACTGTTGAAAATGGTTCATAAGGCACATTTGTGCTGACTTGGGTATTGGGGAGGATGGTGCATGGAGTTGCACTGGTTTCTCCACCCCAGAGCCAGCCCCACTTGCTGGATGATGATGATGATGATGATGATGATGATGATGATGATGATGATGATGATGATGATGATAATAATAATAATAATAATAATAATAATAATAATAATAATAAATTTTCAGCACAAATTATACGCCGCTACATCACACAATTTAGACTCTTGGGAAGGGTTTAACTGGTGATGTGAATGAAACCAGCACGAAATTGTTTGCTGTGTTTGATTTTCAATAAAATAATAATAATAAACAACTTCATTTGTATCCCACTTTTCTCCCAAAGGGACTCAAGGCGGCTATTGTCCAGGGCAGTCCTAGACTTTAACATTGATAAGATCAGGCTGTTCGGAGACCATGATCCGAAGGTTTTGTGAGTGGTTGGTTGCCTTTGATATCCACAAGGGTTTGATGGACTCAATGGACTCGAAACTGGAGACAGGAGGTCTGAGCAATTGTGCTTACTTTTGTCATCAATCTATGTTTCCTGCCTGAGTATTTTGCTAATGATCACTAGGGAAATTATTAGAAAAGGCCAGCTGCTGTTTCCACATATGTCATGGTGTTTTGCTGGATGTGGTTGGACTTGTGCTAGTAAGCTGGATATTATGTATTGTGATCCTCCGCTGGGTTTTACTGTCTCTGCAGTTTAGGGCTGTTTTACTGCAATGTCTGCTGTTTTTCTATTTTTATTTCTGGATTTATTATTCTTTGGGATGTTATTTGGCTGACAAGCAAAAACTGTTGACAAGTTTTTCCAAGGAAAACAAAAAGATCCCTTTTCTTCAACCCTGACACTTTCCTACAGCAGCAACCTGTTAAAATTGTGTCATTCCCCAAGAAACAGCAACACAAACTAATAACGCGAACAGAAGCACAAATTGATTTGATTTGGTCATATATGAAAAATTTTCCTGCTCGATGACATCACTTCTAGCCATGACATCATTTCCAGGTTAACGACATCACTTCCAATGGTTCCCACCAGATGGTTAATTTAAAAAGTGGGTCCTAGTCCTAAAATGTTTGAGAATGTCTAAAGGAGCAGATAGAAAGCTGTTGTGATGAAGAATAATAAAAAAGAAATTAGAATTGGGTGTTGCAGAAAAAGATTAGGAAAAGTAGAAGGTTTTTACCAAGTCTATAAGGCAGAGGTTCCTAATCTGCGCATCACTATGCCCTATGGTGTTGGAAGACTAGGGTTTCCATATGTCCTGAAAAACAGGGACAATCCTAGTTTTGGGGGATTGTGTTCACATACTGGCAAATGGGCAGAGGGTCCTGTCCCGATTTTGTGCAAGAGAATTATGGCAACCCTTAAATCAACTAGATCCCCCACTGCAGGCAGTGACACAGCAGTGGCATAGCTGGGGGGGGGTAAAGAATTAATTTTTGCAGTGAGCTTCATCACAGTGTGCAAGCAACCCTTCCCTTCTAAGTGAAACATTTGTCTCCATTTTGCTTCCCTGCCCAGAATGGCCTGGGAAGGGGAAGGAAAGAGCTTCTTTCAGGGTGAAGTGAGGCTCCCTGCAAAACTAGTGCTTTGCACCCCCCTAGCTATGCCACTGCAGAAGAGAAAGCGGTTGCTGGAGGCAAGTCTACCAGAGTACAATTTCAGCGGGAAAGGATGACCGAGCAGCTCTTACGGACTCACCTCCATCAAACACCTAGCAACAGCCATTCATGCTTTTGTCCGTTACACGCACAACGTGGGCCTGTCCTTGAATCCCATAAAAAAAAATTCATCTAGTAAAGATCATGTTGATCGGCCTCCTTTTAGAGGTGTGCTACAAGATACATGCTGCGGCACAGGGATCCTACAACTGCAGTGTCACATAAGAACATAAAAAGTGCCTCCACTGGATGACAAAGAGCTTCCACATGACTTGTGGTGGGGTGGTTGAGACTCAAGTTCATACACAGAGGCAAGAATTGGGTTGAGACACTCACAGTTGGTACAAGAAGGTGTTGCTTCTTTTGGGAGTGTCCTTGGAGTGGACACTCCACTGGATCGGTGGATCGGTGGCCTGGGGCCACTTTGTCTGGGGTGTGGTTTTGCACACACCCCCATGTCCCCACCTCTATAGGTGCAAGAGTGATGGCCAGAATGTGGGCCAACCACTGATGCCAACCAAACCCTTTGGCTTTAATACAGAGAATGGAAATTAAAGAGCACAATGTTTGGGCAATAAGGTGGAGACGGAAATTGGCTCACATTAGCCTCTAACAGTTCGTCCGTCCATCCTTCCTCCCTCTCAGTGACTGTCCTTTCCTAACTGCATGGAGAAGGTGTAGGCTATCACGGGCATCATCTGCAATGTGTTCAGATGGTATTTCTCAAAAAGCCACATTTGATCTGTGGCCCCTTTTACACCGACGTAGTTACAGTGCCCCCTATGGGAAATGCATAGAGCAATCCCGAGTAATGCCTCTTACATCTTCCCGTAGTTACTCTGGTTGTAAATAGGAAGCTTGTGGCTACATATCTGACATTTATGCCCATCCGTTCCAGAAGCCCCTTTATGTATCTGAGGATGGAGATGATCATACCAGCACCATTTGCCCAGGCGACTGCAATCCTTTGCAGTTGTCGAATCCTTTGCAATTGTCTCTGAGGATGCTTCAGCCAGGAACTTTTCCCAGGCGAAGCTTCTTGGAAATGAACGGAAGTTCCACAGGGGTGAATGACTTTAATGGAGCCTCCATTCATTTCAAGGGGGACGCTGTGCCTGGCAGTTTATGAGTGGAAAGTTTAGTCACACATATACAAACTAGTCACCCATTCAATTCCCCCCATCTGTTTCTGCTTGTTATGGCCCTGTAAGCATCTCAAATATTCATGTTTCTTTCTATTTTTAAAGAGTAGAGTTCTTTGTTTCTCATTTCTTTCCTATTCTTATTTGTTACACCAAATGTACCCGTGTTGCGGGAGTAAAATAGCCGCTTATGCTAATCCTTCCACTGCGCAACACCCTTCCCTGTGCAATACCCAACGCAACACACACACCCCCACGCACAACATCCCCCCCATGTGCAACACACACCCCATACGCAACACCACCATGCACAACACCCTCCATGTGCACCATCCCTCCCAGCGCATCAGGCACCAAGCATCAAATTGACTGGGTGTCAATCAGTCAGTCTTTCATGTAAAGTATAGGAAAAAACATGTTGCACCCTGTTTTCACCCTCTTAAGGGTTAAATATCTCAACCTTGGTTCTTGTTGGGTGTTGATGTCACAGAAGGAACACCCTCACAAATTTCATGCTTCTACGACCACGGGTTGGATCCGGGGGCAGGGCTTGGATCAATCAGGGATTCTGCAATGTAAAGTATAGGGAGGAAAACATGTTGCACCCCTTTTCAACCCCTTCGGGTGGGAAATTCAACTTCCCAAAACCGGTTCTTACTGGGTGCCTCCATCATGGAAGGAGCACCCTCCTCAAATTTTATGGCGGTTTTGGCTGGGCGTTGATGAGTGAGTCAGTGAGTGAGTCAGTGATTTTTCAGTTTTATATATAGAGAGAGGATTCTTTCTTTCTTTCTCATAGTCCACAGTCCCATTAAAATGTTACTAAACATTATGCAGTGTCCTGGGTGGGCTGATCTCTCTCTCTCTCTCTCTCTCTCTCCCCAACACACACACACACAGCCAGAACCCACCCCAAATGACCACCCTGATCATAGCAAACCCCCCACATACACACTCTCTCATACACACAAATACACACACACAGAGCGAGGGGGGGGGTGGACAAGAGAGAGGGAGAGAAAGGGGTTTTTAACTTGTCCTGTTTCTCAGACATCACATTTACCTAATTGGAAAATCATGAGCCAGGTTAATAACATCATTTGGCACCATAAATCTCTCCCTAATTGGAGGAGGATCTCCCAGGGGTCTGCCTACCTCTTCATCTCAATTCCTCCTTCATCACTACAATATGAGAACTGGGGACTCAGTAAGTCCCTCCCTCGCTGCAACCCTCAAACACGTACCTGGAACAGATTCACACTCAGGTATGGAAATCCATCCAGCGTCAGATATAAACACAGTCCGGACACTAAAGACGAAGGCTACAATCCAGAGTAACTACGGGACTTTTTACACTGACGTAGTTATGGTGCCACCTATGGGAAATGCATAGAGCAATCCAGAGTAAGTGCCTCTTACATCTTCCCGTAGTTACTCTGACTGTAAATAGGAAGCTGCCTTTTACTGAGGCAGGCTTCTGGTCCAGCCAGATCAGGATTGTCATGCACAGACTGGCAGAGGTTCTCCAAGGATTTAAACAGGAATTTTCTCCCTGCCATTCCTGGGATAAACCTGGGCATTTCTCCAAAGTAGTCCCCTACTACTCTGTACTGTCTTTCTTGGAACAGTGAAGGGGTCCGTTCCTTTCATGCCCCTGGCTGTGGGCATCTCAGAGGCATCTGGCTGGCAACTGCTAGGAACACAATGTTGGGCCAGATCAGTGCACTTCAACCTTTGTCCCTGATGTATCTATTCTTATGGTCTATAAGTCTATTATGGTCTATTTAATATGATCTTAACTAACCAACCAACCATGGCAAAATCCATAGCAGTTGGGTCCACGCAGTTATGTCACCCTCTAGTATTATCTTATGGAAAGTCATTTTAACTGCTCCAGAGCAAGGGGCTTAATTTCACTTGAGGAAATAGGCAATCCTAACCACATTTTCCTGCGAGTAAGTACTATTGAACACAATGGGACTTACTTCTGAGAAAACATGCTTAGGATTACGAACCCTGTCGCCAGACAGCTTGGGACATCCTGGCTGTTCAGATTTGCATGGCCTAATGATGTAGGGCATATGTGAGTAATCCTATTGGGACTGCAGTGACTGTCCCCAGGGTAATGGGAAAATTTTCCCCTTGCCTTGGGATGAGCCACTGGCTGCCTGAAACTTGTGCTAGATATAGAGCAAGCATGCTGGCCGATCTGTTCCCGTGCAAGATGTTTTCTCATCTTGACAATGCTGTGCCTATATAGTAATTTAGTAATGCTTCCTTGTAGCTGCTCAGCAGTGTTCCTTTATTTTCCGTGTGATAGGATTCTCTTAAATAGTTTTGTGGGTGGCGCAAGTGGTTAAGTTGCTGTGCCTGTTAACAGGCAGGCAAGGGTTCAAGACCCGGGTCAGCCCAAGACAGGGTGAGCTCCTGTCCTTAGTCCAGCTCTGCGACACCAGCTGGATCCAATTATATTGGCTCTGCCTTTCCATTGGACTAATTCAGTGGCCTGGAGAGGGGAGATCTGCTGCTTGGGTAACAGCCTATCCTCCATAACAATCTAACCCAGGCTTCCGTGCGTCACATGCAGCGTATGCAGTGCTGAGCACAATACCATCGTCTTCCAAGACTGACGGAGGCTTTTTTTTTTATAAAACTAGCAAAAGGTGAAAGGTGCTTGTAATCTGGACAAAATGTAATCATGGGACTCGTTTTGCTTTGGCCTATTTGATTTTCTTGTTCCTCTGGCAGGAAATATTTTTCTCATCTTTGTTGCAGCACAATTATGCACCACCAATCTGTATATTGATTTTTATTTTTAATCCTTGCATGTCACTTTCATATTTCATCCCTTAGTACAAAAGGAAACTGTTTGTATGACAAATGCCAGCTTGTCAGCGGAGAAAATAATAAAGATTATCGCTTGTCTGGATTGAAATGCCTGGTGGAACAAAACTGCTTGTCTTCAGAAAACCAATTGGAAGAGGGAAGGGAATGGGGGGGGGGGGGGAGGAGATGTCAATGAGATGCCAAACACTGTAGCCACCTGCTGTCATGTTTAAAGGGTGCCTCCTCCATGCACTGCACCATTTCCAATGCATGTAGCATTCAGACATCATCAGGCCATGTGGGATTCCAGAAAAGTGTTTCCAAGTCCCCAGTTCCACTTTAAAACCTAATCATGAAAAGTATGGTCTGCTAAATGCAGAGACATTGTTTGGGGTAATGTGCAAGTGAGAGCAGTGGGAACACATGGCCTCCCCACCCCAGCCTGCAGCTTGTCCCATCTTGTGTCTGAATTCAAACATATTGGCATAACACGGCAATAGCAGGGTGATCATATGACCAGAAATCTCCGGCTTTGTCCTCTTTTTTAGTCTCTTGTCCAGGTGTCCTCCAAAAGGGCTTCACTGTCCTCCATTTTGAAACTTTGCAATGGTGTGCAGTACCCCCTCATGTCGTATATCGTTGGATTCGTATTGAAGAGCAGAATCCAAAGCAAACATTGGATTTGAAATATCTCCTTCACATCAAAAGTTATGGCCAAATACAATAAAAAAATGTATTGAGCTGTATGGCAAAGTGAACATGCCCAATATCACAGCTTTACTTGTGGGTAGGCAAATGTGCCATTGTTGGTTGGAAAGGCCAAGAATCCTGAGAGGAATCCAAGACCTTGTCCTCCTTTTGAGATTTGGGCATCTGTTCACCCTGGGCAATACACAATGGTACAGATGCGCCAAGAACCATGATCAAGGAGATGTTTAAAAAATCAGTTTAATTTCAGCGCTTGCCTGGTTTCTGAGAAATACCCGAGCTCAGGTTCTCCTCCACCAAGTGCACCTGCTTGCCCCGAATCTCCTGCTTAGAGCTCATCAAGCACATTAAAATGATTAGTATACTTAGAATTTATAGAACTAATTCTGAGTGCTCATACATTATCTCTGTCTCCCTTTCAACTAACGGGTCCATGCATAGCTAGAGAGGGTGCAAAGGATTTTTCAGGGCATCTCACCATGCTATGAAGTGGTGCTTCCTCCTCCACTTTGGAGCCATTCCATTTGTAAAGGAAAATGTCGAGCTATACATTTGTAAAGCTATACATTTCCTTCTATCTCATTGCATTTCCTCCTACACCTCCGTTGCACTCCAGCACTCAGAATGGCTCCATATGGGAGGAACCACATGCACACTAGAGTGAGGCCCCCTGAAAAACTTAGTGCTTTGCAACTCTTCCATCTACACCAATGGTTAAAATCCCCAAATCATTTGTTCACCGGTATCCTTAAAATATCCCATCACATGCTTAAAAATTTCAAAACTGTGCCTGTTAACCAGCAGGCCAGGGTTCGAGACCTGGGTCGGCCCCACAAGACAGGGTGCGCTCCATAACAATCTAACCCAGGCTTTCATGCTTCGCATGCAGCGTATGCAGCGCCGAGCACGATACCATAGTCTGTCAAGACTGACGGAGGCCTGCTTGCAAGGTAAAACCATCAAATCCATTGCCTAATGATGCATTGCCTCCGTCAGTCTTGAAAGACTATCACCCTGTCTTGTGGGGCTAACCCTGGTCTCGAACCCTGGCCTGGTGGTTAACAGGCATAGTGTCTTAACCGCTTGCGCCACCCACAGCCCCCAAGAGGGAACAAAAGCAGCATCTACATTAGGCAAAATGTGCTTCAAGTCTGTGGATACCCAATAAAACATACCCAAGTGCAACACAACATGAATCGCGCTAACAACATGAATTTGACACTTCTTTACTCCAAAGTATGGCTAACTGTGTTCAAGAGAACTTGCTCTTAAAAATTGATAATATAAAATTTAAATAAATACATCAGAGATGGAATTTAGATTAATGAATAAATGGGCTCAAATTTCCATTGGTTTTTAAAGGTGGGACTTGGATTCTGGAAAAGTCATAATGACGATCGTATCTGAACATTAACCAGCTGCATCTTACTAATCCACAGAGCAGGCCTCCGTCAGTCTTGAAAGACTATCACCCTGTCTTGTGGGGCTAACCCTGGTCTCGAACCCTGGCCTGGTGGTTAACAGGCATAGTGTCTTAACCGCCTGCGCCACCCACAGCCTCCAAGAGGGAACAAAAGCAGCATCTACATTAGGCAAAATGTGCTTCAAGTCTGTGGATACACCACTGAGGAACACCTGAGCCTGGACATGTCTTTCTAACCTGTCTCAGAAGTTTGAGTGCTGAGATGCTGAGCCAAAAGTGTGGTACCTCTTCCACCAGTGTTCACTATAGCAATGTGAGTTAATTAAAAATTAACTGGCCACTCTGATAAATGTAATGATGAAGATGAGAAGGGGTCGACAATATCTTTTCCAGTACGCAGTGCTCTCCATTTCTGCACATATCCCACCCAGATCCAGCTTCAATGATGAAACCGAATGCCCCAAATTTGAAAAATCATGACATGAAACCAGTGGAACTGATACTCTTCAAAGGATTTTGTGAATGCTGAAAAAGGGATACGTACATTTCCCCACTTAACTGCATTTTATGCAGGAGTCTTTTTCAGGGGGTACTCATCCGTACCCAGTACCGGCACCTCTGTGGGTGAGTACTGGAACACTAACACATAGACACAAATATACATACACAGGTGAGTACCTGTGAGTACCAGCACCTATTTTCCAGAAAACAGCATTGCTTTTATGGAACATTGAAATTTTTACCAGCTTCTCAGCATTTGCCAAATTTGTATAAAAATGATCACAGTTCAAAAATGAACATACATTGGACTGTATGTTTTTTACATATCCATGTAAGACACTTGAGACCCATTAACCAAGAATACAAAAGTTGCAATTCTGGGTGACGTGTTCAGTTTCGTGAATCTGTTTGGGTTACATGTTACCTGGAGAAATGGGTGCAGTGGCATAGCTAGAGGAGGTGCAAAGTGCTATGTTTTATAGGGAGCCTCACTGTAGTGTCCAAGCGGTACCTTCTCTTCTGGCTGGGGGAGCAAAATGGAGGCATATAACCCAGTTTTGCTTCCCTGCCTGGAATTTATTTATGTGATTTGTACTCTGCCTTTCTCCCTGAAGGGCACCCAAGGCAGATCCAAATGAGAATGGTTGCTTGCACGCTGCAGTGAGACTCCTTGCAAAACTTAGGCTGCGATCCTAAAGACACTTTCCTGGGAGTAAGACCCATTAAACACAATGGGGCTTACTTTTGAGTAGACATGGGGTGCAATCCAGAGTAACTACGGGGAATCCTTGCTCCTGTGTAAGAACAATTTACTCTGGATTGCAATATGAATTTCCCATAGGTTTTCAATAGGTGGTGCAGTTACTATGGGTGCACGTAATGTCTCTTATGGGCTCCCATAGTTACTCTGGATTGTAGGGATGGTTAGGATTGTGCTCTTAGTGCTTTGACTGCCCCCCTTTAGCTATGCCACTACACAGGTACATAGATTTCTATACATATACATAGGTAAAGACTTCCATGTGTCATTTGGAATCGTATGGCAATTCCACACAAAGGCAGCTCACAGATATGCATCCTGTTTGCTGTGTGCTTCATAACACACTGAAGAAAATTCAGTATATCAAACAAGTCCATGGCTGCAAATCAAGCCTTGAAGCCTAAATCCATATAATCAGAAATTTTGTGAGCATCTTTTTTCCCAGGGTTGAAAAAAGAAGTCTCTTTCTTGCCAAATACAAAACAAAAAATTAAGGCACGGAGAGGGGAAAAAGGAAGAGTTTATCTGCACTTACTGGTTGTGTTGTATTTGACCCCATTGATGTACTCCGGGCAAGGTCTCTCCACCAGTTCCCCAGCACCGGCCCTTGGCCAGCAGGTCCCAATCTGATCGATGGTGGTATTGCAGTAAGGACCTTCAAGTTAAAAGAGACAAACAAGAATCAAAGAAGGAAAGTGATCCCTTTTTTCCAGGATGGGGGCAAAGCCAACCACGATTCTCAGGACATTCAGCCAAAGATTCTTCGAACCCTTCCCTGCTCCAGTCCCTACCATCAAATCCATCTTGGAAGACATCCAAGAGACTGCAGTTTGCATCCAAGTCCCTGACAAGGTATTGCAGAATGATGGTCTCATTCATGGTCCAGCCTTGGAGCTTGTGGAGTTGGAGGGGAGAGGCTGAACTGGGTCTTCTTTTCCTGCTGGATCCTTTCTCGTTGCCAATTAAACGGAAGAAATCGTTACGAGCTCATGTGGATCTCTCTCTCTCTCTCTCTTTCTCGCTCTGAGGGTGGGCGGGCTGAGTACGGTATAGTGAAATCCTTCAAGCACTTTGCTTTAAACAGCAGCTGGAGAGCCAATAACATCACAGCCAGTTCCTAAGTAAGGGGCTCTCTGCCCTCCCATGTGCTTGTCTCCTGCTGACATTTGGCTGTTCTATCCTAATCGGACTCCGGGAATCGGGAGAAAGTGTGTTGTTATTTTGATTGGCTTAATTATTCTTTAGCAATCTATACCAAATGCAGACTCAGATCAGCAAGACTGATTCAGAGGAAAGTCACAAGATTAAATTAGCCTGCTTTGTGCCCCCCCTCCCCAATTTACCCTCATTTGTAACAGGAGGGTGGGCAGGTTCATCAACTCTCTCTGGAATCTACATCCAGATCAGGTGTAACATTCTACACATGCAGAGATGCTCTAGGACAGTGGTCTTCAAAGGGGGAGGCCAAGACACCCTTGGGGGTCACAACCATGGGCTAGAGGGGTCGCGAGAGGGTGGGATGCACCATCATGGAATCTGGCACTGTGCTTTCCTAGAAGTATGGGCACAATCCAGAGTAACTACGGGGGAGTCCTTGCTCCAGTGTCAGAACAACTTACTCTGGATTTTGATATGAAATCCATAGGTTTTCCCATTGCTTTTCACCAGGTGGTGAAGTAACTACACGTGCATTTAAAGTCTCTTACGTGCTCCTGTAGTTACTCTGGATTTGGGGGTAAGTCTCATTGGACACAATGATAGATTTTTAAACTTGAAAGGGGGTCTCAGGCTGAAATGCCTGACTACAACTGCTCTAGGAAGATCTCCTGCAACAGGCAGGGGGTTGGACTAGATGACCTATTAGGTCGCTTTCCACTCTAGGATTCTATATATACTATGGCAAACATTTTGGCAGGAGGGCCATATCATCTCTCTGACACTGTGTCGAGGGCCAGGAGGAAAAAAATTAATTTACATTTCAAGTTTGAATAAATTTACACAAATGATTTATATTTGAGTTGGATTTTATTTAGATGAATGACTTTTATTGAGCTTATTTATAATGCACACGAGAACTAAAATACCAGCATGTGGAACCTACATGAGAACAAATTCTTTGCCATGCACCTCTTGCACAGTGAAAACATACAGATCAAGCCAGAAACACATAGAGCATGTCGACTCAAATGTAAGCCCCACTGTGTTCAATAGGTCTTACTCCCAGGAAAGTGTCTTTAGGATTGCAGCCATAGAGGCATACGTTTGTGCCTCTAAGAAAGGCCATGGGGAGGGTTATAAAAATGCCCAGGAAAAAGCAGAGAAGACATGGAGACATGGACTGATACACTTGGGATAATTATGGATGTTGTGACAGCATCTGTAGACCAGCACAGGCTCCGACAGTTTCTTTGCCCCACCTAAACTGGGAAAGAAGGGGGATTCCAGCACCCGGGACTCTATACCTGCCTCCCTCCTAGACACTGGATCAAAGATTCCACTGCCCCAAGGACTTTAAATCTTTTTTGAATGTTATTTTATATTTAGAATATCATTCCTGCATTGGGATACCCATTTTTTAAAATCCCCAGGCTATTTGTTTTGTGAATCATTTGAGGACAGGTTTATTAATCTAGAAAAAAAATTATGCCGCAAGACAGTCCATGGTACAGAGGGGATATAAATCAAAATATAATAATAGTTATTGTTATGAGCCATATGGGGGAAGAAGGGTTGGACAAACATTTCTTAAGTAAGTAAGTAAGTAAGTAAGTAAGAGTGCAATCCTAAGCATGTCTATTCAGAAGTTCTGTTCTATGGGATTTACTCTCAGGAAAGTGTTTATGATTGCAGTAAGTAAGTAAGTAAGTAAGTAAGTAAGGGTACAATCCTAAGCATGTCTATTCAGAAGTCCTATTCTGTTCTATGGGATTTACTCTCAGGAAAGTGTTTATGATTGCAGCAAGTAAGTAAGTAAGTAAGGGTGCAATCCTAAGCATGTCTATTCAGAAGTTCTGTTCTATGGGATTTACTCTCAGGAAAGTGTTTATGATTGCAGTAAGTAAGTAAGTAAGTAAGTAAGTAAGTAAGTAAGTAAGTAAGTAAGGGTACAATCCTAAGCATGTCTATTCAGAAGTCCTATTCTGTTCTATGGGATTTACTCTCAGGAAAGTGTTTATGATTGCAGCAAGTAAGTATGGGTACAATCCAGAGTAACTACGTGAGCATGTAAGAGACTTTACGTGCACCCGTAGTTACTGCACCACCTAGTGAAAACCTATGGGAAATTCATATTGCAATCCAGAGTAACTTGTTCTTACTCCAGAGCAAGGACTCCCCGTAGTTACTCTGGATTTCATCCTAAGTTAAGTAAGGGTACAATCCTAAGCATATCTGTTCAGAAGTCCTATTCTGTTCTATGGCATTTACTCTCTGGAAAGTGTTTATGATTGCAGCAAGTAACAAGTAAGTAAGGAAGGAAGTAAGGGTACAATCCTAAGCATGTCTATTCTGAAGTCCTATTCTGTTCCATGGGATTTACTCTCAGGGAAGTGTTTAGTGTGTGTTGAGCACTTCCTGGGAGTAAGCCCCATTGTACTCAATGGAACTTACTTTGGAGTAGACACAAATAGGATTGCATTTTTAGTAAGTAAGTGACAGTGCAATCCTAATCCCTGGCACAAGTCCTGGCATGTGCCATGCTGGCCTGGGTGTCACTAAGGGTGCAATCTTAACATAAGGCGGCACAACTCATCCATCTCCCCATTCCTGTGGTGATGTAGGGAAGCAAGCGCATGTCTGTGCACTGACCTAACCCTGTGGCGCAGGAGTGGCACAGTGTCTAATGGCACTTTTGTGACACCCCCAGGTCAGCACAGGACTTATGCCAGGGCTTAGGCTGGCCTAATTGGAGGTTAGGATTGCAACCAAAATGCTTTATGTTGCTTCTTTGGCCCTCCTGAGGACACACATGCACCCAGGTCCTCCTGGGGACACAGTGTGCACACATGCATCAGTCTCGCCACACCACCACGGAACTGGGGAGATGAGTGTGTTGTGCTGACCTAAATGGTTCAGGATTGCACCCTGACTGTGATATTTTCAGAAATAGCCCAAAGTGCTTTGATGTGCAATAGAAAATAGGGCACATCCAAACACATTTAAAAGAGAAATTCTGACTTGCATGAAATTTTGACGTCGTGTTGTTCTCAGGGATACCCCATTTCACCCCATTTGCCATTCTTCCCAAATTGTCCCCCACTTTCTACGGATCTCCTTCCTCCTGGAAGGGTAAAGACACTGAGCAGGGAGTTGTGTATGTGACAGTTCCCCAATGCACCTGCAGTTGAATGATGTGCCTCATTAGCCGCTGTTATCGATACAGCAGGTGCTTGGAAGTAATGCGGGTGGCACAGCACCCTTTGGTCTTGGGGCTGAACATATGGATTGCTCATTGCTCATTGCTAGTGACAGTGTCGATGCCCCCCCCCCAATTCTGAGCATAAAGTGTGAGTCTTGTACCTCTTTTCATGCAGAAATTCTTTAGTGCTCCCCACTGTGCATGTTCAGGACTCCATGTGCATTTAATGGAATGGCCTGCTAATGAGTACGCATTGTGGAAATTAGCAGCTTCAGGTCCGAGTCCCGCTAACTCAAGAAGGCAATACATTTTTAATTTGGTGACAAATTCAGGCATGCCCTATATGTTCAAAAGAACGGAGAGGTAGAAGGGATTGCGCTGTTTCAGGCTGCGGGTGGGAAATGCCGCCTTTGTGTGCGTCCCCCATAAAGAACTCCCTGCATGTAGAAAACTAGCCCTCTCTTGGTTTGCTAGATTTCTGCTTGCAGGGACATTAAAAAAACAGAAAATATATACATTTTCATCTGCAGTTAAGCGATATGGTTCATTCTAACACCACTGAACTTCACTGCATTATCTCTCCCAGAATGCCAGTATTCTGCCAAATATATAGAGTGGCCAGCTTAAGAGCTGAGTAGTGGATCCTGTGGATGCTCCAGACAGGCATAAGACTGTGCTGTTGAGGTGAGATAATGTAGACAGGTCCAGACCAGTGTGGCGCAAACCTTTACCATACTTCTCATAGGATGCTGAAGAGTATTTCTTTACCCAGCTTGTAACTGATCTGTGAGGGCTGTGGGTGGTGCAAGCAGTTAAGACACTGTGCCTGTTAACCAGCAGGCCAGGGTTCGAGACCCGGGTCGGCCCCACAAGACAGGGTGAGCTCCTGTCCTTAGCCCAGCTCTGCGACGCCAGCTGGATCCAATCGTATTGGCTCTGCTTTTCCATTGGACTAATTCAGTGGCGTGGAGAGGGGGGGATTTGCTGCTTGGGTAACAGCCTATCCTCCATATCAATCAACCCAGGCCTTTGTGCTTTGCACGCAGCGTATGCAGCGCCAAGCATGATACCATAGTCTTTCAAGACTGACGGAGGCCTGCAAAAAAAATTGATCTGTGGTACTCCTTGCTGCAGGATGTGATCATGGGGCCTGTACTAGATGACTTTGAAAGTCCATCACAAGTCACAAGCCACCATGAATCATAGAATCCTAGAGTTGGAAGGGACCCAGTGGATCATATAGTGTGTGTAGCAGGAAATCCTCATCCTGTGGGGACCTGGGTCTCAAACCCTGGCCTGCTGGTTAACAGGCACAGTGTCTTGACCACTTGCACCACCAGGATATGCAATGTCCTGTTTTTAGTTATATAATAGTGCAGAATAACAGATGCAGTGAGTTTATTTATTTACCTATGGCACATAATACATGGACATATGAAAAAACAACATAGGAACATAAGAAGAGACTCCACTGGGTCAGACCAAAAGTCCATCTAGTCTAGCTTCCGTCTCATAGTGGCCAACTCAGGGTGACCATATGACCAGATTTTTCCAGATTTGTCCTCTTTTTTAGCCTCCTGTGCGGGTGTCCTCCAAAAGGGCTTCCTTGTCCTCCATTTAAGCTACACTTTGGAACTTTGCAATGGTGTGCACTACCCTGTCATGTCGTATGTTGTTGGATTTGTATTGAAGAGCAGAATCCAATGCAAGAATCAGTTTTGAAATATTTCCTTCCTTACAAAAGTTAAGGACAAAAACAAAAAAATTTTAAAATGCAATGAGCTCTATGGGAAAGTGAAAGTACCCAATATCGCGGCTTTACTCATGAGTAGGAAAACGTGCCATTGTTTGCTGGAAAGGTCAAGTTGAGAAGAATCCAAGACCTTATCCTTTTGAGGTCTGGGCATCTGGACCAACTAGATGTATCAGGGATCACACAGGACCTAGATCCAGGTGTCCCCCTTTGCATCTGGCATTTTGAGGTTGCCCACATCTACATCCATCTATGCACTAAGAAACACGCACATCCATCATGGCTTATAACTTGGAATGGTCCTTTCCTCTAGGAATTTGTCCAATGAATTTGTCCAATGATGCCATCACGACATCCTGTGGGAAGGAGTTTCACACATTAATTACACGCTGGGTAAAGATATCAGACGTTAATGTCCAGTCTAGCCAGCCATTCAAGAACAGAGCGGACGATATCGAAAAAAATCAGATGGTGGGCCAGTATAAGTAGTAGTAGGACACAATGCAATGCATAGTTTGTTCAGGAGCTCCACAGGCACATAAAGACCCCATTTAAACAGTGAGTCCTGGCAGACACCCTGGCTACAATCCAGATTAACTATGGGACCTTTTACACTGACGTAGTTACGGTGCCACCTATGGAAATGCATAGGGCAATCCAGAGTAAGTACAGGAGCATGTAAGGGACTTTACATGCACCCATAGTTATTGTTCCACCTAGTGAAAACCTATGGGAAATTCATATTGGAATCCAGAGTAAGTTGTTCTTACACCAGAGCAAGGACTCCCCATAGTTACTCTGGATTTTGCCCTAAGTGCCTCTTATGTCTTCCCGTAGTTACTCTGGATGTTGGGTACGGATCCTGTTCAGAGTTGCCCAACAGCGGAGAATGGCAACAGGATACAGGGAGTGCTTCCTAATGCATCTGATGGGTCACTGCCTCCAACATGCCTGCTTGTGAGATGTTCAGTTATATTGATTGATCACTATTGATCACTGATCACTGACTGATCGCTGTTGAGAAACCGAGTGCAAGATTTGACGGTCTGAAACATTTGGGCTTTTTCTGCTATTCTGGGCTGTTATCCGTCTTTGCCAACTCTGCTCACTTGACAAGCCATCATCCTTTTTATATTCTCAGCTGACAAGCTGGCACACTTTCATGCTCAGAAAGAAAGTCTGCTCATACTTTCATGCTCATACTTTCATGAGAGCCACACACAAAGATTTTAAAAAGAACCATATGCAGATTTATGGTAAGGAATCTTGAGTTTATAACAAAAAATGCAAAAATATATTTGTACTGACAGCAAATCAAGAAATTCTAATAGAGCAAGTAAAAAATGTTTGCCTGCAGCTATATTTTATCTAGTTTATGACTACCTTTGCCTTTCCCTTGCTCTATAAAACTGTTTAAGTGAATCCTATTACCCGGAGAAAATGATGAAACACTTCCGAGCAGCTATAAGAAAGCCTTCCCAAAACACCGTCTTGGCACAGTAGTGTCAATTTTTGAAGATGACCCATTAAAAGCAGCAAATTCTGAGTGTGTGAAAAACCAATAGGTTAAACTTTACATTATTCCAACCTCCTTTTTTCTATTAACTTCTTAGGATTTTAACTGCCACTGCAGGTAAACTGGTGTTTGGTCTTGGCTGCAGTAAACAAATCTAGTGTCCCCCCACGTTGGAGATTCAAGGCTTGAATCAGAAAGCTGAGAATCGAGGCTTGCAACCCATCCTAAGCAGGGATTATGCATGTTGTGCAGGGATTGTGCACAGGGATTGTGACTCCTGCCCCATAAATAGGGAGATGAATCTCAGGGTCCCCTTCAAGGGAAATATGGATGTGCATTGTCACCTCTGCAAATTGCAGGGAACCAAATTTTGGGGTTGGTAAAGAGGAGAATAAAAAGAAGGATCCCACTCTTCAAAGTTTATCTAGACAACAAAGCTGATGTTTTGGGGATTAGGCAAATAAAGCTTTGGGTAGCCCCATCCAGCTTCCATCTCAAGCCAAGAAACTTGGGGTTTTGAGCATATCCTACAAATCAGGGTATGAACAAATTGCAGTATTTTCCACTACGATGCCTTTTGCAATGTCACTTCCAGCTTCTGCAATTCTGATTCTGTAAAAACAAATTATTTGTTCCTATTCTTCTGCTGGCTTTTACTGCCAGTGGAGAAAGAGCTACTTTAAAAACCAGCCATTTCCAACCACAATGCTGCAAACTCCTACAACACACCTGCAGACCTTTTGTAGCACATCAATGTGCCAGTGGAAAATTGCTGCTTTAACCAATAAGCTCCAGAGATCATTAAGTTCCCTGTATCATTATTATTTTTTATTTGATTAAGGGCAAAATCCAGAGTAACTACGGGGAGTCCTTGCTCCAGTGTAAGAACAACTTACTCTGGATTCCAATATGAATTTCCCATAGGTTTTCACTAGGTGGTGCAGTAACTATAGGTGCACGTAAAGTCTCTTATGTGCTCCCTTTGTTATTCTGGATTTGGGGGTAATACTTTGCCTTTCTATCTAAAAAAGGATACCCAACGTCGCCAGCCCTGACACCACCTACGATTGGCCAGGTTCCACCCTGGGTATTCCCATCTGATCTTGGATCACCCCACCTTGGATCCACTCCTGCCCCATAAATAGGGAGATGAATCTATAAGCCAGAGTTGGCCCCACCATGGAGCTATGCAAGCTTTAAGATGAGCCACACATTATTATGGGCTTCCCGATGCTGTTTGCTGAATTCCACCTAATTAAGCATCGGAAAATCAATTTTGGAAGATAAGAGTCGGATCAATTTCTCTACCATTAACTGCCTGTTACTGTAATAGCTCTATCCTCATTTGCTAGACAACCCAGGAACCTCGTGGATTAATAGAAACTGCAGCCAAGGGAGCTGGCACCTTGTGGCGAACGCATTTATCCCAGTGGCCTTTCTGTCTGTAAGGAGTAGGAAAAGATAACAAGCGTGCAGACATAATCCAGCAGGAGTTTTTTCACAGGCAAGTTCCTCTAAAATGAAGGCAAATTGATGTAGATTTAGATTCGTGCCGCAACCACAACTGGTTGGAACAGGCAGTTCCGTGTTCTACAACTGCCCAACCTTTGCCACCTGTCACTTTTTGACAGACTGAAATTATTTATGTAGAGTATATGTTTTGGATCTATTTGCAAGCCTAATAAACATATTTATTCTTGCATTTTTATTGATGTACACAAAGAATCCTAACCGTGTCTACTCAAAAGCAAGCCCCATTTTGTTCAATGGGTCTTACTCCCAGGAAAGTGACTTTAGGATTGCAGCCTAAATCTCTGTGTTATTGTATAAAATAATCTAACAAAAAAACTAATCCAAAATAATGTAAAAGTAACCAGATATTGTAAATCACTACTGCAGTTTTCACTAATCCATTTTTTAAAAAGGAAAATTCTTATGCAGAAGAGAACATAAAGAAAAAAAAGTTTAATTTGCTTTAATACCCAAATCCAGGAAGGAAGCACCACTTAAATCATTCCGTTCCAGCTATTCAACAATAATCCTCTATTTCGAGTCAGTTGGAAGAACTTATCTATTATTGCCATACTTTCAGTGTTCTCACTTTCTTCCCCGTACCACAAAATATGCATTAAAATAAGCTTTCTAAATATTATTCACGTTTCACTTCCCCCTGCAAGACTGCTGGGATCTTTGCTTCATTTCTGGACTAGAAGGATCTTTGCAGTTATTAAGAGATGGTAGTGAATCTATTGATGACTGATCTATTTCAGGAGATGACCACAAAGTAGATCAAGATCAACTGATGGATCTCTGTTTAAAACAACAACAAAAAGATCCCACCTATGGCTGGCCCAAGAACTTTGATCACTTGAAATGGCAGGTACAATGTTCCATCATCATCTTCGTTCCCCCACAGCTTCTTCTCAAACCTTGGTTTGAAAGGACAGGAGGAGAGTGGTGGGCTAGAGCAAGACTCTTCTACCCTCCACACTTCTCCTTTTGCTCTGTTCCAGTCTTTCTTTTCGATTCAAGTTGGTGGGAATTGGAGAAACAGTGGCAGGAAGGAGGACTGAGCTTGATAGGAAGGAGGAATGATATGCCTTGAGTCTTTTAGGAATAAGGGGAGATATTCCCATATATATATATATATATATATACCAGGGCTGTGGGTGGCGCAAGTGGCTAAGACGCTGTGCCTGTTAACCAGCAGGCCAGGGTTTGAGACCCGGGTCGGCCCCACAAGACAGGGTGAGCTCCAGTCCTTAGCCAGGCTCTGCGATACCAGCTGGATCCAATTGTATCAGCTCTGTCTTTCCATTGACTAATTCAGTGGCGTGGAGAGGGGGGATTTGCTTCTTGGGTAACAGCCTGTCCTCCATAACAATCTAACCCAGGCTTTCGTGTTTCGCATGCAGCGTATGCGGTGCCGAGCACGATACCATAGTCTTCCAAGACTGACGGAGGCCGGCTTTATTTATACCCACATTTACTCAAATCTAATATGCCATCGTATCTAACGTGCACCCTGATTTTGGAGACTGAGAGCATTAAACTTGAGTAAATATAGCAAATAAAGTTAACAGCAACAACAACAGTGGGCCTTCCATCCAATCTGCTGCCTCAGGTGACATCTGCCAACTTTGGTCCAGATGGATGGAGACAAGCCTTTGCAAAACATCCTAACAAACATTAAGACTACAATCCAGAGTAACTATGGGAACTTTTACACCAACGTAGTTACGGTGCCACCTATGGGACAAATATGGGAAATGCATAGAGCAGTCCAGAGTAAGTACCTCTTATGTCTTCCCATAGTTACTCCAGATTGTAGGGTAAATGAACAAGAGGGTGATGTCAATCAATTCGGAGGAGATAAGCACATGTATGTTAATATGTTATATGCTGTGTTAACACACGTGACAATACATGCACACTTTGCAAAAGTTAAATGTTTCAGAAATTGTGATGATGAAACCATAAAGCGGTTGATGTAAGTGTGAGCAAATCCCTTGGCGGGAGTATTTCTTCAACGCTCTCCCTCCTTATGCATTTTAATCCAGAATATATAAGCTTTATTTAGTCGGGACAAATATAATTTTACCCTTTGCTGCTGTTAATTGATTTCACAGCATTCTTATGGAATTATATTATTAAATTGATTTTGTAAAATGTAATTAAAATGGAGGGGGGTGGTTGCCTAGGACGATGCTCGTATATATGCTCAGAGCCATTAAGGGTTTAAAGCCGTTCTGATTCATTTTCCTTTCTTGAAGTTTATCACCTTTTCAGGAAATTCTGGCTAATGTTCCTTTAGAGAAGAAAACAGCACACATGTGGAGTGCCCTTTTCTGCATTTATGGTTTTCCAGTTGACGAGTCACTTTTTAGCAGATTATGGGCAAAATCCATAGAAGTTAAGGTTCTGCACAGTTACGTCACCCTCTAGTGTTATTTTATAGAAAGTCATCTTAACTGCTCCAGAGCAAGGGGGTTAATTTCACTTTAGGATATAGAATCATAGAATCCTAGAGTTGGAAGGGACCTAGTAGGTCATCTAGTCCAACCCCCTGCCTGCAGCAGGAAATCCCCCTAGAGCATCCCCGACAGGTGCTCGTCGAGCCTCTGCTTGAAGATCTCTAGTGAGGGAGAGTCCACCACCTCCCTTGGCAATCTGTTCCACTGCCGAACCTATGGGTGCAATCCAGAGTAACTACGGGGAGTCCTTGCTCCAGTGTAAGAACAATTTACTCTGGATTGCAATATGAATTTCCCATAGGATTTCACTAGGTGGTGCAGTAACTACGGGTGCACGTAATGTCTCCCATAGTTACTATGGATTGTAGGATAAGAGTTCTCCCCCTTGTCCACTCCTTCCCCTTTTGCCCCAGATCTATGGAAACTGATATATACCATATTTACTCGACTCGACTCTAACACTGACCTTTTTCAGCTGAGTTTAGTCTCCAAAATCAGGGTATGCATTAGATTCGGTGGTTAATTAGATTTGACTAAATTTGGTATTTTGATTATAAGTATAGGGTACGCATTAGATTTGGTGGCTCATGAGATTCGAGTAAATACAATATATTTTCCCATGTTGACCACTGGAGGGAACCCAGCATGCTCCATTCATCAGAATGAACATATCATAGATTTACGGCCAAAAGGTATATAGGGTGTGGGTGAGAAGGAGTCCTAAGCAGCAGACTTGAGGTTATGGAGAAGAGGCTGTAGGCTGGGGTACCACAAAGGCAGGGTAAGCTGATGTTATCAACGCAAAAGAGGACAAGGTCCACCCAAAAATGTAGGACACACAAGAAAAATGCAGGATTTGATGAAATAAAAGCTAAAAACATTCATATACTGCTTTCGCATGGTTAATTTAATCACTATGAGCACAATCCTAACCATGTCTACTCAAAAGTAAACCCCATTGTGTTCAATGGGTCTTACTCCTAGGAAAGTGTCTTTAGGATTGCTGCCTAAGGCTGCAATCCTAACAAGCCCCGGCATCAGTCCTGTGCTGACCTGGGGGTGTCACAGAAGTGTCATAAGGCACTTCTGCGCCACTCCTGGAGCGCACAGTGCATGCGCTTGCCTTCCTACATCACCACGGGAATGGGAAGACCAATGAGTCATACCAGCCTTGGTTAGGACTGTACCCAAGATTGCTTATTATTACATTTAAAACTATTGTATATACTTTATTATATATAGCTTACAGTCCTAACTTCCACTTAGGCCAGCCTAAGTCTTGGCATAAGTCCTTTGTTGATCTTGGGGTCTCACAAAAATGCAGTAAGATACTTCTGCCCCACTCCTTGGGGGATTAGGCCAATGAACAAGCATATACAAGCCTCCCCACACCATCCAGAGCAATCCAGAGTCAGTGCCTCTTACGTCTTCCCATAGTTACTCCAGATTGTAGGGTAAATGAACAAGAGGGTGATGTCAGTCAATTTGGAGGAAATAAGCACATGTATGTTAACATGTGTTATATGTTGGGTTAACACATGTCACACAAGATAGGTCAGGTGAGTTAGGAAGGCTGGCCTAAATTTCTTAGGACTGCTTCCTTAATTTATTAATTACAAGAAGGCTACATGCTTCCTGGTTGCAAGGAAAAGGAGGATAATGAAGACTTTTTCTCCCCAGAACACAAGGCTGAAAAAAGAAAAGTCCTGGAAAAACAGGACAAATGATCAGCAAGAACAAGTGAAGAGCCAAAAAGCTTCCACTATTTTTGCTGCCATATTATTGAAGGAGTATTCACAATTATATGGAAACTGGGATGGGTAATCTGGGGTTGCAAATATTTAAGATCTCACCTCCTTCTCGGACAGGTGACAAAGCAAGTTGCTCATCAAGAGGTCTCCAAAAGATCCTGATCTGGTTGGGCAGGGATTGTTAGGATGTGTGAAAGAGGAAAAAAAAGCAGGCCTCCGTCAGTCTTGGAAGACTATGGTATCGTGCTCGGCGCTGCATACACTGCTTGCAAAGCACGAAAGCCTGGGTTGGATTGTTATGGAAGATAGGCTGTTCCCCAAGCAGCAAATCCCCCCTCTCCACACCACTGAATTAGTCCAATGGAAAGGCAGAGCCAATACGATTGGATCCAGCTGGTGTTGCAGAGCTGGGCTAAGGACAGGAGCTCACCCTGTCTTGTGGGGCCGACCCGGGTCTTGAACCCTGCTGGTTAACAGGCACAGAGTCTTAACCGCTTGCGCCACCCACAGCCCTATTGAGGAAAGCCCTATAGAGGAAAGAGATTTAAAATATTCAGAGTTTCCAGTAGTTGGTGAACTGCCATTTCTTCCCACCAGAATGTTTCTGGGATCAATGCAACAATTGCATACATTTCTGGGGCAAACTATTGCAAAGTTTCTGGGGCAAGGTCAATCCCTGCCCAATCCCTGCCCAACCAAGAGGAAGTCCCCTGCCCAATCCCTGCCCAACCAACAATCCCTGCCCAACCAAGAGGAAGTCCTCTGCTGTAACACTGGCAAAGAAGTACGCAAAACAGATCTTCGAAGCCAACGTCCTAGAGCAGGACAAGAGATCATATGCCTGTGGATGGAACAAGGAGATGTATGGAGAAGGGAAGAAAAAAGCTATATTTTAAACTTAACTTAAACTTTCTTTAAAAATCTCAAGTTCTTTCAGATGTTCCCTTTCATGCCCTTGGAGAAGGTTCAAGAAGGAGCAGGATCTCCCCAGGATCTCTGTGTTTGATGTATGTAATATATGTTTGATGTATGTAATGATGTAAGACGTTTGTAATGTCTGGAAATCACACCACTGTAAGGTGCAGCCAATCTCAGCCAAGAAGATTGTGAAATGTCCAAAGAAGTGGCGGACGAAGGCAAGGCCTTTGGATCTGCTTTTGAGCTTCCAGAAACTTCTGTCAAGGACTATTTGCAGCGAGATACTGAGCTAAACTGGTTGGAAGCTGGACAGATAACTGCAGCCAGACATCCTGATCAGGAAGCCGTTACTTCTCATGGAGGAGATCTAGTGGCCACTATGAGTGAGTGAAGTTCCTCCACCACCTGGGAATCACAGTTCCATGTTAAGTTGCATGGATGCTGGTCTACATCAGTGGTGGGCTCCAGCAGGTTCACACCTACTCTATAGAACTGGTTGTTAATGAGAGAGAGGACATATAAAGTTTAAAAATAGCCATTGAAAAGTGGCTGCCAGATGGGCAGAGAACCGGTTCTTAATTTCTTTGAATCCTATCACTGGTCTACATGATCCGATGCAGCTTCTCTTGGTGCTCTGGAGCTAAGTAATTACAAGACATCATTGCCGAGCAATCTGGATGTGCCAGATTTTCCCCCCCGTTTTCTTTTTTCTAAACTTGCTGTGCTGAATAAAACAAAAGAGAAACATTTTCACACATTTTGCAAACCCCCAAAGCCTTTTAGAGCTTGATAAATGAACTGAAAAGGGGGGAGCCCCTGAAGCCTCCTTTTTCTCTCCTCTTCTTTCAGCATATTAATTGGTTTTGAGACCAAACCAAAGTGTCATAATCTGGGGGATTTGTTTGAAACACCTTTGGTGGGTTTGTCTCACCATTTCCTTAAGTGCTTCTGACAGTTCATTGTCACTGCTGTGAGCCGCCGCTGGGCAAATGGGAATCGCTGGTTGCCGGAGAATGTAGAAAAGGTTGAGGCAAATGATTTGGGAATTCACAGGAAGCCGAGTGGAAGTTCAGCATGAAACTGACCTAGATACACTTGCAAAACTGCGCAGTGGGATGTCGGTGCAACATAAGGACAGAGGGATCTATACATGTGCCCTATATCTGGAATTCCTACCCTGTGTTTGGCCTACTATCTTCTGGAGAAGATCATGGGTGGGGAGGCAGATGTGGCAGTACATTCACACTGGAGTCACTACTGCGTGACCTACAAGCAATCACAAACCATGCGCTATTCTATGCGCATGGGATGTGAGTGATTGCACATAGTGACGGTAGTGCTTTTTGAAGGATGCCAGTAGGGATGACACACCTGCTGTTCCAACCATCACAGGTCTCTGATCTTGTCCTGAAGGTAGTAGGCAAATGTAAGGAGGAAATTCTAGATATAGGTCACAGGCTCCTCACTTGCCTTCCCAACCACTGCACCTCCCTGGACTAGACACTTGTTTTATTAATAGTAATTAATAAAATAGTAATTATTATAAAATGAAGCACACTGACTGAGTTCAGAAGCAAACAGTTGTATACGACAGTGTTTCTCAACCAGTGATACGGAGTATCTTGGTGTACTTGCAGAACTCCAGCAGTAAGACCAATGACACAACACAAGCAACAGTGATAGGAGACTCGGCTTAGAGGGCAGACCCCCAAAGGATGCTTTTCTGCACTTGACAAAGCTCTCTTATCCACTCTGAGCCTCTTACTGGTGGTTGTTGAGTTGCATCTGACCTCCCAACTCATAAGTAACTGGTGATGATGACATCACCAGTTACTTCCAGTGGTATTTCAAATAGGTAAACCATGTGAAGTGTGAAGGACAACCCTTGAGAAAATCTGGTCTATGAGTCTCAATATTTTCCCCTGTCCCCCAATCACAGTTAAGCAATGTAACTTTGCGATGTCACATCATAGTTCTGTGACACGCTGGGCCACTTCCAGCCCTTCCACACATTTTGACTGATCAGCCGATCAAGTGGCATTATAATGGTCTCTGCAATCCTAAATTTCCTCCTCTCCATCCATCACCACCTGCCACAACCCACTTTCTTCTTAATAGTAATAAAGCTGGTATGGATCACTCTACTCATCCGAATAGATGGAATGAGTGTATACTCATCTGGACCTCAACTGAAAAGGAAAGGCAACAATCCACACAGACTGAGGTTTTAAACTACCACAATGTTGCAACAGAAGAGGATGATTACCATATTTACTCAAATCTAATATCCACTTTTGTCAGTTGATTTTGGTTTCCAAAAAAGGAGTGCACATTCAATCTGATGGCGCATTAGAATTGATGGAATACGGTAATCCTGCCACTTTGCCCTTGAGACGGCAGGATTACCATGTTCCATCGATCCATCGATGGTCCCAAAGATGGAGAAGCGGGCAACCTCCTTGTCCCTAGAATGATTGCTTCCCCCCACCCTGACACGGAGAGAGGGGCAGCTGCTCCTTTGCCCCCCTCCCCAACTAGCAAGAGGAACTAGTTGCTCCTAGCTGTCTGGGGGGCAAAGAGTGCACCACTGAATCAAATGCACACCTGGATTTAAAAGGTGTGAGATTATTTAAAAGTTTGCTGCAAGTTACAATCACCAGCAAAATTTTTTAAAATCTCAAGCCTCTTAAAACCAAATGCACGTTAGATTTGATGGTGTATTAGAGCCAAAGAAATATGCTATTTTTAATGGAACTGTTCAGCTTCATCTTCAGTATGTTGCCCTGAAAGTCAAGAGAACAACAATCGTATCGCAGTGGTTCTCAATCTTCCTAACGCCGTGACCCCTTTATAAGTGCCTCATGTTGTGGGGACCCCCAACCATAAAATTATTTTCGTTGCGACTTTGTAACTGTAATTTTGCTACTGTTATGAATCGTAATGTAAATATCCGATATGCAGGATGTATTTTCATTGTTATAAATGAAATGTGTGTTCTGTGCACACACTGAACATAATGGGATTTATTTCAGAGTAGGTATGAATAGGATTGGGCCCTGAGGCTGCAATCCTATCCACATTTACATGGGAGTAAAGGCCCCCTGACTATAATGGGATTTATTTCAGAGTAGGCATGCATAGGATTGGGCCCTGAGGCTGTCACTCAGCCTCAGTGTGCACGCAGCTACAGTCAGAGGTCTGCCAAGCCTGACCTGGCCCCCAGCAACAGGGGTCTTTAGGCGACCCCCAGGAAAGCTCTAGGCGACCCCCAAAGGGGTCCCGACCCCCACTTTCAGAAACGCTGATCTATCTATTTCTGAAATCCAAAATCAAAAGGCAGAAATCATTAATGGGAGAAAACAGGAAATAAACTGGGCTTGGCTCTAGTGATCTAAAACTGGAGAAAAACTTCAGAACGCAGACATCTCCCTCTGAGCAACCAGTGGCTCCCACTGCATGAATGAGAAAGTGGTTCTCTCTTGCTTGAAGACTGCGGAGGGTACAAAAAGAATCAGAAGTGTAGGAGTTCGAAGAAAACAATCAAATTGAATCCATATGATGGGATATAATGATGCAGCCCCAGAATCATTATATCCCATGTAATGCCTCTAGAAGACGTTTTGCACAATTCCAAGAAATGCTCTCATTGCAGGCGGATGGAAGGCAGATTTATAAAGAAACACACACAATGCACTACAACTTTGGGGGTGCCAGATTAACCATGAAGCACACAGAGGCAAAATATGCTTGGCCATATGAAAGGCTGCCTACCTAGGGCAACATATAAACACACTGCTGTGAAAGCTCAAATGGTTCATGTGTGTGCATTAAAAGCAATGGTTTTCAACCTTTTTAAACTTATGGCACACTGACACGGTCCTAAAATTTTCAAGGCACACCATCAGTTTTTGGACAATTGACAAGGCATGGCATGCTATTGATCTGGACTCACAGTCTCCCCCAAAACATCTATGGCACACCTGCATACCATTGCACACTGGTAGAAAATCACTCTCATAGGCTACAATCCAGAGTAACTACGGGACGTTTCACACCAACACAGTTATGGTGCCACCTATGGGAAATGCACAGAGCAATCCAGAGTAAGTGCCTCTTACGTCTTCCCATAGTTACTTTGGATTGTGGGGATAGAGTCTCTGAACGGGTCTCAGGATGCAAAAGCAGTGGCATATCATGAATGTGGCAAGCAGGCGCCACTTGAAAAGGGGATACTGGGCACAGACTTACCCAGATTCCACCAATAATTCATTTATGCACAACAGCCAATTATAGTGATGTATAATACTGATGTATGTATTTTTGCATCAGTCACAGGGAATTTCCAAAAAGGGGTAAATTCCTGCAAAAAAAAAAAAAATTCAAGATGTTTCCATATATTTGAGAGGTGTTTCATTTTTAATTACAGTGAGGGGGGGGGGATATCCTGCAAATATTTCCAGTGCCTCTATTTCCCTAAAACTATTTCCCTAAATTTACTCTTATGGTTCATAAATCTGAGTGACCCTAAAACATAAATTAACTAGGGCTGGCTTCTTCCTTCCTTTTTCCATAGTTTGTATGTGTATTTACAGTAAGATAGTAAAATCCCTCCCCAAATGTGAATGAAGTCTGCAGTTCAGGTATGGATCCAGGAAGCACATGGTACCAAATTTACTACATGAAGGATATAGAATCATAGAGTTGGAAGGGACCTAGTAGGTCATCTAGTCCAACCCCCTTCCTGCAGCAGGAATTCCCCCTAGAGCATCCCCGAGCATCGTCGAGCCTCTACTTGAAGATCCCCAGTGAAGGAGAGTCCACCACCTCCCTTGGCAATCTGTTCCACTGCAGAACCACCCGAACAATCAGGAATTTTTTCCGGATTTCCAACTGGAATTTTCTCTCTTCCAATATGTCTCCATTGGTTCTGGTCTCTGCTTCTTTCAGAAGCAGCTATGAACAAATTGACCCCTTCCTCCCTATGACAGCCCTTCAGATGTCTGAAGATGGCAATCATGTCTCCCCTCAGCCTCCTCTTCTCCAGGCTGAACATCCCAAGTTCCCCCAACCTTTCCTCGTAGGGCTTCCCTTCCATCCCACTGATCATTCTTGTCGCTCTCCTCTGGACTTGCTCCAGTTTGGCTGCATCTTTCTTCAAGTGAGGTGCCCAGAACTGAACACATGACTCAAGGTGAGGTCTCACCAATGCAGAATAAAGAGGAACTAGAACTTCTCGTGACTTGGAAGCTCCAGTCCTCTTAATGCAACCTAAAATGGCATTTGCCTTCTTTGCAGACACATCACATGCTGACTCATGTTCAGCTTGTGATCCACGGCGACTCCAGATCCCGCTCATATGTTGTGCTGCCAAGCCACGTATCCCCCATTTTATACCTGTATTTTTGGTTTTTATTGCCCAAGTGCAGAACCTTCCACTTCTCCCTGTTGAAATTCATTCTGTTACAGCCCAGGATTCCAGTTTATCCAGATCCTCCTGGAGGTTTCTCCTTCTTCTGTTGTGTTTGCTACTCCTCCCAGTTTGGTGTCATCTGCAAATTTGATCAGGCTCCCCCGTATCCCTTCCTCCAAGTCATTGATGAAAATGTTAAAGAGAACCGGGCCCAAGACAGAGCCTTGGGGTAACCCTCTTGAAACCGACCTCCAGGTTGACACAAAACCATTTACTAAAACCCTTTGAGTGCGGTTGTCGAGCCAGATGCAGATCCACCTAACAATTGTCTAGCCCATATTTTTCCAACTTCCCAATTAAAATGTCATGTGGGACCTTGTCACATGCTTTGCTGAAGTCAAGATAAATGACATCCACAGCATTGCCATGTCCAGTAAGCTCGTAACCCGATCAAAAAAGGAGATCAGATTTGTCTGGCAAGATTTATTCTTGGTAAATCCATGCTGGGTTGTTTTGATCACCGAGTACTTGTCTAGATGCGCACAAATCGTGTGTTTTATGATTTGTTCTAATATCTTGCCCGGGATTGAAGTCAAACTGACTGGTCTATAATTTCCCGGGTCTTCTTTTTTCCCCTTAAAGATTGGTCTTCGAGGAAGATTATTAAAGATTAAACATTAAAGATTAATGTTTATTAATGCTTAAAGATTATACATCGAGGGATTTCAGCACTGCCTACCTACTGCAGGTCAATCCCAAATCTTCCTTCTCGTGTCCTCCCCCAACATGCACAGTATTTTTATCCAGACTTTAAAAGCCAGCAGAGAAGACTGTAAAGGTCCATATTCTAAAAACAGTAGTCACTGGATAAAGTATCAGTAATCCTATACTAGTGGATTTCAGTATCAATCTTTTATTTGGATGTGCATACTACTTTAGTATGCACTAAAGTATGCTACTTTATCGGAAATAAAAAATAAATTTGCTGCCATGGGCAATTTATCTCACTCAATATGTAATAAGCCACGTGGGGATAACCTAAACGATCTACCTGGAACAGGAGTAAAGCAATGGTTAGATTTTGATGCTAAGAGCTCCTGCTCTTGTAACCAGAATCACAAAGCCAAACTCTATAGATCGTGCACATCATTCTATCAGAAATATACAATATATTTATATCTCCTTCCAGGATCCAATTCACACTTAGGGCGCAATCCAGAGGAACTACGGGGAGTCCTTGCTCTGGTGTAAGAACAATTTACTCTGGATTGCAATATGAATTTCCCATAGGTTTTCACTAGGTAGTGCAGTAACTACGGGTGCACATAATGTCTCTTACGTGCCCCCGTAGTAACTTCGGATTGTAGGGTTAGCCATGAAGATTCCTGGGTGCCCTTGGACAGATCAATCGCTCAGATATGTCCACAAGGTTGTTGTGAGGACAAAAGGATAAAAACTTTGTAAGCTCCTTTTGGCATTTACTTGAGCATGGTAAAGGTGGAAATAAATAAATAAATAAATAAATAAATAAATAAATAAATAAATATATATATATATATATATATATATATATAAATGAAAAGTCACTGACTGACTGACTGATCAACAGCCAGCCAAAACTGCTGGACCTAGAAGTGTGAAATTTGGGGAGGGTGTTCCTTCCGTGACGGAGGCACTTATTAAGAACTGGATTTCAGAAATTCCCACTAGCAGGGGATAAAAAGTGGTGCAACGTGTTTTTCTCCCTATACATTGAAGAATCCTGACTGAGTGATGCTCTGCCATGACCCTTGGACCTAGAAGCGTGAAATTTGGCGAGGGTGTTCCTTCTGTGACATCAACACCCACCCCACCAAGAACCAATGTTAAGAAATTTAACCCTTAAGGGGCTGAAAAGGGGTGCAACGTTTTTGTCCCATACTTAACACTGAAGATTGATTAACATCCAGCCAATTTGGTGCCTGCTGCCTGATGCACTGAGAAGGAGGGTGCGCGGGGGGGGGGGGGTATGGTGCACATGTGGGAATGGTGCGCATGAGAGGATATTGAGCATGATGTGCATGGGAGATGATTAGCATGAGGGATATTGTGCTTGAGAGGATGTTGCATGAGGAATGTTGCTCATGGGGGATGTTGCACATGGGGGGTCGATGCTCATGGGGGAAGTTGCGCATGGGGGGTTGATGTGCATAGGGGGATGATGTGCATGGGAACTGATGTGCATGAGAGGATGTTGCACAATGGGGGGTATGGCGTACCCGCAATGTACCCGCAAGGTATGGTACTCCCGCAATGCAGGCACACTTAGCTAGTAAATAAATAAATTCAGAATTTTTTTTAAGAGCATTTGTAAATTCCACATCAGAACCAATCCTTGGGCAATTTAAATTAAGGGAGAAATTCAGATGAGGAACATTTCAGAATCATCCTTCACAGATAAACCAGACTGCTTAAAACAGCTCCTTAGCCTCTCTTGCTAAAATTTAGCATCAGCAAGAGTGCCATAAAAGACAACTATTATCAACCCGCCATTTACAAAACAGGCTCGATTGCTGGGATTGAGGCATTTTAACTGCTAGCCTATTTTATATTTTATTTTATTGATTTTATTTGGGGATGCACTGGAAACTCTTAAACAATGCCTGGGTCCAGTTACACTCTTATGGAAACCAGTCATGCAGCCTTATCTTCTAAATGGTTGTAAAACCCCAAGCGAGTGAGGGGCTTTATTTATTAAAGCGGTTAGAAAGAGTAACATGTACAAAGAGGAAAATCAATAGATCAACTCTCTTTACTCACACAAGAGAAATGTGCTTGACAAACAGCTTGGCCACAGAATTGTCAGAAAAATACACAAGATTTGATGTATATTTGTATAATTTTTGTTCTGTTGCTGTAAAGACTGCATTTCTGGGCAGTGAAATTTCATACTCCTACATGCAGGGTCACCCAATCTCTCTGGATTAACTAATGCAATATCCCTACAATCCAGAGTAACTATGGGAAGATGGAAGAGGCACTTACTCTGGATTGCTCTACGGATTTCCTATAGGTGGCACCGTCACTATGTCAGCGTAAAAGGTCCCGTAGTTACTCTGGATTGTAGCCCAAGTCAGTGGTGTGATCAGAGGGGTGCAAAGCACTAAATTCTGCAGGGAGCCTCCTGCAGTGTACAAAGGGACCTCTGCCCTTTAAAGCTATTCCAGGCAGTGGGAACAGAAGGGGGTATATGTCTCTGCAGGGACGGCAAGAGGGACAGTTTGCAAGCCACAGTAAGGCTCCCTGCAAATGTAGTGGCTGAAAAGGGGTGCAACATGTTTTTGTCCCATACTTAACATTGAAGATTGATTAACATCCAGCCAATTTGGTGCCTGATGCACTTAGAAGGAGGGTGCTCGGAGGGGATGATGCACATGTGGGGATGTGCTATGCCCCCTCTAGCTATGCCACTATTGTAACTTTTGAAAAATTAGATATATGGGAGCCAAATGAAGAAAGGAAGGAGCCTGGGATCTTTCTTTGTCCCCGATGATTGAAGCTGAACCTCTCTCCAAAGTTAGGCTAAACTGTCTTGCCCTAAGGCAGTGGTTCTCAATCTTCCTAACACCGTGACCCCTTTATAAGTTCCTCATGTTGTGGGGACCCCAAACCATAAAATTATTTTCGTTGCTACTTTATAACTGTAATTTTGCTACTGTTATGAATCGTAATGTTAATACCTGATATGCAGGATGTATTTTCATTGTTACTAATGAAATGTGTGTTCTATGCACATGTTGAACACAATGGGATTTATTTCAGAGGATTGGGCCTAGGATTGGGCCCTGAGGCTGCAATCCTACCCACATTTACATGGGAGTAAAGGCCCCCCTGACTATAATGGGATTTATTTCAGAGTAGGCATGCATAGGATTGGGCCCTGAGGCTGTCAGTCAGCCCCAGTGTGTGTGCAGCTACAGCCGGAGGTCTGGCAAGCCTGACCTAGCCCCCTGCACCAGGGATCTTTAGACGACCCCCAGGAAACCTCTAGGCGACCCCAAAACGGGTCCCGACCCCAACTTTGAGAAACGCTGCCCTAAGGTCTTACCCCACTCTGAACGGAGAGTATTTTACATCCACGACCCTTCCCAGTGAATGTGATCTTTTATACAACAAGAAGCAGATCCCAGCATAACGCTGGGGGGTGGGGGGTGGTCTCCATATCGCAGAGCATGAGCTGCAAGGAACACGATGAGTCACCTTCACAAAAGACACCTTTCCAAAGCAAAGTTTGAAAATGTCTCCAATTCAAAATGTCAGATTCTGAAATGTTGCCAAATGTTCAGTTGACATCCAGTTCCTCGCAGCTCTGAATGCTGTAGGAACACAGGAGCTGCTTAGAGACAAGAAGAGAAGCTTCTGCTCCCCCAAATTCCAGATCTTGTTGGGGGTGGGGTGCAGGCTCCCGCGTTGCATGAGAAGAAAGTGCATCTCTCTGCAAATGACGCACATATCTCTGCTTTCCAAGTATAAAAAAATCACCTACAAACTTGAGAAATAAGGCAGTTACAGCCAAATCCAGAGTAACTACGGGAGCAAGTAAGAGACATTACGTGCACCTGTAGTTACTGCACCACCTAGTGAAAACCTATGGGAAATTCATATTGGAATCCAAGTAAATTGTTCTTACGTCGGAGCAAGGACTCCCCGTAGCTACTCTGGATTGCGCCCTGTGTCTCTATGCACATATACAGGGCGACAGAGGCATAGTAGGGTAAAATGCCGCCCAGAGCAAGGACTGAAATTTTGCCCCTATCAAAACACATGAAACGCACCTTTTAGCTAATGTTACAAGTCAATAATATCAAACTATTATAATATCAAATAATATCAAAATACAAGTCAAGCCCTTTCAACTTTTTATTAAACTTTGCTGAGTTGGCACAAACTATTTGCAGTTCCTTTTCCACCCCTTGGCTTATCAGTCCTTCCAGGGACACAACTATTTACTTTCACCAAACACATTTTACCATTTAAAATGCACACCTTGCTTTTGTGCAAAGCAGCTCCATATCAAGTCACTAATCTCACCATTTTACTTTGATACTCTTTGCACAATGGCAGCATTTTGTAAAGATGATTATTACTGCATTGTTGGGTTAGAGTTTCTGGCACCACAGCAGGGTGACCATATGAACGGAAATTTCCAGATTTGTCCTCTTTTTTAGCCTCCTATCTGGGTGTCCTCCAAAAAAGTATCATTGGCCTCCATTTTGGCTTCATTTTGGAACTTTGCAACGGTGTGCAGTACCCAGTCGTGTCATATGTCGTTGGATCCGTATTGAAGAGCAGAATCCAATGCAAAAATTGGTTTTGAACTACCTCCTTCCTATCAAAAGTTATGGCCAAAAAAAAAAAAATTTGTATCTATATATATAAAAAGGAGAAAAGTCACTCACTGACTGACTGACTCGCTCACTGACTGACTAACTGACTCACTCACTGACTCATCACCGCCCTGCCAAAACCGGTGGGCCTAGAAGCGTGAAATTTGGGGTGGGTGTTCCTTCCGTGACTGAGGGGTGCACTAAGAACCAGTTTTCCGAAATTCCAACTGGAAGGGGGTGAAAAGGGGCGCAACGCGATTTCCTCCCTATACTTTGCATTGAGAATTGCTGACTCATCAACATTCCGTTCCAACTGCTGGGCCTGAAGCATGGAATTCTGGGAGTTCCTTCTGTCACCTGAACTCCCACCAAGAACCATCTGGAGAAAATTAACCCTTCAGGGGCTGAAAAGGGGGCAACGTGTTTCTCTCCTATACTTAACAAGGGAGACTGAACAACATACAGACAATTTGGTGCTCAGACCCTGGTGCACTGGGGGATATTGTTCGGAGGAAGAGGTTGCGCTGGCGAGGATGCTGCGCATGAGGGGAAATTGCGCATGAGGAGAAATTGTGCATGGGGGAAGTTGCGCATGTAGGAAAGTTGCGCATGGGGAAAAATTGTGCATGGGGAAAGTTGCGCATGGGGGAAAGTTGCGCACGGGAGGAAAGTTGCGCATATGGGAAATTGCGCATATGGGATGTTGCGCATGGGGGGAAGTTGCGCATGGAGAAAATTGCACATGAGAGGAAAATTGCGTATGGGGGAAGTTGCGCATGGGGGAAGTTGCACATGGGGGTATGATGCACACGGAGGAAAGTTGCGCATGGGGGATGATGCACACGGAGGAAGTTGCGCACGGAGGAAGTTGCGCACAGAGGAAGTTGCGCATGGGAGGAAAGTTGCGCATATGGGAAGTTGCGCATGGGGGAAGTTGCGCATGGGGGAAGTTGCGCATGGGGATGATGCACATGGAGGAAAGTTGTGCACGGGGGGAAGTTGCGCACGGGGGGAAGTTGCACATGGGGGGAAGTTGCGCATATGGGAAGTTGCGCATGGGGGAAGTTGCGCATGGGGGAAGTTGCGCATGGGGATGATGCACATGGAGGAAAGTTGTGCACGGGGGGAAGTTGCGCACGGGGGGAAGTTGCACATGGGGGGAAGTTGCAACTGGGGAAAGTTGCGCCTGGGGAAAGTTGCGCCTGGGGAAAGTTGCGCCTGGGGGGAAGTTGCGCATGGGGAAAATTGCACATGAGAGGAAAGTTGCGGATGGGGGAAGTTGCGGATGGGGAAGTTGCGCATGGGGGAAGTTGCGCATGGGGGGATGATGCGCATGGGGGGATGATGCGCATGGGGGGATGATGCGCATGGGGGGATGATGCGCATGGGGGGATGATGCACACGGAGGAAAGTTGCGCACGGAGGAAGTTGCGCATGGGAGGAAAGTTGCGCATATGGGAAGTTGCGCACGGGAGGGAAGTTGCGCATGGGGATGATGCACATGGAGGAAAGTTGCGCATGGGGGAAGTTGCGCATGGGGGAAGTTGCGCATGGGGAGAAGTTGCGCATGGGGAAAGTTGTGCATGGGGAAAGTTGCGCATGGGGAAAGTTGCGCATGGGGTTTGATGCATATGGGGGAAGTTGTGCATGGGGGGTTGATGCGCATGGGGGAAGTTGTGCATGGGGTAACTTGTGCATGCTGGGTTGATGCGCATGGGTGGAGTTGCGCTTGGGGGGGTTGATGTGTATGGGGGAAGTTGCACATGGGGGGTTGTTACGCCTGGGGGAAAGTTATCCATGGGGGGGGGGGTTGATGATTATGGGGGAATGGCATACGGGCGAATTTTACTCCCGCAACGCGGGTACGCCTTTCGCTAGTTAATAATATACATTATGCTTTATATGGGAAAATGAAAGTGCCAATATCGTGGCTTTACTCGTGAGTAGGCAAACATGCCATTGTCCACCGGAAAGGACAAAATGAGAGGAATCCAAGACTTTGTCCTCCTTTTGAGGTTTGGGCGTCTGATCACCCTGGCACCACCAAACCCACCCCCTACAGTCTTTTATTGGAGGAAAATAAGTGAGAATACAATACATATCCAATTTTGAGAAGTTGGAGAGGCAAGGAGGGCAGAACCCCCAAAGTCACCAGACTATATGTCAATTTAGGTTGGATATCCGGAAAAAGTTCCTGACGGTTCAGGCGGTTCAGCAGTGGAACAAATTGCCAAGGGAGGTGGTGGATTCTCCCTCACTGGGGATCTTTAAGCAGAGGCACGACGAGCACCTGTCGGGGATGCTCTAGGGGGATTTCCTGCTGTGGGCAGGGGGTTGGACTAGATGACCTACTAGGTCCCTTCCAACTCTATGATTCTAGGATTCTATGAAAATCCCAGCTCATATCAGTCAAAGAGGAGGAAACAATGTTAGCTAATTAAAAAGCCATAGACCATTGAGAATAAATATATGGGGAGGGATATAAAGCAGAGTGACCAGAGGTCATAACTGCACAAGAGGACAAGGCACCCCAAAATGTAGTACATCCAATAAAATTTTATGGTTCCTGGCTTTGGTTGCCCCCCCCCCCCAGGTGGTGCTCATGCAAAAAGCATCCCATGCTACAGGTTCGGTACACCGATGTAGGGTGACCATATGTCATAATTGCAAAAGAGGACTAAGTCCCCCAAAATGTAGGATACCCAAGAAAAATGCAGCATATGACAAAATAAAAGCTAGAAAGACTCATATATTGCTTTTGTGTGCTTAATTTAAACACTATATTACTTGAAAACATGTTGCAGGAATAAAATTTCAAGAATATTTGTGAGCCCCAAGCAAAGCTGGACACCAGGCAATGGGACTGTGCAGTAGGCAATGTTGGGCAACAACAGATAATGGGGCAGTGGCAGGTGGCAGCGAGTAGTAGCAGGCATTTTTACTGGGCAGCATTGGGCACCACCATGCAGTGGGTAGTGGGCATCAGCAGCCAGCGGGCACCATTGGGAACCATTTGGCAGTGGGAATAACTGGATACTAGTGGGCAGCACTAGGCAGCAGGCATCACTGGGCACTAGAGGGCAGTGAGCAGTAGGCATTCTTACCAAGCATTGGGCATCCCTATCAGGTACCATTGCTTAGTGGGGACAAGGCCCTACTGGGCACCAGGCACCACTGGGCACTAGGCATCCTTATCATGCAACCCTACCGAGCACCAGCCACCACCAGTAGGGTTGTCAAAATTCTCTTCCACAAAACCAGGACAGGATCCCGTCAAACATGCCAGTATGTGAACGCAATCCTCAAAAACCAAGACAGTTCCATTTTTCCAGGACATATGGCAACCATAACCACTGGGCACCATGCTTGGCAAGCAGGTACTATTTCATCATCTGATTTATCTACACTTCATCACTATCAAAACCAGTGTGTGGATCAGCTCCTCGATAAGCAAACCCTGTGTATAGGTTGTTAATTCATTGAAATAGGCAGTATATAATTTATATTACAAGAGACATAAATGACTTTGGGCGCAATCCAGAGTAACTACAGGAAGTCCTTGCTCCTGTAAGAACAATTTGCTTTGGACTGCAATATGAATTTCGCATAGGTTTTCACTAGGTGGTGCAGTAACTACGGGTACATATAATGTTTCTTACGTGATCCCGGAGTTACTCTGGATTGTAGGGCTAGTCACTGAAGTCAAGTATCTAGATTAATCCGGTCTGATAGATCTTCTTTGAACCAAATGGTGTGGGGAGGAAGGGTGATTCTGAAACACACGTGCACAATCTGACATCAATGTGGAATGAAAATTCTCTGTTGGCTCAGGTCATCCTTCGATGCTGCAGTCATCAAGTGACAAATGCGCGCATGTGAACCACACCTACGCTTTGTTAACCTGATTTCCAAAACTCTTTCTCTGCTTGTCATTATATACTCATTAGTCATTTACCTTCCATTGTCAGGCATTTTATAAATAGCACAGAACAAGATTTAAAGGGGGGGGGAATACATCCCATCTGTCGAAAACCAAATTCTGCGCCTGCATCTTATGCCAACACACTTGGAAAGTTACAATTTCATGGGTGAGGATCGTTGATGGGTTTGTTGCTAATCGCTACAAAGTTATAGAGCAATGTTCACAATCTTATTTAAGAGAAGTACAGTATATAACAAAGGGGAATAAAGGAGGACAACTTAATTTGGGGTTTGGAGCTAGCGATGCAAAGAATCTAATAGAGTATTCCTTTTCATGCGGTTTTTGCAAAAGGAAAACGGAGGTGCATTTGAGAAAATTAATGAACAAACAAGAATCGATAAAAATAAAAAGAGCACTGTGGCTGAAAAGCAAAGCGCATCAAGGGAGTGGAATGATTGCAGCGCCAAAGATCGGTAAAGGAACAACAGAAAGAATGCAAAGTGCAGTGATATAAATTGACTTCAGTTTCGTTCTAATGGTGTCCTGCAATCTCATGCAGCCACAGCCCTCAGTGCTTAAAATCTGCACTGCTTTGCCCCCCACCATGACTGAGATGAAAATATGGAAACTCTTATATGCATACTTGTTACCCCAGTTCTGACAGCTGGAGCACATAAACCATTATGACAGCTTGAGTACATTTTTATGAAAAAACTTTTTGTCCTTTGAATCTCTCTCTCTCTCTCTCTCTCTCTCTCTCTCTCTCTCTCTCTCTCTCTCTCTCTCTAAAAAGCCCCCCTCGACTTATACTCGGGTGAACTGAAAAGTGGCATGATCAAGCCCCATCAATGCAAAAACAGTTTTGAGATATCTCCTTCCTTTCAAACAACAAAAAACAACAACAAAAAATAAAAACTATAAAAAATAAAATGTATTTTTAAAATACACTTTTAAAAATAAAAAATATGTACCTTTTAAGCAGGTAGGAATTTTGGCCTGAGGGTTGGAATTTTGGCCTTGGAGTTCATGAATTTTGGGTTTGGCATCTGGTCACGCTGTCCTATTCATGTCTACTCTGAAGTAAGCCCCATTAAGTTGAATGAGGCTTACTCCCAGGAAAGTGTGCTTAGGATTGCAGCCTATGAGTTCCAAGAAGGCTAGAAGGAAAAGGACCAGTACCAGCTGTATTTCCCACCCGAGGCTTATACTCGAGTCAATATGTTTTCCCAGCTTTTTATGGTAAAATTAAGTGCCTCAGCTTATATTCAGCTTATAAGTATACAGGCTTATACTCAAGTATATATCAAGTATATACGGAATATATATACTCAAGTATATATATATATACACACACACACACTTAAAGTAGTTATCAATTGAAACTTAATTAAAGTAATTATATATATAATTAAAACCAATAATACCATCGTGTTTATATACAACATTGTACATTGGATATTACTGGAAAAATATCAAGATTTTAAAAATGCATCCCACACGCCCCCCAGTATCCCACTGGAAGTTCTGAAAGTCCTCTGCGTGGTGTGACGGTAGCTGTTACCTGTTAAGTTGCGAGGCGCCATTAAGGCTTCGCAGCATCTCTCCTGCAGGATGGAGAAGGGAAGACTCTCCAGCGAGTTGCAGGGCAGAACCAGCTGAAAGAGAGAGAGAGAGAGTACAGCAAATGTTAAGAGGAAGCATAAGGGGCACAAGATGGCAGAACCCCTTCGGATCTGGGTGTATTTAACAGTGGATGTCTCAGCCTTCCTACACTAAAGGCAGCTGGTAACACTTTAAAGCAAAAACACATTTCCAAGGATTACAATATTTTAATATTATAAAGGACTGCAGATCTTAAGAATAAAATGGCTTGATCCTTGTCCTGTTGCCAGAACCTCAATGCCTGAACCTATGTGCTCATGCCGGTATGATGCCCACTATAGGGGATGGCGTACCATCTCAGGTGATGCACCTCATTTATAGAAAGCCGTCTTCAGGCAGGTGACAAAAGTGACAGTGCCATTTTTATTGTCATGATGACAGAGCTGGTATAGCGTAATGGTTATAAGCTCTGAGCGAGAATATTCCTGGTCTCAGTTTAAGACCGCACTCTTAATCCCTGGTTAGATGGCACTATTCCCAGCACAAGTCCTGTGCTAGCCTGGGGATGTCACAGAAGTGCCACAGGGCGTTTCTGCTCCACTGGGGGTAGGGGTAAGGCACCAGCTTTCCCAGACCACGACAGGGACAGGGACTTGTGAGTTGCGTTGGCCTAAATTGGTTAGGACTAACTCTTCCAATAATTCTTAGACAAACTACTCTGTATAAATGCAAAGGCTTTCAAAACTGGACAATAATTTTTTTTGGGATTGTGTGCCTAGATTGCGTGCCTTGCAAAACTTAGTGCTTTGCACCCCCTCTAGCTACATCACTGTTATTTGGCTACCCCACTGTTATTTAGCAAAAATCAGATCTTTGGTTGTTCATACTGCAACGCTTCGGCATTCCTGATAGGAACCGGACTTATTTTGAAAACATTTTGTATAAATTATGGACTAACTAGTACCAGTTCAGAAGTTTCCCATAACCTGGGCTTCCCAAGTATTAACCCTGAATGGAAAAAAGGGAAATGTCAGGGTCACTTTATGCAGGGTTCTGGGTCAGAAAGAAATAGGAGATACTTGTTTGGTTCCCAGCAACCACACTGGACAGGATGCGGATGAACATTGCATTCCCAGGGTGATCAGATGACTGGAAATTTCCAGATTTGTCCTCTTTTTTAGTCTCCTGTCCGGGTGTCCTCCAAAAGGGCTTCATTGTCCTCCATTTTGGAACTTTGCAATGCTGTGCAGTACCCCCATCATGTCACCTGTCATTGGATTCACATTGATAAGCAGAATCCAATACAAAAAATCAGTTTTGAAATATCTCCGTCCTATCAAAAGTTATAAATATAAAAATTATGCATTGAGCTCTATGGGAAAATGAAAGTGCCCAATATCACAGCTTTACTCGTGAGTAGATAAACATGCCATTGTTTGCCAGAAAGGCCAGGCTGAGAGTAATCCAAGACCTTGTCCTCCTTGTCCTCCTTCTGAGGTTTGGGCATCAGGTCACCCTGCTTATTGCTGTATTTCAACCTGGAGTTTTGGACTTGCTTGGTCTCAGTTCCCAAGTGGAACTGATGCATGAAGAATCCTTTTAATGGATGCTCATATATCCCATATTTGCTTGAATCTAATGCACCATCAAATCTAATGCACACCCTATACTTATAATCAAAATACAGTATTTACTCAAATCTAATTAATCATCAAATCTAATGCACACCCTATACTTATAATCAAAATACAGTATTTACTCAAATCTAATTAATCATCAAATCTAACGTGCACTCTGATTTGGAGACGGAATTTGGCTGGAAAAGGTGAGCGTTAGATTTGAGTAAAGACAGTGTGTGTGTGTATGAATATATATCTACTTCCAAATGCACTAGTGATGAGTATTCTAGTTACCTACAACTTTCTGTTCCTTCCATTCCACTGCAACTTCCCTGCTTCACCACCAGTTACTAAAGCATTCAGTGATTTCAGAAAAAAATAATCAACACCATCCAACTGACGCATTTAAATTTGCAATCCAGATTTGGGCCATGATCCTGCAGAGTGTGCTCCAGACTTTTCAACACAGGTGATTTATTCCTCAAAATTACTGCAGCTTCCTCTTTACAAGGCCTGTGACTATTTCACCTTGAGAGCAACAACCACCTGCCTGCCGCTCCCATAAAAGTGATAAGCTGATTAAAGTTTGCCATTCTTTTTGTAAGAAAAAAACTGACAAGGTCAGAAAATTATTCTGCATTTTTTTCTTTTTATCAGGTATGGGTTTCTGCTAGCTTGGGGTGTCCAGTCTTAAATTCTGGACTCCTAGACCTTTAACAAGTGTGTAAAGGAGGGAATTTCAGCAGGTGCAACTTCTCATCTCACAGATCACAAGCTGCACCTGATGAAATTTCCCTCTTCTACAAGCTTGTTAAAGGTCCGAGTGCTATAAAGTTGAAAGTTTGGACATCCCTCTTAGCTTAAGACCAAGGCAATGTCTACAATACAAATCAACTAGAGATGTTCTAGGACAGTGGTCCTCGGAACACAGACCACTTTTTTCCATGGATCAGCTGGGTTGCACATGCCAAGTTCGGTCCATGGAATGGGGGTTGAGGACCTCTGATCTAGGAGGATTTCCTGCTACAGGTACGGGGTTGGATTAGATGACCTCTTAGGTCCCTTCCAGCTCTATGATTCTCCAGCTCTCCCTCTTTACATGTGATCTCAGTCTCTGCTTTTTTTCCATGCACCAACCTGAAAGTTCTCCACCAAAGGCAGAAAAAGGAGGTGAATGGTCTTGCTTCCTTTCACATTTTTGGGAGATCACTGGTGGGCCCAGACCAGTTCGGTCCGGAACTTGGGAACTGGTAGTTCCCATTTCCCTGCCGCTACCGAACTGGTAGCGGCAGGGCCCCCCAAAAACCGGCCGAACCGGTTCCCTGGCGCGGCGCACAGCAGCAGCCGGCCAGGCATCTTTAAATTTTTAAATTTGCCGCCTCTAGCGGCAGTCTGGCGAAGAGCCCCAGAAGCCTCAGCAGTGTTCTTTCCCCAGCCGCTGAGGCTTCTGGGGCGCTTCGCCGGACTGCCGCTAGGGGTGCCAAATTTAAAAATACCCGGCTGGCTGCCCCTGTGGCTCCAAGCTTCCCTGGCCGGCCAGGGGGCTTGGATGGGGGTCGTGTGGCTGCAGCCCCCATCCACCGCTTCCCTGGCCGGCCAGGGGCTTGGATGGGGGTCATGTGGCTGCAGCCCCCCATCCACCGCTTCCCTGGCCGGCCAGGGGGCTTAGATGGGGATCACGCAGCTGCAGGCCACCATCCACCATCCTGACTTACTCCCAGGAAAGTGTGGCTGATTGCAGCCTGATATCCCAACCTGACTACTCAGAAGTAAGTCCTATGACAATCAATGGGACTTACTCCCAGGAAAGTGTGGCTGATTGCAGCCTGATATCCCAACCTGACTATTCAGAAGTAAGCTTCATGCCAGTCAATGGGGCTTACTCCCAGGACAGTGTGGAAAGGACTGCAGCCTCAGAGCACCGTCCTATGCAGGTCTACTCAGAGGTAAGCCACATGCTTAAATTTTTTTGAATTTTTTAAATTAAAAAATTCTCCCTGGCCCTGCCCGCTGACCTCAGCCCTGCCCCTGACCTCGGCCCCACCCCTGACCTGGCCTGGCCCCGCCCACTTCTGGAGAACCAGTTGTTACGGCAGGCTGGGCCCATTACTGGAGGAGATGGCCTCACTAATTTTACACTTTTCAACCATTTCCAACTGCTATGCTCCCAACTCCCATGGCATACCTGTGGACCTTTCGTGGCACACCAATATGCCATGAGACACTGTTATGAACTGACCAATGTGATTTTTTTTCCGCTTCCCTGCAAGCCTGGTTCAATTTCACAGTCCACACTATGACACTGACCCGGGTCCATTTTCCCCGCCACATGGTGCACACTGCATGTGAGATGCTGATCATAGCTCACTGAAGACCAGACAACCAAATTGCCTCAATGCACCTAGAGATGCATCGTTGCTGCAGATTTTCCTGTGATTTTGTGCTAAGGTTCATCTGCTGTGCTTAGCCTTCCCACAAGAACATATTTCTTTGTGCTCGAGACAGCGGCAATTTAAGGAATACAGATGAAGCACAAAATAGAAGAAGAGTGGCTAATTTTATACCCCTGCAGTGCTTTGAAATGCCCATCACAAACTCTCAGAAGAGGTAGCCTAGCGGACAAGACATCAAGAGACCACCACCGTTCCATTTATAAAATGAAGAGGTTGTTGTTGTTGTTGTTGAAATACAGTTTATTGTATTATAGAGATGAATTACCCGTGTTTACTCAAATCCAATGCACCACTGAATCCAATGTGCAGCCTATACATATATATACTTATATATACTTATATATACTTATAATCCAAATATCACATTTACTCAAATCTAATTAACCATAAAATCTAATGTGCATCCTGATTTTGGAGACTAAGGACACAATCCTAACCATGTCTACTCATATGTAGACATTGTGTGTACTCATGTGTAGACAATGAGTGTAGACATTGTGTGGGTGGTACAAGCGGTTAAGACACTGCGCATGTTAACCAGCAGGCCAGGGTTTGAGACTCAGGTCGGCCCCACAAGACAGGGTGAGCTCCTGTCCTTAGCCCAGCTCTGCGATGCAGCTGGATCCAATCGTATTGGCTCTGCCTTTCCATTGGACTAATTCAGTGGCGTGGAGAGGGGGATTTGCTGCTTGGGTAACAGCCATAACAATCTAACCCAGGCTTTCGTGCTTCGCATGCAGCATATGCAGTGCCGAGCACGATGCCATAGTCTCTCAAGACTGACGGAGGACTGCTACTCAAAAGTAAGCCCCATTTTGTTCAGTGGGTCTTGCTCCCAGGAAAGTGTCTTTAGGATTGCAGCCTAACCCTGCAAGAGTAACTACAGGAGCATGTAAGAGACATTACATGCACTCGTAGTTACTGCATCACCTAGTGAAAACCTATGGGAAATTCATATTGCAATTCAGAGCAAATTGTTCTTACACTGGAGTGAGGACTCCCCGTAGTTACTCTGGATTGTACCCTAAATTCATCTGGAAAAGGTGAGCATTGTATTTGAGTAAATACAGCAATTTACTTTTCAAATTTAAATAAATTGTACATAAATGAATATATTAGATATGTAACATATGAATTAATTAATTCAAATCAGTTAATCAACATTTTCTAACACAGAGAGGTGACCTTGATATATATTGATATGAAATTTTATCATTATACAGTGTATAATTGTAGAATATTAATGAACATTTTGGATTTAAAAAATACTTTTTTTACAGAAGGCATCAAAAACTGACAAACTGGGTGCAATAAGGCGCCATTGGCACCATATTGCAGAGCACAGTGAGCCTCTTCAGGTGGGGAATTTGGAAGAGGAGCTGGCTTGGGGTCCCCACACCCATTAGGATCTGCAGAGGGAAAGCATCCCCTCTTCCTCACTTTTCAAAACTGAGCATCTCACCAATGAGAAAAAAGGGATTCACAGTTTAGAGATGTTCCCTTGCACTGGACACTAATGAACATTGTGCAATTTATGGACACATCCTCTGGTACATCAGAGCCAGGCTTGAAACTACAACGTGTACACCAGGCAGTTGTTCTCAGCAAATGAAAGGACTGGAAACCTGCAGTCAATGCTGGCTGCATACCCAGGGTGACCAGATGCCAAACCCAAAATTCCTGAACCCCAAAGCCAAAATTCCTAATCCCAGGCCAAAATTCTTACCCGCTTAAAAAAATTGCCAAAAAATGTAATTTTTTTATTTTTGTTTTTTGGGTTTTTTACCGTAACTTTTGATAGGAAGGAGATATCTCTAAACTGATTTTTGCATTGGATTCTGCTCTTCAATACGAATCCAACGACATATGGCATGATGGGGTACTGTGCACTATCACAAAATTTCTAAATGAAGCCAAAATATAGGACAATGAAGTCAAAATGTAGGACACCCGGACAGAAGGCTAAAAATCCGGACAAATATGGGTTTTTCCGGTCATATGGTCACCATGTGCATACCCACAGTGAAGCACTTTCACACTGCACCTTGTTCAATGACACTTGTTCGTCGCACCTTGTTCAGTTAATGACACTAAGAGCACAATCCTAACCATGATTACTCAGACGTAAGCCCCATTGTGTCCAATGGGTCTTACTCCCAGGAAAGTGTCTTTAGGATTGCAGCCTAAATAAGAGACAGGCCATGAGTGTACATCACGCCAGTCTGAGGTCAGCTCTAGCCTGTGTCGCTGTTCATGGAGGTGTTGCAACAGCAGTGCACTATACAGCCTCCTCCGGCCACTGCAGGTCCATCAGTCACCCAGACCAGTGAGCTGAGCAGCCATGCTGGTGGCGCATGGCATGCACAATGTGCATGACATGTGGTAAGGATGCCCAGAGCAGATTCAGAATTTCACAGGCTGGATGTCAAGCTGACACTAGGGGCCAGCTTTGGAGGAGCGCAGAAAACACTGCATCAAATTTTTAATGGAGCGATGCTGGCAAAGAAGATTTCTGGTATTTTCTTTTTTTCCTCAAAAGCCACAATATGAGTTGAATGCAAAGGACGTGGCAGTATAAAAGCTAGAAACAATAATACGTATTACTTTAAAGTGGTTAATTTAAACACCATACTACATCTTATTAAATTTAAAATATTACATACAATTTATTAATTTGGAGACAGCTACATGCTGCCTGTTCACAAGGAAAAGGAGGACAATGAAGATTATTTCCAGGATGCAAGGCTTAAAAAAGAGGACATGTCCTGGAAGAAGAGGACATACGGGTAATCCAGCTCCCACATCACCTTAGTGCCTTATATTCCTTAATTTCCTTACATTCCTTGTGGAATGGCCTGAATGTGCCATTTAAGCAGCCCTTCCTTTTCATAGGGTTGCCAGACAAAGGGGGAACAAAGAGGTGGAACCCCTTTGCTCCCCATGCCTGGAATGTGTGGGGAACCTGCATAGCACATTCATGCACCTGCAAAATTTAGTGCTTTACATTACACCTGCTCTGGCTACACCACTGGCTGATTGAGAACAACTTCTGAGCCCCATAAATGTTCAACCTTTTTCAACTGATGTAAAGGTATGGGTCAGTGATGGGTTTCAAAGAAATTAATAACCGGTTCTCTGCCCATCTGGCAGCCACTTTTAACTGGTTGTTTTTAAACTTTATATGTCCGATCTCTCGTTAACAACCGGTTCTATAGAGTAGGCGCAAACCTGCTGGAGCCCATCGCTGGTATGGGTTCCACTGGACCCCGTGTTCAGAACACAGACTTTGCTCCAATTCCTGGGATGAATTTTGCTAGTCCCAGCAGTACACATTTTCCAAAATTCCCTCCTAACACTACAACCCCGAGTAACAATGGGAGCACGTAAGAGACATTTACACCGTCGTAGTTAGAGCACCATCTAGTGAAAACCTATGGGAAATTCATATTGCAATCCAGAGTGAATTGTTCTTATGTCGGAGCAAGGACTCCCCATAGTTACTCTGGATTTCCCCCTTAGTGTGTTTGTGATGGGTGAGTGGAATCTGGACCAGATCAATGCCATGGTGCAAGGAAAAGAATTAGGTTCCTTTCTCTGCATTCCCGATCCAAATCGGGAAACCACCCCCTCTGCAGTTGATTTTACAAAATGGAAAATGTCAACAGGTGTCCCTATCACAAAATAGGACAGGTGTCCCTATCACAAAGGTATCCCTATCAGAAAAATTTCTTGCCTAGTTTAGCAGGCTGAGAAACAGTTGTGTGCGATTCCACAACAACCACCCAGGAAAAGCAGGTTGCGCAGCCTTCCAAGCACCCTAAACAGCTCTTCCTAATGGGAAAGTTAAACCCAGCAAAGAGGATACAGAAATCAGTTTTAATCTCCATCTTGTTTACCGAGTAATCTCTAAATCCAGCCAAGAAGGCTTTTAGTAATTCAGCTTTAATGAGCTTTCTTTAGCTAGAAAGTAAGAAACAGGCCACTGTCTTCAGAATTTCAGATCACTTGGAGCCAATAAAAACAGCAATCCAGAAGTGATTTGATTCCATTCATCTTTATTGCATTCTCAGACCAGAAGAAAAGTAACAGATTTATGTTTCAAAGCAAATACATACATCTTGAGTATTTAAAAATTAAAGGTATATTAAAAGATTTTAAAAGTGTACATAGAAAAAATTAATTGAAAATTAAAATTAAAATCCAGAAGTGTGCATAGAACTTCTGCCAGTACACAGGCCCAGTATATAGGTTACCAGATGCCCTCTTTCTCCAGGCCATGTCCGTCTTTTTAGCCTTGTGTCTTGGAAAAGAACTTAAATATTCTCCTTTCCCTTCTGAACAGGTCCCTGAAGCCTTCTTGTAATCAGTAAATTACAATGTTTAAATTATATAGGTAATAAAGAGCACAATCTTAACCATGCAAGGTCCCACATGATATTTTAATTAAGAAGTTGGAAAAATATGGGCTCGACGGGGCAATCGTTAGGTGGATCCGCAACTGGCTCGATGGCCGCGCTCAAAGGGTTTTAGTAAATGGTTCTGTGTCAACCTGGAGGTCAGTTTCTAGTGGGGTCCCCCAAGGCTCTGTCTTGGGACCGGTTCTCTTTAACATTTTCATCAATGACTTGGAGGAAGGGATACGGGGGAGCCTGATCAAATTTGCAGATGACACCAAACTGGGAGGAGTAGCAAACACATCAGAAGAAGGAGAAACCTCCAGGAGGATCTGGATAAACTAGAATCCTGGGCTGTAACAAACAGAATGAATTTCAACAGGGAGAAGTGGAAGGTTCTGCACTTAGGCAATAAAAACCAAAAACATAGGTATAAAATGGGGGATACTTGGCTTGGCAGCACAACATGTGAGCGGGATCTTGGAGTCGCCGTGGATCACAAGCTGAACATGAGTGATGAGTGATGTGTCTGCAAAGAAGGCAAATGCCATTTTAGGCTACATTAAGAGGACTGGAGCTTCCAAGTCGCGAGAAGTTCTGGTTCCTCTTTATTCTGCATTGGTGAGACCTCACCTTGAGTCCTGTGTTCAGTTCTGGGCACCTCACTTGAAGAAAGATGCAGCCAAACTGGAGCAAGTCCAGAGGAGAGACAAGAATGATCAGTGGGATGGAAGGGAAGCCCTAGGAGGAAAGGTTGGGGGAACTTGGGATGTTCAGCCTGGAGAAGAGGAGGCTGAGGGGAGACATGATTGCCCTCTTCAGATACCTGAAGGGCTGTCATAGGGAGGAAGGGGCCAATTCGTTCATAGCTGCTTCTGAAAGCAGAACTAGAACCAATGGGTACAAACTGCAAGGAAGGAGATTCCGGCTGGAAATCCAGAAAAAATTCCTGATGGTTCGGGTGGTTCTGCAGTGGAACAGATTGCCAAGGGAGGTGGTGGACTCTCCCTCACTGGGGATCTTCAAGCAGAGGCTCGACGAGCACCTGTTGGGGATGCTCTATGGGGATTTAAGGAAGGGGGTTGGACTAGATGACCTACTAGGTCCCTTCCAACTCTATGATTCTATGCCTACTCAAACCTAAACCCCATTGTGTTCAATAGGTCTTACTCCCTAAAGTGTCTTTAGGATTGTACCCTTAGTTTTAAATTTAACACAGGCATGTGTCACTTAACAAACTTTCACTTAGTGACAGACCGCATATTAAAGTGCAACAAAGAGGATCTGATTGAGGCATCAGGACTGTCACAACATGAAATACCCAGCAGAAGTTTGGAGCTGTGATTCTGCTTGAAGCTAGGAAAAACATGACCCCTTACCCCGGAGAGGGCCATAGTGGTCCCAATAGGTCTACTCAGATCTGTGCCACCTGACAAGGGACACAGCTCCAAGCAGCATGAAGCTGCTCCATGCTGACCAGGAATGGAGCTAGGATCTGGCATAAATTCTGGGTGCTGGCCTTCCACTCACTCCCCCCCTTGGAACGTCCCATGACCCTCATACTGGCTGAGCTCGGCTGGCATGGACTTGCCTGCTACCACCCACTGCAGAGGCTGGATCTGGCCTCCACAGGACAATCCACCTCCATGAACTGGCATGGCTGACCCCATGGCTTCCAATATGTGGACCATCTGAATTTAACACTGGTTTAGAGCCATGCAGAAACTCCTTAAGCAACTTTGTATGTCTTAAGTTTCAAAACTTCATTGTCAATTATACTTCTATATTAACTTCCGGTCAGGTCAGTCAAGCTGCAGAGCCTCTGGGAAGTGAGACATCGCGGCCGATAAGTAATAATTAATTTCTATCTTCTTCATCAAGAAGAGTGCGCAGGGCAAACAGACGCCTTCTTAGGGTGAACAATCTCTGCAGTCATCGTAAAGTGACCTTTCTTTATTTTAAAAAATTAATACTCATGTCTTCAGATCCTCTGAGGTATGCAAGACAATCTCCTTTTGAATAATTTAAAGATTTCTGGTTGCTGGGGGGGGGATCAAAATGGACTAACTGAAGAAAACGGTTAAAAATGGAGCATTTCCGTGCCCGGATTTCGTAGCACGATCAAAATACGGTATTAAGTATTCATGCAGGTCTTTGAACATGTGCAGGGCATACTTGGCTGGAAAGCACTAAACGGATTTGCTGGATGACTCCAAGACTTGAGAGAGACGGATTAAGTTCTGCTTTGCAAGTGCAGCAAACAGTGGTATGTTGTTCCCCACCGGTATTAGCTGTTGGCAAAGTCACACAGCTGGTCAATGCGCCGTGACCCACTTGGGTATGGGCCTGAGTCTGGCAGCCGAGCCAGTTCAGGGTGTCGGTTTTCCAGCGTGTGCCAATCCGTGGCTGTAATCCAGGGATCACCCTTGACTTGTAAAAATGAGCGTCTGTGCTTGTAGGAAGCTATTTGGCATGCAAGGAAAATCAGGCCCCCATCCCAAGAGTCTTTTCCATGCGGGGAACCTGTGAGATACTATATTTACTCAAAGCTAACACTTACCTTTCCAGCAAATTCAGTCTCCAAAATCAGGGTGTGCGTTAGATTTGATGGTGAATTAGATTTGAGTAAATACAGTATTTTGATTATACTGTGAGTATAGGGTGAGCATTAGATTTGATGGTGCATTAGATTCGAGTAAATATGATATATAGTGAACAATGTCCATGTAAGGGTTCACAAATCACGGTTGGAAGAAGCAACCATCAACTTAGCCACACTGGGCACAAGTAAATAATAGTATTTGATGGAAGCCACTCAGAAGTTAATAATCATATTTACTTGAATCTAATGCTCACCTTTTCCAGCAAAACTTGGTCTCCAAAATCAGGAATAGATTTGATGGTGCATTAAATGAGAGTAAATACGGTATTTTGATTATAAGTCTAGGTCAGTATATAGTTAACTGTTTACTATATTGTGATAAAAATGTAACATCAACCCATTGCTGTATAAAATAGTTCAGTGTGATAAAAATCACAACCTAAACCAATTATCATATTATTGTTATCAAGCTACAAGCCCCTGAGAGCGGGCCTCCAAAATCGAAAGAGCCACATTAAACCATGAAAATAGTAAACCACTGCAGCAAGGAGATGGTAATGAAATTCTTCCCATCCAAATCCCTTCCCGCCCCTGCCTTGATCCTGGAGTTCAGTCTTGTTTCCATATCACTGCTGCTGCATGCCAATTTCCAAACTTTGTTCTTATCACTCACTGAACATCAAACGCTTGCCCGTTTTCAAGTCACATAATTTTTTCCTGATAGGGTACCAATGTGCAGGAATGCAAATGCGCACTGATTAGAGATCATACCCAAGTCCAGTGGCGTAGGTAGAGGGTGTGCCAGGCACTAAATGTTGCAAGGAGCCTCACCATGGTGTACATGTGGTCCTTCCTATTCAAAGCCATTCTGGGCAGGGCAAACAAAATAGAGGCGCATGTCTGGCTCCGAAGGGGAGGGTGGAGCTGTTTGAATGCCGCAAAAAGGCTTCCTGCAAAATACAGTGCTTTCCCCCCCCCCTTTAGCTATTCCACTGCATAAACCGTATGCAATGGACTAGGTAAGAGCAGTGCAACACAGTTAAGAAACTGAGCAACCAGGGATTCCTTGAATCCAATTTACCCTTTACTGCTGTCGTTTTTCTCCTTTGCTACATATACGTATTACATAAAACAGAGGAAATCATCATCATCATCATCATAGTCATAAACATCGTAATGAGAATGGATGAGAAGATATATGTGTTCTTGGAAATCTTGTGAGCTATAGACCATGAACCTCCCCATTCGCAACATTTGGTACCAAGAATTAACTATTTTTGCATTATACAAACCCTACAATCCAGAGCAACTACGGGAGCACATCAGAGACATTATGTGTACCCGTAGTTACTGTACCACCTAATGAAAACCTATGGGAAATTCATATTGCAATCCAGAGCAAATTGTTCTTACACCAGAGCAAGGACTCACCATAGTTGCTCTGGATTGTGCTTAGAGATAATTAATTACCATGATAACAAGGCCAGCGATGAATCAAGATGAATCAAGTTCCCTTTCAAGTGGCCGGTAACTGCCCTGCAAGGAGCTGAGCTCCTACAATTTGCAAGCGGGTTCACCTCAGAGCAATTCATAAGTGATGTTCACTTGAAGGAAGGGACTGACTCTGCCTCCCAGCTGAATATAAAGGAAAATAAAAGTTCATGACTTTTTAAAGTCAAGCTTAATTGCCTGCCACATTGCCACGGTAAGCAGGCTGTCTTTAAGCCGTTAACTCTGACTTAAGGGATGCTTATCTTTCCATTTAAAGAGCTAACCTCATTCGCCTTGAGACAAAATTGCATATAAATAAATCACGTACAATTAGGCTACACTTATAAACAGGGCCAGCAGGTGCGTTGTTCGGGGGCCCAAGAGCTATGGAGGGGCCCATGACTGAAGGACCATTTGAGTGTTTGTTACTAACAAATTAATACGGTATATGTGCACACACACACATACATACACACGTATACGTACATATATACACGTGCATGCACACATACATACATACACATGACCCAGTTGTTTTAATTTCAAAATAATTTTGCAAGTCTTAGGGGCCCCAAATGGGTTTTGTAACACCTTAAAAAATTTCTCTTGGAGGCCCAGCTTATAAAATATATATCTTACCCTACAATCCAGAGTAACTACGGGAGCACGTAAGAGACATTACATGTACCCGTAGTTACTGCACCAACTAGTGAAAACCTATGGAAAATTCATATTGCAATCCAGAGCAAATTGTTCTTACACTGGAGCAAGGACTCCCCGTAGTTACTCTGGATTGCACCCTATGTTTCATATTAATTATATAAATTATTGTATTTGTTATTACCACTAGGGAACTGTTATTCTGTGAAGTGGCGCATGTGGAAGGAGAAGTCCAACATCATCTAGTGCCCCTGTTGTTCCTGCCCCATGCAGGGTGACCAGATGTCCAAACCACAAAAGGAGGAAAGGTCTTGGATTGCTCTCAGCCTGGCCTTTCTAACAGACAATGGCATGTTTGCCTGCTCATGAGTAAAGCCGCGATATTGGGCACTTTCACTTTCCCATAGACCTCAATGCATATTTGTTATTTTTCATTTTTTGGCCATAACCTTTGATAGGAAGGAGCTATTTCAAAACCAATTTTTGCATTGGATTCTGCCCTTCGATATGAATCCAATGACATATGACATGCTGGGGTCCTGCACACCATTGCAAAGTGCCAAAATGAGGCCAAAATGGAGGACAATGAAACCCTTTTGGAGGACACCTGGACAGGAGACTAAAAAAGAGGATAAATCCAGAAATTTCTGGTCAAATTGTCACCCTGACTCCATAGGATCCTTAAACTGAATTGGAAGCCATACACTTTTATGGGGTGGGTCAAAAATAGTCCTCTACTTTCATGCACAGACATCGAGGACAATGCAACTGATGCATATTCAGATATCCAAACAAGCAGTTGTGGTGACCTTTTTATTTACATTTCAAAGGATGCCATTTCCCTGGATGGAAATCAAACAGCTCAAATATTCCACTCAACGGTACATCAATCAATACAAAGCCAAAGATGCACAGACTCAAACGTGCCTGGAACCCAGGCGGAAACTCAGGACTGTCTCTACTCCCAGCAAAATACCGCACATGACAAAAGGTCACATCCTCTCCGTCACACAACAACCCACCCCGATCTTGGCACAATTAATGACAAGCTGTAGTCTGGACCTTTGAAAAGTTTATCCAGGCAGGAATAGTGTACATATCTGATTGAAAATGTACATCTAGGAATTGCTCCTGCAAAGCGGACCTGGCACTGTCCAGTATGAGATTAGCTGGTTGCTCATCATGACACCCGAGTAGGAATTTTTTTCTGTTATCCGAACTAGCTGTACAATGTAGTTTTTCCACCTACCCCAGACAGTTGAGGGAGGTTTTGTGCATTAAAAATTGGACACTTGTGTTTAATAAAGGGCCCAAAGTTGAACCTAAATGCCAACTGTGGTGAAATACGCAGAGCTGAACTAGATGGGCTCTGGGCCTGATCCAACAAGGTTCTTCTTATTTTCTTATGGACCAAATAAAGTCCGAGGTGAACAGCCTAAGCCAGCAAATCTGAAAGAATGGCATCAAGTTGAGGGTCTTGGGACAAGGGACAATGTTTTTTATATAGCATTAAATATCATATTTGATCGAATCTAACACTGGCGCCGGCGGAGATCAGAGGCTGTGGCTGCCGCTGCCTGCCTGCCCTAGGCGTCATATCCGTCCATCTGCTGGCTGTGCCCGAGGTGCAGCCAACCACTGTGGACCCTGACCTGTCTGGACCAGGGCTGGTGGGTCCACAGAGGCTGGCTGCACCTCAGGCACAGCCAGCAGATGGGAAGATAAGGCGCCTAAGGGCAGGTGGACAGCGGCAGCCACAGTGGCAACCTCCGATCTCCTCCGGTGCTGGGCAGCCCAACTCCTTGTCCAGGCTGCGAGCAGGTGGAGAGGCAGTGGAGACACGCACAGGTTGGAGTGGATGCTCCTCCCATACCTGGTGTATGCTTCTTCCGAGATAGGACCTGTGTATGCGCAGGAAGGACATTTAAAAATGGCTGCTGGCCGGGCAGCCAAAAGTCTCACCATGCCGGCCAGGCAGCACTAAGTGCCCCCCACAAGCACCCTTCCACCCCCATTTGGCCGGACAAGTCCGTATTGGACCAGATGGTCCGGATGGCCGGACATGTCCAGCCGATTCTGGCTAAAGGGGAAGCCTGCTGCACGCACGCGTGCACACACACACACATTAAAGGGAGTCAAAACTCGGATCAAATTTCAACATATTGGTCCACCAGCATCTCATTTCAGATGGTCTTTGGATGGTTGTGCAAGCATTCAAAGCCAAGTACGATCTGCTGACCATGCAGTTTGCATTTCATTATTTCACATTTTATTATTTCATTATTTCAGATGCTAAACAGATCTATTAAGGAAAATCAAGAGGTGGGGGGAGACCAGGCAGGCAGGTGGAGTGCAAGAAATATTAGAGGAACCCAACAAGAGAAAAGCATCTCCAAACATTACTTGACAATTTATACCCAAAATGTGAAATCACAGCAGGGTCTGAGAATTTCTTTGGGAAATTGTGCCCAAAAGCTCATCCTGGGTCCAGATGAGGCTGAATGGATCTTGCCCCTCATATTTTCACTGCAAGAAAGTCAAATCCGACTCTTTTGTGGATCTGGGGCTGAGCTGGGAAAAGTGCTAAAGCGTCAGCCGTTGAGAACATCCTTTTAAAACACAGCGTGCGACAGGAGAGGGAGAGAAAACCTAGTAAATGTTTAAAAGGATTTATGGAACCAGCCCATCACTCCGCAAGCGCTACTCAGCCACTTTGGCTGCGCAGAGTAACTGAGCCACATATCCTGGGGGAAAAGTACATCCCTTAGCACGACACCCTGAAGGTACTTCTTGGTGTGAGAACTTGATTGCAGAGAGAAGAGAGCAAGGACAGGCAGAGGCAGCTGCCGTGTTAGCAATGGGCCCCGTCCGACCTTCTGGGTTAGTTACCTAAAGTCTTACTGAATGCACTTCGAATGGGATTTGGGCAAAGGGGTGAGGAGTGGATAAAAACTGTTGCTGCTCTTAGTGTAATAGTCCACAGTGATGAAAGTCAGCATACAGCAGTAGTTAAGAGTGGAGTAGCAGGGCTTGAATCAGTAGAGGTGCCTGGAATTTTTGACTATTAGGAAAGCAAAGAGCTTTGGATCATTAGGAACTTTTGATCATTAGGAAAGCAGAGACTATTTCCTATAGACAGCCCTTTATGGGGAAAAAATCTCATACTAGGAGCAAACACCCTTCAGCTCAATACGGAATTGGACTTGCTTAAAAGGAGTTTTCTTGGTGAAAAAAAAAAAATCAGCTTTCTTTACTAAAAAATCAAACAGCGTATTTTTCTCCAAGTCCAGCTCTGGAATTTTGAAATTCTGGCACATTCCAGATAACCTCACCAGGAATGTTCCAGTTCACCTCCTCCAAATTTCTCCAAATGTTCTCAGATGTTCTACCCTACCCCGCACCCAAAATTAACCCAACTAGACTAACAGCGCTGGCAGTTCCATTCTTCCTTCAAACCTGGAGTTCAATATTCATTCATTCATTCATTCATTCATTCATTCATTCATATATATCCTGCCTTTATATATACCCTGGTGTATTCCTTCCCCATTCCTCTCTCTGGACTTTCTCCTCAATTGGATCCGAATTTCATATGCTTATCGGGTTTGATTTCTAGAAATTGGTAGAAAAATTTATTTCTACAAAATTACAATATATCCAACAACACGGGTTTGCACAAAATGTGAATGCCAGCCTTCACACAAGATAAACATTTAATAAATGTTTCATCATAATAATAAACATTTAATGAGATCCCAGGAATTTTTCCTGTTCTCCTTTGGCTCGTAGATCCCCTTTTTGACTCATGGATGATGTACACCTTACCAACAACCCCCACAAATTGGCCATAGTGATATTGGAAAATGTCAGAGGGAACTTTGGGGACCTCTGGTGCTGAAGCACTCTTTTAGACCCAGACCCCAGTGGCATTGCTAGATTGGCATGGCTAGTTTTGCAGGAACCTGAACACACTGTGCAAGTGGTCCCTGTGCAAGCAAACAGTATTTAACTCCCACTGCTAGGAAAGGCACCAAAGGGGAGAGCAAAGGGGCACTTGCACTGTGTGTTCAGGAGCTTGCAAAAGTTAGTGCTTTGCATCCATTCTAGCTAAGCCACTGCTTGGGCAAGGATGCATTTTTTCTCTTGCATCCTCCTCCCCTAGACCCTGTGCGGAGAAAGGCACAAAGGAGAAAGAGATCTCATTCCCTGGGTATTCTCCCTTACCCAGCACCAATATAGAACCGCTTCACCTCAAACTGTCAAACTATTGCTACAAAAAAAGGCTGCAGAATTCAAATTCAGCCCACACAGTTCTCACACTAGCAGAGGTTTCCGCACCGTCAGATGGCCTCTTTTTACTGACATTTTACATATTTTTAAGAACTACGGAAAAAATCTGTTCTTCCCCCCCTTATGATGCTTTCATTTGATGGGAAGCCCTGGTGGCACGTAGCTCAAGCCCTGGTGGCACGTCAAAAAAGGGGTGCAGAAAGTTGACACTGGAAATCATGGAAACATTCATTTAAAAATAGTAATATATTAGTAATAGTAAAAGTAGTAATAATTCTTTTGTATATGCATAAACAAAGCAAGTTTGCAAGAAGAGAGGTAGGAAAATAAGTCTGGTGATGGCAGAGATAGGAGCAGATTTTCATTGATCCTCTTCCAATTTGTTGATGGGGGGACAAGAAAATTGCTACTCATCAACAGCCACAAACAGATTTTTGGCACAGTATCCATCCTGAACAGTAGCAGTCAGACTTAGGACACAATCCAGAGTAACTATGGGAGCACGTAAGAGACATTAGGTGCACTCGTAGTTACTGCATCACCTAATGAAAACCTATGGGAAATTCATATTGCAACCCAGAGTAACTTGTTCTTACTCCGGAGCAAGGACTCCCTGTAGTTATGCTGGATTTCACCCTAAGTGCTGACGCAGCAGGTACAGAGGGGATCTCTGCAATGGTGGGCTCCAGCAGGTTTGCACCTACTCTATAGAACCGGTTGTTAATGAGATATAGGACATATAAAGTTTAAAAATAGCCATTTAAAAGTGGCTGCCAGATGGGCAGAGAACTGGTTATTAATTTCTTGGAATCCCATCACTGGATCTCTGACCACCCACTTGAATCCAGTACTTTTCCCACTCTTGGGCTTGGAAATAAAACTGCCAGCAGGAAAGGAAGCTTTTCTCGTACTCGAGAACAGTGATTTTCAACCACACGTGTGCCATAGATGTTTGGGGGCTCATTGATTTAGTGGATCGGGGGGGGGGAGAAGTGAGACCCACACCAGCAGCATAGTGTGCCTTGTCAACTGTCAACAAATTGCTGGTCTGCCTTAGCAATTTTAACATCTTGTCAGTGTGCCTAGAGATGAAAAAGATTGAAAATCACTGCTCTGGACCCCTGAAACCCTCTCCACCTTTTCCTTTCTGTCTTCTAATCCACCTGTCCTAATGGAGGGTTAGGGAAAGCTGAGACTAGCACATCTCCTGGTAAAGTGGAGGAAGTATTTGGTAGGATTAAGTATGCCACATCAAGTGCCAGGAAGCTTAGACCAGATAAGAAATCACTGGAAAATTGCAAACACCCTAACCTTGAGTGTTGATAAAAGAAAGGTCAGGTATACTGATATTATATTTTATATTGATATTATATTATATCAAAATATTTTATACATAATATACAGTGGTGCCTCACATAAAGAGCTGAATAGGCACGCTCTTTAAGTGAAACGTTCTTTAAGTGAAGCAGATTTTTCCATAGGAAATAATGGAAACTCAAACGATTGGTTCCACAACCCCCAAAATATTCATATAAAAATATTAACTGATTGTAAAAATGATGACAAAACACTGGAATTGAATTCAAAACATGCATTCAATGTGCATGATCCTATGACGTCTACTTAGGCTGCAATCCTAAAGACACTTTCCTGGGAGTAAGCCCCATTTAAAACAAAGTGACATACTTCTGGGTAGACATGGTTAGACAGCTGCAATCAAAGACACTTTCCTGGGAGGCTTACCTGGGCTGCTGCTGGAGGTTCAAATGGTCGGTGGGGACACTTGGGGGCAGTTAGGGCAGCTGCCTCTTGCAGCTCTGGGCAACAGCCTCCAAGTTGGGGGCAGTTAGAGGCAGCAGCGCTAGCCGGCAGCCCTTTCAAAGAGCCTCCATGTGGAGCATCAGGTCTGCATAGCACACGTGCCCATCGCATGTTTGCTTGTTAAGTGAAGTGGAACTTGTTATGTGAAGCAAGATTTCCTGGAAATTTTTGCTCTTTATGTGAAACGCTTTATGTTAAGCAAGGTACCACTGTGTGTGTGTGTGTGTGTGTGTGTGTGTGTATGTATGTATATATATATATATATATATATATATATATATATATATATATATATATATATATATATATGTATATATATATATATATATATATATATATATATATATTCAACAACATGGTCCACTGTGGGCTGCAGTAAACAGAACATCTGATCCCCAAAATTAATATTACATGAACGCATTCCTAGTAATTCAAGTTTAGGTTACACTGACAATCACACTGAGTCCAGAAAAATCATTGTGTGTCAAACAATTCAGTGGAACTTATTCCCAGTGTGTGTTCATAGGATTCTAGTCTAACCCTACAATCCAGAGTAACTAGGGGAGCACGTAAGAGACATTACATGCACCCGTAGTTATTGCATTACATTGTGAAAACCTATGAGAAATTCATATTGCAATCCAGAGCAAGTTGTTCTTACATGGGAGCAAGGACTCCCCGTAGTTGCTCTGGATTGCGCCCTTAGTGTCTGTGTGGAGGGGGGGTAGGGGTAGTCAGGATGGGCATATTGGGGGTCAAATATCCAAGAATTATCAGACAAGGCCAAGTCAGAGAATCCAGAAAAACTACTGTATCTACTCGAATCTAACATTCACCTTTTTTAGTCGAATTCAGGGCACATTCCTAACCATGAAAACTCAAAAGTAAGCCCCACTATGTTCAATGGATCTTACTCTCAGGAGTAAGGCTCAAGGCTGCAATCCTAAGGACACTTTCCTAGGAGTAAGACCATTGAACACAATGGGGCTTACCGAGTAGCCATGGTTAGGATTGTGCTCTTGGTCTCCGAAATCAGGGTGCACACTAAATTTGGTGGTTAATTAGATTTGAGTAAATGTGGTATTTTGATTACAAGTAAGGGGTGTGCATTAGATTCGATGGCACATTAGATTCTAGTAAACATGGTACTTGCTCTTTTTGCAAGGAAGAAGCCATGTTCCCAAAATCTGTGGTTATTTCAAAGGCTTGAGACAGTAAACTGGACTCTGTCGATATTAAAACAGACTGTTGTTTAAAAAAAATAGCTTGGGGAAACCTGATTTATAAAAAGCAAGAGAGGCTCTGCACACTGTTGAAGTTTACCCTGGACCAAGTGTATGGGTTTTGGCACATGTGGCTCTTTCCACCGCATTTGGAAAGACCCACTGGAAACACTTATTTCCAGTAAAAGAATCAAGAGTAACACATTACTCAGAAGCAACTGTTTGAGAGCCACTTAGGTACAATCTAAAGCACAGGGAATAAAGTCAAAGAGGAAAAACAGATAATCCCCAGTAAGTGTCACTTCCTCCCCAGACCATCAGTGGCAGGGCTGGGAGAGAGAGATGGGAAGGACCCAGGACCATGTGCAATCAGAAAAGTTACGAGGATCAACCCTGATTTCAGTCACTCTGCCTCGCCTCCAACACTGGAAATGAACAACATGCGCAGATCATGCAGTCCGTACATGCTCAGATGCAACCTCAGACATAATGCGCACCAGTAGAAATTTGATGCGTTTTGTCAAAGGTGTCTGTTTTTAATACCAAGGTATTGGAAGAGAGGCGAATAGATGAGCTCTTCCAGATCAGACCCTGAGCCCATCATCCAGCATCCTGATTCCCAACGTGGGCAAGCAGCTGGTTCTTAGGAGTCCAGAAGCTGCCATGGAAAGGCCACAGCACTCTCAAGCTACTCTTTGATAGGATCTAATATCCAAGGTATAGTGCCCCTAACTGTGGAGGTTCCATTATATCTAATGGACATGGATGGAACTTTCCTCCTCCCCTTGTGAATACATCTAATCCTCTTTAAAACAATCTAAGCTAATGGACACTGCTACGTCTTGTGGCTGCAAATTCTATCAATTAATGATGCACCATGTGCAGTTCCTCCTATTTGTAACTCCTCAATCTCCTGCCACAGATTGGCAATACCAAGATCTAGGAGTACAGTAGGACCTTGGCTTACGAGCACAATCGGTTCTGAAAACATGCTCCGAATCCAAAATGCTTGTACACCAGAGTGAATATTCCTGTAAGAAATAATGGATACTCAGATGATTCGTCCCGCTACTGCAGTTGGAGGAGCAGATCTGAATCAGCACCCTGGGCGCTGATGCAGATCAGCATCGTAATCTGGATGCCTTGCTTGCTATGCAAGACATTGCTCACAAACTGAGCAAAAATTTCTTTTTAAAATTTGCTTGTCCTGCAAAGCACTTGCAACCCAATGTACCGAGGTAACAACGTATGAAGGAGAAGTGGTAGTGTAGCTAACGGGGGTGTGAAGCACTTACTTTTGCAGGGAGCCTCACTGCATCATGTAAGTGACGAAGGCTGCAATCCTAACCATGCTTTCCTGGGAGTAAGAACTATTGAACACAATGGGACTTACTTCTGAGTAGCAGGCATCCATCAGTCTTGAGAGACTATGGTATCGTGCTTGGTGCTGCATATGCTGCATGCGAAGCATGAAGGCCTGGGTAGACTAATACGGAGGATAGGCTGTTACCCAAGCAGCAAATCCTCCCTCTCCATGCCACTGAAATAGTCCAATGGAAAGGCAGAGCCAATATGATTGGATCCAGCTGCGTCGCAGAGCTGGGCTAAGGACAGGAGTTTACCCAGTTTGCTCTACGTCTGGGGCTTACGTCTGAGTAGACATAGTTAGGATTGTGCTCTTTCACTATCACTAATGGAGTCACTGCTATCCATTGGCTCAAAGGAATCTTTGTCTTTATGTGCAACTAACATTCCTAAGGTGCTGACGGGGAGCAGCACTAGTACATTGATCAGGCACACCTTCCACACCGCCACACACAGATCCCACATACAGACCTGACTCAGGCTGCTCCCCCCGGATGTCCCATGAGTTCCTCGGCAATGGAAGCCTATTCCAAACTTTGGCCAGGGCCCCACTGGAGCTCAAGCTAGTCCCCTTGTCCCCCCCCCCCCCGTGGGTTCCCTTGCCATGGAAGCCTGATCCAAACTTCCTCAGAAGTGCTCTTTTCTCAAGACTGTGCTCTTAACACAAGTCAACATTTCTGAGAAAATTTTGCTCTTTACCCAAAACGCTCTTTATACAAGTTGCTCTTTACTCAAGGTAGCACTGTGTATGTATGTATGTATGTATGTATGTATGTATGTATGTATGTATGTATGTAAGTAATAATAATAATAATAATAATAATAATAATAATAATAATAAAAAGAAGAAGAAGAAGAAGAAGAAGAAAGCCGCTCTTCTTGGATCTGCACAAATTATACACCACTACATCACACAGTCCTAGACTCTTGGGAAGCGTCCGACTGGTGATGTGAATGAAACCAGCACGAAATTGTTTGCTATGTATTTATGATGATAACAACAACAACAACAACAATAACTACAAACTGACTGACTACAAACTGAGGCACAATCTGTTGCCCAGATGATCCACTGGAATCTATGCCGAAAGTATCATCTGCCAGTGGCAAAAAACTGGTGGGACCACAAGACTGAAAAAGTGGTTGCCAAAGGGCAGGTCAAGCTTCTGTGGGACTTCAGGATACAGACGGAGAAGGTCTTGGAACACAAGACTCCAGATATCACCATCATAGAAAGCAGTCAGGTATGGCTTGTTGACATCGCCATACCAGGTGACAGCAGAATTGAGGAGAAACAACTGGAAAAGATCTCCCGCTACCAAGACCTAAGAATCGAATGACAGCGGATCTGGTGTAAGCCAGTGCAGGTGGTTCCAGTGGTAATTGGCACACTGGGCGCAGTGCCCAAAGACCTTGGCAGGCACCTGAAAACTATTGGCATTGACAAAATATCACTCTGCCAACTGCAGAAAGCCGCTCTTCTGGGATCGGCACAAATTATACGCCACTACATCACACAGTCCTAGACTCTTGGGAAGGGTCCGACTGGTGAAGTGAATGAAACCAGCATGAAATTGTTCACTGTGTATTTATGGGTTATAATAATAATACCCCCCCACACACAAACATATTCATATCTATTCTCCAAACATCACCCAGAACTGTATAAACCTTTGTGATTTGTGCATCGTTCCCCCACAACTGCCTCCACCCCCCCCCAAAAAAAAAAATAAGAGTGTGTTTGCCATTTTTTAAACAGGGAAAGTGAGATCCCTTGCCCATTTTGCCTGGCTTTCTCTACCCCCCATTCCAGGGTTACAATATCCCTTTTGAGACCAGAATTACATGTTATTACGATTCCTTGTGTACAGCAGCTGCCCCACAAATCCATGTATAAAAGGCATTAGGGACGGTTCTCTTTCCGGCCCTCTTCCTAATGAACGCTAGCATGAAATCTGTCATTTTCAAGGCAGCTGTGCGCTGGGCTGACATCTGCACTGCACCGTCTGCCGACCACAACCCGGAGGTCCCTTCCTAGATGACTTACCAGCAGTTCCCAAAACTCTTCTATGTGCAGAGGAAGTTCTGACCAGTGGCATAGCAAGAGGGGGTGCAAAGTCTACATTTTACAGGTATCTGAATGTGCTGTGCGAGCCGTTCTTCCTTCTCTCCTCTTTGTAAAGCTGTGATTTTCAACTTTTTTCATCTTATGGCACGGTGACAAGGTGCTGAAATTGTCATGGCAAAACCACCACTTGTTGGACCATAACAAGGCACACCATGCTATTGATAAGGGTTGCCATAATTTTCTTCCAATAAATCGGACAGGACCCTCTGTCCTATTTGCCAGTATGTGAACACAATCAGCCCCAAAATTGGGATTGTCCCTGTTTTTCGGGACATATAGCTACCCTATAGGGGGCTCAAATTCCCCCTATATGACTTTACTCATAAATGGCCTCCCCAAACTCCTGTGGCACAACTGAGGACCATCTATGGCACACCAGTGCGCCATGGCACAGTGGTTGAAAATCCCTGTTGTAACAATTTGAGATGTGGGGGAGGTCAAACACAGGCATTTGCCTCCCTGCCTTCCTATATTTGCCCCTATTTCCCAGAATGGCCCTGAATGGGAAATCCCACTTACTTGGCGCATTCAGAAACCTGCAAAAGTGTGTGGGTTGCCATATGGGTTGAAAAACAGGGTCAGTCCCAATTTGGGGGGATTGTGTTCACATACTGTCAAATGGGACAGAGGAGCCTGTCCCAGTTTTGTGGTAGGGCATTATGGCAACCCTACTGACACCCCTCTAGCTACGCCACTGGTTTGGAATGGGAATTGTTGTGGTCCAGCCAGCTGCTTTGGAGAGATCCTTTAAGATTTAAAAACTTTGAGCAATTCAATCGTCCTGCGAGTTTTAGAAAGAAAAAAATCAGAATATTTTGGGGAACAATTGGGGGGATCCTTGAACATTTTTGGGGGGCTAAGTATATATTTCAAAATCTGGGCATGTGTCTTGACCTGACTCAATAGTTTCAACTTTTCTCCAAAAGACAATTCTTTGCCAAGGAATGTGGCCAAACAAGAGCACCTCTGAACATGTGCAGAGTGCTTTCCTAAGTGGAAACCTCTCCCAGCAAGGGGGCTGCAACCAAGGGGTCCAGCCCCAAATATGACCACACTAATTGGATTAATTAAAATTAATTAGATGGGTGTGTGTTGGGGGGAATGGACCTCCTGCTTCCCCTGCCTGCTGCCATCCTGGGAGTAAGTTCTCTTGACTGCAGTGGGGCTTGATTCTGAGTAGACCTGCCTGCCTGCCTGGGTGGGATGAGTGGGGTTGGGCTGGGTGCCTGCGCTGCGCACTTACCTGGAGCAGGAGGAGGACGAGGAGGGGCGCCTGGGGGCTGAGGCTGCTCCCCATGGGGCTGGCTGGGCTCCCCGTCCGTCCTTCGCAGCCTCGACCTCCGCAGAGGCGCCTCCTCGCCTGCCCAGCTGCCTCCCTCCTGCCCGGCTGCCTCTGCACCGCCTCCCGGATGGAGCTCAGCCTCACCAGGGGACCAGCAGGGCTGCCAGCCCAGGCACCAGCTCCCCCTTTGCCCAGGACACGTCCTCCTTCCTAAGCATTGTGTCCTCTTTTCTAGGACATGTCCCCTTTTTTTGTCTTGTTCCTATTTTCCAGGACATGTCATTTTTAAGGCTGGTGTCCCCTTTTCCAGGACATGTCCTCCTTTTTAAATCCTTGCATCCTCATTTCCCAGGACATGTCCTCCTTTTTAAAGCATTGTGTCCTCTTTTCCAGGACATATCCTCTTTTTAAAAGTCGTGTCCTCTTTTCCCAGGACATGTCCTCCTTTTTAAATCCTTGCATCCCCTTTTCCAGGACATGTCCTCCTTTTTAAATCCTTGCATCCTCTTTTCCCAGGACATGTCCTCCTTTTTAAAGCATTGTATCCTCTTTTCCAGGACATATCCTCTTTTTTAAAGTTGTTTCCTCTTTTCCCGGGACATGTCCTCCTTTCTAAACCCTTGCATCCTCTTTTCCCAGGACATGTCCTCTTTTAAAGCCTTGTGTCCTGGAAAATAATCTTCATTGTCCTCGTTTTCCTTGTGACTAGTTAGCATGCAGCCTTCTTAAAATTCCTTAGATGCATTAATTAGCTACCTGGTGTGTCTTTGGGGAGAAAGGCAATTTACACTAAATAAATAAACAAATAAACAAACAAATAAATAAATAAATAAATAAAAGTTTTAGAATAGAATAATCCTTTCTTCTCATTGTTTCATGTACTTGCACATTACACAATGAAATTAGGTGCAATCCATTTTTACTTGGCAAACATTGGTTACCTATTACTTATTTTAATAATACGTAAAATGCAGCGCAATCCTGAGCATATCTAGTCAGAAGAACATCTTACTGCATTCAATAGCACTCTCAAGAAAGTGTAGTTAGGATTGCAGCCATAGTGTTAAAATAACTACATGAAAGCAATATATATATTGCTTGAGGGTTTTTAGCTTTTCTTTTCTCATGCCCTACATTTTTCTTGCATCTGATACATTTCTCCTCTTTATCCATTTTTTCTACTCTAGGGAAAACAGACACACGTTGCAGGAGTAAAATTTCCCCCACTGTGCATTGTTCCCCATGTGCATCATCCCCCATGCACAATACCCCTGTACAACATTCCCCCATGCACACCATGTGCAACACCCCCACACGCACCCTCCCCCTATGCGCAACACCCCCATGTGCATCATCCCCCATATGCATTCCCCATGTGTACCATATGCAACATCCCATGTGTATCATCCCCATGTGTACCATATGCAACATCCCATGTGTATCATCCCCATGCACATCATCCCTTCATGCACACTGTCCCCCCATGTGCACCGTCTCCCCATGCACTGTCCCTCCATGTGCAACACCCCTGTACATCCCGCATGCGCACCCTCCCCCCACTCGTACCATAACCCTGTGCACCCTCCTTCCCACTGTGCATCAGCTGGATGTTGATCAGTCAGTCTCCCATATTAAGTATAGGACATACGATTGCAAGCTATATGGAACGTAGAGGCCTCTGAGCATGTGAAGTGTACATCCTACCAACCCACAACCAGAGATGCACCCCACAGTTGGTACACTGTCCACCTGGCAGCTCTGCCTGCCTGGAGTGGGCTTGAACTTCATCCCCCATCACCAACTCCTTCCAGGTTCTACCCCAGTCATTCACAGCCTCACCTACTTTGCAGAGTTGTTGTGAGGACAGCTGGAGGAAAACCTCTGGCCAATCACTCTCTGTCTCACCTACCTTGCAGGGTTGTTGTGAGGACAGCTGAAGGAAAGGAAGTTCTTTGGCCAGCCACTCACTCTCAGCCTTGCCTACCTTGCATGGTGGTTGCAAGGACAGGTAACTGAAGAGGAAGACTGGGACAGTCACTTACTCAGCCTTGCCTACCTCACAGGGTTGTTGTGAAGATAGCTAAGTGTAGTATCTGAAGTTTTGTAAGCTGCCTTGGGCATTGGGCATTCCCATGCATTGGCATGGGAAAGGAAGAGTATAAATCCCTTAAATAAAATAAATACATTTTGCAGCAGTCCGAGTTGTGAATGTGGCAACAGACAGCTTCTGGGCATGCGCAGAATAAACTTTTCTTAAGGAGAAGTTAGTAAAAACAATAGGAATTGGAAACCATTCACGGACATTCTGTGCGAGAAAGGAATGATTATGGATTTGATGAGTACACAATTCTTATGTAACTCTTTATCTCCTTTTTCCAATGTTGGTTGGAGTTGTTAATTGAGATTATAGTTTCTTTAAGATAGACTTTTAAGTTGTAGAAATTGATACTAAATAAAGGTAAATTCAGAATTCTGTGCTAGCCAAATAACTCCCAAGATTATTTTTGTTCTATTTTTCTTTCTTGGTTTTTGATCTTTAAAAAAATTAATTAAAACTATCCCCCCCAAAAAGAAGCACAGAAAGTCCATCTACAACAAGAAAGTCTCCAACCAGGTGGGGGCCAGTGGGACTTCCCCAACCAGCTGGTTCCCTACTAGAGAAACTCAAGTTTAATTAGAACCCTGGGCTCTAGTTTCACATTTTTGCATAGGTTAAGTTAGCACCAAGAGCAGAGGGAGGGCTTCTCTGAGAAGGTATAGAATGACTTTCATTTCCTGCTGAGCCACCCATACATACATGCAACCAAACTCAGTAGAGTAGCTAGAGGGGGTGCACAGCCCTAAGTTTTGCAGGGAGCTTCTCTGTAGCACAAAAGCAGCCGTATTTGTCCATTAAGTTTCCCCCTGCCTGGAATGGCTCTGACGGGGTGAGGCTCCCTCCAAGACTGACTTCTCCACCCCCCCCCCTTTAGCTACCCCACCATCTAGCAGCATGCATGTCCATAACAAAACTGCAGTGACGTACGTGAAAATGGCAAGTACCACTTTGTCCAGTTCGACAGAGTCCAGAGAGAGGAACCAGTGCAAGAAACTGGTATGGCTGAAACTGGTCCCTGGGCATAGACAGTATGGGCGCAATCCAGAGTAACTACGGGGAGTCCTTTCTCCGGTGTAAGAATAATTTGCTCTGGATTGCAATATGAATTTCCCATAGGTTTTCACTGGGTGGTGCAGTAACTATGGGTGCACGTAATGTCTCTTGCATGCTCCCGTAGCTGGATTGTAGGGTAAGGCTGCAATCCAGAGTAACCACTGGAGCACATAAGAGACATTACGTGCACCCATAGTTACTGCACCACCTAGTGAAAACCTATGGGAAATTTATATTGCAATCCAGAGTAAAGTGTTCTTACTCTGGAGCAAGGACTCCCTGTAGTTACTCTGGATTGCACCCTAAATCCTGATTCAGCATCATTTAAATCAGTGATCTAAGTTGATCCCAAAACAAGCGCATCCCCTTAATATTAGTTAGGAGTCACTTAAGTACAGCTGATCAGCAAGATCAAGATGACCTCTGGAGTTTCCATTGACTCCAGAACATGCAATAGCATTTCCTTACACATTCATCCGTTTCCAAGCTCATTGCTCCCCTGTAGAGCTCCTGTCAAAATTGTGATGGCAGATTTTTTGTAGACCACTTTTTGATTATGGAAACAGAGAACTGTAATTCGTTGACACCAACAACAACTCTCCAAAGTTTTATAAAAGTTTTTTCCCCTTTCTGTATTGCAGATACTTGGGTTTGCCTATATGCAAAAGCAGATCATCTTCTACTGAAGGGGTCTTCAGTTTTTTGGGCCACATCAAATACCAAGCACAGTGTTGAGGGCCGGGAAAAACATGCAAATATAAAACTTTAATAAACACATGTAGGAACTAGTATTTGATTTCTTTATAGAACACGTGCACGTCCTTCCTACTTCAACGTCATGGAGTTTCTTCCATCATTGAAGAGGGTCCTGGTGTGCAACGTTCCTTGGTTTTGGCACATATAATGTCTCTAGATTTTTCCAACTCCGGGAACTGGGATCAAACTTTTAGGCTGCAATCCTAATCTGGGAGTAAGTCCTATTGAACACAGTGGGACTAGCTTCTGAGTAGACATGCTTAGGATTGCCATGTTAGGCACAGAACTGGGGACTAAATGAAAACAAGCATTTCATTAACAGGCATATAGCTGGCAATAGTATGTAATGAATGGGTTGTTTTCCTAGTTTTTTTTTTAATCCTGATGCCAGCATTTGTTTGTAAACACATTAAAAATATAATCAGTCTTAACAATACTAAATATTTTCTCAATTGTCTTACATGTTTTATACAGCTACATTTCCAGCAAAGCAGTTTAAAGACAATGATCTGCACTAAATTTATTTCAGCAGGTTCAAAACTGGTTCTTTCTGAATGTGTGAGAGATTCCAAACTATACACCCTTACCTGGGAGTAAGCCCTATTCAATACAGTAAGATTTACTTCTGAGTAGACATGCTTATCTAACCATCCATCTATCTATCAGATTGCACTGGGTTTCAGGCTGAACCTACAGGTCCAAGCTTGTTATACATGGATTTTTTATGCACGGATATGACTCAACGCGAATGGCCACTGCAAAATCCCAGTTTTACAAACTGTTTTTCTACTTTTGTAGAGAGGCAGTCATGCAAGCAACTGAGCCGGGTAAAGACAGGGAGTCCTTTGCATTTCTAATTACTGACTGCTTCTCTACAACAGTAAGAAAAGCTGTTTTTAAACAGTTGTAAAGGGATGCCCTTTATAACTTTAAACTGCTTTTATTAAACACTTTTTTGGTATCAAGGACTGTGGGTGGCGCAAGTGGCTAAGACACTGTGCCTGTTAACCAGCAGGCCAGGGTTCGAGACCCGGGTCGGCCCCACAAGACAGGGTGAGCTCCTGTCCTTAGCCCAGCTCTGTGACGCCAGCTGGATCCATTCGTATTGGCTCTGCCTTTCCACTGGACTCTTTCAGTGGCGTGGAGAGGGCGGATTTGCTGCTTGGGTAACAGCCTATCCTCCATAACAATCTAACCCAGGCTTTCGTGCTTCGCATGCAGCGTATGCAGTGCTGAGCATGATACCATAGTCTTTCAAGACCGAAGGAGGCCTGCTTTTTTGGTATCAGCAGGAAGTCCCATAATCAAACCCCAGCAGATTCTGAATCACAAACTTTTTATGCCAATAAAGGTTGTTGAAATTGAACTGAATCACAAACTTATTCCATGAGGAGCAATGAAGGAGCCAGAAACATCTAAGTGGGTCTTGAAATCTATTTTCCACTTTTTATCCACTGATTTTTTATACACGTGAGGAACCTAACACTAGAGGGTGCCCCAAACTGTGGCAGTAAAATCAGGTTAAAATTAGGGACTGATCTGTAGACATCTGTACTGCCCCATCATCTGGATCCAAAGCGGACTCCTCCTGCAGTTATGACAACCTCTTTTTGGAGCACGTTACTGTGCCCCCCTTTATTTGCATGCAGTGGCATAGCTAGAGGGGGTGCAAAGCACCAAGTTTGCTGGGAGCCGCATCACAGCATGCAAGCGGCCCCTTCCTCTTGGACCAATCCCTGGCTGTGGAAGCAAAACAGAGGTGCATTTCTGGCTCTGCTGGGGAGGGCCGCTTATGTGCTGCAGCGAGGATCCCGGATGAACACAATACTTGGCACCCCTTCTAGCTACGCCACGGTTTGCATGACCTATATTCGTCTTATGGTTCTGGGTTGTCTTCTGCATCAACATCATCATCATCATCTCTCCCTGATATCCCACACAGCTCCAGTGGGACCTCTATTTGCAGGCATACGGATTCCACCACCCCCTTCCTGCTCCAGCTCTGTTTACTCAGCTGTTATTTAAATATTCCAACCAGCCGGCTCTACCCCTGAGAAGAATCCATGTTGAAAGGGATCCTGTCAGTATTTAAGTCCTGCACTTGTTTTCTTAAAAAAGAAACGGCCCCTAAAGCTGGCTATTATTAGCAATGCAAAGCACAATTTCTTTAAGTGGAAACAATATGTTCAGTTCCTTGCTTACAGGAGGGGTACGAAGGCCAAACTTGGGGTCTCTACTGGCACATGAGAACATCAAAGCAAAAACGTGACACGTGTCGAATCTCGGGATGTGTAACCCACAAGACATGCGTAGTCTTTTAATTGGAAAGCAGTGTCAGCAACTGCAGTTAGGAACAGATGGGTGCAAGGGAGTAGGGCGGCGTCTTGCATCTTCTTCCCATCATTTTTTTCCATGTTCAGAATTATCCTCTCCCCGTGACATGTTTTCTTCCCATTAAGGGCAACACAGAACCCATAGGTGGAGTATATGGGGGAGTCTAGAGGACACAAGAGGTCTAGGGATGTCTACCTTGGTCTGCACCCCCATTACCAGGAGGAAGAAACTGAGGCTGCAATCCTATCCATATTTTCCTGGGTGTAAGCCTCATTTATTACAATAGGACTTGCTTCTGAGTAGACAGGTTTAGGATTGGGCCCTAGGCTGCAATCCTAAAGAGTAAGACGCATTGAACACAATGGGGCTTACTTTAGAGTAGACATGGTTAGGATTGCACCCCTAAATTCTGGTTTGTGGTTGATTTTATGCTGAACATATTTTTCTGGACTGGAGCCCTTCCCTCCACTTTCCTTATCTGCAACCAGCATTTAAGAGGATGCGGTTCAATTATTTCTCCATCAGTATCAGAAGGATGAACTGATCATGGCCTATTAATTTTCTTGATCCTTTATCTTAAATCTGATGATGAGTAATCTCATTATTGCTTCTTAGTTTGCAGATTTAAAGGTCATCCTCTTGGGGGCATCTTGAAGGCAGTTGGGGGGGAAGAGGGCTGGAGTAGGTGGAGCCCATAGACTGATGTAGTAGGGCTCTTATGTTATTATGGCTGCAATCCTAACCACACTTTCCTGGGAGTAAGTATTATTGAACACAATGGGACTTCCTTTTGAGTAGACATGCTAAGAATTGCATTGTATGGCTGCAATTCTAGCCAGTACTTTGGCCAGCATAAGTCCTATGCTGACCTGAGGTTGTCACAAAAGTGTGTTAAGATACTGCTGAGCCACTCCTGGCGGTTAGTTAAACCCAGACATGCGCTTGCCTCCCTCCATCACCACAGGAATGGGAAGACTGATGAGTTGTGCTGGCCTAAGTTAGGATTGCACCCTATATTGCTTATGTTAAGCGCAACAGTTCTAGGAATGGATTGGGGACAGAATATACTGTATTTATTCTAATGGGCTGTGAGTGGTGCAAGCAGTTAAGACGCTGTGCCTGTTAACCAGCAGGCCAGGGTTCGAGACCCACGTCGGCTCCACAAGACAGGGTGAGCTCCTGTCCTTAGCCCAGCTCTGTGACACCAGCTGGATCCAATCGTATTGGCTCTGCCTTTCCATTGGACTAATTCAGTGGTGTGGAGAGGGGGGATGTGCTGCTTGGGTAACAGCCTATCCTCCATATCGATCAACCCAGGCCTTTGTGCTTCATATGCAGCATATGCAGTGCATAGCACGATACCATAGTCTTTCAAGACTGACGGAGGCCTGCTTTTTATTCGAATCTAACACAAACCCTTTTCACCCAAATTTAGTCTTCAAATCAGGGTATGCGTTAGATTTGATGATTAATTAGATCTGAGTAAATATGGTATTTTGATTATAAATATAGGTGTGCATTAGATTTGATGCAGGGTGACCATATGACCGGATTTTTCTGGATTTGTCATCTTTTTTAGCCTTCTGTCCATATGTCCTCCAAAAGGGCTTCATTGTCCTCCATTTTGGTTTCATTTTGGAACTTTGCAATGGTATTCAGCACCCCATCATGTCATATGTCGTTGGATTTGTATTGAAGAGTGGAATCCAAAGCAAAAATCAGTTTTGAAATATCTCATTCCTATCAAAGGTTATGGCCAAAAAACTAAAAATAAAAAATATGCATTGAGCACTATGGGAAAGTGAAAGTGCCCAATATCGCAGCTTTACTCGTGAGTAGGCAAACATGCCATTGTCCGCTGGAAAGGCCAGGCTGAGAGGAATTCAAGACCTTGTCCTCCTTTTGAGGTTCAGACATCTGGTCACCCTGATTTGATGGCGCATTAGAGTCGAGTAAATACGGTAGCTTGGTGGTAAAGCAAGCAGACAAAGGCTGCAATCCTAAAGACACTTTCCTGGGAGTAAGACCCATTGAACACAATGGAGCTTACTTTTGAGTAGACATGGTTAGGATTGTGCTGAAACCCAGATTTGGTGTCCCGAATCCCAATAAAGATTTAGAAAAAACTTTATCTGAAATCATTAGAGTTCAAAAATGAATGAAATCTACAGACACAACACCCTCTGAACATCACTTCTTGGAAGATGGCAAAGCAGGGATCAGTGTGTTGCCTTTATGTTCTGCTTGTGAGCTTCATAAGACCACCCCTGCCCCGGCTTGGTCTTGGTCTTTTACAACCATATGGGTTGTAAAAGGAAGATACAAAACATTCTGCGAGACTCTTCACATCCGGGCCACTCACTGTTTGAGATTTTACCATCGGGAAGACGATATAGAGTGTTGAAAGCCAGGACAAGCAGATTTAAACTTAGTTTTTACCCAAGTGCGGTGATCTGGCTAAATGCAAAATTATGAAATCTGGTGGATGCAATGTAATACATATATTTTAAGTGTATAGTTTTTTTTTTCCTTTTTAAATTGTGTGTGTTTTGATTTGTTCAAATGGATATTTGTATATTTGTATATCTGTGTTGTATTATGAGAGAGAGCACCTCATTTCGTTGTTCTCATACTTTGAGTACAACGACAATAAATTTATCTTATCTTATCTTATCTTAGCTCCAAACTTAGGGTTGCCATATGTCCAAAAAAACAGAAACAACCCCAATTTTGTGGGATTGTGTTCACATACTGGCAAATGGGACAGAGGATCCTGTCCTGATTTTGTGGCAAAGAAACCCTATCCAAACCAAATGCTGGGGCAGGCTGATCCGGTGATCCAGCGCAGGGAGATGGTTCTTTAAAGTTCTGCTGCAAAATGATCATCTCAGTTCAGTTCAGCTCTCCAAACCCCAGGTGTTTTATTTGAGGTTAAATAGAAGAGGTCGGGAAAGAGTTTCTCTCCTGCTCCCCTGTAATATGAACCCTATGTGAACTAGCATATACAATAGACTTGTCGAGCCTTGCCATCGTGATAACAATACAGGGCTGGATATACGCGGCGCTGTGAGCCTGCGCTGCTGAGAGCGTGCTCTCCAAGAGAAAAGCCACACATGACACCTGAAACCGGGCACACCATAATTTCAGCTTGGAGAGAAAGCGAGCTCAAGGACTTCTGTTAATAATGGATGCAAACGGTTCCTGAAATAACATTGAGCAAGCGCAGGAGTGTGAGCGTCTTCGGAAATGTTCCCCATAGAAACCACGCTTACAATGAACGCGTGAGCTTTTGTTCACACTGATAAAGCTTGTATCTGCACAATTAAAAATTTCCAGTGTTTTGAAACAGGGAAAGTGACGAGTGGGAGGACAACGAGAGATACGGTCGTCCAGAAAGAACACTGGCCGAGCTGTATGTTTAGGACTGGATTCCTCAACCCAGGATGGCGCATGAAACAAGAATCCTGGCCAGTGTTCTTTCTGGGTAATGTCTCTACTGGCACAACGAAGAGGTGTGGTTCTGTTTGCTTAATTTTGACCATAGAAACAGATATGTTTTGACCTATGGGACAAAAAGGTACATGTGTGTGTGTGAAACGACAATTGTGAAATTGTCCAGGGAGGAAAAATACTTAAGATTAGCCTTCTTCGAGCTGAGATTAGCCTTCTCCTGTAGGTGTAAAATTTGTGGAGGCAAATCAGGAGTTGCTCTGATATCAACCATAGTCCCCCCTTCACTGTTTTAATTCCGATTGCCCATTTGCACTATTTGCTGGATATACATAGAAATGTGTATCTCCAGCAAATATGTATTTCCCATTATAACAGTGCCCTGCTTGGCAAGAGATGATCAACACTTCCTGCCCTGCAAGTCAATAACCTGTTCCTTAGTTATCTGCCCCATCAGTATTTGGACCTGGAATGCTGAACAGTTTTGTTCTACCTTTGCAATGCTCTTTCCAGGCTTGACACCCAGTCCTACACCCTTTTGTACTAACTTAGAGCACAATCCTAACCATGTCTACTCAAAAGTAAGCCCCATTTTGTTAAATTGGTCTTACTCCCAGGAAAGTATCTTTAGGATTGCAGCCTTAGACCTTATTATTCTGTTTTCCCTCTTGAACTGCTTTGTGCTGTAGGTACATCTGCTATTTATTCTTCATTGATTTATTTGACCACCATTTAAAAAAAAAACAACTCTGTTATGCATTTTGAATTATATTCTGAATATATTTATTTTTAATTTGATATTTGTAATCAAACTGGGAAGATTTGTCACTGATTGGGTCCTGGGTTCAAATCTTACCTACTTGCTTGAGAAGCTTCCTGGTGGAGCTACCTAGCCGGCCACAAAGGGACCATTTTTTCCCAAGTCATTCGTCTTCTGCCTCCACCTGCTACTGTAATGAGTTACTGAAAGTGTTTATCAATCCCACCTTTTATCAGGGACTGCTGTGCCTACCCTAATGCCAGCTTAATTAGATTTAAAAGGGAGATTTAAAACCGCTCAGGGGAACTGAATAGAGAACAGTTTGTTTGGACTCAGGAAGGACGGAAAGAATGTGATAAATAAAGCGGTCGCCAGGCTGACAAGCCGCAGAATTAAGTCCCCGAAAATGTGGCCGGAGGATCAGAGCCACACTCGATGTGAGCAGAAAGCTAAAGGAATCACACATCCTTATAGAAATATAGAGGCTTTTTAAAAGGGAAATAAAAGGGACTTCATAGACAAGGGCTGTGGGTGGCGCAAGCGGTTAAGGTGCTGTGCCTGTTAACCAGCAGGCCAGGTTTCGAGACCCGGGTCGGCCCCACAAGACAGGGTGAGCTCCTGTCCTTAGCCCAGCTCTGCGACGCCAGCTGGATCCAATCGTACTGGCTCTGACTTTCCATTGGACTAATTCAGTGGCGTGGAGAGGGGGGATTTGCCGCTTGGGTAACAGCCTATCCTCCATATCAATCCAACCCAGGCTTTCGTGCTTTGCATGCAGCGTATGCAGTGCTGAGCATGCTACCATACTCTATAAGTTTCCCATAGGTTTTCATTAGGTGGTACAGTAACTATGAGTGCATGTAAAGTCTCTTACCTAGTTGCTCTGGATTAGGGAGTAAGGCTAGCACTCCACATATACCTCTAAAAGCACTAGTAGGATTACCAAAACTTTTGGGAGTCTTGAAATTTAACCATCTCGGTTTGAAAACAGCAACTCTACTAAAAAAAAAAATATAATGCAAGCATGTATCTCCACAAAGATGTTGTTCCCTCCCTCCTCTCCCAAGGTTGGGTGCATGCCGTTGAATGCAGAAACGAAGGCTGCAATCCTAAACACACTTTCCTGGAAGTAAGCCCTATTGAATATAATGGGACTTACTTCTGAGTAGACAAGCTTAGGATTGCACCCTAATTTGGCAAAAAGTATCCTTGCAAGTTATCCAAATTCAAAATGTTATCCTCCCGAAAGGTCCATTGTCTTTCAGCATCTCCAATGTAGTGCTGTTAAATTGAAGGCAATTAGTAGGATAAAACAAAACAACTAGAGGCCAAAATCTTCAGTGTGCAATCTCATTCTTTTAACATTATTGATTTAAGGTTCATATGCAAGCGTTACAGTCCAGCTGGGTGTTCAGTAGTACGAGTATACAACGACAAACCTGGGTATCTCACAATGCGGAAACAATGTACGTGATGGGAAACCAGTTGATCCAGCTTTTAGATGATGATGTCTGTATGCTATATGTGTATATTTTTAGGTGCAAACAAAAAGTTAATCTAAAAACAGGAGGAAAGTCCTGTTTCAGTCAAGATCCGGATCAAGGTAGGATTAGAAGAATTATTAGTGGTACAGAAGCCTGCAAAAACTCTTCAGCAATGCGCAGTGGGTCTGCTTAGTGCTGCCTCCTAAATATATTTTCTGGGAAAGTGTCTTTAAATGAGCATACTCATGATTGAAGCCTTATTCCAGCTTGGGGTTGCCATAAATCTCTTCCACAAAACCAGGACAAGACCCCCTATCCTATTTGCCAGTATGGGAACAATCCCTGGAAATCGGGACAGTCCCAGTTTGGGGGAACATATAGCAACCTTATTCCAGCTGATGATTTGGGAATGGGTCGTGCACAGTGGTGGGCACCAGCAGTTTCGCACCTACTCTATAGAACTGGTTGTTAATGAGATATAGGACATATAAAGTTTAAAAATAGCCATTTAAAAGTGGCTGCCAGATGGGCAGAGAACCGGTTCTTAATTTCTTTGAAGCCCATCACTGGTCATGCAATGGGGAAAGGGGCTATTCCCATTCAGCTAAAGTGGGGGGGACATCACTTGGGCAGTGACTATATTTGGATGAAAGCACCCCCCCCCCCAAAGTGGTGAGAATGAAGTTGAGAGGGTATATTTGCTCCTGAAGAAAGGGTGCCTGCGGGACTTGTGTTGATATAGTCTATAAGGGAACTGCAGAAAGTGCTCTTAAAATATACTGCTTTTCCTGCCTCCCGCGCCAATTAATCACAAATATAACCAAGCGCCTTGCTGAAAAAACCTTGCTCAGCACCCCCCCCCTCCTTGAAAAACACTGTAAATGTGCTCTGGCTGCAAGACCAGGGTCTTGAGTGAGCCCCTGCACACGTTTTGCAGGCTCCCCTCTACTACTCTCTGCGGCTCTGGGTGACTGCATGTCTCTATTTATGCCCTGCAAGGCAACAAACCATTTGATCCTTGCAGTTGTTTCCGAACTGAACATCCACGCAAGTGGGGGGGGGGGAATACGGGGGAACAGAGCCATTAGCATCAGTTCAGCTGACAAGAAGGGCTTCGGTTATTGTATCTCCTGTCACTCCCGATATATTTTAAGCGCAGGGTGCATTGTCTACTTTTAAATGGAACGCTCTGGCTTAAGAACAACATGTGTTGGGAATAGAAGAGAGATGTTTGCCTCCTGTTAGCAGCTGACTGTATAGGATCTGAATTTGCATGGGACATGTGCAAGTATGGGGTGGGCAGCTGAGGAATCAGTTGTCATCCAGCCAAGCCCAAACTTTTTCCTCCTATAGTACAGGCATCCACTTGAGCATGCAGATATGGGATCTACACATCCAGTTTTTTGGGGTTCTCTATAGCTCACGTGCACATTATTGTCACATACAGAGCAATCCTGTTTGTGTCCACTGGGGAGTCAGTTCCATTGAGTTCAATGGGGCTTACTTCCAGGAAGGTGGTCTTAGGATTGCAGCCTTAGGTGCCAAGCAAGAAGGTTTATTCTACAGGACACTATAAGCATGCCACCTTATAGCATCCTGTGCAGACAGCCTGAACACTTGACAACACGAGACTGAACATCAACAAGGAAGCAGAAAGTTAACTGCTTCCTATTAATGTTATATCTAGTCTTATCAAGCATTCAAGCAGTACATCTTGTTATAACCGTGTATGTTTACGGTGACCTGTGAAAGGAAAATTTTTCACAGAGGTAAGCACTTACATGTTGTGGCACATGGAGAACGTGGCACTCTTCGGGTATAGTGTTCCTCTATATATGGGACAAGGCCTTGGAACAGATCCCTCATAGAAACAGATGGAGACCTCTGTTCTGGAAGGTTCCAGACTGGCTTCAAGGGTAAGTATCATTCTGTATTGCCTATATTTACTGGCCATGGATTTAAGATCTAGACATGGTTTTTTCAAGCCTTACCTGGTGATGTTACTCTGGCTTGGTTAGGGTTGCCATATGGACTCTCCCTCACTGGGGATCTTCAAGCAGAGGCTCGATGAGCACTTGTTCGGGGATGCTCTGGGGGATTTCCTGCTGCAGGCAGGGGGTTTGGACTAGATGACCTACTAGGTCCCTTCCAACTCTATGATTCTATGTCCTGAAAAACAGGGACAATCTCTATTTTGGGGGGTTGTGTTCACAAACTGACAGAGGGTTCTGTCCCAATTTTGTGGAAGAGAATTATGGCAACCCTAGGCCTGGAATGGCTCCAAAAGGATGAGGCTCCCTCCAAGACTGACTGCTCCACCCCCTCCAGCTATGCCACTGACTCCCAGCCCAACCCACCTACTGCCATGGATTGGACGTGAGATGATGTCCTTTTTAAAAAATCCCCAGATAATCCTGCAGACTGGTGGCCAAATTCAATTCTCATTTATACCACTGCAATAAGTCCATAAGATCCCCTCAAACTATTTCTGGCGTGGATATAATGACCAACGCTCTTGGCACCTTACCTGGCACCTTATCATGTTATTCCCTTCTGCATATCTTCTTGTTCTTTTTTTGTCTGCTTCTGGTCATTAATACGATATAATGTTTCTGGTACATGTTGCTCCAAATTAAGGCATCAGCACCGATCACAAGGAGATCTGACAGCCATGTGACTGATGTACACACACGCGTAACCGAAAGCAATAGCTCATAGCTATCCTCACTGAAACAGACAGAAAGATGTCAGGGGGTGGCCATTGTTGTTATTTGGCACTCCTCGAGAGTCTGCCGTATTTATCTGCGCAAGAAAATACTTCGTTCATGCGCTGATGGTGCTGTTCCAAATTGGCTTCATTGCGAGCTGGAAAGCTGACAGAAAGAGCACGTGGAGATCAAGATGCTCTGATTGCTTGCAACATCTCAAACTGGGACAGGTTAAATGTATAAAGAGACAAAACGTGCGGCATGAATCGACCCTCCATGAGCTGGCGACACGCCAGCAGAGTGCCAAGAAATTCCCGGCAGGTGGGAGATTGAAGGGCTGTGGGAGTTCTGGAAACACCTGGAATACCTGGGGAAATTTCTGGTGGCGCATGGGAACATCTCTCTGCTCCCAGGGCCCAGGTACAAATCAGATTTACTTCTTTTAAGGAAACCACTAAGAATAAATCTTTTTTATTGGTTTAAAAGACCTGGGGGGAAGAGGAAGCCGATTCACAGCTGCTGTGATAATAAATTTCAGTCCAAAGACCAGCCTACCCATGCCCTCTTTCTCCTATACAGGTATCCCCCTCTTTCTGATGGTTTGTTTTCTGATGATCCACTCTTTCAACGCCTTTCAATTACACCCAGAACTCATTCAACACATGTTCCGCTCTTTCAACCTTTCTCTGCTGTTTTAAAGGCAAAAATTGCCCTCCCGGTGTTGTAGCTCCTGGTCTAATTCCATTCCCAAAGGAGTTAATGAGAATCCATTTGCAGAAATCGTTGCGCAGCAGCAGAAGGAATTTGCAAGATAAAAGGGGCATTTGCTTAAAAAGCATTGGAAGCAACATTTCGATTGGGTTTCACTTTTCAATGGTTTTTACTTTTCGGTGGTGCTCCGATCCCTAACCCAACCAATAAATGGGGGACAACTGTACTCAAAGCTGCTGGTGGGAGCCCTAAGGGGTTTGTAGGGCTCCATGCCTTGACTGTTGTACAAATCTTGATGCTTACAATGAGGAAAACCAGGATTTGTCTCCTTCTTTGAGTTCACTGATGACCAGTGGTGTATTTATCACCACTGGTTCCACCACCCTACCCTTTGCTACTTGGAGCCACAAATCAGTCTTGAGAGTGCCCCCACTGGGGGCATGTCTACCCAGGATCTGAATGCTGGGTAAACTAGACTTCTGCTTTGAGACTTACCATGGTGGAGGCCAAGTCTACCTAGCATTGGATGGGACATTCTAGAACCCCTAACCCAGTGCTTTTCAATCTTTTCCATCTCATGGCACACTGACAAGGCACTAAAATGATCAAGGCACACCATCAGTCTTTTGACAACTGACAAGGCACACCAAGACACACTGCTGGTGGGTTCACATCCCTTAATGGCCCTATTAATAAATATTATCTAACAAATAAATAAATGTTCTAACCTCCCACGGCACACCTGTGGACCACGCAGGGCACACCAGTGTGCCAAGGCATACTGCCCTTGAAAATCACTATCATAGAATCATAGAGTTGGAAGGGACCTAGTAGGTCATCTAGTCCAACCCCCTGCTTGCAGCAGGAAATCCCTCTAGAGCATTCCCGACACCTACCCTAACCCCTATGTAGGACAGCCCCCCACAGCCTGCCTTTGGTCCACCGCTGTTAATGACTTGATTTTGCAACAAGGAAGTTCCCGGCTCGCTTATAGTTTTAAATCTGCTGATCAAACAAGTTGTAGCTCATCATATAATTTCCCTAAAAGACAGCAAAGGCTTCTCTTAAGCCTTACTACCAAGGCTTAAAATAGTAAGCCCAGCTTACTATTAACTCATAAAATACTATGAGTTGGTTTATGCTTGCCTGGTGTTGTCACCAGCCTAATATTCACATGTACAGAAAAATGTATCAGGCAAGACACCGTCTGTATTATAGATGTGCTCGGATGCAGAAAAACCATCTTAATGGCCATATCAAGATTCTTTCTGTGCCGTATTTTTAATGTGTACCCGCACTCACACACGCTGGGAAAACGCCGCACAAAACTAATCTTGATATAGCTGAACAAGATTGCTGCCGGCTGTTTTGTTGGAGTGCCTCTTTTGCATTGGTAATGTAGCACTGGTGGGGAGGAGAGGTGTGAATAAAACCGAGGATTTGAAAATCTGATGGCAAACGCACATACGGACCCTTCCATATTTGTAACTGCTGGGATGGTGGGGGATACACGACGCAACCATTCCTTTTCAGAAGAGACCAGGTATTCCAGAGCTACGTTACCTGGAGAGAAAAATTTTGGTAGCACCCTTCGGTGGCCTGGGTTCGGCTTAGCATTGTGCAGGTCTGATGTGGTTTATAACAATTATTCAAACACCTGGTGATATTTTATTTCTGATTGTATCTCTAGGACATCTAGTACTTAGCAACAGCTGCAACCCTGACCTTTACTATTTCCCCTTTTTTGTGGTGCTCTTGCTTTTATTGTTTGTCCTATATATCCAGAACACACACACACCATTGACTGGCCCTTGGGGAGGAAAACTAGGCAGGGGGAAGAGGGCATTTCAGGTCTGGAGGAGAGGCAAGGATGGCAGCAGAGGATATATCTATTCTAAACCCCCTTCCACACTTGAAAGCCCTACACTGACCCTACAATCCAGAGTAACTACAGGAGCACGTAAGAGACATTATGTGCACCCGTAGTTACTGCACCGCTTAGTAAAAACCTATGGGAAATTAATATTGCAATCCAGAGCAAATTGTTCTTACACCAGAGCAAGGACTCCCCGTAGTTACTCTGGATTGCACCCTGAGTCAAGCTCATTTCATACAAAGGGCCAAAGTTAGCATTAACGGTGTCTCTTAAGGGCCAGAGTCCAATATTATGCATGTCTACACAAGGTAAGTCCCGTTAAAGTCAGTGGAGCTTACTCCCAGGAAAGCAAAGACATGATTGTGGGCATATTACTCAGAAGCAAGGCCCGTTATAATTAATGGGGCTTTACTTCCAGGAAAGAAGTCTTTCCTACTTCCAGGAAAGAATGCATCCCAAAGGTATGCGTATCTGCTCTGAACCATTATAGTCAATGGGGCTTACTCCCGGGAAAGTATGGACTGGATTGCAGGTATGTATACCAAGCCTATGTGTGTTCATTCAGAAGCAAGTCTCATTATAGTCAATGGCGCTTACTCCCAGGAAAGTGTGGACAGGATTGCAGGTATGGATCCCAACACTATGTGAGTCTACTGAGAAGCAAGTCCCATTATAAATAATGGGGCTTACTCCCAGTAATGTTGCAAGCACAGATCCCAAGCTATGCATATCAGAACCATTATAGTTAATGGGGCTTACTCCTAGGAAAGTATGGACATGGTTGCAGGTACAGATTCCAAGCTTATGCTAATCTATTCAGAAGCAAGTCACATTATAGTTAACGGGGCTTACTCCCAGGAAAGGACAGGGTTGGAGGAACAGATCCCAAGGTGATCTCTACTCAAAAGCAAAGCCCGTTATAGTCAATGGGGTTTATTCCCAGGAAAGTATGGTTGCAGTCTTGAGTTCCAAGCCTATGCTTGTCTACTCAGAAGCAAATTAACAGGGCTTATTCCCAGGAAAGTTTAGACAGGATTGCAGGGTTGGAGCCTTACCTTTTATGGGGCCAGGCACTATTCTTCCACCACTCTGCCTCTTGGTGCAAGGGGATCACGGCGAGGAGTGCAGCTGTGACTTCATTCACTGCTGCTGGCCACCACAGAGTATGCCACCACCCAGCCATCACCCTGGCTGGGTCCCCGCTGGGTGTGCAACCTGGCTGGTGAGTGCCTGACCTGCCCACCATGCATGGTTGCCATGTGGGAGGTGGGTGCTGGCGGGCACCTGGGGGGGATTGGCTTGTGGGCTGGATGAAATGGCTCAGTGCGCCAGATGCAGCCTGTGAGCCTTGTGTTTGACACCTGTCTCCTGTAGGAATATACGTATAAATAAGTGAATACACCATATGAAACCTATAAATGAACCATATCAATAACCAAATACAGCTATTACAGCTGCCAGGGCTCAACATAAGAGAACAAATGTTCCTTATCCAAAGATCTCCAGCTGCTTCTCTGCCCCAGTGGGATTCAACAGTGGCCATTTCGGTGCCACTGTACCATGGCACAGGCAGCCCCATAGAAGGGGAGTGCCTAGATTCTGATCATGGGCCTGGTACCTCTCTGAACTTAAGAGGTGAGGAACTGAAATAAGCCCCTCATCCCCAGCTGTTTGTTCTCCTAAAGGTTGGACATTGGCAAGGACCAAACCCTGAGTCTCTGTCCTTCTGGCTCCTGCAGGCCTTGCGATCCTGACTTTTAGCAATGGAGTGCACATGAGAAAAAGAAGAAGAGAAACAAGCCTTTATAATAGGGTTGCCATAATCCTTTTCCACAAAATCGGGACAGGACCCTCTGTCCCATTTGCAGTTATGTGAACACAATCCCAAAAAATCAGGATTTCTGTTTTTCAGGATGTGTGACAACCCTACTGATCCTACCACAGTCCTAGATGGAGCCCACCTAGCCGCCAGCATGCTGCAATTTTGACATTGCAATTTGTCACCTTGGTTGTAGTTGTGCCAATGTCACCTGCCAATGGTTGTGCCAATGGTTGTGGTTGTGCAGCACTCAGCCTTTACTGACCCCAATTTTTTTCCATGTTCTTTGGCAACTTTCTTCAGCAAATTCTTCATTCCGTCTCAAGAATGGTTCTCGTTTTGGGTTCCTCCACAGGAAACCTGCTTCAGATCCATGACCTGCTTTGCCACTCAGTTGGTTTCTTTTGGGAGGAGGCAAGCTTTGATGCCTCTAAACCCATCTTTACCATCTTTTTCTCAAGATAGCTGGTACAGACATCAAGCTGTTCATTGTACCTGATGCACTTGACCCGCTACAAAATGTGGGGCATGGATGTTACGATGCTCTGGAGAATATAAAATGAAACTTCAATTTCTTATTTAGAGAAAGAGGCATGTCCCTTGCTGTTTAAAATAAATGCTTTATTTTGCAATCCTAAGCATATTTGTTCAGAATTTCTGCCTAATGGACCATTTTTTAGGACACAAGTTTAGGATCAGTAATGAATTATCGCTTTGGGGTTCTTGGCAGAACTGTATTCAAACAACTGAAAAAGTTCCAGGCCTTTTGGGCCCCATTTGAGGATCTAATTATTAAAGGCACAGAAAATTACTCAGGCCATGCTGGAGTATTACCTTGGGGAGGGTTTTAGGATTCCCAGTTCCCCTATCCCTTTTGCTTCAGCCTTCCTTCTGTGTCCCTATCACTGTTTCTTCAACACCTGAAGGCAGTTCTCAGCCTACTTAGGAGACAGCAAAAGGGATCACCAAAGATGTGTGTTGTGGTTGTGCAACACTTTTGATATTAAATATGGCTTGGATTATTCTGATTTTGTCACTTGTGAAAGACAACAACTTTGTCACTTGTGAAAGAGCCCCAAAACTTTTCTGTAGTCATTCAAAAGTGATGGCATTTATTGGCTTTCCAAATACTTGAAATTCCAGGCACTGAAATACCATTACTGGAATTTCAAATAAAAATATTGCAAATATGACATCTCTAATGCCATATACCCTTTAAGCAAAAGAGACTTTATAATGATGCGGAAAAATGGGATGTGTTTTCATCATGTACCCTGGCCAATGACTTGCAATGCTTTATGGAGAGAGGTTTTACGTTTTTTTTTTTTAAAGTATAAATTTTATTTATTATTAAATTTTTAATTATATATTAGTACATTTTTTATTTAAAAAATTAGGTATAGTATCTATTAATTATAATTCAAAGCAATAGAGAAACTGGCTTCAATAGGCACTTTGGATTGAGTCCCTAGGTCTGGATTTAGGAGCAGACAAACTTACAATCCAGAGTAACTATGGGAGCACCTAAGAGACATTACGTGCACCCATAGTTATGGCACCACCTAGGGAAAACCTATGGGAAATTCATATTACAATCCAGAGTAAATTGTTCTTACTCCGGAGCAAGGACTCCCCAGAGTTACTCTGGATTGCACCCAAAGCAAGTGTTTTGGATTGCTTTATGGCATGAATAAGGACAGGCTTACAGATCCATGCATGCAAATTTATTGCTTTCTGAGAAAGGAATAAATCATATATACTGATCTTGCATCAAGGTCATAAAAGGGGCCAGAGGTGCAATGCAGAGCTGACACATGGGGTGGTGGCACTGAAGGTGCCCCTCATCTGCAGTGCCATTTTGGTTGAGGGGGTTGCTCAGGTTTTGCCTCTGCAGCTTGTTCCCGATATTTTATTAACTCTCTGTCATTCAACGATCTCCCACATTAATTCCCATGTATTCAGCATCTCAGCGATGTTCACGGAGCTGTCTTTTGTTACAGGACAAATTGTACCGAACAAAATGATAATATTTATGCAATGCGCCTGCTATAATCTTAGGCTGGGCTTTTTTCTTATCTGCCTTCTCTGCCCCCCTTTCTCAATTATTGCTGGCTTGAAACATTATGTACCTCTTAGCGACATTACTGACACATCTGGGAACGGACAGTGATTCAGAGTGCCCGATCAGTTTCTATAGGGTTTTTATGTCCACTGCTTTGGGGAAAAATACAGATATTTGTTCAGAAACACTCAAGGTTGACTGTGCATAAAAGTTTTTCAAAGGAGAAACTATAATATATTAGCATGAATAAGACAATATAGCTAAGGATGAGTATGAATCTGGTTCACAAAATTATAAGCATATTAGATCTTGTTTCCACCTCCGCTAATAATATTAGCAGTCAAGGTCACTCAGTGAAACCAGCAAGCAGGAAATTCAGGACTCACACAAGAAAAAAAACTTCATCGGGCAATGTATAATTAACTTTGGGAACTCTCTGCCACATGGTACAGTGGTGGCAACTTTCTTACTCGACTTTTTAAAATTTTAGTGCCAAATTGGTATGCCATGAGATGAAAAAGATTGAAAATCAATGCAGCCTGAGAGACCTGAGAGACTAAATGCAGGTTAATTTGTTTTATTTTTGTTTATATTTTATTTTTTATTATTTAGTATTGATGACAGTATTGTAATCATTTTTGTATGAATATTTTTGGGTTGTGGAACCAATTGTCTGAGTTTCCATTATTTCTTATGGGAAAATTTGTTGTGATATAGAAACATTTTGGATTACAAGCATGCTTCCAGAACAAATTATGCTCATAAACTAAGGCACCACTGATAGCACTAAGTAAATCTGTATTTGGGATCACATGGTATACTAGACACTACCCCATTCCCAAATTACCTGCGATGGAGGCAATGGATGCGATAGCTCTTTCCAGGAACTCCATTTACAAATGGGGAAAAAGTTGCAGCTTCTTCCTCCTCCATTCATGGGGAGGATGTTTTAAGGAAAAAGATGTGTCATGTCTTCACCAGTGGAAGGGGGAAGAGGAGTGTGTATACATTTGTATATAATGTGTGCATACATTTGATCCCATTAATTCTGATGATCTCCTTCCATCAGCACTAGATTGTCTCTCCCAGTGTTGGCATGAGATGGGAAGTTCCTCAGGGTGTTTACAGGAATCCGTGCGCTTCCATTACGGCCATTTACGTCAAGCACCATATGGCTCAAATACGGTCCTGCCGTCAATAATAAATACTGTGCACTTGAATTAATCCACGTGGTTTGGAGCAGAAGGTTGTTTAAACGGTTGGACGACTCAAAATGAAGGACAGCAACGTATGGCTAAATCGACATTTTTAAGTGTCCTGGCTGCTTTATGCAAGCCCATAATGGAGCTTTCGTTGTGCAGAAAAATTATACAAGTTGTCAGGAACAGCCCCACATTTCCACACATGGATAACCATGGCCTTCCATATAACACTCTTAATTCAAAAACAAAAAGTCAGTGAAATCCAATACAAGAATGGTGTATGAGTTTCATCCCACTTTAAAGACTTGTTTCTGGCACCTCCTTAACCAAGGATCAGCTTCACCACCCCAACTCCTGGACAGGGCTTTCCTGGGAGTACGACCCATTTAACACAACGGGATTTACTAGACATGGAAGAGCATCCCAGTAAGTCTGACAGGGGGTCATAGACAGATTTTTTATTTTTAAAGGGGGTCCTTGCAGTGATGGGATTCAAAGAAATTAACAACCGGTTCTACACCCATCTGGCAGCCGCTTTTAAATGGCTATTTTTAAACTTTATATGTCCTCTCTTGTTAACAACCGGTTCTATAAAATAGGTGCGAACCTGCTGGAGCCCACCACTGCGTCCTTGACTGAAAAGCCTGAATATGACTGCCCAAGCACACCATATCCTTAATCCTAACCTACCCATTAGATACCTTCTGCTTTAAAAAAATAAAATAATAATATAAAATACTTTTATTGGGACACAAATGTTCAGGATGCAAAAATAACAGATGCAAATGTTCAATACCGGGATACATTTGACTGGAATGCAGTCGTTCACCATGGACCCACAATTGGGTTGCCATATTTCCCGAAAAACAAGGACAATCCTGATTTTGGGGGATTGTGTTTGCATACTGGAAAATGGGGCAGAGGGGCCTGTCCCAATTTTGTGGAAGAAAATTATGGCAATCCTATCCACAACCCTACTGGGCATCAAGAAAGGTGTGCACATTTCCATAGCAAGAGGGGCGCTCAAGCACTTCTGTCACCCTTACAATGTTGCAGTTGTTACCATTTTAGAAAATTATTTGGCTTGTCTAGTTCTAATGGCCCAAACAACCAGAACTGGAACCTCTCTCTATCTCTCTCGTTTGATGGGCCAATTTCCTGATTAAGTGCCTGTCACTTATTACATTGATTTATTGTATGACTAACTGGAAAGCAGAAGCAGGTCTTTGCAAGCTTTAGAATGCTGTTAAATACTGACTTGATTAAGGTTGCATTTCAATTCAAGTTAATTTCAATTGTACGTGCCGAGAGATTTGTACGTTAATTGGAAGAAAAGCGTATTCAGAATGATTTATGCCTCTTGAAACCATAAATACAATGTGCTGATGGCTTTTTTTGCACAATCCAAGGCAGAAGGAACAGTGCCTTTTCTATGCAGAAAAGTGGTGTTTCCATGAGCATTAATTCTCATTGGTTTCTCCCTTATTTCCAGCCAGCTACAATATTGTGACTGAATGTGCTTCAACCTGCTGGGGGTCAGGAGTACAAAACAGTCAGATTTTGGAGCGGTGGTCAGTCTAAGAGCCAGAGGCGGATTACGTGATGCCCGCAAGCAGGGGTCAAGCTCCAGAGCACATCATTAACTTGCGGATCTTCTTGCCACAAGAAGTGGTAGATGGACTCACCGGACTGGAATTCTCTGCGCACTTCACTCTGACATTTTTTAAACCCTAATAAAAAGAACATCATGTTAAACATTATGGTTAATGGATGGCTGGATGGCGCCTTGCAAGGGACCAACACATTACTGCCATTCCCATAATTGGAGAGGACCAGAGCACAACAGCAGAGCACATGATTTGCGCATTTATTCATCTACATTAGCAACCCAAAGGTGTGTTGTGTTCAGATTGGGCACCATTGCAGAAGGGGTTTCAATCTTGGCTACCTATACCCATGAAAACTCCCACCCCCAAGTTGGGGAGAGGAACTGTCATCAATACTAAGAGGGCTTAATATTTGACTGGAGGACCGTGGTTGTGGGGCACAGATCAAAACCTCTACACTATATGGGCATTGTGTGCCTGTGAACAGAACACCCCAGAACAGACCCCTTGTTAACTTCCTGCACAAGGGGGAACCCTCCAAAGCTGAACCCCAAGCATTACAGCAGGATGATGTTCTTCTGCCACTTTCCACTAATTCACAGGACTTCTACCACCCCATGCAGGCAGGGTGTCATGAAGCTAATTTTCTGAGTAGCCTCAGTTTGCTGCGGATCCTCACTGGAATTTGGAGCTTGCTCATGGTGACCATACTGTATGCCATAACCAAAAATACTAAGGCTAAAATTAGGGGCATATCCTGGAAAAAGAGGACATGTCCACTCTGAGCTTGCTCAGTCTCCAGTCTGGTTATCTCCAATACTGGTTCAGGACATGTTCTCCCTCTTGGAGTTGAGGTTTGGAGTTCCTAGGAGCCCCTGCCTGAACTCCTGCTTTCCTGTGAAGTTATGAATTTCCTACCATGAACCCCATTTCTGTTTGGATCCCTCTTCTAGATAGAATGTGAAGAAGAGAATATATAATATACTTGACCATGATCAGCCCTCCATGAACATTTTAGAAAGGTAAATGAAAAGTTAACTACTGTATGTTTCATGTAATATATAGCTGCATGCAATCTAGGTCTGGCGATTATACACTTGAACAACTCCCACAAAACAACCACCGTAACCTTTCAATTCCATCCCTTGGGATGGGATTGCAGTATTTTAAAAGAAAAAAAATGAAAGGAAAAAAATTTTAAAAACCCTCTTAAGCAAGCAGTGAGCCCATTCTGGAATCGTGCCCAATTTAACACCATTTAATATGTTTTGCAGTGTGGTCATATGACTGGAAATTCCTGGAGTTGTCCGGATTTTTCACCGCCTGTCCATTTTGGCTTCATTGTCCTCCATTCTGGAACTTTGCAAAGGTGTGCACAACCCCATCATGTCATATGTCGTTGGATTCGTATTGAAGAGCAGAATCCAATGCAAAAATCAGTTTTGAGATATCTCCTTCCTATCAAAGGTTATGGCCAAAAAAACTGAAAAGCAAAAATATGTATTGAGCTCTAGAGGCAAATGTGCAATAGTCTGCCAGAAAGGTCAGACTGAGAGGAATCCAAGGACACCATAATGTTCCTGATCCAATGAACCGAGACTCCAAAAACACCCCAAAAGAGGCCCCTGATTATTGCATTGATCTCTGTGGGAACTGAAAGGGAACCATATTGTGCCTTTACCTGCAAATAGGCAAATTTGCCTTAGATGTTTTGGGCAGGCTGAGAGGAATCTGGTCCTGATCCAATAGATGAAGCCCTTACCAGGCACCTCACAAGGAAACCCTTCCTCCAAGCTCCACTGCATTAAACCCTCTTGGAAGTGAGACTACACAGCCGCTTTTACTCACAAGTAATCAAGCATGCATTGCTGGTGTGGAAGGTCAATCCAGAGAGTGCAAGGCTTCCAGGATGGTCCTGAACCTGTGCACTTGGAGCTCAGCAAATGCACCACAAGGTAGCATTTGAGTGTTTTCAGCATAAGAGTTTTCAGATTTTATTTTGTCATGCCCTACATTTTGCTTGGATATCCTTCATTTCGTCCTCTTGTCATATGTCATATAGGGCACAATCCAGAGTAACTAGGGGGAGTCTTTGTTCTGATGTAAGAACAATTTACTCTGGATTGGAATATGAATTTCCAATAGGTTTTCACTAGGTGGTGCCATAACTATGTCAACGTAAATGTTTCTTACGTGCTCCCATTGTTACTCTGGATTGTAGGGATAGATCATGTCTGCTTTGAGCCACTTACATGTGCACTGTTGGTGAAAACAGGTCTTGCAAAGTGATTTGCAATTTAAAAAAATATAGTGTTGAAATTAAGTACAGGAAAGCAATGAGTATTTTTACCCTTATTTTAATATGTCCTACATGTGTCCCACATTTTACTGTCCTGCATTTTAAAAAACATGTCAGGAATTTTGCTTGGATATCAGCAATTTCAGGGGAACTTGTCCTCTTTTTGGAGTTTGGGCATCTGGTCACCCTGATGTTGAGGACAATCTGGTTAACCGTTATGTCATTCCTGGTGTTTTGTGTTCCAGCCGATGTCTCAACAGGGGGGCTCACTAGGGGGCTTGGCTTGTACTGCCAAACAGTTAAGTTTAAATTTCACATCCATTATAATGAGGCATTTCAATATATTTTCCTGTTCTGTTATTCTTTTTCATCCTGTCACCCGGAAACAAGCTTTACCACTCCAATGCTGCAGTAGGAGACACTTAATTCATAGAATCAGAGTTGGAAGTGACCCAATAGGTCATCTAGTCCAACCCCCTGCCCGTAGCAGGAAATTCTCCTAAGGCATAAAGATGCTAATCATCATGAGTTGAAAAATATATGACTATGGTGACTTATATACTGTTCTGGGCAGCACATTGGATCAAGTTGGGAGCAGGGAGGCATGGAAGAGCCAGCACAGAAAGTGGGCCACTGGGGAGGCACCAGAGAGAGAGAGAGAGATGGGGTGGCACGGAAGGAGACTTGTAAAAGAACTGCACCAACTTCTGCTTTGTACTATCTGTACTGTCTTCCAGAATCTGTTTGGGTTAGGGGGTCAACCCTCCACCATGACACCACCCACGACCACCGCCGCTGACACAGCTGAAGGGCATGTAGCAAGTGGCTGCCCACACCACCAGTTTTCCATCAGGTTTCCAGCCCCATGTAATTGGTGTCCATCCTGTAATGACATTGGCACCAGCTGAGCCTCCTGCCCAGTCTGTGATGACTCCAGCATCTATTCTGTGATGACATCACCACCAGTTTTCCAGCCTGTGACATCCATTTCAGCTTCCTGATGCCACCCCGTCAGCTTGCCCTTCCTGTGATGATGACACCTGTACCAGATTTTCAGACTGGAGCCCAGCAGATGACTCCAGCCCACGTTCCACCCAGATCTCTGTAAGTCATGGGCTGATATTTAAAGCTGCATTTTTGTGGATGCACATTTTGGAAAATATGTTTTTAAAAGTCCTTCCCTTCCTTTCCAAAACATTTTCACACTTCATCCCTATTTTTAATGCTCCTTAGATATTCTGAAAATAAATGTGCAATGGCTTTGGAAGAGAGACAACATGCAGAATCCTGATGTTTCTGATAGCCTATTGTGGGAGCAATCTTAACCAATTTAGGCAACTCACCCATCTCCTTGTTCCTATGATGGTGTGGGCAGGCTGGCATATTTCTGTGCAATGACCTAACTCCCCATGCGTAGGCAGAAGTAATGGCACTTTTGTGATACCCCCAGGTCAGCCTGAGACTTGTGGCAGCCTATCTGGGACTTAGAATTACAGCCTCAGCCTCTCTATCTGCTTCGAAGATGGACAGAGACCATGAAGAGGTCCCAATCTTGGAGAACATGATTCTTTTTTAAAGTATAGATCAGAGATTTTCAAACAGATGGAAGTTCAAGGATGCTACTGCATTGCAGAAATTGCAGAGGTTAGAAATTAGATGCCATATGGGTAAGAAGGACAAGTAAGAACTGGGAAGTCACCTAGTTATGCAACTGGGTCAAAACTGAGTTAAACGTAGATAGACTAGACATTAAGGGGGCACATCTGAATGGGCACTGAATATTCTTAATGCAAATGAGGATTCCCCACCCCCACCCCAAATTCCCCGTTCCCTAAATTGGCCAATTTTAGGATTTCCGTATTGTGCTACATGATCCGCTAATTCCAACTCCTGTGGCCAACTTCCTTGTGTGATATTTTTTCATAAGTTCTCAGCAAACATTAAAGGAATCTTTGGGTGCAGTAAAGCCCATTTTCCATTTCTTTGGTAAGGGCAATGCAATTCCGAGGTAAGGGGCTAAAATTGCCTTCCCTTGACTGCCCCCCAACTACAGGATATGGCACATGCCCCACTGGCACAGCTATGTCAGTGCAGAAAAGTTGGTTAGCATTGCACTCCTTTGTTGTGGATCATCTGCCCTGATAATTTCTTCCTGTTCAGCACAGCTGGGGGTTAGCAATGAATTGCCCTGCAATTGCTCCTTATCTTGAACAGCTACTGGTCATAGGGTTATTCTCAAATGTTTCTCCTTGGAAGAAATGTGTTTCAGATTTCACTGTCTTCAGAAATGTGGGGCCGTGAGTACAAAATGTGCCCACTATGTAGTAGCGCACAGCCACAAACCTTCAGTATTCATTGCAGAAGAGTCTTCTACTGTGCGAAGCTATGCATCTGAAGACAGGTCCTTTGAGTTCAGTGGGGCTCACTCCCAGGAAAGCATGTATAGGATTATTGCTTAAGGGTGAAATCCTAACCAAGACTGGCACTACTCATCAGTCTTTCCTGTGGTGAACTGTACACAAGCGCATGCCTAATCCTCCCCAAAGAGTGGTGCAGAAGTGTCTTATGGCACTTTTGTACACCCCCTAGTCAGCACAGGACTTTGGCCAGCCTAACTGAAGGTTAGGATTGCAGCCGTAGTCCCTGATTTCCTCCCAGGAAGTATATATAACCTTTCACGATAGCCTTATGCAACTATCATTCATTTCCATGGGTTTGTGCAATATTTTGGAGGTGCAGTGGTTCGACTATCAGAGAAAGACCCAAAGATCTGGAGTATAACTACTACTGAGCTATGAAACTCCCTGGGTGACTTTGAACCATTTACCATTTAATCTACCTCTCAGGGCTGTTGTGATGATGTGGGGGAGAACATAGAATTCTATGATTCTAACCCACACTCCAGGGTTTTGGAGCATCAGTGGCTGGTGCAGATCTGAGTATCTGAGTAGCTGGTGCAGATCTGAGTAGCCCTATGGCCAGGCTGGAGTGTTACACAAGATAAAGGGAAGAAGATCCCATAACCCTGAGATGCCCTATGGTACGGCCACTGTGGCCTTCCATCCAGGGCCCATATGACTGGGGTGCAGATATTAAATTGTACCCAGGCCGAGGATCAGAAAGGGGGCCTGGTGACCAAAGGAGGGTGCCCAAAAATTTCTATGGATCTTACATTTTCTAATCTCATCAGGATACAAGTAAGAAAAGCAGAAGAATATGAACACTTTTCTCTGGTGGGACAAGGTGCTTTCATATAATGGCAACCTAATTTGGTGGCCTGAAAAGCCGATACCTATTGTCCAACGCATCAAGGGGAGTGTAATTACCCTGGTGCTTTTGGTGGAGGAAAATATCTGCTGCGTACTTGGAGAAAACCAATACAAAAGGCACCAAAGTAAGTGCTCAGATATATTGCTAACGTGATGTCATTTATTTATTTTGCAAGCAAAGAAGAATCACACAGCAATGAAGTTGTCAATGGCTGCTCTCGTGGCATATATCCTCTGTTGCCACCTACAAAATTGTCACCGTGTAAACAAAGTTGCAATTAACTTCCTCTGGTGAGGTTTGGCTGGTTAGTTCCACAGCTGATTTTGACTTTTGCTATGGAAGTTTTTTGCTGGCTACGAATGAATCGCCTTTTTCTTCTCAACGGTGGTGGACCTTGTGATCTACCCTACTTCTCAGCCCATGTCTATTCTTAGTGATGATGACCCTTAGATTAAAAAAAATAGGGGGGCAAAGAAGTGACAAGTGACATTTCCAAGGTGCAAACATGGGGAAAATGCCTAAGAACCTAAATCCAACAATTAAAGGATTGGAATAAGTGACTTCTTGGAGGTCACAATGAGGCTATTAATGGGGTCAGTTGCTAGAGGTGCAGTGCTGGTAGACCTATTTGGCTGTTAGCAGCCCTGGGGCCACATCAGGTCATTACATTGATTCATGATGACAGCATGCACCTGACAGTATGCACTTCTCCACTGAAGTGAATGAAAAGTCATGATGACCATGAAGGTCCTGGCACTAGAACATGCACACAAGGCAGGGAGGAGAATTAATAAGCCATATTATTTAAGAGGCTGCTTGAAAAAACAACACCTCCCTTCTTTTGTAGAGGGTGGAAAGAGGCACATCTCACAATTCTCATGAGGTCCAAACTAATGAGTCAGAATCACTCCCCATTTTAATGTTGTATAATCCAAGATGCTGCAATAGTCTCTCTTGCATGCTGATCAAAGCATTAAACCCTTGAATCAAGCCCGCCCCGGCTCATTAGTTTGGCTGAAAAGAAATCTAAGCTCCAGTCCTGCAAAGGTAGCTCTGCACAAGTGTCCCAGTACAACACCTGGACAAACTGAATGCAAAACAACAATGCCTACAGAGCTACAGACTAGGGTTGCCATAATTCTCTTCCACAAAACTAGGACAGGATGACTGTCCCATTTGCCAGTATGTGAAGATAATCCCCAAAATCAGGATTGTCCTTGTTTTTCAGGACATATGGCAACCGTACTACAGACTGGAACTGGGAGGTGCTTGGACTAAAATGCCAATTCTATGGGTAGAGAAAAAGTTTTGAGCACGACAATTATCAAGGAGTCTTCAGCATTTGTCTCCTGCAAGCCTGATAGACTGAACTCTGAACTTTCAAAGCCCTAAAGATGTACAGGCATCCCCAAGTATTGGGCAGGTTAGGACCAGAACACCATCCAAAAGTGAAAACCGTTGCACTGGGCTGCCACCTGGTGGAGGAAGCAAGACCCCTCGCTGCCCAACTTGACACCAGTGCCAAAGAAGGGGTCTCGACTCACGTGGGCCAGGACAGGGGGCGGGGGAGCGGTGGGTCCGTCAGACAAGGCAGAGCACCAGGCCCAGCAATGTCAGTCCAGCTCTCAACAGCCAGTTCTCATCACACAGCAAGTCCACATAGGTAGTTGGGTAAGTACCGATGGTCCCGAGGCAACAACAGCTGCTTCTGCTTCTGATCCTTCTTCGGCTCTGGAGGAGCACCAGAGGCAGACACGGGCTTCCTAGGCTGCCTATGGGCTCCACTGGGTCGAGAAGTGGTGGTGACCAGCTATCTATCTGGACACGCTAGCACTGCCCTTCTGGCTTATGCCGGGCATCAAGGCCCAGCTGCCCAATGTCTTGGCAGAGCTAGCTGTGGTGATCCAGCAGACGGGCGCCACGGCTGAGCTCTGTAAAGATCTGCAGTCCATCATAGAATCATAGAGTTGGAAGGGACCTAGTAGGTCATCTAGTCCAACCCCCTGCCTGCAGCAGGAATTCCCCCTAGAGCATCTCCAATAGGTGCTCATCGAGCCTCTGCTTGAAGATCCCCAGTGAGGGAGAGTCCACCACCTCCCTTGGCAATCTGTTCCACTGCCAAACCACCCTCACCGTCAGGAATTTTTTCCGGATTTCCAGCCGGAATCTCCTTTCTTGCAGTTTGTCCCCATTGGTTCTAGTTCTGCTTTCAGAAGCAGCTATGAACAAATTGGCCCCTTCCTCCCTATGACAGCCCTTCAGGTATCTGAAGAGGACAATCATGTCTCCCCTCAGCCTCCTCTTCTCCAGGCTGAACATCCCAAGTTCCCCCAACCTTTCCTCGTAGGGCTTCCCTTCCATCCCACTGATCATTCTTGTCGCTCTCCTCTGGACTTGCTCCAGTTTGGCTGCATCCTTCTTAAAGTGAGGTGCCCAGAACTGAACACAGTACTCAAGGTGAGGTCTCACCAATGCAGAATAAAGAGGAACTAGAACTTCTCCTGACTTGGAAGCTCCAGTCCTCTTAATGCAGCCTAAAATGGCATTTGCCTTCTTTGCAGACACATCACATGCTGACTCATGTTCAGCTTGTGATCCACAGCGACTCCAAGATCCCGCTCACATGTTGTGCTGCCAAGCCAAGTATCCCCCATTTTATACCTATGTTTTTGGTTTTTATTGCCTAAGTGCAGAACCTTGCACTTCTCCCTGTTGAAATTCATTCTGTTTGTTACAGCCCAGGATTCCAGTTTATCCAGATCCTCCTGGAGGTTTCTCCTTCTTCTGTTGTGTTTGCTACTCCTCCCAGTTTGGTGTCATCTGCAAATTTGATCAGGCTCCCCCGTATCCCTTCCTCCAAGTCATTGATGAAAATGTTAAAGAGAATCGGTACCAAGACAGAGCCTTGGGGTACCCCACTAGAAACTGACCTCCAGGTTGACACAGAACCATTTACTAAAACCCTTTGAGTGCGGCCATCGAGCCAGTTGCAGATCCACCTAACAATTGCCCTGTCTAGCCCATATTTTTCCAACTTCCTAATTAAAATGTCGCGTGGGACTTTGTCAAATGCTTTGCTGAAGTCAAGATCAATGACATCCCAGCTCAGGGGACAGACAACCCCGCCAGGCAGCCTCAAATTAGTCCAGAGTCGAAAGCAGCTATGCAAGCGGAGGGTCCGACAGGCCCTCTACAAACAGGTGCTCTGGAGGATGGGGACTTCACCAAAAGGCACACCAAGACTGGCTGACATGGTGGGACCAGCCAGGCAGTGAGCATGTATCCCCATACAGGCGAAGCAGCAGGAAGGCTGCCGTGGAGGCTTTCATGCTGGTAGGCAAGGCCGGGGACAAGGTTGATGCCGATGGAGGGCCTTTCACCAGGTCCTCCAAGTGGGCAACTCCAAGCTCTGACGTCTAACAGAACAATGTACCTATCTCCGCTGCCATGTCAACATGCCGGCAACGGTCCAGCAGCCTTTAGCTACCCAGAGGCATTGCATCCAGGAGTGCCCAGAAGCCCGGGGAATCTGGGCGGCCGTCTCCCAATGCTTGCAATGGCCTGCTTTGCAACACCAGCATTGGGATACGGTGACCTTGAGGCTGCAATCGCACCCCGGAGTGCCGGACTAGGGTCCCGTGGGAGGGGGAGGGATGGCCACAGACCTGGGCTTCCAAGCCCTTCAGACCAACGAGGGCAGGCTCCTGTCTTGGGATATTGTCCGGCTGACCAACCTGGCCATGCTGGTCACCTGCTGGATCCAAAGTGACAGGGGCCAGAAAGAGCAGGCGCACCAGGGAGGACAGCAATGGATAGGCAGGGGCCTAGCCTGGAGGGGCACAGACAGGCTGACAGGCCCCTCTGGGTCCCTTTCCCTGCCTCCCAGGCCTCCAATTCGGCTGGCCCTGAAACACCCCTGGAGCGAGATCCCTGAAAGGCACTTCTGGAATTGGCACTTCCTCCCAGAAGGCCCCTACATTGCTCAACCCTGAGATCTTGCGCCAAGGGAGGATGCGTGGCTACGCCTATGGAGCAAGGCAGAGAAACTCTGTAAGAAAGGCCCAATGGCCATGAGCCAGCCAGTGGAACTTACTCTGGGGCTGGCTCAAGCATCTGAACCCACCTTAAGCAAGCGTGCAATAGCCACAACTAAGAGGAACTGGAACAAGCATAACAGGAACCAAGTGAATAAATAACCTGGACACGTGAACAGTGAAATCGTTCCATAGTCCATGGAAGTGAAGCCAGATGAGTAGTCTGGATAAGCGCAACCATTCCAATCCAATCCAACTCTAATCCCAGTCCAATCCCATCCCAGACACCAAGGTGAGAGAATGCAGGTTGCAGGAGCTCCTGACCTCTCTCCCAGTTGGGACTGGTTTAATTGAGCAGCTTTGGTGGACCCACTGAGGGGAAGCTGAGAGGCATCAGCAGAGGGGTCCCCCGTCTTGCAGGGGCAAGGGTTCCCCCTAAAAATTAGTTTTGAGGTTTGTTTTTGAACTGGGGCCTCTTTTTTCCTGTGGAGGCTTGACTGCAGCAGCCCAGCTTGACCAGCCCGGCTAGAGGGGGACCCAGGGATGAAGGGGGGTTAGCAAGCCAGTTGCTTCACCCTAAACCACTGGGGAACCCCTTCTGGGGTCTGGAAGGTGTACCACAAAAGTGGGATTTTGGGGTCTGTGGTGGAGACCCCAACCTCGAGGAGAGGATGCTGGGAGTGGAGGTGAAGCTGCGTCCACCGTGGAACCGGGTGCTTGCATCGACAGAAGCGGATCGGGTCCACTGGTCAGACTCATACTGGGACTTACTCTGCTTGTACTGCGCAGGCCGGACGGGAGTCTACCCCGGACGCCCTATCACGGATCAGCCCAATCCAGGGACTTCCCGCTCATTTGGGCCACTGAGCGGAACCTGGAGAGTACCCTGGGGGCAGGGAGGCAGCAGATGCATATAAGGGCTGGTGGGAGGAAGAGGCGGCAGTTGCTGGAACACAGGGAGAGGCGTGGAGGACAAACCAGCGTGGGTCGCTGTCCAGCAACCCGAGAACTTACCTGGAGGTCCGGAGAGTGGACATACCTGTGGAGAGAAAGAGAGAAAGAAGTGAGCTGGAGAGACTTGAACCCAAAAGGGGGGTGAAGTTACCCAACTGAGGACTTGGGGAAAGAGAATAGACCCCGACAGGCACCTAAGAGGTGGATTGATCTTACCCAACCCCCCTTTTCTTGTAACCAAGCCCATGCCTCCTGTGTTCCCTGTTATATGTATATCACCTAATCCCTCTAAAAAACTTTATAAAGATATATTGTGACACTTACCAGTGCTGACTCCTCATTTCGGTAGCTGGACAAGGTCGGCTCAAGATGGAAGACGAGAGGGTTAGTGAGTCAGAGATTGAGGTCTCCCTGGCAGGGGACAGCGAGGGGCATGACAGGGTCCCCCAAACTTTGTTTTTTGACTGTAGATTTATGTTCTGGACTGAAAAACATTAGGATCTTCCTCAAGGACAGAGCTGGCAGACCTCTTCCTCATGAGGAAATTGGGGTTCACCTGTGTTTGAAAGGGAACCACTAAAGCCAGAGACTGGAAATTAATTTAGAAGAAGGGGGACCCTCTGGGTAGAGGAACCCCACTCTTTTTGAAGCTTAGAGAGAAGGCATGAGAATAGGCCAGGGAGGAAGTGTTGGCAAAAGTGGCAAAGCCCCAGGAAGAGCAAGGTGGAGAAAGCATCGCCGAAGATGCCTCAACCTACACCTCTCCAGTCACAGCCAGTACCCCAACCCCGTCATCAACATGGAGATCTCCTGGAGTGCAAGGTCAGGTCTGGAAGGGGGAGTGTGGTGAGGCCCCAGGATCTCAAGACAGCCTGATGAGTGAACCTGTGTGACCAAGAGATTTGTGAGCAGAGGTCCTACCCTCCACGGAGGGGTACTGCGAAAAATGGTCTGATTCCTACTGGGAGTTATTGAGACTATACATGGACAAGAAGACTGGCATGTACCCTGGACGGCCCATATCAGCACGCCCCAATCTAGGCTCTTCCCATGCTCTAGGGAGGAGAGTGGAGGAGGAAGCCCAGAAGGGGAAGGGCCGAGGTCAGGGTATTTAAGGAGGAGGAAGGGAAAAGAGAGGCAGAGGGGGACGGGACTGGAGCGGGGTGAAGGCGTCTGTCACTGTCCCTGGTGGTTGGTGACCTTGTCCTGGGAGCAGGACCAAGACACATGAAAAGAAAAGGACATAAGTTAATGGTTGTTTTGTTAGTGCCTACTTATCTGGTCACTCACCGTTGTGAGTGGAGTTGCAAGAGAACTGTTCAAGGAGGTGTGTCACAGAGCTCTGCTTGCGATGTGGGACCCAGGGCCACCGGTCCACCGAGTGCGTTCGGCCAGTGACCTATAACCTAATTGGCTTGGTGGGGCATGAGTATTAAATGTGCCCCATCGCACAGATTAACCTTGACCACCTGTAGTATTTCATGAGGCAGCAGCTCCGGGTGGAAGAGGAACAACGCCGGCAAGAATAGGAGAGGGCCACCAGGGGGGGCACGGGATGAAACCCCCACCTGCCAGTCCCAGCATGATCAACCCTCGGGGCACCCCAGCACAGCAGCACAGGGAGGTGGTGGGCATGCTGAGGGAAAAGAGAGGATGGGCAGAAAGTGGAAAAAGGAGCAGAGAGCCTGAGAGGCCAGCCGCTCCCTTAGCTGTGAGGATGCCGGGAGGGCACCTTCGGGAGAAGATCGGGCACTTGCGTCAGAAATGAGTGGGGGGGAAGACCAGGAGGTCAGGAAAGAATATACCCCTGGTCTTTACCTCAACGCAAAAGAGAGGAGAAAGAGGGAGAGGCAAGAGGCCAGGGAGGCAGCGCAGCGGGAGGCCGCCATGAGGGAGGAAGGGAGGCAGAACATGGAGGAAATGGAGCTCCAGAGGGAGAAGGCAGAACAGCTTCTCTGCGAGCACGTGGCTTGCAAGAAGCAAGTGGAAGAACTCAGGGCCACCAGAGAGAAACAAGGGGGTGAGGGAGAGCAGGAGCCCATGGACACAGGGGAGGCCCAGGCTCAAATGAAACGGTGGGTGGCTGAGCCCCCGAAGGCTCCTCGGTACCGCAGTCTTAGGAGGAGCCCAAGGAGGCTAAGGGAGCAGAGAAACAACAACCCCACAAAGGACCCCGAGTCCAGCTTTTAGCTAAGAAAGCCAAAAAGGTCAAGAAGGACAAAAAGGTCTCCAAAGAGCCTCAGGCGGCTCCTCGCGCAGTGCCAAACACCATGCACACAGAAGTCACCCCGGGAAGACCTCCGAAACCTCTCTCCCACTTCTTCCTCCACTTTCTCCCAAAGACATCTCAGACACCTTGTGGAGGTCCCCGCCAGACGGAGGAAGAGGAGCTGGCGGAGGACCTCATGTGGCTGGAGATGTCAAGAGAGGAGGAGGAAGGAGAACCCTTTTGTCGCTGCCGGCCGTATCGAGTGCCTTGTGTGGCAACACCACCAGAGGAGAGGAGGAAAAGAGAGGAAGAACTGGAAGCCATACAGTCCGGGGACTGGGGGGGAATTGAGGAGGAAGCCGAGGAAGAGGTCCAGCCAGTGGAACGCCGGAGAGAGACTGAACCGAGGAGGGGGAAGTATAAACCCCCCAGGTGGACGTGGTCAGAGAAAGAGATCAAGCCACGGGGAAGTATATGGAGACCAGACCTGTTTGAAGGGCCCACCTGGTGGTGGAACCTCCCTCCCCCACCTAGACCCGATTGGTGGGAACCGGGCATGGGGCAGGGCATATGGGGAGATAAAAGGGAGAAAAGAGGCGGGAAAGGACAGGCGGGAGAGAGGAGAGATGAGAAGAGAGGAGAGTAAGAGGAGAAGAGACGTGTGGGTGCTTGGTGACTAAATACTTACCGGGTTTACCTGTTAAACGTGATGTAAGTACTGACCCGTTGGTCATGGTTACGTTTTGTTGGCAACTAAGAAAGAGTACCTCCAGAGCAATATGGATGGAAATAAAGACACAGTTATAAATATCCCTCCTGTCTCACCTTGGCCTATGTTTCCGGCTGATCTCTCCTTGGGGGTATTTCCCTGTCACGCAGTCTTCCCCTTCCACCCATATCACCCAGGACAGCCCGCATCACACACCTCTTCAAAAAGACAGGAAGAGAAGGCCAGGAGGGATGCTCTGGGGAGGAGAATCAAACAGCAAGAAAGGCAGAGGGTGGAAATGGAGGCAGAGCCTTCCAAAAGTTTCTATTCGAGAACGAGGAGAGGTGGGCCAAGGGCTCTGGAGCTACCATCCCGAGGGACTGGGAGGTGTGGGGTCCTGTTTAGGCACAACAGTGAGGTGCACCTGGATCACTGGGCCAAGATCGAGCCTGGCCACCAGATCTATGCGGACTTCACCCTCTGGCCAGGAAGGGGAGGGGGAGGGTTTGGCCCACCTTCCCCTCTTAGAGCCAACCAGCCCTGTACCCACTGCCACCACATTGCACTCTACGCCCTGGTGGGCATCCAAGAAAGAACCAAGCTGTGGGGTTGGGTGAGAAACTTCCTAGGCGACACGAGCAGCACAGTCCACTTGGCGGGTGACTTCAACAACCGCACCCACCCAGAGGACTGTGTGAGCCAGATCAGGAACAATCCTGAGCCTTTGGACATGTCATCCCGGGAAGGCGGGAGGAGCCAGGTGCCTGCAGGAGTGAGCAACACCTTCATCCAGCAGCCTCTCATGGCCAAGGAAAGGCAGTTAAACAGCTGCCTGGAGGCCTTAGGGTTGCTGGATGCCGCCCTGCAGGTCCCCAACAAGTTCCTCTTACACCCTACGCACATAATCGACACCTACCAGGCGAATTACATGATCGAGGTGGTGGAGAAGGGATACACCTTCTACCACCCAGGCAGTACCAGCTGCTTCGACTGTGTCTACATCGAGGGGAGAGTCTGGTGGATCATGTGGTGTGAGATCGTACTCACCCAGTGGTCTGACCACAGCTTCCTCTCAATCGAGGTGTGGTTGGGTGAACACAAGTTACTGCCCTTTGTTGCTGTCCAGGGTGGGCCCCTTCCTGGAACCACCTCTTGACTCTCCCTAGGCGCCTTGCCGGAATGGGAGATCAGGCCCTGGACTCCTACAGAACACTGGCGCCTACAGAACGCCCTCTTGGAGCAGCGGGAGTACTACGAACACATGGAGCTCCTGCCGCTCACTCAGAGGGATGGCGAACCAGCATGTCACAAGAGGAGCCAAGTGCCGATATGGTGGTAGGAGGATCTCAAGTATGAGGATGGGAGGCTTTGTCAGAGCCTCACCAGCTTCTATTACCATCAGAACTTGAAGGAGTACCACAGCAGTTTCCACGGCTTCCTCTGACAGCAATGGTGGAAGAACCGGGGCTTACCGGTGGAAGAGGGGGAACTCCTTTGCTGCGAGGAAGGCGTCCAAGCGTCCACTGGTTGCCTGCACATATGCAAGTCTGTCTTCAATGTAAGTATCTCCTGCTGCCTGGCAGCCAGGTGCCTCCACAAGAGCACGTTATGCGTGGCTATCCGGAGGCCGAGATGCTCTGGGCCGCCGTCTCCCAGGAGCTGCGTTGGCCTGCCTTCCATGCGCAGCACTGGGAGATGGTGGTCTCGGGCTTGGAGCCTCGCCCGAGCGAGCTGGCCTTGGGCCCCTGGGGCATGGTCCGAACAGGCACAACAATAGCAGTCCACGCAGGCAAACAGGCGCCTGAAACCAACAGAGGGAAGCCCATGCCTTGGGACGTCGTCCACCTTGCCAACCTGGCCATGCTCCAAGCAGAGCTCCAACCTGGCTCTGCTTTCAGAGGCACTGTGCCAAGCAGGAGTAGGAGCACACTTGGGGAAGCAGAGGCTGGTGATGGCACAGCAACGGGAAAGGGGGAGGACGGGCGGGGAACCATCACCATCCCCTTCTCCTTCACCAGGCCCTTCCAGACCAACACAGCCATCTCTGAGAGGTCTTCTTTCAGGTCAACACCACCCCCGAGTTGGACAACTCTAGCAGCCAGCCCATGCAGGCCAGGCAGCCAACGCCGACACAAGGAACACCGACACAGGGAATGCCGACACAGGGAACGCCGACACTCGCCCCAGGAAAGGCCTCCCGCAGGCGCGTCTTTGCACACTGGGTTGTAGCCTGGCTCTGTCTGTGGAGCCAAGCAGAAGCAGGCTGGAGGAAGGGCAGGCTGGCCACGAGTCAGCCCCAGTGGCAAGTGTGCTGGGGCTGGCTCAAACAGCTCTACCTGCTGTAAGTCAGGAACAGAACCAAGTCAAGCAAGCGAGCAATAGTGAGACATAAGAGTAACCAGAGCAAGAGTAACCGGTTGCCATAGAAGAGCAGTACCTGGACATAAACAGTAAAATCGTTTACATAGTCCATGGCAGTAATGCAGCGTTTCTCAAAGTGGGGGTTGGGACCCCTTTGGGGGTCGCCTAGAGCTTTTCTGGGGGTCGCCTAAAGACCCCTGGTGCAGGGGGCCAGGTCAGGCTTGTCAGACCTCCGGTTGTAGCTGCACGCGCACTGGGGCTGACTGACAGCCTCAGGGCCCTATCCTATGCATGCCTACTCTGAAATAAATCCCATTATAGTCAGGGGGGCCTTTACTCCCATGCCAATGTGGATAGGATTGCAGCCTCAGGGCCCAATCCTATGCATGCCTACTCTGAAATAAATCCCTTTGTGTTCAACGTGTGCATAGAACACACATTGCATTTGTAACATTGAAAATACATCCTGCATATCGGATATTTACATTACGATTCATAACAGTAGCAAAATTAGTTATAAAGTAGCAACGAAAATAATTTTATGGTTGGGGGTCCCCACAACATGAGCAACGTATAAAAGGGTCACGGCGTTAGGAAGATTGAGAACCACTGCAGTAACATATACAAGCATGTATTCATGGTACACTATTAACTCCCAACCTATTCCAATCCATCCCATCCCATCCCAATCCTATTCATCCATCTCGTTCACAAAGTGGTTTACAAAGAAAATGAACAAAATTAATTAAAATTAATTCAAAAATTAAAAACCTACTGCCTGTTTCTCTGTGTTGTATCCTTAGAATTATTCTCAAACATTCATGTTTGTTTGGAAATATGTTTTTCTTATAATGTTGAAGAAAATCCATCTGTAGTTGTGCAGAATGATAGAATTCCAAATCGGCTCTCATATTCTGTTTATTTTTGTCATGAACATAGTTTATTTGTCACCAGCTGCCTCTTTAAGCAATTATTTTTTATAATTAGTGGAATTATCTGTTCTGAATTATCTGTTCTGGAATTATCTGTTTTTCATTTATTCAACTATTCATTTTTGTATTTGGCTCATTGCTATTAAGCTAATTATGATTTATTGCACATGTGCCAGTCGTAATATTTAACGCCCACTCACAAATCTTAAGGTTTTTTTTTTTTCTTTAAATCTTTGAATGGAAAATAATCAGTAAATTTAACTTCAAGAATATGGAGCATTATCAATGCAGGACTGAATTCAAGTCGGTTAAAAAATGCCTTAAAAAATGGGCAGCTATTTCCTTTACGGGCCATATGTGTATTTTCATAGGACTGAATCTGAACCATAAATCCCAAGGGTTAAAATTTCCTTCTTTTATAATACGTTTAAAAACTTTTAAAACTTCTTTTAAAATTTAGAATTAGAGACCTTTTCATGGGTAGCACACTGAAAAGGTCATGGCCCAAAAAACCGTTAAGTCCTTTTCAGACATGCAATCAGGTTCTAAGGCTGCAATCCTAAAGACACTTTCCTGGGAGTAAGACATATTGAATACAATGGGGCTAACTTTTGAGTAGACATGGTTAGGATTGTGCTCACAGTCATGTGTGGAACTGTCCTCCCAACCTAGACTTTCCACCTCTTTCCTCCTCACTTCCATCCTATCCATCCCGGAACCAGGATAGGAAAGGACGCTACACAGGTAAGTTTAACCAAAATTTGTTTCTTTTACTGAGGTTTTTTTTACAATGTTGATTGGATCTATACAACAACTATGGGCACAATCCAGAGTAACTATGGGGAGTCCTTGCTCCGGTGTAAGAACAATTTACTCTGGATTGCAATATGAATTTCCCATAGGTTTTCAGTAGGTGGTGCAGTAACTATGGGTGCATGTAAAGTCTCTTACGTGCTCCTGTAGTTACTCTGGATTGTAGGGTATGTCTCTTTTCTTTCCCAGCCAGGTCTCCCCAGTCCAGATCATCAGCGGCTTCTGCGATTAAGCAGTTCTGCCCCACAACAGGTAAGTGTCTTTTCATAATTGGTTTTGTTAACAGTGTCCTTTTCTTTTTCAATCTGTCTGGGTGCGGCAAGGTGTTCCAGCACTCTCCCAGTGTCGCCCAGTTGTGTCCTGGGCGCCTACTGCTGCCTTCTCCTCCTTATATTCCCCTTCCCTCCCCTTCCCCCTTTCTTCCAGGGTAGGTACATGGGATGGCTGCATGACTGGAACAAGCTGGAATCTGGCCCATATGTCATCACTCTGGTCGGTTGGGCTCCTGGACGCACTGTTCCCCAAGGCTAGTCTGCCTTGCTCCAATATTTTCTCAATGGGGGGAAATCCCCCAGTGTAAATCTTTGACCCTCCAGACATTCCACCTTTTCTGCTGTGAAGTTGTCTAAGGGGTGGGGGCCTCCTTCAGTCAGATTAACAACCAATCCTAGTTTCATTTGCCTTCCGTGCCTGGAATGATTCCAAAGGGGAGCGGACTCCTTGCACCACTCTCTCCAAGGACAACTGCAATGCCCCTCTAGATACGCCACCATTCATGGCCATCTATGGGAAAACCAGAGCTTCTCACCACTATGGTTCATTGGGAAGACATGTGAATGTTGAATGCCTCAAGTTTAATTAAGCCAGACTCATGAATTATTGTAACTTGAGACTGCGTGGTGGGGGGAAGGTAGGAATTAACATACATGGCCGCAAAGAGCCCTTAATTAGCATATTAATTATACAGAAAAAGAACTCCACTTTTAATGTTGTCAAGCAGAAAACTCTCTCTACTCTCTACTAACTGTCTTTCCAATGGACACACTTGCAGCATGAAAGTGCCGGTGCAAAAGATGTGCAGAAGAACAGATGGCAACCGGGGGGAAAGCAGCAGCTTGTATACACAGGCAGGGGAAATGAATTCACACAAAAGCCTTTTGAAGCCTGAACCTGAGGTCAGAATCTATTATACAAGTTACATCACAGCCAGTTCCTGACACTCTTGTGGTCTTCAATGTCCTACAGGATCAGATGATTGGTTTTGTCTTCTCCAGCATGTTGTTCAGGGACAGCACAGCCCAGACTGCCACCTGGTGCCGCCTTAGGTCTGCTGCCGTTGTATTGCAAAAAATAAACCCCAATATGCTCCTTGTGCACTGCCACGAAGCTTGGGCATGTTGTGTCTTCAGATTTCATTTACAGGAGAAGAATTTCTGATCATGCCTGGCACACAGATTTGTTAAACCCAGCGGGAACTCCTTTGTGCTGTACCACAAAAAGTCCTGAGCCTGATACCCTGCGGGAAACTGCACATAAAACAGGACTCTGATGATGTTAAATCCACTTCTCATTCAAGTGAGCCAGAGGTGGATCACTGCAGATCATATCAGAGGTTGGTTGTAGAGAGGTGGCAGCAGAAGGGCACCACAAACCTCCTGGTGCCCTTGCAAGCTGCGGTTGCTGCAACCAAAGCCCTAGGTGAGACACAGTCAGGGGGACATTAGAGATGTCTAAGGCTCTGCTTTCTCTATCACCAGGATGTTCTCTTCTTGGGGAAACAGCCAAGAGATGTGGGAGGCCTTGAAGGAAGAGCAGTTATGGGGAGACCAAAGACCCTTCCTCTTTAGCCAGTCCATCCAGCATCCTGGACAATCCACAAGTGCACCTCCAACGAAGGAGCTTGAGACTCAGAGTTTGACTTTGACCTATGAATGCTCCTGTTCTTATTTGACATGGAAGAGGAACATTCTACCCTCTGAACCAATGGCATGGGGTACACTTCATTCCCTTAAGTACTACACCAGTTTCCTAGGCAATGGGAGTACCTAGGCACCTACACAGTCATTTATTACTCTTCTCTTTTCATTTTCTGAAAAGCAATAATGGAATTCCAGGGACGCAAGGAGTTCAGAGAGACACTGTCAGACGCAAATTTCTATTTCCCCGACCTTTGCGTTTCCTCTTTTTTACGGAGGACCGACATTCATTCTCTTTGCTTCCGAGATATATTTATGGCAACTGACTGCTTGAGTTCAAGTTCATGTGGAGAAGTATCAAGACTAACTCACTGTACCTGCCAAGTGGAGCTCAGTAATAAACGTAGCACCACAGGGGTACTTGCTTCTGTTTGGAAGAGATACACGGCTGCATGGAAACCTGACTCCTTCCCTCCACCGCCCAAATGCAGTGAATTCTGCTAGACTTTTGCTGGCTGCACAGGACTCTTCTTTGTATTAAGAGTCACTTTGGCTGCAACCCTAAAGACACTTTCCTGGGAGTAAGATCCATTCAAGAAAATGGGGCTTACTTTTGAGTAGACATGGTTAGGATTGTGTTGTTTCTTCTTTAAGCAGAGATGATGCTCTGGGTGAGAGAGATCCAATTACCTCTTTTAAGACCCTCTTTTCTCGATGTTAACCACCATCAAATATGTGGTCTGTTGTTAAGAGGTTTGTTGTTAAGTGAAAGGTTATGGGGAGAGGACTTTGTTGAGTGTGAAATTTAGAGTTCACAGTTTTGTCTAATTTGATTACAGCACAGCTGCTTAAACAATTGTGACATGCACACTTTTAACTTGAGGCTGGCCCTAAAATCCAGAGTAACTACGGGAGCACATAAGAGACATTATGTGCACCCGTAGTTATGACACCAGCTGATGAAAACCTATGGGAAACTCATATTGCAATCCAGAGTAAACTGTTGTTACACCAGAGCAAGGACTTCCCGTAGTTACTCTGGATTGCACCCTGAGTGTCCAGTATAAGTCCATGTATTCTTCCCATCATGAGCAATCACACTGGATGCTAAGTTTGCAATTCTTGATACAGGAGTTGTGGTTCTCATGGCATGGTATGAAGGCAATGATGTTTGGATGAAGAATGTGCTTGGGGATTCTCTGCACAGAGAGGGTTGGGAGGTCCAAACGCGATTGGTGCTGCCCCTGAAATTCAGTATTATTAGAGTCTGATCTCAGGATCCATGTCTGGAAAAAAAAATACTCTGAACGTTCTTCTAAATTCAATACATTTCTTTGCTCTGCCAACAAACTTAGAGCCAACTCTTGATATTAGTTGGTAGAAACAGGAATAAGGAACAGAAACAGGAATCTTGATAATAATAATGGCTTAGCATTAATGTGGCACACTCCATGTGCTCAAACAAAGCATTCCTACAACTCTATGCTATGTATTTGCCAATGGAAAACAAAGTATGTGCAATCTGTAGATTTAAGGAGAAACTGGCAGGTGACATTGATCCTTGGTGATTAGATGCCCATGATCTTGGATGCCCATGCCCAAGAAAGATAGGACTTCTTACCTGTGAAGATCCTATTCTGGGAGGAGGAAGGGAGAGCATTCGTCCACAGCATGGGTTGCCCCCATCCTTTAGAGGCAGGCCGGACGAAGTTCTGCTTCCTCTCTCTAGTGGGGCACCCAGATCTTTCAGTCTAGTCCTGCCTCTCAGGGTGGTTGGACTTGCTTGGAGCTGTTGCTCCCAAATCCTCTGTCTTTCTATCTTTCCTTACTCCCCTCCTTCTCTCCCTCCTTTATCTCTTGGTCTGCGCTCTCCTGTGGCGGGTATCTTCCTGGGGCAGCGTCCCCTTTTTCCTTCCCCAGAGGCTTCCCTTCTATTTTTGGGGATCTCTTCCCCCAGTGTGTATGGGCAGGCGGGCCCCCTCTAAGGGACAGCCAGCCAGTCAGCCAGCCAGCACAGGGCCTCAGTGCAAGGCCAGGGAGAGGGAAAGAGGACCCAAGCGTGCCTGCAGCGGAGTGGCCTTGGAGCGGGCGATTGGGCACCTCATCTCAGGCCAGCCCCATGCAATCCCATGCAGTCCCCGGAGGCTGCAGCCGGGGGCAGGGAGTAGCTGACATGGCGCAGCCCCAGCTTTCTCCGCAGCCCTTTTCGTGCGGCACAAGGGGGAACGAAGAGCCGCAGCCCGTTCCTCCTCTGTGTGCGCCTGCCCATCGCTACCTAGAGCTGCTCCTCTTCTGGCGCAGCACAGCCCCGGTTTGGTTTGGGCTCTCCTCCTCCCCGTTAGGAGGGACACAGACTTTTATCCATCAGCCAGGGACCCTCTTCCCAAGGGGAAGGCATTACTACTGGAACCAAAAAAGGTTCCAAGATGATTAAAACAGGAAAACTTGACCAGGGCAAGTTGGCGTCTATGATAAATGAGGCAGTGGAAGGGATCTCTTCCAGCCACCTCCCCGCCATTATCGGAGCATGCAAGGCCCCTGCCTATCCTTTGGCATCGGCAAAGGGTAGCAAGAAAGGGAGGGTACTTCAGCCAGACCTCTTGTCTGACCTGGATTTGGAGGAGGATTCTCCACCTCCACTCAAATGGTCCAAATCAAAGAGGACCAAGGTGTTATCACTCTAAGGTGTCATCCAAGGGGTTCTGTGATGCCTTCAAGAAACTATGATGATTTTGATTCTGGCTCTTCTGCTTCTGCCGAGAACATGGAGCTCTCGGAGGAGGAGGAAGAAGTCCAGGATCAACACTATTTAAACAGGTTATTCCCTTTGTACATTTTCCCTAAGGTAATTCTCAAGGCCTCAGCAATCTTAGGGGTCAAGGTGGTTTTTGAGGAGAATCCTGGAGCTCTGGTCCTAGCTTCCATGTCTAGAGTAATATTTCCACAGGGTCCTCCAAAGCCAAATATAGTGCCGTTCCTGGACCAAATTCATAGGATCCTGGACAAGGAATGGGATATCCCCCTCCAGTCTCGCCATCCTACCAGGATATTAAACAAGATTTATACCCTGCTGGATGAGGTCATGAAGAAACTTAAGGTGCCCTTGGTTGATTCACCGGTCGCAGCTACCTACCACTCTCTCCTACCTCACCGGTCGCAGCTACCTACATTGCACCTACCACTCTCTCTTCGGAAGGGGAGGCTGGGCCTAGGGATGGGTTAGACAAGAGAATTGATTCAGCTCTGCGTAGGAACTTTGTGCATTCTTCATATGCTCTCAGGGCGGTTGCAGCCAACACTATCATGTCTAGGGCAGGCGTGTTGTGGAGGGATGAGATTTTGGAATCGAGATTGAAATTACCCAGACAGGTTCGTTCCACTTTAAAGAAAGTCTCCCTAGCAGCAGCCTTTACTGCTGACTCTTCCTTAGACATGCTACAGTTTTCAGCTAAAGCCATGGCTTCTAATGTAGTGGCCAGAAGAAGTGTCTGGTTATGGGGCTGAGATGGTGATTCGGCCTCCATTGCACATTTGGTTTCCTTTCCCTTCAAAGGGGAAAAGTTGTTTGGTGATGCCTTAGAGCCTCATCTGGTGGAAGGGAAGGACAAGAAAAAGGTTCTCCTCTTGAGCAAGAAGGAGAATGCCAAGAAGCAACAGTCCTTTCATGCCCAGGGATTTGGATTTCGAAGTAGGGATGCTATCCAAAGGTTTAGGTCTAAGTGGAACAAGAATCGGGTGTTCCCCAGAGCAAAGGACGCGCGCCCCAATAATCAGAATGCCAATAAGAAAGGAAAGGATCAGTTTAGCCTGACTCCCGACTCCCAGGATCTTCCCTGCCAGAGGGAGCCAGGTTGTTGGCCTTTGCAGACCATTGGGGGGAGATCACCTCAGATGCGTGGGTCCTTCGCACGGTCAGGATGGGCTACGCCTTTGAATTTGCTCGAATGAGGAGAAACAGATTCTGGAAAGTTCCATTTTCTTGGGATCTGACTCTCGAAAGATGGAGGCCATTGCCCATCTTCTGGAGATCAGAGCCATAGAGCCGGTCCCAGTCAGGCAGAGGGGCACGGGGGTATATTTGGTGTTCTTAGTCCCCAAAAAGAATGGGGACATGAGGGCAATTTTAGACCTCAAATGGTTGAACCTCTTTCTGGTAAAGAGGAGGTTCAAGATGGAGACGTGAAGGTCAATTGTGGCATCCCTGGAGGAAGGAGATTTCCTAACCTCCGTGGATCTCACAGAAGCCTACCTACACGTCCCCATACTTCCCAGACACCATCGATACCTCTGCTTCTGTTATGGAAACCTGCACTTTCAGGACAGGTCAATGCCCTTCAGTCTGACTGCAGCACCACGGGTCTTTACTAAAATCCTAGTGACCCTGGTTGCTCATCTCCACCTAGCAAGAGGTAGACTCCTCTTAGAAACTTAGACTCCTGATGTCAGCCAGTGGGGGGAAGCACGATGGTTGCTATTGAAGGAGCCCCCATGGCTCAATTGGAAAATCCATTGAGGGGAGCCCCTTATTATAAGGAGAGGTTGGGTCGGATGGAAGGCGGAACAGGTGTGAAGTGGACGAGGGGCATTGGTTCCCTGCCTCTCACCATAGGCCTCTAATCATACCATGCGGTGCGGGTAGAGCTGGCCTTGCCCCACACGTTCTAATGTTGGACTGGGTTCTATCTTTCAAGAACTGGCTACGTTCAAATGTTATACTCACAGTCTTGTTTTCACTACTGGCCCCCAATGTCTGACATGCTGGCTGACGAACATCTCCTTCAGCTCTCACGCGAAGTTGCAGCCGAGAAAGCTTCTTCACTCCCACTGAAAAGCAGATGGAAAATCTCAGCTTCAGTAGCCGCTTTTTCAAGCTCTTGCCTTTGGGTTATCTCGGTTCCGGTTATCTCGGTTCCGGTTATCTCAATCCGGTGACCTTCAGATCTCATCTTCAGGCAAATGGAGGCTCTACCCTCTGGACCAGACCTAGAAGCATTATGATTTACTGTAGCTGGACTTCATGTATTAGTACAGGAGATAGAAGTTGTTATTTTCTGTTGGAATTTTGTCCAACAGAATGTGCATTACTTAAATGCTATGTTTTATTTCTTTTAATAAACGTCTATATTATACCTAAATAACTGGTTATTTGCTGGATTAATAATTTACTTAAGCTTTGGGCCTTAAGGGAACGTTAGTACATTTTAACTAGTGGACTGTGTATCGGTTGTGGTACCTGAAGCAGTCGAGGCTGGCAAGCCAGTGTTCCCTTTAAACAGAAATCCTCAGTGGTTTTGACCAAGAGAGGCCAGGGGAGGCTGCTTGGGTCATACCTGGGGTTGGCATGTGGGTGCTTCCAGGGCAGAGTGGCACCAATGACCAGAAAATCCCCGTACGCTCTCTGAAATATTTGAAAAGCTTGAAGAAAGTGGCAAAATTACTGTGAAAGTGTCATTCTTGGGAATTAAGGAAAGTGTACAAATGTTTGATGAGCCATGCAACAAGGTATATTGCATATTCCAGAACAAACAGCTTCTGAAGCATAAAGTTTTTTACTTTCCTATTTCAAAATGGATTGCAATCTCAAGAAGCAAACAAACAAAAATGGAAAATCCACTTTAGAAAGCACCAGGAAATACTATATCACGGTGGTCCTCACAATGCTTTTCCACCAGGACCCACTTTTTAGAATGACTGTCAGGACTCACTGAAAGGGAGAGAATGATGTCATCATGATGACATGTCAAGTGAGAGTGATGTCAGGGATTGACCTAAGAGTGATGTCATGGATGGAAGTATGAGTAACATAGGCAAGCAGAAAAAATATTTTCATACCCCATTAGACAAAATTAACAATAGTTTTACAATTAACAAAAGTTTATAATAAGTGTAAGTTTCAAACTTATTTTAAATCAGTAACACTTGTAATCTTTCCAAGCAGTTGTTGAACGGCTTTAAAAAAATCTTCCAAACATTCCATAGGCTGCAATCCTATCCAGTTATTGGGAAATAAGCCTCCTTAACTATCATTGTTAAAAGCAAATACATAGTAGCAGGCCTCCGTCAGTCTTGAAAGACTATGGTATCATGCTCGGTGCTGCATACGCTGCATGCAGAGCACGAAAGCCTGGGTTGGATTGTTATGGAGGATAGACTGTTACCCAAGCAGCAAATCCCCTCTCCATGCCATTGAATTACTCCAACGGAAAGGCAGAGCCAATACGATTGGATCCAGCTGGCATCGCAGAGCTGGGCTAAGGACAGGAGCTCACCCTGTCTTGTGGGGCCGACCCGGGTTTCGAACCCTGGCCTGCTGGTTAACTGGCACAGCATCTTAATCGCTTGTGCCACCCACAGATCTGTAATATTTCCTCAAATGCAGTCACATAGCATGATAGAAAACTGTAATGAATAAGGACTCACCTGAAATTAGCTTGTGACCCACAGTATGGGAAACACTGTTAGTGGGGAAGAAACAGCCTTAAAAGGGCACAGGACAATTTCTACCTTCAAAACAGCAGCAGGGGAAGGCAGGGGGTAAGTGAGCTTCCTACATTACCTTCTGCATCCTCATTAGCCAGTAGTTAAAGAAAATAAGCAGTACTTTTCCCATAGAAAAAAGTTAACCTGCAAAAGGGTTACTTAGGACTCACTAATCTCCTTAATGGCTAATATTTACTTTCCCTGGAAATCCATACAAGACTTTTTGGCAATTCAGTCTGATCGTTATCAAGATTTAGTTTTATGTACTTGGAAAATAAGGCCCATGTGGGCACAAGAAGCTTCTGGCATTCAGAGGTCCATGTTTTTGAGGAGGTTCCAGCATGATCCTATCAGTTGAATACGCTAAAATCAAGATTCAAGGAGTGTGTACATTGCAAAGAAATGCCACCAGGGTTTGAGATTTCCATATAATTATCATGCTTTATTTGTTCCTCTGCAGAAAGCTGGCTACAGACTGACAGCGCCAGTGTAATAGAAGCACTGGCTCAACTATGGCATCTATGGCATTTGAACCTGAGACCAGGGAGCAGTGTGCCGCCACAGCAGACCAATGTGGGCACTGACTTATGGGCCCGACCCAAGTGCCTTAACGTCATGGTTCCCAACCTAGTACCTCCCCTGAAAGAGGGGAGAACCAATAGAAGATGTTTGGCAGGAGGAATGAGGTTGTCCAGATGGGAAGGCAGTGGAAGGTGGTCAAACCATCAGAGCCCTGCCTTGGCCATGGGTTTGAACAGGTGCACCACTGCAGCTGGAGTAGGTATGGCCTACCCTACCCAAGGACACTGGAATCAAGAGTAAAAACGGTGGGAATTACAGTTGATATATGAGAGAGTGATGGAGGAAAGAGGTCCAGACCCCCTCGGTGGGGTGGGGAAGCAGCTGGAGTCGCGACATGCACAATTAGCATGCATTGGACACCCAAAAATCATCCTGTCCAGGATCTTATCATCTGGTCACATAGCTACCCAGACTACACAAAGCCTGTCCCACCATCTTTGGGCCACTGTACTTTGCTGGTCCAGTGGTGAGTCAAACCCGCTATATATCATGGCGGAATAAACAGGGGAGGAGAATGCCCCCATGGGAATGGGGCCCCAGAGACTCCCTTGACCAGAGCAGGGCTCAGAGCTTATTGCAGCCAGAACATTGTTTGGGCCAACACGTTCGCTGCCCTGCAGGCCTTCCAGAACCAGGGGGTGGGCTCCTGACCTCACCAACCTCCCTACTGGGCCACAGTTCAATCACACAGCCTAATGTCCTCCCTGGAAGTCTAACCAGGAACCCCAAACCCCACCTCAGAGGCACCAGGCCAACAGGGTGCTCAGCATTGACCCAGACCCCCAGCCACCCATGGAACAGGAGCTTGAGGAGGAAGGCATGCATCATCAGCAAATGACTGAGAGCTATTGGGGGAGGAAGAACCAAACAATAAGGAGTGGGCCAACCCAACAAAGGAAGAAGGACCCAGGAAGACTTCCAACAAGTTTTAGGATCTCTTCTTAGGGACCCCATAGATACAAGAAACATCTTGATAAAAGGCTAGGCTAAAATCATCACCCTGTTACACTCACTTTCTACATGTAGTGCATCAAGGAGGGAGCAACCCCCACCTGCAGCTTAAAATGGTAAAACGTCAAGAGCTGAAATCCATCCATTTGTCCAAATTGCTCTTAAAATGTTCTGAAATAAATTAAAGCACTGTTTTACTTCTGCATTTTTCTCTGGTAGCAACGATGATCATGGTTGTGACTACACAGGGTTTCTATGAAACTAAAGATGCCCATTGGACATTTATTCACCAGGCGAGAATCAGACATGCCAAAGTCAAGAAGGTGTGAATGAGACGTGTTGAAAAGGGGCACACAGGCAAGATATCTCCAGGCTATTGCTGGGGACACAATATTTCACTTGCATTCCATCAGGACAAATTTGGGTGTTTGGGGGGGGGGTTTGTGCAGAATTTCAGCCAACACAGCCTGTGAGCTTAGACAGCCAGGGACATGCAAAACCTTCCATATCTATACACTAGGTATGGGCTTCTGCTAGGAGAGAAGATTGGGTAACATCTGGAGTGCAACATCTTTCCAGAGGATTTTGTCACCGAGGATGCAATCATAACCAATTTAGGGTGGAACAATTCACCTAATCCCTGCAGGGGTATGGTATTGCTTGTGCATGTCTATGTATTGGTCTAACCTCCCACCCCAAAAGTGGCGCAGAAGTACCTTATGGCACTGTGATAGAAAGGAATCCACCCACTCTGTCCAACAGTCCAAGGTGGATGGTGAGGCCTTGGAGAACTGCTTTGAGGCTATTGGGATCTAGATGAAGGCTAACAAGTTGAGGCTGAATCCGGACAATACCGAGGTCAGGAAATCCACATTGCAGGTGCTTGAGTACTGTCCTGTGCTGAATGGGGTTACACTCCCTCTGAAGGAGCAGGTCTGCAGCTTGTGGGTTCATCCGGATTTGCACCTGCTCCTGAATTCCCAGGTAATAGTTGTAGTCACAGATGACTTTGCCCAACTTTGGTTGGTGCACCAGCTGCAGCTGTACTTTAATCGTGAGGATCCGGTCACAGTGATCTATATGTCACAGTGGCATCAAGGCTAGATTACTATAATGCGCTCTATGTGGGGCTGCCCTTGAAAACAGTTTAGAAACTGCTGTTAGTACAAAATATGGTGGCATAGGTGGTTACCATAGGTAGATGCTATGATTCCACTGAGATTCTTCTCTGGCAACTGCACTGGGTGCTCATTTGTTTCTGGGCCCAATTGAAGGTGAATTCAAGTCTTAGCCTATATAGCCCTATACAGCTGGGGCCTGGCAGTCTAAGAAACCTATCCAATCCCAGCTCATTACCTCAGATCATCAGAGCAGGCCTTTTTACAAAGGCCACCACTTAAAGAGATGCGTGGAATGGTGGCAAGAAACAGGACCTTCTCAGTAGTAGCACCAAGACTGTGGAACTCCCTCCCTCTTAACCTAAGAAATATCAGCCAATTTCAAACCTCACCACAGTGGGAGTCATGAGCTTATGTTGTGGGGACCAGGAGTACTTCAAAAAAGTACACCCTCAAAAGACAGGGTGACCAGATGCCAAACCCAAAATTCCTGAACCCCAAGGCCAAAATTCCTAATCCCAGGCCAAAATTCCTATCCGCTGAAAAAACATTGCCAAAAAATGTGTCTTTTTGTTTTTGTTTTTTGACCATAACTTTTGATAGGAAGGAGATATCTCAAAACTGATTTTTGCACTGGATTCTGCTCTTCAATACGAATCCAACGACATATGGCATGATGGGGTACTGCACACTATCACGAAGTTTCAAAATGAAGCCAAAATGAAGGACAATGATGCCAAAATGTAGGACACCCAGACAGGAGGCTAAAAATCCGGACAAATCCGGGTTTTTCTGGTCATCTGGTCACCCTGGAGAGCTTCTCAGAAATACAAAGGGATATATTGAACTTGATCATCTCTGATGAAGAGGAAGGAGAAGAGATGTTCATGCCCCCTTTGTGCCAGGAAGATGGGAGGACTAGGAAGGGAGAGAGAACCAATCCAGGGGAAAGTGCTGAAGTGAGAGCAGAGGAGTTCCAGAATTGACCCACAAGAGTAGCAGATGACTTTCAGTTCTGATCCAGGCAGAGATTTAAAACCTGCTGCAGAAATAAGAGCCACAACACCCCTGGACTGTGGCTGCCACTCCCTTCCTCCACTCACCTGGGGCCCAGTGTGCAAGGGTTGTGCCCTGAGAGTGCTGCATGAAGTCCTATGGCCCTGCTGAATTATGAGTCTAACACCACAAGGGAGCACAGGTGGGTGGGTGTAGTTGGGAGTGCAGCCACCATCAATAGAATGACAGGTTGTGGACAATATGGCAGGAGGGGGTGCAGTCTTTTGTGATGGTCAGAGACAGACCATCTCTCTTTCAGCCCCCCCCCCCCCCCAATCCTATGACTCTTGGAGATCTGGGCAACTGTCCTGAATCCGAAGCAGCTGCTTCTGAATGCCAGGTCAGTGAATAATAAGACCTGCTGCATCCAGGACTTAATCCTGGATGATGCCACTGACCTGGCTTGTATTACGGAGACCTGGCTGAATGAGGCCGGAGGGATGAGCTTATCACAAATCTGTCTGCCAGGTTTCTGGGTGCAGCAGCCACCACAATTACAGTGGAGGGGAGGTGGAGTTGAGATGGTCTATCATGACACTATCTCTCTCACCAGGTTCCGGGTCCAGCGGTTCACTGGGTTTTAGTGCCTCCTTGTTGTGTTGGAGGATGAGACAGAATAGGGATTATGTTGGTGTACTGCCTGCCATGCTGCCCAACAGTCCTGCTTGAGCTGACTGGGGTGACCTCGAGTGTTGGGAGTGTACAGAGAGGAAGATGTTCAAATGACTGCAGGCTGTAAATTTTTCATTTGACCCTCTGACAACGAGGAGGGGGGAGGTATTTGTGCCTTTATCAGGCACCAGGAACATGGGATGAGGTGGAGTAAGGAATTGATGAAGACAGTGGGGAGGTGGAGAGTCCTGGAGAGACGAGTATGAGATCAGGCCCAGAGGCTGTCTGCTGGAAAGGCTGTCCATCCAGCTATGGGTCCAATTCAGCTAGCTGTGGAAATGTACCCTCCTCTCTATCACCCTTTGAAAGACCCTAGAGGAGGAAACAGACAGGGGCATTAACCTTTGGGCCTGATCCAAAGATGTTGCTGCCTCTATTTGAGAAGATGGAGACCAGAAACCCCTTCTCTATGCCACCCTTCATCCATCGAGAATAGAAGGGAGCATCACAGGCACTTTTGTGACGTACTCAGGTCAGCACAGAATTTGTGCCAGGACTTATGCCAGCCTAACTTGGGGTTAGGATTGCAGTCACAACGACCTACCAATTACTTCTGCCTTCCTATTTCAAATCCCCAGACTTAGCTTACAGTCAATTATACTGCTCTTATCTTTCTCTGAATGTTTTAGTTCCTTTCTCCATTTGAGTACATTTGATTTTTTTCCCAACATGTGATAGAGACACATGAAATCCAGGTGTTTTAACATAGCTGCCTCTCCCTTGATGCTAATCTCGTTTCTCCAAAATAAGAAGGGGGACCAAAATCTCAACAACCAGGTGCTTCATTTGACAACACTGTGACCAAGAGCTGAACCAGAGGCCTTGAAAGTGGAAAACAGGAGCTTTTTGAAGATGCAACCTAAGAGGGCTAATCCATGTAGCTGGGCACGGTAATTGGCTTTTAGCTTAGCATCTGCTTGTTGAAAGTCAGTCCCTTTCCAAGCACGCCTGAAACTGAACACCTGGTTACTCAAAAGGAGGGCATGACAACAAAAAGAGCTGCAGATCAACACAACAGAGGTCACAGAGACCTAGGCTGTGGGTGACATAATGCACAAATCCCATAGGAACTGCTGTAGATCCGGCAATTTCTCCATAGGAAACAACCATCACTACAGGAACATGGAGTAGACTTGGAGAACGTTTGCTCTGAAAGGTGAAGGAAGCATGACTGGGAGAAGATCTGTGGGGAGAAGCAAAGAAAGTCCTCAAGGCTCTCTGCTATTGCTTCACTATGTGTCATGTCTTCCACCCTGGTCTATGGTTTCCAAATGAAAAAATCATGCACACATAGGACCACATCACATATTCAAGGTGATGTATAACTTGGCCCTACGATCAGCCCAGATCCAAAGACCATGTGTACAGATGATGACCACATTCAGGGCCATGCAGACAACAACGAGAACCCCAAGCAGGGTCAGAAGCACTTGTCAATAGGATTTCAGCTGTTCTTCTGAGACCATCACCAGTTTTCTCAGCAACAGCCTTAGCCCCATAGCTGTGAAGTTCCGATAGCTGCAAAGTGGCAGGCATAGGCCATAGCACAAGCGGATATTAAAGCACAAGCAAGAGCACATGGACCTCCAACTACTTTGACCCACTCAAGGCTTTTCTTCACACACAAACACCCACCCCAGCATTAAAGGTATTTCTCCAGGTCTGAGCTTAGCAAAAGTAGAACTACACAAACCTCAATGCAAATAATTCCCTTATGTGTCTTGCTTTTTAATCCCTGACTTTTCTGCAGAGTTCACACTACTTTACATCACTCTAAACACAGGATGGTGGGTGAATCTAGCCCCACAAGATTTTGATCTGGACCTGAAGTCAGTTTGGTCCTTCAGCTGGACCTTCAGTCAAATAAAGTCATAGATATTCAACTGGATGTTCCACGACCAGATAGACATTCATATATGACCTGGTCTGGGAAACAGGAGTGCCCAATGAACTGGCAATGGGTGAGATGGTTAGAGGTCTGTTATTTCTCTGTTGTCATCCAAACATGATAAGCAAAATATAAAAAGCAACATCGTGTTTGGAGTTGGTGATCACAAAGCGCCACAATGAAGAACACATGCCTGGCTGGGACAGTCGTGTAATATTGCTGTGGAGTTTCAATATTTCACTCCACTGGGCTCCATCGACAAAGTGCATGTTTTAGAACGTCTTGCATAATTTAATTACAATTTTTTCTGTGATAGTGCAAGTTCCAAATTAGATTTAAAAAGAATTATTTTAATGATTGTACGCAATGCTTGACCACCATTCCCGTTTCCGACTTTGAATGTCACAGAAACTGCAACGCTGGGACTCAGCAAGTTTAAATTAGAAATTAATCTGCCTGAAAAGTGGTAAGGATCGGAGGTATCTTTGACCGGAAAAAGCTTGCATACAAGCTAACGTTTCCAACTCCACTTTCACACACACACCCCTTTGCTACAGGGCAACAACAGTAATCATGTTAAATGGACCAAACACCAGTTATTATTTTAGCTTTGATGACTGTAGCAAGCTGTTACTGTTGTTCCTACTGATGGCAATTACTGAGGAAGTTACGTTCCCCATCACTAACAGACAAGTGGAATCTAATTCGGATCTCGTAGTACTGCAAAACCTCCCCAGGCATTAATGAAGACAACCCATTTCAGCTCCTTTTCTACATTCATCTATTTCCATTTTAGTGAATTATCACTCATTTTTCCCCCAGTCAAGGTGCTTCAAAGGATTATTTCATGCTCTCCACGTCTAAAAAAAGATGATTCAAAAGCATTTACGTGACCGTTTCTTCATGAAAGTAAACAGGGGTTGATCTGCATTTGAATAATCGTGAGAAAGATCTGTCAAAAACAGTGGGGACTGTGGTGGTGCCGAGCCTACCCCAGAGGATGGGATGGCAGGAGTACAGATCCGACCCAGGCCACCGTGGGACATGGTTCTAGAATCAACGGAGGTCCACCAGGAGGTCGGACTCCTGGTGGGACCTCCTCCGGCTCTACTGCGCAGGGCGTACTGGGGTTTACCCAGGATGCCCCATATCTGCTAGGCCCAATCCTGGTGTCTCCCGCTCCGTTGGACCACTAAGAAAGCCCCAAGAGAGTAGGAGAGGGAGGGGGAGCGGGCGTTGTATATAAGGAGAGGAGGCAGGAGGGAGAGAGGCGGGCTGGAGTGAGGAGAGAGGAGAGTCATCCAGCGCTGGCGCTGTCCAGCAGCAGGCCTCAGTGTTAACCTAAAAGGAGAGAAAGAGCAGTTAGTTAAAAAGCTTGTTGCTTGCGAGTTGAACTTACCTGTTATCAAGGTTATGATTGGTTGAAGAGGATACTTACCTGAAGTGACCCTGGAGACGAAGACCTGCGAGAGAGAGAGAGAAGACCGTGTTAAAGGGACTTTGAGCAAGAGGGAGGCTGAAACGAACCAGGTGTAAAGTCATCCCCACCTTTTCCTGTAACTTTCTTTCCCAAGGCTGTCTGTAAAACCCAAGTCCGTCCTCCCACCACCCTATGTTTCATCCGTAAAGTTTCTGATAAAACAATCCTTGTTGACAAGTTCTACGTACCTGTATGGTGTGAGTCAATCTGGGGGAAGTTCAATCTAGCCACAGGATGGCGGAAGGGAGAGATGACCAGTCCGAGATTGAGGTGTCCATTGGGGGAGACAGCGAGGGGCACGACAGGGACCCATATGGAGACCAATAGGGGGAAGATGGTGGGGATCGTGCCTTCCCAAGATGGGTGAGGTGGTGGGCAGATGAGCAATACAGGTATGATGGTAGTACACCTGGCCACATTGGCATAGTCATCTCCATGGCGGAAAACTGGAAAGCCCCACCAATTCAAGGTCATGAAGATGACAACTGAAGATGATCTGGAGGTGTATCTGAACTCATTTGAGCAAGTGGCAAGTGGCCAGGTAGCCCCATTACCACTGGAATTCCATCCTGATGCACAGGTGGGATTTTTATTGAACACTGTGCCGATCCTAGAGACCGTTCTTTTTGTCTAGTAAGGGGTTTCCAGCATAGACATTAGTGGGCTAAGACCTGAGCATTGGACCCCCTGAGGAGAGAGGTGCCATGCCCCCAAAGGAAGTGAAATCTACCCAGCACAGCACAGATAAAAGTCATTGAGGACCATCACCCGTGCTGCTGGGCTAGGATTAAATCCTATTCTTTTTTCCTGAGAGTAAGCCCCACTGGCTATATTGGGCATTACATGTTTACTCTAAAGTAAGCCCTATTATAACCAGGGGGACTGTGTTGTGTAATCCTAACCAACTACAATCCAGCTGAACGTACACTTCTATTCTCTTGCAGGATGTGAACTAAAACATGATAAAAAAATTATCTTCAAAGAAATAGACCCTAAAAATCAACACCGGATCACGTTTAATACAGTAACTATTGAATTTGGAACACAGATTGTAGATGTACAGATTACTCTTAAAAGTCAAACTGCACTTTTGAAATCTTCTGTTCCTCACGCAGATCTGTCTGGGACAAGGTGCATCGGAAGACTACCATAAAGTCCAATTCAGCACTTTGAACTGAAGTCCAACCCAGGACTTGACCCATGCCCTGGTGACATCGAGACTGGATTATTGTAACATGTTCTATGTGGGGCTGCCTCTGAAAAGGTCTGGAAGCTTCAACTAGTCCAGAATGTGGAGGCCCATGTGGTTGCGGGGGCTCGTCGGTTCGACTCTGGCCACTGCTTCAGCGACTACACTGGCTGCCCATTCGTTTCCAGGCTGAATTCAAAGTGCTGGTCCTGACCTTTAAAGCCCTAAACGGCTCGGGTCCAGGGTATCTAAGGGGACTGCCTCCTTCTGTACAATCCAACCCGTCACCTAAGGTCATCTGAAGGGGCCCTACTGACTGTGCCGCCACTAAAAGATGTGAGAGGTGTGGCGGCCAGAGATAGGGCCTTCTCGGTGGTGGCACCCCGGCTTTGGAACTCCCTCCCCTTAGAACTGAGGAAAGCTCCCTCAATACAGAGCTTCAGGTGGAGCCTTAAAACTTTTTATTTCAAAAAAGCTTTTTAATGGAACAGAGATGGGGGGAGCTGTTGTTGTATTGTTTTTGTTGTTTTATTTTTCTAATATGTGTTTTTAGCCTGTTTGTTTAAACTGTTTTAGTTTTTGTATAATCTAATTGTATTTTAACTATATTTTAATTGTGTTTTAATCTGTATTTATGATCTAATTTTAATGGTATTTTATTGTTCTTGTAATTGCTGTTAGCCTCCTTGAGCTCCCTTTTGTTAGGGAAGAAAGGCGGGATATAAATCTAATAAATAAATAAACAAATAAATAAACAAATAAATAAACTTATTTATTTAATTTATATCCCCCCTTTCCTCCCCTGCAAGAGGGAGCTCAAGGCAGCTCACATCAGGAAAACAATAAAACTTTGAAGGCACAATGCAGAATTACACTCTAGGGATTCTCTACCGGGATTCTCAGCCATCCGTAAGTTGGGGATTCCTCACAACTTCAACCTTGCCCAAATCTTCAAGTTAGAAACTTAGAGCTTTCACTATTCTCTCTTTGTTTTCAGCTCCAGCTGGGGGGGGGGGGGGGATAGAATCCTAGAGTTGGAAGGGACCTAGTAGGTCATCTAGTCCAACCTGCCTGCAGTAGGAAATCCCCCTAGAGCTTCCCCAACTGGTGCTCGTCGAGCCTGGATAGAGCTGTTTCCATTTGTCCTTCGATTAATATGGGGAACAGGACCGGTAATTTTGGTAGGTCAGCACTTTATGACTGAAAAAGAGGACGGATCTCCATCTGCATCAGAGAATGATTCAGATGATGTCAATTTTCTGAGGTATGGGCGCAATCCAGAGTAACTAAGGGGAGTCCTTGCTCCGGTGTAAGAACAACTTGCTCTGGATTGCAATATGAAATTCCCATAGGTTTTCACTAGGTGGTGCAATAACTACGGGTACATGTGATGTCTCTTACGTGCTCCCACAGTTACTCTGGATTGTAGGGTATGTCAAGTATATTATTTGACTATCTCTGTACAGTATTGTTAGAGATATTTTGGGGTTTTACATATCCTTTGGATCGTTGCAGCTGGCCGGTAATTCTTCCAAGACACAGCTGTAGATTGAGTTGCATCATCTTTTCTTTATTGTCAGCACAGCACAGGATACAAGGCCCTTCATACAATTTGGAATCCAATTATCTTCTTTTTCACTATTCTTAAGCCATCCTATATATATACTGTGGTACCCTAAAAAAACACATTTATTCCTGGTCCCTCATTGGCTCTCAGCTCATCACCACCTGAGCTCGTAATGAGCTCATGATCAGTCCATGGCTCGTGTTCATGGCTCATGGCTTATTCTGGTGGTCACGACGATGCTCATGGACATCTTTTGACTGACCATCTGGGGTCCACATCCTGTTGATATCTGGTCATCTTAAACTTTCTATTCTTGGTTCTTTAACCCATATGAATACCATTGCTTAACGTAGAGGAGAAAGCCATAATCTCTGGCTTTCCTCCCACCATCCCTTCAGATGCCAAAAAGTCAACATGACATGTGGTGGTGCTTTCCTTGCTGAGCTTTGCCTTGCTGTAGCCTTTATTGCCACGCATGCAGTTTTGTTAACCGGGGTCTTAACTTCCAGTCTCTGTTATGGAAATTCACATTTTTCTCCAACAGTATAAGGGCAGGAGGTAACTTTTATTGTTTTTATATTCTGAGTACTGATGTGCTGGATGCTTATACCTGAATGGACTATTAATTTGTTCGACCAATAAAACTTTGGCCTTATACTAATGTGTGGTGGTGTCACTACATCAGTTGCCAAGGCAAAAACCCTTGGGAATAAGTGAGGCTGGCCGGGTGGACTCAGATATAGTCCAAAGCAAGGGCTCACTTAGATCTCAGAGCTTCTAAGAAAGTGCAGAGTGCAAAGGTGTGTTGACTCTAGCACTAAAGAGAGGCTTCTTCGGGACCTCCGACCCATTGAATTGGGCACAGGGGCAACCCGGTTCTGGATTGAAAGCCAACCAGAACAGCACAGGACGTAGAGTGGCAGTTCCACCCAGAGATGTTTCAGCTTCTAGTAAAAAGGTGGGGATTGTCGATACTGGATTTATTCTCCAGTAAGGACAACGCTTAGACACCAAGATTCCTGTCAAGACTGCCAACACATGGAGTACTAGGAACAGATGCGCTACAGTTTCCGTGCCCCCCAAGGCTCCTTTACGCCTTCCCACCATTAAAACTCATTCCACTCTTCCTTAGACAAGTGCAAGCACGAGATACGGAGGTCGTCTTGGTAGCTCCGCACTGGCCCAGACATCCATGGTTCCCAAATATAATCCATCTCAGTCTAGAGAAGGGGTGGAGGCTTCCTGGACTTCAGTCAAAAGGCTCCGTACTGAGAGGTCATGCTGGGGAATTATAGTATTGTGGCTTTTCTGGAGTAGTATTCCATCTTCTCATTTCCCAGATGGAAGAAGGAGAGCCTGCATTTTTTCAAGACCTCCAGGAAAGAGGCTTCCAGGCTTCCAGGGATTAGGCGAACCAAGAACACGTTAGTGAGAGCAGAACCAGCATGCCCAGTACTTGTGTTTTGTCATAGGGCAGGGAGAGGCCAGACCAGTAGTCTTAAAAGTACAAGCCATATCCCAAGTCCCCACCCTAAAAAAGTTGTACCAAGTTTCCTAGGAATGGTGGGGTATTTCCATGCTTTTATACCCCAATTTTCAGAAAAGGCTGCCCCACTTACTGACTGCATAAGAAAAATAACAAATAAGAAGTGGGAGTGCAATCAAAAGTGTCAGGAAGCCTTTGAAAAAATCAAAGGAGATTTATGCAGGGCCCCCGTTCTCGGAGCGCCAGATTTTTCCAAAAGGTTTAAACGGATGACTGATGCATCAGGAAGGGGTTTGGGGGCTGTGTTGGCTTAGGGTCCAGAAAGTAATGAACGCCCCATTATGTATCTGAATAGGAAGCTAAGCCCAGCTGAGACCAGATATTCCACCACTGAGCAAGAACGTCTAGCAGTAAAATGGGTCTTAGAGACTCTAAAGTACTATCTCCTGAGAGCACCCTTTGAATTAGTAACGGATCATGCACCATTGACCTGGTTAAACAGGATGAAGGACTCTAATGCCCCGTTGACAAGACAGTACCTAAATCTTCAATCCTTCATTGTTTTCTGTCACTTACAATAAAGGAAAAGCACACATTAATGCAGACTTTCTTTCACGGCAGAAGGCCTCGGGACCACTGGATTCATGGAATGCCATTGCACCCGTCTTACCGAGTAAGGAGTGTAAGGAGGGACCGCAAACCCTGGACGGTTTTACATCTGAAAGCTTGGGGAAGGTTCCTGGAGAGAAGCCTGATATAAGAGACTACCCAGACAATATATATAGTTGGACTCTTGATGACACTATAGATCCAAGGAGGAGGACTGCCCCAAGAGGTTGCTGACATGGGGAGCTGACCCCTCATGGTTTTGAAGCAAGGGAAGAGCATATGACCTCCTGTGGAAGAGGTAGAGGACAAAGATTGGGAGGAGTGATCCCAACATGACAATGATAACCTGTACAAGGAATATGAGGATCTTTAAAAAGGCAATGCAAAACAAAATATTAAAAATCCCAAGTTAGCTTGATATAAAAAGATGCAGTTCAAGAATTATTTGACAACAGCCCAGCACAAAAGAGCTCTAATCCGAAACAGACAGAAAGAAAATACAGAAGAACATACCAGTATTTAACCCTTTGCCAAAGTATACCAAGTCTCATAAATTTCTTCACAAGCTCCCGCACAGTATTATTGTATCCAGAATTTACAGGATCATGTTTCGAACTAGGTTCTTGTGGTGGATCCCCCACCCCAGTCGACAACTTGATGGGAGTGAGAGTGCGCCCAAAGGACATCTGGGCTGAAGTCCTACAGTCAACCAAGGAAGACCAGGTGCATTGGTCAGATTCCTATTGGGATCTGCTGCATCTGTACTATGCAGGAAGAATGGGGGTGTACCCGGGACGTCCCATCTCAGCCTGTCCCAAATCCTGACACTTCCCGCTCCCTGGGGCCACTAAGGGAGAAGGGAGAAGAAAGGAAGGGGAGGGGAGGTGGGTGATGTATTTAAGGAAGAGTGGGAATGGGGGACCTGGGCAGAGGAGGAGAGTAGTAGGTGGAGGTGAGAAGAGAGAACTGGCGCTGGTTGCTGTCCGCTTCCAGACAAGGAGGGTTTGAGAGTGATCTCTTCGGAGAAGACCGGAGTGAGGGGCATGACATTGGCGGCCCATATGAAGAAGAGGGGGGAGAAGAGGGAGAGCCCCCCCAATGGATGAAGTGGTGGGCAGATGAACAAAGAAAATTGATAGGGAGGTTGGTAGTAGATAAACTGACAATTAAGCAACACCAGAGGAAAGGAGAGCCACACCACTTCCGCATGACCAAGATGACTAAAGACGATGATCCAGAGGTGTTCGTGAATGCATTCGGGAGGATGGCGATATCAGCTGGGTGGCCCAGGAGCCAGTGGGCAGCGATCCTGGTGCCATACCTATCAGGAGCCGCACAAACGGCAGTCGACACCCTGCCAGTGTTAGAAGCCAGAGATTATGAGGTGGTGAGGAAGGCAATAGTGAGCACCCTGAACACCACACAGGAGACATATCGAGTGTGGATGAGAGAAACATCATACACTGTGAAGCAAGGAGTGAGAGGGCTGGCAAATATGATCAGAGCTAATGGCATGAGATGGTTAAAACCGGCAAAAGGTCAGTTGAGGAAGTGGCTGAATTGATATGGATGGAGCAATTCGTGACGGCCCTACCAGAGCGCTAGGAACTGGGTACTATACAACGACCCGAGGACGCTGGAAGAGGTGGTGAGATTAATGGAGAGCTATGAGACAGCCGGGAGGACCACCCACCCAGGATTATATGAGAAGATGGGGCGGAGGAGAAAAGCGCGTGAACGGGAGGAGCCAGAGCCGCACCCCATTTTTCTCCCAGTGGCAGAGGTGGGGCGATGAAGCGAGGGAGAAACATGGAGGATGAAGAGCAGAAGCCAGGGGACCTGATGAGGGGACAATGGGAAAGGACTGGGAGGATTGCCCCAAAGGGAGAAAAAGGCAGGATCACCCTGCAGGAATTGAGGGAGAAAATGAGTAACAGACCAGCCAAAAGATGGCTTACGACAAGAAAGCAGCTCCTAGGGAATTCCAGGAGGGAGAAGAGGTGTTGTTACTACCTACTAGTGACACAAAGTTATTGGCTCAGTGGCAAGGCCCTTATATAGTAAAGTGTAAAGTGTCACCAGTTGATTATGAAGTTGCCACGCCAGGAAGGAGGTTCGAGTCTAAAGTGTATCATGTAAACCTCCTTAAAAAAAGGAAGAGAAGAAATGGGGTGCTGGGGTGAGGAGCTCGGCCCCTCAGCCGGGGACATAGATCAGGAAGTAGGACAGATCCAACAAGGAGGGGAGTTAAGAGAAGAACAAATAGAGGAGATTACCAGGTTGCAGAAGGAGTTCCCCCAGGTTTTTTCAAAGAGAACAGGGGTCACTAAGAAGGTCCAGCACAGGATAGTTATAAAGACAGATAAAATAGTGAGACAACCTCCCAGAAAGTGGCCCAAGCACATGGAAAAGCCCCTGATTGAGGTGGAGGAAAAAATGTTGGAGTTGGGAATGATTGAGCCCTCCCAAATTGAATGGCGAAGCCACCTAGTGATGGTGCCGAAGCCGGACGGGACGGTGCGCACCTGTATTGACTTTAGGCAAGTCAATGCTGTATCTCAGTTTGACGCCTACCCCATGCCACGAGTTCAGGCACTATTAGAAAAGTTAGGCCAGGCCCAGTATCTGTCCATCCTGGACATGACAAAGGGGTACTGGCAGATACCCCTCTTCCTTGAATCCAAGCCATTTATCGCCTTCACTACACCAGTAGGACTTTTCCAATTCTGAAGAATGCCATTTGGCATACATGGGGCAGCTGCCACTTTCCAGAGGTTGCTGGACAAGCTGCTGGCCACACACTCCCAATATACTGTCGCATATATCAATGATATCATATTTAGCAAAACCTGGGAAGAACACCTGACCCATGTGCGAGCAGTATTGGGAGAAGTGGCCAGAGCAGGGCTAACCATCAACCTGGACAAATGCAAGGTGGGAATGAGCACTACTCAGTCTCTGGGGTTTATGGTGGGGAAAGGTGAGGTTAAGCCGGTTAGATCCAAGGTACAAGCCATTTAGCAAGTGAGAATACCCACAAGTAAAAAGGAGATACAGAGGTTCTTAGAGATGGTGGGGTATTACCGATACTTCATTCCTGGGTTCTCTGAAATTGCAGAGCCCCTTACTGATTGTATCCGCAAACATAGGTCAAGGGTGTGGGAATGGACTAGCCAGTGTCAGCAAGCGTTTGAGAAACTGAAGGAGCTGTTATGTCAAGCCCCTGTGATGAGGGCCCGATTTCTCAAGACCCTTTGGGGTGCTGACAGATGCATCTGCTCGGGGAATCGGGGCTGTATTGGCACAAGAGGTGGACGGAGGAAAACACCCTTTAATGTACCTGAGTCAAAAACTTACGCCGGCAGAGACCAAATATTCAACTATTGAACGGGAGGCGCCTGTAATTAAATGGACTTTGGAAACATTAAGATATTACCTGTTGGGGGCACCCTTTGAACTGGTGACTGATCATGCTCCCCTAACCTGGCTAAGTCGAATGAAGGACAGTAAGGCCCGGTTAACTCAATGGTACCTCTGCCTTCAGCCGTTAAGTTCAGTGTAACCTACACGAAAGAAACCTCCCATCTTAACACTGACTTTCTCTCATGGCAAGACAACCCGGGTCTTGTTGGCACTGAAGACACTCCTGCACCCGTTTTACATGGGGGGGGGGGCGTGTGGTGGATCCCGCACCCCAGCCAACAACATGATGGGAGTGAGAGTGCGCCCAAGGGACGTCTGGGCTGAAGTCCTACAGTCAACCAAGGAAGACCAGGTGCATTGGTCAGATTCCTATTGGGATCTGCTGCGTCTGTACTGTGCAGGAAGAACAGGGGTGTACCCGGGACGTCCCATCACAGCCTGTCCCAATCCTGGTACTTCCCACTCCCTGGGGCCACTAAGGGAGAAGAAGGGGAGGGGGTGATGTATTTAAGGAAGAGCAGGAACGGGGGACCCGGGCAGAGGAGGAGAGTAGTAGGTGGAGGCGAGAAGAGAGAACTGGCGCTGGTCGCTGTCTGCTTCACCTGCACTTCAGCAGGTAGGGAAGGAAAAGGAGTCTCTGCCGGGAACCTGTGGAGAGAAGGAAGAGTTGGGTTTGTGACCTGTCACTTCGTTGGATACTTGCCTGTTCAACTGCAGTTTGTTGGGACTTTGTTGTTGGGACTTAGTGCAGCCAGACGGTGAAGGAACCCGTCAAAGAAAAAGACCACAAGTGAAAAGGCTGTGTGTTAGGTGGTGAACAGAACCTATCTAAAGACTATGCTGTAAACTATGTGGCTGTGATACTGAAGTGTTTTCTATTATACCTTGGCAACCCACCCCCTCCCTGCAACTAAGACCCTGCTACCTGTCCAACGTATAAAGTGTTTTGAGAAACTACATACCTGTGGTCTGTCATCTCTAGCGCCTGAGGGTAACACGGGTGAGATGGCTGAAGGGAAACAAGGAGGGTCTGAGAGTGATCTCTTCGGAGAAGATAGGAGCGAGGGGCATGACAGTACGAGACCATAGAAAGAGAGACATTGTCTATGAAGTACACTATAAATTCCGAGATACTATCTGTTGGGGACACCGGTTTGAACTGATCACAGACCACATTGCCTTTACATAGTGTGGCGGATCAGAGCCGGATGCACTCTTCTCTCTGTGTTTGGACAGCTTCCCTGAGGAGGGCTCCTAGAAGGAGCAGGGGGCAGCGAAGGAAGTCACTCGGGACACTCCTGCTCCGCTGGGCATGCCAATGGCAGAGGTATGGGCTGGGCCTGGATGCCTATCTACCTTGAAAATTTTCATCCGTGCTCTCCCCTCCTGAGGAATGGAAGCCGCGTGAGGATTTAACGTATGAGAAAGTGTGGATCACAAAGTCAGATTACAATGTCAGAATCACAACATTAACGGACTTTTTCAGCCAAGTACCCGTTAGACTCAAATCATATCTTATGTCACGTCAGATCAGCAGTAGAAGCGTTTAATCTGACTCCTTCTCTCAGAAGTACATGAAGGGGTGGAAGCTGGCAATACAAAAGCTGGTCACAACAGAGCCGCGTCTATCTCTGCTTAGGCAAAAATCCTCGTAAAAATCATGGCCGCCACCCTGATCTCACAAAAGACCAGCCACTCACCTCTCCTGGAAATCTCGGTCTCCAACCCAGTCAGGGGATCCAAATTGGGTGAAAAAAGACTCCAGCAGGGCAAGATGTCCCTGCCATTTTGCTGTGTGGTTCGGCTCCATCCCAAAAAGCACATGGCCTCAATCCAGCCAGCCCGGCTCCTGCAGCAGCCATCAGCGGCCATCATCACCCAAATGCTCCCTCCTCAGTTCAGTAAAGGAGAACACTGAAGCACCACATTAAAGCATAGGGACAGAGATCATGGTGGGTAGGGGTGCACCGCCGGATGAAGATAGGCATTGTGGCTCAGCTGATGATGATCACATATGATGTGATCCTGGAATGAGATTGGCTGGAGTTCTCCCAGCTAGCCAAGTGTAAGGGGGGGACCGGGGACGGGAAGGAAGCAGGCAGCAATGTGAAGGAGCTCACGGTTGGGACGTCTCACCTGGCCTCCAGTACAGCCCAGGACAATCACTGGACATTCATTGTTAAGTGGTCCGGAGAGTCAAGACACAGCAGTACAGTTTGTGTTGGTTTATATGGACCCCACTACTGAAGTCAGCTAGAGAATGGTTTTAACTAGAAAGAGTTATAGATCCCTAGGACTTGTACCTACAATTGTGAGTCCCTCTTTAAACAACCGAATACAAACAAAATTTACTCACTTTTCCCCAGAAGGGAAGAAGAACCAGAGAGATGAAGATTTGATGAAAACAGGGAGCCATACCCTGCAAGCTCTTGCCTGAACTGGTCTGTGGTACGAGGCGACAGACCCCGGAGGAAGAGCTTGCTGAGGACATGATGTGGCTTGACTTCTCCAGGGAGGAGGGGGACCCAGGATGCCACTGTGGGTCCGCCACCTGATACACCAGCCCTCGCACTCCTCCCATGGAGAGGGAAAGACGGGAGCGAGAGGTAGAGGCAGTTTTGGCCGAGACTCTGACACCCCAGGAATTGCAGGAGATGTTGGATCGAGAGCAAGGGGAGGAAGAGGAAAGGAAGAGGAGGATGGCAGAGTACTGGAGGGCCCGAAAGGAGAGGGTGTACAGAGAAGCGGGTGGAGAAGTTCGAGGGAGGTTCAGTCTCCGGAGACCTGGTCTCAATCGAGGCCCAGCTTGGTGGAGCCTGGTTATACTCTGAAAAGACAAGTTTGCTGGAGGCGTTGAAGTCGACACAACCTCCAGGGTTGATACAGGATACCTTCTGTCCCTTTCCAAACATTGACATAGACAGACCTCAAGAGTTCACGATAACAGGCACAAATCATGTAAGCAATCAAGATCCCTCAATCCCAACTCAGATACCAGAGATGGTCTAATATCCAAAAGCAGATTCCTTTGCCTGATATAGAATATACAACATACAAAATTATTCTTAAATGAATCTAACCAACTTTTAACCATGTTGGTGGATGTTTGTAAAAAACTATGGTAAAAATCTGAACAAGATGGTACAGACAGTGGACCTTGTGCAGCAAAACTGCCAATTCTACAATATATAAAAAGGAATGTAAGAAAAGGCCACTAAGGGGGGATCTTTAAAAAGGCAAAAGAAAAGCAAAATGTTAAAAATCCCAAGTTAGCTTGATATAAAAAGATGCAGTTCAAGAAATTTTTTGAATTACTGGACAACAGCCCAGCACAAAAGAGCTCTAATCAGACTAAGAAGTTAATCCTAAACAAGGAAGAAAATATAGAAGAATATATTTACCTCTTTGCCAAAGTATTTGAGACTCTCATAAATTTATTTACTAGCTCAAGTACAGTATTATAGTATTCAGAACTTACAGGCTCAAGTTTCAAACTAGGTGTGAGGGACCCCGTCAGTTGGAGGAGGAGGAACTGGCAGAAGACCTCATGTGGCTCGAGATGTCTTGAGAGGAAGAAGGAGAACCATTGTGACTGTGCAGACCTCACAGGGTTCCCAGGGTGGTGACCCCACCTGAGGAAAGGAGAGAGAGGGAAGAAGAGTTGGAAGCCATCCAACCAGGAGACTGGGGCGTGGAAGGAGAAGAAGCGGAGCAGCCTGCAGAGCCAAAGATGACTGCTGTTCCCAGACGAGGGAGATACTAACCGCCGAGATGGACTTGGTCAGAACGGGAGGTTCCTAGACAAGGGAGTGTGAGAAGGCCGGAACTGTTTACAGGGCCAGCTTGGTGGTGGAACCTTCCACCTCCGCCGCGTCCGGATTGGTGGGAACCGGGCATGGGGTGGGGTATCTGAAAAGAATAAAAGGGGGAAAAAGAGTGGGAGAGGGAGGGAAAAAGCGGGAAAGAAAGCGGAGTGGAACTAGAGAGTGGAAGAAGGGAAGGTGGAAGTTAGAGGAGATGTTGGACTGATGCTTGGTGACTAATACTTATCGTTTTACTTACCTGTTGTAAGTGCGCACCTGTTGGTGCTTATTCTGTTGTTGTTGGAACTTAAGGATATAAGCCTCCGAGATGATGGATGTCAATAAAGATACGGTTATCAATATACCTACCACCTCTTCTTGGCCTCTGTTCCCCGAAGACCTTTCCTTAGGAGTATTCCCCCCGGTGAACCAGTCTTCCCCTTCTACACATATCACGCAGGATAGACCGCGTCACACTAGGTACTCAACCATAGAAAGGGAGGCATTGGTTGTCAAGTGAGCGATAAACGCCCTGAGATACTATCTGTTGGGGACACCAGTTCAAACTGATCACAGACCACATTGCCCTCACATGGTGTGGCAGAGCGGAGCCGGATGCACTCATTTCTCTGTATTTGGACAGCTTCCCAGAGGAGGACCCCTAGAAGGAGCAACAAACCAAGGAAGACTTCAAGGACACCCCCCATTTTTCTGTGCTCCGCTGGGCAAGGCCAATCATGTCAGACCAGGATGCCTGGAGAGCTTCCACCCATGTTCAATTCCTCCTGAGGAATGGAAGCTGTGTGAGGATGCAGTTTTAAGTCCTTGCAAGAAGGATAACAATAAGGGGGTTTCCTTAAAGGTTTAACATTATTGTATTGTTGCCTGCCTGTTTTTAAGATTAAAAATGGTCCAGATTGTTTCTTTCCAGGGAGTAAGACCAATTTAACACAATGGGCCTTACTTCTGAGTAGGTAGGCCTTGTGCCCTGGAAAGAGATCTTTATTGCCCCCCTTTTGTAAACCAAGCAGCTTGTAGCCTTAAAAAAGATGATTCCCTACAAGGAAAAGGAGATCTTCATGATCTTCAGTCTGTGGTCCTTTGCAAAGGTGTTTCCTGGGGTTTGGAGTGGGACCTCTCCTCCCTGGCCATCTTTCCCTTGTGGATTTGAGGGAATAATAAAAAAAAATTAAAAAAATACTTTCTTAGTTGGCCTTTGTATAATGTTTTGCTTTTTGATTTTTTTAAAGCGGAAATGTTTGATGCTGATTTTTATGCCAAGCATAGAGAGTTCATGCATTATGACATTAAAAAAGGTAAGGTAATACAGTATTTTAACTGTATTTATTGTTATCTAGTTTTAATGGTATTTTATTGTTGTTTTTAAGTGTTGTTAAAACCTTGGGTTTCCTTTTGTTAAGGAAGAAAGGCAGGAAGAAAAGTCACTGACTGACTCATCAACACCCTGCCAAAACCGCCAGACCTAGAAGAGTGAAATTTGGGCTGGGCGTTCCTTCTGTGACCAAGGGGTGCACTAAGAACCAGCTTTTGGAAATTCCAACCGGAAGTGGGTGAAATGGGGTGCAACACATTTTCCTCCCTATACTTTGCATTGAGGGATTGGTGACCGAGGGATGTTCTGCCCCAACCCCTGCACCTAGAAGCATGAAATTCAGGGAGGGTGTTCCTTCTGTCACATGAACATCCACCAAGAACCAATGTGGAGAAATTTAACCCTTCAGGGTCTGAAAAGGGGCACGTGTTTTTGTCCTGTACTTAACATGGAAGACCGACCAACCTCCAGCCAATCTTGGCTGGTGGGATGTTGTTCAGAGGAAGAGGTTGCACTGGGGAGGATGCTGCGCATGGAGGGGTGTTGTGCATAGGAAGATGCAAATGGGGACATGATGCACATGGGGGTTGATGTGCATGGGGGATGCTAGTAATAAATACAAATGCTACAGAGAAGAGGTAGAGGTTGATTTATGCTATCAGTCCACATAGAGCTAAGAAAAGATATCTCCGAACATGGTGGGCTCCCCCTCCTAAACGGAAGCCTCCACCAGATCCAGTGATAAATTGTTTCAAGAAACAGTCACAACACTTTCATAAAGAGGCTTTGCTTCCTGGTCCCCGTTGTGTGGAAAGCATGACACTGATTGGCATTTTGAAAAATATGGAGCTTAAAATACACAACTCTAGGGAGCCCCAATTCTAGCAAAACCACGTTAACAATGAATTAAGAGAACAAGAGTTTTGTACGGCTTCCGTGTGCAAAGCCTAGGCCAGCATTTTGTAGAACAGAAACTACTGTGTCTTTGAAAGACTATCAGATAAGTCTGATATCTAGAAAGGGTAGGATGGGTACCACATCAAACACATAGCTACTGATCGACAATGACATTATAACTGAGAAAGAATGTCTTGCATGCCACAAAGGGCAATTGAACATATGTAAGCTAAGATACCAACTTAGATACCACCCCTGCTATGGGTGTGAAACTTTGGGAAGACCACCACATCCCAGGCCAGCACATGGCTCTGCAGTCAGAGGTGTCATGCACTTTAAAGTGCCTGAGCCTGTGTTGCCTGAGTCCACCACCACAGACACCTCCAGATACAAATGATAGATGTGGATAGCATCACTACCTATTGCCCCCTTTCTCCCATTGAGGGTCTGTCAGTATCTTGACCATGTTCTGAATTATGGGGAGGTCACATAGCTGGCTCATTGGCCCCATGAGATATGAAGTAGCCAGCATTGAATTGAGCCATGAAAGATCTATTAAATCTCAGTATTCCAGACTGGAGTTTGAATTCACGTGAAGTACAACCCAAACTGGGGCATAAATTCAAGAGCATCTGATTGATCTTTAGACAAAACTGCATGTTAACATCAAACAGTTGCAAAAGATTGTCGGATCAAGAGAGATTGAATAGTTTTCCAACACTGTGTTTCCAACGCTAACAAATAAATCTGCAACAGCAATGCTTTCGTGGAGACACAGAGGACCCATCCCTCAATGAAGCCAAGTTCGGAGGCACATGATGAGGCAAACAGCTTCCTAATGTTAGTACCCACCATCCCTGCCTGGGGGTCTACAACATCAATGGGTGTGGCATGCATGGGCAAGTAGGCAGTGGCTAGGTGTACAGAGGCCCCTGGCAGTGGTGGGCCCAGCCTGGCCCAACAACCAGATCGCCGGAAGTGGGTGGGCCAGGCCGGGGTCAGGAGTGGGGTCAGGGGCGGGCCATGGGTGGGGCTGTGGAGGGTCAGGGGCAGGCATGCCACCCAACCCAGCATGCTGCGGGTGCGAGTGGGCAGGGCGGGGCAAGGGGTGGGCCCAACCCTGGAGCACACATAGTGTAGGGCTTCCCCAGGAGCGCCAAACTGGTGTGCCTGGTTTTGTACCCCCCGTAGCTACCGGATCGGTAGCGGGGGGCACAAACAACAACCGGTTTGGGCGATCCGGCCCGAACCGGCTTTGGCCCACCACTGGCCCCTAGGTGACATCAGTTTCCCTATGAGTGGTGCTGCCTTCCATCTATACGCTGACATGCAAAGCATGCAGTGGGACATGCAGGAAACCATATTCCAGCATTATCTTGAAGTAGTGTGAGACCATGATGCAGGCTGTCTGCACATATGGGCTGCCTATCAGCTCTGTTGCCTGCCAGCTCTGCTGCCGGCAAGTGTTGGTTGCCCAGGCTTCACTGCAAGGGCCATGTCTGTAGAAGCAGCCACCTATGTTCTGGTAACGCCTGTGATGCAGCTGGAACCAATTGTATCGGCCTTGCTCTTTCATTGAACTATGTCAGTGGCGTGAAGCGGGGGCATTTGCTGCCTGGGTAACAGCCAACGGTGCGCTCCAGCAGGTTCGCACCTACTCTATAGAACCGGTTAACTACAGATAGAACATATAAAGTATAAAAATGGCTGCCAGATGGGCATAGAACCGGTTGTTAATTTCTTTGCATCTCATCACTGGTAACAGCCTATCCTCCATATCAATCTACCCAGGCCTTCGTGCCCTGGAGGGGACACATTTCCCATTTGGAGCACAACACCATGGTCTTTCAAGACTGACGGAGCACAACACCATGGTCTTTCAAGACTGACCCAGTAATAAACTATCATTATCAAGTGGATTTAACGGACATGCAGCCTCAAGATTACAATAATACATGATGGTGTGTCAAGATAATCTTACCAAATTCATTTTGAGTATATAGACCCAAACGTGCAGCTTACGTTACTTGCTAACTCAACACTATTTTTTTTTAAAAAAAGCATTTTTTGCTCTTGGTATTCTATGTAATGGGAACAAAAAGGAATTTGGAAGTGATTGTTAACACCACTGTGGCTGCTTTGGCAATATCTAAACATTGTGCATGGAAAATCACATACAAAGTCAGGCAAGAGTTAATGGAAAGAGTACATGGAAATGTAGTATCTATGCTGGCTGCCTGTTCGAAGGACAACACTGACACCCAGTGGGTAGATAGGGATAGATAGAAAACCTGGCATGGTTGTGAAGCCCATTCACAAACCCTAAACAGGTACACCAGCAAACAAACACCAGCATTTGGAGATGGCTGGCTAGGCCCTGCTGCTGCAATCCTCATGGACAGCATGCTGGTGGATGGACTGCTAGGGCTCCACAACTCTTGCAGGCTGCTGTCCCACTGAGGAAGACGAATCATTCTTAGTGGCTTGCGCTGATGGGGGAGGTCATGCCCCATCCGGAAGTCTACCATTCTAGCATATGGCCTCCAGAGTCCATTTCTGAACATGTACAGAAATGTAATCCCCAAGTAATCCCCACTCCAGTGAGTGTGCCTAACAAGCAGATGTGTAGGGAGCATCCCAGACCAAGTTGCACAGAAGTGTCAAATACTGTTCTTACTGACATAAGCATAAATCTGAAATAAAGTTGAAGACATGGTTTATGGCTCAAGGCGATCCCACTACACTGTGCCAAACCAGCATTGAGATGGGGCACCCTGGGACCTGTGTTGACCAGAAGCTGATAGACCATGAAGCAACCATGCATTGTACCAGCTGAAGGGCCACCTTCACATTGTGTGCCCATGATGATGTTGTCACAAAAGCCGTAAGAAAACTCACTCTGGTGGAAAAACATTGTGCAGCTCACACATAGGGCACACGTGGATCACAGAAACCACTGGCACTCTGATGTGGACCATCTGAAACGAGCTCCCTTCTGGCCACTTTGGTGACCAGCACTTCAGCACCCAACATGGCAGTCTGGAGGGCATTTAGGCAGGTCATTGGGCTCCATGGGTCCAGCCACACTGTAGGACAGCCCCATGGGAAAGCTGAATTTTTAGATTACCGCCACACCCATGTTGCACCTATCAAGCTGCAACCCAGCTTGCAGTTCCCTGCCTTATATGATCACACGGAGCACAGGTAGCGTAGAGCGGGCTGAGCAAGGTATTGTGACCAGGGGTGTGGCATCCCTACCAAGGTATGGGGCAGCTCACAGTGCCCTATAGGAGAGAAGGAGCATCACGGGCACCCTGCCAGATGCTTATGAGTGCTAGCTGGGGCCTGAGCTTGAGTGTGACCTCAACAGATGTTGCCTGGAAACTTGGAGTGCAGCTGCAAAGGGGAATCTGTGGGATGGCACAGTGCTGCCAAGCATAGCCGAGGGACTCTCTCCCACCTGCAGGAGCCACAACATGAGCGGAAGCAGGAATAGGAGTGGCTGTGGCAGTAGTAGGATTGCCACCCACAGCCCAGCAGAGGGTGCTTGAGGGCCAGACCCCTAAATGAGGGCCAGACCCCTGAAGCCCCTGGAAGTGCAGCTTTTTACCAGTAGCAGCAGCCCTGAAGCACCTCTCAGGAGGTGGAGGAGGAAGAGGAGCAGCAGATCTGGAAGCCTGCAAGGTATGAAGGATTGGTGCCATACTAGCGTGCAGAGCTCTTTAGCCAACATCATGGGCAGTGGTTAAATGTGTGGGACCCACTGGATATGTCAGTTCCCCTTTCATCCAACATGTAACGGTGCAGCCATGCGTTTCTACTACTAAATGCCTGGCCTGTGCAGGGATGTCCAGATGAAAGAACGGAATGTGGCCTTTAAATCTGGGGATACATTGGCACTTAGAACAGCTACAGCTAACTTGAAGAGTGCCATAAAGAATGCAAAACAAGTCCATAGCCAAAAAAAAATCACAATTATTTTCAAGATCAGACAAACACAAGATGTATGTGGAAAGGAATCCAGGCCACCACAGACTACAAAGTAAATTCAGCTCATAGGACGTTAGCTTTTTAAATAATCTGAATACATTTTTTGGAAGATTTGAGGCATCAAACAATATTCCATCCAGGAAGGCCGTGTCTGATCCGGAGGAGCGAGTGCCTTGTCTATTCTGTCTGGAGGATTTTGAGGAGTCAACATTCGAAAGACATCCGGTCCAGATAATATTTCGGGGCGCGTGCTTAGGGACTGTGCAGATGAGTTGGCTTTGGTTCTTACGGGTATTTTTAATCTGTCATCACAGCAGGCAGTTGTTCCATCGTGTTTTAAGATGGCCATAAATTCTGCCAGTGCCAAGAAATTCTATGGTCAAGGGTCTTAATGATTATTTTGTACTTACATCTGTTATCATGAAATGCTTTGAGAGGCTGATTAAAGGTAATATTGTATAGTCTTCCACCAGCATTTGACTCACTTCAATTTGCTTATCACCCAAATCGCTCTACAGAGGATGCTATTTTTTCTGCTTTAAATCCAGACTTGGAGCATTTGGAGAAAAGGAAGCCTCATTTGCAAATAATCTTTGTTGACTTCCGCTCAGCATTTAATATAATCATTCCTCAGCATTAAGTCGATAAGTTGGGCTCTTTAGGATTCAGCATAACTGGATTCTATATTTTTTATGCATAGACCCCAGTATGTCAGAGTTGGGACCAATGTTTCCAATACCACCTATATGAAATTTAGGCTCCCCTCAGGGCTGTGTTTTAGTCCTCTGTTGTTCACACTCCTGCCATGCTAGGTATGCCACCAATCGTATTGTGAAATATGCGGATGATACAACAGTGGTGGGTCTTATACAAGATGATAATGTGTGCGTCTATCGAGAGAAGGTTGTGGAATTAGTGAATTGGTGTAAGAGTCACAGCTTTGTGTTAAATGTTGAAAAGACCAAAGAGATTGTCGTTGATTTTAGAAAGGGAAAGTTAAGCCACTCTCCACTACTTATTGACAATTTACCAGTTGAAATGGTCAATAGTATCAAGTTTCTGGGAGTGCAACTAACTAACAGGTTGACCTGGTCATTAAATACCAAGTCACTGGTGAAGCGGGCTCAGTAGTGTTTGCACTATGTCAAACTGGGAAAGCAGATCTTCCCCCTCCTGTTCTGATCGTCTTCTATAGAGGGACAATGTCGTCATATGGCATCACAGTCTGGATTGGAAGTATTACTGTTTCTGATTGGAAAGTGGTGCAGAGGGTGGTGAGGAAGGCGGAAAAGATCATTGGAAGTCTCTCCATCCAGGACATTCCACAAAAGTGATGCTTGAGTAGGGTTTGCAGTATGGTTCAGAATACTACTCATCTAGCACCCTGAGGACTGGTCCCAAATTAGAGAAGGGACTTCAAAGCCTGCAAGAAATGCTGTGAGTTGGTTAGGTGGCTAATACCAAGGTGTGGCATTGTTACTTGGAAGCAACTAGAAGTTCAGGAAAATGGTTAGATGGCTAAAAAGAGGACTTGGCCAGCTCCCTCCAACAAGGAAGAAACCCTATAAGTGCAAGGAATGCGTGCAAGGAATGTGTGAAGAGCCATAATACATCATCATTGATCCCACATAGATGAGAAATCCTTTCAGTGCCAGGAGTGCGGAAAGGCCTCCAAGTGTGTAGTATTCTCATTAGGCTTCAGAGAACCCACTCAAGATAAAAACCTTAAACTGCTCAGGTATGTTAAATTGGTTTTGTGGTCTGTGAAGCAACAGAAATTGAGTTCTTTGTTTGCACCTAATCATTTGAAAAAAAAATGCCTGTTTGGGAGGAAAAAATCCGTTTCTGCTTTTATTTTTTTAATGTTGATAAAGTGAGTACCTAGTGTATGGGATTATAATACCCAGAAATTTCATGGGACCTCACAGCTGGTCTTGTGGAATGGAAAAGTTGAGATCAGGCCAGACCTATTGGGTGGGTAGACCTGGGCTTTGGAGACTTTCCAGGCTGCCCAGAAATCCTTCATTTCAGCACTTCAGGAAACTGTGTGAGATTAGAAAGTGGATGCTTTTTTAAAGTGCTGCTATCCTCCCAAGTATCCAACCCTTGATGCACATAGCCCAATCTGTCCTGTTTTATGCCTCCCCCCAAACAACCAGGTCAAAAACCCACTGATTAATCTCAGGCAGTACATTCTATATAGTATGTTAGGTACGCATTTTAATTTTTTAACTCTGTGCTGCCTTGTGCAACCACCACAGCTAAGAAAAGCAAGATATAAATGCTTCAAATAAAATGAATGTACAAAAATCTCATAGACATGAGTATAAGTCAATCTCACAAAGTTGAACAGAAAAACAGAATTTTTAATGTCCTGCAGATAAATTGGGGTTAAACTTAGGAGGGTGTCTGTATATTGTTTTATCTGTTTGTACCCCTGCTAACTGAGCAAGAGGCACTCTTTCAAGTGGGTGTTCCTCTTTTATTTAGCAGGGGGAGAATAACTGGCCCTCCACACCCCAGCAGTGTCTGTTCAAGTGGCTTCTGCTGGTGTTCTTTTTGCGTTTTAGATTGTGAGCCCTTTTGGGACAGGGACCATTAGCTTTTAATTAGCTATTTATTTTTCCATTTTCTCTGTAAACCGCTTTGTGAACTTTGTTAGTTGAAAAGCGGTATATAAATACTGTTGATAGTAGGTAGATACCTGACACCACATCTTGAAAAATAACCTACCACTAACTGTTACCTAAGAACTGTAGTTTGTATTTTAAAAATAGTATAAGATCAAAAAGTACATTTTTATTCATTATTGTTTTTTGGTCCTCAAAAACTTTCTGTAAGCGTGCAATCCAATGCCTCTCTACTGATTGACACTTCTTCCAGGGACCACCCGGAACAGTACAGCTTCCGCAAAGGAGTGTGGCACGGTGGACATGATATTCGCAGCCCAACAGCTCCAGGAGAAATGTCAAGAGCAGAACTGTGAACTGTATACCACCTTTGTGGATCTCACCAAGGCTTTGGACAATCACCAAGGTCTATGGAGCATCATGTTGAAGTGTGGGTGCCCTGACATTAATTCTGATGGTACGTCAGTTCCATGACGGCATGGCGGACTGAATGATGGCGAAACTTCAGAGGCCTTTCCTGTTAAAAACTGTGTTAAGCAAGGGATTGTCGGCACCGACCCTGTTCAGCATGATGTTTTCAGCCATGCTGTCAGAAGCTTTTCAGAACAGTTCCTTGGGAGTCAGTCTGAGATACAGAACTAAAGGGAAACTGTTCAACCTGCAAAGACTCCAGACTGTCACCAAGATAAATGAGACTGTGAGACCTCCTTTTTGCAGACGATTGAGCTCTTAATACAGCATTAGAGCATGAAATGCAAGCCAGCATGGACAAATTCGAAGCAGCATGTGACAACTTCGGCCTCCTCATCAACACAAAGTGATGCATCGTCCAGCTCAGAAAGTCCAACACCAAGAGCCCACCATCATAGTAAAGGGACAAAAACTGTAAGCGGTGAACCAATACATACCTTGGCAGCACCCTCTCCCATGCAGTGACAGTTGACATAAAGGTCAACTGCAGAATTGCCCAGGCAAGCTCTGCATTCGGCAGACTGCGGACCAACATATGGGACTGCCGCAGAATAAGCCTTGCTACAAAGCTCAAAGTCTACAAGATGGTACTGCTAACTACTGTGATGTATGCCAGTGAGACTTGGACTGTATACAGGAGGCAGGCTAGGCAATTGAACCACTTCCACATGACTTGGAAGACTTCTGAGGATCCAGAGGTCTGGAGCGTGCATAGTATGGCAGGACAAGATGCCAGATACAGAAGTCCTCTCTAGAGCAGGCCTACCGTCAGTGCACATTATGCTGATGAAAGCCCAGATGTGCTGGGCAGGGCACATTGTAAGGATGCCAGACCACCGCATTCCCAAACAGCTCTTCTATGGGGAGCTGTCTCAAGGGAAGCGACACACTGAAAGCCTCTCACGTCCCTGGGTATTGACACCACCTCCTGGAAAACGCTGGCACAAGGCCAAGCGACATGGCACACATTGGTCCACCATGGCTGCCAAACATGAATTCAGAAGGACAACAATAGCACAAGAGCTGCAAATGCTGAAGCAGTGGTGCCCACACATGTCTGCTCGACATGTGGCAGAACATTCTGTGCCCGCATCGGTCTTATCAGCCACCTACGGATGTCACCGGCCCATGTTAGATGTGAAGGTCCTCTTCGAAAACGATGGATGGACACACACACACACCGAAGTCCCATTCAATTCAATGGGGTTTACTCCCAGGAAAGTGTGTTGAGGACTGCAACCTAAGGGTACTGTGAGCAGCAGTAGACCCATTAATCAAATACTTGTTTGGCTTCTACTACCTGGAATATGAAGGCAAAGGCTCTACATATAACACATAACAGGGAGTAAGCAATTCAATTCACAGTAGAAAGACAAAGAATGAGCACGAGCAAGCACAGCTACGCATAGATTTACTCAGAGGAAGGCCCACTGCTTCCAGTGGGAGTTATTCTTATGTTATGGTACACCGGATTGTAGCCTGGGACGTTGTTTCAGATCGAAAACAGGATTATACCTTGGCATTTTTAAAAATCTAAACCTCTGCCAAACACTTGCAAGATTAAACTGCAGAACGAAGTTAGCTAAAGGAGGCTTGCTTGATTTCAATTGCTTTTTATGGAAAAACTTTAATTTTAGTCTAGGTTTGCCCTGGAGACAAACAGGGATGTAATTTTCACTGCGCTGTCCTTCCCTTCACTGCTTAAACAGCCCGACTCCTGGGTGTCTCAGAAATAAGGCAAGGAGGTTATTATTGGCAGAAACTTTTCATCCTATAGTGGGAACCTGCTTAAGTTCTCCATAGGGGATCTGGGGTTCCACCCAGAGAGAGGGGGTTTTTTGCACAATTTGGGGGGAAATGCTGCAATGGTTTTTTTCCTTGAACATGTCCTGTCTTGCTATGCATGCTCAAGACACTGCTGGCTTCCTATACATGTGTCAGGGATGTGATAGCATGTTTCTCGTATGTTAGGCAGTACTGCCAATTTCCTTGTTGCCAGGCTGGTTTCCTTACCATCCAATACACTAGAAAACTTGGAATCTACATGTGTAAAGGAGATGCTGATGGACCATTTGAAGCTTATAGGCTGCAATCCTAAAGATACTTTCCTGGGAGTAAGACCCAATGAACACAATGGAATTGACTTCTGAGTAGACATGCTTAGGATTGTACTCTATGTGTCCTTCCATTCCTGACAAGAAGAAAAACTGCATTTTTTCCTGGCAATATTTATGTGAAAATATGTGACAAGGTAATATATTCCAGTAGACTGACCAATTCTCCCTGCATCCTTTATTTTCAGTCTTGCGCCACTGTGATAACTCTGCCTCTGAGCATGAACAGAGTGGAGCTGAGTTTACAAGTATGTGCAGTGTCTGTTGCTTGCCCATACCCCCAAACCCCTGCTGGGGGAAGCTACAGGCACAATCTATGTTCAGTGAAGCAAATCTGCTCTGGAATGGGTCTGCCTGATTTATCAAGGCTTAGCTGAGCAAAGGAAGAAGAGGGGATGTCCCTCTGTACAGTCTCCCCCTCCACCGAAAAAAACTGTAAACACACGAGAAGACTGTACCGTACGAGAAGAGGTTTGATGGTGGAAAACATTTCCCAAAAAAACCAGGTGAATCCAGTCCAAACCACTGCAGAGATGTGAACTGCAAGCGCAGAAACAGGTATATTCGTGGCTCCTGTAATGTCCCACTGTGTCCTGAATGTATGGAATCTTTCCAACCTCACCATAAGGACAGTGGAGCTACATGTGGACCAACAGTAGTTACCCCCTGCTAACTGGGCAAGAGGCACTGGTTCAAGTGGGTGCTCCCCTTTTATATCTATATATATAAAAGGCATCTTCATCATCATCACTGACTCATCAACACCCAGCCAAAACTGTCAGGCCTATAAGTGTGAAATTTGATGAGGGTGTTCCTTCCATGATGGAGGGATCCACTAAGAACCAGTTTTCGGAAATTCCTACCAGAAGGGGGTGAAAGGGGGCGCAATGCGTTTTATGAAACTAATCTTCATCGTCATTACTGACTCATCAACGTCCTACCAAAACTGTCAGGCCTAGAAGTGTGAAATTTGGGGAGGGTGTTCCTTCTGTGATGGAGGGAGTCACTAAGAACCAATTTTCGGAAATTCCAACCGGAAGGGGGTGAAATGGGGTGCAATGTGTTTTCTTCCCTATACTTTGCATTGAAGACTCAGTGACTGATGGATGCTCTGCCCCAACCCCTGGACCTAGAAGTGTGAAATTTGGAGAGGGTCTTCCTTCTGTCACATCAAGAACAGATATGGAGAAATTTAACCCTTTAGGGGCTGAAAAGGGGTGCAACGTATTTTTGTCCTACACTTAACATGGAAGTCTATCCAACATCCATCCAATTTGGTGCTCAGTGCCTGATGCACTGGGGGGGATGTTGTTCGGAGTGAGGGGTTGCATGGGGAAGGTGTTGTGCTTGGGGGGCTGTTGTGCATTTGGAGGTGATGCGCATGGAGAGGTGATGTGCATGCGCAGATGCTGTGCATGGGCAGATGATGCGTATGGGGGACTGATGCGCAAGGGGGTTGATGTGCATGGCGGGGTGATGCGCATGGCGGGGTGATGCGCATGGGGGACTGATGTGATTGGGGGTTGGTGTGCATAGGGGTTGGTGCGTATGGGAGGTTGATGCACATGGTAGGTTGATGTGCATGGGGGGCTGATGCGCATGGAGGATGTTGAGCATTGGGGGGATGTTGGGCATTGGGGCAAGTTGCGCATGGGGTGATGTTGTGCATGGGGCCCAGTTGAGCGCCATACAATAGCTGGGCAATTGCTTTAGTGTGAAACAGCTTAATGGTCCTTCTTCTTTTCCCCATTCCTTAGTAGTTTTCTTTAGTTAGTTTTCTTTCTAATAGGGGTAAACGCTCTGCATGATACTGTCTTGAGTCCTGCCCAGGTCCTGTATAGCCACCAAAGAGAATTCCCCTATTTTATTCTCTCTTGGTAACAGGTCCAGGGCTCTGGGCCGAGATATTTTCCTTCGACGACCTACTGAGGGTACCTGAGGGACCGCCTTCTTCTTTACAATCCGACCCGTCACCTAAGGTCATCTGAAGGGGCCCTACTGACTGTGCCGCCACTAAAAGACGTGAGAGGTGCGGCGGCCAGAGATAGGGCCTTTGCAGTGGTGGCACCCTGGCTCTGGAACTCCCTCCCCTTAGAACTGAGGAGAGCTCCCTCTATACAGAGCTTCAGGCGGAGCCTTAAGACCTTTTATTTTAAAAAAGCATTTTAAATAGGGCACAGGTTGGGGGGCAGTTTTATTGTTTTATCATGTTATTTTTACTGTTTTTAGCTATGTTTTTAGTCTGTTTTTATTGTTTGAGCTTTTTAAATTTAATTGTATTTTACTTGTTTTTAATTACCGTAATTCCCGCTTGGAGAGACGCACCTTTTTTCCCCAAAACAATGGGGAGAAATGTTGGTGGGTCTCTTAAAGTGATGGTCCTTTTAACACTCAATTATCCACTCTGCAGGATGCCTGCACTTTGCAGACATAAGTTTGCCTGCTTGCCATAGAAGTTAATCCCTGCCTGCATAGAAGTTAAATAGCCTTTTAACCCTATTAGTTCAGAATTTTAACCCTCTCAGTTCAGGTTTCTCTGGCTCTGAACAACCTTTAAAGCCCTTTAAAGTGTAGAAATTAAGTACAGGAAAACAATGAGTATTTTTCCTTTATTTTAATGTGTCTCCCCTTCCCAGCCACCCACTGCACCCACTCGTCCCAGCCACCCCCACCAGTCACCCCTAAACGCTCCCCCCAGAAACCCTCCACTTACTAGTTTCCCCTCCCTCCAATAACCCCCAGCAGCCACCCACACGAACACACTCCCCCTTCCCCAAGACAATGAAAATATATAGATATATAATATGAAATATATATATATATAATACACACACTCACACACACATATATGTGTGAGTGTGTATTTTTATATGTATTATATAAATATTATATACAATTTTGTGTGTCCACGTGTGTGTGTATCTCATAGAATCTAGATTGGCAGGCACCCAGGCTTAAGCCAATCCAAGATTGACTTGGCCTGCACATTGTCCATCTGTCCCCCTTTTCCAGGACATGTGCTCTTGTTCAGCCTTTGGGCACAATCCTTTCCAGGTCTACTCAGAAGTAAGTGGTATTTAATTCAGAGAAGCCACCAGGGAATCTATTCTTTTTTCAACCCCTATGCTTCAACCCTTGAGTTCATGACAGTGATGATGGCTCTAAATACAGTACATGGTACATTTATGGTACATGGTTAATTGTATTTCTATGGTTGAATGTTTACATCGTTGAATGTATTATTATTAAAGAATGTTAAAGAAGGTTCTTAATACCACTGTTGACTTTACATGGTTGAAATATTAATTCTGCTACATTTTATTAAATATATTAGTGCACCATTTGGTTCAGGATTTTTTTGTGTGTTTTTCTCCTCTAAATTTTGGTGCGTATCATGGTCCGGTGCGTCTCATGGCCCGGGAAATACGGTATGTTTTAATTTATATTTATAATTCGATTTTAATGGCGTTTTATCCTGTTGTTAGCCGCCTTGGGCTCCCTCTTGTAGGCGAGGAAAGGCAGGATATAAATAAAATAAATAAATAATAAATAAATACTGATTTTATCCGAGGCATGGGTTCCAGCAGTTTGGAAAACACATGAAATACTCTTCTTTGGGCCTGATTTCACCACAGAATCTGGATTAAGCTACTGCAAATAACCGGTTATGGATTTGCCCAGGCTGCTGAGGCTTTACCAGGGAGACAATTTGCTCAAGCCAGAAGATTACTAAGGAAGGTGAATGATAAACTGTCAGATCTGAATGAAGGCTTGTCAACAGGAGCGGCTTAGGAGACCATCTTCCTATAAAAATAATGAAAACAGTCAACTTATTTATGGCATCTGAATATTTTATAGTGTAATAAACTGAAAAAATAACAACTATAACATATGCGAAAGAACATACATTGAGCCAAGAAGAAGACTGCGAAGAAACAGTCATATGAGTGTTTTGAAACAAGAGTTTAATTATTTTAAACACCCATTGTTACATCCTCATGATAATGTTTTTATATAACATTTATTAAAAAAAACACTTAGGGCACAATCCAGAGTAACTATGGGGAGTCCTTGCTCCGGTGTAAGAACAATTTACTCTGGATTGCAATATGAATTTCCCATAGGTTTTCACTAGGTGGTGCAGTAACTATGGGTGCACATAATGTCTCTTACATGCTCCCGTAGTTACTCTGGATTGTAGGGTTATAATGTTTTTAAAACATTATAAAAAATTGTACTTGCAAATTTCAAAGTTTTCAAGCTTTTAATGTTTTCTGGTTATATATATAAAAGAGAAGTCTCTCACTGACTGACTGACTGACTGACTGATCACTGCCCTGCCAAAACCGGTGGGCCTAGAAGCGTGAAATTTGGGGTGGGTGTTCCTTCCGTGACAGAGGGGTGCACTAAGAACCGGTTTTTGGAAATTCCAACCGGAAGGGGGTGAAAAGGGGCGCAACGCGATTTCCTCCCTATACTTTGCATTGAGAATTGCTGACTCAGCAACATTCCGCCCCAACTGCTGGGCCTGAAGCATGGAATTCTGGGAGTTCCTTCTGTCACCTGAACTCCCACCAAGAACCATCTGGAGAAATTAACCCTTCAGGGGCTGAAAAGGGTGCAACGTGTTTCTGTCCTATACTTAACATGGGAGACTGAACCACATCCAGCCAATTGGGTGCTAAGACCCTGGTGCAATGGGTGATGTTTTTGGAGGAAGAGGTTGCGCTGGCGAGGATGCTGCACATGGGGGAAATTGCGCATGGGGGAAAGTTGCGCATGGAGAAAGTTGCGCATGGGGGGAAGTTGCGCATGGGGGGAAGTTGCGCATGGGGGGAAGTTGCGCATGGGGGAAGTTGCACATGGGAGGAAAGTTGCGCATATGGGAAGTTGCGCATGGGGGAAGTTGTTCATGGGGATGATGCACATGGAGGAAAGTTGCGCACGGGGGGAAGTTGCACATGGGGGGAAGTTGTTCGGAGGAAGAGGTTGCTCTGGCTAGGATGCTGCACATGGGGGGAAATTGCGCATGGGGGGAAATTGCGCATGGGGGGAAGTTGCACTTGGGGGGAAATTGCGCATGGGGAGAAGTTGCGCACGGGGGAAAGTTGCGCATGGGGGAAGTTGAGCATGGAGAAAGTTGCGCATGGAGAAAGTTGAGCATGGGGGAAAGTTGCGCATGGTGGAAAGTTGCGCATGAGGGGAAGTTGCGCATGGGGAGAAGTTGCGCATGGGGAGAAGTTGCACACGGGGGGAAGTTGCGCATGAGGGGAAGTTGCGCATGGGGAGAAGTTGCGCATGGGGGAAGTTGCGCATGGGGGAAGTTGAGCATGGGGAAAGTTGTGCATGGGGGAAAGTTGCGCATGAGGGGAAGTTGCGCATGGGGAGAAGTTGCGCATGGGGAGAAGTTGCACACGGGGGGAAGTTGCGCACGGGGTGAAGTTGCGCATAAGGGGAAGTTGCGCATAGGGAGAAGTTGCGCATGGGGGAAGTTGCGCAGGGGGGGAAGTTGTGCATGGGAGGAAGTTGCGCATGGGGGTAGATGCACATAGGGGAAGTTGTGCATGGGAGGTTGATGCGCATGGAGGAAAGTTGCACTTGAGGGGTTGATGCACATGGGGGAGGTTGCAGATGAGAAGTTGCGCATAGGGGTTGATGCACATGGGGGGAAGTTGCGCATGGGGGGTTGATGCGCATGGGGGGAAGTTGCACATGGGGGGTTGATGCACATAGGGGAAGTTGTGCATAGGGGGTTGATGCGCATGGGGGAAGTTGTGCATAGGGGTTTGATGCACATGGGGGAGGTTGCACATGAGAAGTTGCGCATGGGGGTTGATGCACATGGGGGAAGTTGCGCATGGGGTGTTGATGTGCATGGAGGGTTGATGCGCATGTGGGGTTGATGCGCATGACGGTAAGTTGCGCATGGGGTGCTGATGCACATAGGGGAAGTTGTGCATAGGGGGTTGATGCGCATGGGGGAGTTTGCACATAGGGGTTTGATGCACATGGGGGAGGTTGCACATGAGAAGTTGCGCATGGGGGTTGATGCACATGGGGGGAAGTTGCGAATGGGAGGTTGATGAGCATGGGGGAAAGTTGCGCATGGGGTTTGATGCACATGGGGGGTTGATGCACATGGGGTTGATGCGCATGGGGGGGTTATGCACATGGGAGAAAGTTGTGCATGGGGAATTTGCGCATGGGGGTTGATGCACATGGGGAAGTTGCGCATGGGGTGTTGATGTGCATGGAGGGTTGATGCGCATGAGGGTAAGTTGCGCATAGGGTGCTGATGCGCATGGGGAAGTTGTGCATGGGGAAAGTTGGACATGGGGGTTGATGTGCACGGGGCGTTGATGTGCATGGGGAAAGTTGGACATGGGGGTTGATTCGCATGGGGGGTTGATATGCATGGGGGAAGTTGCACATGGGGAAGTTGAGCATGGGGGGTTGATGCATATGGGGGGAATGGCATAAGGGGGAATTTTACTCCCGCAACGCGGGTACACTTTTTGCTAGTCTATATATATAAAAGAGAAAAGTCACTCACTGACTGACTCACTGACTGACTGACTGACTCATCACCGCCCTGCCAAAACTGCTGGGCCTAGAAGTGTTAAATTTGGGGTGGGTGTTCCTTCCATGAGGGAGGGGTGCACTAAGAACCGGTTTTCGGAAATTCCAACCGGAAGGGGGTGAAAAGGGGCGCAACGCATTTTCCTCCCTGTACTTTGGATTGAGAATTGCTGACTCAGCAACATTCCTCCCCAACTGCTGGGCCTGAAGCATGGAATTCTGGGAGTTCCTTCTGTCACCTGAACTCCCACCAAGAACCATCTGGAGAAATTTAACCCTTAATTAAAAGGGGTCAACGTGTTTCTGTCCTATACTTAACATGGGAGACTGAATAACATCCAGCCAATTTGGTGCTCAGTGCCTGGTGCACTGGGGGGATGTTGTTCAGAGGAAGAGGCTGCAGTGGAGAGGATGCTGCGCATGGGGGGAAGTTGCGCATGGGGAAGTTGCGCATGGGGAAAAGTTGCGCATGGGGAAAGTTGTGCATGGGGAAAGTTGCGCATGGGGAAAGTTGTGCATGGGGAAAGTTGCGCATGGGGGAAAGTTGAGCATGTGGGGAAGTTGCACATGGGAGGAAGATGCGCATGGGGAAGATGCGCATGAGGGGAGGTTGCGCATGGGGGAAAGTTGTGCATTGGGGAAAGATGTGCATGGGGGAAAGATGCACATGGGGAAAGATGCGCATGAGGGGAAGATGCGCATGGGGGAAGATGTGCATGAGGGGAAGTTGCGCATGGGGAAAGTTGCGCATGGAGGGTTTATGCACATAGGGGAAGTTGTGCATGGGGCTTTGATGCGCATGGGGAAGTTGCACATGAGGGGTTGATGCACATGGGGGAGGTTGCACATGAGGAGAAGTTGCGCATGGGGGTTGCATGCATGTGGGGGGAAGTTGCGCATGGGGGGTTGATGCACATGGGGGATTGATGCGCATGGGGGAAGTTGCACATGGGGAAGTTGAGCATGGGGGGTTGATGCATATGAGGGGAATGGCATAAGGGGGAATTTTACTCCCGCAATGCGGGTACGCTTTTTGCTAGTATATATGTAAGTTGTCATATGTAAGATATTAAGAGATGTTCAGCTCCAGTGTTGGTGCCAGCACTAGGTTTGTGCTAGGCGTCTGCACCAGATGGGCAACTTAGTGGTGTTTGCAATTTGGGAAACAGTACCCAAAACAGTACGCAGTCCCTCAGAAGGCTCAGAAATGGTGTGTGCAAACCAGTGGTTACTCAGGCATTTCAGCACGGGACCCCCTTTCAAAGGTAAAAATCTGTCCAGGATCCCCTGTCAAACGCACTGGGGATGTGACATTACTGTGATGCCAGAGCTCCACCAAGTCTACTCAGATGTCCCATTGTAATCAATGAGATTTACTCCCATGAGAGCCCAATGCCAAATTCCAAGATGGTGTATCTCACCCTCTTGCGACTCCCCTGACCTATGGTCACACTCACCCAAGGGGGTTCTGTCCTCCACTTTGAGTAACTCTGGTGTAAACTTTTGCTGAGCTTTTCGGAGCAGCTGCTATAAAGTGTCAACATTTCAGTGCACCCACTACCATAGAGGGTCATTGAGGAGCATCTCTAGTATGTTGGCCATGGGGGTATGTCATGAAGAGGAAGGGGAAGTTAGGATGGGGACGAGGGAGGACAGTGGTGGATTGAGGGACAGAGAGAGCGAGTGGATCCATCTCCTCTTTTGCAGGTCACACAATCCCACTTCTCTTATAAAAAGAGGAGCCCACTAGATCAGGCTAAAGGCCACCAAGTCCAGCTTCCTGGACCGCACAGTGGCCTTCAGGAAGCACTCAAGACAGGAGAGCTACATCTTGTTGCCACTCCCTTGAGCCTGGCATTCTGAAGTAGCCTATTTCTAAAACCAGAAAATTCTTAGAAATCCCAAAAGTTATCCTCAGATTTATGCCAACTACTTAACAGTAATTGGTCCAAGGGGACCCATAGGTGGCCAGACGTTTCCATAGTTTGGCCTTCTAGTATATAGATATTTCTTGACTGGCAGGGGGCAGACTGTATCTGTCCTCAGTGTGGAAGGGATCGCCACTCTCAAATTGGCCTTCTTAGCCACAAAAGATGCTGTTTTAGGACCTCCGTTTCTGAGCACAATATCATCTTTCGAGAACGAAGGTGCCAATGACGATGATGTAGAATTCGTTAATTGCCCCACTGGTGCAAGGCTGTGCTGTCATGACTCCAGCGACTGCACTGGCTGCCTCGTTTCAAGGTCCAATTCAAGGTGCTGGTCTTCACCTATAAACCCCTATATGGCTTGGGGTCAATCTATCTAAGAAACTGTCTACTTCTATACAATCTGACTTGTTGCAGATAAAATCAGAGAAGGCCCTCTTACTGGTTCAGGACTAGATAGCAGCCAGTGGGGTTGTGGTTTGAAGAACACATGCAACCCAATATTGAGAAATTGCTGGGGATCAGAAAATTTGGATAGCCTACAATGGCCATAATCAACCTTAAAAAAAGAAATATTCCATTTTTCTCAGCTCTTTCAGTCACAATTAATGAATTGAGTTCCATTTGTGAAGGATGTATACGAGCATTTCCTCTATTGGAAGTTTTATTTACAAAAAGGTAGTAACACCATACTTTTTATTGTGTTTTTACAGATGGATTTTACAATGATTATTTTACTGTACGTTTAATTGATTTTATGCTATTGTGAGCCTCCTTGGGTCTTCATGAGTAAGGTTGGGTACAAAGAATGAATTAGAAATTGATCAACGAACAAATGAATGAATGAAAACAACAGCATAGGAAACATCCTGTGTCCTAGGTGGGGTTGATAGTTGTAGCTTAGGTTAAATAAAGTTCTGGCTAGGGACATACATGTGATGTTTTAAAGGACTGCAGGAGGAAAAATGGAGATCGGTGATTATAGGGCTAAGCTCATGGTGCAGCAAAGAAACGTATGGCTGCTCCACGCTGCCAGGGAATGGGGCTTGGATCTGGTTTCAAAATCCGATGAGTAAGGCGGTATATAAATACAGAAATATGATAAAAGAAGATCTGTGATTTTTGGGCTAAACTCATGGTGGGTGTGGATTTAGGACAGGGATTGTTGCTTGAGATGAAGGACTGTAGTGGCTCAGTGATTAAGACACCGTACTTGTAGATGTGATGGTCAGCAGGGCTGGGGTTTGAGACTTGGGTATTGCAGGACAGAGTGAGCTCCTGCATCTGGCACAGCTCCTGCCAACCTAGCAGTTTGAAAGCAAATGCAAGCAGATGAAGAAGTAAATTTGAAGGATTGTTCATACAGTTGTGTAGATTGAGCTCTAAGGCTGTAATCCTATCCACTTTCCTGGAAGTAAAGCCCCCATTGATTCAAATAGGAGTCAATGAAGGAGGCACAAGATCCATGTTCAAATCCTTCCTTGGCTGGGAAGCTTCTTGGGTCATCTTGTGCCAGCCATTCATACTCAACGGTAGAAAACCCCCACCAACCACCCTGGCGCTGCCCACTATCCCAAGATTGGTGCAAAAGCCTAAGTGTCTGGTCATTAAAAGAAATATCTGCTGTTTTATTTTCCAGAATGCCAAAACACAAGACAGAATTCTCCTGCCAATTGGCCAGCCGTTTCAAGTCCTTCAAGCCTGCACGGAACCCACATGAAGCTGAATGCCTCATTTGTCCAGCAGGGACGTACGTCTTCAGTGATGGGCTTGGCCTAACCCAACAACCGGATCGACAGAAGTGGGCGGGCCAGGCCATGGTCAGGGGCAGGGCCGGGCACGTCACCCACCCCAGCATGCTGCGGGTGCGGGTAGGCGGGGCAGGCCCCAACCTGGCACACTGCGCCTGCGCTAAGCTTAGGGTCCACTGTGCCTGCGCTAAGCTTAACACAGTGTAGGGCTTCCCCGGGCACGCCAAACCAGTTCGCCCGGTTTTCTGGCCTCCCCCCAGCTATTGGATCGGTAGCGGAGTGTCAGAATCAGGAAGCGGTTCGGGCGATCTGGCCCGAACCGGCTTCAACTCACCCCTGGTCTCTGTGGCTCATAAAGGTTAGACTAAATTTTTTATAAATTATAAGCATGTGGTCTCCATTTTTCAAAAACGTGTGAGTTAGATTAAGTGATTGCACCCTTTATCTACTACTGTCATGTTCACTCTTAACAGGGGTCAGGGGCAACCCGAGTGCACGCATCACCCGGTGCGGGGGCATAGCACGTCACTCCCGGGAAGTGTGCACCCTCCCGGGATGCATGCACACCCCTTTCCGGGGCTGTGCGGGTGCCAAAGTTGCATTGCCATCACACAGTGCACCACTAGAGAGAATTTTCTCATTGATGGTGGCACAATGGACCCCAGAGAGAAATCAGGTAAGTGTGGAATCAGTAAAGGGCTTACTGTGTGTTAAATTTAATTTTAAATATTTGTCTTGTCACAATTTCACTGCTTACCTGTCAGGGAAACCTGATGTTTTGAAATTGATTGGTTCCTCTGAAAAATATAGTTGATTTTATTTAATTTATTTAAGCAATTTGTATCCTGCTAATCACCACTAAAATTAGATACGGTAATAGAGATTAAAGCACAATTAAAATGTAGTTAAAATACAATTAGATTAAAGCTAAAAACATAGATTAAAAATGATAAAACAAAAAATGATAAATGATTGAGGTGGATAAATATGTTAAGCAAATCAGTTGTCCACGTGCCAACTCTACAAATGTAATTACTTAAACTCTCTTATTTATATAAATATGTTTATAAATGTATATAGCTGTTAAAATTCTTTATTAAAAAATTCAAATCAATATGTCAAGGTCTGGGCACCAAACACTAGGAAAATTTTGGGTCTGAACATACGATGTACCTGTTGGAAGGTAGCAAACGAAAGTGCTGACTCATGCCCAGGTGGCAATCTGATTTTGGCATTTGGTTTGGCATTTGATTTGGCATTTGGTCACTCAGAGGATGAGTAAGGTGGTATATAAATACAGAAATATTACAAAAGTAGATCTGTGATTTGGGGGCTAAACTCATGGTGCACCAAAGAACTGTCTGGCTGCTCCACGCTGCCAGGGAATGGGGCTTGGGAATGGGGCTTGGATCTGGTTTCAGGGAATGGGGCTTGGATCTGGTTTCAAAATCTGAGGATGAGTATGGTACAATTCTAGTTCTAACAGTTGGTTGTAAGTTTGGCTGACTAGTACTCTTGGGCTTTGACTGACAGTTGGGTATGGTCATTTGGAGAACGACAGAGTTCTATTTGGCAGCAGGAGAACGGTTCTGCCGGTAAGGGTAGAAGCGAACAGTTCATATTCGGGAAATAAATAGACAAGTACTTGACACCAATTATTAACCCCAATTCCTAGGGACCCTACTGAGCATAGGACATAAAAATTGTGGTTAATGAAGGGGTGGCCTTGGGCTTTTTGATGATGATACAGCAGGCTTTTTAATACAAAAACACACTAGAATACCTTTATTTTATACATTACCAGAAATACCACCACCAGGATACCCCAAATCCATTATTTCTGGATTTGATTCACCCTTGGATCCCTTAGCTAAATATCTGGAATTTTTTCTTCACTCTTTTACTACAGACACAGGCATGCATCAAAGAAATGGGCGACTTTATTAATAAAGCAGCGGGTATTACTGTTTCTGTTGACACTATACTATTAACAGCAGATGTTACTGCCCTATATTCAAATATCCCGCATCAAGAAGCTAGGGACACGATGGAAAAATATTTATATTTAAAAGATGTACAAGAACCTCCTACCCATTTTTTATTGGATTTCCTGCTATATACTTGGAAAAAAATGATTTTAGATTTCAAGAAACTCTTTTGGGAAATTAAGGGTTGTGCTTGTACCCCAAGTATGTTATATGAGCATGCCCCGAATCAGTTTATGGCAGAAATGGAAAATACTACATTAAATCCTAATATCAATCCTTATTTTTCCAATGTTAAGCTATATGTCAGATTTTTGGATGATATTTTTTGCCTTTTTCAAAATACCCTAAGTCATATCTTTTTTAGAATGGTTGAACACCATACATCCTTCCATTAAAATTCCATAAGGAACAAATGAATTTTCTAAACGCTATAGTCTTTAAAAATAAACTGGCTATTAGAAGATAAAAAAAACCTACAGATAGGAACTCTTTTATACATTTTTCTTCTTTTCACCCCCGGCACTTAAGACGAATTACCCTACAGCCAACTTCTAAGAATTAAAAGGAATTCTACTTTTGATGATGACTACTAAAGGGAAGCAACCAATCTTATGGGACAATTCACAGAAAGGGGATAACCCTCAAACAGTCCTTAGAAAAGCATATATCGGTACATGAGCACAAACAATTGATCGTACTGATCAATTTAAACCATAGGGCACATAAATTCTTAATTTATAGATTAAGATAAATTACTGATCTTCTCCAAAATACATAAACCCACAGAATAAATTGGTATGGGCTGTACCATGTTAGCACAGCCCATTAAAAAAGATTATAAAATGAAACTGGCATATAATTGAACATCTCCGTGGATGCCAAAATCCACCTGTGGTTGGTTTACGTAGGACTAAGAACATTAAAAATATTCTTATAAGGGCTGAAATTCTAAAAAATCTAACAGACTCCAAGCCCACAGGTCACCACGCATGTGGCAGGTGTATTTCCTGTCCACAAGCATTGCAAACATATACCCTAGATGTCCCAGATAAAAAAGTATTTAAGACGGCATGAATTTACCAACTGATCCACAAAATGGGCCGTATAACTATCGGAATGTCCATGTGGACAACATTATATAGGTTCTTCTTGAAGAGCATTAATAACCTGTCTGAATGAACATTTTTATTGTTAAATTCCCTTCCACAAAAACTTTTACAGAACTTTTCATTGCATGTTTACAATACAAGTTTCTCCATATTTGCATTCCATCAAATTTGTACAGATTTCAATAATATAAACCTTTTAAATTGTAACATTTGTGGTTCGGGATGAGAGAGCAGAGTGGAGGGACCATCAAAGCCGGAGGAGCTGCAGCAATCTGAGGATGGTGGTGGAGGCTGGAAAGGTCCCTTTGCCACACTCCAGAGACTCTTCAGAGGAGGAACAGCCACCCTTGCAAAGGCAGAGAACCAACGGCAACCCATTGATGAGAGCAGCGGTCCTGTCTGTGACTGTAAGGGACATTCCCAAGCCTCCCAAGAGGATCCCTGCGTTCCTGGCCCCTCAAGGGCCTAGGAGTCAGGGGAAGGGTACCTAGGGGAGGCAGGGAGCGGCACAGACCAGCAGGGAGTGGCACCCCACCCCGGGAGGCACCCGAGGACCCCAGCTTCCAAAAAGGTTGCAGAAGACATGGTTTATAAAGATATGCCTAAAAATAACATCGACTTGTTCACTAAATGTGGCAAAGATGCCATCTTAACCTTCAAATTTGGCTACTGTAATGAGTTTAAGCATACACTACCATCATGGGAAACTCTTAAACCATCCAGCGATAAATGGCCCCGAGTTTGCGCTAGCGGTGATCACAACACGCCACGGGGAGCCTAATCCATAGTAACAATTCTGTTGATGCAAGACCCCTTGCGTTGACGGAAATGCCACTTGCGTCTGCCCGTAAAATGTTACGTTGATGCAAGTAGCTTGTGTCGACAGAATGATGAGACTCCGTTGACATTACTGTGTCGCCCCAGGCAATTAACAGAGGGTGTAATGGGGGCATGCCAGAGGTAGCTACTCTGTACCCAGAGCACTTATACCACCTTCAGAGGTAGTTTAGTACTGAGGAGACCCATAGGTCTCCATTATATTAAGCCAAAGTAAGGGTGGTGTAAATCTGGGGTGTTGTAAAAAAATTTCGGCTCACTTGCCGGCCCTTGTGTAGCTGGCTCTGGATACAGAGTAGCTATGAGCACCCCAGTGATCGGTCAATCCCCTCACACCTCCCATAAAAAGCCCAGCCCCTGGACCCATCTTTCCTCTTCAGAGAACAGAGTGCATGGCACAGGGCTATGCCACTTTACTCTCTCATGGGGCACTTTGCTCTCGGGGAGCGTTCTCCCCACACAAACACCCCTCACTAGGCAGATACAAAGGGGCTAGCACTGTGTGCATGAGGGGCATATGATGATATATGTGATATGGAATAATAATAGAGTGTAGACTTTGCAATTTGTTTTGTTCTCCTTTCCCTCTCTCCACAGGTACACCAACCAGGAAAGGGGGAGTCAGTGGGGGGCAGCACTGTTTGCATTCATAAACACCTCAATAGGCAAAGTTGCAGTGATGTTTGTAATTAGCAATACCAGTTGTATGTCTGTGCAAGTTGTTTGGTCTCCCTCCACAGGTACTCCAACCAGGTAAGGGGGACGGACCACAGGGGGATGGGGGGAAGGACCTTTTGCACTCACAAACATCCCACCAGGGTAGGGGCTTGCACACTTGCTGGAAAATGCTTTGAGTTCTCTCTGCAGGGTTGGCCTTCCCACCCAACAGGTTTCCCAGATAAGGGAGGCAATGGGGTGAGGTGGGGGATGAGGTTCCCACACAACAAAAGAACCACCAGGAACCAAGAAGGGCACTCACTCCTTACAGGCGCGTGGTGTCCTCCACTCCAACCTTGCAGTCCCTCGACTGCTCCAGTCTGGTGAGTCATTGAGGGCACAACCCTCCTGAAACCAGCCACGGGGAGGGGGTAGCTGTGGGTGGCCTCCTGCACAGTGGGACCTCTCTGCTTGCCAGAACGTTATCAGCTATGGGACACTTGCCAAGATGCAGCTTTATAAAAGGGGGACGGCTAGTTGAACAATTTTTGCTGGATCACTGTGGGACTGAAACCCTGCTGTGGATTTACAAATTCTCCTGCTTGTTTGGAAAATTGCTTGAAATGGACTAAAATTGCCTTGCTGCTAAATTGAGTGAAAAGGTTGCATGTACCATGTGCCTCTGGTGGAAAAGGTTTCCTGCAATGGGGTTCAAAGGATGTCTCGAGCGTGGCGTTAGAGTGCCCTCGCCTCCTAGTCCTGGAGGACTTCAATGTCCATGCCGAGGCACCCCAAACATCTGCAGCTCAGGATTTCATGGCCTCCATGGGTCTGTCTCAAAGAATATCTGCCCCTACTCATGATGCGGGACACACACTGGACCTTGTGTTCACTGCTGGGCAGGTTGATGGTGATCTGGATGCGAAGGACATCTCCACCACCCCGTTGACATGGACAGATCACTACCTGGTGGGATTTAGGCTTATCGCAGCCGGTAGCCTCTGCACAGGCGGAGGACCGGATTCCATGGTCCGCCCCTGGGGACTGATGGATCCAGATGGTTTCCTGAGGGCTCTGGGGGATTTTCCTGCTGCCAGAGTTGGCGACTCACCCGGCTCCTTGGTCAATCTCTGGAACACGGAGACGACCAGGGCCCTGGATGAGATCGCTCCTGAGCGACCTCGGCCCTGCCAGAGATCAAACGCAGCTCCTTGGTTTTCTGGGGAGCTGCGGGCTTTGAAACAGCAAGGTCGACGTTTAGAGTGACGATGGCGAAAAACTCGTGTCGTTTCTGATCGTGTAGAGGCCAGGGCTCACTGGCGGGCCTACTCTGCGGCAGTGGTGGTGGCTAAAAAGGTATACTTCACTACCACCATTGCATCTGCAGAGAACCACCCAGCAGAGCTCTTCCATGTGGTCCGGGGCCGACTCCATCTGGCCCCTTGCACTGGTGTGGTAGAGCACACGGAGGCTCGCGGTGGTGAGTTTGCCCAACATTTTGCAGACAAGGTTGATCAGATTCGGCATGACTTCGACGCCAGTTTAACAACATCCAATGATGTCCCTGGGACACCTCTTGTCCATCTCTTGGGATTCTTTTCAGTTTGTACAACCTGAGGATGTGAACAGGATTCTCTGTAGTGTGAGACCATCTGCTTGCCCAGCTAGACCCTTGCCCAGCCTGGCTAATTAGACGGGCCCGGGATGGACTGGCCGAATGGGAGCGTGGTGAACTCCTCTCTGAGGGAAGGGGTGTTGCCTTCTGCATTAAAGTTTCTGAAAAAACCCTCCCTGGGCCCTAAAAACCTAAACAACTATTGGCCAGTCTCAAACATCCCATTTCTGGGCAAAGTGGTGGAGTGGGTGGTGGCGTCTCAGCTTCAGAGGGTCCTGGATGAAGCTGATTATCGGGATCCCTTCCAATCTGGTTTCAGGCCAGGGTTTGGGACAGAGACTGCCTTGGTCGCCTTGGTGGATGACCTACGCCGGGGAATGGACAGGGGGAGTGCATCCCTGTTGGTCCTGCTGGACATCTCAGCGGCCTTCGACACCATCGACCATGGTGTCCTTCTGGGTCGGTTGGCCGGGTTGGGGATTGGAGGCACTGCTTTGCAGTGGTTCCGCTCCTTCCAGTCCCAGAAGGTGGTGCTGGGGGATGTTTCCTCTTCAGTACGGGGTGCCACAAGTTTCCATTCTATCCCCCATGCTATTCAACATCTACATGAAGCAGCTGGGAGAGGTCATCCGGAGGTTTGGAGTGAGGTGTCATCAATACGCCGATGACGCCCAGCTCTATCTCTCCTTCTCCCTGCCCCCCCCCCCCCCGAGTCCAAGGAGGCGGTTGAAGTCCTGAATCGTTGTCTGGAGGCAGTGGGGGACTGGATGAGGGTGAACAAGCGGAGATTAAATCCTGATAAGGCAGAGGTTAAATCCTGATAAGGCAGAAGTCCTCGACTCAGGTATTGGAATATCATCCTGTTCTGGATAGGGTTGCACACCCTCTGAAGGAGCAGGTTCGCAGCTTGGGGGTTCTCCTAGATTCGCAGCTGCTCCTGGAGTCCCAAGTGGCGGCTGTGCCCAGGGGAGCCTATCTATCTACAGTATTTATATACCGCTTTTCAACTAAAAAGTTCACAAAGCAGTTTACAAGAAAATGAAAAAATTAATAGCTAATTAATAGCTACGGGGCTCACAAAAGGGCTGTCCCAAAAGGGCTCACAATCTACTATGCTAAAAGAACACCAGCAGAAGCCACGAGAACAGACATTGCTGGGGTGTGTTGGGCCAGTCAATCTCCCCCAGCTAAATAAAAGAGGAGCACCCACTTGAAAGAGTGTCTCTTGACAAGAGGTTTGTAATTGGAAGTGTTTCAGAGGGATGGCATTCTGAAACATCAACTATGAAAACAATTGTATCAAGTGTCATCTCAAATCTATATATATAAAAGAAAAGTCACTCACTGACTCATCATCGCCCTGCCAAAACCGCTGGGCCTAGAAGTGTGAAATTTGGGGTGGGTGTTCCTTCCGTGACTGAGGGGTGCACTAAGAACCGGTTTTTGGAAATGTCAACGGGAAGGGAGTGAAAAGGGGCGCAACGTGTTTTCCTCCCTATACTTTGCATTGAGAATTGCTGACTCAGCAAAATTCCGCCCCAACTGCTGGGCCTGAAGCATGGAATTCTGGGAGTTCCTTCTGTCACCTGAACTCCCACCAAGAACCATCTGGAGAAATTAACCCTTCAGGGGCTGAAAAGGGGGCAACGTGTTTCTCTCCTATACTTAACATGGGAGACTGAACAAAATCCAGCCAGTTTGGTGCTCAGTGCCTGGTGCACTGGGGGGATGTTGTTCAGAGGAAGAGGTTGCACTGGTGAGGATGCTGTGCATGGGGGGAATTTGCGCTTGGGGGAAGTTGTGCATGGAGGAAGTTTCGCATGGGATGATGCACATGAGGAAAGTTGCACATGGAAGGATGATGTGCATGGGCGGAATGTTGCGCATGGGGATGATGCATATGGGGGATACTGCGCATGGGGGAATTTGTGCACGGGGGTTGATGCGCATGGGGAAGTTGCACATGGGAACATGATGTGCATGGGGGAAAGTTGCGCATGGGGATGATGTGCATGGGGAAAAGTTGCACATGGGGGAAAGTTGTGCTTGGGGAAGAGTTGCGCATGGGGAAAGTTGTGCATGGGGAAAAGTTGCGCATTGGCGGATGATGAGCATGGGGGAAAGTTGCACATGAGGGAAAGTTGTGCATGAGGATGATGAGCATGGGGAAAAGTTGCACATGAGGGAATGATGCACGGGGAAGTTGCACATGAGGGATGATGCACATGGGGGATGATACGCATGGGGGATAATGTGCATGGGGGAAAGTTGCGCATGGGGGATGATGTGCATGGGGAAAAGTTGCACATGGGGAAGTTGCGCATGGGGAAAATTTGCGCATCAGCGGATGATGCGCATGGGGGAAAGTTGTGCATGGGGGAAAATTGTGCATGGGGGAAAGTTGTGCATGGGGGGTTGATGCATATGGGGGATGGCATACGGGGGAATTTTACTCCCGCAACGTGCTTTTCACTAGTAAGCTATAAAGGCCTATTAAGCCTTGTATAACATGGAAGCCTAAAATGCCTTAAATATTCCTAAAAAATATAAAAAGTTACAAGTTAAAACTGTTTTTAATCAAATACAAAACCAGTTTATACAGCTATGTTCTTTAATGGTTTTTATTTCGCCTCTGCGCTTATTAAAAAACACCAAGAAAAATGTCAATAACAAAGACTCAACAAATTTCCTTCCACAAAAACTTTTACAAAACCTGCATGGGAGAAGTGGCACATGGGGTGTTTTTGCGCCTTGGGGGGAGGGCATAGCGGAAAATGTTACACCCACAACGCGGGTACACTTTTCGCAAGTAGATTATATTGTTCAGTACTGTGAAGCAGGAAAGTTTGACCACAACCACATAGTTTTGGAAAAAATGAAGGAAAAGTATTTTTTGTGCAGTGAGGAAGGGCAAAATAATTCCCAAAAGTTGTATACTAGCAAACAACTATATTATTATAAAATAATATTCTGGTTGCAAAACCTGATCATTAAGTCCTGGGAAATAATTAAACAAAATTTTGAATGCGAATTAATTATCCAGGATTTCTCTAAAACAGTGTTTCTCAAAGTTGGGGTCACGACCCCCTTTGGGGGTCACCCAATCCTTTCTTGGGGGTCGCCTGTGTCGTCCCCCCTCACCTCCTCCTGGGCCCCCCTGGTACCCAGTCAGTGGGAGGCAACTGTGAAGCTGGAGAAGCTCCAGGCAGCAGAGGGCTGCTCTGCCCGCCTCCTGCTGGGCTCTGCCTCCAGGGCTCCCCCCTCTTGCCTCCTGAAGGGTCTTGTCCCTTCCCCTCTCCCTCCCTCTCCGTCTCCCCATCCTTGGGCACCACAGCTCTGCAGTGCAGAGGCAATAATGAGAGGGTGGAGCTATGCATGCCTGGGGCGGAGCCTGGATAGAGCCATTCCTCCTCCTCATCAGCAGCAGCAGCCCATGTGCCCCACAGGTAGGGCATGTATGTGTGGGGGGAGGTCAAAAAAGGCAGGCTGAGAGGATGCAAGGACACCAGAAGGGTCCTGATCCAATGAAGGCAGCTCCACAGTCACCCCAGAGAAAAGTTCCCTCCTCCAAGATTCCACTGACCCCATTGGAACAAACTGCACAGCAGCCCTTACTCACGAGTAAGCTAACATTTAGGCTGCTGTGCAGGGGTGCAAGCCTTCCAGAATGGCCCTGATCCAGGCACCTGGCCCTTAAAAGTGCTCCTGAGGGAAGCCCAGCACTGAAACTGGCTCAGCAAGTATTCAAAAATACATTTATTTATAAAACTGGTGATAACTTCTCTTCCCTCCCACTCAAGCCCATTTCTTGTCCCATCCCCTCTGGGGTTAAGCCTGTTTTTTATGCTTTTTCTTTTTTGCAGGACATGTCCTCCTTTTTGAGGCTTCTGTCCTGGAAAGAAATCTCCATTTCCTTCTGAACAGGCATCCTGTAGCCAGGGATGTAATGTAGGCTATATTACATTTTGGCTGCAATCCTAGACATTTTCCTGGGAGTAGCCCCATTGCATCTAATGGGGCTTGCTTCTGCGTAGAGAGGCAGAAAGGATTGGGCCCCTGGGAGAACCATTAATGCTCACTTTGGCCCTAAATATGAAATGAGTTAGACACCCTGCCCTACTCCCAGGTAAAAGTGAACAGGACATCACACTGCCCAGCCTTCCACAGCTCTACTCACAAGAAGCCCCACTATAGTCAATAGCTCTACTCCCAGGTAAAGGTGTAACCAGGTTAGCTTGAAGGAAAGGCCCATTGACCAGCATGGGACTTGCTTCTGAGTAGAAAGGCCTGGGATCTTGCCCTTGAGGTCCCCTATATTTCAGCCAGAGATATTGCAGCCCCTATATTGCTTGCCAGAGATCTCATTTGGGGGGGGGGGGGAGAGAGAGAGAGAGGATCACCATACGTCCTCTTCTAGGACATGTCCTCTTTTTAAGCCTTGTATCTTGGAAAATCTTCACTGTCCTCCTTAACCTTGTGAGCAGGCAGCAGGTAGTCCCACAGCCCGCGCTTGTCCCTGACCGCCATGGAGAGCACCTTATCAGGCTCCAGCAAGGGTCGAGCTGCACTCTAACGCTTGTCACTCATTGCCCCTGCACCAATCGCGGAGCTCCTCCACCAGCACCGCACAAATCCAGGCTGAAGTCCCGGGCTTGTGCACACAGTAAAAAAACATCTTTTTACTGTTTTTAATAAATGTTTTTAGCCTGTTTTAATTGTTCTGTTTTAATCTAATTGTATTTTAATTGTATTTTAATTATGTTTTAATCTCTATTTATAATTCTATTTTAATGGTGTTTTATTTTCTATGTGATGTTAGCCACCTTGAGCTCCCTCTTGCAGGTGAGGAAAGGCGGGATATAAATTAAGTAAGTAAGTAAGTAAGTAAGTAAGTAAGTAAGTAAATAAATAAATAAATAAATAAATAAAGCATGTATATTTCAGCTAAATTATGAAGACAGAACTGTTCTGGTCAAAGTAATAGTGGGTATTACAACCAAAGACAATTTAATTTATCTTACACAGGGCTCTGCTTATAGCAGGCATTTATTGGTTACAGGGCTAAACTGGATAGAAAACTTATGTGGCCTCGACTTAGTATTTTTTCAATAGTTAAGCAACTTCCTTCCCCACAAAAGTTGCCATTTGCAGATGCTTAAACTATTAATAGGTATTAAAAAGTCTTGTAAAAAGTCAGGGCAGATTAGTGCCCTGACGAAATATCAGATAAAGACAGCAATGATGCACTTGGTACTTTCCAAATGTAAGGAGATTCTAATATGGGATTCTGACATGCTTTTGATTCGTACGAAAAAACTTAATAGAGTTTTTAAAATCATCTCTTGAGAAGATGAAATTAAACCATTTGGGGGGGGGGGGGGGGAGGAATACATCCCTACCACCAGTTGTAACAATACCAGATAGGATTGTCATGGCCAAACAGAAAAATATTTTCCAATGTTTTCAAGATGACCCAAGTCTCCTTGCAATTGCTGTACAAGAATTTCTAGAAATTCAAAAAAGATTCAAGGTGCTCTGAAGCCACCCAAAAAATTGCTGGATGAATAAAGAAAATAATAAATAATATACAGCATCTGAATGGATCTGAATTGTTTGTTTCCATTTCCTTAATCTTAGGTTGCAATTCTAAAGACATTTTCCTGGGAGTAGGATCCATTTAAGACCAAGAGCATCTGACACAGAAATACTATGCAGTCAAGCTTTGGTTCATAGGTGAGTCTCCACCCCCAGTGCAGAGCCAAAGAAGCCTTTGCTCAGCTTCGACTGATCCGCCAGCTGCAACCATACCCGAGTCGTTCAGATCTGGCCCGTGACCCATGCCCTGGTGACATCGAGACTGGATTATTGTAACACGCTCTACGTGGGGCTGCCTCTGAAGACAGTCTGGACGCTTCAACTAGTCCAGAATGTGGCGGCCCGTGTGGTTGCTGGGGCTCGTTGGTTCGACTCTGTCGGGCCACTGCTTCAGCGACTACACTGGCTGCCCATTCGTTTCCGGGCTGAATTCAAAGTGCTGGTCCTGACCTTTAAAGCCCTAAACGGCTCAGGTCCAGGGTATCTGAGGGACCACCTTCTTCTGTACAATCTGACCCGTCACCTAAGGTCATCTGAGGGGGCCCTACTGACTGTGCCGCCACCAAGAGATGTGAGAGGTGTGGCGGCCTAAGATAGGGCCTTCTCGGTGGTGGCACCCCGGCTTTGGAACTCCCTCCCCTTAGAACTGAGGAAAGCTCCCTCAATGCAGAGTTTCAGGCAGAGCCTTAAAATTTTTTATTTTAAAAAAGCTTTTTAAATGGGGCAGAGGTTGGGGGCAGTTTTATTGTTCTATTTTATAGTATTGTTTTTAACAAAAAAATTTTAGTCTGTTTTAATCGTTCTGAGTTTTTAAATCTAATTGTATTTTAATTATGTTTTAATCCCGATTTATGATCATTTTGATGGTGTTTTATTCTGAGTGATGTTAGCCGCCTTGAGCTCCCTCTTGCAGGCGAGGAAAGGCGGGATACAAATTAATTAAAATAAAAAAATAAAATCTGGAATCCAAGTCAGTATGAAAGCATGGACCTCAAACTTTGTGAGTACATCTAATAAAAAGCCTGAAGGGGGTACTGTCAGTGACCAATTGAACTCTTGCCAAAACCCACTGCCACTGTGCAGAAGGTCCCAGTTGCAAATTGGCTTTGACGAGTGATCCCAAAGTCCCATCCAGGTGAAGGTCCTCCCGGCATGAGTGCACCTGGTGACTCGGTTGAAAGGTATTTGACAGCTGAAGGTTGATCCCAGCATGAGAAAAGCTTGTTTCCCAAGATCCAGCATGAATTGTCAGCATTTAAAAAAGCACAAGCACTCAAAACTCTAAAGATGTTGGCCACAGATGCTGCAGCCAAACATCTCAGCATGGTGGCTGTAGGATCCAGCAAAAAAAGAAGCCAGTCGACTCAGCACCTTCCTGTCTCCAGAAGCTACAAACTCAAGCAGTTCTGCACAGCAGCTCTGCATCTCCTTGACCTGGAAGAAGTGCCTTCACTCCAGCATTGCACAGCTGCAAGATGCATCTTTGCCAAATTCCAGAAGCAAGTCATGGCTCTTAAGCAACAGCTGCTAATCCAGCTCCCCAAAATAGAAGGCTTCTCCGAAAAAGGCTGCCCCGAGATGCCCCATCCTAGCCATCACACTCAAGCCCTTCTGAGCTAAAAAGTCAAGAATCACAGGGTCCCTAAGATAAGCTTACAGAGAAAAAGTCCAGAGGAATCCAGAGTTTTGGCTGCAAAAAAGTTTCAACTCCATCCTGAGCAGAGGGCAGAAAAACCTGGGCCGGCTTCCTCATGTGACACAGCTCAAGTTCCTGATCCAGCTCCTGATCTTCGCCATTAATCCCAGTTCCAATATTGCCTGCAGCCCGACCCAGCTGAACGAGGAGTCGGAAGCTAAGCATCCTCCAGCAGCAGCACCCAGCAGCCTTCCCCCAGTGACCAGTTCTGGAATCCTGGCAGCTGTTCCAGGTTTGTTCCAAACAAACAAATTGAGACTTTTTTTCAGAAAACCTCATGGAATACAAATGTTTTGCTTTTCTGTTCTGTTTCTTTTGGTGCTCTGTTCCCAAAAAGACAAGCCCCATTGATCCGACAGTTGGAAAGGGGGGTTGGAAGGCAGCACAAAGACTATTGTTCTCAGTTTCTGGGCTTCCAGCCAACATCTCGGACCAGAGCCAGCACAGAGCACCGTGTACTTTCTCCAAGGACAAAAGCTAGGAGACAACTTTTTCCCCCTCCTCCTTCAAGTGTGACTTTTTAAAAGAGAGGGGGAATCAAATTTGTCTCTTTTTGGGCCTATCCTGTTATAGACAATTTTGTGGGGTTTTTCTGGACATACTTTTGAGCTTGTTGTTCCAAATGGACATTGCATTCCACTAATGAACTTTACGTGAACATTGGGGGGTACCGGCATAGATTAATCTAAAATCACTGTTCTCCATGTACTGATGTGTTCCTATGTCATTTGGTAACTGTAATTGTCCAGATTCACTGCATTGTTTTTTTTCAGAAACCTTCAGCAGCATCTCATCAAACTTCTACACGCACCGCCAAAAGCCTCGTTACAACATTTTCTTTAATAAAGACTGAATGTTCTCATGTTTTAAAAAGAACTCTATTCTCAGTGTGGACTATAAACTTGAGTTTTTCTTTCTAAAGTGCATTTCTAATATGCTAATGTTTGCAAAAGAAGCCAAAACCCTATAACGTAGAATCATAGAGTTGGAAGGGACCTAGTAGGTCATCTAGTCCAACCCCCTGCCTGCAGCAGGAATTCCCCCTAGAGCATCCCCAACAGGTGCTCGTTGAGCCTCTGCTTGAAGATCCCCAGTGAGGGAGAGTCCACCACCTCCCTTGGCAATCTTTTCCACTGCCGAACCGCCCTCACCATCAGGAATTTTTTCCGGATATCCAACCGGAATATCTTCTTTTTCCAGAAAATTTTCCTTTTCCAGAAAAAGTCAAGGGCCTACTTATTTTTGCTCTTCCAAATGTTATTTATGAACATTTAAAGTGTATGTATGTTAACTGCAGTAGTGCATTAATGTTCCTTATGTGTTTCGTTGTATTCAATGCCAATTGCAAAGTAACCATGCACAGAGTTTCTTTCTAGGTGGATTTCCTTGGGTGCGTCCAAATAAAGCATACAAATAGCAGAACAGATTCAATGCAACATAGAAAAGGTCTATCAGCTGATTGAATTGTTAAAAAATTGTTTTATTTCAGTACGCCATAAATCCTCCACTTCTTATGCTTGTGTGCCAGTTGCATGGTTTTGAATGGTTCAAGAACCATTGTATGTTCTTGAGTAAGTATGAATAGTTCAAGGTTGTATTGTCTTAGTTTCTTTCAAACAGTATTTTGAGTTTTATTGTTTTGAACTGAAAATTGATGTGATTTATCTGATCAGAACTGATGGTAGCCTGGGAATTGATGGCCACAGTCCCTAGGTGTGCTATCATCTTGACCAGCAATCACTTAAAAACAGTAATTCTTAAAATGGAGTTTTAATATGAATTTAATGAACCAAGTGCACAATGCATTAATATTCATATATTCCAACATGAATTAAGATTGCATTTGTCCTGAAAGTAAGCAGTAATTCAGAAGTCTTAAAAAAATCAAATGAACCTATCTAATTGCCTGGTTTGCACTATTGCTTAAAGCAGCGTTTCTCAAAGTGGGGGTCGGGAGCCCTATGGGGGTCGCCTGGAGCTTTCCTGAGGGTCGCCTAAAGACCCCTGGTACAGGGGGCCAGGTGGGTAGGCCTGGCAGAAACGCTGGAGTCGCTGCGGCTGGAAGAAGCTGCTGAGAAGCAGCTCAGAAGGAGCCTCTGAGGAGCTGTGAGACAATGTGGAGCCTTGGGGGTGGGGAGTATTGCAGCCTTAGAGCCCAGTTCTATACATGTCTACTCAGAAGTCAGTCCCATGATAGTGAATGGGACTTACTCCCAGGAAACAGTGGCTGGCTCTGCTTCCTGAGATCCCAATCCTATGGAGGCCTCCTCTCACCCCCTTGCCATTCCTCCCTCCCTCCCTCCTAAAATAATTTTATGGTTGGGGGTCCCCACAACATGAGGAACTGTATTAAGGGGTCACGGCATTAGGAAGTTTGAGAACCACTGGTTTAAAGAGTTACCAGCAGGCTGGAGCTCCTCAACAGTGTGTCATAAATGGACTCTTACAATATGTTGTGAAGTTCTTAGTACACAGTGCACCATGCATAAGTTAAGATTGCATTTCTCCTGAAATAGAATTATTGATGAAATATTTTTTCTAATTTTAGAATTAAAGATATTTCTGCATTGTATTGATGTTTGGTAAACATACTTGGTTATCTGATTTGTAATGTTATCTGAAAATTATTGGGTGGACCAAGAACTTCTCAGCCATATATCATAAGCAGTATGTGTGTGCCTTTATCCATCAAGATTGTATTGTTGTTTAAAGATTGTATGATTCTGTTACATGTACTGTTATATGTTACATGTACCGTTACATGTATTGTTGTTTGATCTGTTTTAAATGTATATCAGCAACATCAGTAACATTGCAACTTAAGGTGCCTATTGAACTGTCTGTTGTTTGCACTGTTGCACTTTCACATGGGATATGTGTGGGTGTGTTCTGTGGGCTCTTTGCAATCCCAACCATGTCTACTCAAAAAAGGGGGGACCCATGTGTCCCAGGGGTCTTGTTTCCCAAGTAAGGGTGACCATGGGACCACTGCCTCAGGTTTATGGAAATGTTGTTTGTACTGTTGCACTTGGAGAATGTTATATTGCGTTGTTGCCATTGGAGGGGGAGGCCATCTGGGGTCACTGGGGTGGGCTACAGCAGAGTTCCTGGGGCCTGATTCCACCTCTTAGGCCTGTGAGGTGGAAGGGTTTGGGAGGGCAGAACTTCACACAGGACAGAAACCATGTAAGTGCATTTATTGTGGAAACTCTTGGGAAGACAGTTACGGGCCTCCTCCGGATTGTGCCCTTAGGGTGCAATCCAGAGTAACTACGGGGAGTCCTTGCTCCGGTGTAAGAACAATTTGCTCTGGATTGCAATATGAATTTCCCATAGGTTTTCACAAGGTGGTGCAGTATCTACAGGTGCACGTAATGTCTCTTACGTGCTCCGGTAGTTACTCTGGATTGTAGGGTTAGTGTTTTTAAAATAATGGGAACCAAGGAATGTAAAGAAAGACAAATTTCATTAAAATCAGCTGAGAGATATGTTAAGATACTTGACATCACGCAGTCAATAGATAAGCGGAGTGGTAGGACCGCACACCCCTTAAAGTATTTCTCGGTCAATGAGGCTGAGTTTTGGGAGACTTTTAACTCTCTTTCTACTCTTGGCTCCTCTCCCCACTCCTTCAGCAGCAGTTTAGACAGGCCTTATAATGGCACCAAAAAAGGCCCCAACCAGAAAGGTAGCAAAGAGACAGGCTCCAACAGTGAGGAAACAAATTCCTACCATTAATATCAATCTTAATGCAGCTGTTATTAATATACTCTCACTCTCTGGACCTCAGCCTGTCAGGTCACCAAGGATAGCAAGAATAGCGAAGCAACCAACAGCTCTTGCAGGACCTCAAGATAAAACTGACATCTTGCAGATAACGATTCAGAAGTTAAGTGACCCACAGGTGAAAGCAGGAATACAAAAGGGTATAGAAGCAATTACAGAGATGACTTCGTATTGTGGAGCTCTTCAAAGGATGAAAAATAATCTTAGCTAGTGACATCCAAGTGAACAAGATACCATGGATAGATAAAACTTTATTATGGTCAAAAGACCAGCCACAAATAAAACATCCTAATGGAACAAGTTATGTGATTTGCTTGGTCAAGTTATTAGGACGTTCCAGGCTGCAAGGTCGCATGCACCCACATGGCTGATTACTTCTTGGAAACCAGTGAACACAGTAGCGGTCCCTGATGTGATAAAATACAAATCACTGCATTAGATGGGGCCTTCTTCATCCTGTCAAAGATATTATAAAGATCTCAGTACAGTGGTACCTCGCTTAACAAGCGCCTTGCTTAAGAAGCCTTTCACATAACAAGTTCCACTTCACTTAACAAGCAAGCGCGCTATGGGCATGCGTGCTATGCAGCCCTGACGCTCCGCATGGAGGCTTCGAAAGGGCTGCCGGCCAGCGCTGCTGCCTCTAACTGCCCCAACTTGGGGGCTGTTGCCTGGAGGTGCTAGAGGCAGTTGCCCCTAACTGTCCCCAAGTGCCCCCACCAACCACCTTGAACCTCCAGCAGCAGCCCAGGTAAGCCTCCCAGGAAAGTGTCTTTATTTGCAGTCTCCTAGCTATGTCTACCCAGAAGTAAGCCCCATTGTGTTCAATGGGGCTTACTCCCAGGAAAGTGTCTTTAGGGTTGCAGACTAAATAGACTTCATAAGCCACACAATATGACTTGGTTGCTGCCCTTTCACCAAGTTGAAACCTGATTATGAGGGTGTAAGTAGTGAGAATGGGGAAAAAATTGATTTATTTAAGACCACTCATTGTGCACTGGAAGAGGTTGGGCATAGAAGAATTTTTGTTGGTGAGTTCACTAGTTTGCCATATAAATTTTAGCTTCTATAGTTTATAATAATGCTGCAGAAAAGGTTTTCCTTGTGGGTAATGTTAAGCAGACCAAAGTTCAGGAACCTGAAGAGGGGTTGCATATAGGAAATTACACTGACTCGCTAAGTAGGCACTCTATAAGTTAATTTTAGAAATCCAAAAAATATTGTGGCTCTTATGAATAAAACCTTTGGTTACAAAATGATTGCAGCATCAGAACTGGAGAGAAGCATCAATATTCTGGAGTTGGCAGACTTGCCGGACTTGCCCTCATCTACACGCATGGCGTTTTCAAAAGCGTCGGCTGATTTACTCTGTTCAGAATATTTGCTTCAAATGTTCTGTTATCCACATATGCAATAAAATATTTAAAAGTGAATTTATTATTTGATAATTAATATTTAAATTAAAATAAGAACATTTTATGATGCTTCAGCATATATTTTAGGTTTTGTTCTTACTTTTGGCTTGCAACACAATAAGATCTGCAGCAGACCAAACACAAAGAGGAAAGGCATGCAGTGACTCGATGGTTGAAGACGCTGTACTTGGTAACCTTAAGACGGGCAGGGTCAGCAGTTCGAGACCCGAGTACTACAAAAAAGAAGTGAGATCTCATCACATGCCCAGCTCCTACCAACGCAGCAATTTGAAAGCATGTCAAACTACATGAATTGGTTCCACTTTTGTAGGTATATAACAGCATTCCATGCGCTTCAGCAATTTGTTCTGCTGACCACATTACCATTGTGGCTTCTTCAATGCTCACTCTTCAGCCTTGGGAATGAGCACCACCAGGGATGAATGCAACTGTTCGTTCGTCCGTCCGTCCTAGCTGAAGTTGATAGCCGGCGACAGCAGGTAGGAGCCGACTGGCGGCTGTGGGCCATAGGAGGCAGTGCAAGATAGCCTGCCCTGGGTGTGCACAAGCCCGGGACTTCAGTCTGGATTTGTGCGGTGCTGGTGGAGGAGCTCCGCAATTGGTGCAGGGGCAATGAGAGACACGTGTTCGAGTGCAGCTCGACCCATGCTGGAGCCTGATAAGGTGCTCTCCATGGCGGTCAGGGACAAGCGCAGGCCATGGGAGGTTCTGAGGACTTTCACAGATTTCACAGGCAGGCAGCGTTCTCTGTCGCTATGCACTGCTTAACACCCTCCACCTGTGCAGCCACCCCAGACCTGGTCCCTGCAGAGGAGTACCAAGGCACAGGCTGCTGCAGTGAACAATCAATCTCAGTGCAGCCACCCCCATCATCCCTGCCTGTCCAGCCAGCCACAGACCTCACCTTCCACCCTTCCTGGGCAGAGGAGCCACAACTGCAAAGCAAATTCCGATTCCAATTTGAATAGAATCCTGCCTATCAGGATTCAGTTTTCAATTCGGTTTTCGAATAGCGTCATTTTGAGGATACATCACCCACTCAGCCCCCGCCCACTTGGGGAGGCGAGAGCAGCCTGGGACCTTGCCCGCCTGCCCAGCACCCACCCACTCAACAAGGAAGAGGCTACAGGGCTTGATAAGCCACCTGATCCTGCAACCAACACAAATTCTGATGAAGTCACAGAGCTGCTGGCATCTCATGGAGAAGAGTTGTCTGCTGAGGACCTTATTCTACTGGAAAAGCAATGATTGAAGAGGAGGAAGAGACACCAGGCCAAGTCCAAGAGATTTACAAGCAAGGGTTTAAGCAAATGGTTTTGTCCTGATAGAGGAGGGGATTGGCAAAGTTTTAGGGCTGAGGACCCGAACCTTGACAGGTACACTAAGGTTACCAGAGAGGTCATAGATCGTTTGCAATGTTACAGGGAGATTTGGGAGGAGAAGAGGAGGCTATCCTTCCAGCCAGCCTTTAATTTTTTTTAAGGTAGAGAGACCTGCAAAAAATCTGGAACCCTCCGATATGCCTCTCCAAATACACCTGCCCGAGTATCTCCAGCAAGCCACAGAACTAAAGGAATTTAGTCACTGTATTTATTTTTTATTTTTACTTTACTTTTAGTGTTCATTACTGTACAGTACTGTGCTGTGTAGGGGGTTTTGAGTTGCACTGAAAATCAACTTAAGTCGTGCCGTAGGAACGGAACCCCGAAGTAAGTCAAGGAGTTGCTCGATTCTCTAAACAGAGGAGAAACAAACAGGGAAACGGGTTCTCAGGAACTAGCCACGAGACAGGAACCGGAGAAGCGCTGCTCCATCTGTTAATTGCACTCCAAAGGAGGGAGGAGGGGCCAAGATGGTGGATGGACAGGTGAAAGCAGAAATTCATATGTAAGGATATAGAAGCAATTACAGACGACTGCTTATTGTGGAGCTCTTTAAAGGATGAAAAATATTTAACTGGTGACATCAACGCGAACAAGATATGACAGATAAAACTTTATTACGGTCAAAAGACCAGACACAAATAAAATACCCTAATGGAACAAGATATGTGATTTGCTTTGTCAAGTTAATAAGGACGTCCCTGGCTGTAAGTTTGCCTCTGACTATTTTTTGAGAACCCCCAAACAAAATAGCGACCCAGATACAGAAGTAAGCTAAAAACTGCTTTAGATGAAGCCTTGTCATCTTAAGCAAGATCATTTGAAGATCTCAATACAGTGGTACCTCGCTTAACAAGCACCTCGCTTAACAAGCATTTCACATAGCAAACAACAATTTTCAAGAAATCTTGCTTCGCATAAAAAGTTCTGCTTCACTTAACAAGCTATGGGCACACGTGCTATGCAGCCCTGACCCTCCATGTGGAGGCTCTATAAACGGGGTGCCAGCCAGCGCTGCTGCCTCTAACTGCCTCCAACTTGGGGGCAGTTGCCTGGGGGTGCCAGTGGCAGCTGCCCCTACTCTCCCCAAGTTCCCCCACCAACCACCTTGAACCTCCAGCAGCAGCCAAGGGTAAGCCTCCCAGGAAAATGTCTTTGATTTCAGCCTCCTAACCATGTCTACCCAGAAGGAAGCCCCACTGTGTTCAATGGGGCTTTCTCCCAGGAAAGTGTCTTTAGGATTGCAGCCTCATAGACTTCATAGGATCATGCACATTGAATGCATGTTTTGAATACAATTCCAGATTTTGTCATCATTTTTATATCCAGTTAATATTTTTATATGAATATTTGGGGGGTTGTGGAACCAATCAGCTGAGTTTCTGTTATTTCCTATGGAAAAATCACTTAAAGAGCATGACTCTGGAACAAATTAAACTCTTTAAGTGAGGCTCCACTGTACTGTCATCTCATCGTTCTCAACCCCAACAGAAGACAGTTTCAACTTTAATGTTCAGAACAGTCCCAAGAGGGATTTCGATCTGCTGTGATGCTTTAGACAAACTTCTGTTGTGATGCTTGATTTTGTTTGTATGATTTTAATAGCTGGCAGCATTTTTCAATTGCCTACAGTTAGTTGATTGTTATGTTACAAAAACAAAACACAAGGTGTGTAAAAATGTATGAGTTATGCGTCAATAGTGTTGAATGCCTTTTTGTTATCCTCTCTGTACGTGTTAATCACGTGTTGTCCAGTTGTATTTTATTATTTCTCCGAAATGGTTTAAAAATGAATAAATAAAAGATTAACAAGTTGTGAGTTCTGCACCTTTTAAAAAAGAAAACAAAGCACTGCATCCAGAGATGGACATCCTGCAAAAGGCAGACTTGAGTGGAGGAATCAGCTGTGGGTGCGGATGCACACGGATGTTGGCTTACATTGTGATAATCAGAACGAAGAAGTCCCCACCTGCACAGTGTGTTTTGAGTTTTATGGTAAACTAGGTAAGCAAATAATAGAGTCCCATCACAATAACGTGGTAACATTCTCACTCACCGACCAGTTGAAAGCATACCACACTTCCAATTGGCAGGGATCCAATGGGTTTAAGGTGGTCAAGGATAAGTTTATTCCAAAAATAGGTTTTCCACATACTGCTAGGGTGTATTACATAGAAGCTGGCACGGGTTGTGGGAGAAGTTATGCAATATGTTAACTGGCCACACAGCATGACGTGGTTGCTGCCCCTTTCAACAAACTGAAACCTGATTATGAGGGCGTAAGTAGTGTGAATGGGGAAAAACATGGTTTGTTATTTGACCACTCATTGTGCACTGGAAGAGGTTGTGCATAGAAGAATTTTTGTTGATGAGTTCACTAGTTTGCCATATGAAATTTTAGGTTGTATAGTTTATAATAATACTACAGAAGAGGTTTTCCTTGTGGGTAATGTTAAGCAGACCAAAGTTCAGGAACCTGAAGAGGGGTTGTATATGTCTATGGGAGTGGTGTCATTTTGAGAATACATTGCCCGCTCAGCCCCTGCCCGCCTGCTCAGCATCCACCCACTTGACAAGGAAAAGGCTCCAGGGCTTGATAAGTCATCTGATCCTGCAACCACCACGAACGGTGATAAAGTCACAGAGCTGCTGGCATCTCATGGAGAAGAGTTATCTGCTGGGAACCTCATTCTACTGGAAAAGCAGAGGATTGAAGAGAAGGAAGAGACACCAGCCCCAGTCCAAGAGATTTACAAGTAAGGGTTTAGCAGATGGTTTCGCCCTGAAAGGAGAGGATTGACAAAGTTTGAGGCTGAGGATCCCAACCTTGAAGGGTACACTAAGGTTACCAGAGGGATCATGGATTGCTTGTAATGTTATAAGGAGATTTGGGAGGAGAAGAGGGTATCCTTCCAGCCTAGCCTTCAACATTTTTTTAAGGTAGAGAGACTTACCAAAAATCTGGAACCCTCTAATATGCCTCTCCAGACACACCTGCCCTAGTGTCTCCAGCAAGCCACAGAACTAAAGGAATTTAATCACTATTTATTTTTTATTTTTACTTAGCTTTTACTGTTCATTACTGTACAGTACTGTGCTGTGTAGGTGGGTTTTGACTTACATTGAAAATCAACTTAAGTTGCGCCGTAGGAATGGAACCCCGAAGTAAGTCGAGGAGTTGCTTGATGCTCTAAACAGAGGAGAAACAAAAGGCAAACAGGTTCTCAGGAACTAGCCACGAGACAGGAACCGGAGAAGCATGGTTTGTTAATTGCACTCCAAGAAAGGAAGCAGGAAGGGCCAAGATGGTGGATGACAGCAACATTTTTTATCTCTCTGGCTTAAAATATTGAAATATTACAGGACTGCATCACCAACTACTGGCAACAGAAGGCTAAGTACGAACCCTCCAAGTAGCAGAAAAGAAACAGAGAGGCTAAGAATAAAGAAAAAGCAGATTGAAAAGAATCTTCAGTCTCAAATAGACTCTTTCCTCCGCAAAGGTTCAGCAAACTTCAGACTACAAAGGCCGTGAGTAGTAACTCTTCCTATCTGTTTTTAGTGACCTTGCCCAAAAACAAGGGAAGAAAGCAAGAAAAAGGGGATCCTCAAAAGGAATCAAACTCAGAGGGAGAACAGCTTTCCCCTGGGAGTGACTTTTTGCACAACTGAGTGATGCATGCTTAGTAGCTGCTCACGTCCTATTACTAATCTTGGAATGGATAAATAAGGTTGAATTGGAATGAATGATCAATCAGAGCCAGTGGAAATAAAACCCATCTTCCCCCCTCCTTTTCCAACTTCAATTTCGTCCAACAATTTACTCTCTAGACAACGCAGTGACATCACTAAAATAAGGACATGAAACCACGTCGAAAAATGATGATGCAACAGTTAACGTCATCGCTAGGCGCCATGAAAAGCCTCGTAGGAGCTTAAGGAGAGTATAAAATGGCTGCCAGAAGGCAGCGCTGGAGTATGGAGGCCACAAGACCCCTCTTCAGGGCAGTGCAAAACAGTTGACAAATGGCAATCCTAATAGGCAGCACTACAGCCCCCAATGTGGGTGCCTAGGTGTGCTGCAGGCCATAGGAGAGAAGGGCAGGGGCTGGACACTGCCTCTGCTCTTAATGCGTTAAAGGACATTTTTGTGTGGAAGCAGCTGAAAGGGAGCACACAATCCCAGGGGAGGAGAGGAGGAGGAGGGACTGGTTAATTGCTGGGTGGTTAATTGCTACTAGCTGCTCAATGGCAGGTTGAATGGTGGGAGGAGGCCTCAAGGGCAGCATCAGGGCCTTTGGTGCGAGCGGAAGGACAAGAGACAAAGGACTCTTAGCCTGTGGATCGGAGCCTGTGGACAAGGAGGACTTCTCAAGTCAACAGGGAATCGAAGGGAAGGGCACAGTTGTCGTGACATGCACCACGTGTGCCACATTTGTCTTCTTGCCCAAGGACCCCGGGGATTATTAATGCTGCAAGTGCAAACTGGTTGCACTGTTGGAGGACAAAGTTGCAACCCTGAAAGTTAAATAACCACCCTTCATAGAATTAAGGCATCTGAGGAGTTCCTCGATGCAACGCACACGGAACTTCTCCCTCAGGAGAGAATCTCTAATTACCACCACCCTCCTCTATATTCTCTTTTTGTGTCCAGATTCTCCCACACTTACTGTTTGGAGCAGTGGGGGCACCACTGCTGGGGGAGTGAGGATCAGTGCAGCTCATGGCATCTGTGGACAAGCCTGGTGGGGGCACATGGAGCACCATGGGAGTCCCAAGACACTGCTGGCAGGGGCTCAGCAGACAGCCTGCCTGCTGCAGCGTGGTGCAGAGGGTGCCACCTGGCAGATGGACCTCAGTATGTTGGAACGGACTGGGAAGGGGGATTGTTGGATGGGCACTGAAGACAGGCATAACTGAGACCCTCTCTCACAACTCCATTGTGCACTAGCAATGATGCCACAGTCCCCTGCCGGAAGAGGCAGATAGAGGACCAGGCCCCTGGAGGAAGAGCACCAGCCACCATGCAGTGGGACCACTGGACAGGAGGAGGAGCCACTTCCACCACTATCACCACCTACCAGCCCAGCGACTGCCATGGAGGGAGTGCTTTGGAGACCTGGAGCTGGCAGCCCACACCTACCCTCCTGTGTGCAAGGGGCAGCTCACCAGGTGGTGGTGGAGGACATTCTGCTGCCACCTGCCACCATCAGGCAGGAGGAGGCGACATGCCAGCCACTCCCCAGATGAGGTGGTGGGTGGGCGAGGACCAGCTGATCTGGCCGTCCAGGGACACTGCCTTGCAGCCATGTGCCCACATCGGGAGTGTCCAGGTACTGCTTCATCTCCTCAAGAAGGTGGTCATGGACCATTCCCACCCAACAGTCTTGCCCTGTCCATCATGCTGGGGAGCCACTCAGCCCTGCCTGACAGCTTGACAGCAAATCCCCCCCCCCACAAATTGCCAGCTGGTTCCCCATGTGATCAGGACGGTGTAGCAGTGCAAGTGCTGATAATTCTGAGTGATGTGTGGGCAGGTCAACTCATGTGTAACTGCAGCCTATTGGAGACTTACTGGCTGTCTACCGAGTATGCCCAGTGGAGGAACTTGAGCTGGTCACTGACAGCCCTAGGTTCCTGCTTCTCTGGATGCAACATAACTGTTCTGGATACAGAAGTTAGGGCAGAGCAGACTGAACTTGCTCTGGATTGTGCCCTTAGAAAAATTCACAAAATAGTGTTTTGTTTCAGTTGGGAGGCAGATCCGCTCCTTTCCTCCAAGTGACGATCACTTCTGAATTACTTCTGCACTGAAACGAAGCCACTTAAAAGGGAACTTGATTCATCTTGACTCATGGCCTGCCTTATTAACTAACTAACTGGCCTTTGTATGACACAAAAATAGGTAATCCTAGAGGTTCCTGGAACCAAATGTCATGAAAAGGTTCAACCTATAGTAAGCTACTTAGTCGTGTACTTTTGAGGTGTTATTTGTGATATGTTTTGCGATACGTTGAGCTGCATTGTTGAGGCAAACCTGGGCTGATTTTCAAGTCTTGGGAACTGAATGTCATCTCAGCAAGAATTTTTGGAGCTGTTGGGACACCTCAAGGTCACTAATGCCATTTCTTCTTTTATGACTCATTTGAGTAATGGGGAATCATGCGACAATGAGTGAAACCCATACTCACAAGCTACTCATTCAAGGAACTCTGGCCACAACTCCACTTTTGAGGGTAGAAGCATCCAACAGCCCAGTCCAGCCAACTAATGACAACTAGACCTTATTTTATATCTTCTCACTGCTGCAGAATACACGATAACTGGACTATAAGCTTACCAGTGTAAACTTAGGAGAGATCTGACAATAAGATGTTGGTATTTCGTATACAAACACAGAAATAAATATTATGTTAAATGAGTGTAAAGCCGTTCCTTTAACATGGAAATAAAAAATGAATTGTGAGGAATTTACAAGAAAAAGGGGAAAGCCTGTTAAGAGAGAAGCATCAGTAGAGAATCTGAGGATGAGCAACATGGTATATAAATACAGAAATATATATTGCATTGAATGAGTGCAAAACCTTTCCATTATTATGGAGAAACTTTAAGATAGGGGCAAGGAATTAAAAATAGAATATACTGAAATTGCTTCTTTGTCAAACCTGAGAGGTGAGAAAGGTGGTATATAAATAAAAGCAGGCCTCCATCAGTCTTGAAAGAGTATGGTAGCATGCTCAGCACTGCATACGCTGCATGCAAAGCACGAAAGCCTGGGTTGGATTGATATGGAGGATAGGCTGTTACCCAAGCAGCAAATCCCCCCTCTCCACGCCACTGAATTAGTCCAATGGAAAGGCAGAGCCAATACGATTGGATCCAGCTGGCGTCGCAGAGCTGGGCTGAGGACAGGAGCTCACCCTGTCTTGTGGGGCCGACCCGGGTCTCGAACCCTGGCCTGCTGGTTTACAGGCACAGTGTCTTAACCGCTTGCGCCACCCACAGTCCTTGGTATATAAATAAATTAATATTGCATTTATTTACAAGAAACTTCAATAAACTTCCTTATCATGGATAAATCGACATCTGAAAATGTAACAAAAGAAATTGTAATAAAGAAAAAAACATTCACTTTAGTAATGTGGAAAACTATGAAAATGAGAAATGTTAGGACCACTGGATTCTAGTCCATCTTTGAGAAACTGACTACAGCTGTGAAATCACCAGCTCCACTGGAAATCCCGTCCAAGACCCCCAAAGTTAAAAGTTTGGACACCTGTGTGTTGAGTTAATCAAGAGTAAATCTTATGTTCAGAGTGAACTGCCAGCAAGGATTCTGGGACAGCAGAACTATTAAGAACCAGAGTCTTGTGAGAAAGTAAGGAGTAACCCTTAACAATAACTGCAAACATTCCAGAGGATCAAGGACTGCTTGATAGCTGGGTCACCTTATTAGGAAACAGACCTTGCCATAAACTCTAATGGTGAATCTCACACCTGCACTCTGATTAGGGGTCATGCTTGAGGAACTGCTACGTAAGTGTGGTGTACTGGTATTGATGTTGACTGGTTTGGGAGGTTCTGTGTTTGATTGCTGACTTTGATTGCTAAAGCATCTGCAACACTAGTCAAGTGTTTTAATGACTATTTTCATCCATGCTCTTTCAAGTAACTACTCCCAAGGAACGGAAGCCTGTAAGGATTTAACGTACGAGAAAGTTAAAAATATGGTTATTCCAGTTTTTGTCGAACAGCCGGTCACAGGAACAGAGGAACTCTTCACACAGCTTTGCAAGAGGATAAATCACATGTCAAGGATTATTCCACATTGGCCAACAGTGCGATGTGCATACCTGTTAGGGCTTCTGGAATCTGCTTTAACTTGGTGTGATTCAACCCAAGGAATGCAGTTTCTCATTCTGTATTGGTCAGTGAAAGCCAATGGTTGTGTCTGGTCATTTCTGTAACAGGCATCAGGACCCTTAGGAGCTGTGGGATTTAGGCTGCAATCCTAAAGACACTTCCAGGGTGCAGGAGAGCACTCTTCCCCCCCTCTCCAGGAGTAGGGACAGCTGTTCATGGGGGTGGATTAGACCTCCCCCTACCCCATCCCCTTGAGGCTGGTGGCCACCACACTCCCCTCCCCAGTGGAGAAGGGTCCAGAGCTTCCCCCCTGCATTGCTGGGGATTGATTGGGCTTTACAACCATGCCCAAAAAGCATCCATCTTTCAGGAGAAGGTAACACCCAGTTTTTGTGGGACTTACACCAGGGCCTATTAGAATTTTTGTAGGTGGGGTGAGACCCAAGAAGTGAGGCTGTTGGCCATTTATGGCAGGAACCTGCCCTTGTGCTGGTTGAGGGTAGATAAGAACATCTCTGGTGTCCATCCAAAAGTAGCAAGGCCTTGGAGGTGACATCACTCCACTTTCTTGTTGCTGGACCGGCTCCGGAAGGTGGGGTAGGCTAACCCCAAGACTAACCTCCCTGCATGGGAGGTATGGCAAGGTCTGCCTTGCCAGCCGAACTGCCAGCTACCTTGACCTTTCAGGGCAACACTGAAAGGAGGCCTTTAACCATTGGTGAAAGAGTGCCTGGAGTCGGATGGCTCGCTCTACAAAAAAAGGGGGCTAGACCCGTTTCCCCTGAGATACCCGCACAGTCAGGGGTTGGGGGTTTCTCCCAAACTCCATCATTAGCACTGCTGTTTGTAAAATCTTAATAAAGTGGCCTAGTTATTAAATCCACAACCTTGTCTGGTGTCTTATTTGGGGGTTCAGGGGAAAAGGACAACCCCATCTTCTGTAAAATTTTAAAGACTAAAAATTTTAAAGAAAATGTACAAGACATTTAAATTTTAAATAAAACATATGGGATATAAATATAACTTGACTTTGCCCTCTCCTTCTCACCCCATCATAAACCACTAACAAGCCAAAACATTCCAACATTTAAATATTAGGTATTTTCAATCAGTAGTGTTTACTTCACACTTCTGTCCTGCCCTATTAAATTTTTCTTGTTAGTTCTTCTCTCTGACAGTAGCCTTGTAAAAATCTGTGTTTTTTAATAAACTTAACTTAATAAATGACGCTTCCTGGGTGACCTTGCCAGTCACGCTTACTCAGCCTTACCTACTTTAGAGGGTTGTTGTGAGGATAACAAATTTCTAAGTCACCTTAGGCACTTGCTTTGGCATTGGCATCATGGCGACAGCAGCGTCTGTTGATGGTTGTACTGGCTTTGAGTCCATGAACCCTCTCACAGCACCGGTCTTTGTCCAGTGCGTACCATGGAGGAGAGGTGGACAACGTCCCCCTCCCTTGGATTTTATGAAATCATCATCCATGCGTGTCTCATTGTGTTGGTTGACATGGTCATGATCTTAGCCATACTGTTCACTTTGACATTGGAAAGGTGGAGTATAAATTCCTCAAATAAATAATAAACTTCTTTAAGATTGTATTTGGGCATACTTGGAACTGGTGTAATTTATAATCCAATTTTTTTTTAATTGGGTTTTATTTGGTTGTTAATGTTTCTGTGGTGTTTTTTTAATTTGAACGATATATTGATTGTACAAGTGTATTGTATTGTTAGCCACCTTGGGTCTATTCTGGAGAAAGCCAAGATACAAATTTAATAAACAAGCAAATAAATAATAGACCAGATTCAGCTCAACCACTCTGAAAAGTCAGTATTGTCTGTAAAGCTGGGTGTTTTAGGCTGGGTATTAGAGGTTGTACTAGCCTGTGTTGAAACTTACAAACTAAGTATTTTCCAAGACAAATGTGTAGTCTCCAAACAGCCACACTGAGGAAGTGTAAATTTGAGTTAAACAAAACTACAGTTTTGTTCTGCAAATTTTTTGGACTCAGACCATTTCACAATTGCTTTATGGTACCCCCATTTGGATGTCAGCATTCAATAAAACTGTTGAGCAGGTACAATTCCAATTCCTATATAAGATACTTGATCTTCCTTGCTGCATCTCCTACGCAACTCTATGCCTTGAAGTTGGTCTTTGCAGACTTGAAAACAGCTGCATGGCTATTATTCCTTAAATTCTGGATGAGGATCTATCTAATTTCAATAATCTCACCATAGCCTCGTGTTCAGACCAATTCCAATCTACCGGATTTATCTTATTTTGTAAGAAAATCAGTTCTATGGGTCTGTCCTTGGAGCGGTTAGGCCTGCTTCCCTTAAATAACTCTCTTAAAACAAGGATACATGATATAGGGTGAAATCCAGAGTAACTATGGGGAGTCCCTGCTCCAGAGTAAGAACAAGTTACTCTGGATTGCAATATGAATTTCCCATAGGTTTTCCCTAGGTGGTGCAGTAACTACGGGTGCATGTAATGGCTCTGATGTGCTCCCATAGTTACTATGGATTGCGCCCATAGAAAAGCAATCCCTTTTTAGTGCTGCCTCTAAGACTTGCTCTCCTCTTCATTTTAATTTGCCGATTACATGGCAGGTGCCCTGACTATTTTTATTTTTTGGTGAACCCACAGGACAGAAGACTTTTTACACAGGCTAGATGCAATGAAGTATTGTCCAATATCCTGTTGGGAAGATTCAATGGAATACCTATAGAGAAGAGGGCATGCATTTGCAGTTCCGGTGCAATGGAATCACTGGATATAAAATTACTGCAATGCATGTTGTATCCCTGATATTCGCACTTCTTTTATAGACCAATTCTTTTATGGCCACAAAGAACGTTCTCTGATAAGCTGCAACTTCTATTACGCCGCACTACCAAAAACCTCACTACATCAGTAGTCTCATTCATAAATCTCATCCTTCCGCGTTGCAAATCCTTGGTGGACTCTGTTAAGTGGACTGGAGCACTATTAATATGGACCCTTTGAGAAACTAAACTGCAGAAAGCATCTACGTTCATCATCACCCCCATCCTCCTTTGGCTATAAAATACTTTCTTGATGCAGTGGAGGTTTGGTCCCTGCAGGAGGTTCTAGATTTGAGGAGGAGGAGGTGTGAGAGGTTTAGACCAACCAGCGGGATAACAGTGGGACCTGAACCCGCATGGTACTCAGAAGGAGGTCGAGTGAATCTAGTACCCTGGAAGGGAAAAGAGGGAGACTGGGGCCACGGACAGGGTGTTTAAAGGAAAAAGCGTGGGAGGAAGGAGGCGACTGAAGAGTGTGCTGGACACCTCGGCTCCCATGGGACCTTTTCCTCGTTCCTAAAAAGACAACCTAGAGAGAGGGTTGGAATTAAACGGAAGGTAACAGCCTCTATCTCCTCTCCTTCATGGGAATGTGGCAAAGAAATGTCTTTCAAGTGGTAACATGAAATAAAATATTTTACTCTTCCAATTTCAAAAGCACTAAAGTACTCTGGCTGTTATGTCTCCCTAGCATTTTTGCTGATTTTGGAGCTTTAAATCTGGCACACATACACATAAGTATTGTTATAAACTCAACAAAAAGTTGAAGGTAAAAATTTCGTTGCACGGGTACTTGTCCATTTGCTCGTTCTCTATAATGGTAGATCCATTATAACAGTAGGATTATATAGTGGTCAAACTTGTTTTCTCATTGCACATTTGGAGGTAACAAGGCTACAACTTATTTTTATCCACTTTTGAGCTAATTCTGTGTTTACTATCTGTCTATAGCTTATATGATAATAAAGGTACGATTTGATTTTAAATATAACCCCCCCCCCCCACAGGACCTCACAGAAAACATTGCCTCTTTGGAGGATCAGAGGAAACAACTTACTTTTATCAGCTTTTATCCAACTGTACGTTTATTTTCCGGTTGTCTATTTGTTTTTATGCCAATAAAAGTATGATTTGATTTGATAAACATGTACGTTTCTTTAAAAAATTCAAAATTAAATTAAAATGGACAAAACTTATTTTTCTCTTTCTCTTATCAAGCATGGCATGATAACCTTATACAGTTGATAGTAGGGAGTTGGTTACTCCTGCAATCCATCCAGCCATCAATGGATTAAAAAACACCAATATCCTCCCTTTTAGGGGGGTTTCGAATACGAGGGGACCTTCTCTCTACAAAAGCACAGAATGCTGGAGGATTGAACTGAACATTTACTGACACATGATGCCACGGAGCACGTAAACAACCCGCAACTCTGAACCTTCAGATCTGTAAATCAAGATGCATGCTGTGCTCGGCACAATCATATTGTTCAACAATTGGATCAATTTCTTTGGAAAAAAAATCTCCAGAGCTGGTTTGGACCAATATTTCCTATAGAATTATCCTTCATCAAGCCCGATTCGGTTGTATAGAGAAAATCAAATGCTAGTTATGGATGTTTCGGTGGTATCTGATTCTCAACTCAAGATATGGAATCTAAAAAATCCCAAAATATGGTTCCTGAACTAGCACTGAAGCCCTGCAAAATTGACAGAAGTCTCCAATTTCAATATAGCATCTCCCACTTATATTCTCTAGTTGCAGTCTTCTGTACAGGTCCATCCATGGATCTTGCATGCCTTGTTAGCTTTATGGTATATAGGTGTTTTCCAATAATAAATGTTTCATAGCCAAATGCCTTGTCAACTAATTAGTGATGTCCATAAACGCATGAATAGGAACAAGTCACTGTTCCTACTTACTATCTAGTGAACTATCCCTCCAACTATCTGTATTTTTGGGAAACATTTATACCCTTCCATTCTGGGAACGGTGAGGCTCATACGTCGTAGTTTGTAAATACAATCAATTTATCAAATTTAATAAAATGCAATACGATTTTTCAAATGTTTTCTATTATGTTATAAAAAAATTGCAAACATTTTAAAATCCAAAGCACACACTTTCAAAACCAGAGGCGCAAGCAGTTCTAAATAAAACCATAGGCTGTGGTAGGTAAAATGGCAATTTCCAACACAATAAAAATGCCAAGACAGCTAAAAATGCTGCCACATATAAAGACCACTTTATTCACAATAAACACAACTTATTCCACATTGGAAGATCCCAATTTTATGCACTACGACCTAAGTGGGTGGTTCCGCACCCACAAAGAGATGTCTGCTTGTGTATATTGTGCCAGTTTTGAACTTTGTGTGGTTACTTTGAAGAACCTTTTTGCAGGCATGACAAATGACACCTTGGTTGGCCATGTGAAGTCTTTAGTTGTCTGTGATGTAGCGCGAGAGACGTGTGCGTTTCAGGAATATGTGTGTTTCAAAAATGTGGTGTTTCAGGAATATGTGTTTCCTGGAAAGGGAGGACTCTCGTTACAGACACTTGGTCTGGAAAACACAGATGACTCTTCTGAAGTTACATATGCAACATGGGAGGAAAACATACTCATTAAGCAAACTGTTGGCATTGATATCTTCATTGATGAACTTGGGATATGAACGACATCAACACACCAACATCTGAAGAAATTGCAACAATACATTGCAAAAGTGAAGGGATGTGTAGAGGCTGAACAATGTTTCGTGCTTCACTGTGATTTTGCTGAGAATCGGTCAGTGATTCTGCCACAAGTACAGGGATATCATTGGAGTAATGACCAAATTTCAATTTTCACAGGAGTCACATATTTTCAAAACAAGACCACAAGTGTTGCAGTTATAAGTGTTGACAGAGGACATGACTCAGCACATGCACTGCTGGCAATATGCAAAATTCAACAACAGCTGCAATCACAACCAGAGAAGATCATCATTATTTCTGATGGTGCCCCTAAGTCACTTCAAAAATTGTTACCAACTGTCGGAAGTAAGTAAGTCGCTTACTTGGGACTTAAGTCGCTTACTTGCCAATGGAGTGGGTATACAGTGCTACTGAACATGGGAAGGGGCCTTGTGATGATGCAGGCCTGCTGAAACACCATGCTACAAAAAAATCTTTGCGGAGGTCATAGATATCAGTTGTGAATTAAATGAAACCGTCGTGAACTTTATGCTGCCACACGGACTGTCTGCTGGATATAGATTTCCAGCTGCAAGACAGCAACACCACCACCAGTGCTCACTTCCAATTCACAATGTTTTAAAGATTATGGATGGGCATAATCTTCCTATTAATCTTCCTATTAATCTTCCAGTTCCTATTGGTTTAACAGGAAGGCATCACTCAATATCAAAGGAAGATACTGATGCAGTTCAACAAATTATTAGTTCATTGAATTTCTAATTTCAGTTCTTAGCAGAGTACACAGGAAGTGGAATGTTTTGAAACTTGCACATATATTTTGTAAGCTTTAATATGCTTTTGATTGTAATGTTTTTGAAAGCTTTTTTTTAAAAGCCATCTCCCTTCAAAAGCACAGAATGCTAGAGGACTGAATTGAATATTTATTGACACGTGATGCCACGGAGCACGTAAACAACCCGCAACTCTGAACCACATCCTTCAGATCTATAAATCAAGATGCGTGCTGTGCTCGGCACAATCATATTGTTCAACAATTGGATCAATTTCTTTGGAGAAAAAAAAAACTCCGGAGCTGGTTTGGACCAATATTTCCTATAGAATTATCCTTCATCAAGCCCGATTTGGCTGTACAGAGAAAATCAAATGCTAGTTACGGATGTTTTGGTGGTATCTGGTTCTCAGCTCAAGATATGGAATCTAAAAATCCCGAAATATGATTCTTGAAACAGCACTGAAGCCCTGCAAAATTGACAGAGGTCTCCAATTTCAATATAGCATCTCCCATTTATACACCCGAGTCGCAGTCTTCTGTATGAGTCCATCCAGTCTTCAAACACTGGGGCTAACATGAGACTTTTCGGATCTATGCATACTCAGAATAGCGGGGTCACAATTATGACTTTTATACTTGCAGGACTAAAGAAGGCCTTGGAAGGACTATCGGAAAAAGTGGCATCTGGCAAATTATGACCCACTCAGGCAATACCCCAACTGTGAAGTCAATAGTGAATACTCGCCTCAGAAATCACTGGTGCATGACATGCATTTTGGTTGAGGACAGATTGTTCTTTACTGTTTTTTGATCTTGCATGGCTTGTTAGCTTTATGGTATATAGGTGTTTTCCGATAATAAATGTTACCAAGCTGAATGGCTTGCCAACTAATTAGTGATGCCCACGAATGGATGAACAGGAACAAGTCACTGTTCCTACTATCTAGTGAACTATACCTACTTACTATCTAGCGAACTATCCCTCCAACTATCTGTATTTTTGAGACCACTTCATAATCTATTGGAAGTTTATAAATAGTCAATTTATCAAATTTAATAAAATGCAAATGCCTTGTCAACTAATTAGTGATGTCCATGAATGGATGAACAGGAACAAAGCACTGTTCCTACGTACTATCTAGTAAACTACCTACTTACTATGTAGCGAACATACCTACTTACTATGTACTACATACCTACTTACTATGTAGCGAACATACCTACTTACTATGTACTACATACCTACTTACTATGTAGCGAACTATCCCTCCAACTATCTGTATTTTTGGGAAACATTTCTACGTCTTTTGGAAACATTTCGGGAACGGTGAGGCTCACACGTCGTGGTTTATAAATACAACCAATTTATCAAATTTAATAAATTGCAATACAGTTTTTCAAATGTTTTCTATTACGTTATAAAACATACTGCAAAAATTTTAAAATCCAAAGCATGAATTAAAAAAAAGCAGAAGCAGAAGCAGTGGTGACAGTTCTGAAAAAACCATAGGCTGTGGTAGGTAAAATGGCAATTTCCAACACAATAAAAATGCTGCCACATATAAAGACAACTTTATCCACAATAAACACAACTTACTAGATATATCCCACCCATTAATGAAACCCAACCTCTAACAAATAATAATGCTTATTAGCAATACCTGTGCAAGAATATTCTACATAAGTACTGAATTTCATAAAAGTATGCTTATTTCCTCTAACTTTCATTAAAGTATATGTAATAGATCCCCAGAGTGATTACCCAAAGATTTTGGATCTTGGATTCCCAAGATAGCCCTCCTATGGAGTTACTACTCCACAGCCCTCTGTAGAAAGTACACATCTTCCTTCTGAGGGTCAAGAGACCTGTAGAAAGACCACACTTATGTGAACACAACTGGTATTCAGGAAGAAATTAAAAATAAAACAGCTGTGTATGCACGTGATGACTTTCGTCAGCACCAGAGAAAGTCCTCACATAATTTCCTTGGTTCTTAATGCATCTTTAGATCAAAAAGTTTCAAATAATAACATGAATTTTAAAAAAAACCAAGATGATGGACTTTTCCAAAAGGCTCCTGCCAAAAGCATGTTCAAAAGCAGTTCAAAAGCATGCAAATGCCAAGTAGATAAACAGGTACCATTTTGATGGGAAAGGCAAAGTCTTGGCAATAGTCCGCTGCAACAGGCCATATGGTTTCCCCATGTTGTGTCAATCCTGGTCTGGATGGCTCCGATCCAGAACAAGCAGACCCCACAATAACATGGGACATAAAATGAAAAAAAAAACTTGCCTTTGCAAAGGGAATTTAAATGGAATATTTTTTTTTTAAAAAAATCACCTTTTTCTTTTCCTCATGACCTTTCTAAGAGTGACACGGATGTGGAAAGGGAATTTTAAAGTATTAAATAATCATCTTTTTCTTTTCCTCATGACCCTCCAAGATTGGAATGGATGTGAAAAGGAATTTAAATAGATAGAATAATCACTCTTTCCTTTGTATCGTGACTCTCCAAAATTGAATTGACGTTGATTGCCGAGCTCCTGGTTTAAGCCACTGTGCCATTGGACACTCATACGTATAAGGAACAGCAACCTATGGCTCCTGATGCTCTATGTGATAGGAGTTCAGGGTGATAATAAGGTTCTCTGAACTTAAACTACTCAACAAACTTTTCTAAACAAACTTATGAACACAAACTTGTAAGCAAAAGTTTCTAAAAATCTTTATCCTGGGGGTTCAGTGTGTGCCTGATTAACGATAGTCAGGATGGACATAAAGAATCAAGGAGGCAATATTCTGTGGTTTATTGCAGAATAATAATCAATAATAATACAGGAGGTATTCTGCTGACCTGTGGGGATAGCGAGGACACTTAGAACCCCCGTTTTCAGGGAAGCATCAAAGATAAAGCACATCAGGGGCTCATTTTGACTCCAAGACCTACAGCTGTATTTCAAAATTTATTTATTTATTTTATTTTATTAATTTATATTCCCTGCAAGAGGGAGCTCAAGGCGGCTGACATCAAGCGATAAAACATCATTAAAATAGAACATAAATAAAGATTAAAACACTGTTAAAATGTAATTAAAATACAATTAAATTGAATAAAAACATGCAGACTAAAAATATGTGTTAAAAACAGTAAAAACAATAAAAAAACGGTCAGTTTTTATCAGCAGATAGTTTCATTTTGGCATCAAGTTCTGGTGGAAGATTATTTTTCCACACAAGAGAGAAGGGGGAACAGAGCGGGCTAAACAGCGACACTTTTCTCATAGGTTAAGTTGCTCATGGAGCCTGCAAATGAAAACTGGAAGAGGGTGCAAAATCCCACTTACAATTTGTGGCCTCAGTTAAGAGTGGTCGTTTCAATTGCTGACCATTTTCATAACAGGGATTCACAGCCATACGGTGCTTATTTGTGAACGGAAAACAAAAATAGTTCAATTTCTATTTGTTGATAAACTAAAAACTTTATAAGCAATTGTAATTGCAAACAGCTGATTCAGTTTTAATGTTTCTATGAAGGGTTCCACCTGGAAGCGCAGAGTTCTACAAGCTGCCTGTAGAAACCATTACCTACCTCGCAAGGTTGTTGTGAGGACAAAAGGAATAAAAAGCTATGTATGCTGCCTTTGGCATTTGCTTCAACATGGGAAAGGCGAGGTATAAATCCCTTAAATAAGTAAATCAAACTGTTTTGTTTTAGCTATTTTAACCGTTTCTGGAAGCCTTGCCATTGACTGAAAGTTGGAGTAATGCCATTTGGACACTGTGCACATGTATGACAATTTTTGTGATGTTTGTGTGATTCCAAAAATCTTTTTTACCGCACAATCTGAGTCGTCTCTGTAGATGCTCAACTTCCTCCTGAACACAGCTCCGTGCAGGGTTGCCATATGACCGGAAATTCCCGGATTTGTCCGGGTTTTTAGCCATCTGTCCAGGTATCCTCCGTTTTGGCTTCAATTTGGAACTTAGCAATGGTGTGCTGTACCCAAACATGTCATATGTTGTTGGGATTCATATTGAGGAGCAGAATCCAATGCAAAAACCAGTTTTAAAGTATCTCCTTCCTATTAATAGTTATAGCAAAAAAACCTGAAAAAAACAACAAAAATATACATTGAGCTCTATGGGAAAGAAAAGTTCCCTATAGCACAGCTTTACTCACGAGTAGTTTGCCAGAAAGGTCAGGCTGAGAGAAATCCAGACACCATAATGGTCCTGATCCAATTAATGGAGCTTCCAAAATCACCCCAAAGAGGCCCCTGATAATTGCATTGATCTGTGGGAACTGAAAGGGAACCATATTGCACCTTTATAGGTAAATTTGCCTGGGATATTTTGGGCAGGCTGAGAGGAATCTGGTCCTGATCCAATAAATGAAGTCCCTACTAGCACCTCACAAGAAAACCCTTTCTCCAAGCTCCACTGCATTAAACCTTATTGAAAGACAGACTGCACAGCCCCTTTTACTCATGAGTAAGCAAGCATACCTTGCTGATATGGAAGGTCAATCCAGAGAGTGCAAGGCTTCCAGAATGGTCCTGATCCTGTGGCACTTGGAGCTCAGTAAATGCTCCCCAAGACAGCATTTGAGTGTTTTCAGCATAGGAGTTTTCAGATTTTTATTCTGTCATGCCCTGCATTTCAATGGACGTCCTACATTTTGGGGGGCCTTGTCCTCTTTTTTGGTTATGGCATGTGGTCACCCTGGGAGGATCATGTCTGCTTTAAGCCACTTATATGCGCATTGTTGGTGAAAACGGGTCTTGCAAAGAGGTTTACAATTAAAAAAAACAGTGTTGAAATTAAGTACAGAAAAGCAATACTTTTAGTATTGTTTTTAGCCTTTATTTTAATGTCAGACATTTTATAGGGTGTTGTACTTTTTTAAAAACATGTCAGAAATTTTGTTTGGATGTCAGGTATTTTTTGTCATCTTTTTGGGGTTCGGGCATCTGGTCTTTTTGGGGTTCGGGCATGCGGCACAAATGAAGGTATTCATGTTCATAAGTTTGGCTTGGGTACAAATTAGTATTCTTGGACTAAACTGAGAGCCAGTATATACTGTATATGGATTGATGGTGATTACAAAAATGTTCAGTACAATTACCTACCTCACAGGGTTGTTGTGAGGACAACTAAGATAAAAAGTAAATCACTTTGGACATTTGTATTAGGTGTGAGAAAGATGGGTCATAAATCACTTAAATGATCTTCCTTGGACGTGAAACTTCTTGGGTCGTATCCTTGGGTCATGGTGACCATATGCCCAGATTTTTCCTTTTTAAGCCTTCTGCCCAGGTGTCCTCCAAAAGGGCTTCATTGTCCTCCATTTTGGAACTTTGTAATGGTGTGCAGTACCCCCATCATGATTTGTATTGCAGAGCAGAATCCAACACAAAAAGATTTTGAAATTATCTCCTTCCTATCAAACATTATGGCCAAAAAAACAAAAAATATGCATTAAGCTTTATGGGAGAGTGAATGGGCCCAATATCAGTTTTACTTGTGAGTAGGCAAACATGCCATTGTCCGCCAGAAATGCCAGGGTGAGAGCAATCCAAGACCTTGTCCTCCATTGAGTTTGGGCATCTGGACACACTGCCTTGGGCTGGTAACTCTTTCAAGCCTCACCTACCACACAAGGTTTTGATGAACAGGAGCGGAAGAACAAAAAGCTTTGCAAGCATTTGTGTTAGTGTGGAAAAGACCTGACATAAATCAGAGAAATAAACCTTATGGGTGACCTTGGACCAATAACTCTCAGCCTCACCAACCTCACAGGGTTGTTGTGATAACAGGAAGAGGAGAAGAACAAAACACTTTGCAAGCCACCTTGTGATTTGCTTTGGAAAGGGGGGGGTATAAATCCCTTAAATAAATTATCTCTCCTTTGCCATGAAACTTCATAGGTGATGTCGGGCCAATAACTCAACCTCACCAACCTTACAGGGTTGTTGTGATAACAGAAGGAACTAAAAGTGATGCAAGGCGCTTTGGACATTGGCATGTAAATATTTTAAGTGTAAGTTTAAGTGTAAATATTGAACTTTCTTTCTGGAAATTGGTAGTAAAACAATTATTTTTTTTTTAAAACGGAGAGTACCCCTACAATCCAGAGTAACTATGGGTGCACATAAGAGACGTTATGTGTACCCGTAGTTACTGTACCACCTAGTGAAAACCTATAGGAAATTCATTTTGCAATCCAGAGCAAATTGTTCTTACACCGGAGCAAGGACTCCCCATAGTTACTCTGGATTGCACCCACATGTCAGATTTGCCTGCACTGTTTTAACACTGTCCCTTCCCAGCATCCTAACCATCTTATCCTTGCCGGATGGGGGGGGGGGGAGGCACAAGAATTCCCTTCCAATGACACCATCTCCCAGGCAACCCACCGACAACGCAACAGACTTCCAACAGCACGGCAGGGCTGCAATCTGAATCCATCCCTGGGACACAAGCAGGCTTTGCGGAAGCGACGAGAGCAGCCAACAGGCACCCTTTGAGTAAGCCAGCCTCATCCGCTGCACATGATCTGGAAGGCAAAGCATGGAAGCAGCCTTTGTGGAGGAGGTAGCTGCATCCCTGGTCAGGGAGTTTCTCAGTAAAAAGGTAAAGGTGATGTGCTAAGTGCATGCTCCGCGTCCTAGAAAAGCAACCTTTTCAGAACAGAACAGCCTACCTATCAACCACTCGTCCTCCCCCTGAAGCAGAGACAGGCAAGAACTAAAGCTACAAACCTCCCAACATTTAGATCTTTTAATAGATCTAAAATAACTATTAACAGTCTATAAAATAACACCAATAACTACATTTCCCACAATGCATTTCGAATTTCCGGTTACTACAGATGTTAAGGAGGGTTGGGTATTAAGGAAAGTCTCAGCTTTTCACTTTTAGGGGATTTCCCAATAATTTCTGCATATTAGAAAACCAGCGTTTACTAGATCTTGTCAAAATATTAAATGCCTTATTTTTAGAGGGTTGCACAGGTTTCCTTAATTTCTGCATATCAGAAAACTACAGCATTTACTAATAAATATTACTGCATTACAGCATTTTGTAATAAATATTACTGCATTATCAAGTATGTATTTTTTTCACTTTTAGGGGATTGAACAGGTTTCAGTAATTTCTATGTATTAAAAAATGCAGCATTTACTAGATCTTGTCAAAGCCTTATCGAATAGGTATTCAATTTTTCACCTTTAGGGTTTCACTAATTTCTGTGTATAGAAAACTGCAGCAATTACTAGAACTTGTCAAAATACTAATACCTAATTCAATAATACCTTATTCAAGGAATCAAACTGAAGTTAAAATGCAGTATTTCATTATGAGCACTGACAATTCTTCCTACTATTTAGATTACTGAAATGATAAAACCTGGGATAATTAAGACTCCTTGTCACCCTTCCCTACTCCGAGCTAACCCTTCCAAATAGAAAGATGCCTGAGAAAATGTAAAACAGATTTGCATATCGCTTATGATCTGTGTGCCTTAAATCTGTAGGAAGGGTAAATTATCTTCCTGCCCCTTTCCTCTGTGGGTCCACATTTTGATATCTAGGTATTTTAAACACCAAAATTTTTATTTTATTTAAGCCAAACATTCCTGCAAGTTTGTTTCGTAACTATCATTGCTTCCAGTAGGTAAGAGTAGGTATGTTTCAATGATGGATTTATAGACCACTTCTCCCACGCTCAAAATTTTACAAAGCACCAGTGAGGTACTAATGAGTAATTCTTTTGACAGTTATTAGAAATGTTTCAACTTTCAGTCTCCCATCCAAAAATTAACCAGGTCCATTCCTGTTTAGGATGTTTCAGGCAGGCTTCTGCTCAACCACGCCTAATGCCAAAAATGGCAGTAAAACAAAAACTGTAGACAAATGGCACTAGATTTCACTGGTGTATCTTATCATTATGATCACTTTGTTAACCTTAATTTTTAAAGACAAATTCAAGTGTTGGAAGATGAACTTCTGCAAGAATAGGGTTGCCATAATTCTCTGCTACCAAACCAGGACAAGACCCTTTGTCACGCTTGCGAGTATGTGAACACAATCCCCCCCCCCCCCGAACCAGGACTGTCTGTTTTTCAGGACATATGGCAACCCTATGCGTGAAACAGCATAAACCTTGGAAATCCTTCCACTAATTTTTGTGGTAAAGGTCCTTAAAGCAGATCTGCATGTTTGCACAAGTTCTAATAAGCTACTTATTCCCAAATCAGAAGGACCACCTTCTGATATGTCTACTTGCTCATTGAGATGCTCCAAGAGTTTTGGGAAATCCATTGCTAAGTCTTGACCACCAAGCTTGTGAGTCATTCCCTTTGGTGACCTTTGGGCTCTGGGTTCTGCCACAAAGATAGGGTTTTGCCATTCTTTCTACCCTCAATAAAGTTTTCTAAAAACCCTATCATTTCCAAGCCTTTGATGCATTATCAATTGTCTTTTCCTAATGAAAGTACCAAAACACCCTGCAGTTTTTACCATATGATATAGATCTGAGGCCAAGTTTGTGGCCTGACACCCTCCATTGGTTGTTCAGCTCAAATAAGCTAGAAAAACTGCACATTGACAGTGCAAATTAGGGACAGTACAAACTAGGGCACACTTTCTGTAGTCTGAACTTGACATTTTTCCTGCACAGGGCTTGAAAAAGACAAGCATCACGATGGACGAAGAATTCCCACGTACAGCCCTCAGCATTAACAACAGAAATGAGCTTCGTACAGTTTTGCACCTGCATGCTATGTACAAAGAAAACAAGGTCAGTATCCTGGATGCAACATTTCTCAATTATCTTGACAATGGGTTTTGAAAAATTGAATCAAGTCAAATTGTTTTTGAGTGCACAAAATAGCAAAGGATCAGTCTTCTACTCAAAAGGTAGGGTGGGCTGAACTCTAAGAGAAAGATAGTTTGTGACTGCTTTTGTCTCATGTTTTTCTCATGGCAAACAAATGTCCAAGGCTGCTTACAAAGCACTAGTAAGGTACAAAAGAGGATCTACTGTAATTCAAGAAGGTTGTAGAAAACTTCCTCTTCCAGATGAAATCCTTTTGCATCTAGCATCAGGGTATAGCTCTGAGAATTGGAGAATATTCCTGAGATATGAAAAAGTGGGAGAAGGAACGCAACCCTTACCAAAGGCTTGGACTGAAATAGCAGGGGCAACCAATTTTTTGGGATTGTGCTCCATACAGGCAAATGGGGCAGAGTCCTGTCCCGATTTGGTGGAAGATAATTAAGGCAACCCAACAAAGGAACTACCACAAAGCATGACAGAGGTACAGGATCATCCAGATACAAGCTCATGGGACTCATTCAAAGGGTTGGCTATTGGGGTGAGAACAACAGATGGGAGCCTTCCTGGAACTTGGCCAATTCTGAATATGCCAACTTCAATGAAACTTAAGATACAGTTAAAAATAATCATTTTGTTAATTCATTGACTTGAATGTATTTCAAGCCCCAAACACATGTAAAGTTACAATATGGCGCTGGAGCTGAAAAATTTGGACACCTGCTCTATGTTCTCAGACAAATTGTCTCCAGAAGTTTCTCAGTCAGCCTGAATACTGTCAACAGATCTAGTGTGGGCACTTCTGGGGCATCTATCTCCAATTTGCAGCACAAGTGCATTAATACAAGCATGCTCAGTAGCCAGTCCTAGAAAGGCTGACCAGTGATCTCCATGCTCAGGAGTGTCAGCATAAGACTTGTGGACCAAGTAACACCCATGGAAACTACAAGATATTGCTCCTCTAATGTTCGAAGGTAACTCTTTACTGGATTCTGCCTGGGCAGCTTATAAGTTAAGGCCACTTATGAGATGAGGTCTAGCATTTCTCCAAGAAACACAGGGTCTGGGGCCAGTTGTAGCAATGCCACAACCAATCTTTATGTAGTCTTGGAACTACCCATCAATGGCAATTCAAGTCAAGCAACTCAAGTTTAAAAAAAAAACCCAAGTATTTTGCTGACTCAGGTGGATTTGAGTCATAGGCAAACCATTTGAGTGTGGAGCTACTGACTCAGTTGTTATGGGTTCAGGTCACTCAAGTCACCTCGAGGCATGGCTACGGGTGTCACTAGTGCTTTTGATGAAGTTGTGCAGCAGAAAAATGTTTAAAGACAACTCCCCACAAAGCAAATCCTGGAGCAGTTAGGTTTTTCCTATGGAGTTGCAGCTGCCTATTACAAGAGCAAAACTCATGACGCAAGACTTTTTGAGTCTCAAAAACAGTCTGTAACTTGCAAAGTCCATTCAGACTTATTTTCATGTTGCTGGGCAGAGGTTTGTATGTAACTCAAGTCATGCTGACCTCATATATTCCTGGACAATGTGCATGAGACAAATAGGGAGGATTTAGGTTTGGCACAAGGTAAGCATTAAATGGCAAAATGTTTGTTGCACTGGTTCTATCTTAACTGCAAGGCTACTAACTCTTATGTTTGTAGATCTGAACACACAACTGTGGGCAGAGGAACGCACTTAGATCAAAGGATGGGATGTTTATTGCCATAGAAGCTCTCTCTGAAGTTCTTTAAGATCAAATAAGGACTTTATTGGTTGATAGTTATAAGGCACAATTTTTTGAAGAGGAACCAGTTAATGAATATCTCAAATTTGATTTGTCGTGCAGTAACCCGAGTAATGCTTTTAACCTTGCTAGAACTGAAAATTTGAACAAGTAACTCCGTATAGTTAATCTTTTCCATCTGACTTTTGTACAAATTGTTTTCTTCAGTCTATTACACGTTAATCTTGGATGTTGCAAAACTCTTAATCCTTGTTCACCTTAGAATAAGCCAAATTTACTGTAGAATTTTTAAAGAGTTACTTTCTATTTTTTCCTATAATTTACAATCTCTATTCTAGACAAAGGAAACTCCACTGAAAACTCTTCTTGAAATTATGACCAATTACTTTCTGGAAGTTACCAAAAGCACAAAGGATCCACCAGTTCTACACAATAAGACGTCCCAAAACAGATGTGTAATATCTAAGAATTATCTCTCTGATGAAGAGACCGGCCTGAAACTGCCCGAAACAAACAGAAACGACACCTTCAGGTATTCAGATCTGCTTCTGTCTTTTCAGTTATAGACTGCTTGCAATTCTCAACATCACAGTATTGATGAATGAACTTGCTGGACAACTTAAATGTTGACCAGCAGGTTGAAAATGTGGTCTGGCCTTATCTGCACATTACAGTCCAACACGATGTTTGTACGATCACAATGTGCATCTTTCTTTTTAAAGGTACAGCAGAGATTTTTAAAAAAGCACAAGCCTTGTGCTTAACAATCCTTGAGGCAACTTAGAAACATGCACCTTTTTAAGTGTTTAAATTTAAATTTTCAGACTAGTATAAGAAATGATAGTGTGGCACACGTTGCATAAAGTCAGCAGGTCCTTCCCCAACGAAGGGCAGATGGAATCCATGTTATCTACTGGTTCATTTTGATCTCCCTACTTGATTCTTATCACCCCAAAACTCAAATAATTCATGTTTTATCCTGCTATTGTAATGCTTTATGACAGAAATCCTAAGGTGTCAACAAAATCTGAATATGAAAGTTGCATAAACGATTTTTGACATCGTTCCCTATGACATTCATCACAACATAAAATCTTCTGAATACCTGCCAATATCAAGTCTTGATTGAAAAAATATTTTTCAAAAAGATATTTTCAAAATAGTTTTCAAAAAGTTTAAAGTTAACATTCCAAATTGGATTGATTAAAAATAATTCTAAGCCCCTCAGTCCAGTGCTTAAAAGATATATTCCAAGTATATGAGAAGCATTATGTTCAGTGGTTCCCAATCCAGGGTACAAGTGGTATTGTCAGGACCTTTAGGGGAGCTTGGAAAATAATTTAAAAATTGTAGGGAAAGATCAGGTCCCTGTATTAGACTGCCTTATAGAGAAGGCCAGGCAAGGAAGGCAGCTACCGGACTGTGAAGCCCCAAGCAACTGCTAGTTTCTGATCACTAATTTGTATATTAAAAGATATTGTTGAAAATGCATGGGTATGTAAAACAGCCAAATATATTAATTACACTTATGAACTGCCAAAGAATATACAAGTGAAAAAAATGTAGGGAATGAGTTATAGGGAAAGCATCAAAGTGTTTCTCCGGCAATGAATTAATGAAATTCTGCCTTGAGGTGCAAAGTTTAAGAATGCTACATAAATTCTATACAAAAAAACTTTATTTGAAGGTTTAAAATTTGAGATTGTTCCTCAATTAGTAGGGTAGCTTCATACTTTAAAAAAAAATTATGCTCTTTAAAATGACCATTTTAAATGAAATATGAAGACAGCATCTTCTCTAGCTTTCTCAAGGATGCCCACCAACTAAACAGGGTCTGCATGATCCTTTGACACTATAATCTCATTACATTTTAAATTATCCACATACAGTAATTTCAGTCCCCTCACTAGTCACTATATATATTCTAAATCTTGCTTTCTTGCCTATTAGCACACCAGTTTTTTTTAATTAATCCAAAAAAGCAGTATTTCTCTAGCTTCTGGAAATACAGGTCCTTTTTTAAACACTTGCCTATGCAATAATCCTCCTAAAGGAAGGACTCTCAAGGCACATAGTGGGGAGAAACTATTAACCTGACTGCGGTGAAAAGCTCACTTCTTACTATCCCTTGAGTTGCTGATTGAAGTACTATCTATTTTATATGTACAACAAAACTTTTATTTTTAAGCATTTTATTAGATTCTTTTCAACACCTGCCTCAATAATCATATTGTATAATTCAATAATAATTCAATAATCTCCATAGAGGACTTGACACACATACTTCTGAGAGCTCACTTCTTACACCCAACTGCAGTAACTGATTGAATCACTGATTAAGTTCAGTTAAATAAAACGCGTTTAAAATTTTAATAGGTCTATTAATCTTAATAAAGAATATATAGATGTCTGTGAATGCATAGTTTTAAGGGGAACTGGTAACCTCAATGGAGTGCAAAGCTTACTTCTTCATTCACTTCTTGAAATACTGTAGTTGATTAAAACACTATTAATTCATAGGTGCAAAATACCTATAGATAATTAAAAATACTGTCATAAAGATTATAAACACTGTCATAAAGAATACTTTCATAAAGTATAGGAAACTCTGAATGTATAGTTTGGGAGGAGGAGCTATTGACCTGGGGGTGTTACAAAGCTCACACATTATCCCCACTTACAATAGCTGATTAAAACACTATAAATTATAAATATAAAACCACATCCCTTTAAATGTTTGCCTATGAAATAATATTTATAAAGAAAGTATAGAGGAATCTCGGTTCACATAGTTTTGGGGGCAAAATCTGACTTTTGATGTGCAATCCTCAACTCCCCCTTTTGCAGCAGCTGAAACTCTATATACTTATAGGTACCAAAATATCCTTTGTAGGTCCTTAAGTTTTAAAAACTTTTTAAAAGTAACATAAAAAAAACTTTTTAAATTTGAAAGTAAAAAAAGCTGCCTCAAACTGAAAACTGAACACCAATTTGAAGTAACAGTTCATTTCAAATAGCAATTAATAATTAACTAGCAAACCGAGTACTAATTAACAATCTGAATAATGGTTTGAAATTATAGTGAATATTTATATTTAATAATTATTAAATTTAAAGTTAATTAAATTGAAAATGTAATAATAATTTCAAATATAGTAAATATTTGTAAATATAAATGTAAATATATAGTAAATGTAGTAAATATTTGAAATTTTATATATTTATATAGAAAATATTTGAAATTTGGAATAATTTGAAATTTTAATAAGTTTGACAAATAGTGAATTTTTATCAATTGGAATGTGAAATTTTAATAATAGTTTGAATTAGAATAATATTTATAATTATTATTTTTAATTCATTGAAGTTTATATAGTTAAAAAACTAAATGATATAAAATATAATTTCTTCTGGGCTCCTCCAGGGACTCAGGGCAGCCCCTGTCAAGCCAGGCTGCCTGACCACTTCCCCCCAAGAAACAGGCCTTGCCACCCCCTTATGACGCAGGGAGGCGAGCGGAGCCTCCCCACATACAACCTCACACACCGCCCGCCCGCCCAAAATGGACGGCCACGCGCCCTGCGCCTTCTATTTATAGACCTTTTGGAGCATGCGCAGTCTGCCGCCTCTCGTCAGCTAGGCAGGGTGTGTCAATCTTCGCTCAGCCACGCCCTCCCGGCAACAGCGAATGGGAGCCGCTGGAGGACTGACTCTCCTGCCGGGCCTCTCTATGGTAGGAAAGGGAAGTTGTGCGCAGGCGCAGAACGAAGGCATTCTGGGAGATGTAGTTCTGAAGTGTTTAAGTTTGGTTTGACTCATCATGTTCCAAGGGGCATTATGGGCTGCTAATTCCAGACTTTGCTACTGCTGCTGCTGCTGCTGCTGCTTTAGGACTCCTGGAGAGCTGCCATCTCTCCCCCTCCCCTGCCACCCTTTTATTTATTTGCCCCCTTTATTTATTTGCCCCCTTTTGGGGTCACCCCTGCTGGTCAGAAGATGCTGTGAGCATCATCTCTGCTGAGCATCATCTCTGAGCACCAGGGACCCAGTGGTTTGCAATAACAACACCAACACTAAACCACATAACTTTATTTCTGCACTTTTCTTTTTTTGCAGAGGAATAAAACACAAATCTTTTTTGCAAAAAATAAAAATAAAAAATCAACCAAAAAAAAAAAATTAAACTGGGAAATTAAAAAAAAACTTAAGGGGCTAAAGCAAGGGAGTGGAATTTTCATACTATAATACAGTATAAAGGACAATCATACCTCATAATTCTAAAAAGGACAAGCATCCCCCCAAAAATGCAGGACATCCAAGAAAAATGTAGGACATGACAAATAAAAGCTTTCATGTAGCTAAGGCTGCAATCCTAAGAGCACTTTCCTGGGAGTAAGCCCTATTGATGTCAATGGAACAAAGGCTACGGGATCTTTTACACTGACATAGTTACGATGCTACCTATGAGAAACCTATGGGAAATACATAGAGCAATCCAGAATAAGTGCCTCTTGCGTCTTCCCGTAGTTACTCTTGACTGTAGGGTTACTTTTGAGTAGAAACAAATAGGAGTTCACTGTAATGTCAACACCATATTACTTACAGTGCCATCCTAAGCATGTCTACATTAAATCCTGCATTCAGTGGGGCCTACTCCCAGGAAAGTGCTTTTAGGATTGCAGCCTTATTATTATATTTAAAACTTTTGCTCTCTGGACACAAGGCAGTGTTTCAAGTGGGTGTTTCTTACTTAGGTGAAGAGTTACTGGCTCTCCACACCCCAACAATGTCTGTTTATAGTGACTTGTGCTAGCGTTCTTTTGTATTTTAGATTGTGAGCCCTTTTGGGGCCATGAAAATTGTTTCATTTTCTTGTAAACTGCTTTGTGAATGTTTTAGTTGAAAAGCAGTATATAAATACTGCAGATAGCTAGATAGCTAGACAGACAGACAGACAGACAGATTGATTGATTGACTGACTGACTGACTGACTGATTCTTACACATACAATCCTAAGCATGTTTACTCAGATTCCATTGTGTTCAATAGTACTTACTCCCAGGAAAGTGTGGTTAGGATTGCAGCCATAATTTATTAATTATAAGAAGGCTACATGCTGCCTGCTCACAAGTAAAAGGAGGACAATAGAGGCTGCAATCCTAAAGACACTTTCCTGGGAGTAAGACCCATTGAACACAATGGGGCTTACATTTCAATAGACATGGTTCGGATTGCAGCCTAAGTCCAGTTACACCAGCAAGTCTTGCGCCAGCGTAAATCAACGTAGGCTGGCCCAAGACAGATGGACCTGGGCCGGCCTAGCTGTGCCAGCCTAGGCAGTTCAGGACAGGTATGTTGAGGGCATGTTTAGCACTGCCTAGAACAGAGGCCTTCAACCCTTTGGATTTGGCCTAACATCAGCTCAGGATATGGTCTACTATGGGCCATTTTTCTGGCCTAAAGTCAGGATTGCAGCCTTTGGTTTACAAGATGAAAACCCCCATAATCTGCCTTTCAACCTCTAGTAGCCAATTTCTACTTTATGAGTTCTTCTTTTCTCTTCAGAGTCACATCCATTCCCCCACGTGGATGTTCAGCAGCCTCATTGGCCCTGCTGGATGCAGCAGTAGCCATTTTAGTACCATTGCACTTGGCAGCACAGGGGAGATCCTAAATAGGCATATTTAGGATTGTGCTCTTAAGGATACACAGCACAATCCTTACTCCCAGTTAGGCCGGCACAAGTCCTGGCATAAGTCTTGTTCTGGCCTGGTTTGGTGGTTCAGTGTTGCAAGGTTCCTGAGAGCTCAATCCTAACCATGTCTAGTCAAAAGTAAGCCCCACTGTATTCAGTGGGTCTTACTCCCAGAAAAGTGTGTTTACTTAGGATTACAGCAATAAGGCACTTCTGTGCCTCTCCGAAGGGGCTTGGACTGGTGCACAGACATGCACTGGCCTCCCCACATAAATGTGGGAACAGGGAGATGAATGAGTTGTGCTGGCCTAAATGGGTTAGGATTGCACCCTCAAATAATTTGTTCCATCTCGGGAAGAGCAAAGAGATGGGCAGGAAAAATCAGTCCTACTTTTAGGAACTAGTGGGTAGTTCTGGCTAACTAGAGTGGCCATTGATGACTCAGGAAGGTCATTGAGGACTCAGGAAGATTAATGCTGCAATCCTATACTCACATTCCTCAGAGTAACCCTGCAATCCAGAGTAACTGCAAGAAGACATAAGAGGCACTTACTCTGGATTGCTCTATGCATTTCCCATAAGAGGCACCATAACTACATCGGTGTAAAAGGTCTCTTAGAGCACAGTCCTAACCATGTCTACTCAAAAGTAAGACCCATTGTGTTCCATGGGTTTTACTCCCCAGGAAGTGTCTTTAGGATTGCAGCCATAGTTACTCTGGATTGTAGCCGTTGTCCCATAGAACAAAATGGGACTTACTTCTGAGTAGACATGCTTAGGATTGCACCCTAAGTGCAGCTGGGAAATCCAAAAGACACTTTTCTGGGAGTAATGTGGCTTATTTTTGCACTCTAAGTGCAGGTTAATTGGTTTTATTTCTCTTTATATTTTGTATTCTATGATTTTGTCTTATAATACTTTGCAGTATTGTCATCATATTTATATGGGTATTTCTGGGTTGTAGAACAAATTGTCTGAGTTGCCATTATTTCTTATGGGAAAATTTGCTTCAATAGTGTTGTTTTGGATTACAAGCGTGCTTCAGGAACAAATTATGTTTGTAAACCAAGGTTTCACTGATATATGTTTGCTGACGTATGTCGTGTATGGTCCATATCCTTTTATTTAATCCGTTAATAATTGATGCCAAGACAAATCCACTAAAAGGGGCTTCTCTGTGCTCATGTCTGTGTTATTTTAGTTACGAAATTGGTGACAACATCACCCACCCGACCACTCTCCCCAGGAGGCATCTTTCCAACAAAAATGAGAAGAGCAAGCCTGAGGCACCCCTTGGTCAAACTTCACCTATAGAGAACAAGCTTCCCAAGAACTTGGAGGACATAAGGACACCAGAACAGGCCCTGGATGCAAGACTTGCCATGAGGGAGAAATTCCGAGCCAAGCCTGGGCTTATTGCCAGAGGAATGATGGCCGGTCCCACTGCCACTTCCGAAGAGGTTCTATCATTTTTTTTCTTATATTATATTTTTCTTAGTCATTGGATTTAACTGTTCCTTTAAAATAGTACTTGTCAACCTGGGGTTGCTCAGAAGCTGGTGAGGGGACAGTAACAGTAGAAGAAATTCCCCAAGTGGATGCTGCACCCAACACTATTTATTAATCTTGCCCTGAAGTTTGCAGTCTTAGAGGACAATCAAGCAATAGAATTTATATTCTGCTTTTCAACAAAAAAGTTCACAAAGCAGTTTACAGTGGGGTGTGTTGAGATCACACATGGGGAACACTGTAGAGAAGGGCCCTTCTGTGATTGTTATTGATTGTGGGGATTGTGGGGACTGTGATTGAGTCCCCACAAGGCCTGCGCAGGATCAGGCACTCTTTGCCTACTCTGGTCCTTGGTTGTTAGCAGGGAAAACAGGTGGCAAAGAAGAAGGATGAGTGTGCATAGGTTTTTTGGTTGGTGGGGATAAATATCCAACACCTACCTATCTACAGGATTTGTCTACAGTATTTATATACCACTTTCCAACTAAAAAGTTCTCAAAGCAGGTTACAAAGAAAATGGAAAAAATTACTACCTAATGGTCCCTGTCCCAAAAGGGCTCACAATCTAAAATGCTAAAAGAACACCAGCAGAGGCCACTTGAACAGATATTGCTGGGGGTATATAGGGCCAGTTACTCCCCCCTTGCTAAATAAAGGAGGAACACCCACTAAAAAGAGTGCCTCTTGCCCAGTTAGCAGGGGTAACCTCTATATCTCTTCTCTTTGCATTCAGTCAGCATGGCATATGTAGGGTTGCCATTGGTCCTGAAAACAGTCCTGATTTGGGGGGATTGTGTTCACATACTGGCAATTAGGACAGAGGGTCCTGTCCTTGTTTTGTGGAAGAAAATTATGGCGACCCTAGGCATGTGCAAAGGCCGGCTAGTGGAATGGGTTAGTTCTATAACCACTGATAGTGCAGTGGTTATAGAACGATTGCTGCAAGCAGTGTGCACAGTTTGTTTTTCTGCTTCACTGTTGTTTATGATAATGGGCAAAAAAAAAAATAGTTATGAGCACTACCATGTCACTTTCTTTTCTTGTAGTCTGTTAATCTGTCAGTGCAATCCTAACCTCCAGTTAGGTTGGCACAAGTAAGGTAAGGTAAGTTGCGCTGGCCTAAATTGGTTAGGATTGTGTTCTGTGTCTGCTAACAAAGACTCCTTTCATCTAAAACTCTAACCACTGAACCAATTGAACCTCCTTGGCTAGCAAGAAACAGTGCAAGTTGAAAAAGAAATAAATAAAAAGGATAGAGCTCTTCACGCTCACTGCCAAAGATGTCACAGTTCTGATATGTGCTGGATATATATATACACACATACTCTACAATCCAGAGTAACTACGGGAGCACATAACAGACATTATGTGCACCCGTAGTTACTGAACCACCTAGTGAAAACCTATGGGAAATTCATATTGCAATCCAGAAGAAATTGTTCTTACACCGGAGCAAGGACTCCGCATAGTTACTCTGGATTGCGCCCATACACATCTTGACTATATATATCTTTACTCTCAAAATTGGTGGTAGCAGAGTCTACCAGCACAATCCTAACTATGTTTACTCTGAAGTAAGCCACATTGTGTTCAGCGGGTCTTACTCCCAGAAAAATGTCTTTAGGATTGCAGCCTAAGCCTTCAAAAGCCTTAGGGCAATGGTTCTTAAGTGGTGGGTGGTGACCCACCAAGGGAAGTGGAAGCAGACTTCCAAAACTCTAAAGTTTCTGATCTTCTAGGAAGTTATTTCCAATCCCAGATTGGAAACAAGGGCTTTGTAAACAAGCTGCAGAGGAGAACAGAGGCTGATGCAAATCTCCAGTGCAAAAGACCAGTGATGTCCCCCAAATCAGTAGAGTAGTGGGATTACTGCAAAAGACCAGTGATGTCCCCCAAAAGACCCTGCAAAAGACCAGTGATGTCCCCCAAATAAGTTGGCAGTAGAGTAGTGGGATTACTGCGTCCTCGTTCACATCCATGGAAACACTTACCTGGTTCCCAACTCCACTGTAGGAGCTTGAGCACCACTGCTTAGGGACACGGCTTTTAAATTGGTGCACATGCCAGGACTCAACATTTGTCTGTTGGCCTTTTATTTTAGGATTCCTTAAAAAGAAGACATCTGAAACAGTCCTCTGGGTTAACTAGCAAAACGCAACTCAAAGGAGATGGTTCCGAGACCTCGTTCAGTGTCCCCTCGGATGGCTTCCAAGACAGCAAGGGCACTTCCAAGCAACCACTGAATTTCCTCCCTTCCCGCAGTGAGCGAAGCAGGGACCGATCCAGCATGCTTTTGTTTGGTCCTTTTTCCAACACAGATGATGAGAAAACCAAGCATGTTGCCAAAGTCAATGAAGACTTGTTTGCCAAACCAATACCAGGCAGGCACCAAACGGAAGAACAGAAACCTGAATCCAATGGTGACACCAACATGGAAGGAAAGAGCCAAAACTTACAATTTTTGCAGATCAAGGCCGGTGCCCGAAGCCAGAAATCACAGAGGAAAAGGGAAGCTCAGTTTTCAGATTGCAGGTAGGATTGTTTGTATGTTTATATGATTTATATCCCAACTTTCTCCGCAGAAGCAGACTCAAGGCACTTCTTTCATAGTCTGTCAATCTGTCAGATCAATCTAACCCCAAAATAATCCTAACCTCAGTCCTAACAACCAGATTAATCCTAACCTAAATCCTAACTTCCCAGATTAAAACATTTATCAATGCATATTAAAAAAATAAACCCATTAGCTATTAATTAGCTATTAATTTTTTCATTTTTTTTTGTAAACTGCTTGTGAACTTTATAGTAGAAAAGTGGTATATAAATATTGTAAGATAAGATAGAAGATAGAAAACTTTTAAAGACATAAACTGAAAAACGTCCCAACACCTTGGATTATAATAAAATCAATTAAAATCACAAGATTTTTGTTCCCATAAGATTGCAAGAAACTAACTGGGATGCACACAGTTGGAAGTGAATGCCTCCAGTATGGCTCCCACCACCCAGCATGGCTTTGAATGGAATGGGCCATTTGCACACTGAGGAGAGAGACACTGCAAAATGTTTGCAGAGCTTTACACCCCCCTCTAGCTATGCCACTATTACTGACCTATGGTGGATTATCTTAAGAGTCTCAAATTTATTGAGAAATAAATTTATAGAGAAATAAGTTCCTGCTGCAGGCAGGAGGTTGGACTAGATGACCTACTAGGTCCCTTCCAACTCTATGATTCTATGAAATATATTTGAATCTAATGCCCACCCTTTTCAGCCGAATTTAGTCTCCAAAATTTAGGTGCACATTAGATTCGATGGCACATTAGATTCAAGTAAATACAAGTATTTTGATTATAATTAAAGATCAATATTTGTTTGAACAGTTTACTATATTGTAATTAAAATGTAATACAAACCCATTGTTTTATAAAGTAGTGCAGTTAGGTAAAAATCATAGCATCAACCCATTGCCATTTTATTATTATCATCATATAACTTATTATTATAGTAAAATTAGAATTTGTACCTGCTTTGCTGTTGTGCATCACAATTGCCAGCAAACATTTTTTAAATCTCAAGCCTTATAAAATAGGGGTGCACATTAGATTCAATGACGCATTAGATTTGAGTAAATACAGTGGCTGAAGTGTACATCTGGCTCATCTCCATAAAGATGTTTTGTTTCCAGTTTAAACAATCTGGAGTTTCCACCATTGGAAACAAATTATAACCTTGATTCTATGGGTAATAGAAGAGAGCCTCTCTCTCTCTCTCTCTCTCTCTCTCTCTCTCTCTCTCTCTCTCTCTCTTTGACTTCTAGAAAGTTTAAATATTTCTCTTGACAAAATTTCAGATTAGGGTACTATAAAATATATATATTTTTAACAAGCAAAAAACCTAGTTAGGATTGTACTCTAAGGGCGCAATCCAGAGTAACTATGGGGAGTCCTGGCTCTGGAGTAAGAACAATTTACTCTGGATTGCAATATGAACTTCCCATAGGTTTTCACCAAGTGGTGCAGTAACTATGGGTGCACGTAATGTCTCTTACGTGCACCCGAAGTTACTCTGGATTGTGCCCTAAATATCCATGAATCTCCTTCCCCCCAATCCTTGAAGCGATGTACTTTCAAGAAACTTTGTTAAACAAAAAAGCAACAACAAAAAATCAAATTAACACAAAATACGAAAAATGAACAATTAAGTGCAGAACAGTGTAGAGGACGGGCTTAGGAAGTGTTCGCTTTGTTGTTTTTGTTGTGAAATCTGGTGGTCTGTATGGCAGAGAGAAACAACGTAAGCTTTTTTCCTATATCCATTTTATCTGGTGTTTAAACATACATAATCTGATAATAACACAGTACAAGGGAACAATAAAATATAATAATATAATTCCCTCATAGAACCAATGAGCACTTAACATTACAGCTACCATGTAACTTGAGATGTTTGGAAACTGTTTATTTTACTCAGGGATGGGCTCAGCCCACCCCAAGATCCGGCTCGCCGGTTGGGGGCGGGCCTGGGGTCAGTGCTGGGATCAGGGGGCGGGGCGGGCCCCAGCCACGCCGCACTGCGCATGCGCCAGGCTTGGCACATGCGCAGTGCGTCTCCTGAAGCCGCGCTTCAGGAGACTTAGTGCGCCTGCGCCCAGCTGGATGCAAGCACACTAACCCTACAATCCAGAGTAACTACGGGAGCACGTAAGAGACATTACGTGTACCCGTATTTACTGCACCAGCTAATGAAAACCTATGGGAAATTCATACTGCAATCCAAAGCAATTTGTTCTTACACTGGAGCAAGGACTCCCCGTAGTTACTCTGGATTGTGCCCAAAGTCTCCCTTCTGGGGGGAGACTTAGTGCGCCTGCACCCAGCTGGACACAGGCGCACTAAGTCTCTGAAGGGAGACTCAGTGCGCCTGCGTCCACCTGGACGCAGGTGCACTGAGTCTTCTGAAGCGTGGCTTCAGGAGGCACAGTGCGCTAGCGTCCAGCTGGACTGAAGCCGAGCTTCAGGAGACGTGGCGACCACTGCCGAACCGGTCCCCACGGTTCTTGGCAGCCGCGGTTCTGGCCAATTCACCAGCGGTCACCCCGTGGGAAGATCCGGTTCAGGTGAATAGGCCCGAACCGGCATCTGCCCACCACTGATTTTACTCAGAAGCAAGCATCCAGGGTTCAGTAAGACTAAGGGTACAATCCAGAAGTGCACTTGGGTTACCTATCTATCCCTGAGCCGACCCAACAACAAGATGCTCCATACTAGTTGCTCTGAAAAAGGCTTGGTGCAGAGTAAGGCAACATAGTCTGCCCCAAGACAGGTGGAACTGGGCTGCCCTAGTTGTGCCAACCAGGCAGTTCAGGAGAGGCATGCTGAGGGCATGTTTAGCATAGCCTAGGGCAGAGCAGTAACTCTGTATCCAGGGCCTGTTTCCAGGGCAGAAATGCCCTCTTCCTGCTCCTCAAACTCATACCACCTCAGGAGTAGGTGTAACAATGAGTAGACTCATAGGGGTCCATGATAACGCAGAGTAAGAGTGGCAGTGTTGAGCAAAAATCTGGGTTCTTGGCTGGCCTATCTGCAACCCCTGCCTCTCAACCTCTGGATATGGCACAATTACGGCAGCCACTAAGCTGGGGATACAGCAGACCACTCCAAGAAGCCCCTTGGATTCACTGTAGATTATACTGGCATCTCATCAGGGACCTCTTATAAGGCAGGCACCACAGCTTTTCCTTTTTCTGTGAGGTCTGGGGGGGGGTCTTCTCAAGAGCAAGCACTCCCCAAGGTATCACTTTCTTCATGTCTATTTAGCATTCTCTGGAGCAGTTAGGAAAGCCCAGGTTTCCTGACTTTCTGGATCCAGCATAACTCTCTGCTCTGGATACGGAATAGTTGGGGCAGCCCAGCTAGGGCACTCTTCACTCCCCTAACTCTGGATTGTGCACCTTGGCTATATCCTGCTTTCCAGGAACAAGCACTCCTGTATGTCTTTCTCTTCCCCATTTCCTCAATAGATAGTTTAATAGCAAACTAAATAATCGGGAAAATATGACCATGATCAAATTAATTTTTAAAATAACAATTACATGAAAAAAGATATTTCAAACAAATCGGGTTTTGTTATGGAGAAACACACACACACACACACACACACACACACACAAACACACACACACACACACACACAGAGAGAGAGAGAGAGAGAGAGGTTTTGTTATAGTATTTGTTATTATTATATTATATTTTTCAGGGTTATTGAAAAGTAACTCCCTACATTGTAATTTATAAGTATTTTAAAATAAGGAGTTACTTTTCAATCACCCTGTATTATATTATACTAGCAAAGAGCATACCCGCATTGCAGGAGTAAAATTCCCCTGTATGCCATCCTCCCACTGCACATCAATTCCCCATGCACATCAACCACCATGCGCATCCACCCCCATGTGCAACAACCTCCATGTTCATCCACCCCATAGGCATCATTCCCCCTATGCACATCAAGCACCCATGCTCATCAACCGTCCATGCTCAACATCCCCCATGCTCAACATCCCCCATGCGCAACAACACCCCATGCGCAACAACCCCCCATGCGCATCAACTCCCCCTATGCGCATGAACCCCCTACGCGCATCAATTATCCATGTGCAACTTCCACCCATGCGCAACTTCCCCCAGGTGCAACTTCCCCCAGGTGCATCATGTCCGCAGGCGCATCATGTCCCCATGAGCATCAACTCCCCCATGCACATCATCCCCATGCGCATCAACTCCCCATCCCCATGCACATCAAATCCCCATGCGCATCAAACCCACATGTGCATCAAACCCCCATGCGCAACATCCCCCATGTGCAACATCCCCCCTTGTGCATCATTCCCCCATGTCCATCAACCCCCAATCGCAACATCCCCCATGCACAACATCTCCCCATGCGCAGCATCAACCCCCATGCGCATCATTTCCCCATGTGCATCAACCCCCATACACATCTTACCATACGCAACCTGCCATGCACAGCATCCTCCCCAGTGCAACCTCTTCCTCCGAACAATATCCCCCCAGTTCACCAGGCACCAAGCACCAAATTGGCTGGATGTTGTTCAGTCTCCCATGTTAAGTATAGGGCAGAAACACGTTGCCCCCTTTTCAGCCCCTGAAGGGTTAATTTCTCCAGATGGTTCTTGGTGGGAGTTCAGGAGACAGAAGGAACTCCCAGAATTCCATGCTTCAGGCCCAGCAGTTGGGGCGGAATGTTGCTGAGTCAGCAATTCTCAATGCAAAGTATAGGGAGGAAAACGCGTTGCGCCCCTTTTCACCCCCTTCCGGTTGGAATTTCCGAAAACCGGTTCTTAGTGCACCCCTCAGTCACGGAAGGAACACCCACCCCAAATTTCATGCTTCTAGGCCCAGCGGTTTTGGCAGGGCGTTGATGAGTCAGTGAGTAAGCAAGTGAGTGAGTGAGTCAGTCTGTCAGTGAGTTTTCTCTTTTATATATATAGATTATGTTATATTATATTATTACAAATATTTCAAAATACAGTGGTGCCTCACATAAAGAGCTTAATTCATTCCAGAAGCATGCTCTTTAAGTGAAACACTCTTTAAGTGAAGCAGATTTTTCCATAGGAAATAATGGAAACTCAGACGATTGGTTCCACAACCCCTAAAATATTCATATAAAAATATTATCTGGATGTAAAAATGATGACAAAACACTGGAATTGAATTCAAAACATGCATTCAATGTGCATGATCCTGTGAAGTCTACTTAGGCTGCAATCCTAAAGACACTTTCCTGGGAGTAAGCCCCATTTAACACATTGGGGCTTATTTCTGGGTAGACATGGTTAGGAGGCTTCAATCAAATATGCTTTCCAGGGAGGCTTACCTGGAGGTTCAAGGTGGCTGGTGGGGGCACTTGGGGGCAGTTAGGGGCAGCTGCCTCTGGCACCCCCAGGCAGCAGCGCTGGCCGGCAGCCCTTTTAAAGAGCTTCTGTGCGGAGCGTCAGGGCTGCATAGCACACATGCCCATAGTGCGCTTGCTTGTTAAGTGAAGTGGAACTTGTTATGTGAAGCAAGATTTCTTGGAAATTTTTTTTCTTATATGAAACGCTTGTTAAGCGAGGTACCACTGTACATTTCTTTTAAAAAATTTAATGGAGTTTTAGCTTGTCATGGAATATTTCCTGCTCTGAAGTACTTTAGTGGAATTCAGCCCAAATGAAAAGCGCATTCTCTGCCACCCAGCCCCATTAAAATCAGGCCACTTGCCATGTTAATTGTTCTCTCTCCCTTCTTTCAATATACTGTATGTGCTCATGTATTGCTCTGTTCCATCAGCCTTGGCCTGAATTTCCCATATATCCCCTCCTAAAATCCAAATGCCATTATTCTCCTTTATCAGTGTCCCTGCAAGATGCTCCGCTGCCTGAGAAGACCAGCAGAGGGATCCCTTCTCAAAGATGTTGTGCATTGCGTTATCAATGCTGCCTGCACTTCACTTTCTATGCGCAGTGCTGCCTATTGCTAGCAACCAGCTTAGCTGCCAAAATACAGCTGCCGACTCACAGCTAAGTAATGCTTTAGCTGGAAGCACCATTTATGTCGCTGCTGACCTTTCAACAAAAGAGGAACCTTTCTCAGGTCAAATTGGTGTAATAGGGCATCTCCAACAGGTGCTCATCGAGCCTTTGCTTTAGGATCCCCAGTAAAGGAGAGTCCTCCACCTTCCCTGACAATCTAGACTATTCCTAATCTGACCTGATCAATGGTGTAAGTGGTGATCAATGGGGCTGGAACACCTTGCCAGCATGGAAGGACTGAAGTGTATTACAAGAAGATGTGGGGACAATATAATGGGGGGGGGGGGGGTCTGTGAAACTACAGCAGGTTTGTCTTCCTCTCTTGTGATGCTAGCCCTACAATCCAGAGTCACTACGGGTGCACATAAGAGACATTGCATGCACCCGTAGTTACTGCACCACCTAGTGAAAACCTATGGGAAATTCATATTGCACTCCAGAGTAAATTGTTCTTACACCGGAGCAAGGACTCCCTGTAGTTACTCTGGATTGCGCCCTAGAGGAGTGTGGTTCATCTGATTACGTTTGCTCAACTGTAGATTCATGGCAAACAAATGAACCTTGTACCGACACAACTTTCTCCTCCCAGCCCTCTTCTTTATTTTCACAACAAACCTGTGAGGTAGGCAAGGCTGAGAGAGAACAAAAGAGGCCCAGAGCCACCCAGTTAGTTTTCTGATAGCATCTAAAACCTTCACCTTCCAGGTCCTACTTCAACACCCACCATTACACTATATTCCTCTTTTATTCCAGATTGGAAAGTGGCAGCTGTTCCTTTATGACCTAGATGCTTCCCTCCTACCTATGCCCTCAGTAGAACTGAGACATTCCCATCTGTTCTTTTCATTCCTGCTCCCCTGTTTTGTTTTCAGCTGTGGCTTGACATTTTCAAAAGCCCCAGTCAATTTATCCAGCTGCCCCAAGCACCTTTTTTTGCCTCGACTCAAATCTGGAATGGGATAGAAAACCACAATCCCACATCAAAAAGACTCTCTGAACATGAACAAATAAGAGCCGTCAATGAGGCAGAACGGCCTTGAAGGGCGGTTTAAAATGCACCCCAGAATTGCTGAGTATCACTTGGAGCGTCAGGGCAGGCTTAAGAAAATGTATGAACATCTTTCAGTGCAATCCTAAGCATGTCCACTCAAAAGTAAGTCCCATTATGTTCATTAGTACTTACTGCCAGGAAAGTGTGGTTGGGATTGCAGCCTTTGAGGGATACCATAAAACCACTTGCTTTGCATGTAAGGAGGGGTGCGTGCGCATGCCTTTCTCCCCAACCCATGGCACATGGTTCCACCACACATAATTGTGGGCTAGGGCACATGTCTGAATCACCTCTGACAATGGGCTAATATGTGTGCATAGGCTGCTGCTGTGGCTCACGATGGGAATAAATATTCTTATTCTTTCTCCTCAATGGGCATCTTTAACATTTCATGACTTGGGCTGCAATCCTAAAGACATTTTCCTTGGAGTAAGACCCACTGAATACAATGGGGCTTACTTTTGAGTAGACATGGTTAGGATTGTGCTCTTGGTTACTTATAGCCATAGATTCTATTGGTAGACTTGCAAATCTGCCAGACTCCTTCTCATTTGGTCCCATTTCGGTCCTTCAGAAACCACAGCAACACAAGCCAGAATATCAACCCAGGTCTCACTACTATATGACATCCTATGGCTTAACCCCTGAATTCATATCCCTGATGGAAACAAATCCTAAGGCTAGTGGATACACTAAACACACTTTCCAGGGAGTAAGACCCATTGAACACAATGGGACTTACTTTAGAGTAAACTTGGTTAGGATTGTAATGTATGGCTAGTGGCACCTAAGAAGTGGAATCTGATGCACACCGTGATTTTAAAAGGCTTGAGATTAAAAAAATGTTTACTGGCAATTGTAATGTGCAGCTGTAAAGCAGGTGCAAAATTTAATTTTACTGCATACAACAATTAGTTATATGACAATAATAATATGACAATGGGTTTATGTTATGATTTTTACCTAATTGCATTATTTTATTCAACAATGAATTTATGTTACATATAGTAAAATTAAACTAAATACTGATCTCCTGTATACTGTACTTATACATCATCAAAAAATTTACTTGAATCTAATGTGCCACCAAATCTAATGCATACCCCAATTTTGGAGACTAAATTCAGCTGAAAAAGATGAGCATTAGATTCTAGTAAATAGGGTATGTATATATAAAATTGAAGAGTCACTGACTGACTGACTTATCAATGCCCAGCCAAAACCACCAGACCTGGAAGTATGAAATTTGGGAGGGTAGTCCTTCCATTATGTATAGGGTTGCTATAATTCCCCCACAAGACTAGATAGCAGAGAGCCAAGACTTGGTTTGGGGTGCGGGGCATAATCCAGTGCATGTCTACTCAGAACTAAGCCCCATTATAGTCAATGGGGCTTATTCCCAATGCTGCCCCCACAAGCACCAGCCAGGGCAGCATGTGCGCTGTTCCTTCCTCCGGTCAGCCTGTGTCCCCCCCCCCCCAAAAGGCTGGCCAGGGCTGTTTAAAATGCCCTGTGCTCCTCATTCCCTTGTCAGTGCCCTCCCAAGGGCCATGGTTAACATTTCCAGGTCCTAGCCAGTTCATGACCTGATCCTGGTCATGACCCTTGAGCCCAGTCATGGCCTGGCAAATCCAGGAGAATGGTAACCTTCATTATGTATGCACCCACTAAGAACTGATTTTTAGAAATTCAGACCCTGAGAGGGTGAAAAGGGATTCGGCATGTTTTCCATCCCTCTACATAACATTGAAGACTGACTGATTCACTGACTCATCAGCACCCAGCCTTGGACCTACAAACATGAAATTTGGATAGCATATTCTTTCTGTGATGCAGGTTGCATGAAATGATGCCTGGTGCCCAATACCTGGTGACTGCTGCCTGATGTCTGGTAACTTGCACCTAATGCTGAATGCCAAGTGCCCACAGTGACTGACACCCAGTGTCTGTTGCTCAGGATGCTCCGTGCTGTGTGCCCAATGCCTGCTGGTTCCTACTGCCTGGTGCCCACCCATGCCTGCCAGTGCCCACTGCCCACTGGTGGCTGCTGGTGTCTGCTGATGTCTCCCAGTGCCCAGTGCCCACTGGTCTCCACTGCCCACTTGTGCCTGTTGCAAGCTGGTGGCTGCCAGTGCCTGCTGGTACCCACCAGTCACCAGTACCCACCAGTGCCTGCTGTCCACTGATTCCTGATGCCTGCTGGTTGTTGCCAGTGCCTTGCACCCACTGATGGCCAGCACCTGCTACCTGCCAGTGCCAACTGCCCTGTCAAGTGCCAACTGCCCTGGCAGTGTTGGTACCTGGCAGTGTCCAGTGCTAAGTGCCAAAAAATATTATTAAATTTTATTCCCGCAATGATGAGTAATTTCAGGTCGTAATCAATAAAATTAGAACTTTCTGTTTATCCACATTTCTCCACTTCCCTGCTTGTTGTGGTTTCTGCCCCCTTTCCCTGTTTTCTCCTAAATCCCTAGTCTAGAATTTTTTTTTCTTAAGAAACACAATTCCCTGATAACTAGTTTTATTTTTTGTGTGTGTGTGTCCCATTAGCTGGGCAGTTTCAGTAGGACGGGCCTGTGGGGCAAAGTGATTTCCCTGACTCCCCCCTCTATATCCTCATGTCCCATTTAGCTTCTGCGAGACGTGAGCATTGCAACCCAAACTGTTTTCTTTGGCATGGCTGTTTCCACATCTAGTTCCTTCGCCCCAATGAGGTTTTTTAATAGTTCTTGAAGTACCCCTGCAGACCTTATTATTCGCAGATTGCTTGCAGCTGCATTGAAAGAGGAGTCCATCAATTACTGTGGACTCTGCAAAGCCTTCATGGGAACATTAGTCATAATTTATAAAATCATCATAAAAATGAGAGATTTTAGATCGTGCCCCAGAAGATTAAACTGTGTGTGGGGGACACATGGACGGACACACACATACATGTGCAGGGTTTCCTTTAGTACAGTTTCCAGGTTTTTGTCCGTCTCAATCTCATACAACCTTCATGGAACAATTTTTACCACTTCATAAGCCACATTCTAAGCGAATTGTCGGGTTCGGTGTATGTTTTCATTTATGTTGAAGCTAACATTTTCCTATGCCTAACCCTGTTCCATTCATTTAACAACCATGCCTGCAGATCTACTCACTTTCTTGCCTTGGGTGGATTTTCTTCTTATAGGCCACCTACCGTAACTTCAGAATTATCCCCATTTCAGCCATGGATTCTTGATTTTGGCTCCCAAAGGACATTATTCAGCCTCTGTAATACCCTCCAGCGTCTTGGAAGTCCTTTCTGACCACCTACCCTGTAAACTGAGTTTGGTGTCAGCTTCCTAGCCAACACTGGTCCTTCTTCAGGCTGTTTTCTGTTTGACCCATCTCTGTTCTGGGTAACTAGAAATGCAAAATTGAGAGATCTATGGGTCCTTAGTTGGCTCCATGCTTTCTTTCTGTGAAACTATTTTTCATACATACATTGGCATCCTTCAGTCTGGAAAGACTCTGGTGTGCTCTGATTGGAGGTCCTGAAACAGCATCTGGTGTGGCTAAAAAGGCCAATTCGAGAGTGTCCATCCCTTCCACACTGAGGTCAAATAAGTTCCGTCCCCTGCTCAGGCCCAGGTTTTGCTGCTTTTGGGTCTGTCTCTTTGCTTCAGCCTGCTGAACAAGTGTCTCCTCCCAGAATGTCCCAGAAGGTGGTGCTGGGGGATGCTTGCTCAGCACCCTGGCCTCTTCGGTGCGGGGTGCCACAAGGTTCCATTCTATCCCCCATGCTATTCAACATCTACATGAAGCCGCTGGGAGAGGTCATCCGCAGGTTTGGAGTGAGGTGTCATCAGTACGCTGATGACACCCAGCTCTATCTCTCCTTTCCTCCTGAGTCCAAGGAGGCAGTTGAAGTCCTGAATCGTTGTCTGGAGGCAGTGGGAGACTGGATGAGGGTAAACAAGCTGAGATTAAATCCTAAGACAGAGGTTCTCCTGGCCCGGAAGTCCTCGACTCGGGTATTGGAATATCATCCCGTTCTGGATGGGGTTGCACTCCCTCTGAAGGAGCAGGTTCGCAGCTTGGGGGTTCTCCTGGATTCACAGCTGCTCCTGGAGTCCCAGGTGGCGGCTGTGGCCAGGGGAGCCTTTGCTCAGCTTCGGCTGATCTGCCAGCTGCAACCATACCTGAGTCATTCAGATCTGGCCACGGTGACCCATGCCCTAGTGACATCGAGACTAGATTATTGCAACGCGCTCTACGTGGGGCTGCCTCTGAAGACGGTCTGGAAACTTCAACTAGTCCAGAATGCAGCGGCCCATGTGGTTGCTGGGGCTCGTCGGTTCGACTCTGTTGGGCCACTGCTTCAGCAACTACACTGGCTGCCCATTCGTTTCCGGGCTGAATTGAAAGTGCTGGTCCTGACCTTTAAAGCCCTAAATGGCTTGGGTCCAGGGTATCTAAGGGACCGCCTCCTTCTGTACAATCCGACCCATCACCTAAGGTCATCTGAGGGGGCCCTACTGACTGTGCCGCCACTAAGAGATTTGAGAGGTGTGGCAGCCAGAGATAGGGCCTTCTCGGCGGTGGCACCCCGGCTTTGGAACTCCCTCCCTTTAGAACTAAGGAAAGCTCCCTCAATACAGAGCTTCAGGCAGAGCCTTAAAACCTTTTATTTTACAAAAGCTTTTTAAATGGGGCAGAGGTTGGGGGGACAGTTTTATTGTTCTATTTTATATATTGTTTTTAACAAATGTATTTTAGTCTGTTTTAATTGTTCTTAGTTTTTTAAATCCAGTTGTATTTTAATTGTATTTTAATTATGTTTTAATCTCTATGATCATTTTAATGGTGTTTTATTATGATCGATGTTAGCCGCCTTGAGCTCCCTCTTGCAGGTGAGGAAAGGCGGGATATAAATTAAATAAATAAATTCCAGTTGGAGAAGGCCATGCTGGGTCTTTTGCCTCCACCCTGAACGATCGGAGGTCAAGGTTTCCCGGCTGTTGATGTCCATTCCCAAGGCCTTTAGATCCCTCCTGCTGATGTCCTTCATAGAACTGGCTTTATTTTTATACAGTGTCTCTGTAGATAGGGTAGCCATAATTCTCTTCCACCAAATCGGGACAAGACCCTCTGTCACACTTGCCAGTATATGAACACAATCCCCAAAAAATGGGACTGTCCTTGGTTTCGGGGCATATGCCAACCCTATCTGTAGACCAGGGATCTCCAAATCCTGGCCCAAGAGCCAGATGCAACCTATGGCAAGCCTTTGACCACAATCTAATCCCATAAGAGCCTTTGACCCAGTTGAACAAACACAACTGGAGCTGTAAAGGTGTGGTGGGAGAAATGCTTTATGTGTTGTTTGTTGGTGCTTGTGGAAATCCTGGAAATTTATTCATTAATCAAAGTTCCAACTCTAGTCTATTTAAATTTCGTATTTATTTTTTTCTGGCCCTCAACGGTGCCAGGTATTTGATGTGGCCCTTTGACCAAACTGTTTAAAGATGCCTTCTGTAGACTGATAGCTCAAGAATTGCGTATTATTATTATTACTCCAGGAATCTGCTGAGATACCAAGCATCTGTCTATGGTGCTTGGTTGCCATCAGCTGTACTGGTTAGGGAAAAGCACTCTGTGCATGCCAAGAGGTACTCTTGCCTGTGCTGTTTTTAACTCACACATTCTGACATTGAACGCTGAAACTTAAAATGATTCAGTGGCAATGAGACCTGCCTCATCACCTGGTAGTTATGGCTTTCCACCATGACGTCCCCTTCTGCTGTCAGGTGTGGATGCCCATCTTTACCTGCATGGTGATGTTGTCACCACTTACATCTGGATTGGGAAGCCTGACACAATGTCAACACCAGTGAGAGGCGCAGGGCAGGCAGGCAAGCTTTTTGGACATGAGTTAAGGACACACTGGACCTCTGCCAACCAAACTGAGGACACAATCCTAACCTGTCTACTCAAAAGGAAGCCCCATTGTGTTCATGTTTTCTTACTCCCAGAAAAGTGTCTTTAGGATTGCAGCCTAAGCTTTCTGCTACTTTTTGTTGTGTTGCATCATTGGTTTCACCACTGGGCAGCAGGTGCTTGGGAGACCCACAAGTATATTGGGCACTATGGGCACAATCCAGAGTAACAATGGAGAGTCCTTGCTCCAGTGTAAGAACAATTTGCTCTGGATCGCAATATGAATTTCCCATAGGTTTTCACTAGGTGGTGCAGTAACTATGGGTACACATAAAGTCTCTTACGTGCTCCCATAGTTACTCTGGATTGTAGAGTATGTCAAGTACCACTGGTGAAGAAACACTGCTCTAGTCCATCACCCCCACTTCTGTCCTATCCCCTCTTCCTTTTCCAGTCCAGGGACAAGCATAAGCTGGCAGATCATCAGGGAAAGGGAAGGTACTGTTAGTGGGAAAGCTCTGGACATTCCTTCTGTACATGTCCTTTTTATCCCAAGCGTCTATGTCCTGTTCGTGACCTGACATGCACCTGACCTTCCTTGCACCCATGAAGGGTTCTTTTGAATGTACCGTCTGATTCTCTTCCTTTTTTAGATGTTGTGTTGACATATCTCTAGGGGTCACTAAATGCATGGGATATTTTCTAGTAGCCAATGGAAAGTGCTTCTGTGCATGCACAGGGAAGGAAGCACAATTTCCTCCTTAGCATGTTATCAGAGATCATCCTGACTTGGGAAAGAGATTAGGGAGGCTGCCATTTCCTCCTAGGGATAGTACCTCACATAGTATCGGAGATCTTCCTGACCCCAGACAGACTGGGAGAATCAGATGATGTATTCAAAAGAGCCCATCTAGGGTGCAAGAAGATGACCCCAAGAGCCGGGGTATGCAGAGTGTTGCAAATGTGGACTTGCACACAGATTTTCCGCAGCACGGAGTTAACTGGGTGAACATTGTGTGCAAACCTGGCAAACTCTCATTTGCCCTTGGCTTGCATGTCCCTGATATTTGGACCTGCAATGTCCCATTCACACCTTGTCTTTTTATGTTTGCTGCATAACATGGTAGAGGCTGAGAGCAGAGGCAGTGATTTCTACACTTTTAAGCATAAGTACCTGCTTATTATTTTTGACACTCTGTTGGGACCCACCTTGGTTTAGAAGATTTTTAAAAATATATTGAATAATCTTGATTCAATTAGGGCACAATCCTAACCAATTTAAACTGTCATAACTCATACAATCTGCATTCCTGGCCAGCGCATATCTGTGCATATCTAATCCACCAGAAGTGGCACAGAAGTGCCTTATGACGCTTTTGTGACACCCCCCCCCCCCCAGGCCAGCAGGGTACTTATGCCAGGACTTGTGCCGGCGTAACTGGGGATTAGTATTGCAGCCTGAGTTATCTGATCTTGGCATATAGATGGAGGCACTCCTCAGTATTAAATCACATTTTGGCCTGCCCTTCTTACAGAGCACATGGAGTTCACTGGTTGATTTTGACTGCATTGCATTTATATTGTTGTGATTTATTTGATTTATATCTTGCCTTTCTTCCTGAAAGGACACCCAAGATGCCTGACAGCAATTAAGAGAGTAAAATACAATTTAAAAACTAGATAAAAACAGTAAAAACTGACTGTAAAATACAATTAAAACTATATAAAAACCCGGGTTAAAGGACCATATAAAAACAGACAGCAGTAAAGTGCACAATTCCACCTGTGACTCCACATTCCATGTACATCTTGCATTCCTCTTCCCATTCAACATGAAGGGGAGAAAGTGTGCAACCAAAACAACTTATTTTTTTGAGACCTTGTGCCAGTTTAAGGCAGAGTCAGGAGAACAGCCTCAAACCTATTTCCCTAATACCTTTCTGATATTTTGCATAGTTCTGGCCTCCCTGCCATCAAAACTTAATCCTATTTGATATTGCAGATAAAAGCTCTCTAGCCTTCTTTTTCACAGCCTCTTTTTCTAAACTGTCTGGCAGCAGCAAAAGTTGTAAATAGTTTTTGAGATAACGTTGGGCATATTCCACCACTTGGAGTGTTTAACGGCCTGGGAAAACCCATTAATTCTGGATTGATATGAAGTCCTTATCCAAGCCACAGCTTTGTCTTTGTGGTGTCAAAGGACACCCCAGGCCAGAGGTTTGCTGGGTCCAAGCTCCCATCCATTCCATCCCCCAAATAAGTCTGGTAGCCTTGAGATTTGACCTAGCCTTTCAGCATCATGCTCCAGATTTGGGGGCATCTGTTTGGAAGAAGTGGAAAAGCCTGGTTTTTGGGTCTTCTAGCAGGGCCTTCTGCACCTTTACAAAGCTGCATGTCTGGAATCCAGTAGTATTTGCCATCATTGCATCAGCTCCTACAGTTTGTAAAAGCCCAAAGTTGGGGTCAGGGCCAGGAATATTGTCAGGTCAGTGATGTGGTGGACTGCAATCCTAACCCCAGTTAGGCCAGCATAAGTCCTGGCAGAAGTTCTATGCTGGCCTGTGGGTGTTGCAAAAGTGCCATAAGGCAGTTCTGTGCCACTCCTTGTGGGGTAAAGGCCAATGCACAGACATGTGCCAGCCTCTCCATGCCACCGTAGGAATAGAGAGATGCATGAGTTGTGCCAGCATACCTTGGAATGTTATGGTCCCCAGTGGCAGAAATTTAGGAAAGGGGGAGCTGTAGCACTGCAGAGACCTGACCAGTCACTCCTTTTGCCAAGGAGCTGCTCCAGGGCACAAGGGATAAAGTGCCCAAGACGCGGCACCTGACCGAGTTTTCCATACCTAATCCAAGCCCAGGAAAATTCTTCCAAAGTTCCAGTTTGCTTCTATCGTGAGTAGACAGGATAATGTTAGGCTGATTTTGAAGTGGTTGGTAATGGCTGCTTATTTTATATACTCTTTTGTTTATATGTCCTATGATATGGACAATTGTAAATAGGAAGCAGTAGGAAATGCCTGCTTTTGTATGAAGAGCTGCTTTCCCTGAAAGCCTTGCCGCTCATGTAAACACAGCACTTTCAGGGCACAGAAATCAAAAGGGAAGGCTGTCGATTTGGAGAAAATATGGTATAGTTTGCTAGTAATGAGACCCATTTTCTCTTCTTGTACCATTATCCTATCTTATAAATTGCTTCCTGCTCACAGAATTCAAAAAGCCCATTTTTCCCGACATGTACAATAACTGCCATTGTGTCATCTTCCATTGAAGCAAAAATAGAAATAAAATCTTGGATGGAATTAACTACAGAAAACTACTTCCAAATATTCACCAGCTAGAGAATCCCAGGGTTGAACTAGTCCCAGGGGTTGTAGTTTTCAATAGCTTTGAACATTAGGGCGGAGGCCTATTCGCTCCGGTCCCCGGGAATAGGATCTTCCAAATCCCCAGCCTGTAGCAGTGGCAGGGGGCTCAACCAAGGGGACCGGTACGCCAGCAGTTAAAGCAGCGTTTCTCAAAGTGGGTGTCGGGACCCCTTTGGGGGTCGCCTAGAGCATTCCTGGGGGTCACCTAAAGACCTCTGGTGCAGGGGGTCAGGTCAGGCTTGCCAGACCTCTGGCTGTAGCTGTGTGCGCCCTGGGGCTGACTGACAGCCTCAGGGCCCAATCCTATGTATGCCTACTCTGAAATAAATCCCATTGTGTTCAGTGTGTGCATAGAACACACATTTCGTTTGTAACAATGAAAATACATCCTGCATATATTTACATTATGGATATTTACATTATGATTCATAACAGTAGCAAAATTACAGTTATAAAGTAGCAACAAAAATAATTTTACGGTTGGGGGTCCCCACAACATGAGGAACTTATAAAGGGGTCACGGCATTAGGAAGATTGAGAACCACTGAATTAAAGGCTTCAGCATGGAGTGTCTTTCCTCCAGCAGGAACAGCAGCAGCTGGCGGAGAAGAACACAGCCTCCCCGGCCCCTTTTTCTTTTTAACTCTTGCCTGCCTCCTTTCCATGATAGAGCCTCTTTCCTTAGCCTGGTGACTACAATCCTAACCATGTCTACTCAAAGGTAAGCCCTATTGTGCTCAATGGGTCTTACTCCCAGGAAACTGTCTCTAGCATTCCTCCCTTCTTTCCAGGATAGATCTTCTTTTCTCAGCCTGGTGCTTACAATCCTAATCATGTCTACTCAAAAGAAAGCCCTACCATGCTCAATGAGTCTTACTTCCAGGAAAGTGTGGACAGGGTGCATCGTCAGGGAGCTAGGCTAGGCAGGTGTACAAAGAAGTAGGTCCCATTACAGTCAGTGGGTCTTACTCGCAGGAAAGTGTGGACAGGGTGCATCCTCAGGGAGCTAGGCTATGCAGGTCTACTCAGAAGTAGGTCCCATTACAGTCAGTGGGTCTTACTCCCAGGAAAGTGTGGACAGGGTGCAGCCTGAGAGCCCAATCCTATGCATGACTACTCAGAGGTAAGTCCCATGACAGTCAATGGGGCTTACTCCCAGGCAAGTGTGGCTAGAACTGCAGCCTGAGAACCCTATCCTATGCATGCCTACTCTGAAGTAAGTCCCATGACAGTCAATGGGGCTTACTCCCAGGCAAGTGTGGCTAGAACTGCAACCTGAGAACCCTATCCTATGCATGCCTACTCTGAAGTAAGTCCCATGACAGTAAGTCCCACTAAGAAAAACTTAGATTTTTTTTTAAATAATTTTTTAAATTTTTTTTAAAATTCCCCCTTTAAATTCTCCCTGGCCTTGTCCCCTGACCCTGGCCATGCCCCTTGACCCTGCCTGGCCCTGCCCACTTCCAGGGAACTGGTTCTTGGGCCATGCTGGGCCCACCACTGATTAGGGCATGAAAATAATACACAGTACATTACAACCTGGTAGGATTAGATGATGCTTGGAAACATCTGTGCCTGGTAGTTTTAGGGTGCAATGTATAAGGTTGTGTGTATAATATTGTGATTTATTCTGTAAGAAATGATATGAGAGGAGGACCATGATGGGGTTTACACAGTGAGCTCTCACATTGGGTGATGCTCCAAATGCTGTAGTTGTGGTCATCACGAATGAAATATGATGATTCAAAACACACTGATCTGCCATACAAGGTGGTTGTAAGGTTTATTGATGCCATACATATTAAGGACGTAAGCCACATTTGGAATTTTAGAAATAAATCCAAAAGTCATGATGGGAATGCCCCAAAATAAGTAAATCAATGGGCATTCAACCCTATTTCTTCTTTTCTGGAGCCACCACTTCCCAGGCAGCTCCAAAACAGAGGAAGGAAGTTGTGCCCTGCCCGTCTTGCTCATCCAAAACATTCTTGAGAACAACATTCCCAAAGGATGCTGCAGGTGATGTCAGTGGTTTGCTGCAACCGGTTTTCTATCGGACTTTATTTATATCCATGCATTTTTAGATACACCAATAGAAGAAGCCAGTTCTCTGTACTACTTCTTTGCTTCTTTTCCTTCTTTCTGTTGCTGTCGCATGACTGGTCTTTTGCCCACGACTGCTGGCATTTTGTCTGCCTTGACTCATTCCTGATGGGGATGATTCACTTTCCACTCTCGTATATTTGTACATATGCAGTGGTGGTGCTGATTCAGCCACTGTTGAAAGGGTTTTCCTGGATGAAAGCAAGAGGACGGAGCTTTACATTCTTATGGTACAGCAAATCTATCAGACACCCGGGTGCCAGGAACCACGGTTGTTCTTGGAATGTCCCAAATGTCACACAGGGTGTTCCCTCTTGTGCTCACCCGCTGCTAAAAGTCAGGAAGGCAGACTTAAATTGGTAGGAAGTGATTGGGAAAACAGCAGGGTTGGAGATGAGAGACAAGGGTGCAATCCCAACCTTGGCCAGCACAACTCATTGGTTTTCCCATTCCTGTTGTGATGTAGGGAAACAAGAGCATATCTGTACATTGGCCTAACACTAACCCTAGGAGTGGCACAGAAGAGCCTTATAGCACTTTTGTGACACTCCCAGGCCAGCACGGGACTTATGCTGGGGCTTAAGCCAGACTAACTGGAAGTTAGGCTTGCAGCCATAGTTAATGTGCAATTTAGAATTAATATTTTCTGAAAATAACCTGCCTTGTATTGTACTTAACAGAGTTTAATCATTGGAAAAGATTGCTACGGGAGGTGGTGGATACTCCCTTGTTGGAAATCTTCAAGCAAAGGCTTGACAATCACCTACTGGACGGACTGTAGGAGGCTTTCATGCTACAGGCAGGGGGTTGGACTAGATGACCTTTTAGGTCCCTTCCAACTGTATGATTATATAAAATGAATTTGCAGAAATTCTGCTGCCTTCCAGTTTGAGACTCTTACAAATTTGCACGCTTTGGGGCTCCTGCATCATACCCAGCATTTTCCTTATATGTCCCTTGTTGTTTCCTTAATATCCAGACTGTTCTAGAGGGATGAAGAGCTTGCTCACAACTTTGAAATACTGTATTTTAGTTAATCCTCCAAAATGGTATTACTCTACTTTGACCTTCCTTGGATAATTTCTTATGCATTCAAAATCCATGTCTGCTGTTAAGAAGATGTTTTGAGGAATAATTCCAGAAACTTGCCAATAGAAGTGAAACGAAACTTTCAACAAGGCATGTAGTTAGGACTGCTTGAACTCATGGTGATTCTTTGGAGCGTGTCCTCTGCTTGGAAAACAACTCATCATTCCAATAGCCAGACATGAACAGGGCAGAACTGTTTGATACACTAAGGGCAAAATCCAGAGTAACTACAGGGAATCCTTGCTCCGGTGTAAGAACAACTTGCTCTGGATTCCAATATGAATTTCCCATAGGTTTTCAAAGGTAGTGCAGTAACTATGGGTGCAAGTAAAGTCTCTTATGTGCTCCCATAGTTACTCTGGATTTGGGGGTATGAGCACAAGTCTACTCAAAAGTAAGCCCCATTGTGTTCAACGGATCTTACTTCCAGGAAAGTGTCTTGAGGATTGCAGTCTTAGGCACAATTAATGAAAACTTTCTGGGGAGAGCAGATGAAATGCTGCAGTTAGACTTCTGTATCTATCTAGCTCTATCCATATAGCTGAATGGACTCTTCTCTGGATTCATGGACTTTTGCAAAACATAATCTATATGTTATCATGAGAAAAAGATGAGAGAGTGAATCACCTCTGGATTCTGTGGCTGTGTCTAGATTTGAACCTGGATCATCAAACCCATTACATTAATACATTATGCTGCTAGCTTTCATTGGTGATATGGATCATGAAAATTCTCTTGAAGGGAAAGGGTTGAAAAATGGTCCCCACGACTGACATGTGATGGCTCAACATTTATGTATTTATGTATGTATGTATTTACTTACTTACTTACTTACTTACTTACACTGTATTCAACAGCCCATCAAATATATTTCCTTAAAGCATTGGGTAATTAGCAATTTCCTTATTTCTATCTAGGAAGACTCCGAAGTCCATTTCCAGCAGAGGCAGTGTAGAAGGTGATGAATTGGAGCTAAGTACGTTGCACCAGTTCTTGAACTTATTCTTCTTTCTCTGTTTCTTTTACTGGAAATGTTCTGAGATGCTGCACCCACCCTGTCCTTACCTCTCTGGTGAACTTGTATGATTCAGAGGTTTGACCTGACACTGACCACCTACTTAGCCCACCATGGCCTTCCACCTTTTCAGACCCGGGATGTCCATTAAACTCAAACCTCCACCCTGGAACCCTAAGCTAGTAGTTTTATTACTTTTTTACCTCTACTAGATCTGTATTCCTTTTTCCAGAACTCTCTTCCTCTCTGTTCTTGTCCTCATTTGCTCTGCTTTTTCTTTTGTTATCTTTCCAAAAATGGTTATTGTGGCACTGCTGGTACGACCCGCTTTTGATCAATTAAGGGTCATTTCCTGAACTGTACATTTTCCATTTTTTTCCCAGTGCATGTAATTGATATTGCATAATGATTTGATTTCTTCTTTCTGCATAGTTGATGTTGAAGATGAAGCAACTGGTGAGGAGGTTTGCCCGATATTTGACATTTCTGCTCGGTGCATGCTGCAAATAACATCCAAGCCCATTGACTTCTTCCTTGCAAGAGTAAGAAACCTTTCTTGTTATTCATGCAGAAGATTCCACTAAAAAGGCAGAATGTATGTTGCCTTATATCCACTTAGACTGGTTATAATCGTGTAAGGTAAAGGAGCTCGTCAGAGAACAACATGTGTCTCAGGCAGTGACCTGGTAAGGAATTTATTGCCCAGAAAGGCATAGGAGTGGAAGGAAAACACAATCAAGGAACACCTTTTCCTTTTGTCATTGAGCCATTTCCTCCAGTTATCCTAACTAGGGGACGGGCATTCCTTTGCCATACCTTCTGTGTTCAAGGAACATAGCCCAGGAACATACCCCTTCTCTATCCGATGAACATAGCCCAAGGAACACATCACATTCCAATTTTTTCCTTCTTCCTTCCATCCTTTTGTTGCCTCCCATAAACCACTCTTGACCATACCTATTCCAAACTCTATTCCTGTCTGGGCACCAAACTCTACCTAACTTTCCTTCTCAGATAATCCCAGCAATTATTTTTTATATTGTTTTTAACTGTATTTAACCAGAAGGCCAGGTTTGAGACCCAGGTCCCCACAAGACAGGGTCAGTTCCTGTCCTTAGCCCAACTCTGCGGTGCATCTGGAACCAATCATATTGGCTCTGTCCTTCCATTGGACTATTTCAGTGGCGTGGAGAGGAGGGATTTGCTGCTTGGGTAACAGCCTATCCTCCATATTAATCTACCCAGGCCTTTGTGCTTCACATGCAACATTGAGCACGATACCATAATCTTTCAAGACTGATGGATGGATGCTGAGTTTTATTGATTGTTAGCCATCCTGGGTGCCCTTTGTAGAGAAAGGAGGAATACAAATCTAACAATAAATACATAGATTTTCAACTGAGATGCTGAGGCACATTTTTGTGCCACAGAACATCCATAGGTGACCCGCAGATATTTGGAGCATTGCGTTAAAAATTGCTTGAAAACTGATCTGGGTTCTGTGGCTCACTTTAGTCCACTTTCTGTGGGATAAACATAGAAGTGGGATAAACAGTTCATTACTACTGGCAGTTACTCTGAAAACAGAGCCACAGGATCCAGTCTCCTGGAAGTGAGAGTACAAAAGGCAAAGATCATAAAAGTCAATAAGAAGATAAGTGTTGAAAATTGCTGCCATAAACACACAGGTACCTTGTTGCTGTCTGATTTGCTGGGCAAGTCCCTGACCTCACTAGTTGGGTTGAAACTACCAGAGAGTAGCAACAAGGCAGTCACTCAGGGTGTCCTCCATCTTGCAAGGCACATTGGTGGCTTACCATGTGAGGCTTACCAGCAGTGTACAAATCTAGGCTCGCCGTTATAAACCTGGCACACTCTGGCAGCTTAACACAATTCACACCCAGTGAAGAAGCCTCCTTCCCCCTTTTGCTTATATAAAAATATAGTAATGAAAATCCCAGCAGAAGATGCAAAGCGGATATGCCGAAGAGAACGTGACTCAACCTTAGATTAATTACCCACCCCAGGGCAGCAGTTCTGTCTTTGGCAATTAAGCCTGGCATGACCTTCCTGAAGATGATTTAAGACAACTTGAGCGGGCAGGCGGGTGCCAAAGCCTCACAATGTCGCATGACACATAACCATTTGTGCTGAAAAAACATTGGAAGGAGAGGAAAAACTGACTTCTAGGTTGAAGGAGGGGGCTGTACGCAGAACTCATAAAATAAAAATTAAAAGGGCTGAATGACAGTCTCAGAAATTGGGCTGCCACTGTTGTTTCCCTTAAGATATTGCAGCAAAGATATGTCTGTGTTTTGCTTTTATGAATGTAAAAACATTTCATCATTCATATTCAATCTCTCTCTCTCTCTCTCTCTCTCTCTCTCTCTCTCTCTCTCTCCCTCTCCCTCTCTTATATTAAGGACCTAAAAGCTCTTTTGTTTGGCTCCAGCCTTGGCTGCTTCAGTGAAGAATGGCGAATCCAGAGTTTTACATTTAGTGACATCCCGCAACTGAAATATGGCATTGTACAAAAGAAGGTAACATCTACTGACTTCCCCCAGGCACCTTGGAAGTAGCGCACTGGGTGTGATCCTACTGTGTGCCAATCGCACAGAGCTGCGCAAGAGAACAGTAATATGTGGGAGAACTCCACAGGGGATTACAGTGCAGAGCTCCAGTAAGGCTGCAATCCTAAAGACATGTTCCTGGGAGTTAGGCTGCAATCCTAAACTTACTTTCCTGGGAGTAAGACCCATTGAACACAATGGGGCTTACTTCTGAGTAGAAATGGTTAGGATTGTGCTCTAAGAGTCCTAGATCCTTCCACTGAAGTCCTATGGTACATGTGATCTCTGAGGTTATAACTATTTCCAACTCAATGAGTGGACTCTTGCCTGGATTGAAGGATTCCTGCAAAACTGCCAAAGTACATCTCTGCATAGCAAAGGATTCTGGGGCACATCACTTTCATGATGCAGGATATGGCTCAGACCTTAAAAAAATATGCCCTAGAGTACACTCTGCTATGGCTATGTGATACTAAATTAGTAAAGGCTTGACAAAAGCTGCAACCCTAAAAAAACACTTTCCTGGGAGGAAGACCCATTGAACACAATGGGGCTTACTTTTGAGTAGACATGGTTAGGATTGTTCTCAAACTGCCTTTTATGGTTGCATGAAGCTGCCTTCTGATCATTTGACCACCTACTTAGTGAGCTGGTGCAGCGGATGCTACCAAAAAAAGCAGAATTAAAGCAGGGATCTCCAAACTTTTTGGCAGGAGGGCCACATCATCTCCCTGACACTGTTTCAGAGGCCAAAAAACTATTTCAAATTTGAATAAATTTACATATAAAATGTATTGGAGTGGATTACAGGGCTTGCCCAGGTGCCAGATGGAGGGCTCTTGAGGCTTGCCAAGGGCCACATCTGGCCCCAAGGCCAGGATTTGGAGACCCCTGATTTATAGTGAAGAGACTGAACTAAGGGCTTCCTGAGTTTGAATTGCACCTCTACCGTAAACTCACAAGATGGTCGCAGGTGCACCACATCCCCACACCATGCCAAAAAGCATCTGATGCAACCGATTGGTTGTGCAATCACAATTCCTTTCAGCAAAATCTTAGCAATTCACTCAAGTACAAGCGATGCACTGATGTACAAGCGCCATTGGTAAGAAGAACTGTGAATGCATATAGTCATATCCAGATTGCTTTTCTGTTGTGTTTTATCAGTGTGCCAGTGCTCCCTGGTAACATAGTTGGAGCACGTAACACAAATAAACTGAAGAAACAGAAATCTGTGGTGCGGTGTGCATGCCCAGCTTGTGCAGAATTGCAAACAGTACAGGTAGAGCCAACATCCACAGATTTTACATCCATGGATGAGGCTCAGAGCAGGTCCACCAGACTCATGTTGTGCCACCTTGGTCCCACCTGAACCCTTGGGACCAGAGCTGTGCACCAGTCCAAATGGGACCCTTGGGACCAGCTGTGCACCAGAGCTGTGCACCAGTCCAAATGACTCTTATGGCCAAAGAAATGCAACGTCTAATATCCTCCAGGAAACCAGAAGTGGCATTTCCTTGGAAGTGTAACATTGAAGTAAAATAAGTTATTTGAAATGTATGTGATAGTTGAAAAGTGAGCAAAGAATAAGAAGTTTGTAACTTTAATGAAGAACAGAGAGACCTTATCGCAAGCATTAAACGGCCCTTGTTTTCCTTCCCTCCTTGCCTTATTCTACCCTATAGGGTGGGCCTTGCGGGGTCCTGGCAGCCATTCAAGCCTATGTCCTGAAACATCTTATCTTTGGAGACAGTCACAGGAACAGCAATACGTGGTAAGTGAACATTTTCCATTCAAAATTGAATGAAAATCCCCACTATTGTCGGGAGGGGAAAAGGGGTCTTCCTGGTCTTGACCCCATTGCAGGGGATCATGCGCGGATTGACAAGCTCACGGCAACTGATTCTAATGAATATGTTAGAAATGTTCCACTTTAGATCCATTTTCTGTTTTTCCTAGCAAAATGCATGTCAGGCAGGATATATGTGTGTGTGTGTGTAAAGAAGGCTTGAACACTGCAAGGAATGTTAGTGGGAACTCTCTATCTCACAGGCATGCATGTGCCCTGTGAGAGTAATAATTCATAAAAAGCTTCCTTCTACTGAATCAGACCATTTAGTACAGCACTGCAGGGCAGTCGCCCTCCATAGATTCAGGCAGAAGATATCAGCCACAGACTCAAATACTTAGGGCAAAATCCAGAGCAGTTACGGGTCCACGCAGTTACATCACCCTCTAGTGTTATCTTATGGAAAGTCACCGTAACTGCTTTGGAGCAAAGGGCTAAATTTGACTTTAGGATATGGGCCTTACTCTGGATTGCAATATGAATTTCCCATAGGTTTTCACTAGGTGGTGCAGTAACTATGGGTGCACGTAATGTCTCTTACGTGCTCCCGTAGTTACTCAGGATTGTAGGGTTAGGGCGCAATCCAGAGTAACTATGGGGAGTCCTTGCTCCGACGTAATAACAATTTACTGTGGATTGCAATATGAATTTCCCATAGGTTTTCACAAGGTGGTGCCATAACTACGTTGACGTAAATGTCTCTTATGTGCTCCTGTAGTTACTCTGGAATATATGGATAATGCCATGGGTTGATTAAAGAAGTCTGCTTCATTGTTGTGGGCAGTTTTTTTTTATTACCCTCTTCAAGTTGTATCGAAGAGACCAAATGCCACTTTCCCCTAAAAAATAGTTTGGGGAGTGGCTGTTTTGTGTGTGCAAATGGCCAGAATACCAATAGCTGATGATCCTCAAGTGATGATTTCTCATCTTTTCAGATTTCCAGCCTTTCTTGGCTGCTTTTCATTTAAAAAGCAAACACTAACAAGACTTTTCCATGCCCAAGAGAGCTGGTCAGGCCTCAAAGTCAGCCCAAGATTGCTATATGAACTACCATTGTCTTGGTAGACACTACAATGAGAGGACAATGAAATACCATTGTCTTCTCCTCCTCTCCTCATCCAGTTTTTAATGTTTGCATCACCTCTGTGCTTCTGAGGGCTTTGCTTGCCACCCCAAAACAGAAAGGGCAGCAGTGGGTGTTAAAGGATCTTCAACATGTCATGTCAGTTTGTCGAGATGTCCAACGCCCTTCCCATCCCATGCCATACCAATGGCAGATGGAGAACACCAAAGTCCTTGCTTTCATGTTGGATGCTTTGATTTGATATATAGTTTTTTTTAACTTATTACATCTTTTACAGTCAGTGGTGGGAACTTCTCCCAGGCTTATATCTCAGGCTGCACTTTGCCATTGTCTGAAATTCAAATGGCGCCTTTCATCTAAGACACAGACAGTTCTCGGGGGATTGTGTTTTGATGTTGCTTTTTATTTCCTTCAAGAGGCAGCATCAACACCAGAAGGCTGGGATCATGGCGCAAAGCACTACCACCTCCCATATGCCAATAATGATGCCATGGTTGCTAGTTGCTACCATCAGTGGTACTGAGGGGTTAGCCCTCAGCATCCAGTGGTCAAACTATGATACCACCCATCTCAATGTGATTTTGCTTTATTCTACAACCCCCTACTTTTCACTAAAGTTTTAAGCAGCCTTTATTTAGACCAAGTTGCAGAAGCAGATAAGGATTAGGGCTGCAATTCTAAAGACCCTTTCCTGGGATTAAGACCCACTGAACACAATTGGGCTTATTTTTGAGTAGACATGGTTAGGATTGTGCTGTATGTGTTTATTTCTCCCTTTTTGTCCCCAAACAGCGAGATCCTCCAGACGTCAGAAGCTCACAGGACCAAATGCCTCACTTTGGCTCTCACTGATATTTTATGGCATGCTGGAAGCCGGGAGAAAGCAGTGGTTGTCTTGTAAGTGAAAGGCATGTTCCAAAAGACTTGGAAAAGTTTCCTGGTATAAGGGATATGGTCAGATTTACTTCCGTCCACTTATGGCACTGTTTCTTAAACGGAATTCCAGATAAACCCAGAACTTCTCCAGAACATGTTACACAATCCTAAAGAAGAGAATGAATCACAGTGGACAAACCAACCTACTCACTCATGGTCTCCTGCAGAACACAGACATGTGGGGATGTTGCTCATTTTAATCTTCCCACTCAGCATACATACTGTATACACTTATTTTGAAAAATATGATGAACAACTTTTCAGTGCTGTTGTGTGTCCAAGACAGTTCAGAAGTGTTCATCAAATGCCAAGCGGAGAATTCCAAAGTACCGATGCTGCAGGGAAAACAGTCTGGCCAGTCCTTTACCTGGACCAAGTATGTGCTAAGAAGATGTCCAGGAACCACGTGCAATTTGTGAGGATTCCATATAGACCCCTTGAGGTCCCCTGACTGATGAATCAGCATAGAAATTATTCCCTGCAGGCAGAAAGTTTGTAAGCAGGAATGCCACTGAATGGAAGAAACCTTCAGGGCTAACTAGAAGTCTTAAGTAATGTAAACATAATGCGACCCTGGGGTTTGAGAGTGTTTTTTATAAAAAGCATGCAGTGCGCAGCACACAGAATAGTCTGACACCACACTGAGGATTGGGAGACTTTGTTCTCACCGTGGTTCTAATTCAAATCAAGCTCCCCTGCACTATTTTTAATTTTTTTTTTTGGGGTGGGGGCATTATTTAAACCCAGTTTAGAGCATTCCCTATGCACTATTTATATAACAAAGACCATCCCTACAATCCAGAGCAACTACGGGAGCATGTAAGAGACATTATTTGTACCCGTAGTTACTGTACCACCTAATGAAAACCTATGGGAAATTCATATTGCAATCCAGAGCAAATTGTTCTTACACTGGAGCAAGGACTCCCTGTAGTTGCTCTGAATTGTGCCCCATGACTTACATAACTTATGACATGTAGTTTGGCCCTTAATCAATTAATTCATTAATAGCTTTTGCCAATTGATTATTTCACACATGGTGGCAGCACACTTCCTTGTTTTTAAACCATGCCCATATGTGCCATGTTCTCATGCGGGAGTGAAAGCTTTTTTCTAAGCTGGCAGTTCTGTCACCTGGCATCTTCACAGGTACTTCTATGCTTAGAAATATGCTTATAGAATCATAGAATCATAGAGTTGGAAGGGACCTAGTAGGTCACCTAGTCCAACCCCCTGCCTGCAGCAGGAATTCCCCCTAGAGCATCTCCAACAGGTGCTCATCGAGCCTCTGCTTGAAGATCCCCAGTGAGGGAGAGTCCACCACCTCCCTTGGCAATCTCTTCCACTGCCGAACCGCCCTCACCGTCAGGAATTTTTTCCGGATTTCCAGCCGGAATCTCCTCTCTTGCAGTTTGTACCCATTGGTTCTGGTTCTGCTTTCAGAAGCAGCTAGGAACAAATGAGCCCCTTCCTCCCTATGACAGCCTTTCAGGTATCTGAAGAGGGCAATCATGTCTCCCCTCAGCCTCCTCTTCTCCAGGCTGAACATCCCAAGTTCCCCCAACCTTTCCTGGTAGGGCTTCCCTTCCATCCCACTGATCATTCTTGTCGCTCTCCTCTGGACTTGCTCCAGTTTGGCTGCATCTTTCTTCAAGTGAGGTGCCCAGAACTGAACACAGGACTCAAGGTGAGGTCTCACCAATGCAGAATAAAGAGGAACTAGAACTTCTCGTGACTTGGAAGCTCCAGTCCTCTTAATGCAGCCTAAAATGGCATTTGCCTTCTTTGCAGACACATCACACTGCTGACCCATGTTCAGCTTGTGATCCACGGCGACTCCAAGATCCCGCTCACATGTTGTGCTGCCAAGCCAAGTAGCCCCCATTTTATACCTAGGTTTTTGGTTTTTATTGCCTAAGTGCAGAACCTTCCACTTCTCCCTGTTGAAATTCATTCTGTTTGTTACAGCCCAGGATTCCAGTTTATCCAGATCCTCCTGGAGGTTTCTCCTTCTTCTGATGTGTTTGCTACTCCTCCCAGTTTGGTGTCATCTGCATATTTGATCAGGCTCCCCCGTATCCCTTCCTCCAAGTCATTGACGAAAATGTTAAAGAGAACCGGTCCCAAGACAGAGCCTTGGGGGACCCCACTAGAAACGGACCTCCAGGTTGACACAGAACCATTTACTAAAACCCTCTGAGTGCGGCCATCAAGCCAGTTGCAGATCCACCTAACAATTGCCCCATCTAGCCCATATTTTTCCAACTTCCTAATTAAAATGTCATGTGGGACTTTGTCAAATGCTTTGCTGAAGTCAAGATCAATGACATCCACAGCATTGCCATGTCCAGTAAGCTCGTAACCCGATCAAAAAAGGAGATCAGATTTGTCTGGCAAGATTTATTCTTGGTAAATCCATGCTGGGTTGTTTTGATCACTGAGTACTTGTCTAGATGTGCACAAATTGTGTGTTTTATTATTTGCTCTAATATCTTGCCCGGGATTGAAATCAAACTGACTGGTCTATAATTTCCCGGGTCTTCTTTCTTCCCCTTCTTAAAAATTGGGACTACATTCACCCTCTTCCAGTCCAGTGGCACTTCTCCACTCCTCAGGGATTTCTCAAAGATGATCGACAGAGGCTCTGCAAGGACATCTGCTTATTTTAATGCTTTCAGTCAGTGTAACTGAGAAATCAGTTATACAGGCAGCGTTATTTCATACAACTATTCACTGCAACCCACTGAATTATATCAAACCGTTACAAAGTGTGAACTTTCTCTCTCCTGGAAAGGTGTAAAAAATAATCAAATAGAACAACAGACATCTCCTTGGCACCTTTTGGCATGTCTTGGGATCGGTTGTGGTGCCATTTCCAAGTCACTCCTTGCGCTGACTGTCAGTGCCAGGGGAGCTTGTCATACCTGGGATTTTCCCTTTGCTTTATCTTCTCTAAGGATATAAGGAACTGCCTTGCACTGATCTCCTCTATCTCCTCTGACTGGCAGTGAGCATTATGCAGGGTTTCAGACATAGGCTGTTTCCCAGCTCCGTTCCTGGAGGAGCCAGGCACAGAATCCACGGCCTTTTTCCTTTTTAATATTTTCAACCCACTTAGGGTTGCCATAATTCTCTTCCATAAAAACAGGACAGGATCCTCTGTCTCATTTGCCAGTAACGCAATTCCCCAAAATGGGGACTGTCCTTATTTTTTTCAGGATATATGGCAACCCTAACCCCACATCATCTGTCTCTGACAGGGTGACCAAAAGATCTTACATGAACCAGCAGAAACAAATAAACACTGAAACAGTAAGATCATAACTGAAAACAACCAGCACAACAGACTGAGCTTAACACAACAGACCCATTGCAAAGGGCTTAATTTGACTTTAGGATAAGGCCATAGTGGCTCCTTGATGAGCACATTCGGCATCCAATGGCACATTTTTACTCGCTGCTTGAAGATGCTCCATGATGGTCTTCTAAGACAGTGAGATCAAAAGTTATTTCCCGCAAGCTGTGGCATGTTAAATGATATAAAGCAGCAGAGGGTATATCCCAATGATGGTGCCTGTAAAGAAAACCAGAGGACCAGAACCACTTGACCCCAGAGTTTACACACCTCTGCTCTTCTCTCTGTAGGTGTACAGGAACAGATCAGTTCACTCCAGCAGGAAAATACAAAGCAGATGGGATCATGGAAACGGTACTCTTGTCTTCAGCCTTTTATTCATTTTTTTGCCCTTTCCCATGTTTGCATGAACATTGTGGGGCAGAGCTGACGATGTCCCAGTTGCGCGTATGTGGAATTTCTGCAGCCTTTGAAATTCAGTGCATCTCGACTAACCATCAAGCAAGGAAAGCATGCGTCTAGCCTACCTTACTGGTTCTTGAGAAGGACTGAATGTTGTGTGGTCAAGCCAGAGAAGTCAGAACAAATTGGAACAAGGCTTTGGGTTTAATGATTTAATGATTGAGAATCTTCTGGATAGGTGGGCTGGAAAGGGCATCCTTGTGTGCATGTAGGGCTGGAATCCCCCAGTTCTGTCCCAAAATAGGCCCACCACAGTGCATTCACTCCTTCCCTACATGTGAGATGGAAATGCATGTAACTAGTATTATGCCTTGTTGTTGCTGCCCCAGATGGCTCTGATGGTGAAGGGGGAGGAGATGCTTACATGTGGCATCTGGTGTAATTCGGTCCCCTGGCTATGCTACTGCCACTACATACTACAATGCTACTACGCTACCGACCTGATGCCAGCCTTTCTTTGCTGTCATCAGGACACTGTTACACCAATTTTTGCTTAAGATATCATTAATCAACTGAGGGGGCTACTGGACGATTGCGCATTGCAGAGCCAAGGCCTTCCTGCTGAGCTGGAGGGGGGCAGAAGTACAGAGACAAGACCAGACTGGTGCAGAACTGGAAATGCATTTATTCTTGCGGAATGAACTTCATAAAAAATACAACACATTTTAATTAAAATCTGTCTCAGGGGAACCGTAGCAGATAATGTTCCATTTCTTCCAAGAACATCTTTCTCAGCATGATGCCCAACTTCACTGCAGCCTCTGTGTTGAGGTCATAATCCAAAATGTGGATGCAAATGGGTGTACCCACACTGTCTTGAGCCCGGGTAGGCAGGTGGTAGAAAGAGATATACTGATGGGTCTGCTCGGGGTGGTTTACAGTTGATTAGCTGGGCTTCCAGATCTCTTGTAATAAATGCAATAACTTAAAAGTCTCCATTTCTATCCCAATGATGGACACAATCCAGAGTAACGACGGGGAGTCCTTGCTCCGGTGTAAGAACAATTTGCTGTGGATTGCAGTATGAATTTCCCATAGGTTTTCATAAGATGTGCAGTAACTATGGGTACACGTAATGTCTCTTACATGCTCTCGTAATTACTCTGGATTGTAGGGTAAGCCACTTTAATAAAGAAAGCAAAACCATGGGTGTAAAACATCTGCAGGCCAGATGTGGCCCCGGGAAGCAATTTCTCCAGCTCCCATTATAATAGGGTTTTCCTAGCATGATAATTGGGATTTTTCATATATTAAAACATGAACAAGATTTGCATATTTTCTTTACTGCCATTTGCAGCTGATGAGTTTCTGTATGAGAACAAAGTGATTATTTCTGGACATCGTCCTCTTAATGTCACTTTCTGCTTAATGACAGAAAGAACCTACAACTCTTTTTCTTGCTGCAAGGAACCCACAATCCCTATGCAAACCTACTCAAAAATAAGTCCCAATGAACTCAATGGAACTTACTTCCAGGAAAGAGTACCTACAATTGCAGTGTCAAAACCCTTGTCCACCAGGTTCTGTAATCTCCCTGTCACCAGTACAAGGTTCTCCATTGAAAATAGCAGCATGTGACTGCCTTCCTTTGGGGTAGTGGTAGACATGTATGACGGTTGCCAAAGGGTTACCAACATCGTCCTTTGATGTTCACTTTTTCTCACGTGAATTTAAACCGCCAATTCTTTTTTTCACAGCTTATGTTGCACACTGTCACAAACCATGAAGACTTGCTGAAGTTTCTGCAACAGAATATTTCCCAGGTGACAAAACTTGGCTTGCAGGCGGGATCTCCTCATTTAGTTGTGTGACACTTTCTTGGCACAGCCGATGCAAAAGTATTGAATGCGTCTTAATTTGTTGGGTTTTTCTATGCCCTTTCCATCACCATGGTTAGACTAGAAGAGTGAGGGCATAATCCTAACCAATTTAGGACAGCATACCTCTCCTGTCTGTCCATTCCTATGGCGGTGTGGGAAGGCCAGCACATATCTGTGCACTGGTTTAACCCCCCCCCCCCCGCCGCCCCTAGAGGGCACAGAACTGCCTTACGACACTTCTGTGACATCGCCAGGCCAGCACAAGACTTGTGCTGGGATTTATGCCAGCCTAATTAGGGTTAGGATTTCAGACCAAGAGAACTTGATAGTGTTCTTCAAGTGCACACAGGACTGTTACATGGAAGATTACTAAAGATTTGTTCTCTGATGCTGTAAAATGTAAACTGGATCTAAGGATATTATGGTTGGGTGTCAGGAAAAAAATTTTAATTGTTAAAGTGGATCTAATTACCAAGAGAAAGTTCTCATTTGTTGGAGGGTTTCAGGTTTAGGCACAACAGGAACCTTTGGAGATGCTATGGAGAGAATTTTTCTGCTTTAAGCAGGGGGTTGGACTAGATGGCCTTAAAGTCATGCTCAACTTTATGATTTTTTAAAATCTGTATTTTTCGTATAAAGTAGGTTAGTGTACTGAACAAGCCTCTGAACAACCCTAAAATAAGTTATGGGTGAAAATGGTTGGAATCTGCCTCCAACGTTCTTGCTTTGAAAAGGCAATATAGAAATGTTTCTAACTCTACAATCCAGAGTAACTACGGGAGCACATAAGAGACATTTACATCAACATAGTTATGGCACCACCTAGTGAAAACCTACTGGAAATTCATATTGCAATCTAGAGTAAATCGTTCTTATGTCGGAGCAAGGACTTCACGTAGTTACTCTGGATTGTGCCCTTAATTAAGCAGCATTTAAATTAAATGTTTTTTTAAATTATAGAAATGGTTTTAAATTAAATTAATAGATATGTGAAACTGCCTTCTCACAAATTAATATCTTGTCGTTCTCCCTTCCCCCCCCCCCTTAGTTGGAAGCCGGTCCATACGGATGCATTCTTTTTACATTGTCTGTGATATTATCAAGATCCATCGATCAGTGAGTACACCCATGCTTATTTCTCAGAAACACCATTGACTCCTAAGACCTGGTATATATTTGTAAAATGTATGGCACGGCCAGAATTTCAAAGCATGCTTCAGCTTACCACAAATGGAATTCCTCATGTCCGGGTTTCTCTGAAGCTAAAGTTTCCCAGTGGGCACGTCTGTGTTCATTTTTGCTGATTCAGATGCATGCAAGCAATGTATATCATCCCTGCAGTCCATGTGCATGGAGATGTTCTGTACATCCTTGAAGCATACTGCTCCATCATGTCCAAGGGGGATCATGATTAGGGCTGCAATCCTAAAGACACTTTCCTGGGAATAAGACCCATTGAACACGATGGGGCTTCCTTCTGAGAAGATATGTTTAGGATTGTGCTCTGAGTTGTTTACTAGTATACATATATACATTTGCAGTGTGTGTGACTTCTTCTTAAGCCAGTGATTCCCAAATTGTGAGTTGTGACTCCTTGGTAGGTTTGCCATATGTCCTGAAAAATGGACAGTCCTGATTTTGGGGGATTGTGTTCACGTACTGGCAAATGAGGGACAAGTCTTGATTTTGTGGAAGAGAATTATGGCAACCCTACTCCTTGGGGATACACGGAAACCAACCAGGGGAGCTATATAACAGTGGCATATCTAGAGAGGGTGCAAAGCACTACTTTTTCAGAAATCTCACCAGAGCTTGCAAGGGGCCCCCTCTCCCTCTCCTTTGAAGCCACTCCAGGCAGTGGGAGAAAAATATAGGTTTTTACCTTTTCTCTAGGTCTTTTCTGGCTTTAGTTTTGTTCCCACCATCTGGAAAGAGTCTGAAGGGAGGTGAAGGGACCCCTTGCATGCTTCAATGAGGCTCCATGCAAAACACAGAGCTTTGCACCCCTTCTATCTAAGCCATGGCTGCAGAACCTCCACCAAAAAACTTACCATTATATACAATGTATAGGATGTTAGCCTTAATCAGGAGCAGCAGCCAGTGGCACCAGACCAAAAAGTTTGGAAACCAGTACGTTTACACACAGGCATCCTCTGGAGGTTATGCCTAACCCGCAGAACAGCAGAAAGACTTTCACACATGGGAGTTATGGCTACAACCTAGAGTAACTACGGGACCTTTTACACCGATGTAATTACAGTGCCACCTATGGGAAACCTATGAGAAATGCATAGAGCAATCCAGAGTAAGTGCCTCTTACGTCTTCCTGTAAGTAACAGGATTGCAGTAACCTAGATTGTAGTTACTCTGGATTGTATAAAGCCTAGATAGGATCATAAGAAACGCCTCCATTGGATCTGGCCAAAAGCCCATCTAGTCCACCTTCCAGTATCACACAGCGGCCCTCCAGATGCCTCAGGGAACACATACGACACCTGCATCCAGGAACCCTTCCCTGTGTGTAACCTGTGATGGTCCCCTCCTCTAGGAATTTGTCCAATGCCTTCTTAAAGGCATTATACTGATCATACTATCAGTCACAATTCCTTCCGAAAGTCTGCATAACTCTTGCAAAAGTGTGTTTATAGTGAGAAAACAGAAGGTGGGGAGTCCGGGAAACTCACCAGTAGTTGGTGAGAGGAGGAGAGCAAGCAAGCTGGACTACCCACTGCTTATCTTTTGTTTGTGTTGAGCAAGCTTAATGAATTTATTCCTTATCATTCAAGGGAGTGAAATGTGGCTTTTTAAGCTGTGCTGGACAGCAGTTAACACAGAACAGGCTTTTCTTTTTCATGTGTGTTTTAATGTATAAATGTCAGAATCTTCCCTGTCAGGTTGGACAAATGATAGAAGGCAAGACTTCTCCCTCTTGTGCGGAAATATATACCACTAAAAGCACAACTCTGTGAGTGTCTACCAAGAAAGCAAATCCCACTGTGCTTAGTGGGCTTACTCCCAGGAAAGTGAGTCTAGGATAGGTTGCCATATGTACTGAAAACCAGGGACAGTCCCAATTTTGGGGGACTGTGTTCACATGCTGGGAAGTGTGACAGAGGGGCCAGTCCTGATTTTGTGGAAGAGAATTATGGCAACCTTAGTATAGGAGCAAAGGGCGCAATCCAGAGTAACTACGGGGAGTCCTTGCTCCGGTGTAAGAACAATTTGCTCTGGATTGCAATATGAATTTCCCATAGGTTTTCACTAGGTGGTGCAATAACTACAGGTACACATAATGTCTCTTACGTGCTCCCGTAGTTACTCTGGATTGTAGGGAAAGCCTGAGTTTTTTGGTTCAGGATTGTAACGGGCAGCAATTCAGCACAACAGTTGTTGTTTGGAATGACAAGGTTAGGGGAGCCAAGTGGAAGTTGGAAAACCAGGCCCCTTTCTGGAGTGTCAGAGCATGTAAGAGGGCTTGCTTATACAGCGCATTGTGGTACCTTCAGTACCTAACACACACACACACACACACACGCACACACACACACACACAAACAAACCATTGCCCAAAGTTGCATTACTGTATCAGGAATACCCAGACAAAAGCTGGGCCCAGTGGCATAGCTAGAGGGGGTGCAAAGCACTCAGTTTTGCAGGGAGTCTCGTGCGGTGTGCAAGCAGCCCCTCCTTTTGGCATTTGCCTCCATTTGCTCTCCCCACTCAGAATTGCTCTGAAGTGTAGAAGGGCTGCTTGCACACCACAGTGAAGCTCCCTATAAAACTTAATGCTCTGCACCCCCTCCACCTATACCACTGCCTGGGCCTGTTTGGGGTACAAAGCACCACCAGGCTGCAGCATGTCCTGAAGTGTCATTGACAGGCCCTTTTTCTGACCTCCCTGCCTTGCCTTGAATGTCTCCCCTGTGGGTTAAAGTCTGTTTTTACTAACATTTTACTAACATTTGACTAAAATGGAAGTAGATGTGTCTACTTCCACATCCCCCCAAAAGTTTTAAAAGTTTCTTTTCAAAGTTTCCCTTCTGTCGTGGTTTTTGAAAACTTTGTATCCCAAAGATGCAAACTGACTTTTGAAAGAAAAACCCATTAAAAAGCAAAAAAGTAAACAATAGCTTGAAGAAAACATCCCCGAGTTTCTGTAACACTGAAGGTCAAGGGAAGGCTGTTTGGTCCATTAAGACCAATCTATTCTAATCCATGGAAAGTGTGACTCGGCCCTAATGCGTCCCTTCCCATTACCGCGACCTCAGCTTTTCAGGAGCAAGGCCTTTGTGGCCTCTCTTACCTTCCCGAAAATATGGCCCGTTCCCTACTGAATTGAGCTGTTTCTGTTACATCGCTTAGTGCTTTGTTTGTTAGTCTGATGCAGGCTGATTAGAGTGCATTTTAATGACCTGTACAGTATTTTTCCTCAATCCAAACTCTTCTCCGAACCCTCAAATTGCCATTTTGGGTGGGTTATGAGACTAGTGCTGCAATCCTAAAAACACTTTCCCGGGAGTAAGACTTATTGAACACAGCGGGGCTTGCTTTTTAGTAGACATGGTTAGGACTGTGCTCTACCAAATATGGACAAAATCCAGAGTAACTTCGGGGAGTCCTTGCTCCAGTGTAAGAACAGCTTACTCTGGATTTCAATATGAATTTCCCATAGGTTTTCACTAGGTGGTGCAGTAACTATGGGTGCACGTCAAGTCTCTTACGTGCTCCTGTAGTCACTCTAGATTTGGGGGGTTGTTGATCTTCGAATTGGGAGGTCATAACATTGTGCAAGCTGTAGGCTTGACCCAGAAATGCAGGGGAAGGAGATGAGAAGAAGGCTGGGTCTGAGATCCCCCCAATCTTTGGATCTTGTTCATTTTATGGATAGACAAAAATGGTACATACAGTATTTTATGGGTATGCACATGAAATGGAGCGAAGTGGAGGGTGAGTTTTGATGCGGAGTAGTGATGTTGGCTGGCTGGGGCCATTCTTTTTCCCACAAGGTACAAGTTCAAGGACTGGAATAATTAATGGTACTAATTGCTTTTGTGATAATACCACATGAATTCTGTGGAGCCTTGAAGGGGGGAAAAGGAACAGCAGTGTCATCATCAGCATCATCAAAAGGGAGGTGGTGGACTCCTCCTCACTGGGGATCTTCAAGTAGAGGCTCGATGAGCACCTGTTGGAGATGCTCTAGGAGGATTTCCTGTTACAGGAAGGGGGTTGGACTAGATGACCTATTGGGTCCCTTCAAACTGATTCTATGATCATCATCAGTGTAATCATCTCCCCATGCTTGGAATGGCTTCAGAGGGGAGGGACCCCTTGCAAACCTCCCTCCAAAGCTCACTGCTGTGCCCCTCTCTAGCTACGCCACCGCCTTTAGCTGGATGGAGCTTCTCTTGAGGAGTTCTTCACCTCCAAACTGCAGCCATTAATGGTGGCACACAGACATCAAGGCAGAATCTATCTGCCTCCATGGCCCTTTCCTAGAAACCTCCCTTGTAATTATTTGAGACCTTTTTTCCTTCCTTCCAACCCGTGTTCTATTTCTGTAGCTGCCTCGTAATTGTATGTTTTGCTAATGTTAAGTCTGTTGCCATGAAGAACGAGCGTGAGGTCATCCCATGGAGTATTAAGCTGTGCCACATGGAAAGGAGCTATGAGAGTGCCAGACCTCCTTCCAAATACACACATGCATATGCACACTCACAACACACACACACAATTTAATTTTTTTTTAAAAAAGGAAAAAAATCAGCAAGCACCGGGGTTATCTGCAGTTAAAAAGTGAATGAGGTTGATTTTGAATGTATGTGTTTGTTGCTTTGGGGTTGATGTAAGGCTAAATTTAGGATTTTATTCCCAAAATAATTTTAGTCAGTAGAAAGCTACCCCTGTGGCAAAGCACCTCTTGGTCTCAGGTTCAGCACTAGGCTGCAGTCCTATTCATACTTTCCTGGGAGTAAGTGCCACTGAATATAATAGATGAATTTACTCACTTCAGACTACACAGTTATAGCATTATGATGATTGACCTGTTAAGCCACTATCAACTGGAGCAGGCAGCAGCGAGATAAGCCACTGTCCCAATGTGAAAGAGCTTCAAAGGGTAAAATCCAGAGTAACTACAGGGAGTCCTTGCTTCGGAGTAAGAACAAGTTACTCTGGATTGCAATATGAATTTCCAATAGGTTTTCACTAGGTGGTGCAGTAACTACGGGTGCACGTAATGTCTGTTACGTGCTCCCATAGTTACTCTGGATTGTGCCCATAGTTTCCATATGAATATATGTTCTCTGGGTGGTGGTAGGATCTTATTTGGAAGCGTCAGTCTTAAAAAAGTCTGGCTGCTGTGCATGTACTAATGACGGGCTCAGAAGGAGGAATTGCAAGCAGTACAGCCCAAGCAAGCTGTAAATCTTTGGGCCACATCCTTGATGGTGAATTTCCTCACAAGTACAAATGATATGAATTGCAGATGTTTCTTCTCCCCGACCGTCTCAGGCACGGTGTGCAAAATTCCCATACAGTTTGCACCCCAAGGATGGAATTGGAACTTCCTGCTTTTGTCCAAGCAGCATGTCCCACAGCCCCTAATTGACGCATGTGGCATTGCTCACTGGTCTAAGCGAAGACTGCGGGATTTCCTATGTATGATTGTGACCGGTAGCCAGAGATGGTTTTTATCGATGCTCTGTGAATGAGTCAACCTCTTACTTTTCTGCATTTCATCTCCATCTTCTGATTCAGTCTTAGAAATCCTTTTATATTTATGAGCGATAAACGCAATAAACTCTTTTGATTCTTTTTCCGATTACCATTGGAATCTTACTCTTTATACCGAAATCAACCCTCTAATTCAATGGCTTAGCTAACAGGGGTGCAGAGCACCAAGTTTTGCAGGGAGCCTCACCCTGGCGTGCAAGCAGCCCCTCGCTTTTGGAGCCATTCCAAGTGGTCAGTTCCAAACCCTCACTAGCTACTCCAACTGCTCTGATTACCCTTAACTTGTGGCTAAGGTGGCACAAGCAGTTAAGACGCTGTGCCTGTTAACCAGCAGGCCAGGGTTCGAGACCCGGGTCAGCCCCACAAGACTGGGTGAGCTCCTGTCCTTAGCCCAGCTCTGCAACGCCAGCTGGATCCAATCGTATTGGCTCTGCCTTTACATTGGACTAATTCAGTGGTGTGGAGAGGGGGATTTGCTGCTTGGCTAACAGCCTATCCTCCATAACAATCCAACCCAGGCTTTCGTGCTTCACATGCAGCGTATACGGCGCCGAGCACGATACCAGAGTCTCTCAAGACTGACAGAGGCCTGCTGTTGCAACTTCTGAAATGTTGTGTTGAAACTTTTGGGGTTCAGTCTTAACTGATTTTCAAGCTGTAAGGATAATACAACAAGGACAGCACAATACAAACATTTCCTTGCCTTGAGGAGGCCTCAATGACTGCCCCCAAATGCAGGACCCAGCTATGCCAGTGCTGAAAAATTGGTTAGGTCTGTACCCTCATTTGGCATGGAAGGAGCAACCAAGAGGTTTCTGTAGGCTCATTCCTGGAATCTGATGTGATTTTGGTTTGGGGGTTTGCTTGTTTGGTTTTTGATACAGAAAAATACAGATCTGACTTTAGATGAGGATTTTCTGTCAAATCCCACTTAAAGTACTCAAATTCCCCCCCCCCCCATGCCTTGATTTCATTGTTGCAAATATTTTAAATTGTGTGGTTTTCTTATTTATTAGTCTGAACAGAAGTAAAATGATAAAAAAAAGGTTTGGAGTGGACCATTAAAAATGCCCTTTTGCTGTACTTGTTTGCTTATCATAGGATGCTGTGTCCTCACAACAAAACCTGAGAGCAGTTTCCCAGCCACAGAACTTGGCTGGGATCCAAAAACCTACATAAGGTGTATCCAAGACCCTTTATGGGCACTTACTTGACTTTTTTCCCTTTTAATGGTCTCTTTTAGGCCAAACTACATTATTCCAGTTCTGTGATTAAATCATATTGTAAAAAAAAGTCAAATCACCATCCTGAGCTGAGAAGAGGAGGCCTTTCAGTGCAATCCTAAGCATGTCTACTCAGAAGAAAGTTCCATTGTGTCCAGTACTTACTCCCAGCAAAGTGTGGTTAGGATTGCAGCCAATATCACACACCAAGGCAAAGGGAAGGGCAAAGAACATTGTTTGAAAAGTATAAGACCCAAGCTGGCATAGTCATCTGTACTTTATTTTCAACCCCCTATATTTATTGCAAATCATATTTTTGTGGGTCATTACTGTGCACTTAACTCTATATTTTCTTCACTGGGGAAAGAAACTTGTATATAGTTTCAGAGAACTTTCTCGAACCATAAGAGTTGTGAGACAACATTAATAAACCTTTATCTCTCTCCCCAGAGTCCGTAGAGATTTTGACGTGTTCACAAACTGCTTGATCGGTGCACATGGATACTGCACACAGGTAAATAAGATCGGAGACAAAAAGCTTGTTCCAACATGTAGCGTCTCAATAAAACAAAAAAATAGACGGTAGCACTTTTAGAAGTGCTTTATAGAGTTCCAGACCATAAGCCGAAAAAGTCTCCTCCCCAAGGAGCTTACAAATTACATTTGAGAAATGGAGAACACAACTAAGGATTACAAGAGGAATGACTAAGATGAGGTTGATCTGAGCAACCCGAATGGCCAAGATTTTAATTAACTAGCCCTACAATCCAGAGTAACTACGGGAGCACGTAAGAGACATTACGGGTACCTGTAGTTACTGCACCACTTTGTGAAAACCTATGGGAAACTTATATTGCAATCCAGAGCAAATTGTTCTTACATCGGTGCAAGGACTCCCCGTAGTTACTCTGGATTGCGCCCTTAGTTATATCTGGAGATATGGGAATCGGAGGATTCCACTAAATGCCTTTCAAAAAGTTGGATCTATTGAGAAACTGGAGGGAAGATAGTGCATGTTTAGAGAGGGAATTTTAGGTATCAAGAGTAACAAAGCATGGAGAGCAGGAAAGTCTAAGATGTCTGAGGAATAAAAAGGTTTAGTGGTTAAAGGGTTACACTGTATAATCAGGGGCAAATATGGAGCAGGCCTCAGTCTTCAAAGACTATGGTATGGTGCTCGGTGCTGCAAACGCTGCATGCGAAGCACGAAAGCCTGGGTTAGATTGTTATGGAGGATAGGCTGTTACCCAAGCAGCAAATCCCCCCTCTCCACGCCACTGAATTAGTCCAATGGAAAGGCAGAACCAATACGATTGGATCCAGCTGCGTCGCAGAGCTGGGCTAAGGACAGGAGCTCATCCTGTCTTGTGGGGCCGACCCAGGTCTTGAACCCTGGCCTGCTGGTTAACAGGCACAGTGTCTTAACCACTTGTGCCACCCACAGCCTTAGGGACAAATATAAGATGGGGCTAAATGGGAGACAAAAAAAAATTAGGATGCAATTTGTGGTGGAGGCTCTAATAGATCCTGCCTTTAGAATATGCTGAAAGGCCATCTATGATCCACAGCAGCTCCCTACCCCGAGGCCAAGGTGGCAGTCCTGGAATGATGAAGTTTATGATGATGTTCATCTTGGCATGCAGCCCTGCACCTGCAACCAGTGTTGTCTGGGTCCAGCCCTTCCTCAGTGGCCTGTTTGTTCTGTTGCAACCAGGAACTGATCAACCTGTTGCTGACTGGCAAAGCTGCATCCAACGTTTTCAACGACAGGGTCGAGCTGGACTCTGGAAACGGCAACATCACCGTCTTAAAGGGGGTCTCCAGCCGTAGTGAGGTGGGCCTGCTGTCCCTCTTCGAACACTATGAAGTGTGCCAGGTACGGTTTCAACCAGCACTGAAAACAGATGATTGCTGGGAAAACAATATTGTGCATGTGAAGAAACCATGTGCAGGTATGTGCACTTTTCCCAAAAAACACCTCCCTGACCCCACTTCTCCCAGTGAATAGCTAATCAGTTTTGAGATGTTTTATTACAGCCGTTCTCTTAGACATTGCCTCTTAACCAACAATAGAGATTTGATTCCTATGGGTTCCTTCTTTTTTATTGGTTTGTAATTTTCTGTTTTGTATTTTGTATCAGAATCTTATTTAGGTGCCATGAATATCTGCATCAGAAAAACTGGGTCTAAATTTGGGAATAAATGGCCAAACCTATAAACTCCTGAAAGATCCCAGGATCCCAAATGACTTCAAATAATGTCATATGTGGTAGTCCACAGCATTGTTACGACACAGAATCCATAGGAAATGGGACTTCTTATGAGGAACAGCTCTTAATCAATTGCAGAAATCCTGACAGAGAAGGAACACCAATTACGCCCGTCTTCCTCAGCTTGATATGCATTTTGATTTAGAACATCTGTTGCAAGTGGGAGGTTGCAAAAGTCAATCAGTTCCATAAGGTTCCCGTCTTTTAGTGCTGGTACAGAAGCAAGGCTGACCATTTCCTTTCACTCTCCACTGGTATGTCTGGAGAATCTCAATACGCTGCATGCAAAGCATGAAAGCCTGGGTTAGATTGTTATGGAGGATAGGCTATTGCCACTGAATTAGTCCAATGGGAAGGCAGAGCCGATATGATTGGATCCAGCTGGCGTCACAGAGTGGGCTAAGGACAGGAGCTCACCCAAGCTTATGGGGCCGACCCGGATCTCGAACCCTGGCCTGCTGGTTAACAGGCACAGTGACTTAACCATTTGCGCCACCCACAGCCCTGGAGAATCTCAATAGTAACTCTTTGAGCAGTTGGTGTTCACACTGGCAGTACCGGGAACAAAAAGGAGTCCCAACATTTTGTAGTGATCTTCTCCCCAGCTTGGGATAACCTCCAAGCATCGCCAGAGTTTCAATAAACAAACAGATTCAGCCTGCAGCTTTGTGGCTTTATAAGTGGCAACTGAAACCAGGCATGGAAAAATAAGCAGAGAAAGATGTTAGGGGCGTGTATATGTGTCCCTAGACATACTATTAGTGAATACAGAATGACATGAAATGTCCATTTGGTTTTTCCAAAACTTGCATGACTGTTTCTACTCTTATTTCTGCTTCTGTCCTGGCATTAGCTAGAAGGTGTCAAAGTATGCTGCAATCCTAACTTACATTTAGGCTGGCTTAAGCCCTGGTCTAAGTCCTGTGTTGACCTCAAGGTCTCAAGGACACTTCTGCCCCACTCCTGGAGGGGTTAGCCCAATGCACAGGCATATACCATACCATTAAGGAAAAGATTGGCCAGGTGAGTTAGGCTGGCCTAAATTTCTTAGGATCGCACCCTATGTTTTGTAGGGTGTAAGGGGACCGTTCTGTTCTCCTTCAGAGCCATTTCAGGTGGGGGGAAGAGCAAAAGGGAGGCTTTCATACTGGAAATCTGTATAGGTACTTTCAACTGGATCCTGCAATGAGGTAAATAGATTTATCAACAGTAAATCCTTCCAGCTTAAATTTAGCCATGGCATTAAGAGGAAAGAAGATAAAATTAACATTTGTGCATTTTATCCCGAGACTGAAAAAATATGGTTTCATGGCCATCCGTTACTGTCAACATAAATAAAACTTCTTTTAAGAATTCTTAACAGAAAACAGGAAAAATCCCAGTTTGCGTAACCCTACAATCCAGAGTAACTACTGGAGCACATAAGAGACACTGTGTGCACCCATAGTTACTGCGCCACCTAGTGAAAACCTATGGGAAATTTATACTGCAATCCAGAGTAAATTGTTCTTACAGCAGAGCAAGGACTCCCCATAGTTACTCTGGATTGCGCCCTAACCCTACAATCCAGAGTAATTACGGGACCACGTAAGAGACATTATGTGCACCCGTAGTTACGGCACCACCTAGTGAAAACCTATGGGAAATTCATATTGCAATCCAGAGTAAATTGTTCTTAAACCGGAGCAAGGACTCCCCGTAGTTACTCTGGATTGCACCCTTAGTCAGCAAAAGTGCATTCAAGACATCTCCAACCCATTTTCAGAAGGGATCTGTAAATTGTTCCTGTCCCAGCCATCAGTCTGCCAAATCCCCTTTTTATTTGCCCTTTTCTAAACTTCTTCTCAGCTGCAGATGGTGTTTGCTGCCTTCCTGGCACTTGGCATGTTTGTTTGCCCCCTGGAACATCTCCGCTGGAATTTCAACCCCTCGGATGTAAGGCTGGTGTCTGCTTTGCAGGTGCTTGTCTGACTCATACATTCTCGTTCCGAGTCAAATAAACCAGGGCGGAGAGGGCAGTAGAAGTGGGGAGGAGAGCAGCCAACCATCTTTCTCTTTCCAGATGAAGAAAGTTGGCCTGCACAGTTCAGGCTTAAGTCGTTGACATTTTTCAGCCAAGAAACCGAGAGGCCAAAGACAACACATAGTGTTTTAGGGGAGCAAACAACAAGCAAGTCCAAAAGCATGAGGAATATGTTAAGGTTTTGAACCTGGTAGCTTGGTTTCTGTTTGGGGTTTCACTTAGGGGTCGGTGTGTGTGAATATAGATGGCTGTGTGGGCAATCTTAAAATGCCAGGTGCAGGTGGTGCACCTGGATGCAGGTATCTTATATGCTCCCTGAATCATCTGTAAGATACAGAAAGCTGGACGAGATGGACTCTTGGCTTGATCCAGCGAAAGCTCTCATGTTCTTAGGCTGAACACCACATCTTGTGTTTGTTGACCGACACAACCCAATCCTAAACTGCCTAAATTAAAGCTGGTGCAGAATCAAGAATGTCAATGTAGTACTGCAAGGTGCCACAAGAGCATTCTGGATCCAGCAGAGACAATAATAATTAGACCCACCCTTCCCTTCCCATAACCTGACCTTGCCTCCCCCTACCTTGGAATGCCTCCTCCCCTCCCCACATGCACTCCGCTGCCAGCAGTTGGGATGACCATTGAATAGTGACGCACAGGCAAAGAACCAGTGTTGGCACAATGCTGGCTGACACTCATATACTGCCAGCACCGCCAGCTTTCTGGCACATTTGTGACTCTCACTGGTGGTGGAGTGCTAGCAGTATGTCATTAAGATTGGACTCTGCCAATATTTTGATCACTGGAGCTGCTTTCGATGTACCCCCCCCAAAAAACGCTCTGTTGAGCTTTTGAACGGACGTCATTTGGGATCTCTCTTCCTTTGGCCTAATAGCCTTGTGCAGCCTCTTTGCTATCACAGCTGAGTCTCATCAGTTTTTTTTACAGGCACGTAGTGTGTCTAATCCTCTTTCTGCATGCGGATTGTGCTGTTGGATTGTGGCACACGAATCCAGTTGCCTGGGGCCATTAGAACAGTGGCAGCCACAGACAAAAACATTTTTTAGGAGAATGGAGATTTCAAATTATACAGCTGAAGTGCCCACCTTTTAATTCCTTGCCTGCTTTGGAACCGACATCTGTTTTCCTAGGCAAAGGATCTTCCCCCTCTGACTTCTTCTCCTTCCATTGCCAGCTTTTGTGGTTTTTATTTTTTTCTCTTTAAAGATAAAGGGCTGGGATGCTGGCACTGCTCTCTTCTTCTTCACAGAAGATCCATCATGGAGGCATTTTTGGAATTCTATTTGTCAAGAAGCAAATTCTGTTCAAGATTTCTCCCCCCGACTCCGACTTCCAAACCTTTTCAGACATTCAATTTATAGCAAATACCCAGAACACCAGAAATTACTGCGTGATGGTGGTGTAGGTGTCGTAGGGCTGATTGTAGTGTGCAGGACAGGTCTTGCTGTTCCCTGACCCAAGCCAGTGCTGTACATTTTAAAAGGATATCACGACAGTAATATGAGTTTCACTTGACAATATAGGTTTTATTGCTGGCATGATCATGAAATGATCCAGTCTAATGACTTTCAAGCCATTTGTTTCAGGTAAACAGATTTCAGCACATACTTAGATCTCTTGTCTAGGTCAATGGGACCTAGACAAGTAAAATTGTCCTATAAAGTAAAATTGGGTGCATGGCTATTGGAGAGGTGATCCAGGGTGGGTTTGCTTCACTGGCTTCCCCTCCATAAAGTGTCAAGATTCTAACCAACCCTCACTGGGGTTTGAAGTCATCACATTCCCAGAACTAGACAGTCATCTGACTCTTTAAGGACAATTTTTTCCTCCATTGGACTTCGTTTCCCTATTAGAAGATGAGCCAAATTGTGGCACCAAAGGGGGAAATACGTTTCTTTTTCAAGTTTGGGAAGTTTGAATCATAGAATCATAGAATCATAGAGTTGGAAGGGACCTAGTAGGTCATCTAGTCCAACCCCCTGCCTGCAGCAGGAAATCCCCCTAGAGCATCTCCAACAGGTGCTCATCGAGCCTCTGCTTGAAGATCCCCAGTGAGGGAGAGTCCACCACCTCCCTTGGCAATCTGTTCCACTGCCGAACCGCCCTCACCGTCAGGAATTTTTTCCGGATTTCCAGCCGGAATCTCCTTTCTTGCAGTTTGTACCCATTGGTTCTAGTTCTGCTTTCAGAAGCAGCTATGAACAAATTGGCCCCTTCCTCCCTATGACAGCCCTTCAGGTATCTGAAGAGGGCAATCATGTCTCCCCTCAGCCTCCTCTTCTCCAGGCTGAACATCCCAAGTTCCCCCAACCTTTCCTCGTAGGGCTTCCCTTCCATCCCACTGATCATTCTTGTCGCTCTCCTCTGGACTTGCTCCAGTTTGGCTGCATCCTTCTTAAAGTGAGGTGCCCAGAACTGAACACAGTACTCGAGGTGAGGTCTCACCAATGCAGAATAAAGAGGAACTATAACTTCTCGTGACTTGGAAGCTACAGTCCTCTTAATGTAACCTAAAATGGCATTTGCCTTCTTTGCAGACACATCACACTGCTGACTCATGTTCAGCTTGTTATCCACGGCGACTCCAAGATCCCGCTCACATGTTGTGCTGCCAAGCACAACATGTGTGTTTGTGTTTATTTTGTTGCAACGCACAATGCTTGCAGAAAAAAAGGGTTTGAAGAAACTGAGGAAGAAGAGGAGGGAGAAAAGTAATTCATTTCATACTTGTCAGGAATCCTATAAATGCATCTGTTCTGGGAATGAATTTCAGCGAGCTGTGCTGGGAACCCAGTTTAATTATCTGTACTGGGATCTTGACTCCTGTCAAGAATTTGATTTCATGTTTAGTGCTGGGAATGTGATTTATAGAATTGAGCTCATCTGAAGATTTGATGTAAAGTGAGAAAATAATCAATATTTATTTAATGTGGATTTTTAGAAGGGATTATTTTATGTACAAAAAGGAAAGTAGACTAAGAAAAACTAAATTGAAGGAGAGTTTCAAAGAATCAATTCTTAATCATTTTGGATAAAGGAAAAATAAATCGTTCAGCCAAAGGGATACCATTTAAACCCTGTCTATTTTTTAGGTCATGATTGGGTAGCTGTGTGTTCCTTTGATGAAATTTGATGGTACAGAATTTTAACTCCAATAAGCCAGACTTGGTAGCTTTTCATGTGAATATTAGAAATAACCCACACATCTGATAAAATAGCATTTGATAAAATAGAAAGGGTGTTTTTCTTGAGCAAGGGCACAATCCAGAGTAACTACGGGGAGTCCTTGTAAGAACAATTTGCTGTGGATTGCAGTATGAATTTCCCATAGGTTTTCACTAGGTTGTGCAGTAACTACGGGTACACGTAATGTCTCTTATGTGCTCCCGTAGTTACTCTGGATTGTAGGGTTAGTTATTCTTAAAATTTTATACAACTGAAAATTCTTACTATGGATTTCTGTTAGTAGGGGGCTCATATTCCCAATGGCCCTATTAATGATCCTTCCCCCAAAATTCCAAAGTACACATGCAGACCATTCATGCTACACCAGTGTACCATGGTACGGTGTTTAAAATTGCCTGACCTAGATTAATAAAGGTCTCGACAGTAGGTCCCAGTGCTAATATGTTTCGGGACCACTGCTTTATAGTTTTGCTGCCTTTTACCCAATAGATCATATTAATAGCCTGGTCTTTTTTATATTCAAACTTTGCAATTCTACACATTCAGAAAGCAAACAAAAGTCTGAGTTGTTCTTAGCACTTCTGCACAGCTGCGGGAAGAAAGAGGTCCATCTAATCCAAGCGAGGGGTGAAATGGGTTGGGGATGCTGGAAATTATTGGGCTGCACATTTGTGAATAAGAATTAAAGAATAAGAATTAAATCTGCCATTGTGGAAAGACAAAATTAAGCCAACCAAAAGGGGCCTCCAGAGAGTTAAAAATTAATCTTTCTTTGCAGGTACCTCTTTTCTAAAGGGTTGACATTTCTCAAAAATAAACACCACCCCTTGCATTTCTGAGCACATATAAGGAATCTATAGGAAAGGAAGGCTCTGAAGGTGCTGCATTTGCCGTCTCTTCCAAGCAAAGTACTGGTGCAAATCTGTCACACGACATGAGAAGTTGAGGCACTGATGTAATTTTAATAGCCTGTTGCTACACTTCAGTTTCACTCCGACCGAATGGAATGACTCCAAGGGGAGAAGGGCCCCTTTGCACACTGCAATGAGGTTCCCTGCAAAACATAGTGCTTTGCACCCCCTCTCGTTATGCCACTGTTTCATACAAACAAACCCTATACAGGCTAGGTGATTAAAGATTGTTGGACTGGGTCTAGGACAGTGATTTTTAACCAGTGTGTCATGGCATACTGGTGTGGCTCGAGTGGTCCGCAGGTGTGCCATGGGAGTTTGGACAATTTATTTATTTATTAAATAAACATCAATTTTTAATAGAGTTATTGAGGAATTGAAACCCCCCACCACCAGCAGCAGCATGGTGTGCCTTTTTAATTGCAATAGTAATGGTGTGCCATGAGACAAAAAAAAAAAGATTGAAAATCACTGGTCTAAGGAGATCTACCCCCAAATCCAGAATAACTACGGGAGCACATAAGAGACTTTACGTGCACCTGTAGTTACTGCACCACCTACTGAAAACCTATGGGAAATTCATATTGGAATCCATAGTAAGTTGTTCTTACACCGGAGCAAGGACTCCCCATAGTTACTCTGGATTTTGCCCCAGTCGGGCATGAAGCTCACTGGCTGACTTTGGAAAAGTCAGACCCACTGAACACAATAGGACTTATTTTTGCATAGATATATTTGGGATTGTGCTGTCAATTTCTGCCTACCCAGCTTGCAGGGTGTTAGGAGTAGAAGAACCATGACGAAAAGTACTTATTTTTGTCAGTTTGGAACAATGAGACGGCCCAGTGTTAACCTGTTCTCAAAGAGGGTCTGTGTGTTTTTTTGGGTCTCAAGGGATGGCGTCCCAAGGCCTGGTGCCCCTGCCAAAGATATCCATTCCTGTCTCTCCACCATGCTCACTCCAGACAGTTGGAAGGGCTACTTTTGGTCCATGTGGAGCCACAGGTGCTGGTCAGCCAGCGCACTGAGTGACCTGTAGTTTTGGATGCTTCCCATTCCACGACATGTTCTAAGAAAGTCATATGGGTTTGCAGGTTCTTTGGAAGACAAATGGATGTTGAAAAGGCCCCCTGACACTAGCAAGTTTGAGAACTGTGTTTTAATCGAATTGCATCTGCGGTTCCAAGTCCAAAGAGAGACTTTAATATGTTTCTAATTTCACATCAAAGGGGTATCTTAAGAATTTATTTCTCTGAGGGACTCCAACACGTTGCTGGTTTGCTTTTCAAAATAATGCCATATGCTTGTGTGTGTTGGAAAGGAAATCCTTGTGATAATATCTTCTCCCAACTGAAATCTCCTTTTTGCTCTCTTTTTCTGACAGCGTATTTATATCCTTGGGACTCTGTTCACAGCTCAAGAATTTTAATAGCAACCAACGGTTGGATGGAACAATGGCTTTTAAAAATAGGAATTAATAAAATAATGAGTCTGAGAATGTTCTGTCGAGTGAGGGGGGGAAAGTGGTTATCTAATTGTGATGTCACAAGAAGTGCGGGGAGGTGGTCCTTTCCTGATCTGATACTTCAGATACAATGGGTGAGTGTCCAGGATTCAAATCCTGGGTCATTCATCACCAAAGTGGTGTTAGAGACACATGGAAACACTATCCCTGCAATCCAGAGTAACTACAGGAGCACGTAAGAGACATTACGTGTGCCCGTAGTTACTGCACCACCTATGGGAAACCTATGAAAACCTATGGGAAATTCATATTGCAATCCAGAGCAAATTGTTCTTATGTTGGAGCAAGGACTCCCCGCAGTTACTCTGGATTGTGCCCTGTGTGGAGTGGCCTGGGCTCCATGCCAGTGTGGCCTTATCTCTAAGAGCAGTTACACAGCCCTCTTGGGCCACGTGGAAGGTTCCTTCTGTGACAATGCCATGGATGCATATATGATATGGGAAGTAGACTCCAATCCCACAATGAAGTTAACTCCTTTATTGGGTGTTCAGCCCCATTGGGTGATATCACTTCTCTCTCACTTTTTTTTTATCCTTCCATACAACTGGGGGTATACAACGCACAGGTACAAAAGGAGAAATTTCACTAAAGTTTGTAAAAATAACTATGCCTTCCCTTGAAAATTTTGTGTATGTTCTTGGGAGAAACCCTCTCCTTCTTTGGTTGTGTCAAGTTGTAGGCATATCCCTACAATCTAGAATAACTATGGGAGCATGTAAGAGACATTACGTGTACCCGTAGTTACTGCACCACCTAGTGAAAACCTATGGGAAATTCCTATTGCAATCCAGAGCAAATTGTTCTTATACCGGAGCAAGGACTCCGCGTAGTTACTCTGGATTGTGCCCTAAATCTCATTGGGGGAAGGACTTACCTTCTCATTCTTTGGAGAGGGTCTAGCACTGGGTTTGTGCTTTATTAGTAATAACAGTAATTAATTGTAATTGTGATCTTATCCTGTCCTGTAGGAGCCCCTTCCTGAATAACTTCAACTTAAAATACTGCAGGAATGCCTAAAAACCTGTTGCAGACGACTTTGCCATATATTTTTCACCTGACCTCGGCCCCTCTCACTTCGATTGGTCTTTCAGATGTCGTTGCACCGATATGGGATGCAGCTACTACATTAATATGAACATGAATTCTTTCACGTTTATCAGAAGTGCTTATAGGGTATTCATGGCCCCTTTGAGAACTAAAACCTGCAAGATTTTACAGCTGTTGCAGGGTTCTGAATGTTTTTATTCTCCTTAAGTGGTTGTTACTATTACAGTTTTGAACAATATGGTTTTTTTAAAAAAAATTAATTAAATTTTTAAAATTGTACAATCTCTCCTATTTGCTCAGGTTGGATGCAATTTGAAGACCCCAAAGTTTCCAATTTGGGTTATCTGCAGCGAGAGTCACTTTAGCGTGCTTTTCTGTCTTAATAAAGATTTACTTGGGGACTGGAAGATAGAGCGGCGGTTTGACCTGTATTACTATGATGGCTTAGCCAACCAGCAAGAGGAGATCCGTCTAACAATAGGTACATAGACAAACATCATACAAGTGACTGAGCTTTGAGTGATTGGACTCCTTGCCACTGGGGTATCAGTCATATCTGTGGTATAATGCATTTTGCAAAAAGTTTATGTCCAAACTAGATGTGATTTTTAATTACTTAAATGTTCCTGGCGTTAATTATCTTAGAATGGGGTACTTGGAACCAGATCCTGGGAATCACGGGGGCTTCACAGAAAAGTACAACTCAGACCAAAAAAGGGAGAATCTAGGATTATTATGACATGCCCCCATGGATCTGATCTGTATTAGGATCCCATGCAGGTTATGTACAGGGGGAAAAGCCAGCACATTAGGACAAGTTAAGTGGTTTAAGACTGCAATCCTAAACACACTTTTCTGGGAGTAAGACCCTTTGAACACAATGGAGCTTGCTTCTGAGTAGACATGGATAGGATTGTGCCCTAAGTTACATCTAGTTTGGTCCTTAAAGCCAGCATGAAAAGCAGCAATTCAGTGAAATACCATAATTGTTGCTCACTCCAGGGAATCCCTTAACTAATCCTGTTGTCTGTCTTAGGGTGGATTACCAGATCAATATAATTTTCCCTCTGAAATGAGCGTTACAAGTATTGCACATTCTGCAATTCACCATTTACAGTCACTGTTTGAAGTTTTGCAGTACTGTACTGGGTTCAGCTTCAGAAACATCCCTGGCCCTTTTACCGATCCCCCTCTGTTGTCCTGTCCTAGCAATCTGGATCTCCATTGTTTCTATGGGGAAAAACCATCTCACTCGATACAAAGACACTCTGTTCAACTTTCAGTCCTTATTGGGGGTTCTTTCCCTTCCAAAGTTGTGCTTCAACAAAGACTTGTCGTGTTCCTCTTCTCTTGACAAGGACGTGGAAATGAAATTATAACAGCTTCAAAACAGTGCCATTCAGATGGTGCCCCCATCTCATCACGACTGCCAATTTATGCCCATCCCCACCAGTGTGGTTTCCTATAATTAGGGGTGTTGCCAAATTCCCACCCTGCCAACAACTTGCCAAGGTTGGTGCGAGAGGAAGCATTTTTGGAGCGGAATCAGGATTGATTGTGGGCCAGCTCAGAAAATAATTGCATCGCATATCCACCCACACCTTTCATAACTGTGGTTCCTTAGGAGAAAGCAGTTGCAAGAAGGGAGTGCATTTTTAATATTCCTCCATGATAAAAGGAAACTTCTCTGCTTGCTGAAATCTAGTATGTCAGGGAGATGCCAGGCTAGGGCCCTCCTTCCTGGCAAGCTGATTGAATGACCCTCGCACTTGAGCCCACTGACTATATCTGGGGGCTGCACAGCCCTACTAGTAAAAACCCAAAAATACGATGGCAACCTGACTCAGATCACACTCCATCATGTACATGCATGCGCACGCGTGCCTTGTGTGGTCTCAGTCAGCAAACGCGGGTGTCATGGTAATGTTCCTTTCCTTTTTATTATACGCTTCCAGTCTGCAATTATAGCATCAGCAATGCTCAAACTTTCCAGAATGTGCCTTTGTTCTCTGACATGTTGTCATAATGCAATGTGAACTTTTGGAAACTCTGGCTTTCCCAGCACACCCACATGCCCAACCATGTTGGCTCCTTCAGCAGCCAAATCATTCAAAGCCGAGAACTGATATTTATAGAAGACACAGGAGAGCAAAAGTGGGTGTCGAAAATAGACAGTTGTCATTCACAGAGGGTGAAATTATGGAGCAAAGCAGGAGTGCAGTTTGGTTCTGGAGTTCTGGAATTCCCTCCCCACTCTCTTCCTCTCCCTCCTTTATTTTTGATAGTATAGATCTCCAGACATATGTTCTGTCTACTTCTTATAGTCTCCATGACTCTACAAAAGTGATTTTCAACTGGTGTGCCGTGGCATACTGTCCTGTGAAAGGTCCACAGGGGGGCTGTGGAAGTTTGGAGCACAGTGGTTGAAAATGGCTGAACAAAACTCTTCTGGGTTCTGTGGCTCTGATTCTAGGGTGACTCTAGGGTGCCAGTGAAGGAAGATGGGCAGACATTAGATAGCTTCCCTAGAAACAGCCGCCAGATAGATAGATAGATAGATAGATAGATAGATAGATAGATAGATAGATTAGATTAGATTAGATTAGATTAGATTAGATTAGATTAGATTAGATTAGATTTGTTTATTGGCCAAGTATGATCTCCATACCCGGAATTTGGCTTCGGCAACGGCTGCGTACATACAAACACCAACTCATAAATAACAAACAATACATACAAAACATACAATCAGATAAGAACACTGCTTCAGATTTGGAAAAGTCTCCCAGATGTATCATCTCAAGACCTTTAGAAGTCCATAGAGGTCAGCGTGGTTTGGGGAGAAAAATGTTGGCCATTGCTACTCTAAAAGGGCATGTGGTGCACCATCTCTGTGAGGAAAAGCCAAAATGCTGGGGCTTTAGTGGAAGAGGAAGATTACTATGTAGGGGCATGAGAGGTATGAATAATGTTAATTATTTTATTTTTATTCCCTCTCAAATATGAGAACTTGATTGAATCAAAATTGATTGATTGGGAATAGCTTGATGAAAGTGTCTTACATTTCATTGCCACTGGCGTAGGGCACAATCCAGAGTAACTATGGGAGCATGTAAGAGACATTATGTGCACCCATAGTTACTGTACCACCTAGTGAAAACCTATGGGAAATTAATATTGCAATCCAGACTAACTTGTTCTTACTCCGGAGCAAGGACTCCCCGTCGTTACTCTGGATTTCACCCTTGGTTGGCCCCTTAAGACTGACCTTGCCACCTTTCTTTACATTTCCCCTAAACTATTGGCATACTTGTGATGTGTCTGATTTCTTCCTGCAGATACATCTCAGCCTTATATTGAAGACAAGGATAACGACCTCATTCCTCCCCTGGAACACTGCATCAGAACCAAGTAAGTTGAAACTGTTGTCACTTTTTTCCCAGCATATCAGAATTATTTTATTGTGTCCATCTCTTTTTTCCCCCAAAATTTGTGAGGTTTCAAGGGATAAAATAGAGTCAGTTCCAAAGTGCACAAACAGCATGTGTGAACAGCTGGACCTGCATGAGAAGTAACCATATTGGTCAATTGGATTCTACAGATGCATGGGAAGCTGATCCCATATTGTCCAGGTGTCCATGTGTCACTGTTGCACATTGCCCCATACCCAGGGGCAGCATACCTAAAGGTATTGTGAGAAGTGTGGTTGACCCAGGAATGAGTTTCATGACTTACAGGACAATCCAGAGCAACTAATCTGTCCACATAAGAGCCCTTAGGTTGCCCTATCTAACACTAGGTTGGAGCAACTGCAAGATGCTCCAGCCCAGTTACTCTGGAAGAGGCTTAGGGCAGAGCAAGGCAAGATAGGGTGCCCTAAGAGAGGTGGACCTGCTCTGCCCTAACTGGGGCAGCCTAAGCAGCTCAGGAGAGGCCGGTTGAGGGCATGTTTAGCATTGCCTAGGGCAGAGCAGTTACTCTGAATCCAGAGCCTGTTTCCAAGGCAGAAATGCCCTCTTCCAGCCCTCAGAGATATACCACCTCAGGAGCAGGTATAGTAATGAGTAGACCCATAGGGGTCCATGATAAGGCCCGAGTAAGAATGGCAGTGTTGACCAAAAATCTGAGTTCTTGGCCAGCCTAGCTGCAACCCCTTCCTCTCAACCTCAGGATATGGAACAAACTACGGCTGCCCACAAACCTCAGGATACAGCAGGCCACTCCAAGAAGCCCCTTGTATTCACTGGAGAATGTACTGGCATCTCATCAGGGACTCCTTAGAAGGCAGGCACCCAGTGGCGTCACCAGACTGGTGCAGCTGGTGTGGGCTGCATTGGGGATGCGCTCCATATGGGGTGATGTGCCGGAGGAGTTTGACTGTCCTTTGGCAGGCCCCGGGCGTCAGCACCCCCATTCAGGCCTGCTCCAAGGCGGAGAATCAGCCAGAAGCTGCCACTTGTCTGAGGAGCTGGCCTGAACGGCCATCTGAGGTGCACTGCGCAGGAACACACTGAGCATGCCGAACAGCTTCAGAGGAGACTTCCTTAGAGCAGAGAAAGTCCGCGCCTCTGCACAGCCATTCGGCCTCACTCAGGAGATGGAGCGGCAGCCGAATGGCTTCAGAAAGAGTACTGCACAGGCACCAACTCTGACGCCTGCACAGTCTCCCCCAAAGCCAAAAGGCTTCAGAAAAGTACTGCGCAGGTGTCAGAGATGGTGCCTGCACAGTACTCTTTCTGAAGCCAGTTGGCTTCAGAAACAACTGCGCAGGCACCAACTTTGGTGACTGCGCAGTCCAGGTGGGGGGGGCGCATCCCAGGGATGACGCACAGACTTCTGCACCAGGTGATGTGCAGAGTCATGTCACCACTGTAGGCACCACAGCTGTTCCTTGTTCAGTGTGATCTGAGGGGTGTCTCCTCAGGAGCAAGTCTTCCCCTTGTGTCAATTACTTAGCATGCTCTGGAGCAGTTAGGGCAGCCCAGGCTTCCTGACTCTCTGGATTCAGCATAACTTTCTGCTCTGGATACAGAATAGTCAGGAGAGTGCAGTTAGGTCAGACTAGGCTGAATTTGCTCTGGATTGTGTCCTTAGTGGAAATCCAAACCCAGGGCTTTCTGCCCCAAGTGCAACATTTTGCCCCATCCTGGCTCCCTATAAGTCAGTGATTTTGAATTCTTTTTGTCTCATGGCACACTTACAAGGTACTAAAATTGTCAAGGCACACTATCAGTTTATTTTGCAATAGACAAGGCACATGGTGCTGTTGGTTGAGAGCTCGCATTCCCCTAAGAGCTCTACTAATGACCTTTGTCCAAACTCCTCCAACACACCTGCATTTCATTTGTGGCACACAACAGTGTGTCACAGCACAGTGGTTGAAAAGGGCTGCTAGAGATCAAACCAGTTCAGCTTCACCCTAACCGCTGCATTTGATATGTAGCGAGAAGAGGGCAGAGGAGTTGGTCTTGGTCTCAGCTCTTGGGAGCCATTCCAGATCTGGGGACCGAATCCAATCCTCTGAACTGACATTGTTGTCTCATACATTTTGGTCCCCACACCTGGAATGGCTCCCAAGAGCTGAGACTCCCTCCAAGACTGACCTCACCACTAGACTGACACCCTCCAAGACTGACTCCTCCACACTGTACACCTCTGGATGCACTGCACCTGTAGTGTACACTCGTTGTTAGAATGTTCTGTCATCTGCTGAACCACTGGAACACTCTCTGACCTTTGCATCAGCTGCTGGAGAGCCATCTTGTATCCCTCAAGGAATCAGTTTTGGCTTAAAGGCCTCCCACTGCCAACTGTTAGCTTAGAAGGTCCTCTTTGAAGCACTTCCCATTTTCTCTTTCTCCCCGTAAAGAGGAGTCAGGGAAACCAACTCACCTGCTACCATCTCCCATGCCGTTTCCAACCTCAGACTCCTCAGGACTGAGGGACGAGTAGTGATCATGACATCTGTGTAAGCAACTAATTCCAACCCAAGAGACAAAAGGAATGTGCATCCCTCGGACTCTCTTGGGAAAATCATGTGGTCTAATGTATTCCATTGCCTCAGGTGAGAGACACTCATCTCACAGACCCGACCCTCCTTTGTTTTCTGTCTCCTGCAGAGGAAATCACGTCTGTTAATTCTGCCCAGAGGGGACTGCTTCACAATCTCTTGTGCAGCATATTTTGTTAACTCCGCACGCCTGCTCTAGTTGGCATTCATCATGGTTGGACATATATCTTTGGAATGCACTGAGTGGTTCTTTTCAGATGGCACATTCCACTGGAATGTTATTCCCCATTACTGGAACAAGGGAAGCAGAGGAGAAATCTGTGGTTGGATACCTGCTATGGTGTGCAAACACTAGACTATACACCCTGTATGCATTTTCTTTTCCAGGGACTGTAGTCCTCAATCCTGCAAGTATTTATGCATGCTTTGAACTCATTCTGCTTGTGCAAAACGGGCCTTAAACCACTCAGATAATCCCATAGTGTGCAAAAGCCCACTGAGAAATTTCACTTGTTAGTATAAAAACTTGTTTTCACTGCTTATTCTCAGATCAAATGCTGGTTCTTGGGAAATCATGAATTTCAGTACAATTCACTTTTTTCTAAATATTGGTGCCAATATTGGTGCTTGCCAATATTGGCAAGTATCTGTGCCACCACCTACCTCCCTTTCCTACTTAATATGGCCTCATGCCTTTTCTCCCCAGCTTCCTTGCAAGACCTATCTCCTTTTGCCTGCTTACTCCTCCTATGTACCATACCTATTTATTTATTCCATTTATATCTCATCTTTTTGATGCAAATGACCTCAGTGCAGCTTATAATCATCTATAAAAGGAACAAAATACAATGAGATACCAACAACAATAACATTTATAAATTAAAAACACAAGATACGAAGAGCAGAGTATTTGGCATGCATCAGTCTTGAAAGACTCTGGTATTGTGCTTGACGCTGCATGCGAAGCACGAAGGCCTGGGTAGATTGATATGGAGAACAGGCTGTTACCCAAGCAGCAAATCCCCCCTCTCCACACCACTGAAGTAGTCCCATGGAACGGCAGAGCCGATACGATTGGTTCCAGCTGCATCGCAGAGCTGGGCTAAGGACAGGCACTCACCCTGTCATGTGGGGACCCGGGTCTTGAACCCTGGACTGCTGGTTAACAGGCACAATGTCTTAACCACTTGCACCACCCACAGCAGAACCATCAGAGAAAATACCAGCTGAACAAATTAAAAGGAGGGCAGCAGTTAGAGAAAAGCAATACCTTATTTGTATCCTTTTTAATGCTACAGCACACCAGTTGAAAATTGCTGTTCTAACCACTGGACCACATTAGGACATTGCTGCTCCACACTACTCAAATTTGACTAGCTAAGCCACTGCCACAGATGAGTTATTTGGGATTTGATGCATACAATTGCTGTATCACACATTTGAGGGCAACCCCATATAAACATATGTGTAACACTTTAAGTGTTACAAGAAGCAAAACATGTTTGGCCAGATCCTTTCTACTAAAGCACAGAGGAATCAGAGCCTTTAGTTCCAGCTGTTTTAGGGAGGAGGGCAGTACAAACCACAAAGGGGTTTTTCATCTTCCTTCAAATATCATAAATTAGGAAAGGGTTTGCAAACAGATTCCCCTTAAATATATGGGAGAGGAGTGTTCTGATTGCCATATATAGTTGCAACCTGAGTCGGTCAAGCGAGGACCAGTCTTTTAATCCAGTGGGCTAATTCAGTTTGTATTTTATAAGTCATAACAAACAGAAGGAAAGTCATTCTGAACTGCATCGTCCCATAAAATAAGAATAACAGTGTCAATCTACCCCAATGTACTCATAGATCATTCTAAAGTTCTCTTGTGTTGCTGTTTAAATATTTATTTATATGCTTTTAATTTCAAAGTTGTTTTGGGTTCTTTTACTAGGACTCTTGTAAATCCCTGTGATGCATTTTAGGAGCAGTGGCCAAACATTTAAAATAAATGGATTGAGGATGATTTTTTGTTATCTGGATATGCTGCACTATCTGGGTCAGAAATCAAACTGACCATATTCTAGGAATTGGTGCTGGGTGGGGGGGGGGGACTGGAATGAAGAGTTGGTTGTATAGCTTCCTCCCTACTCATACCACAACTGAGGCAACAGGGAAGGCTTTCCAGGTGAGGTCCTCCTATGAAGGGTAGCTAAACACTCACCAGGGCTGGTTCTGTGAATTCAATAGCAGGTCTTTGGGAACACCTGCAGACAGACAGGTGTATGTATACTTATTGAGAATGAATCCCATCTTTCTGGGTGAGACTTACTCCTAGCTAAGGACATGCAGGATTGCAACCCTAAAGAAGGTCCAAGTTTTCCAGTATGTTGTTTGATTGTGGGTTTTGAGTTCATAACAGAGCTTAGGCAAGACTCCAGAGAGAGTGAACTATAGTATTCCCAAAACCTCTTTCGAGGAAATCCATTCAAACCAATTCAGATAGGGTTGCCATAATTCTCTTTCACAAAATTGGGATGATCCTCTGTCCCATTTGCCAGTTTGTGAACACAATCCCCTAAAATTGGGATTATCCCTGTTTTTCTGGACATGTGGCAACTCTAAATTCACATCATTCCCAAATGGATCTCAATGGTGTTTGTCAGTTTGGCTCCCACCGAACTCCTTTGAAGCTACAACTGTAAATAAACTTGAATGACAAATGAATGAACCATCAGTCTGGACTGGTGCAAGCCCAGAGTTATCCTTGTGAAGGCCACTGGCAGGAAGGAGTGGTGATAAGTTTGCATTGTAGTGGTAGTTCCTGTGACGTTGAGCCTGAACTATACAACCTTCTTACCAACAACATCCTTATTATGTCAAGGATGGCAATTTTCACATATGATCTTGTAAGGTGGGGAAATATTATGTGAAGGTTAGCCATCCTTTACATAATAAGGATGTTGTTGGCAAGAAAGCAATATGAACTTCATTCCTGCAGACTCCCTGTTCCTCCATATAGTAGCATACTAGGGTGCAATCCTAACCTAGGCCAGCAGAACTCATTGGTCTTCCTGTTCCCGTGTTAATGTACGGGGCAAGGGCCAGGGAGACTAGAGGGACCCACCAAAGTAAAACTTTCCATTTTGTCTTCAGGTGGAAAGGAGCTGTGGTCAACTGGAATGGCACAGAACCCATCCTGTGACTGGCCCGACCTTCTTGGCTGAAGAAAAAAAAAACAAGCTGAATGGCATCTGCGCATGTAGCGTGCCTGCTTTGGCGTGCAGCGAGACAGAACGACACAGAATGGAAGATGCCGGCCATACGCTCCGTCTATCGTGTAAACAGCGGCTGCACAAATTTGGAACGGCTTCCCTTTTCTTTATGTACAGTGTGTGAAAGTGAAGAACCAGCCTTGACAGCCAGAACGAGCCAGGAGAAAGCTGTAAATCTGTCGACATCTAATCAAGTTCCATTTCTGAATCCACACCATGTCCTGTGATTGTATCTACCAAACAACCAGCTGCACACATGTGTCTTTTATTAGCAGTGGCTTTCTCAGTGCCTTCCAGGTCAAGGAAACCAACACCTACACACAAAACAGAGGAAATTCTCCTTAAAAGTGTCAGAAGCTTGACCACCCCAATAATTTGTTCAACACTTTCAGCCATAGGGGATCACTGCCAACCCATTACCACTGGACTCTTGCTACTTGAAGACGCAAACTAGTGGCACGCTCCACTTAAGTCCACTGGCAGATGTCTTACATTTCTTATTAATGATAATTATTGGGCTGCCATTCTAAGTGCAGGTAGTCAGGTATTGTACGCTAGATCATTGTTAAAGAGTGGCACCCTCTTGTAGTAAGTTTCCCAACTTCAACCTGTTACACAACTGATAATGGATTGTGAGTGTATTAATACATTGACTTATGACAGACAAAACAGTTGAGTGAGGATGCCATGGGGATGTGATGAATGTTGGTGTCTGGATCAGACCTCCAGCAGCATTATAAAGTGGATTTTCTTAAAGTGCATACCAGATGTAGGAGAGATTTGGGTGGTTTCTTCATCGGGATGTCAGGATGATCAATTGCACAAAAAGCACTAGGTTTAACAACTAGTTTACAGTCTTTATGAACCCATCCACTTCCATCATTGAGAACTTCAGCCCTTGTGAGCTACAAGCAGGTCGCCTTTGGAAGCTAGTCTGTAATTTGGTAAGGTTATTATAGAATGGGGGGAGTACATGTCATCAATGTCCCTCCACTTGTGCCTTAGGAATTTCAAAAGTGACATTTCTCTTGCGTGCATCGGGTCTAGGATTTCTTTTGAATCAAAGCAAATGCAGAAATACTGTCATATTTCAGCAGAAGGTAGGACATCAGTTTGGTAATGATTTTCGCAGCATTGGAAAAAAAATTAATGTTTTATGTAAAGAATATTTATGTAATTTTATACAATAAAAATAAGCCTGTAAAGGAAAGTTGAACATGAATTTGAATGAAAGAACTTCACGTTGCTCTTGACTGCACTGTGTAAGTAAAGAGTAGGAAATCTGAGGAGCTGGAAAGCGGCACAGAACATTTGAAGACCATCAGTCCATGAATCAGACAATGAACTTGTGTGAAGAAGCAGGATAGACAATTTATTATAGAAAATTGTCCTAGAAACAGCACCAAGAAGAGTTTTCAGTGATGTTCAACTGATGTACTGAGCATTGATGTCTAAGGATCAGCTTGCGCAGCCTGCATGTGAGGCAGGGACAAAGATCAGAAATGGTCTGTAGAACTGCACTCAGCAGGTGCTACATAGATCATATTTATTAATGGTCACCTAATTTTTTTTAAAGGAGTAGAAATCTAGTGAATTGGGACAAACTGATTAAAACTGACTCCCAGGTAGGCTGGTTTGTTTTTTTTTTTTACTTCAGTGGAGTAGCTAGATGGGATGTAGGCCTATATCCTAAAATGAAATTAAGCCCCTTGCTCCAGAGCAGTTGACTTTCCATAAAATAACATTAGAGGGTGATGTAACTGCATGGACCCATAACTGCCATGGATTTAGCCCGTAAAGAACTATGTTTTGCAGGGAGTCTCACTGCGGCATACATCCATCCCCCCATCCATTGGACCCATTTCAGGGATTCACCTTCATTTTGCTCCCACCACGTGGAATGTTGTGGGGTTTTTGGGGCACATTTTTATATCATGCTGCTCCTAAGGAGCCAAGGGTTGTATACATGGTTCCTTTTTTCCTTTTGTCCTCACAACAACTTTGTGAGGTAGGTGAGGCTGATGAGAAAGTATGGCCCAAGGTCACCCAGAGGTTCCATGGCTGAGTGGGATTTGAACCTTGATCTTCCTGGTCAAAGTCCAAATCCAGAACCATCCTGACTAATCTGTTGAGTAACTTGGTTGTTGTTGGAGTGGGAGGGGGGTTGATCCACAGAAATGGCCTTGTGTGTTATTTCCTACACTTCTGGTGCAGGTTACAAGAGTGAAAATTTTTACTTTAAAAAGTTTACACAGTTTTAAATCAATCATTTGCGCTACTACCATGTTGCAAACTGTGCTCAGGCAGCCCATTGTTTTCCGAGTTAATATTATGACTAGCTCATGTTCTATTTGTTTTATTATCTTTATCGCTGACTGCTTGCAAGAGCCGCCTGGGCCAGCTCTGGGTATGAGAACAATCCCTGCGGAGAAGTACAACTCTGGCTTCCCGTTTTCTGTGTAAACTGTGGAAGTCAGTCCCAGCAGGCGCCCATGTAAAGGGACTTCCTATATGTCAACAGTCTGAAAGAAGCCAGATGTGAGCAATAAGCATCTCATTTTCTCTCCAGGATACTCAGTCAGAAGCAAAATCATAAATTTGCTCATAAATTGTACATAAATTCCAGGATGGGCATAAGAATACAGGTGGGCCCAAGCCGGTTCGGGCCAGATCGTCCGAACCGGTGTTCCACCAGCCCGCCACTACCAAACCGGTTTGGGGTAGCCACAAAATCCAGCATACCGGTTCGGTATGCTGGGAGGAGACACAATGCGCATGCGCCAACCTCGGTGCACGAGCACTGCGTCTCCTGCGCAGTGCCGAGGTCGGCGCTTACGCAGTGGTCTCTTCCTGCTGGAGGGGTCCACAGTGCAAGCGCCAACCTCGGTGCGTTTGCTGTGGTCTCCCGCTGGAGGAGATGCACTGCACATGTGCCGACCCCCGGCGCATGCGTGCAGTGCGCGTGCACCAGGGGTTGGCACATGCGCAGTGCACCGGGGTTGAGGTCCGCCCAGGCCCTGCCCTGACCCCGATCCCTGACCACGGCCCCGCCCCTAACTTCCGGCAAACCGGTTGTTGGGTGAGGTGGGGCCCACCACTGCATAAGAAGATACCTTTTTGCACACTTTAATGAGTGTGCAAACCAGGAGTGTGCTGTGAGGCTTCCAAACCAGCGCATGGGGAAAACAGACCTCACCTATTTTTAGTCCCCAGCATTTGTGTTCAGTGATAGATGACCTCAGAATTTGGAGGTTCCCCCAATGCTAACCACTAATCTTAACCACGGTAAGTCCTTTGTCCAAGAATTAGTTCTCTATCTAAAGGTTAGATACCCTTAGATAAGAGAGGCAATCCTTACCTAGGCTGGCACAACACATTGGTCTTCCCATTCCCGTGGTGATGTAGGGAGGCAAGCGCATGTTTGTGCACTGGCCTACCCTTCCTCCAGAAGTGGCACAGAAGTGTCTTATGGCACGTTTGTGCCACCCCCAGGTCAGCGCAGGACTTAGGCCAGCCTAACTGGAGGTTAGGATTGCATCCTGAAGCAGCAATCTTATCCACACTTTACTGGTTGTATGCCCTGTTGACTACGATGGGACTTACTTCTGAGTAGACGCACCTACTTGGGATTGGGCTCTTGGTCATCTAGCCAAGCTAGTGATCACTGCTACATCCTGTAGCAACTAATAAGGATATGTCCTTGTTTCCTTCTGCACCAAGTTGGACTAAACTGTAAGAGAAGATTTCTGTTTGTAAATAAATGTGTAGAAGAACAAGGTTGGCAGAGTCAGCCTGAGACAGTCTGTTATATATGGTGGAACGTCCACTTCCATATGTGGTGATGTAAGGTCACCATATACAGCTTGTACCTTCTAGACAGTGCAAGATAGAGGCTAGTAGGAGAACTACAGTGCAATCATGTACCTGTCTGCTCAGAAGTAAGTTCCATTGAGTTCAATGGGGCTTACTCCCAGGAAAGTGCTCTTAGGATTAAGAACGGTCAGGTTGAGGTTTTGATCCATATCTGAAGGGGCAGAAGATTCAGAGTGCCTTTCACCCCAAGTTAGTACCAACATCACTCTCCAGCCTACCACCAATGTATTCCTCAACAATAAATCCCATTGAGTTGGTGCTGTCTCGTTTGAGACAACTCAATAAATCCCATTGAGTTGGTGCTGTCTCTCAGGAAAGCATGCATAGACACTTTCCTGGGAGTAAAACCCACTGAACACAATGAGGCTTACTTCTGAGTAAACATGAATAGGATTGTGTTATTATTAACCTTGAAATTGACTCTGACATTTAGATTCCTAAGAGAACTATCCAAATCGAAGCGGTCTTAACAGACTTTGCCCCAAGAGCAATGCTGGCATTTTGGATCCACGCATGAAACTTTAATCAATGTCCCTGGAAATGCCTTGGAAAGGCACTTCTCATCTGACATCACACTCAGAATAATATTATCACAATTATAATATTATCTCAATTCTCCAGGAAGGCTCAGCATTTAAGAAAGGATGTGTGCTCACAACAGTGGGAACGAGGGAACTGGCAATAACAACTGGGACCCTGGGTTCTCGCCAAGGTTGCGACCTGAAAAGAAGGAGGGGAAAATGTCAGACGAAGGGTGTTGCATTGCTTTCCAAAACACCTTGCTTGGCACCAACGTGCAGGTCATCAGCAAGAAAGTATGCAAAGCATCCATCGCCCTGCTTTCCAACAAGTTTTTAGGAGTTCCAAAAATGCAAGCAAAAAGTGTGTATCACTGATAGACTTTTCACACCTATAGAATAGTTTTGTTACAAAAGGCCTGAGAAGGAACCCAAGTGGTGGAAGGCTTGCCTGGCAGGACCTACAAATATCGTTTATATTGCCAGACTTCCAGCTCCGCCATCCAAGGGTCAAACATTTAGATAAGTGGTGCTCAAACTTTAGAATCAGAACTCACATTTTTAAACCATACACTATCAGGACCCAACTATGTTTACTAGACATTTAAAAAAAGATATTAGAAATATTTTTCATTGATTGATAAGTAATAATAATTAGAAAACAACCCTCAAACATTTATCTACCTATATTTACACATGTTTGTATACAGAGCTCAGCTCCTTGCAGGGTGCCATGCAAACTGAAGGAGCTGAGTTTATAAACAGCCAGGGTGACCAGATGCCTGAACCTCAAAAGGAGGACAAGGTCTTGGGTTCCTCAGCCTGGCCTTTCTGGCAGACAATGGCACATTTGACTTCTCAGGAGTAATGCTGATATATTGGGCACTTTCACTTTCCCATGGAGCTCAATGTATATTTTTAGTTTTAGTTTTTTGGCCATAACTGTTGATAGGAAGGAGATATTTCAAAACCAATTTTTGCATTGGATTCTGCTCTTCAATACAAATCCAACGACGTATGAGATGATGGGGCACTGCACACCACTGCAAAGTTTAGAAATGAAGCCAAAATGGAGGACAATGAAGCTCTTTTGGAGGACACCTGGTCAGAAGGCTAAAAAAGAGAACAAATCTGGAAAAAATCTGGTCATATGATCACCCTACCAACAGCCACTTTACCAAGGCCTGAAGCAATTAGTGAGCAATTCTTTCCATCAACCTTTGGTGACCCACCATCAGGTTGTGGCCCACCGAAGAGTCCCAAACCACAATTTAGGGAAACACTGGTTGAAATTATTCTTCTCCCCTCATACTGTACCTCTTTGCATGCGCTCAGCTCCCACCTTTCAAGGCCAGGTATTGGGGCTGCGGAGGAACAACAATCTCTGGCCGCTGACATTTGCGTTCATGTATAACCTCCTCCTGCTGGAGCAGGACTTGGGCAGCCCCGAAGCACAATGTCCAGCATTTCCTTGATTTTATTGCTCTCGTTCACTTCATGTCATGCCAACAAAGCTTGATTTAGGAAGCCGCAATCATGAAACGCTGATGTTTTTCACTGCCCTTCCCAAAAGAGTTCCAGGGACTTCTCCATCGAGGAAGTTTTGCCTGGAACAGTTGCAGAAAACAGCTCTCTTCTTCCTGAGGAGTGATGGGGGTGAAGGCCTTTTCTTTCTTTCCTTTTTATATAAACACAAGGGTGGCTTGTTTATAAAGTACTAAATCCCTTTTTTTGTTATTGCCGCAATCTGTTTCCCTTTTGCCTTGGGGGCTGAGAATTGTGAGCCTTCCCATGTAAATCAGGTTGTCCACCAACAATGAGTGTGCCCCATAAATGGCAGCCGCTTACGTGATTACCAGCTTTCTGAAATATTGTGATCCAGAATCCCCTTTTCCCTTCTTGCTTTACAAGCATTCCTAAAGCTTGGGAAGGGTTTCCTAGAGCCTTCAATATAGCTGGACAGACACCATTTACACCAGGGTGACAATACGATTGGATTTTTGTCCTCTTTTTTAGTCTTCTGTCCAGGTGTCCTCCAAAAAGGCTTCATTGTCCTCCATCTTGGTTTCATTTTGCAATGGTACACAGTACCTCATCATGTCATATGTCATTGGATTTGCACTGAAGAGCAGAATCCCATGCAAAAATCGGTTTTGCAATATCTCCTTCCTATCAACAAATAGAATGGGCTGCAACAAATAGAATGAATTTCAACAGGGAGAAGTGGAAGGTTCTGCACTTAGGCAATAAAAACCAAAAACACAGGTATAAAATGGGGGATACTTGGCTTGGCAGCACAACATGTGAGCGGGATCTTGGAGTCGCCACTGTGGATCACAAGCTGAACATGAGTCAGCAGTGTGATGTGTCTGCAAAGAAGGCAAATGCCATTTTAGGTTGCATTAAGAGGACTGGAGCTTCCAAGTCACGAGAAGTTCTAGTTCCTCTTTATTCTGCATTGGTGAGACCTCACCTTGAGTCCTGTGTTCAGTTCTGGGCACCTCACTTGAAGAAAGATGCAGCCAAACTGGAGCAAGTCCAGAGGAGAGCGACAAGAATGATCAGTGGGATGGAAGGGAAGCCCTACCAGGAAAGGTTGGGGGAACTTGGGATGTTCAGCCTGGAGAAGAGGAGGCTGAGGGGAGACATGAGTGCCCTCTTCAGATACCTGAAAGGCTGTCATAGGGAGGAAGGGGCCAATTTGTTCATAGCTGCTACTGAAAGCAGAACTAGAACCAATGGGGACAAACTGCAAGAAAGGAGATTCCGGCTGGAAATCCGGAAAAAATTCCTGACGGTGAGGGCGGTTCGGCAGTGGAACAGATTGCCAAGGGAGGTGGTGGACTCTCCCTCACTGGGGATCTTCAAGCAGAGGCTTGACAAGTACCTGTCAGGGATGATCTAGGAGGGTTTCCTGCTTCAGGCAGGGGGTTGGACTAGATGACCTACTAGGTCCCTTCCAACTCTAGGATTCTATGAGTCTATCAAACGTTATGGCCAAAAAACTAAAACTCAAAGATATGCATTGAGCTCTATGGGAAAGTGAAAGTGCCCAATATCACGGCTTTACTCGTGAGTAGGCAAATATGCAATTGTCCACCAGAAAGGCCAGGCTTAGAGGAATCCAAGACCTTGTCCTTTTTAGGTTCAGGCATCTGATTCCCCCTGCACTTACCATAGGATCAAGGCTGCCTTAGGATTTTTTGGATGCATAGGATGCAGTCATGCATCCGTGTGTGTGTGATGGTTGCTGTTATGGGATTAATACTACATACATAAATATCAATTTCTGTTTGCATATATTTGTAACTCTAAAGGGTCTTGACAACCTCTTGTCTTCCAGAACCATATCTGTCTCAAAAAGCAGATTCATGGCCCAAGTACAGATGACATTTGGTGGCGCTTCTCTCGTTCAGAGGCAAAATTGCCCAGAGAAAAGGCACTATTCAGTGCCATCGTAGTCCATGATGGAGACTTTGGCTGCAATCCTAAAGACACTTTCTTGGGAGTAAGACTTATTGTGGGGCTTACTTTTGAGTAGACATGGTTAGGGTTGTGCTCATAGATAGCACTGTGAGTTCCCCCAACCTTCCCACTCCCCACAGACATTTTACAAGCACAGATTATCAGACTGCTTGTTCCAGCATGTGGAAAAATTATGGGATGGAGAGAAAGGGAAGGCACAGTTTGGTCTGGAGCTTGGTTGGTTTCCTGCTGACATTTTTGAACGCTCTCGGCAGAGGGCATAGGAAACAGCCTCTGGTGCCGCTATTCAGCTTCCAATGGCACGACTCAAATGTGCCAGCCAAGCCACATTCATATGGAACAAATGGAGAGCCGCAGCCTGTCCTTCCCCACCACCGGCCCTCTTTTTGAGGCACTTGAATTCTGTAGGACGGAGGCCTCCAACTTTATTTGGGGAGGAGAGTTCCCCAAATCAAGAAAAGATAATGTGAAATGTAGACCAAGAAAATAATTGTACTGTAGTTAAAAGAATCTGCTTCCTTTTTAAGTCTGAATACACTTGCATGACTCACCTAAGTTTATTGATTTTAATCTTTAGTCTAGCAACCTGTAAACAGGGTGACTCATCTGTCCTCTTTTCCAGGACAGGTCCTCTTTTTTAGCCTTGTGTCCTGGGGAAAAATCTTCATTGACCTCTTTTTCCTTGTGAGCAGGCAGCATGTAGCATTCTTGTAATGAATAAATTTACAGTAAATATAATAAATTATATATAATACTTTTAAATTTAATAATAAGTAATATATTGTGCAATCTTAAGCATATCTACTCAAAAGGAAGTCCCATTGTATTCAATAGGACTTACTCCCTGGAAAGTGTGGTTAAGACTGCAGCCTTAGTGTTTAAATTAACACAGCTTTATTTTGTCACATCCTACATTTTCCCTTGGTGTCCTACATTTGGTTTTTTTGTGGTTTTTAATTTTGGTGTTTATGACATTTTTGTGGGTTTTGTGCTTTCTTTTTGTGGTTAGGAAATGCATCACCCCGTCTGTCCATATATTGTCATCCTGAGATCAGCCTGCCTGAGCATTTTGGGTTCTTCTCCAAATCGCAGGTATTATTACTGCTTTTATCTCTCATTGTTGATTTTAAAAAGATGCCCTGTAGGATTTAAATGTTATAATCTGATTTATTGCCCACTTGGTTCCCCTGACAGATCAAAAACCTGCAGCCCTGCCTAAAGAGGTTGCATTATATGGTAGGAGGAAAGTGGTCGGTAGCCCGCAAGAGAAAAATAAAACTATTTTGTGCATAGGCTGTTTGATCACCTATGGGTCACCCTGACCCACACCAGCCATTTCTCTGGCATGAATCAAATGAAAGAAAGGGGCAGGGATGAGATCTTGGCACAAATTGCTGCTGCCAAAACCCTCTCTTCCTTCCAGCTCCAAAACTCCCTCCTCCAACACATCGCCTACCACCTGCATTTCTCAGTGGTGTTGTCAGATGGGTGCAAAGCACTAGGTTTTGCGGTCCTGAATGCACCATGCAAGTGGCCCATCCCTTTGGAGATATTCTGGGTGGCGGGAGAAAAATGGAAGTATGTGGAATGGCTCGGAAGGGAGAGGGAAGGGTACTTCCCGAATGCAAGATGCATTCAGGCACCTGCAAAACATGTCTACTCAGAAGTAAGTCCCATTGCATTCTATGGAACTTACAGTGCAATCAGTGGTGGGCTCCAGCAGGTTCGCACCTACTCTATAGAACCGGTTGTTAACGTGAGATAGGATGTATAAAATTTAAAAATAGCCATTTAAAAGTGGTTGCCAGATGGCCATGAAACCGGTTGTTAATTTCTTTGAATCCCATCACTGAGTGCAATCCTATTTGTGACTGTTCAGAAGTAAGTTCCATCGGGTTCAATGGAGCTTAGTGTTCTTAGGATTGCAGCCTTACTCTCAGGAGAGTGTTTATAGGATTGCACTCTTAGTGCTCTGCACCCTCTCTAGCTATGCCACTGGCTATGCGTATTCACACCTGCCCTAGCATAGCTGGCCAGGTCTGCCTGGGCCAGGGCCCTGGGAGCAAGTCTGGGAAGGGTGTTCCAATTTGATAGCCACCTCTGCTGCTGAATCTGCCCACCTTCTAGACCTGATCTGCCCATTCCCTGCCCCTTTCTGGCCTACCCCTGTGTTGTTTCACCCTCCCCTCGCTCGCCTCCCCTTCGGCAGCAGAGAGGCTGAAGAGATAATCCACTTGCGGTAGTTGGAAGTTTCTGGCCTTCCCACCACCATCCCTGGCAAGCAACACCAAGTAACACCTTTTACAACTGGTAGGGTTGCCATAATTCTCTTCCACAAAATCAGGGCAGGACACTCTGTCCCATTTGCCAGTATGTTAACACAATCCCCCAAAGCATATTGTCCCTGTTTTGGAGAACATATGGCAACCCTATTGGTGTTGACTGCATTATAGCATTTATAGTGGTTGTGCTGCGTTAACGGAAAACCCCGTTAATCGAGCCATTAAACACACATCCTACACAGACACACATTTTGGTATCCACCTGAGTACAAAATAAATATGAGAAACTTCTTTGTTTCCTTAAGAAAAGTGATCATATTCTGAATTGAAACCATTCTCTGCTGGCTTCAGAGTGAGAGAATAGTGTTGCAATTTCCATATCCTGTACGGGATGAGGACTGAAAGAAAGCAGGAATTGTACCCGCTAAAAAGGAAAAAGGAAGGGGGGATTGAAATGTTCTGAACTGTGAATAAAATGTTAATTACTGGAGAAGGGAGGGTAAAACCCCATTGCAGATGTCAGCCAACAGAGTGATCTCTTGTCGCTTCTTGAAAAATCCTGGTATAAGAAAGACAACAAAATAAAATTTATGTACTAATTTATTTACTTATTTACTCTCTGTCTCTCAAACAAACAAGCAAAGCAATCATATTATAAAGTAGAAAAGGAAAGTTGTCCTGGGGCTTTTAAGGTTTAAAAAAATCCAAGATTACAAAATGTGGAAGAGGACATGATAGAAATTTCTAAAATAATAGGTGGTGTTAAGGGACAGCAAGAGGCTCCCCACCCTGCAGTTAGTGTCATCCTATTAAATTGCTTAGCAATAGAAGCATTTGCTTCCAGTAAGAGGGGATCACAGCTTAACTCTTACCGAACAAAATGGAGTTAACTCTGAGTAAAATTAATGTTTACTTTTAAAAATTATTTTAAAATAAAAATAACACTACTTACAAACACCTTTTGCAATCAGCCTTCCCCCCCACCCCAAATATTCCCCTCCATTTTGCTCCCCTTGCCAGGAATGGCTCTGAAAGGGAAGAATTGTTTGCATATCGTGGTGAGGCTCCCTGTTAACCTTAGCGCTTTGCATCCCCTCTAGCTACACCACTAGTCCCATGCCCCGCTTTTCATGGGAGTTGAGAGACCCCTTTAAGATGAGAAAATTCTGAGAGCCAGGATAGCGTTTGGGAAGTTGGACTAAGACCTGGAATATCCAGGATCAAAACCGCCCTCAGCCAGGAAGCTTCCAGCCAGTCACTCCCTCTCAGCATCACCTACCTCGCAGGGTTGTTGTGAGGACCAAAGAATAAAAAGCTTTGTAAGCCGCATTGGGTTTTTGCATGGAAACAGAGGGATATAAATTCCTTAAATGAATGAATGAATGAATGAATGAATAAATGAATGAATGAATGAATTTCTAAATTTTCTCACAATTTCTTCACATTATTAAGAGAGCAAACGCATTCTTAACCGCACAGCCACGGCCTCTTCACGCCCCTGCAATTTGTTCTGGATTTACAAAGCCTGATGAATAAAAACGGTAGCAGTGAGCTAAGTGTACATAATGCTTGTGAATGGGATTTTTTTCTTAGTATGGCATGTCCTCTATGAGTTTTTTTTCCCTATTTGCCTATCAAAGTCCAACATTTCTCTAATGAAAATCACGCACTCCAGTGATGGGATTCAAAGAATTTAACAATTGGTTCTCTGCCCATCTGGCAGCCACTTTTAAATGGCTATTTTTAAACTTTATATGACCTATCTCTCGTTAACAACCGGTTCTATAGAGTAGGTGCGAACCTGCTGGAGCCCACCACTGACACACTCCCCGTGCAGTGGAGTTCAATGAGACTTACTCCCAGGAAAGCCCAGTGCCAGATTCCAAGATGGTGGATTCCACGTTCCACCATCTTGTGAACCCTCTGACCTGATGCCCCAACCCCACTTTGAAGATCACTGAGTTAAAGGCTTGCCATGGGCTGCATCTGCCCCCCTCCAACCTGACATTTGGAGATCCAGACATAGTTGAAGATTCAGACTATGGACACAATCCAGAGCAAATTCAGCCTGCTCTGACCTAACTGCACTCTCCTAACTATTCTGTATCCAGAGCAGAAAGTTATGCTGAATCCAGAGAGTCAAGAAGCCTGGGCTGCCCTAACTGCTCCAGAGCATGCTAAGTAATTGACACAAGGGGAAGACTTGCTCCTGAGGAGACACCCCTCAGATCACACTGAACAAGGAACAGCTGTGGTGCCTACAGTGGTGATATGACTCTGCACATCACCTGGTGCAGAGGTCTGTGCGTCATCCCTGGGATGCGCGCCCCCCCTCCACCTGGACTGCACAGTCACCAAAGTTGGCGCCTGCGCAGTTGTTTCTGAAGCCAACTGGCTTCAGAAAGAGTACTGCGCAGGCACCATCTCTGACACCTGTGCAGTACTTTTCTGAAGACTTTTGGCTTTGGGGGAGACTGTGCAGGCGTCAGAGTTGGTGCCTGTGCAGTACTCTTTCTGAAGCCATTCGGCTGCCGCTCCATCTCCTGAGTGAGGCCGAATGGCTGTGCAGAGGCGCGGACTTTCTCTGCTCTAAGGAAGTCTCCTCTGAAGCTGTTCGGCATGCTCAGTGTGTTTCTGCGCAGTGCACCTCAGATGGCCGTTCAGGCCAGCTCCTCAGACAAGTGGCAGCTTCTGCCTGCTGCTCCGCCTTGGAGCAGGCCTGAATGGGGGTGCTGACGCCCGGGGCCTGCCAAAGGACAGTCAAACTCCTCCGGCACATCACCCCATACGGAGCGCATCACCCAATGCAGCCCACACCAGCAGCACCAGCCTGGTGACGCCACTGGGTGCCTGCCTTATAAGGAGTCCCTGATGAGATGCCAGTACATTCTGCAGTGAATACAAGGGGCTTCCTGGAGTGGACTGCTGTATCCTGAGCTTTGTGGGCAGCCGTAGTTGTTCCATATCCTGAGGTTGAGAGGCAGGGGCTGCAGCTAGGCTGGCCAAGAACTCAGATTTTTGGTCAACACTGCCATTCTTACTCGGGCCTTATCATGGACCCCTATGGGTCTACTCATTACTATACCTGCTCCTGAGGTGGTATAACTCTGAGGGCTGGAAGAGGGCATTTCTGCCTTGAAAACAGGCTCTGGATTCAGAGTAACTGCTCTGCCCTAGGCAATGCTAAACATGCCCTCAGCTTGCCTCTCCTGAGCTGCTTAGGCTGCCCCAGTTAGGGCAGAGCAGGTCCTCCTCTCTTAGGGCACCCTATCTTGCCTTGCTCTGCCCTAAGCCTCTTCCAGAGTAACTGGGCTGGAGCATCTTGCAGTTGCTCCAACCTAGTGTTAGATAGGGCAACCTAAGGGCTCTTATGTGGACAGATTAGTTGCTCTGGATTGTGCTGTTAGATATCTAATCCTACAATCCAGAGTAACTACGGGAGCACGCAAGAGACATTACATGCACCCGTAGTTACTGCACCACCTAGTGAAAACCTATGGGAAATTCATATTGCAATCCAGAGCAAATTGTTCTTACACTGGAGCAAGGACTCCCCATAGTTACTCTGGATTGCGCCCTTAGTCTAGTTGAAGATCCAGATGTAGATATTTAAGTATGGATTTGTCAGGCTTCAGGCTTTTAAGACCCATGGCTCCGAAATTAGATTTGTTCTTCTTTGTACAACCACATGATCCAGGCTCACAAAGGGCTGATTCATATAGTGGGCGAAAGAAGTGCCCCCTCCCATTAAAACAGTTTACCACAGTCAGCAATGGGTTTTCATCTCTTTCTGTGTCCCCCGTTGAAATGTATTGGGGGTTCTGTGAAATGTATTGGTGGTTCTGTAAGATCACGAAGACTTCACATCTGCCTTTCCTAAAACAACCAACAGAAGGACAAACTAATTTAAACCAAGTATGGATGTCAAAAATGAGTAATTAGTTCCACTGCTGAAACTTCATTGCTATTAAGAACTTATTCCTGATATCCCACCAGAAATGGCTTTCTTGCCATTTGAACCCATTTGATCTAGCTCTACCAGAGCTAGTCCAACTGCACTTAGTGGGTTTTACTTCGAAGTAAATGTGTTTAGGATCACAGCCTTTCTTGATGATTGAGGTCTTGGCCTCTCCATTCACTCTGATAAAGCATGAGACAGGTTTATATATCGACAACATCAACATGTAATAAAATATTACATGGAAATGGTACTGTAGACAAGCCGTTGCTTGCCTCGCAGTCCAGACACCAGTTTATCCTCCTAGTAGGTCAGCCTTCATCTGGTAATACTTGGGTCCACCCAGCTTTCATTTACATGAAGGAATTCTGGCACGTAAAAGCAGCAACAAAACTTCAAGCTAAGATAGGTCCCAACATCCGTTGGCCAAGCTCCCAAAGACATTCTGCTCTGTGAACTTCCAAGGAAAGGTTATACATTTGCAATCACTGGGAATCACTGGAAAAACACACCTTAAATGACTTTGTTTTTATAATATATTTTAAGGTGGGGTTTGGTGAAAACATCTCTGAACAGTTCATGAATACTATCAGTCAATGATACATGCAGTAGAACATATAGAGACGTGCCAAAATCATGGTGCCTTGCGCATCTCAGTAGGCTAATACAAGCATCCTATACAGAAGGTCCGATCCTGATGTTTCCAGATAGGGTAGAGAAGGATTTGCTTATGAAACCGTGGAGTACCACTACCACCAGTCAATATCCACACAACCAAACTAGATGAAGAGGTGTAGTCTGGAGGTTGAGCCATCACATTGTCTGAAAATGCTAAGCAGACAATTGTACTTGAGTCAAGCTGAGAACTTGAGTTTTGTATGGGTTAGAGAGCCAAAGGAATGTGGACTGGTAAGAAATGGATCACATCATGAGAACCAGAATGAGATGTGGTTTGCAACTGTCTTTGGAAGCATGGAAAAGCACAAGAGCTGTGCAGACAAGACGACAACTGCACCATAAAGGGAAACATCTGAAGAATCCTGTGAATTCTTCTCATAAAATAAAACTTGTAAAACCTCCAGCTGAAAAAATAGGGTTTATGGCTCGCCTCCCTATGTAACCACCTTGAGTCTATGCGCCTTGAGTCTTTGAGAAAGGTAGTGTATAAATATTGTGATAAATGAAGATGATCTATTGGTATGACTTTGTAGAAGACAATCTCATGTGCTCCATCAGGGCCTGCTTCATCCTCCTGGTCATGAGTATTTTAATTTGCATGGAATTTGCAGCCACATTTTGGGGCAATTCAGGTCTTTCTTTGTGACAAAGGTGGGTTTGCCCTCGGAGAGCAGTAAACATTCTCCTCTTGCTAGTGACAGAAGAATTCATGCGCTCCTTGTTTTGTGCACCATATGATTTCACACCTCATTCTGGTTCTGAATCAATGCGGAGATTTCCTCTCTTCCCTTCAAAATAGATGGAGTGAGAAGAGGGCAGACCCTTTGTACAGAGCCAAAGCTTTCTCCAAGCACACATGAATGGGTGCGCCTGTGAGCGAGGCAGTCTTCCCTTTGGGCTCGATGCTGACACCCATCAGTCTTTAATCCTTCCTGCAGAGAGGAAGATGTATGTAATGTACATACATCTAATGAACATACATCTAATGTACATACATACATACATCTAATGTACATTCTCTGAAAAAATATTCCCTCTTTTTGGAATGGCTAAAGGACTTTTGATCATGTTTATCCCTCTTTTTATGTTATTTTCTTTTTTATTATTATCTTTTTTATTATTTTATTTATTATTATATATTATCTTTTTATGTTATTTTCAAATTATTTTGTAGCGTGTGATGTTTGCTGTTGCCCAATAAGAGGGAGGAAAGGAGAAGAGAAGGGTGAGCATCTATTTTTACCCTCCTGTTCCTCCTGCAAAGAATGTCCCCCCCCCAATTTGGCAATGCTTTTGTTTGTTTAAAATTAGCTCTTTTGAGTTGAGTCTTGGGAAAGTTGAAAGGTAAAGTCACTGGGGAGCATGTTATGCTCAGAAAACAGAAGTCCATGTGTTGGTGAGTCACCTGGCCCCTGTTCTTGAATGGAAGCCCCTGTGGAACTACACCACCAGCCCCAGAGCCTATGGAAAATGCTTCCCCAAAACCCCCTTCATTCCAACCGACGTGCAGACAGCGAGCACGAAGGCGTCCATTAAGGGCAACCGCACATGCGGCTCCAATTATGCAGGCATTGTTTGACCGCAGCATCAAAACAAGGCTCAGAGCCAAGAAAAAGATCCACAATCTTGTTTATTGTTCACATTCATCATGAAACACACATTTTATTTCAAGAAGCAGCTGGCTGAAAGGCTAATCCTGCGTGACACTTGCTGGCTTCAGAACAATATGGACAAGAGTTTCCTGCCCTCTGCTTTGTAGCTCTGTTGGAGAACTGCACCCATCTTTCTACGGCTTCAGATGCGGAATTAGATACGCCAACCTGCTGACGTGAAAAAAACAGGGGGAGAGGGAGAGAGAGAGAGAGAGAGAGAGAGATTTCAGCATCTTCTCTTTTTACAGCTGGCCAGGATCTTGAACCTCACGATTCACGGTTCTGTTCCTCAGTGTCTCCAAGGTAGGGTTGCCATAATTCTCTTTCTCAAATTTGGGACTGGACCCTCTGTCACATTTGCCAGTATGTGAACACAATCCCCCCAAATTGGGATTGCCCCTGTTTTTGGGGACATATGGCAACCCTACTTCAGGGGAAGAAATGAAATGTTAGACAGAAGGGCATTTGATAAGACATCATCATCATCACTACTATAAAATCAATACACTAGACTTCATTGTCCTCATTTTCCTTCTGTAACCTTCTTGGAATTCATAAATTATATGTAACAGTTTCAGATTTAATAAATGGTGTACAAATTCACCACTTCAAAGCAATATATATGAGTGTTTTAGCTTTTATTTTGACATGTTCTACATTTTTCTTAGAGGTCCCATATTTTAGGGGTTGCCTTTTGGGGGAGGGGTTTGTCCTCTCTTTTGGTGATGGTAATTCCTAACCCATCAAATACAATCTGAATGTTTGATGCGTTCACAAGAGTGCTGAATGCTCTTCCTCTGAGCATAAGCCACAAGGTTCCTTCCATGTGGGATCTGATTCATAGAATCATAGAATCATAGAGTTGGAAGGGACCTAGTAGGTCATCTAGTCCAACCCCCTGCCTGCAGCAGGAATTCCCCCTAGAGCATCTCCAACAGGTGCTCATCGAGCCTCTGCTTGAAGATCCCCAGTGAGGGAGAGTCCACCACCTCCCTTGGCAATCTCTTCCACTGCCGAACCGCCCTCACAGTCAGGAATTTTTTCCGGATTTCCAGCCGGAATCTCCTTTCTTGCAGTTTGTCCCCATTGGTTCTAGTTCTGCTTTCAGAAGCAGCTATGAACAAATTGGCCCCTTCCTCCCTATGACAGCCCTTCAGGTATCTGAAGAGGGCAATCATGTCTCCCCTCAGCCTCCTCTTCTCCAGGCTGAACATCCCAAGTTCCCCCAACCTTTCCTGGTAGGGCTTCCCTTCCATCCCACTGATCATTCTTGTCGCTCTCCTCTGGACTTGCTCCAGTTTGGCTGCATCTTTCTTCAAGTGAGGTGCCCAGAACTGAACACAGTACTCAAGGTGAGGTCTCACCAATGCAGAATAAAGAGGAACTAGAACTTCTCGTGTCTTGGAAGCTACAGTCCTCTTAATGTAACCTAAAATGGAATTTGCCTTCTTTGCAGACACATCACACTGCTGACTCATGTTCAGCTTGTGATCCACGGCGACTCCAAGATCCCGCTCACATGTTGTGCTGCCAAGCCAAGTATCCCCCATTTTATACCTGTGTTTTTGGTTTTTATTGCCTAAGTGCAGAACCTTGCACTTCTCCCTGTTGAAATTCATTCTGTTTGTTACAGCCCAGGATTCCAGTTTATCCAGATCCTCCTGGAGGTTTCTCCTTCTTCTGTTGTGTTTGCTACTCCTCCCAGTTTGGTGTCATCTGCAAATTTGATCAGGCTCCCCCGTATCCCTTCCTCCAAGTCATTGATGAAAATGTTAAAGAGAACCGGTCCCAAGACAGAGCCTTGGGGTACCCCACTAGAAACGGACCTCCAGGTTGACACAGAACCATTTACTAAAAGCCTTTGAGTGCGGCCATCGAGCCAGTTGCAGATCCACCTAACAATTGCCCTGTCTAGCCCATATTTTTCCAACTTCCTAATTAAAATGTCATGTGGGACTTTGTCAAATGCTTTGCTGAAGTCAAGATAAATGACATCCACAGCATTGCCACTGTCCAGTAAGCTCGTAACCCGATCAAAAAAGGAGATCAGATTTGTCTGGCAAGATTTATTCTTGGTAAATCCATGCTGGGTTGTTTTGATCACGGAGTACTTGTCTAGATGTGCACAAATTGTGTGTTTTATGATTTGCTCTAATATCTTGCCCGGGATTGAAGTCAAACTGACTGGTCTATAATTTCCCGGGTCTTCTTTTTTCCCCTTCTTAAAAATTGGGACTACATTTGCCCTCTTCCAGTCCAGTGGCACTTCTCCACTCCTCAAGGATTTCTCAAAGATGATCGACAGAGGCTCTGCAAGGACATCTGCAAGTTCCTTCAGAACTCGAGGATGCAGCTCATCCGGTCCAAATGACTTGAATTCATTTAGGCCAGTTAAGTGGTTTCGAACCAGTTCTCTGTCAATCTTAATCTGCTGTTCTGCACCATCCATGTTTTCATTACCTCTTAGGGGATGTAAACACATCCCCGAATCAGTCAATGATCCCGCACCCCCATTTGCACAGCCCTCCTTCTGTGAATAGACGGATGCAAAGTAGGAGTTGAGCAGCTCCGCCTTCTGCTGGTTTCCAGACACCTGTTGTCCATCCTTGTCCAAGAGCAGCCCCACCCCCTCGTCTCTCCTCCTGTTCCTCTGGGCATATCTAAAGAAGCTCTTTTTGTTATCTTTGACTCCCCTGGCCAGCCTCAGCTCATACTGAGCTTTAGCATCCCTGACCCCCTCCCTACATGACCGGGCTACCTGCCTGTACTCCTCTCTGGTGATCTTTCCAGTCTTCCACTCCCTATACTTCTCTTTCTTTAACTTCAGCTGATCCCCAAGTTGCCTGTGGAGCCAACCTGGTTTTTTCAGCATTTTCCCCCCTTTCTTTTTTATTGGAATTGTTTCTGACTGTGCTTGTAGAAGCTGCCTCTTAAGGAGCTCCCACCCATCTTGGGCCCCTTTCCCCATTAGATCATCAACCCATGGGATCCCACCTATGACTCCTCTAAGCATGTTGAAACCAGCTTTCCTGAAATCCAACATATAAGTTTCACTCTGCACTCTTTTTATTTCCCACATTATTCTAAATTCCAGCAGCTCATGATCGCTTTCCCCTAAAGTTCCCACTATGTTGACCTGATCAACCAGTTCTTCACGATTTGTTAAGATCAGGTCAAGGATGGCCCCTCCCCTTGTCGTTTCCTCCACTTTCTGGACCATGAAGTTATCTTCCAGGCCCATCAGGAATCTACTGGAGCTTCCATGTTTGGCTGAGTTTGTCTCCCAGCAAATGTCTGGGTAGTTAAAGTCCCCCATTACTACTACCTCATATTTCCTTGCAATGCCTGCCAGTTGCTCCAAGAAGACATCGTCTACTCCTTCTCCTTGACCTGGCGGTCTATAGTAGACGCCCACCACAATGTTTTGTTTCTTATTTTCCCCCCTTACTTTTACCCAAACACACTCCACAGGGATATCCGGACCACTCTCCTGGATTTCAGAGCAAGTATATATGTTCTTGACATATAATGCTACTCCACCTCCCCTTTTGCCACTTCTGTTCCTCCGGAACAGCTGATAGCCTTCCAATTGTGTGTTCCAGTCATGGGAGTCCCACCAAGTTTCAGTTATTCCTATCAAATCAAATTTCCCTTCACTTGCTAAAAGCTCCAGCTCATCTTGTTTATTTCCCAGGCTCTGTGCATTTGTGTAAATGCAACTTAAGCCCTGGAGGTTGCAACTCAATGCATTTCCCTCCTTTTTTGTAAGGCCAGGCCCCTCTAAAGGTTTTTGAGTTACAGCTGTGCCCTGGCAATTTCCATCCAGAGCATTTTCCTTAGTCCTAGGTTCCCTTTGGACGTAACCCACCCCCTTCTTATTTAGTTTAAAGCCCTCCTGATAAGGTTGGCCATATCCCGTCTGAAGACACTCTTCCCCCAACCCGTAAGATGTAGTCCATCCTTTGCTAGGAGTCTTTCCTCAAGGAAGTTCATCCTGTGATCCCAGAATCCAAATCCTTCCCGATGACACCATTTTCGAAGCCAGCTATTGACCTGAAAAATCTTGCTATCTCTCTGAGGACCTTTGCCAATTACTGGGAGGATGGATGAGAATACCACCTGGGTATCCCCCAGGTCCTTAATCTTCCTCCCCAGAGCTTCATAATCCCCAACTATCTTTTGGAAAGTTTCCCGAGCTGTATCGTTTGTTCCTACATGGATGAGTAAGAACGGGTGACGATCAGCAGGTGTGATCATCCTCGGTAGCCTCTCCGTGATATCCCGTATCCTAGCACCAGGGAGGCAGCACACCTCACGGGAAAACGGGTCTGGTCGGCATACAGCTTCCATGCCCCTCAGGAGAGAATCTCCAATCACCACCACCCTCCTCCGTGTTCTCCTTCTGTGTCCAGCTTCCCCCACACTAACTGGTTGTGGCTGCTGTCTATGAGGGGGATCTGTAGGCATGCCAGTATGGGCAATGCCAGGATCCGGTGTAGGTGTGCTAGCAAGAGGAACTTCTGCCAGCATGGCAGAATCTGAGAGACTCTGGAAACGGTATGCTTTCCTCATCTCACAAACCATCACACACATATGCTTTCCCGTGATGAAGCATTGGTCACTCTGAAGCATGGAAAGTGGTCTGTGTGACAGTGGTTTTATGTGCACCTGTTCTTCCCATCCTTCCTTTTTCTGGCAACCAGCCAGTGACATATCAATGCTTCCTTTCTCTGTGGTGTCGCACCCTGCAGCTGACCTTCCAGCCATTGGTTTCAGGGATTTGATATGGAACAAGGTAAAGGTTAAGGCCATTCAGGGGTTTTTAAGTGGTTTTCTTATGGCCTTTTTCTACAAACAATTTCCTGAACACTGATGTTCAGGGGGTGTCCAGAGACCTGGCGCAGCTGGATTCCTATCTGAGGAGAAGCAGGCCATGTGGAAACTATGGGCCAGGACTGTGCATTACAATGGAATTTCCAAAGTAATTTAATTCTAGTAAAACAAACTGTGGATCAGAGGGGGTGCAAAGCACTATGTTTTTAAGGGGGTCTCATTGCAACATGTAAGTGGGCCTTCCTCTCCCTTTCAGAGCCATTCCAGGTACTGCACCTCTCTGGGCTCCCCTAGAGGAACTTTATTCAGCCCTACTTTAAGACGGCAGGACTTGAAATTGGGACCTTCTGTTCACCTTCTTCTTCCTAGTGATTTTTTATCATGCAATGGCAGGGTCTGCTATTCTGGATCAGGGTTTTCCAGTCTGTTTACCTTTAGGGTCCCAACAGGGTCCATTGGATCCAATTGGAAGTTTGTGTTGTGTTTTTTTACTGGAATTTATTATTTTTACTTGACAAGACTTTCTGACTTTTTTTTACTGCTAATGAAACAGTTACAGATCCAAAAGCATAAGTTTTTGAATTTACAGTTTTTCTGTAAATTCCAATTTATAAATATCATCCTAGGCTGGGTCCATTAGACCCATATTGCCTTTTACTGGTATCTTCGGTTTCTTCTCTTTCTTATGTGAAAACTTCAGGGCAATAAACCCCATGCTGAGACCGTCCTTTTGTTTGTTGCAGGAAATCTTCAGGGCAATAAAACCCATGGTGAGAACCTATAAATCTTTTTGTTTGTTGTGGGAAACCTATCCTTCCAACCGGGTCTAATGGACCCATGCGGTATAATGTGTTAAAAAAATCATGGGATCCTAAGGGTTTATATGGAAATTTAAGAAACTGGCTGGCCTTTCACTGGCCTTTCAACAACAACAGTATTTATATATCACTTTTCACCGAAAAGTTCACAAAGAGCCCAATCCTATGTCTGTCTACTTAGAAGTAAGTCTCAATAGAGTCAATGGAGCTTACTCCCAGAAAAGTGCAAATAGGATGAAAGTGGTTTACAGAGGAAAATGAAAAAATGAATGTAAATGTACTAATAAGGCTATTTTTAAACTGTTTTTATGTTTCCAGTATTTCTTGGGTCCCCATGAGAAAGGCAGGGTACAAACAAACAAACAAACAAACAAACGAATGAATGAATAAATAAATGAACAACGAATGAACAAATAAATGAATAAATGAGTGAATGAATGAACAACTAACAAACAAATTAATAAATAAAAATCTATTTATCTCCTTGTATTTGCATGCTGCTAGGTTGGCAGGAGGTGGGACGAGTGTTGGGAGCTCACTCCATCCTACGGCACTTTGGTCTTAAAACTGCTGAGCCTCCAACCTACTGCCCCTTCAGGTAGACAGACACAGCGCCTTTAAAACCACTGTGCCACCGCAGTCCCCACCACAGAGCTACAACTGCATCCCAAAAAGTGCTCTCAGTGAAGGAAGATCAACTGGCAGATCAACTGGCAATACATTTAAATGAAGCCTAAAGTGAATTAGCTTAATAAATCTCACAGGAGAACTGAGAAAACACTCACTGCAAGCAATGTTCATTATTTTTCCATTTTTAAAAACCTTTTAGAAGGCAGTTCAATATATTGATCACTTCTCACTAACAGCAGTTAATGGAGAAACAGAGAGCTGAGCTGATGTTGGCTTTTCCATTTTTCTGATCTGCGTAAACTATTTTCAAAGGATTTTTTGAAAAAAACTTTATTCAAAGGACTTTTATCAGGCCTTATCAGAGCACTCTGAGTCCTGTGTGGAAGTGGGAAAGGGAGCTGATGGTGTAACTGGCACTGATGATGATTTTGTATAAATGGATGCACCTGATGTCAGAGGCTCACCTATTTTCAGCATTCAAGATGCGGTGGGTGGACGATAAGCACCATGGATGAGCATCTGCTTTGCAGATCAATGGAAAAAGGCCTCCTTGTGCACCTTTGGAAAGTGGTTGCCATACTGTGATGGAGAGACCTGGGGTCTATATCAGCAGAAGGGGGCTTCTCATATTCATGATTTAGTTGCAAGGAACATACATTGCAATCTTTCAGTCTTTCATTTGGACAGCTTTTAGCACACAACTTATTACCTCCAGACTATGGTGGTCTGAAGACTACCTCCAGACCTCTAAACCTTGGAGACTGGGCACTACGGAGACTGGAGTTTCCCCTTTTGCTATTTCAGCTAAGATGCCTTCAGGCTACATCCCAAAAGAAGAAATCTCAATGGACAGGCTAACATACCTGAGAAACCAGGAACATTCTGTCCTTTGCCAACATACCGTTGTAATAAAAACTAGCATTTTTGTGTTTTGTTGTTCCACCAAATATCTGAGCCTTCCAAAGAATTTGGAGGCATTCATGCTTGTTGCAACCTTGAGACATGTGATGTTGCTGTATTTTGGATTGTATAGTTGGGTGGAGAGCTGATGGACAAGCATCTGGACATTTCAGGAAAAGGGACTGCCAAACAGATGTCAACTGCTAGACTGATGGATATTAAAAATACTGTATCATAGGATACACCAAAGACTTCTGCATTTTTGGTGCTGAATCCATGAGTAAATCTAGTTTGAATTCTATGTTTTATATTAGGCATGGCTGCAAAACCTGAAATGCTAGACAAAAACAGAATCAACTGCAATTTAATTAAAATAAATTTGATTGGTTGGATTTATATTCCCCCACCTCCCCCAAAAAATATAATTCTTTACAGGTATCCTCCATCAAGGTATGTTACATTTGTACTGTTATCAAGGTCTACCTGATTTGTGTGTAAACATGCCTGCTGGCTTAAAAAAATAAGTTGCAAGGAACATATATTGCAATGCTCACTTAACTTTGAGCCCACAACCTATGACCACCAAACTATGGTAGTCTGGAGACTATGGCCTTGTTAGATCATGGATGGATCTGTGCCACCCCAGTCCAGTATTCTTTGCAAGAACCGCATCAACCAACCAGTGTTGAGTGGTCCCTCCTAAAATGGCCTGTTGTCCACTTGTGTAACTTGATCTAATTTCTTAAAATAAAGCAGGAACTGCTCAATAGTTCCCATCTAAGTTATTGGCACCATGGGCAATATGGTTCTCTTTAAGTTTTAGCAAAATGGAAAAAAAATATTAGTGGTTTTGTATTTACTTTAGGTAAAATTGGAGATTTCAAGAGGGCTTCATACTGTACATGCAAGTTTGTTAGATTTTTAAGCAAAGCACTTGCAAAGTGCAAATAGAGAACTTTGCACTATATTTGACCCAATTATTTTTTTGTTAGTGTTCTGTTCCTCTGAAATACTCAATGAATATTTCTTTGGAGCTGGTGTCATGCAGGTTTGTGGTACTCTTGACCTCCATGTGAGATTAAAAAAGAGTACTTCTTGTTCAGGACAGAATCTCCAGTTGCTGAACTTTTTCTGGCCCCTTAATGAATGAATAGTAAATCCAAGAGCTAGAAGATTTGAAGAGGTTAGGGGCTAATCAGCCCATGATATGGACTGGAAAGACCTCCACACCTGACAGATGAATGAGTAATTTACTCATGATTTGCAGCCAAACTCGGCATTCAGAATCATAATCTGGTACAGCAGAAACACATTACCTTGGACTGTTCCAGAATGCAAGTGGTGAGCATATGTTTGGATGCTGTCCAGCATCAGAAGCTGATCATGTCCTAAACATTTAAACCCCTTTTGGTTAAAAAATTAAGCAAACTTTATACACTATCACAGATGCAAAGGCTAGTCCAGAACCCTTTCGTCTTACATGATCTTTTTACAATCAAGGAAATTGTGATATTGAGTAGGCACCGAAATAGTACATTTCAAAGCAAGCTAGACTACAATCTTTCTATGAATTTGCAGATTCACTCTAAATTCCATTACTAATACTGTACTTGTCTGTAACCAAATATGGAATCAAATATGGAATATCAAAAATGAAAAGGCATATATCAAATATTAAAAGTTCCAATATCAGGTGTCAAATATTCAATGATATAAACTGTTATTAAACATTATTCCTTTGTTGGTTTACATGCACTCCATTTCAATACTTCCCAATTATCCATCATCAAATTTTTAAATAAAATAAAGTATCAAATGCCATTGAATGTGAAACATTAAATTCTTGGCAAATATTGTACATCAGAATTTGTGAATAAGAATTTAATAGGAACAAAAGCTTAACTATATGTCAAACTGGGACAGATATAATATGTTCTCATTAAGTGTCCACTGGTTTATAAGTCCCTAATACTGTGTATAAGATTACTTCATTTCCAAGGAACCTCCTACGCACCTGTTTGCAAGTGTCAAATATTAGTGCTGGTTAAATGTTTATGTTCTGGATGGTTGAAGGGATTAGGAACAGGGTAAGGAATCATTTATCAGGTGGGATAAGAGATGAATTGGAATGCAAAAACTTAACTGTCCACAAAGATCTGGTACTCCAGTATGTTTATAATTTGTCACTGTGGTTGCAATCCTAACCACACTTTCCTGGGAGTAAATACTATTGAACACAATGGGACTTTTGAATAGACATGCTTAGGATTGCACTATGAGTGACAGAGGAAATCCTTTGGTGAGTATCTTTCACATCTGAAATCTACCCTTTGGCTCAGCCTTATCTCTGTATGTGCTTCTGCTAAATCTTCACATATACATCTGGCTTCCCGTACTTGACAAAGGCCTTATTGTCCTGCTTCTTGTTGCATCTTGTCCGGTCTTCACACTGGATAAGCTAATCATTAATTTCCTTCTGTTCTAAAGATTGTTCAAAATTTTCCCCATTCAAATTTCTCCCAGATTTTGTAGTTCCAGTTTAAACTGAGACAGAGAGTAAAACATTCCAAGAAACAAACAGGATGCTCCAAATCTGGATTTCATTTTAATAATAATGAAATTCCAGAATTAATAAATAATAACAATAATGAAATTCCAAATAATTCCAAAGACTAATTATTCAGAATTGTAATAATACAGATCTCTGGGCAGAATGGCTCATAGGACGTGGGATCTTTTCTGAGTACTATTTCTATGAATATAATTCAAGTGCAACTTATAGGTATTTATATGAATATAATTCAATACTTTATTATTTGCATAATAATTGTTATTAGGGTGTGGGTGACGCAAGTGGTTAAGACACTGTGCCTGTTAACCAGAAGGCCAGGGTTTGAGACCAAGGTCCTCACAAGATGGGGTGAGCTCCTGTCCTTAGCCCTGCTCTGCAACGCAGCTGGAACCAATCGTATCAGCTCTGCTGTTCCATTGGACTATTTCAGTGGCATAGAGAGGGGGGATTTGCTGTTTGGGTAACAGCTGCCCCTCCATATTAATCTACCCAGGCCATCGTGCTCTGGAGAGGACACTCCAGCTTCGAATACAGCGTTAGGCATGATACCATAGTCTTTCAAGACTGATGGATGCCACGTTTTTTAAAATTATTATTAACAGGAATGCAGGTGTTATGCGCTGTTGGCATTTAGAAGGGGTTGGACTCAGTCTTGCCTGTTCCCTCCAATGCTTTGATACTATTATTCTAATTTATAGCATTAGAGGGAACCGGCAAGACTGACAATGCAATCCTAAAGACATTTTCCTAGGAGTAAGACCTATTGAACACACTGGGGCTTACTTTTGAGTAGACATGGTTAGGATTGTGCTCTGAGTCCAGCTCCTTCTAAATGCCAACAGTCCATAACGCTTGCATTGCTGTTAATAATTATTATGCAAATAATTAATCAATAAAAGGATCGAATGGAGATCTTCTCAATTCCACATCTTTGAATATAATGTTAAACAGAAGAAAACCATCAGAATGCCTCCCTTTGCTCCTAAGACTTTCTCCAAGATAAACATGCAAATCCCTTTAACCTTTTCCTCTGATGATTTGTATTCTAGACCTTTCATAATCCTTGCATGTACAGCTGAGCTACAAACCTTTCCCAGCCGTTTCTGCTGAAACTTCAGTGCGGTAAAGGAAAGAGAAACTCAGCCGGGAACTCTGAGTGTGCAAGGTTTATTTGCAGGCAATTATTGCATTCTACTTTTAGAAAAGAGGGGGGTTCTGAGTCCAGCACTTTATTTTTCTATGGTTATGAATAGTTGAGGATTCCACTTTTGCCAAGTGGCATTGTAATGTCATGACGGAAAACACAGCCAGAGAGCTGCTGCTTTTGTGCCCTGTTTTGTGGTTTCTTGAGGGCATCTGGCTGGCTACTGTCGAAAACAGGATACTGGGCCAGAAAGACCTTTTGTTTGATCCAGGACAATAATTTACTTTGTAATGAATTAGATAAATTTTAGACCTATCAGTAGCATAGCGGTACAAGCCTTGTATGATTGCTCAGCCCAAGGTACTTAATGTGGCTTACTTCCAGGTGCACAGGATTGCACCTCTACATACATGTGCATGCACATAGACACATGCAGACACACAAGTACAGACGGTTGGGGAGGGATACTGTAAATTTGCAGAAATTTGCAAAAACAGGCATATAGGTAAATCTGATTTTTAAAAACCCCACTAAAATGTCCAGTTTCACTTCTAAGCCCTGTGTGAGTTCCCAAGACTTCTCCTGAATGTTCATAGCATCCAAATACTAGCTTCTCAGCCAGAAAAGGGGACAGGCTGTTTAAATAGTCCCAACAGTTCAGCCTGAATGCTTAGCTGTTCAGTTGAAAAAGGCATGGGGAAATGGAGGTGGCAGTAAAGGCAGAGGGAACCGGCCTGCATCCGAACTGGCTTTCACAACTTGGAATCCTACAACACTGTGTTATGGGATCCACTTATTGACCGCTATTAACCGTGTCAGGGTGACCATATAGAATGGAGAACAGAGTTCCTGTATCTTTAACCATTGCATAGAAATTTAGGTAGGTTTAGCTCAATAAAGAAGGGTGTAAAAAGCAGCACCTACCTCAATCCTTTCTTTTATGCTTAAAGGTACTGGCACTCTGTCCTCCGTTTTATATGGTCACCCTGCCATGGTTGCCAATATCAGAACCTTCATACTTCTGACTCATACAGTGCAATCCTAAGCATGTCTACTCAGAGGTAAGTCCAATTGTATTCAATGGGGCCTACTCCAGTGGTGGGATTCAAATAAATTAACAGGTTCTATGTCCTATAGACATAGGTCCTATAACAACTTATGTCCTATAGACATAGGTCTTATAACAACATATGTCCTATATATCCCATAGACATATGTCCTATAACAACAGGTTCTATAGGGTAGAAACTACTCCCAAGAAAGTGTGTTTAGGATTGCAGCCTTAGGGCACAATTCTAACCATGTCTGCTCAAAAATAAGCCCCATTGTGTTCAATGGGTCTTACTCCCAGGAAAGTGTCTTTAGGATTGCTGCCTTAGTTAGGGACGTCACCTTCATTCTTGCATGTAGGACTTCCAGAAACCCCTAGATCCTATTGTATGGGATGTAAAATTAGATAGTCTCTCTTGGTCTATCATGGTTTTGTAAAGGGTGTTGCTTGAAGTTGTCTTTTACCTCTAAAATGAAACTAGAAACTCTATTGTTGTATACTGGGTATTCTTTACTCTTCGGAGGGCAGGATTCTACCAGCTTTGACAAATTTCCCCTAAACTCCCCAGCAATAGTTCTGAACATTAATCAGAAATTTGCTGGTTGAACAGAACCCAAAGCATACGCATGATGCTTCTTCTGGAAATTTCTTCCATCGTCCCACTTTTGATGAGGATTTAATTTCCTTCCTTCAAAACAAGAGACAGACTCAATTCAGGCAGACTAATTTTTCATTGAGCACGTATTAGGAAAAAATGGCATAGCTTTCATCTCTGCATCACTAGAGAACTGGAGGGGACAAACATTGCCAAAAAGAACTCTGGCAGTGCAATTCTAACCCCATCACAAGTCCCACATTGGCCTGGGGGTAACACAAAAATTTTTACTCGGGAAAGGCACTTTCTGAACTCCAAACAATCTAGCATCTGTTGAGCACAGATGATGTATTTGCAGGAAATCTGAATTGTGAATCGAGATGGTATAACATTTTAGATTGTGAGCACTATTGGGACAGGGACCAATTAGCCATTAATTTTTTTCATATTCTTTGTGAACTTTTTATTTGAAAAGTGATATATAAATACTGTACAAAGATTCAGGCCCAAACACCTCATTGCAATGAACATGTGGCTGCCCTAATTTCTCTGGTCCTGGTTACTCCAGGAGACACATGACATACCCTACAATCCAGAGTAACTACGGGAGCACGCAAGAGACTTTATGTGTACCTATAGTTGCTGCACCACCTAGTGAAAACCTATGGGAAATTCATATTGCAATCCAGAGCAAATTGTTCTTACACCGGAGCAAGGACTCCACGTAGTTACTCTGGATTGCACCCATAATATCCCCAAAATCCAGAGTAACTACGGGAGCATATAAGAGACTTTACGTGCACCCGTAGTTACTACACCACCTAGTGAAAAATCTATGGGAAATTCATATTGGAATCCAGAGTAACTTGTTCTTATACTGGAGCAAGGACTTCCCATAGTTACTCTGGATTTTGCCCTAGAGTGTAGCTTGAGATTATATAAAATACATTTTTATTTCATTAAACTTTCTTGGAAAGATGTTGATCAGTGCCAGCACATGCCCTTGATAACACGTCACTTGGGTTTGCTACATTTTCTAGAATGTTCAGATTGAGAGACAAGGGAATTTACAACTGATGATCGAGATTTTGATTTTCTTATTTTATTTCCTGAACAGGCGATTATAGAATGGAGTGGGAGTGCTGTGGTGTAACCCTCTCTTTCCACGCCTAATTACTGATGGAAAGCATATGTGCAGATACACAGGAGAAACTGTTCAAGAACATTTTCTCCTAGTGGGAAAATTCCCTTTGTATTCATGCCAAAAAATTTACTGAGAACTGCGGGAACTGGCTGTAGAAGTGTTCCCGGTGCATGTGAGATCAAATTTTCAGGACCTGGTGATGATATCCCAGATATCTGGGCACATAGTGAGGTGCCACAAATGCCATTTGTGGAAACCTGGACTGGTAATCTTGGGATAAAATTACACTCCACAACAACTGATCGGAGATCCAAAAGCATGTTAGCCCTTCATTAGCACTCAAAGAAATCAGCTTGCCTGAATATAACACACAATCGGGCTGGAAGTGGTACTGTTTTGGAAACTATTGACAACTGTTGACAGTTGCCTCTCCTCAACCTCCTTGATTGACACAGAATGTTGGCCAAGAAGATGCAGACCCTCTTACACACAATGCTTATATGGAGAAAGAAGGTTGCTTTCAAATGTTGCAACCCACCCTGGCTTTCTGGAAGGGTGGGGGTTGGGAAAGAATAAATATATGTAAAGTATCAAATGTTTAAATATTCATCATGGTGCATAAATCTATCTATCTATCTACAGTATTTATATACCGCTTTTCAACTAACAAGTTCACAAAGCAGTTTAAAAGAAATGGAAAAATAATAATAGCTAATTAATAGCTAATGGGTCCCTGTCCCAAAAGGGCTCACAATCTAAAATGTAGTAGTTCTAAATAAATGCGGAGAGTTCAAGGTGCATACAGTGCAGCTCTCTTCTACATATCAGCATTTAATTTAAGAGGAATTTCTGCAGACCAATATTTCTATGTGGGGCATCTTAGCCCCCCACACCCCACCCCACATTTATGAGGCCTCTGATGAGGAACTAAATCCTCTTATATGTGTCACTTTTCAGAACAGAGTGAGTTCATTTCATTTCAGTTTTCCATGAACAATCTTTCCATTATGCGCAGAGGGACATTAATTATGGAGTTATTTGCTCAATTGCTTTGTGGGTTCATAGAGCACTATCTAACCTCGACTGAGTGTGTGCCTTGCAGGAATCATCTCCATTTCTTCGAGATCTTTCTTTCTTAATCCCCTCTGATAACTTTAAAGGGTTGAAATCTCTCCCCCCCCCCCCCTTTTCACTGTTCTGTTTGCAGGTGACAATATGGGGTGTAGGTGATTTTAAGGAATGACAAGGCAAAATTGTGAGTAGATGTAAAAAATTATTGGCATCAGTAAAAATTCCCAATTCCTATAGGATGCCAAAAGAAACACATTTTTCCTTTCTTAATTTCCTATTTCTTTTATAACCCCTCTGTTACCTGGGCTGAGATGTCACATTTAGTATTGATAACGACACCACACCTACATTTAAAAATTAAATTTTTAAAAATGATTTTAATTGAATTTTTTGAAATGGAAATCCATTTTAAAAAATGGCTTGGGGGTCACCCAAGTGGAAGAGATTGCCAAGGAAAGTGGTGGACTCTCCCTTACTGGAGATTTTCAAGCAGAGCCTCGACAAGCACCTGTCGGAGATGCTCTAGGATAGGGTTGCCATAATTATCTTCCACAAAATTGGGACAGGACCCTCTCTCCCATTTCCCTGTATGTGAACACAATCCCCCAAAACTGGGATTGTCCCTGTTTTTTGGGACATATGGCAACCCTATTCTAGGAAGATTTCCTGCTACAGGCAGGGGTTGGACTAAATGATCTCATAGGTCACTTCCAACTCTATGATTATATGATTCTACTCATCATGCAACTATTAAAAAGAGATTAGCTCTATCAGGAGAGAAAAAAATACAACTTTTCATTTCCCCATTTATTTCTCCATCCACCGGCCCAGACATTGATCAGATAATGCAGAACAGAGCAACAGGGTCCTTGCACCCCAGGAGACACTGGATTTGTGTTTCTCAGACACCAGCACTTTTAAAAGCAGTTTTTCATGCAGCATAAGAGGCTCTGCTGTTTGAAGAGTAAACAGTCTACAAGCCCTCTGAGCACAGCGGGCCCCTTGGGTGCACCTAAGTAGGTCTTTGGCTCTTGGCCATGACAAAAGCATGCCCAATTCTTGGAGAACCTGTGAGCAAATCTCTGCACAAGTGCTTTGCATATTTTATTCCATATTTCTGATGCAGGGTCTTGGCAAAGAGCAGAGAGAAGCTTGGCTTGGGCGGGGGGGGGGGGGGAGTCCATAACCTTGTCACTGTTTTGTAAAACAGTAATATATGTCTGTAATTTATCCATAATGGGCAACATGGAAAGTTGCAATTCTCTTGCAATTTCATTGTACCAAATTGACTTTTTAATTTAATATATCATACAAGCCAGGGCTGAAACACGTGTGCTTCCTGTCAATTTGTAAGTCTGGAAATTTGTAGGAATGCCTCTAAATATTAAAATATTTTCCAAAGATTTCTGAATATTTCTTATCGGTTTTTGGTGTCATGTTTTGCACTCAGAAATAGATATACATAAGCAGTGGTGTACCTAGAGTGGGTGCAAAGCACTAAGTTTTTTGGGGAATCTCACCTTGATATCAAATATCAAAATATTTATAAAAAATATAAAAAATAAAATTCTACTGGATTGGTGCCTGTTTTGGTGTCATCGGGTTGTCATTAGAAGAGACATTGGAAACAATATTGCATAGCGTCAATATTCAATAACTTCAGGAATGCATTATTGGCTTCCAATGAATAGAGATTCAGAGGGCTGAAGAAGATTAAGGAAAATAGAGAAAGGCCAGGACAATGGAGATGAAGAGATCATTGTAAACCAAGACTTAGAAATGTCATGAAGGTTGCCTTCTAATGCAAACATGTGGGTTGGTTGAGATCAACCATGCACCAAGCTTGGCCTGATTGCTTCCTATTTTCAATACCTACTTTGAATTAATGCAACAGAGCGAATCCCCTGCAACTCCCTCTCTCTCTCCCCCCCACCCCACAAGTATTCTCCTCTCTGAACATGGGCACTGTTCCCATATTGTTGTCTTGGTGGTTTTTTACCTGTGCTTTGCACACTGGCTGTCCTTGGCCTAATGAGTACAGAAATCACACAGGTTCTGTGTGGGAGGCAGCAGAGAATCAAATTCCAATTTTTTTTTTTAATCTAGAAAATGGAAACTCCAAACCAACTCTTGGAAACCAACGGGGAGGAAAAGCTTGTCCAACCTGCAAGCTCTTCCATGCCCCAATCACTAATCAGCCCCAATAATTAAGCTCCTGACAACTAGACCATAAAAGTTCATGGTATGGGACTATACCATGACCTTAGGGATGGTGAAAGGTGCAACAGATAAATGGAAAGTCACTTCCATTTATAAATGGTGCAACAAGATAAATGGAAATGCCTCTGCTAACTGAGCAAGAGGCACTCTTTCAAGTGGGTGCTCCTCTTTTATTTAGCAGGGGGAGAGTAACTGGCCCTACAGACCCCAGCAATGTCTGTTCTAGTGGCTTCTGCTGGTGTTCTTTTTTTGCATTTTAGATTGTGAGCCCTTTTGGGACAGGGACCCATTAGCTATTAATTAGCTATTATTATTTTTCCATTTCTTTGTAAACCGCTTTGTGAACTTGTTAGTTGAAAAGTGGTATATAAATACTGTAGATAGATAGAAAGGACATCAGAGCAATCTGAGCACTTTGACCCCAGCATGCATGCTCAGAAGTGTGGGCATGTGTGCTGGGCCCAAAATGCTCAGACTTTGCTGGGGAGGGAGTGTAGTATTGCCATAATCCTCTTCTACAAAATTGGGACAGGATCCTCTGTCCCATTTGCCAGTATGTGAACACAATTGCCCAAAATCAGGATTGTCCCTGTTTTTCAGGAAATATGGCAACCTTACAGGAGGGACATTGGCCTGCCTTTCCTGAGCAGTGCTCTGATCTACGCATTGCACAAATTGGTGATATTTTCCTGTCTCTTGTACCTACTCTGAGAGACCCACTAAGTGGCCAGCTTCCTCCTTTGGTACACCACTGTCTACCAGACCAAGTCCTCTTTAGACCCATAGAGTGTCCTTATTTTCATCTGAAGAATCTGGAATGCTATGGTTCCAAGCATTGTTTGGGAGCTTAAACTGATGCTATATCTGGACTGGGGCTCCCAGTCTTCCCTCCACAGCTGTTAGGAAGTGGAGGAAGCAATGGAAATAGAGATCATGCTCCCCCACCAATCTCATCTGTGAAGGGTGGCCTCATAGATTGACTTCAGATGGCCTCATAGATTGACTGTCCCTGATTAAACCAAAATTTCAACGTAGCAGAATGCAGGTGGAAAGATACAGAGAAAGAACAGGGAACAGAAACAGAAATTTCATCTCTAAAATTTATGACCATGACCAGGAATACTATTACAGCCCTGTAGAAGAAAGTGAATGAGGTGTGTGTGTGTGTGTGTGTGTGTGTGTGTGTCTGTCTGTCTGTCTGTCTGTCTGTTGCAGTCACAGGAAAAAAATTAATTTGGTTGCCATTTCTTAATAAGCTGGCTTATAAGATTGAGCTTATAACAAAGTTTTGTTTTTGATACACAGCAGAGAACTAGTGGCATAGCTAGAAGGGGTGCAAAGCACTAAGTTTTACAGGGAGCCTCATTGCAGCATGCAAGCAGCCCCTTATCCCTTCCTTTCTGAGCCATTCTAGGCAGAGGGAGCAAAAAGAGGTGAATGCCTGGAATCAAAGGTAGGGGGGAGCTTGCACACTGTGGTGGGGCTCCCTGCAAAACTTACTGCTATGAGCCCCCTAACTATGCCACTGCAGACAAATTAACTTGTTCTTCAGCTCAGCAGGAACACAGATCCAGCTGCATCTATGTATGCTTTACTAATAATGGGCCTTATGGAAGCAAAACAGGATATGGCTCTATTTAAAAAACCCAGAGGCAGCTGAATTTGAATGGGCTTCATGTTCCAAGGGCTTCTTTTGTTTCGTCGTGGATCCGCTTGGATAAGAAAGTGGTTGTCAGCACTTCCAAAACAATCCAGAGAAACCTTAGAAGAAAAGTTTTGCAGAAGTGTTTCAAGGAACCAGTGGGGGAACATGGCATTCAGGTTGGACAGATCATGGGAATCCAGGGGGTTTCATTTTTTGTTCTTAAAAGATTCTCAACTTTGGGTTCATCAGGAAACTTCCACCGTCAACAAAGGCCCATCTGACTTTTTTTTAACATCTACTCTGTCTGTCGGTGGTGGTGTGAGCCAGCATGGTATATATATTCTGAAGCTTGTTTCCTGGATGATCGCAGAGGCGGCTCTATATGTGAAAATATGTGGTGTAAAATTGAGCAAGTATTTCTTGAGGGAATATTGTAGGTGCATTAAAAATAATTGCAGTATTTCTTACATTTTTTTCCTCCAAGGACTTCAGAGCATTGGGATTGCTAGAGGGGTGCAGGGGATGCAGCTGTACCAGGTGACACACACATGGAAGGTGATACCACTATTGGCCAAATTTTTCAAAATCTTGTTACTTTTGAATTTCCTTATGTTATATCTATTGATGTGAGATTTCATGCAGAATGCATGAAACAATCCACACTGAGATATCTCATAATATCAAAAGTTATGGCCAAGAAAGGCAGTCGGTGAGGTGATGGTACATCATCATGCTCACCACATCGGGTGTTGCTCTGCCCACTGCCCATTATAGTGGTACTCCTACACCTGGTGATGTAAACCCTAGTTATGCCGCTAGTGATGCCACTAGAGATCAGAGATGTTGAAAAGGGTTGAGGTGGTCTTGGTCTCTTCCCCCCAGTCCTAGTCCAGATAACGTTCTTTACAGAAAGTCCAGATTGTATTAATATTTAATCATACAATTTCTCTTCTTATTTTGTCTTGTTCAGAGGCACTCAAGGTGGAATGGGCTCTGATAAAGAGAACTAGATTAAAGCCTCATATTTTGAGTGTTCAAATTGATGCTTACATAGTACTTCATTCATTCTGATGGTGTGGCAGTCCTCGGTTCACTTCAGATGTCTTGGCAAACCGTGGCATGCCTTGGTTCAGCCTGGACTGTCAAGGGTGCTCATGAAAGTGCAGCTCAGAAGGGCCCTTAGTCTGCCACACTTTGGATAGCTCTGAAACTATGAAGCACTGAAGGCCATGATTGAGCTGGTCTGCCTTCTGCCCATTTGGCTTCCCTGGGGACCTAAGGATTAGGCTATTAAAAGTGTGCTAATAGAACAAAAGATAAGAGAAATACAATACTGTGAACCATTTCAAACAACATTTCTTACATCTACCTCTCATAACAAGCGCCTCACCTAACAAGCGTTTCATATAACAAGAATAAATTTCCAAGAAATCTTGCTTCACATAACAAGTTCCACTTCACTTAACAAGCAAGCGTGCTATGGACATGCATGCTATGCAGCCCTGACGCTCCATGTGGAGGCTCTTTGAAAGGGTTGCCGGCCAGTGCTGCTGCCTCTAACTGCCCCCAACTTGGGGGCAGTTGCCTGGGGGTGCCAGAGGCAGCTGCCCCTAACTGCCCCCAAGTTCCCCCACTGGCCACCTTGAACCTCCAGCAGCAGCCCTGGTAAGCCTCCCAGGAAAGTGTCTTTGATTGCAGCCTCCTAACCACGTCTACTCAGAAGTAAGCCCCATTGTGTTAAATGGGTCTTACTGCCAGGAAAGTGTCTTTGATTGTAGCCTCCTAACCATTTACACAGAAGTAAGCCCCACTGTGTTAAATGGGAAAGTGTCTTGCAGCCTAAGTAGACTTCATAGAATCATGCACATTGAATGCATGTTTTGAATTCAATTCCAGTGTTTTGTCATCATTTTTACATACAGTTATGAATATTTTTTGGGTTGTGGAACCAATCGTCTGAGTTTCCATTATTTCCTATGGGAAAATCTGCTTCACTTAAAGAGCGTTTCCACTTAAAGAGCATGCCTCCAGAACGAATTAAGCTCTTTATGTGAGGCACCACTGTATTTGGTGGTGTCAGCAGGGACATTTTATGGCCCTTTGGAGACCCTTTCTTAGGGTCTCCAATTTCATATGGTAAAGTTGAGCTCAGAAATTAAAATCAAACTGCCACTTGAGGTTCTGAGAGCTTTGGCAACAGAGCAGTTTACATCATTGGCATCCTTCAGTCTCGAAAGACTCTGGTATTGTGCTCTGATTGGAGGTCCTGAAACAACATCTAGTGTGGCTAAAAAGGCCAATTGGAGAGTGTCCATCCCTTCCACACTGAGGACAAATAAATTCCGTCCCCTGCCCAGGCCCAGGTTTCGCTGCTTCCGGGTCTGTCTCTTTGCTTCAGCCTGCCGAACAAGTGTCTCTTCCAGTTGGAGAAGGCCATGCTGGGTCTTTTGCCTCCACGCTGAACGGTCAGAGGTCAAGGTTTCCCAGCTGTTGATGTCCATTCCCAAGGCCTTTAGATCCCTCTTGCAGATGTCCTTGTATCGCAGCTGTGGTCTCCCTCTAGGGCGCTTTCCCTGCACTAATTCTCCATATAGGAGATCTTTTGGAATCCGACCATCAGCCATTCTCACGACATGCCCAAGCCAGCGTAGACGCCACTGTTTCAAAAGTGTGAACATGCTAGAGATTCCAGCACGTTCCAAGACTGCGTCGTTTGAAACTTTGTCACACCAGGTGGTGCTAAGAATACGTCGGAGACAGCGCATAAGGAAGGTGTTCAGCTTCATGCATAAAGGGTCCAAGACTCGCTGCAGTACAAGAGTGTGCTCAGGATGCAAGCTCTATAGACCTGGATCTTTGTATGTTCCGTCAGCTTCTTATTAAGCCATACTCTCTTTGTAAGCTTGGAAAACGTGGTAGCCACTTTACCAATATGTTTATTCAGCTCAGTATCTAAGGAGAGAGTGTCAGAGATAGTTGAGCCAAGGTACACAAAGTCATGGACAACCTCCAGTTCATTTTCAGAGATTGTGATACAGGGAGGTGGATCCAACCCTGATCCATGACTTGTGTTTTCTTCAAGCTGATTGTTAGTCCAAAGTCTTGGCAGGCTTTGCTAAAACGGTCCATAAGTTGTTGAAGGTCTTCGGCAGAGTGAGCAGTAACAGCAGCGTCATCGGCGAAGAGGAACTCCTGCAAGCATTTCAGCTGGACTGTGGACTTTGCTAGCAAATGCTAGCTTTTCTATAATGCAAGCAAATATTCATAAGAATTCTTTGTTGTTCAGAATATCTTTTCCATCTCCTCTTTTCACATACATCTAAGAAGGTCACACTCAGGTCACACAACATTACTGCAGGATGCATGGCTTTGCACTCACAAATGATCTCTGGGAGATGCTCTCATGAAAGGAAGCATTTGTGTATGGAACAATATTAGGCATACCTCATGATCTGAATTGCTTGGAGGATCAATTGTTGTGACTCCTCTGGGAAAACTTCTCCTCAATAAGTAGGTCAGATACCGGGGTATTAGCTGGGACGTTACTTATTTATTGGGATCAGCTGTTCCCAGCTTCAGGAAGTTTGGGCTTCAGCAGCTGCTCTGTGTCCAAAGCTCTAAATACTCATCAAAAGTTGCCTACTAAATTGGATAAAAACTGGAATTGAAATGAGGGTACCTGAATTATTGTTCCCCAGTGAAAACAAGGTATACTTGTTTCTCTCATGCATTTACATATGCTCAAAAGGAACATTTGATGCACTGGTACTATAACCAGGGCGTCCAGAAGTCCGGAAACCCCCAGACAGGTCCGGTATTTACCTTCCTGTCCGGCCTGTCCGGGCATGGGGGGGGCTTGTCCGGGGTTTGGGGAGGTTGTGTTGTGCTTTGCGCCACGTTAAAGGCTGCTTGGAGCAGCTCGCAAGCAAGTGCGGCTGACCGAGCAGCCAGCGTATGAATGAGAGGCTGTGTGCAAGCGCACAGCCTCTATCCCTGTCGGGTGTCTTTTTTAAGCTGTGTGCATGCGCACAGCCTCTTAATGCTTCAGTATCAGACTGGCCGGTCTGATTCAAGAGAGAGCTCTGCGGGGTCCTGCAGAGTACTCCACTTTAAGCTGCCTCTGCGGCTGCCTGAGGTGAGAGGGAAAGTCCCTCACCGCAAGCTCGGCAGCCTCTGCTGTCATCCTGAGAGGGAGGATGCGATGGACCTTCCCTCTCACCTCCTGGCACGTACAGGGATTCTCGCCTGTGTGGGTTCTCTGGTGGCTCATAAGTTCACCACATTTACAAAAGCTCGTTCCACACTCCTGGCACTTATAGGGTATATCCTTTGTATGGTGGATGATAAGATTACTACTCAGAATGAAGTGGATGATAAGATTACTACTCAGAATGAAGTTTTTCCATACTTCTGACACATAGGCTGCAATTCAAAAGACACTTTCCTGGGAGCTAGACCCATTGAACACAATGGGCATTACTTTTGTGTTAGGCATGGTTGGGATTGTGCTCTTATAGGGCTTTGCACCCATATGGGTTCTGTTATGGAGAATAAGACTGCTGTGGACACAGAAGTGTCTTCCACACTCGTGGCACTTATATGGTTACTCTCCTATCTGGGTTCTCTGGTGGTTCATAAGTTTACCATAGCTACTGAAGCTCTTTCCACAATCATGGCACTTGTAGGGTTTCTCCCCTATGTGGGTTCTCTGGTAAATAATAAGATTCCCACTCTCCCCGAAGCTCTTTCCACACTCCTGGCAAGGTTACTACACTAGATTCACAAGGTTTCACAAGGTAACTGTTGGGATTTTGAGTCTGAAAAAACATATTGGTTCAGGCAAGTTGGTTCTAGGATGATGCAATACTGTGAAATGCTGATGCAATCTGGAAATCCCCTTGCAGCATGAGTCAGCAAAACTAAAAGTGCTGAGTCATTACCTATATTGGTCACCTGATTTAAATTTGATCTCTGATTGGTGTTTCACTACATTTAAGGAAGTATCAGACTATTAGTTTGTGGGTTGAGAGAGGAATACTCTGGAATATTCTGGGATACTCTGTTGGATACTCTGGTGGACTGAACTGTTACAAACTGTGGACTGATCCTGGACTTGATTTACTGACTTCCTGCTATCAGATTACCCTCGGACTTGCTGTACGTACTGACTGATTTTGCTGTGCTTTGACCTTGGACTGTGCTACTGGATTTATCTTCTGCCTTCTGTCAGAAGATAGCTTCTGTCAGATAGACAATATACTATCTGTTTTTTGAACCAGCTGTCTCTTGTTTACTCTGTTGCTGCTGCCCATTTTCTCTGCACAACATACTCTGCTAAGCCCTGCACATCAGCAGGGTCTTGCACCCTAACAGTTACTACACTGAATGCTCTTTCCACACTCCAGACACTTCCAGGGTTTCTCCCCTGTGTGGGTTTCTCCAGTGGCTTATAAGAACGTCACTCCTTCTGAAGCTCTTTCCACACTCCTGGCACATAAATGCTCTGGCTCAGACCCAATTGTGGAAGTGTTTGTGTTGGCATTCCAAGGACATAAGAGGTCTCAGCCTAGTAATTCCATATATTCAGATACCATAAAATGGTTACTGACACTTATTATTTTATTCCTCAGTAGTGGCAAAAATGAGTTTGGATATCATAACATAGCCTCTTCTCTTAAAAATGGCTCAATTCTGTAATGTACAAAGTGAATACATAAAGATAGCAATCTGTCTGGCACCTTTTTCATCTGTGTAACAATATCTAGCTGCCACCATATCCTTAAAGATGTTGCTAGTGGCCCTGGATGATTCCTGGTACAGACTGTAATCATATAGTGTCTTTTCTAGAGGTATTTGCAAGAATTCTGCATATTTTTAGAGGGAGGTGATCCAGGGGAGGGGAAGTCAAGCAGTAGGTGGGACTGTGGGCTACTGGGAGTGGAAGGCCAGGCCAGAATCTGACACTTTTGCTAAATCTGTTCCCAGGCAGCCCTGGCTGCTCTGATTTGCACTGCTGTCTGAGGTGGTGCAGATGCAAGTAGCCTTTTTGGGTGTGCATTGAGTCTCCCTGGGGGAAGAAAAAAGAAAACACAGGAAGGGGGAAAGAGGTAAAATTAGCCTCTTTATAGGGTTAATCATATAGGGAATGGAAAAGAGGTAAGATTAATGGACAGATATTGAGAAGCACAGGGGTTTAAAAGGGTTGGGGAAGAGGAAAGGTGGTATTCCAGAGCAGGTTGAGGGCATTCCCAGGGAAGGTGGGCACTGGGTGACCGCATATCCAGTTTTTCCATGACATGTCCTGGATTTTAGCCTTGTGTTCTGGGAAAAATTGTCCCCCTTTTCCTTGGGCAGCATGTAACCTTCTTGTTATTAATAAATTTTATACATAAATTATATGAAATTGATTTAATTTTAGTAAAAAGTAATATAGTATTTAAACTAAGCATATGAAAGCAATATATGAGTGTTTTAGCTTTTATTTTATGTCCTACATTTTGGGGGCCCTTGTCCTCTTTTTTGGGTTGCCCTTGTCCACTTTTAATAGAGTTACCCTGGGCAAGCAGGAAGTGAGTGGTGGAGTTGAGATTCCAACCCACTTCCCTGGGCAGTTCAGAGCACCCTGACTTCTTGTGTCTATGTGTGAAGTAGACCCATCGAGACCCACCAGCCTAAACAGAAGTTAAAATGTTTCCATTTGCCCCACAGCAGCAAACTTCCACTGGATATTGCACAGCACTTTGGCATCCTTGTTCCAGCGCAAGTTAGGCTTACACTGTAAGATACCAATGTCCAGCAGCTTCAGAAAATAACTTCAGGGAAGAAGCAGAAAGCCTATCTCATTGAGTTGGAATAGGAAAACACATCTCCCTCTCCACCCTCTCAATGAGGAACCAGGGTCCTGTTAGACTCAAGAGAAATCCTTTTTTGCTTGCAAGAGATGTTCCAATCGAGAAACGTCCAGACCATAGACTCTAGAAAATCATGATAGGGCTATTTTGGTCAATTTTATTTAAAAAAAAACAAGAAAAAGCAAGATATGTTAAAATTCAAACAAGCAGTGCAGAAATGCCTAGACTTCTTCAAATAATTATCTGAGATAAAATTAATTAATTAATCTCTGTGTTGCCTCACAGAGAAAAAGAACACAGAACTCCTAAGATGCATACAGTTTCTTGACTGAATGTTATCTCTGCTGGTGCATAAGAATACCACTCAGACTGAAGCTCTTTCCACACTCCTGACAATTATAGGGCTTCCCCCCTGTGTCTATTCTGTAATGGAGGATCACGTTTCTACTGACACTGAAATTATTTGGACACTCCTGTCAATCCTGGTTTCTCCCCTGTACAGGTTCTCTGGAAGGTCATAGGTTTACCACCAAGACTGAACCTCTTTCCACACTCCTGACACTTATAAGACTTCTCTAGTGTGGGTTTTCTGGTGTTGGGTAAGAGTACCACTCCAACTAAAGCTCATTCCATATTCATGGCACTGGTAGGGTTTCTCCCCTGTGCAGGTTCTCTGATAGATCATAAGTTTACCACCATGACTGAACCTCTTTCCACACTCCTGAGACTTCCAGGTTTTCTCCCCTGTGTGGGATCACTGGTGGGTCCACAGTCCCTGAAGCCCTCTTTGCTCTCCTGGCACATAAAGGGTTTTCCCCCTGTGTGCATTATTTGGTGGGTCATAAGATGTCTGCTCTCCCTGAAGCTCTTTCCACACTCCTGGCACCTAAAGCGTTTCTCCTCTGTATGGGTTCTGTGATGAATAATAAGGTTGCTGCTGATACTGAATCTTTTTTCACATTCCTGGCATTTAAAGGGTTTGTCCCCTGTGTGGGTTCTCCAGTGTTTCTTAACACAACCACTCTCCCTGAAGCTCTTTCCACACTCCTGGCACATAAAGGGTTTCTCCCCTGTGTGGGTTCTCTGGTGTTTCACAAGACTACCACTCTCACTGAAGCTCTTTCCGCACTCCTGGCACATAAAGGGTTTCTCCCCTGTGTGGGTTCTCGGGTGAATGATATGACTACCACTCTTCCTGAAGCTCTTTCCACACTCCAGGCACTTCCAGGGTTTCTCCCCTGTGTGGGTTCTCTGGTGAATGATATGACTACCACTCTTCCTAAAGCTTGTTCCACACTCCAGGCACTTCCAGGGTTTCTCCCGTGTGGGTTCTCTGGGTCATAAGACTACCACTCTCTCTGAAACTCTTTCCACACTCCTGGCACATAAAGGGTTTCTCCTCTGCGTGGGTTCTCTGGTGTTTCACAAGACTACCACTCTGTCTGAAGCTCTTTCCACACTCCTGGCACACATAAGGTTTCTCTCTTGTGTGGGTTCTCTGGTGGGTCATAAGACTACCACTCTCTCTGAAGCTCTTTCCACACTCCTTGAACATAAAGCGTTTCTCCCCTGTGTGGGTTCTCTGGTGGGTCACAAGGTGTCCACTGTTCCTGAAGCTCTTTCCGCACTCCTGGCACATAAAGGGTTTTCCCCCTGTGTGCATTATCTGGTGGGTCATAAGATGTCTGCTCTCCCTGAAGCTCTTTCCACACTCCTGGCACCTAAAGGATTTCTCCCCTGTATGGGTTCTGTGATGAATTATAAAGTTGCTGCTGATACTGAATCTTTTTTCACATTCCTGGCATTTAAAGGGTTTGTCCCCTGTGTGGGTTCTCCAGTGTTTCTTAACACAACCACTCTCCCTGAAGTTCTTTCCACACTCCAGGCACATATAGGGTTTCTCCCCTGTGTGTATTCTCTGGTGGGTCATAAGATGTCCATTCTGACTGAAGCTCTTTTCACACTCCTGACATTTAAAGGGTTTGTCCCCTGTGTGGGTTCTCTCACGGGTGGGCTTTCTGTGTGTTCTCACGGGTGGGTTCTCTCCCGAAAGTCACCAATCCAGCAGAAACTGTTTCCCCTCTCCTGACACTTATAGAGCTTCTCTCCTGACTGGGCAATTTGCTGTGAAGAATTAGTCTGTTTCCTCTTTCTTCCAATATGTTTCCAAATCGATGGTGTTGAAATAAGAAAAGAAATACAGTAGGAGGAGAAAGGAAGGAACTGCAGCTCTTTGGGGAAATCTTTTGTCACACCAGAACTAGGGTCCCAAAAAACCACTGCAACACTTCAGGCTTCTGCCCTGAATAAGAATACGTACTTTGCAGCCACCTGGCTCCAGCTGCAGTCCAGAGACCAGGACATTCTGTAGCTCCATCTCCTGAGCGACTTGACAGCTTTGCTATGTCTCCATGCCATTGTAGCATTGCCTAGAGCCTTTTTATCCAGAGCCTGTTTCCAGGGCAGAAAAGCCCTCTTCCATTCCTCAAAGTTATACCACCTCAGGAGCAGGTATAAATCTGAGTAGACCCATAGGGGTCCATGATAAGGCAGAGTAAGAATGGCAGTGTTGACAAAAAATCTGAATTCTTGGCCAGCCTAGCTGCAATCCCTGCCTCTCAACCTCAGGATATGGCTCAAATAAGACAGCCCACTAACCTCTGGATACAGCAGGCCAACCCATTATGCCCCTTGCATCCACTGGAAACTGTATTGCAAACTCATGCTGCAGCTCTTACTGGTTGTCAGGGACTCCTTATAAGGCAGGCCCCACAGCTGTTCCTTGTTCAGTGTGATCTCCGGGTTATCCTTGGGAGCAAGTCCTCTCCAGGTGCCACTTACTTGGTGTCTACTGAATATGCTCTGGAGCAGCTAGGGCAGCCCAGGCTTTCTGACTCTGGATCCAGTATAACTTTCTGCACAGGATACAGAATAGTTGGGGCAACCCAGCTAGGGCACTCTTCACTGCCCTAACTCTGGACTGCAGCCATAGTAATAGAGCCAAGGAAGAAACTGCAGCTAGTTGGGGAAATCTAAAAAAACCAATTTCTATCTGACCAGAACTAGGGCCCAGGAAAACCACAGCAACAATAAACTGCAAGTGCCTTCAACCAATACCTAGACTAATTTTGTTGTTGTTTTGTGTTTAAAATACAATATCTGAATATAAAGACAAATCACCACATTTTGGTGTTTAAAATATTTTCCAGAAATTAAAATAAATTACTTTTTCAGTTTGAAATAATACTGTGGCTATATCTTCCACTTTTAAAGTGTGAAAAATTAATAGAAATTAAAACTTGGAATTAGAACTTGGAATAAAAACACACAACACTCTCAGATAACAACTTCTGCAAAAGAGGAAAGAGAACAAATTCTGCAAAAGAGGAAAACTATTTTCAAACACCCCAATCAATATGATGTTTTAATTCTTTAGAAGTATAATGGCACCTCGTTTAACAAGTGTTTCACATAACAAGCAAAAATTTCTAAGAAATCTTGCTTCACATAACAAGTTCCACTTCACTTAACAAGCAAGCATGCTATGTGCACGCGTGCTATGCAGCCTTGATGCTCCATACTGAGGCTCTTTAAAAGGGCTACCGGCCAGCACTGCTGCCTATAACTGCCCCCAACTTGGGGGTAGTTGCCTGGAGGTGTCAGAGGCAGCTGCCCCTAACTGCCCCCACCAACTACCTTGAACCTCCAGCAGCAGCCCAGGTAAGCCTCCTAGGAAAGTGTCTTTGACTGCAGCCTAAGTAGACTTCATAGGATCATGCACATTGAATGCATGTTTTGAATTCAATTCCAGTGTTTTGTCATCATTTTTACATAGTTAATATTTTTATGTGAATATTTTGGGGGTTGTAGAACCAATCGTCTGAGTTTCCATTACTTCCTATGGAAAAATCTGCTTCACTTAAAGAACGTTTCACTTAAAGAGCATGCCTCCGGAACGAATTAAGCTCTTTAGGTGAGGCGCCACTGTAAAAGAATCTCACAGACATAAAGGCCACAGTATAGTTTCTATTTATTAGTTACAGCTCTAGCCTATCACTCTCTATCTTCCAGGCACTGCTATAGATCAGGGGTCCTCAGCCTCCAGTCTGCAGCCCAGTGCTGGTCTGTTAGGCTTTTGCAACCAGGCTGTGGTAGGACCAGGGGCTGGAGGGGTCTAATGTCCCTGGCTGAAAGTGGCTGTGAGTTTGCCTCAGCCCAACAGAACTCACAGGGAGGAAACTGGGCATGCATGCTGCAGGGTCATGCATGCACAGTTCATTTCCAGTCTGGTCATTCTGTTCAGGCTGGGGGTGAACTGAGAAGGTGTACCTGAGAGGCTGGATGCACCTGCACAGTTTGTTCCTAGTTAGGCAGAAGTACCATGTTGGGTACTAAGAAAATTATCAGGGGCACCTTGGAAGGAGCACTGAGCAAAAAGCACACCAGAGTTCAAGTTGCAAGGAATAAAATATATTCAAATGTAGCAAATAACAGGATACAGTCCAACTATACAGCATAGTTACAGTCCCGTACAAAAGTAAGGTAAAAAAAAAACAGAGCCTTCGGCAGAGCCTGCAGTTGATCTCTTATATACATAACCAGGAGATGCTCCCAGGTGTTTGCAATTAAGGCAACACCTCCTTGCTACCCAGGTGTATGTACCAACTATAATATTCCCTCTTTACATATCCTAATTGAACTTCATTGGGCCTGCAGGCTAACAGGTACAAACTGTGCAGGTGTGTCTAGCCATTTGCACACCTGCAAGCTTGCCCACAGCTCAGCAGAACTACTAGACTGAAGACAACTACACAGGTGCACCTGAGCAACTGGGCATGCCTGCATTCTTTACTTCCAGCCTGGTAGTTCTGGCAAAACTATCCGGCTGGAAGAGAAATATGCATGCGGCCCCAGTGGAACTATCAGGCTGGGGGTGAACTGTGCAGGTTCATCCAGGTGCTTTGGTGTACTTGTGAAGTTTGCCCACAGCCCAGTAGTTCAGTCGAGCTGGGGGCAAACTCCGCATGAATGTCAAGCCACTGGGATGCACATGTGCAGTTTGTCTGCAGCCCAGTAGTTCAGCTGAGCTGGGGGCAAACAGTGCAGGTGTGCTCCAGTCGCTGATCCGTGGTCCTCAAAATTTTTTCCCATGGAACTGGGTCACAGCCCTCAAAAGGTTAGATATTAATGGGTGGACTTTTCAGAATATCATGAACATGTGTATACAGAAGAAATTTGTTTGGTATCCTTGGACCCTGTGAGCAGCCAGTAACAAAACGCAATATTTAGAATGAATTGAGAGAGATGAAGGAATGAGAGAGAATGAAGGAAGAGAGAGATGAAGGTGCAGCTAGCAAACCTTTACTGTAATTAAAAAATTATGACTCATGACTACAAGTGCATTCTCCATCAATTTGTTCACAGTCTGCTTTGGAGATGAAAAAGTGCACAGCACATTTGCATATGCCAAAACATGCATGTCTGGAGATTTTGCAGTCTTTGCTTGTGATGCAGGGTGGTCATATGACCAGGGTGGTCATTTTCCAGATTTGTCCTCTTTTTCAGTCTTGTGTGCTGGTGTCCTCCAAAAGGGCTCCATTGTCCTCCATTTTGGCTTCAAAGTTCATTTTTGAACTTTGTAGTTGTGTGCAGTATTTCATCATGTCATATAACATTGGATTCATATTGAAGAGCAGAATCCAATGCAAAAATCGGTTTTGAAATATCACCTTCCTATCAAAAGGTATGGTAAAAAAAAACTAGAAATCAAAACTATGCATTGAGCTCTACAGGAAAGTAAAAGTGCCCAATATCACAGCTTTACTTATGTGTAGGCAAATGTGCCACTGTCTGCCAAAAGGCTAGGCTGAGAGGAATCCAAGACCTTGTCCTCATTTTGAGGTTTGGGCATCTGGTCACCCTGGTGATGCAAACACCTACAAATGATTCCCATTAGAATACAAGGAGACAGAACATCAGTAGGAGCCATCTGATTAAAAAATCTCATTTATTGAGACAATTGTGGAGCCTGTTCTTTTCAAAAAATTTCATCCCTGCCTACTTAACAAGTGGATGTTCCAAATTACCAAGCTATATCCACCCTCCACTCCTCTCCTATATGAGCTCTCAATGCCATTTCACTATTTATGCAAGAATGCTTATGCTCACAGATGAGACCTGCATACTTGTGTGCAGAAGAGATCAAACACGGGGGCAGGGGCAGTTCTGCTGTTAGAACACATGCAGCTACTTGAAAGGACAGCCAAGGGACTACCAGCTAATTTATGTGGATTACAAGGCTTGACCAAGGGCCGCATCTGGCCCCCAGGCTGGGGTTTGGAGACCAAACCTGTCTTAATCAATTAAGAGCCAAATGATCCTCCTTACCTACAAATATCACATGTTCATGATTGTCAATCATCACTGTTTCATAGAGCTTCCTTTGGAATGGAGTCAGTAGAGCCCACTCTTCACTGTTGAAATACAAGGGTACATCTTCAAATGATATTGGGCTCTGTAAGAGAATTGAGAAGTGTCCTATTTACAAGTCAGTCTAGGCCAGGACTGAAGTGCAAAGGGAAAAGTGCATTTCTGTTTTCATGAAAGGACAAAAAACTTCTAAAATTGAAAAAAACCATTCTCAGACACATTCCATCAACTTTTCATGACCACATTTTGAGCTTCCAACTACAATGAACATTTCCTGAAAGGAAATTTCCTTTCCTTCCATTCCAGTTCCCAAATTGACACCACAATCCTATGCATTATGCATTGTTGCTTTCACACATTCTTGCTTTCACACATTCAAATCCCCATCACTTTCTCCACTTTCAAAAATGTTGCATCACTTTCTGATGCTCTGGCTGTGGCAGACACTTGTCCAGGTGAGTTTCTGCACACTTGGGCCTCAGTACATAATCTACAGTGTTTTTTTTAAAAAAAACAACACATGGAATATGTGCACATAAGGGGGAAAGAAATGACATTTGTTGATGGATCCCATGTTGAAAGTAATGGCAGGTCTATGTACTCCACTAAGAATTAAAGTGCACCAAAGTTAACTCAAAATGCTTAAGAACCAAAATGGGATTTCTGCCTGGATCCTTTATTCTGACATAATCAAGGCCCAATCCTAACCAATTTAGCCCAGCACAACTCACCCATGTCCCTGTTACAACAGTGTTGTGGCAAGGCCTGCACATGTATGTGAAAGAGGTGAAAGGGCCGCAGCTGAGAATGTCACAGGAGCAAGGGTGACCATCTGTCCCCCTTTTCCAGGACATGTCCTGGATTTTAGCCTTGTGTCCTGGAAGAAGCTTTCAATGTCCTCCTAGTTTGTGTAAGTGGGCAGCATGTACCCATCTAATCTCTCTCTCTCTCTCTCTCTCTCTCTCTCATTGAAAAGTCACTGACTGATTCACTCATTCACTGACTCACTCAGTGACTCATCAATGCCCAGCCAAAACCACTGGACCTAGAAGTGTGAAATTTGGGGAGAGTGTTCCTTCTGTGACATCAACAACCACCAAGAAAGCACTTCACTTTTCACATCCTTTCTAATTCCTCCTTCAAACTCTGATACTTTTCCACCTTTACATGCTCTTTTTTTCCTGATGTTGCTGTCATTTCGTATTGCTATATACCAGGGCTGTCTTCTGGGCCTTATCTACCACCACATTGTCTGGCTGGTTAGCCAGTACCTTCTTATCTGTCTGGGTATGGAAATCCCACAGGACCTTAGCCGTGTCGTTCTCCACAACCTTGAGATTGAACATCTACATCTAAATATGTATATGTATACAGTGGTACCTCGCTTAACAAGCGTCTCACTTAACAAGCATTTCACATAAAGAGCAAAAATTTCCAAGAAATCTTGCTTCATATAACAGGTTCCGCTTCACTTAACAAGCAAGCATGCTATGGTCACTCGTGCTGTGCTGCCCTGATGCTCTGCATGGAGGCTCTTTAAAAGGGCTGCTGGCCAGCGCTTCTGCCTCTAACTGCCCCCAACTTGGGGGAAGATTTCTGGAGGTGCCAGAGGCAGCTAACCCTAACTGCCCCCAAGTGCCCCCACCAACCACCTTGAACCTCCAGCAGCAACCCAGGTAAGCCTCCCAGGAAAGTGTCTTTGATTGCAGCCTCCTAACCATGTCTACTCACAAGTAAGCCCCATTGTGTTCAATGGGGCTTACTCCCAGGAAAGTGTCTTTAGGATTGCAGCCTAGGTGTCTTTAGGATCATGCACATTGAATGCATGTTTTGAATTCAATTCCAGTGTTTTGTCATCATTTTTACATCCAGTTAATATTTTTTATGAATATTTTGGGGGTTGTGGAACCAATCGTCTGAGTTTTCATTATTTTCTATGGAAAAATCTGCTTCACTTAAAGAGCGCTTCGCATAAAGAGCATGCCTCCTGAACAAATTAAGCTCTTTATATGAGGCACAACTGTATATGTACAGTGGTACCTTGAATAAAGAGTGTCTTGAATAAAGAGCGTTTTGTATAAAGAGCAAAATTTTCTCAGAAATTTTGACTTGCTTAAAGAGCACTGTCTTGAATAAAGAGCACTTCTGAGGAAGTTTGGAACAGGCTTCAATGGCAAGGGAACTCACAGGTGGGACAAGGAGACTAGCTTGACCTACAGTGGGGCCCTGGGCAAAGTTTGGAATAGGCTTCCATGGCAAGGGAACTCATGGGATGTCCAGGGGGAGCAGCCTGAGTCAGGTCTGTATGTAGGATCTGTGTGTGGCAGTGTGGAAGGTGTGCCTGATCAATGTTCTAGTGCTGCTCCCCGTCAACAGCTTGGGAATGTTCAAATTGTACAAAAAGACAATAGATTCCATTGAGCCAATGGATAGCAGTGACTCCATTAGTGATTGTGAAAGACCACAATCCTAACCATGTCTACTTAGATATAAGTCCCATTGTGTCCAAGGGTCCTACTCCCAGGAAAGTGTCTTTAGGATTGCAGCCAAAGTCATCCCCTCTCTGTAACCCTCACACCAGCCATGAAGATTTTCAAAGGTACAGTACAGTTCAGTACTGTACAGTATTTTCTTTATTGCAGTGTTGTGTTGTACTGTATATTACAGTGCTTTGTACAGTGTTATATTGCAGTGTTTTGTAATCATTATTATAAACAGTTAATATTTTATATGAATATTTTCTGGGTTGTGGAACCAATCGTCTGAGTTTCCATTATTTCCTATGGGAAAATCTGCTTCAATTAAAGAGTGTTTCACTTAAAGGGCATGCCTCAGGAACAAATTAAGCTCTTTAAGTGAGCCACTGTATATGTATATGTGTATATATGTATATGTATATAATAAATGTATATGTGTGTGTGTGTGTGTGTGTGTGTGTGTGTGTGTATATATATATATATATATATATATATATATATATATATATATATATATATATATATATAAATCAGTGTTTTTAGCTTTTATTTGGTCATGTACTACATTTTTCTTGGGTGTCCTATGTTTTATTCCGTATTTTTGTTTATGGTATATGGTCACCATGCACAGCAGCAGAGGCTCCAGATATCCCCTGAAATCCTCTCTCACCTGGCCCAGATTAATGACTGCCATTCTGTTTGCTCCAACGTGTTGCTTTGCTTTAGATTCTTAATCTCAACCACCTGTTAGGGAAAGAATTGAGTACATATGAGTTTTTTTTATGTTGTCTGAGTTACTGAAATCTGAAGAATACATGAATGTTCATAACACTATTCTTTCTGCCGAGAATAACACAGTTGCAATACAATTATTTCAAACTCTGACCAGTAATATAGGAGTACACCTAAAAATGAAGGTAACCAAAAACAAATCTGAAAGAACCCCTAAAATTTCTGATTGGTTTGATGGTGAATGTAAGCAGGCCAAGAAGCAACTGAGAAAAATCTATTGCAAATATAGGAAAACTCAATCACAGTCTTTACTAGACAATTTCATAGGTAAAAGACAGTCTTATAAATCTTTGATTAAGCAGAAAAAGCAAAGGGCTGTCTTTTGATCATGGAAATTCTAATAAACGCCGCTAGTGATAAAGACATAGGAATATTCTGGCATACAATAACTGATTTGATGAATAACGGGTATTCAGCACCAACGTGTGCAATAGGTCCCAATGAATGGGTCCAGCATTACAAAGCATTATTTTCTGATTCCAACTTCCAGGTCAACCAAACAATTGCTATACTGGAAAATCTTCCCAACTGGCCACCAGTCTCAATAAAAGAGATGGAAGGCCTCATTTGCCAACCGAGGAGGAACAAAGCTCCAGGAATAGATTTCTTGCCTCCAGAACTTATAAAATCTAATATCGCTTGGTGGGCCCCTTTACTAGCAACTTTGTTTACATCAATTGATCATACAGGTCTCTTACCAGAAAGTTGGCATAGTTCCATAATAGTCCCTATATATAAAAAGGAGATAAATCTGATCCTGCCAATTACCAACCAATCAACTTGCTGTGTATGATTAGTAAGTTCTATGCCAAACATCTTTGCAACAGACTGACTGGATTCAAGATGGAAATGTTTTGGTGATAGAGCAAGCAGGTTTTTGTTTGGGATGATCTACTCTAGATTACTGCTTTGTATTAGCCCATCTCATTGACAAATACGCAAAAAAGAAAGGAGGCATTTTATACACTGCCTTTATTGATCTTAAGGCAGCATTTGACTCTATACCCCGTTCACGCCTCTGGGGAAAATTAGCCTCTACAACCATGGACAGACAACTCCTCTTTTTGATCAAGTCTCTATAAAGATACGTGGTTGAAGATACAATGCCCTACTGACGGGCATCTTACGGAGCCTGTGTCATCCATAAAAGGGGTAAAGCAAGGATGTGTTCTAGCCCCAATTTGGTTTAATTTGTATGTGAATGATATTGTTGAGTATTTCATGCCCCTAAATAGGCAAACAAATCTGTTCCAATTCTTCAATATGCGGATGATGCAGTGCTGTTATCACAAACAAGAATAGGTCTAAGAAGACAGCTAAAGACATTCTCAAACTTCTGCAAGAAGGAATACCTAGAGGTAAATTACAGCAAGACTAAAATAATGATATCTTCAGCTGGATTAAAACCTTGCAAATGGTTCTTGGATGGGCACCTAATTGAGCAAGTTCAAGCTTTTAAATATCTTGGAATGATTTTCCAGGCATCTGGGAAATGGACAGCACAAGAATGTGTTGTTGGTATTACTCTGGATTCTGCTGTTTGTCTCTTCAAAGCAAAAAGAAGTCTTGGGGAGCTGCTACTTAATGTTCAAGCTTTCCCTCCAAAGTTACCTCAGGATATGGCACCATTTTGTGACTGCCCAAGCTTTCTTACCAAAATGTGACTTAATTCAGAAAGCAGGTGCCATTTTGTGACTGTCCAAGCTATCCAGCCAAAAGCACAAGTTACCTCAATAAGCAGGTGCCATTTTGTGACAGTCCAAGTTTTCCCTCCAAAAGCACAAGTTACCTCAATGAGCAGGTGCCATTTTGTGACTGTCCAAGCTTTCCCTCCAAAAGCACAAGTTACCTCAATGTGCAGGTGCCATTTTGTGACTGTCCAAGCTATCCAGCCAAAAGCACAAGTTACCTCAATGAGCAGGTGCCATTTTGTGACAGTCCAAGTTTTCCCTCCAAAAGCACAAGTTACCTCAATGAGCAGGTGCCATTTTGTGACTGTTCAAGCATTCCCTCCAAAAGCACAAGTTACCTCAATGTGCAGGTGCCATTTTGTGACTGTCCAAGCTATCCAGCCAAAAGCACAAGTTACCTCAATGAGCAGGTGCCATTTTGTGACTGTCCAAGCTTTCCTTCCAAAAGCACAAGTTAAATCAATAAGCAAGTGCCATTTTGTGACTGTCCAAGCTTTCCCTCCAAAAGCGTAGGTTACCTCAATAAGCAGGTGCCATTTTCATGACTGTCCAAGCTTTCCTGCCAAAAGCATGTTACCTCAGAAATCAGGTGCAATTTTTTGACTGCAGAAGCTTTCCTAACAAAACTAAGTTAATTCAGAAAGTGGATGCCATTTTGTGAGTGTCCATGCTTTCCCACCAAAAGTGTAAGTTACCTCAGAAAGCAGGTGCCATTTTGTGACTGTCTAAGATTTCACTTCAAAAGCACAAGTTACCTCAATAAGCAGGTGCCGTTTTGTGACTGTCTAAGATTTCCCTTCAAAAGCACAAGTTACCTCAATAAGCAGGTGCCATTTTGTGACTGTCTAAGCTTTCCCTTCAAAAGCACAAGTTCCCTCAATGAGCAGGTGCCGTTTTGTGACTGTCTAAGATTTCCTTCCAAAAGCACAAGTTCCCTCAATGAGCAGGTGTCGTTTTGTGACTGTCTAAGCTTTCTCTTCAAAAGCACAAGTTACCTCAATAAGCAGGTGCCGTTTTGTGACTGTCTAAGATTTCCCATCAAAAGCACAAGTTACCTCAATGAGCAGGTGCCGTTTTGTGACTGTCTAAGATTTCCCATCAAAAGCACAAGTTACCTCAATGAGCAGGTTCCGTTTTGTGACTGTCTAAGATTTCCCTCCAAAAGCACAAGTTACCTCAATGTGCAGGTGCCATTTTGTGACTGTCCAAGCTTTCCCTCCAAAAGCACAAGTTACCTCAATGTGCAGGTGCCATTTTGTGACAGTCCAAGCTTTCCCTCCAAAAGCACAAGTTACCACAATGAGCAGGTGCCATTTTGTGACTGTCCAAGCTTTCCCTCCAAAAGCACAAGTTACCTCAATGTGCAGGTGCCATTTTGTGACTGTCCAAGCTTTCCCTCCAAAAGCACAAGTTACCACAATGAGCAGGTGCCATTTTGTGACTGTCCAAGCTTTCCCTCCAAAAGCACAAGTTACCTCAATGAGCGGGTGCCATTTTGTGACTGTCCAAGCTTTTCCTTCAAAAGCACAAGTTACCTCAAAAATGGTATCATTTTGTGACTGTCCAAGCTTTCCCTCCAAAAGCACAAGTTACCACAATGAGCAGGTGCCATTTTGTGACTGTCCAAGCTTTCCCTCCAAAAGCACAAGTTACCTCAATGAGCGGGTGCCATTTTGTGACTGTCCAAGCTTTTCCTTCAAAAGCACAAGTTACCTCAAAAATGGTATCATTTTGTGACTGTCCAAGCTTTCCTTCCAAAAGCACAAGTTAAATCAATAAGCAAGTGCCATTTTGTGACTGTCCAAGTTTTCCCTCCAAAAGCGTAGGTTACCTCTATAAGCAGGTGCCATTTTCATGACTGTCCAAGCTTTCCTGCCAAAAGTGCTTTCCTGCTAATAGTACCTCAGGATATGGCACCATTTTGTGACTGCCCATGCTTTCCTGCCAAAAGCATGTTACCTCAGAAATCAGGTGCAATTTTTTGACTGCACAAGCTTTCCTAACAAAACGTAAGTTAATTCAGAAAGTGGATGCCATTTTGTGAGTGTCCACGCTTTCCCACCAAAAGTGTAAGTTACCTCAGAAAGCAGGTGCCATTTTGTGACTGCCCAAGTTTCTTACCAAACTGTAGGTTGATTAAGAAATTGGGTGTCATTTTGTGACTGACCACACTCTCCCGCCAAAAGTGTAATCAACTTCAGAAAATGGCACCATTTTGTGACCACCCAAACTTTCCTGCCAAAAGTGTAAGTTTGTAATTCCCAAAGGTTTCCCACCGAAAGTTACTTCAGAAACCAGGTGCCATTTTTTACTGTTCTTCCTGTACAAACTCAGAGCATAGCTCAGAACCACATACACAAAATAAGCCTGAGGCTCTGCATCACCTCGGGAAGCAGGTTGGGATCCGGCATGTAACCTTCCTGGTCCTTAGCCACCAGTTTTGGAAATGCTCCAAAATGCCATCTTGCCACAGAATATAAATACCTGAAGTAAATTACCTGAGGCAAACTTAGAAGCCTAAATAAAAACTTCAGTCTGAGGAAATCTCTGCTCTGATAGGCTTTTATGTTAGCCTGAGGTGATTTGCGACCTCTTTGGTCGACAGTGTTTTGAGGTGTTTTGAGACTTCATGATGGGTTTGTTCTCAGTTTGGGTTTGTCTCTCACTGTGAAAAGTCAGCTGAGGGGAATGCAAGTATCCCCTGCTTTCTAATGATTTGTTTTCTGACTATCCACTTTCCATTTATACCCAGAACTCATTCGTTCAATGCATGTTCTGCTCTTTCAACCTCTCTCTGCTGTTCTAAAGGCCAATATTCCCCATCTCACTTATTGTAGCTCCTAGTCTAATCCCATTCCTGAAGGAGTTGAAAATCAATATGCAGTAATTTTTGTGTGACAGCAGGAATTTGCAAGTTAAGGCTGCAATCCTAAAGACATTTTCCTGGGAGTAAGACCCACTGAACACAATGGGGCTTACTTTTGAGTAGACATGGTTAGGGATTGCACCCTAAATGAGGGATTTGTGATCTACCGTATTTCCCGGCTTATTACACGCACCGGACCATGAGACGCATCAAAGTTTAGAGGAGCAAAACAAGAAAAAAATATTCTGAACCAAATAGTGTACTAATATATTTAATAAAATATAGCAGAATAATATTTCAACCATGTAAAGTCAACAGTGGTATTAAGAACAATTAACACTGTCAATAACAAATGAGGAAAGACTTTAAGCTTCAAGCACTCTTCTAATTTTCTGGTAACCCCAAAATCTCATCATCTCTAGTGTCAGTGATTTGCGACTTTTGCACAAATCTCATTGCAAATGATCAGACAACAACATTTCGTACAAATCTCATTGGAAATAGCCAGGAAGGCAGGTAATTTGGGGGGGGGGTTCTTTTGGGGGGTAGGTAGGGAAAGGTGAGGGGATCTAGATAGATAGGGAAGAGTGAGGGAGGCACAGGCATGGAGCAGGAGGGACCAGGTCTTGTGCATGTCTACTTTGGAGCAAGTCTCCAAAGCCAGGGAAGGCTGGTTAGGATTGCAACTGTGCCAGGGTGACCAGATGCCAAATCCAAAATTCCTGAACTCCAAGGCTAAAATTCCTACCCCCAGGACAAAATTCCTACATGCTTAAAAAATTGCCGAAAAATGTATTTTTTTGTTTTTATATTTTTGATTTTTACTTTTTTGCCCATAACTTTTGATAGGAAGGAGATATTTCAAAACTGATTGTTGCATTGGATTCTGCTCTTCAATACGAATCCAACGACATATGACATGATGGGGTAAGGTGCTCCAGGATTGGCCCTATCACTCTATCAGACGCACAGACATTTCCCCCCCCTTTGGGAAGAAAAAAGTGCGTCTTATAAACCGGGAAATACGGTACTTGCTAAAAAAGCATTGCAAGCAACATTTATAAACTTTAAAAGATAAGGTTCCACTTTTCAAAGGTTTTCACTTTTGGACAGTGCTCTGGTCTCTAACCCATCCGATAAGGCAATCCAGAATAACTACAGGGAGTCCTTGTTCCAACATAAGAACAATTTACTCTGAATTGCAATATGAATTTACCATAGGTTTTCACTAGATGGTGCTGTAACTATGTCGACATAAATGTCTCTTAAGTGCTCCCGTAGTTACTCTGGATTGTAGGGTATGTTAGATATTTAGTTGAAGACAATTTTATGAAATTGCTTCTGTACATAGTTAAAAATACAGACGCGTTAATGCATTTCTGCAGTGTTTTTGCTCGCTCCATAAGGTCTTGAGTACATACCTTTGTGACTGTTGCTTTGTGACTTTGTGACTATTACTCTCTACTAATGGTATTTGATTTAACTCAGAAACTTCTTCAATATCTGGTCTGTGAGACCATCCTTATGAAAGACATTGATTACTCAGTGGTTTAGGGGAAATGAATATACCAAGAACATCCACTGTGCATACCTGTGGGGGATCTAAGAAACAGACCCCCGAGGAAGAACTGGCAGAGGACCTCATGTTCTTAGAGATGTCCTACGAGGAAGGGGATCCGGACTGTCATTGTGGGGCAGCGGTCCGGGTGCCAGTATCCAGGATTACCCCTGAGGAGCAAGAAAGGATGGACCGAGAGACTGAGGAGTTATGGAATAGGGTGGAGGCCCTCCGGGAATATGAGGAGAACCAGAAGAAGTGGAAGGAGGTGGACGAAGTGAGAGAGTGGTTGGCCAGGAGGAGACCTAGGATGGCTCCTGGGGAAGGGTTCACTCTGAGAAGGCCAGGACCCATCAGAGGGCCCGAATGGTGGTGGAACCTTCCACCCCCTCCCAGGGCTGAAAGATGGAAACTCCCTAGGGGGTGGGGCCCTTGGTATTAATAAAAGAAGGGGAAAGAGCGGGAAGCAGGGCAGACTGGGACAGGAGAAGCACAAGGAAGGAAGGAGTGTGGTTGTGCTTGGTCTCAGGACAGGCCTGGATCCTGAGAGAGAGAGAGAGACAGTTGTACTTACCTGTTGGGTGAGAACAGTTTTGGGAGTTGTTTATACTTACCTGTTGATGTAAGGACACTGATTAATGACAACAAAAGACTTGGATTACTTTATCTACCAGTTTATTGCTTGCTGTAACTGTTCAAGTGGAGTACCTCCAAAATGGACGGAAGTAAAGATGTGATTGTTACTATACCCCATATGTCTCCTTGGAATTACTTCAATGGGCGGAGTGACTCGCTGGTTATGGGAACCCCGGGGGGAGAGACTTCATCAACACACATCACCCGAGTTGGGGTTCCTGACAATACCCCAACAATAAATCCCCATCCCAGAAATACATCTGGTTAAGATCTCCCAACTTGTGGTCAATATGTAAACATATCTCCAGAGTCCAAGAAAAACTGGGGGCCAGTCTATGTGATTTTTGTGACTCCAGGAGAGAGCAAGAGCCCTCTTTTGTATCCAAAGCACCACACAGAATTGTGCAGCAAGACTTGGCAGGCTGTCTTCAGGATGGTAGCTATTACTATGCTGTGATCCTTCTTTTCTCTTGATAAAGCCTTCTGTCATTCTCTCCTCCCCTCAAGCTGTGCTACTGCTGTGACCTGCATAGGAACAAGATCTCCAAAGGGAGACTAACAGGATTCCTGAACTAGATTCTACTCAGGCCTCACTTCAAGAAGCAGAAGGACCAGAATACCCTGCTTCTTCCCTGAACTTCCCCAGAGTTACCCCAAAGCCTCACTTTTCCTCTCTTCACATCCAGAAACTGCCACTCCCAACCCTGGCTGGTTCTCTTTCACACACCTGCCCCAGGCTCTCTCACAAACCCTCTCCCCTGCCTTTCTACTCTCTTTGGGCTCAGTCGTCCCCTCTCTCATTCATCCTCATCACAGGCCTGTCTCCTCTCTCTGGGAATGGCAGGTGAGAGAAAGAAGAGATAGAGCTGAGGATCTTAGGCTGCACAGCCTGTAATTGGAAAGCCTATGACAGAAGAATCACCTGCTGTACTCTCCTTCTGGTCCTGTGAAGGAAGGCCTGGGTTGGACTGGCAGCCACAGGGGTCTGGTTGTGGCACTTAGGCAGCCCCTTTGGGATCATGTTCCTATGTTCCCCATCAGAAGTAACATACCTATATGGTGTCAATGCTGTGGCTCTGAGGATGCCCAGGCTGCAGTGGGGAAGGCCAGAGGACCTTTCAGCTTCTGTAAAGTGGGGCTGATACTTGATGCAGCCCCAGGAGCCTTGTTCCAGATCTTCTGCAGCCCCTTTTGGGGTTCTTGATCTTGTCCCCCCCCCCAGGCTTTCCCTACCCTATCAAACCATCTATTCTCAAAAGCCAGATCTGACTGCTGGACTCCCCCACCCCACTATACTGAGTGCATGGAAGCAAACCTCTCCCAGCCAAGGTTCTCTTCCTTGCAAATGACGGTATTGTATTTCACTTCTACCATCAGCACTAAGAACCATTGATATGCTTTTCCGTGAATCTGCCCATCTCCTCTGTAGGTATCACTACAACTAGTGAAAAAGAATTCATTTATGGACATAAAGCAGGAGTACAAGGTTTTTTTTTTCTTTTAAACACAACTCAATTCTCTCTAGCAGGTAGCAAAGAAAGAGAGGAGGAAACCTTAGGAGGAATAGGAATGGCTGCCAAACATCTGGACAAGGTCAGCAGGTTTACAGAGCCCTTTGCTCCTATGACTCTCAGTCACAGCCTTTTCACCTCAGTCTGGACTGTTTCTTTTCTATTCCTTCCACTTGTTTCCTTCCTTTTAACACCCCCTTATTTTCTGTGTTCCCAGACCACTCAGTCTCCTCCTTCTCTAGGATTCCCTTGGAAAGCCCAACTAATTTCCTTGCATCTCTTCTCCCCCTGCAGTTTTCCCCTCTCTGCTCTGCACTTCTCCTTCAGAGGAGTTCCCCTCTCCTCCTTCTAGTTGACCTTAGGGCTCAATTTTGTGTGCATGTTGTATAGTTTCAGAGAGAGAGAGCCCAAACCTATCCACCTTTCCAGCTCCAGTGTAGGCACAGTGACACCCTAAGGCAGTGATTTTCAACCAGTGTGCTATGGCACACTGGTGTGCTGTGGATAGTCCTCAGGTGCGCCATGGGAATTTGAGGATTAACATTCATTAATAGGAAAATTGGGGGATTTGATCGGTCTGGTGTGCCTTGTCATTGGTTAAAACAATTGATGGTGTGCCTTGACAATTTCAATGCCTTGGTAAGTATGCCATGAGATGAAAAAGGTTGAAAAACACTGCCCAAAGGTGAGGGAATCACATATTTCCATACCTTAAGAATGGGACTGTCCTTCCACCATATGATGCAGCCCCAATGGCTGCCCCTCCACATTACGATGCAGCGCACACCTACTGGCACAACTGCTCCAGCACTAGAAAGTTGAATAGGGTTGGGTGCGGAGTGTATCAGGATAGATGATCCAAGCTGAAAGCCCATTAAAACACTCTGAGTTAACTTTGGTGCACATTAATTCTTGGTGATGGGCATAGACTTGTTACCTTCAACATGAGATTCCTGCGTGCTGTTGCTTTCCCCCTTGTATACACATGTTTGATGTGTTTTTTTAAAAAAACACTGTGGATAATATACTGAGAAGGCTCAAGCAGGCAAAAGCCCACCTGGACAAATGTCTACCACAGCCAAAGCAGGTGAAAGTGATGCAATGTTTTTGAAAGTGGTAAAAAATGCAGTTTATAATGTGTAATAGCAACTACACAGTGCATAAGGTTCTCTGTCCTGGGTATGCTTTCCTGAGAATATACACACTTGGAATCAGTAGGGCTTCCTTTGATAATGATGACAAGTGGGGAATTGGAATGGAGTCCCTTTTCAGTAAGTTTGGGAATCGTCATTGCGTTTGGAAGCCCAAAAAGCGGACATGCTATGTTGAATGTGTATGATAATGTTTTTTTTTTCAACTTTAGAAGTGTTCTGTCCTTTCATGGAAACCAAAATGTACTTCTCTTCTACCTTTGGACTGAAGTCTTGGTTTAGTAGATTGACTTGTAAATAGGATCTTTCTCCAATTGCTTTCAGAGTCCATTTTCATTTGCAGAAGTGGCCATGCATTTCAGCAGTGAAGAACGTGCTTTACTTACTCCATATCAAAGACAGTTCTATGAAGCAGTGATGATTGACAATCATGAAAATGTGATTTTTGTAGGTAAGGAGGATTATTTGGCTCTTGATTTATGGCCCTGGTAGGAACCTCTCCTCCATTGGATGTTGCTAACAAGAGTTATTGGCCAGTCTGTTTGACCTGTACATACCTTCTGATGACCCTACATGGGACTTTTCTGGGCAGTCCAGCTGGTGTCTTGATGAAGAGGATTGCCCAAACCAGAGGAAATGACAACATAAATGAGCTGGCAGTCTCTTGGCTGGGAGGAGGACATGTTCTGAAGGCACTTTCCCCAGTGTTTGTTCTCCTCTGAGCAAAAAATATATACAAGAACCTGGAGAAAATAATAGGCAGAAATCCTTAAATAGTCCCATATGTTTGTTGAGCCAAGGAGCAACTCATTGGACCAATTTAGCAATTAAAGTGACATGTGTTCACTTAAAGGTATGAAAGTGCCTGTTGTGAAGTTTTTTTTCTTCATTTGCTATTGTTCCACATTGCCACACCTGTTTTTTTTAAATAGATGCTTTTTGAAGTAATGGGTGCCAGCCACTGTTCAAAGCCACAACTTCACCTTTCAGTTGAAGTTATCTTTATGTTTTTAAATTTGAATTGCTCTTGTTGCATATAGTCTCATGGAAATGTCCAGTTGTAGATAGAACATCTGTAAATGCAAGCAGCATTTTATGTCCAGTCTTATTGTATGTTCAGCTATTGCCATCAGAGAACCCACACAGGAGGGTTATGACTGTCAGGAGGGTGGAAAGAGCTTTGGTTGGAGTGATGAATTTAAGCTCCATGAGAGAACCCACACAGGGGAGAAGCCTTATAAGTGCCAGGAGTGTAGTTACAGCTTCTGTCAGAGTGTCAATTGTGACAAAAGTGACAATTGGATGCCTTTGGGGCCAAATGAGTCAAACAATACACAAGTCATTTGTTACATTCACTCTCACAAAGGATAAAGAACATTTAGTGTTACGAATTAATGAAATTATTTGCATTACATGGTGAAAGTTTATTAATATTGAAGGTATGAGAGTGTAAACAAAACAGTAACCCATAACTAAAACAGTAACCCATAACTATTCTGCAACCAAATGCTAGGTGAAACAGGTGTATTTTGAGCCCTCACCAGAAAAACATGAGAGAATGGGTATTTCTCAATAACACGGAGGGCATTCCATTCCACTCCTCTCACCTAAGACAGGTGGCACATTTAGAAGCACTTCTTCAGCTGACCTAACAGGGTGGGAAGGGCATATCACTTCTACGACACTTGATAGCCCTACATTCTTTCTTTTTCTGCCAGGGTGACCATATAGAATGGAGGATGAAGTGTCTCTTTCTTTAACTATTGCATAGAAGAGGGAATTTAAAAAACAGGTGGTTTAAAAAACAGCACTTGCCAAAATTCCCTCTTCTATACAATGCTTAAAGGTAAAGGCACTCTGTCCTCCATTCTATATGGTCACCCTGTTTTCTGCCTATCCCAGATGTGGGTATCTTGATGAGGAGGGTAGCCCCAATCTCATAATATGGTGACATAATTTAACTGGTGGTCCCTTGGCTGACCTTTTGAGTAGGTGGATATGTTTTGACAGCACTTTGCCTTTTGTCTGACGTCTTCTGTACACAAAAGTGTGTAGTACCCACCTGTGAGCATAAGCATTCTTGCATTAATACTGAAGTGGCATTGAGAGCTCATATAGGAGAGGGGAGGGGGACATATGTCACTGGGCAGTTTGGAAGTTCCACATTTTGAGTAAGATGGGATCCAAAATAAACACACTGACAGCACAATCCTATCTTCTGGTTAGGTCAGCAGAAGTCTGGGCACAAGTCCCATGCCAGCATGGGCCATGTCGTAAAAGTGCCATAAGTCACTTCTACACCACTCCTGGGAGGGTTAGGCCAGTGCATAAACATATGTTGCACTGGAGGAATGGGAAAATGGTGAGCTATGCTGGCCTAAATTGGTTAAGATTGTGACTTGAGGCTTTCACAGATGGTCTCCATGTTGAGATAGTGAAAGATTTTTGGACTAAATGCCATGGTTTACATAGTAATATTAAGGGGCCCCTGTATCTGTGCATCCCACATTCACAGATTCAGTTATCTGTGGGTTAGGTCCACATAACTACCACACACAACCCACCTGCAGAGGAGGGATCTCCATTCCCCTCTCCTCTGGAACATCCTCTGTGTTCAGCAGAGGCTGGGGATGTCTGCCTCAGCAGACAGCAGATTCTAGACTCAGACTGAGCTCAGAAAGTGAAAAAGGCAACTTGCCTTTTTCAGAAAACAGAAAGCGATTTCTAATTCTTTATGAAGCACTAGTAGGGCCCAAGAAGCCTTGGATGTTAGTGCTGAGCTCAGAGGACCCTTTAGAGAGGAGGGGAGCAAGGCTCCCCTTGCCTCGAGAGGTTTGAGACCTTAGGGAGGAGTGTCCAGAGTTTTGGATACAAGTCAAGTTTCAGTTATGAAATCTGGTCACCCTGCCCTGGATACCAAAGGAATTTCTCCTTTACACACATGTTTATGTGTGTCTCAATCAGTGGTGGGCTCCAGCAGGTTTGCACCTACTCTATAGAACTGGTTGTAAATGAGAGATAGGACATATAAAGTTTAAAAATAGCCATTTAAAAGTGGCTGCCAGATGGGCATAGAACTGATTGTTAATTTCTTTGAATCCCATCACTGGTCTCAATAGCTCATTCATCAATGACCTAACAGTGCCTGGAAGAGATAGTGATGGGCTAGATCTGGAATTAACAAACTTAATCTGGACAGCAGAGAGAGTCTATTTCATATTCCTTCTACCTAGTTGTGAGATTCATTTGTCTCTAAAACTTCATATTGATAGGGGGGTCTGAAAATGGTGGGGTTTTTTATTTTGTTTTTTGCAGATTTTATGATCTGAAAAGGCATAAAACAGTGTTATGTTTCTATTTCAAATTATGATTCTAACAGCACAATCCAGAGCAACTAATCTGTCCACATAAGAGCCCTTGAGTTGCCCTATCTATCACTAGGGTGAAGCAACTGCAAGATGCTCCATCCTAGTTACTCTGGAAGAGGCTTAGGGCAGAGCAAGGCCCTAAGAGATATAAGACATAAGATGCCCTAAGAGAGGTGGACCTGCTCTGCCCTAACTGGGGCAGCCTAAGCAGCTCAGGAGAGGCAAGTTGGGGGCATGTTTAGCATTGCCTAGGGCAGAGCAGTTACTCTGTATCCAAAGCCTGTTTCAAGGCAGAAATGCCCTCTTCCAGTTCCTCAGAGATATACCACCTCAGGAGCAGGTATAGTAATGAGTAGACCCATAGGGTCCATGATAAGGCCCGAGTAAGAATGGCAGGATATGGAACAAACTATGGGTGCCCACAAACCTCAGGATACAGCAGGCCACTCCAAGAAGCCCCTTGTATTCACTGTAGAATGTACTGGCATCTCATCAGGGATTCCTTATAAGGCAGGCACCCAGTGGCGTCACCAGACTGGTGTGGCTGGTTTGGGCCACATTAGGTGATGCGCTCCGTATGGGGTGATGCGCCGGAGGAGTTTGACTGTCCTTTGGCAGGCCCCAGGCGTCAGCACGCCCAAGGCAGAGCAGCAGCCAGAAGCTGCCACTTGTCCATGGAGCTGGCCCGAATGGCCAGCTGAGGTGCAATGTGCAAAAACACACTGAGCATGCCAAACAGCTTCAGAGGAGACTTCCTTAGAGTGGAGGAAGTCTGCGCCTCTGCACGGCCATTCTGCCTCACTCAGGAGGTGGAGCGGCAGCTGAATGGCTTCAGAAAGAGTACTGCGCAGGCGCCAACTTTGGCGACTGCGCAGTCCAAGGGGAGTGCACGCATCCCAGGGGTGACGCATAGACTTCCGCACCGGGAGATGCGCAGAGTCGTGTCACCACTGTAGGCATCACATTTGTTCCTTGTTCAGTGTGATCTGAGGGGTGTCTCCTTAGGAGCAAGTCCTCCTCATGTGTCCTACTTGGCATGCTCTGGAGCAGTTAGGGCAGCCCAGGTTTCCTGACTCTCTGGATGCAGCATAACTTTCTGCTCTGGATACAGAATAGTTAGGAGAGAGCAGTTAGGGCAGAGCACGCTGAACTTGCTCTGGATTGTGCCCTACGTTTTCATTTCTATTACTTGTATTTACTTGAATCTAATGTGCACCCATATTTTAAAAGGCTTGAGATTTTAAAAATGTTTACTGTTCATTGTTATGTGCAGCAGCAAAGCAGGTGCAAAATTAATTAACAAAGCAAGTACAAAATTAAGCTGCATTGTTATGTGAAGCTGCAGAGCAGGTGCATGCAGCACTGAGTTATATGATGATGATAATAATTATTATTATTTTGTGACCATGGTTTTATGTTGTGATATTTATCTAATTGCACTGCTTTATACAACAGTGGGTTTATGTTACTTTTTATTACATTAATTTTTTTAAAAAAAACTTTAAAAGTGTATGAGGAGGGCAATAAAATTGATAGTGTTAGCAGATGTAGGCACAGTATTATTTCTAACTGAAAAAGTAATCAATTTTAATTTCTGGGAAATACTTTAAACACCAAAATGTGGTGTTTAGGCTTTTCATTCAGACAGTATTTTAAAACACAAAACAACAACAACAACACAACAAAATTCTTTTATATATTGATGAAACCACCTTCAGTTAAGTATTGCAGTGGTTTTTCTGGTGTGACAAAAAATGGTTTTTGAGATTTCCCCAAAGAGCTGCAGTGCCTTCCTTGCATCTCGTACTATATTTCTTTTCTTATTTCAACAGCATCTGTTTGGAAACATATTGGAAGAAAGAGGAAACAGACTAATTCTTCACAGCAAATTGCCCAGTCAGGGGAGAAGCTCTATAAGTGTCAGGAGAGCAGAAACAGTTTCTGCTGGATTGGTGACTTTCGGGTCCGTGAGAGAACCCACACAGGGGACAAACCCTTTAAATGTCAGGAATGTAATAAAAGATTCAGTATCAGCAGCAACCGTATAATTCATCATGGAACCCACAAAGCAGAAAAACCATTTATGTGCCAGGAGTGTGGAAAGAGCTTCAGGAAGAGTGAACATCTTATGACCCACCAAAGAATCCACACAGGGGAAAAACCCTATATGTGCCAGGAGTGTGGAAAGAGCTTCATTCAGAGTGGTAGTCTTATCATTCACCAGAGAACCCACACAGAGGAGAAACCCTTTATGTGCCAGGAGTGTGGAAAGAGCTTCATTCAGAGGGGTAGTCTTATCATTCACCAGAGAACCCACACAGGGGAGAAACCCTTTATGTGCCAGGAGTGCGGAAAGAGCTTCAGGGAGATTGGTAGTCTTATGAAACACCAGAGAACCCACACAGGAGAGAAACCCTATATGTGCCAGGAGTGCGGAAAGAGCTTCAGGGAGAGTGGAAATCTTATGTCTCACCAGAGAACCCACACAGGGGAGAAACCCTATATGTACCAGGAGTGTGGAAAGAGCTTCAGGAAGAGTGGACATCTTATGACCCACCAGAGAACCCACACGGGAGAAATCCTTTATGTGCCAGGAGAGCTGAAAGAGCTTCAGGGAGTGTGGACCCACGAGTGAACCCACATAGGTGAGTGTGGAAGTGTCTGGAGTGTGGAATGAGATATAGTCATGGTGATAAACCTATGACCTAGCAGAGAACCCATACAGGGGTGAAACCCTATGATTGCCAGGAGTGTGGAAATAGTTGCAGTGTCAGCAGAAAACTGATCCTCCATTACAGAATAGACACAGGGGAGAAGCCCTATGAGAGTCAGAAGTGTGAAACAGCTTCAGTCTGAGTGGTACCCTTATGCACCACCAGAGATCACATTCAGTCAAGAAACTGTATGCATCTTAGGAGTTCTGTGTTCTTTTTCTCTGTGAGGTGACCATAGTTAAATTAATTTTATCTCAGATAATTGTTATTTGAAGAAGTCCAGGTATTTCTGCACTGCTTGTTTGAATTGTAACGTATCTTGCTTTCTCTTGTTTTTTTAAAAAATAAAATTGACCAAAATAGCCTTGTCATGATTTTCTAGAGTCTATGGACTGGACCTTACGTGATTGGAATACCTCTTGAGGGCAAAAAAGGATTTCACTCGAGTCTAACAGGACCCTGGCTCCTCATTGAGAGGGTGGAGAGGGAGATGTGTTTTTCTTTTCAAACTGAATGAGATAGGCTTTCTGCTTCTTGTCATCTAGACAAGTACTCGGTGATCAAAACAACCCAGCATGGATTTACCAAGAATAAATCTTGCCAGACAAATCTGATCTCCTTTTTTGATCGGGTTACGAGCTTACTGGACATGGCAATGCTGTGGATGTCATTTATCTTGACTTCAGCAAAGCATTTGACAAGGTCCCACATGACATTTTAATTAGGAAGTTGGAAAATTATGGGCTAGACAGGGCAATTGTTAGGTGGATCTGCAACTGGCTTGATGGCTGCACTCAGAGGGTTTTAGTAAATGGTTCTGTGTCAACCTGGAGGTCAGTTTCTAGTGGGGTCCCCCAAGGCTCTGTCTTGGGACCGGTTCTCTTTAACATTTTCATCAATGACTTGGAGGAAGGGATACGGGGGAGCCTGATCAAATTTGCGGATGACACCAAACTGGGAGGAGTAGCAAACACATCAGAAGATAGGAGAAACCTCCAGGAGGATCTGGATAAACTGGAATCCTGGGCTGGAACAAACAGAATGAATTTCAACAGGGAGAAGTGCAAGGTTCTGCACAGGCAATAAAAACCAAAAACATAGGTATAAAATGGGGGATACTTGGCTTGGCAGCACAACATGTGAGCGGGATCTTGGAGTCGCCGTGGATCACAAGCTGAACATGAGTCAGCAGTGTGATGTGTCTGCAAAGAAGGCAAATGCCATTTGAGGTTGCATTAAGAGGACTGTAGCTTCCAACTCACGAGAAGTTCTAGTTCCTCTTTATTCTGCATTGGTGAGACCTCACCTTGAGTACTGTGTTCAGTTCTGGGCACCTCACTTGAAGAAAGATGCAGCCAAACTGGAGCAAGTCCAGAGGAGAGCGACAAGAATGATCAGTGGGATGGAAGGGAAGCCCTACCAGGAAAGGTTGGGGGAACTTGGGATGTTCAGCCTGGAGAAGAGGAGGCTGAGGGGAGACATGATTGCCCTCTTCAGATACCTGAAGGGCTGTCATATGGAGGAAGGGGCCAATTTGTTCATAGCTGCTTCTGAAAGCAGAACTAGAACCAATGGGTACAAACTGCAAGAGAGGAGATTCCGGCTGGAAATCCGGAAAAAATTCCTGACAGTGAGGGCGGTTCGGCAGTGGAACAGATTGCCAAGGGAGGTGGTGGACTCTCCCTCACTGGGGATCTTCAAGCAGAGGCTCGATGAGCACCTGTTGGAGATGCTCTAGGGGGAATTCCTGCTGCAGGCAGGGGGTTGGACTAGATGACCTACTAGGTCCCTTCCAACTCTAGGATTCTATGATTCTTCCCTGAAATTATTTTCTGAAGCTGTTGGACATTGGTATCCTACAGTGTAAGCCTACCTTGCGCTGGAACATGCATGCTAAAGTGCTGCGCAGTATTCGGTGGACGTTTGCTGCTGTGCTGTTGTGGGGCAAAGGGAAACATTTCAACTTCTCTTTAAGGATGCAGCAGTCTCGATGGATCTACTTCACACAGACACAAGAAGGGAAGTGGGTTGGAAGGAATCTCAGCTCCACCACCCACTTCCTGCTTGCCCAGGGTGACTATATTAAAAGAGGACAAGGATAACCCAAAAAAGAGGACAAGGGCCCCCAAAATGAGGACATCCAAGAAAAATGTAGGACATGACAAATTAAAAGCTAAAAACACTCATATATTGATTTCATGTGCTTAGTTTAAACACTATAGTACTACTTATTAAATTTAAATCAATTACATATAATTTATGCATGAAATTTATTAATAACAAGAAGGTTACATGCTACCTAAGGAAAAGGGGGACAATCCAGATTTTTCCCAGAACACACATCCAGGACCTGTCATGGAAAAACGGGGTATGTGGTCACATCTGTGCCCGCCTTCCCTGGGAATACCCTCAACCTGCCCTGGAATACCCCCTTTCCTCTTCCCCACCCTCCCTCAATCCTTCTAAACCCCTGTGCTTCTCAATATCTGTCCATTAATCTTACCTCTTTCCCCATTCCCTATTCGATTAACCCTATAAAGAGGCTAATTTTACCTCTCCCCATTCCTGTGTTTTCTCCTTCCCCCAGAGAGACTCGCTGCACACCCAAAAAGACTACGTGCATCTGCGCCACCTCAGACAGCAGTGCAAATCAGAGCAGCCAGGGCTTCCTGGGAACAGATTTAGAATATGTGTCAGATTCTGGCCTGGCTTTCCACTCTGCCTAACCACCAGCCCACAGTCCCACCTGCTGCTTGCCTTCCTCTCCCCTGGATCACCTCCTTCTAAAAATATGCAGAAGAACTCTAAGAACTCAGAAGAAGTAATTTGTCAAAGTATACCTGGTGCAACCTAAACACCTTCACCTTTGGGTAGGCACTTCCAGGCAAATTAAGTAATGGAAAATAAGAATGGCCAAGACTTTGGGGGTTCACAATAGGGCCAGCTCCAAGATCTCCAAGTACCTGAAATGGCCTGCCAAGTTCTGTCCCATTCACATGTTGATGCACCGCTTCTCCTTCTCCACTACCCTAAAACTAAATTGAAAACTAAAACAGAAAATGAGCAGAAGAACAGATGTGAACTCCAGCTCACAGTTCTCCTCTTCCCCATTCTAATCCAGGTGTTTAGAAGGGAAGGTGTGGACATGTGTTGTATTTCTTTACCCAGTGTATAATACTTTTTTACCCAGCATTAGGGTTGCCATAATTCTCTTCCACAAAATTGGGACAGGATCCTTTGTCCCACTTGCCAGTATGTAAATACAAACCCCCCAAATTGAGATTATCCCTGTTTTTCAGGACATATGGCAAGCCTACCCAACACGTTAACAATCTGTGTAACTCCTTGCCACAGGATGTTGGCACTGATGCTTTTTCAAAATGGAGACATGATTGCCCTCTTCAGATACCTGAAGGGCTGTCATGTGGAGGAAGGGGCTCATTTGTTCTTAGCTGCCTCTGAAAGCAGAACTAGAATCAATGGGTACCAACTGCAAGAAATGAGATTCCGGTTGGATATCAGGAAAAAATTCCTGATAGTGAGGGCGGTTCGGTAGTGGAACAGATAGCCAAGGAAGTTGGTGGACTCTCCCTCACTGGGGATCTTGAAGCAGAGGCTTGACGTGCACCTGTCGGGGATGCTCTAGGAGGATTTCCTGCTACAGACAGAGGGTTGGACTAGATGACCTACTAGGTCCCTTCCAACTCTAGGATTCTATGATTCTAAAATGGATTGGACAAATTTCTTGAAGAAAATGCCATCATTAGTTTCAAGCCATGATTGGTATATGCTACCTCATAATTTTAGATGTAGGCAGACTTAGAATGTCTGGTGCAAGGGAACAGCAATAGGATGCAGGTCTCTTGTTGCTTTGGGGGTGTGTGTGGGGGTGTGTGTGTGTGGGGGTGTGTGTGTGCGCGCACACATAGATAGATGTAGACAATATTGAAATTCCAGATGCAGGGGAGAGCTGGTGTCCTGTGGATGCAGGTGTCTTGTGTGTTCCCTGTAGCGTCTGGTGGACCACTGTGAGTAGGGTTGCCATAATTCTCTTCCACAAAATCAGGACAGGACCCTATGTCCCATTTGCCAGTATGTGAACACAATCCCCCCAAATTGGGATTGTCCCTGGTTTTTGGGACATGGCAACCCTAACTGTGAGATACAGAAAATGTGGACAAGCTGGGCTTTAGGCCTGATCCAGTGGAGTTCTTCTAATGTACTTTTGCTGGTGGGCATATTAGGTCCAGATTTGCTCGTATATGGGCAACCTGACCATAGGAAACATCATTGGAGTCTCCTCTCTTCTGCGCTGATGGGCTCTTGAAGAATGGATTGAAGACAGATGAAAGATCCTAATAAAGGTCTGATGGGTGTCAGGATATGAGATTTCATGGGAACACATGCAGCACATGTTTGAGACATGGGATGTATGTAATGTTATCAGAGTTGGACTAAATTTGCTGATTGCATGAATGGAGAATTCTGAAGTTCGTCTTCTTCACGCACCCTCCAGATCAAATCAGGAGGAAGTCCCAGCCCTTACTTTTTCACCCTTGAGAGCAAAGACATTAAAAGGAGGAAAACATTTTATTTTTAATCCCTTCCACCACATGCTGTCATGCATGATTCATCAACCCTTTTTACCCTCACCACATCCCATGAAGTAAATTAGGCTGACTGATGGTAACATTTTCCAGGTCACTAGTAGATTTCATGGTTGTAGAAGGATTTGAACCCAGGACTCCCTGACACTCATCACAACACCACTCTGGACAGCAGTGTGGCGATGCATTCCTGAAAGAAAACAAACAAAAGAGCACATGAACATGTCAAGGGGTTTAATAAGTTCCTACAAAAGCTCTCGTTTGCTGCATCTGGAGAGAGCGAGGAGGATGCTCAGAATTTTTCAGGCAGTCACTGCCGATCCCTCTTTTAGGCACAATTTCTTTAAAAGAATTTCTTTAAATTCTCTAATTTCTTGAGAAAGAGAAAAAAATGCAGTTTGCTAAGCAAGATGCAGGAGTGGAATTGTCAGGGCGGGGGAAGCAGGGAAGAAGTACAAAAAAAGGGGGGGGGAATTGGCAGGCAACCGGTGCCTTGCATCAGAACAGTCAGCATCGCTGTCAATGCTTTTTCCTGCCTTTGTGCAACACCCTTCCCCTCCTACCGACCACCCAACGCCCTATAAATAATTGGAGCACTCGGCTTCTCTCATGCACTTCTCAGCCTGTGGAGAAGGGCCAGTTGTGGGTGAGGAGACCAAGTGAGGCAGGGAGAAGAGAGAGAAGGGACAGGAGGAGGAAGCAACCATGGCAAGTGAATTCAAGAAGAAGATGTTCTGGCGTGCGGTGGTGGCTGAATTTTTCGCTATGAGCCTCTTCATCTTCATCAGCATTGGTGCTGCTCTGGGTTTCAATTTCCCCCTGTCGGAAGGACAGCCCGCCAATGCCACCCAAGACAACGTGAAAGTCTCTCTAGCATTTGGGCTGTCCATTGCCACCATGGCCCAAAGTGTGGGCCACATCAGTGGGGCCCACCTGAACCCTGCAGTGACCCTGGGCCTGCTCCTCAGCTGCCAGATAAGCATCCTGCGAGCAGTCATGTACATGATCGCCCAGTGCTTGGGAGCAGTGGTGGCCACAGCCATTCTCTATGGCGTCACATCCTCCCTCCCGAATAACTTGCTTGGGCTCAATCAGGTAAGAGGACGGTACTGAATGTCTTCTTTGTGCTTCTCCTTTCTGTATCTGTGCATGCCCTGAAACAGCCTTTTCAACTTAGGATCAGCAGGCCTATTGATTGCGATTCTCTATGGGTGGCAATGGTTTTAATCGCATTGGGAGTGATCTTCTGCATGCTTCAGTGGAAGTCAATCACTTGTCCATTGATTTTATGCCGGCTGGTGAAAACTGATCTCTTATGTAAAGCACATGGAAGTTGTGAGTTCTTTTCCCTGGCAGTTGTTGAATTGCACAGTTTCAAAGTGCACTGTCTAATTTTGAAGGCTGCCCACTTTCCCCTGACACTTTCTTTACTTTCCACTGTGTGACAAGCAAACAATTACAGAAGGTAAAGAACTTTTTTTAGATTCACAAGGCTGTGTGCCTTTTAGTTTAACTTGCAAAGGTGAGAGAAAAGTTGCACCAGCAGGAAATTCACTCTATTACTGAAGGAGTTCCTTATAAAAGATCCCCAAATTCCCTTGCAATTGATCTTTCTTAATGGAAAAAAATTCACCTCCTGAATTTCTGCTTGCTGTCTCTTAAAGGCATAATATCCTTTAGGGGACACAAGTCCCTTAAAGACATTGGACACCATCCTCTACATGTCTATTCAGAGGTAAGTCATGTTGTGTTCAATGGGACTTACTCCCAGGACAGTGTGGATAGGATTGCAGCCATAAGCTCTTAAAGTAATAAGATCCAGACATGGAGAGAACTGGCAACCCTAGCAAGAGAGTTCTCTCTCCTTTTCTAATCCAATGGTGGATAAAACAGGCTATCCAAAAGAATGGAATGGGATGACATTAAAATGTCATATAGCATATTGATATAGTCCTTCAATATGATATAGCATATTGATTGAATAGCATATTGATGGCATTCTGGACCCTTGGACAGGTTGGACCCTTGAACAGGTTGCCGCCTTTTATGGCTGGGAACCTGTGCCAACTGCAGGACAGGCAGAAATTCACCTTGATAGCTGAAAAACCTATCCATCTCTGGCTGGTGACTGGTTTTTTTGACTGTAATAACTTTTTATCCATCTATCCAGCTCATTTTCTACTCACTTGTTAGTACCTAAGGGAATAAAATGTGTTTGGCCGTCCTCATTGTTTGTCTGCCCATAACCTATTTGTCTGTTTCGGATGGTTTTTTGATGTGATCAGTGGTGTAGCTAGAGGAGTTGCAAAGCACTAAATTTTGTGTGTACTTGAATGCACCGTGTGAGTGGACCCTTCTCCTCTTCAAAGCCCCCATTGTCTGGAAGGGCTCCAAAAGGGAGGGGCTGCTAGTACCTATGAAACTTAGGCTGCAATCCTGAACACGCTTTCCTGGGAGTAAGACCTAATGAACATAATGGGGCTTACTTTTGAATAGACATGGTTAGGATTGTGCTCAAAGTTTCTCCCCTGTAGCTACACCATGGGAAGTAATGCATTCCTTACTTTTAGTGGCTTACCTGAAATTATGAATGTGTAAAACAGGTAGTAGTTGCCCTCTGCCTCAGAACACCACAAGGTTATCAAAGAAACTGTATTAACTCTTATCTTGCCCAACTGTCAATGAAGAGATGTTCAGAGTCTCCAAAACCAGATGAGGATTGCCCAGCCTAGAGCATGTGCGTCCTCCTGCATCTTTCAGGAGTTGGGAGAATTTTGTTTGATGCGTTGGTGCCAATCCAATTTTTATACTTTGACACCCACACCATGGTTTTTATCTAGGATTGCTCCGCATCACTTGCAAGAGTCTAAGGGGAGCCCTAAGATCATCAAGACCTCTTATAGAAACAGACACAGAACAGCAGCCATGGGCTCTGATTGCTACTTCAGACTGTGCTGCCCTGTGTAGTGTGCTGTCTCCATTCCCTTTACTTACGGGGAAAATAAGTACAAAGAAGGATGTGCGCACAGATCTCACAGAATCCATGAATGGATAAGAGATCAGACCCAGGAGAGCAGAGCATTTAGTCTGCTGAATGTTAGTAAAGAATACCTGAGTTAGAATCCCCTCTCAGCCCTGAACCGGTACTATACCTTAGCCAAACTGACCTCGCAGGGTTGTTGTAACCACAACAGGTAGAGGAAAATTGTGTATATTGTCTATACAAAGAATTGTGTATTAGTATTTGCTCTTTGCTTCTTGGAAAACAGCTTATTTGAAATGCAGTTAGTAATGCTGGTGTGTTATTAGTATAGAAGTGAGGAATACCTAGATGTGCCTGGTCCCAGGTGAACGGCAGCTTCTTTTCAGCATACTCGTGGGTGGAGCATCCACATTAGCAACCCAGTCACTACAGTGAGTGCTAGTTTAGTTGGTGAGACAGGGGGCTGAGGTTGCTAAATGGCACCAGAGGGAAAGACTTTCCCTGCCACTACTCCATGCTGATTTGTTTCATCTGAGTGAGAACAGATCAGTGGCATAGCTAGAGGGGGTGCAAAGCAGTAAGTTTTGCAGGAACTTCACCGCAGAATGGAAGAACTCTTCCCTGCTATACCAGGTGGTGATACCAAAACAGAGGTGAAAGTCTGCAACTCTTGAAGTGTCTCCTAAGGTAGAGAGGCCCCTTGCATGCAATGGTGAGGTTCCCTGAAAAATGTAACACTTTGACCCCTTCTAGCTTATTTATTATTTAGCGTATGGCAAATGCATTGACTTATGGTAAATCAGATGTTAATATTCCATTGTCCTGTATTTTGAGACTGTCACCAATTGCCAATCCTTCAATGTAGTCTGGCTGCCAATTGTTGCTAGCCGTTTAGTTCGCTTTCGTGCTCTCCGGGATGCACCACAAAGAGGCAAATTAGCATCACAACCCTCCTGCTATGCCACTGGGATAGCTGTGCCACCTGTCCCACTGCATTTCATCCCCAACAGATGAAAAAGGAGCTGGGGCAGAACCATTTGTGGATGGATAAGAACAGGGAATGGAGAGGATAAATGCATGGCTTCCCTACCTACATTTTTGCCTACTTCAAGCTGCTTTGAGTTGTGGGTTGGTTTTTTAATCCTCTCCAGAGTGACTCTGTCACTGCACTCCGTGAACACTGAAGAGTCCCATGGCCAGGGTGATCATATTACTGGAAATTTCCGGATTTGTCCTCTTTTTTAGCCTCCTGTCCAGGTGTCCTCCAAAAGGGCTTCATTGTCCTCTGTTTTGGCTTCATTTTCGAACTTTGCAATGGTGTGCAGTACCCCATCATGTCATATGTAGTTGGATTCATATTGAAAAGCAGAATCCAATGCAAAAATTGGTTTTTAAATATCTCCTTCCTACCAAAGGTTTTGGCCAAAAACTAAAAAAATGCATTGAGCTCTATGAGAAAGTGAAAGTGCCCAATATTGTGGCTTTACTTATCAGAATGTAAAAGTGCAGTTGTCCACTGTAAAGGCCAGGATGAGAGGAATCCAAGACCTTGTCCTCCTTTTGAGGTTTGGGCATCTGGTCACCCTGCCCATGGCCAGCCCCATTGACTTACCCAGCTGGCTCTTATCCAGCACATCAATGCATAACTCTGTCTTTGGCTCTTTAAACATTTACTTTTGGCAGAAGAAACTCCTAGTGCAAGCCTCTCAGGTTGAAGCTTAATCAGAACAAAGACCCCAGTGTACGAGGACAAGGAACCTAGCATGGTCCTTGTTTTCTATCATTGTGCATGGTCCACGAGGACCAGAGAATCAGGCTATTGATTCCATTGGAAGGGGTACAAATGAGCATGACTCTCAACAAATTAAGGTACTTTGCGAAATGAACGCAGCCTTCTTGGTGTCACACCAAGCTTTCAGCTGTGCCAGATTCGAGAACCCCATGCGTTAATGTCCACACTGACACTTCTCTTGTGAAAAGTGCTTTGGAACTAGATCATTTTGGGATCATTCTGTCTCTCATCTGAGTTCATAAACCATTAGGCACTAGAAGCTCTTGTGAATCACCCCTTAGCTCGGTGATTATTTATTTATTTATTCATTCATTTATTTATATCCATGTAAAGATATCCCTTATAGGATTTATAAATCCTATAGGATTTATAGGATTTCTTCTTAAAAGGAAGAATTTCCATGCAGAAAGTCCCAGGAACCATACCATACCTAAAATCTCCAGTTTTTTTTGAGGGGAGGGGGAGGATTTCAGGGGAAGGTGGTAGTGAATGTTTGAGAGCTGAGATCCTGATGTAGAGCCAGCAGAGATGAGGCTGGGCTAGACGGATCCATAGACTGATCCTTTGTGTGTTCACACAAACACACATCAGACAGCTTTGTGTGTTTACAAAAAGACAGACTGCAAGGTCTAGAGATCAAAGAGAACTTTGTACAACCACATTGAGATGGTCAATAATCCATTGGATTTACCCATCACAACTTCTTGAAAACTTTGCTCATATGATCCAACCTGGTTTTGCTTCCTGAAAAAGTCCTCAGCATTTTTTTTCTTGATTAGGAATGAACTTTTCAAGTTCATTGAGAAGTTTTCCTTTAAGTGAAATGTGGGTGGGGCAAACCCAGGTCTTCCCCACTGTTTCCAGGTGATGCATGTACAAAATCCCAGGGTTCAATTCTTGGCATCTTCACACAAAAAGAAACTCCAGCTGCTAGACCGAGGAAGGTCTCAATTTCAGAAGATCTCAACAAGGCAAAAAAGGTAATCTAGTCCAACCCTTTGCCTGTAGCAGGACATAGTCCTAGAACAGAGATTTTCAACCTTTTTCAATCCACAGCACACTAAAAGGGCACTAAGAATTGTCAAGGCACACTATCAGTTGTTTGGCCATTAACAAGGCACATCATACAGGTGCTATGGGGCTCAAATCCTCCCGACGGCCCTATTGAAAAATTCCGAAAGGCCTGCAGCATATCTGCAGACCATTTGTGGTACATCGGTGTGGCATGGTTAAAAATCACTGTCCTAGAGCATCTCCAGCAGGTGCTTGTCAAGCGACTGATTGAAGATCTTAAGCAAGGGAATTCAATCCTTTTCAGAATGGCCTCAAAAGACTGCTTGCACAGCATGTTCAGGCACCTGCAAATCTTAGTGCTTTGCACCCCTCTAGTTATGCCACTAGTTCTGGAAAAGAGGCATGCTTATTTGCTCATCACTTCCGAGAACTGGACCATGCCAGTGGCTGGTGAGGTCAGGTTTCCAAGGCCGTTGCTTCCTCCAGCTTCAATCCTATCCAGTTTCCCAGTGCTGGCGCAGTTGTGTCAGTGGGGTGTGTGCTGCATCTTATGGTGAAGGACCATCAGTCACCAGGGTCTTTTCAAGGTACGAGAACATGTGTGCCTTAACCATGTGGCTGCACTGGGTCCTCCCCCCATATAAAACATTTTTTAATAAAATGTTTTTTTTTAAAAAAATACAATGTTTAATAAAATGTTTTAAATAATTTTTTTTTTAAAATAAGCAAGGCTTATTAAAAGCCTTGGGCTACTGGAAGCAGTGAGGTGGAAGAAAAGAAAGGATCTTGCCGTTTCCATCATCTCTACATGGTGGGACAAGGAATTGCACTCAAAAAATGGCTCCCTGGAGAGAGGGAAAAGCACATTTGCATGTAGTGCACTACATGAAGCTTTTAGTAACATATCTGAGTATTGCTCAGTCAGCTTTGATCTGCCTCTTCTCCCTTCCACCATCCTTCGTTTGGATTCCTTCTTGTCGTTCAATGTTTGCTCCGCTCTAACTATATTATTAACCATCCCTGGGGCCTTAAACATTTCCACAGATGTGCAGGAACTTAAAAAATAATTCCCAGGCTGGATTCAGCCAAAAGTAGCCTCTAGGCTGGGAAACTAACAGACAGGTACAACAGACATAGAAGCAGTGACATCACTAGGGTTTGCATCACCCAGAGTAGGAGGCCAGTACATCGGCCCCATGATGAACTCCTATGCAAGTGGCGGTGGATGTGCTGATGTACCATTGCCCTGTCCCAGCTGATGTTTTGGCTATAACTTTTCATAGAATAGAGATATTTTGCAATTTGTTGCATTGCATTCTACAGGAAATTACACATGAAATGATATATAACATGATGGTATTATTCAAAAATACTACAATTTTAATAATTTTAATATTAATAATTTTAATAATTGTAATAATTTTTAAATTTAATACAATTTAAATAATTTTGTATATATGCAGCAGATAGGGTGGACTGGCATGCTACAGTCTGTAAGGTCATAAAGAGTTGGACACAACTAAATAATATGTGTGTCACTCACTGTGGCCTGCACCACTTAGCAATGCCACTGGATAGAAGCCCTTTGGTTGTGTGGGACCTATGGCTGCAATCCTAAACATACTTTCCTGGGAGTAAGATCTATTGAATACAATGGAGCTTACTTCTGAGTAGACATGGTTAGGATTGTGCTGAAAGTGTGTTTCCCAAGCCCCTGGACATCAGAGGCAGACTACCTCTGAACATGGAGTCTCACTTCTTTTGTGGTCTTTTATATTTTTTACACACATTATTTAAAAATGCACATAAATACTAAAATGGGCATACAGTCAGAGTTGCTCCATGTATTCGATATATCTTTAACAGGGTAGTAAGATATACACAATATATTAACTATTTGCATGAAATAATTCACTAAAAAAACATGTATTACTACTGAGGAGCAACATGGAATCCCTAACTTTCCTATAACCACAAACATTTATGCTCCTGAATCTGAGGCCCCTTTGAGGTTTCCTGTGTGGATGCCTTCCTAGTTAAACATGATGTACTGTATGTCAAACCAGGCAAGTGGAAAGTCTCTGACTCCCTCCTTCTCATGCACATCAGTTGGAGCTGAATTCTCTTACATCTCCTTTGTTCTCCCCGCCACATCTGTGCTGGAGGACATCTCAACATCCAGTGGCAATGAGTTCCATAGATGAATTTTTTTCTGAATGTGGGGAGGGCGGAACCATTTGTAAATCTACAAACAGCAGGCATCTGTCAGTCTTGAAATACTATGGTATCGTGTTTGGTGTTGCATACGCTGCATGCGAAGCACGAAGAACTGGGTTAGATTGATATGGAGGATTGGCTGTTACCTAAGCAGCAAATCCCCCCCTCCACGCCACTGAATTAGTCCAATGGAAAGGCAGAGCCAATACGATTGGATCCAGCTGCATCGTAGAGCTGGGATAAGGACAGGAGCTCACCCTGTCTTGTGGGGAACGAACCAGGTCTCAAACCCTGGATCAAACAAGCAAACAAGCTACTGTATTTACTCGAATCGAACGCTCACCTTTCCCAGACAAACCCTACAATCCAGAGTAACTACGGGAGCACGTAAGAAACATTACGTGCACCTGTAGTTACTGTATCACTTAGTGAAAACCTATGGAAAATTCTTATTGCAATCCAGAGCAAATTGTTCTTACTCTGGAGCAAGGACTCCCCGTAGTTACTCTGGATTGCGGCCATATTCTCCAAAATCAGGGTGTGCATTAGACTTGATGGTTAATTAGATGAGTAAATATGGGTGTGCATTATAAGTATAGGGTGTGCATTCGATTCAGTGGCACATTAGATTCAAGTTACTACAGTATTATAAGAACTGGAAAAACACCACACCAAAGCACCTCTTTTTACTCTGATATATAGTACACATGGAGATGGGAAGAGTCTTTGTCCATATGGGTTGGGCACCAGCTCTTGTTTTCATCCTGAGAAAATGAAGAGGAAGTTTACAAAGCCTCAATGGTCCTATGGAGAAGAGAGAAATACAAGAAGTCTAAGGGCGCAATCCGGAGTAACTATGGGGAGTCCTTGCTCCAGTATAAGAACAATTTGCTCTGGATTGCAATATGAATTTTCCATAAGGTTTCACTAGGTGGTGCAGTAACTACGGGTATGTAGTGCTCTTATGTGCTCACATAATTACTCTGGATTGTAGGGTATCTGTGACAATACTGGGCAGTCTTGACAATTTTTTCCTGGAACCTGCCACAGTTCCTCTCATGAAAAATCCATTACTCATGAAGAAGTTATCACGAAGCATAAATCAAACAGAAATTGCAGATAAATGAAAACTAGGTGTCTGTTGCCTCCCGTAGTGATCACGTGTGATGGCACAGAATGCTTGCAAACATTCTAACTACTGAGTGACAGTGCAATCCTATTCATGTCTACTCAGAAGTCAGTTTCATTGAGTTCAATGGGCCTTACTCCCAGGAAAGTGCTCTTAGGATTGCAGCCGAAGAAGGATATTCTGGGAACAGATTTGGCATGCATGGAAGAGGAAGGTTACAAGTAGCAGAGGGGGATCCCCACTGGCATAGCCAGAGGGGATTCAAAGCATTAGATTCCCATCTAAAAATAGCCTAATTTGCATAAATTAAAAATGCAGGTCAAATCGACCCACCTGGGAAACTAAGGGTTAAGTGGCGCAAAGCAGGATTGCATTTTTTGGACACATATCCAACTGAACTGGAGGCTGCTAAGAGCACTTAGGAAAACATGCCAAAATCATGGGCAGAATGTGGGATAAATGCAAATACTTTGCTCAGTGGTTGCTGCACATTTTTTAAAAGGAGCCAGAATTTCTAGTGGCAGGACTCTATTGAAAGTCAAGTCCAGTAGAAATACCTGTGGTTCTGGGCCAGCTGCTAAAAAGCATGAAATATAAACACTTAAAAGGTTTGGCCTCTTATGAAGATAAAACAGAGCAAACATTATTAACGGAGAAAACCTACCTGTTGGCACCTCTGTTGAGGTTTATGTCTCAAAGAACTTGGTAGACAAAAAATAACCAGTGAGAAGGAAAAAAGAGACATTATAAGAGGTGAGAAAGCTACACAAAATTCATTAATGGTACACTCCATTGCAAGCTTACTTGAAAGTTGGGAGAAAAGAATGATTATATAAGAGACATATTAGTCCAGTGGTTCCCAAACTTTTAATCACCAGGACTCACTTTTTTTAAAACAACAGCTTCTTGGGATCCACCTAGGTTTACCAGACTAAAAAAAGGAAATCTATAGGGCTGCAATCCTAAAGACACTCCCCTGGGAGTAAGACACAATGGGGCTTAATTTTGAGTAGACTTATAAGGCCCATATCCTAAAGTCAAATTAAGCCCTTTGCTCCGGAGCAGTTAAGGTGACTTTCCATAAAATAACACTAGAGGGTGACGTAACTGCATGGACCCGTAACTGCTTTGGATTTTGCCAATAGTTAGGATTACACCCCTAGAAAGAAATAATATTTTATTTATGTGTAAGTAACAATAACCATAAAAGACTCAAACTTATATCTCCCCATATTTACACATGGGAAAATCAGATCAAGTATTTGATTTTTGAATCCTCTGGGGGTTTGAAGCAGTTATTTATCTGGTCTTCCTATCCCGCTTTGTCAGCCCACCAAAAATCAGATCATGGCCCACCAGTGGGTCCCAACCCAAAGTTTTGCAACAACTGCATTTGATGTTTATAACATGTGGAGAAAGCAGATGAAGTGAAACTTTTCTCCTGTTCTCAAAATATTAGAATTCAAGGTCCTTCTGTGAATATGGGGGATTGTGGTCTGAGAGCAGGCGACTAAAATGCTTCTTTACACAATACACAACTAGTGGAATGTGCTAACAGTTTTCATCTATATGTTCTTTTTTGGACATTAGAGGCACTTAGGCTGCAATCCTAAACACATTTTCCTGGGATTAAACCAGGTGTGAGTAGATTTTCTGAGTAGATCGGCAAAGGATTGCACCCTTAAAGTGGTTCAAATTCTCTACACAGATAAGGGTATTCACTTCCCCGAGCAGTCTGAAGTGGAACGTCTCTGATCCAACCTTCCCTCCATAGTAGGAATGAAGCCGAAAACATTTTGACCATTTTTGAAATGAAAAGTGATGGGACCTTTTAGTTCTTTTTTCTGTGGATCCCTCCCTGAATATGAGAACATATAGGGCACATCTATGAATATGAGAACATATAGGGCACACCTGAGCAGCAAAAGGCCAGTGAGGAATCATGACTTAAGTGTGATTCCAAGCAAGGAAAATAGCCGGTTTGGAAATGGCTATGTTGTTGCCATGTTAGGAATACTGTTTATGAAGCAAGATGAAACCCATCTTTCAGATGACACATACAGTTGTGGTCGCGGAGGGTGCCATAGCAAATCTGGAACAAACAAGGGTTTTACGGTGGACTGACGCTGCCGCTCCATGCGCAGTGTCCCTAAATATATTATTCTGCCTCTCTGCTTCTCTCTCCCTGGATGTGTCCTTGGTGATGACCTTTCTGTTCCCAGCTCTGATCTGAGTCGGGGTCCTTTGTGGGTCCCTGTTTTAAATGTTTTTCATTCAGGCTCTGCTCTTTGACTGTGGCTACAATCCAGAGGAACTACGGGAGCACATAAGAGACATTACGTGCACCCGTAGTTACTGCACCACCGAGTGAAAACCTATGGGAAATTCATATTGCAATCCAGAGTGAAGTGTTCTTACTCTGGAGCAAGTACTCCCCATAGTTACCCTGGATTGCACCCTGATACTCGTACTAGTTCATAAGAGAGTGTCTCTTATATCAATCTCTTTCAAAATTCAAATTCTCCTCTTGGGGAGAAATAAACTTTGCTAAACCAGCAACTACCTTCTCTGGCATTTGGCTGTTGGCCATCTAGTCCAGCTCTGTCTTAAAGAACTTGGCCAGCCAGGCGGTAGCATAGCTGGAGGGGCCAAAAAGGTTACCGTACATTTTGCAGGAGGTCTTGGCATGGCATGCAGGTGGCCCCTCTCCAATCCCTTTGGAGCCATTTTGAACTCAAAGGAGGCTACGTTACTGCAAACAATTGGTTAAGGGCAGATAAAGTTAAGCTTTATTAGTTGAGAGCTATTGATTAAGGACCATTAAAGCATCCCATAGCTCTTCATAAAGGAAAGAGATTAGTTGGGGGTTAGCCCAGTCACGGCATGGTCTCAACAAACTCCCTTATGGCCATTGCAAACAGGGGCCTTCAGCTTTCCCTAGATCAGTGGTCTTCAAGTATTTCAGCCCAAGACCCCCTTCTGAGAATGACAATCTGTCCAGGACCCCCTGGAAGTTATGTAATGGCTGGAAGTTAGACTAAAGTGCCCAGTGCCAGATTCCAAGATGGCTGCACCCAGCTTTTCGCAATTCCCCTGAAACGAAGTCATGACCCCCTCCCTGGTGTCCCGATCCCTCTTTGAAGATCACTGACCTAGATGATCTAATGAAGTGGTTCTCAACTTTTACTGCCATAGCTTTCTTGACTATAGCGATCACGTTGTGCCCCAAAATGCCTTGTGGCTTCTCAGTAATGCTCGCCCAATAACTCTCCAAAAATTAGAAACCACAGTTAGAGAACAGTTGAACTAAGAGGTTTCTTTGGTATGCACTCTTACCTACTTGTACTTAAAGTAGTTGAAAAACAGGCACGTACTGCATTTTCCTTAATTCTATGTATGGCTCTTGTTCCCTTCATCCAAGATCCCTACCTCCCCAATCATGTTCATTTTAAAATTAAATCAGACTGGTATTCCATTTTGGAATGTGTTGAACAGTCCTGAGAAATTGTGTCAATCAACAATGTTGTTTTGCTCTCCCTTGAAATTCTTCTGACGTTCCATCCAAATTGAAATGTTCACATTTGTTTTAAATTTGTGCCTTAGGTGAAAAATTCCAACTGTACTAGCAAATTGTTCTGGGCAGGTCCCTTCTAGATGGTGGTGTAACTACGGGGGTGCAAAGCACTATGCAGGGAGCCTCACTGTGGCACACAAGCAACACCTCCCCATTGGAGCCATTGTGGATGGTGGGAGCAAAACGGAAGTCTGGCTCCAAAAGAGAGGGAGAGGGGCTGCTTGCATGCTGCAGTGAGGCTCCCTGCAACTCCTACTGCTTCGCACCCCTCTCGATATGCTACTCCTGACGGTAGGGTTGCCATATGTCTGAGAAAACCAGGACAGACCAGGTTTTCAGGGATTGTGTTCAAATACTGTCAAGTTTGACAGGGGGTCCTATCCTGGTCTTGTGGAAGAGAATTATGGCAACCCTAGCTAATGGCAACTTGATAAAATTTGGTAACAGCAGGGAGGAATATGTAGCACTAAATTAATGTTTTGAATATAATTGCTAAACCTGTCACCTTATGCTGTTCTTTGAAGAAAACATTTTATTTTACTAATTTTTGTTGAAAAGCGGTTCATATATACTGTTGTTGTTTTACTCACAAATTTTTAAAAAAGATTTGATTTATACCCAGATCTACAGCTTAACAAGCACCTCGCTTAACAAGCATTTCACATAACAAGAAAAAAATTCCAAGAAATCTTGCTTCACATAACAAGTTCCGCTTCACTTAACAAGCAAGGGCGCTATGGGCATGTGTGCTATGCAGCCCTAATGCTTTGCACAGATGCTCTTTAAAAGGGCTGCCGGCCAGTGCTGCTGCCTCTAGAGGTACCAGAGGTACCTGGAGGTACCAGAGACAGCTGCCCCTAACTCCCCCCAAGTACCCCCACTGACCACCTTAAACCTCCAGCAACAGCCCAGGTAAGCCTGCCAGGAAAATGTCTTTGATTGCAGCCTCTTAACCATGTCTACCCAGAAGTCAGCCCCATTCTGTTAAATGGGGCTTACTCCCAGGAAAGTGTCTAGGATTGCAGCCTTAGTAGACTTCATAGGATCATGCACATTTAATGCACGTTTTGCATTCAGTTCCAGTGTTTTGTCATCATTTTTACATCCGGTTAATATTTTTATATGAATATTTGGGGGGTTGTGGAATCAATCGTCTGAGTTTCCATGATTTCCTATGGGAAAATCCGCTTCACTTAAAGAGTGTTTCACTTAAAGAGCAAGCCTCCAGAACCAATTTAAGCTCTTTATGTGAGGCACCACTGTATTTCTCAATCCCCCCACTACACACACATACGCACACACAAATTTTCCCACGAAAGTAAAGTCAAAATGAGGCAATTCAGCAAATGGATGGGCTCTTGCTGACTATGGGAAATGAAAGACCCATAGAAATGGGGATATTTACAGTCTGCCACCAGGCTTCTCCTTTGGGTTTGACAGACTTCCAGTTTATATAAATTGGAGCATCAATCTTCTCTTTACAGTCTGTCTTGCCCCCGTGAGACACAAAAGAGAGGACGAGTTTCTCACCCTGCTTTCTTTGGGATGGGTGGCTTCTTTTGCAGTTACGGTGTCTGGACTACAGGATGGGAACCAGGGGTCTAGATTAGACCAATGTTTTCCACTCGCACAGTGTGTGGCTCTCCAAAGGAAACATATCCCAAGTCCCTGCTATCTGAAACATTTAACAAGTTGAGATACTAGAAGCATCTAGTATGCAATTTAAAATATTATTTTCTCCCTGACCTTTCTGTGGTCGTCTGTTACATTCTTTACTAGTGTAAATCTGGCTTGCTGGAGACTCTTCCAGGTTCTTTGACTGTTTATAGGGCAATTTTCCAAGAGAAAGAGGGACAGATAATTCATTGCTACAGTCAGTTGTCCATGAAACAGAGCTCTGGAACTGAAAAAAAGTTTTTCAACACTATCCTCCGAACTCCGTGGACTTTCTGTGACACACCAATGTGCTGCAGTGCACCTGTTAAAATGGCTGGAGTAGAGGTTGGACCTGTGCCTTTCTGTATGGTAAGCATTTGCTTTCCCTGTAGGGTTGCCATATGTCCCGGAAAATCAGGGCTGTCCAGGTTTTTGGGGATTGCATTTTCATACTGGCAAGTTTGACAGGGGGTCCTGTCCGGTTTTGTGGAATAGAATTATGGCAACCCTATGGCAACCCTATGGAAGAGAATTACGGCATCCCGGAGAGCTAGGAGCCCTTTACAAGGGAGCAATCTGCACCTCTCAAGCAGGACCTTAAAAGGTCTGCAGAGCCTGGTAGCATAGCTAGAGGGGGTGAAAAGCACTGCATTTTTCAGAGACCTTCAATGTGGCATGATTGAGATTTGAGCCCTTTTGAACCTAAAGGAGAACCACACCTCAAGACCATTCCTGATGCTGTATTTTTCCATTTGGAAGACAACTTGGCAACATATATAGGCGTGGCAGTCTTACAGCAGTGGTTCTCGGTCCATCTCAGTGTGCGTGACTCAGATCTTAGTAGAATTTTCCATATTGGCCAAAAAAGATCAGGAAATCAGCAATCCCAGTTTATATAAAAACCGAATTAATCACAGAGAGCCTCTTGTCTAGCCAATGGCTTATTGAGTGCTGTGCATGCCATAGTATCATCTTGTGTAACGAGCAGCATAATTGTTATTGTTGCGTTTGTGTGATCAAAACCACTTTTTCTGTCTGATTTCTTCGTTTCTAACTTCCAGTTTGGGGAGTGGTGGTGGTGGTGGTGAAGTATTTAGAAACTGGAAAAGAATGTAGCCTGGTTTACCTTGGTCCACTTTAATTTCCTGTTTCCTGTTACACTCCTTTTGTTTTAGAAAGGCCGATAAAGAAGTGTCCCGAATCTCAAATGTGCGCTTCGTTAAGCACATTCCTGGGAGAGGTTTTGAAAATGGGAAGCTCACAAACCCTACAATCCAGAGTAACTAAGGGTGCACGTAAGAGACATTACGTGCACCCATAGTTACTGCACCACCTAGTGAAAACCTATGGGAAATTCATATTGCAATCCAGAGTAAATTGTTCTTACACCAGAGCAAGGACTCTCCGTAGTTACTCTGGATTGTGCCCAAAATCAAGGAACTGGTTTATGTAACTGAAAGGCAAAGAGTGTTCACTCCTTTTAATCAGTAAACCATATCCCCCATCTATGGCCTGGTTCTCATGGAGGTATTGTACCTGGGCTATGCCATCTCACACTGGGAGTGTTGGCATGGAAAAGAAGGGGTATCAATTAATCAATCAATCAATCAATCAATCAATCAATCAATCAATCAATCAATCAATCAATCAATCAATCAATAAAATCAGATGCAATTGAGAAAGATCCTAATCTAGTTTTCTAGGCATGCTTCTTTTCAGGGAACAGGGGAATGGTTGGAAAGAGATGCATTTGATGATGTGAGACCCCCACCTGTATCCTGTCCAGAAACGACAGTAATATTTATTGTTATTATTATTAAGCATTATTATCAAAATTAATCAGACAGACAGATAGATAGTGCTTTTTCTGGGGGAAAAAAAGGTTCCAGTGCTTACGTGACTAATTATGAGCACAATTCTAATCATGTCTACTCAAAAGTAAGCCTTTTTGTTCTCAGTGGGTCTTACTCCCAGGAAAGTGTCTTTTGGATTGCACCCTACATTAATTAGCTGCTTAGGGGGGGAAGGTGGAAAAAGGTGCCTGTATTTAGTACTGGTGAGTACCCTCAGAAAAACCCTATATATCAATAAATCAATCTCTAGTATTTATATACTGCTTTTCAACTAAAAAGTTCACAAAGCAGTTTACAAGAAAATGAAATAATTAATATCTAATGGGTCCCTATCCCTATAAGGGCTCACAATCTAAAATGCAAAACTACCCCAGCAGAAGCCACTTGCTAGGGTTGTATAGGACCAGTTGCTCCCCCCCCCCGCTAAATAAAAGAGGAACACCCACTTGAAAGAGTGCCTCTTGCCCAGTTAGCAGGGGCAAATAGCCTATTTAGGGCCTCTCTCTCTCTCTCTCTCTCTCTCTCTCTCTCTCTCTCTCTCTCTCTCTCTCTCTCTCTCTTGTATATATATAAGCAGAACAGCAGTTCCTTATGGCTTCAGAGGATGTGCATGAAGAGGATCTAGGCTGCACCCAGTTCCTTCTCGACAGTGCTGGTTCCTTCTTCAGCACCCAGTGGAGAGCACCCTAAGAGAAAATAGAGTGTCCCCCCCACTCCCGGAAGCACAGTCGCTTGGCTCATTGCAAACCAAAATATGGCAAAATACTGAGAAAAGCATTCCGCTAAACATCAAAGCTTTTAGACTTCTCTGAAGTCATCAGATATACTGATCTCCAGGAAATTTGAATAGACCTCAAATTCAGGAGAGCAGATTATTTTCAAGCATGATTTCCTGTGGGTTTTTCCTCCCCTAATCTCAATAGAAGATCAGTTCAACATGTTGCTGGTATGTACAGCTTCACTGTCTTGTAAACTCAAATGTCCTGCTCAATGAGATCAATTTTTCTTTCATAAAAAGGTTAATCTTTCAAAGGAATCTCTCGTAAGCACAGAGGCGGAGAACTTGAATATGGCATCATGCCGTGGCCGAACCATTTTCTCTTAAAGTTCAGAGAGTAGGATTTTTCAAACTGTTTTTCACTTTCCAAAGCAAAATTCACCCACTCACAGCTGTGCAGATATTTCCAAAAAATATACAGGTTTCTAAAATGATATTGCAGAATTGGGGGGGGGGGGTGGTGGTTTTGCATTGTGTTTTGTGAACTGGTGTTTGTTGTAAGAGATCCCACTCCTTTAAAAATTTTTAGTGCAATAAAGCTAATTATATGTTTGATCAGGGATAATAGTGCATTGGCAAGCTTGATAGCCCCATTGCTTTTGATGTGAACATGAGAGTACAGCCCAATCCTTTTTCTCTCCCCGCCCCCCATGGAACTGCACGCATTATCCAGCAAGGGAAGGGGGTGGATAAGGGAGCTTCAAAGGCAAAATGGAATTTAAATCTCCTTGTGCCTCCTACTCTACTGTGGGTCTTCCTGGACCTGTGGTATGCTCTCACTAGGACAGTGGTCAGGGAACAGGGTTAAATTACCCCAAATGGGGTAAAATGAAATTTCTGGGGTATTCAATTGTGGGTATTTGTGGGGTATTTATTCATTTGTGGGGTATTCATGTGTGTGTGGGTAATGGACAGTTGCTCTGCCGAGACACAGCCGGGCATGCATATGAATCTATATGCATGAATATGAATCTATATGCATGCCCGGCTGTGTCTCAGCAGCACGACCATCCATTACCCCCAGGAATTTCATTTCATTGCATATAGAATCTATATATAGATTCTATATGCATACCTGGCTGTGTGTGTTACAGTACTGTAGTGTACAAGGACCTGACACAGCGCACTATTTTAATAATATATGATTTCCTTCCTTTCAAATCAAGGGGGTAACATCAATGTATCTAAATATATTTTGGGGTAAAAGGTAAAAAAGTTCCCTGACCCCTGCACTAGGACAAGTCCAGAAAGGGGACAAATAGCCATTAGGTCTACCCTTTCAGCCTCCACATCCCACTATGCCCCCCTCCATCCCTTCTACACTTTGGCCTTTCCACCAGTGAGCTGGCAGCATGCTACTCAGTGCACTCAGTGAGCTGCCAGAGCACTTCTATGGCTGGCACCAACTGCTATACAGCAGATAGTGCCAGCGAATTTGCATTCCGCTGTCACCTGGCCCCTGTAAGATTGGACCATTAGTGGTTTTTTGGACCGGATAATGGGTAGGATCTTTACTCCAGCATTCTTGCAAAACCTAAGGAGGATATGCACATCCCTTGTACACCTCCCATCACCCAGAATGGCTCCAAATGGCAAGGTGCAGTAAGATGCCTGCAAAATTTAATGCTTTGCACCCCCTCTAAACTATGCCACTGCCTCGAATTCCTTTTATGAGGAGCTTAGAGTAGCAGTGCTTTGAATATTTACTCAAAAGTAAGTGCCATTGAATTCAGTGTGGCTTACTTCTAAGTAAAGTATCTGAACAGGATTGCAGCCTTCGTAAATTCAAGTTGCAACTCATCATGTCCCAATTTGTTCTGAATTGAATGAAATTTTTTCAGGACCCATTTTGGCAGCGCAAGGAAGAGGGAGTGCATTTATGGGTTTGTCTGGGCTCTTTTGTGTAGCAGCTTCTGAGAAAGCTTTCAATGTGACAAAACATTTAGGGCTTTTCTGAAGTAGGACATGAAGACCAGGGGTTGCAGCAGACCTTCATCCTCTTTGATACGGGTGACATTTCTGGCTCCTTGCAAAAGCTGCCAATGGGGTATGCTGGAGAGAGTCACAATAACAACTCCAGCTATGTTCCTCTCTTCACAGTATCTTTATAGTAATTGTATTTATTATGGCAGCACGTGGTACATCTTTTACAGGTCTTTTTTGTCTGGCATTTTCTCCCTGTGGATCATGGCCTTACAAGCTGTGAAGCCCAATTAGGAACATATTTTGCAGGGTCCCAGGTTTGCAGCCAAGGTCTGTAGAATCTTAGAAATATAAATAAAATTTATTGTAGAGTTTATATTTCCGCTGTAGAATGCATGGAACTGAAATAATGTATTTTTGTCCCTATACTTAACATTGAAGAATAGCTAACTGATCAACACCCAGTCCCAACCCCTGGACCTAGAACCCTGAAATTTGGGGAGCATATAATTTCGATCATGTAAGGACCCTCTAAGAATTGATTTGATGTCCAGTGATGCCTGCTGACAATGGCACCTGCTGTCGGTGTCCTGTGGTGCCTGGAGCATGGCAGGGATGCCTGATGCCCAGTAGTGTGTGGTGCCTGGTGGTGCCCAAACATGCGTGATGGTGCCCAGTGGCAAATAATTTTAATTTAAAAATGCCTACAAAAGTAGAATAAATTACACCAGCATGGGGCCCCTTAGGCATAAGGCCTAATTGGGAGCAACTGGTCTGGTTGGCTTAAAGTTTAAAGCTATCAACTGAGATAGAGTTGTGCAAACCAGCTCTAGCATGAAAGTGAATGTTTTGTGTAAAATTCTCTACCATAATAATGATGATCAGATGAACATCTCCTTCACCTTCCTGATATTAAGAAAATGTATTGACCCTCTTGTCGGTTTTGTTCCTTGACAGTTGGCAAATGGAATCAATCAAGGCCAAGGTCTCGGCATTGAAATCATCGCCACCTTGCAACTGGTGTTATGCGTTCTTGCCACAACAGACAGGAGGAGGAACGATGTCTCTGGCTCAGCACCACTGGCCATTGGACTTTCTGTGGCCTTGGGGCATCTCCTTGCTGTGAGTATTAATTCCAACTCCAAGAACAAAGTCCATGATATAGGACTATAATATAGGGCACTGTCTAGGATGAGGTGATGCTGAGGTGAAAGTGGACTCCACAAATTGACTTCATGGCAAGTATGTTGACCTCAAGCTGCTTCTGCTATACCTTGGTTTTGCTGGTTCAAAATATGATGGGAGCAGAAAGTACATTAAGACCAAAACTGATATGAAAATCCCATGTAAAAATCAGCATTCCCCAGGGATATCATTCACATTTAACCCCTTCAGTACAGAATTTATTTCTTAAGGAGGTTGCTTTGAAGTATAATGATCCTTCAGGGAAGTCTAACATCTCTTAGAGTCCTGGTGAGAAAGAAGGATGTGTAATCAAGGTTGGACCAGTTTTTAAAGCCATTCCTCTGAGTCCCCTCTAGGCAGGCTCTCTCACAGTACTGCTGCCTGTGCAATTATAAACCAAATATATAAAGCAACTAACTAAAATGTATCCATGTTGCAGGAGTAAAATTCACCCCATACACCATCCCCCACTGCGCATCATCCCCCCATGCACATCATCCCCCGCATGAGCAATGCCCCCCATGAGCAAAGTCCCCCCGTGCGCAACATCCCCATGTGTAATTGCCACTCCCATGCGCAACATCCCCCCATGCACACCAGCCCCCCATGCGCAACACCCCCCATGTTCAACATCCACTATCCACACCGTTCCCCCATGTGCAACACCCTCATGTGTAACACCCCCATGTGCAACATCCCCCACGCGCAACATCCCCTATGCGCACCATCCCACCGCACCATCACCCCCTGTGCACCCTCCCTCTCAGTGCATCAGCTGGATGTTGATCAGTCAGTCTTCAATGTTAAGTATAGGACAAAAACAAGTTGCACCCCTTTTCAGCCCCTTAAGAGTTAAATTTCTCAACACAGGTTCTTGGTGGGTGTTGATTTCACAGAAAGAACTTCCTCCCTGAATTTTATGCTTCTAGGTCCAGGGGTTGGGGCAGAGAATCCCTCTGTCAGAGATTCTTCAATGGAAAGTATAGGGAGGAAAAGGTATTGTGCCCCTTTTCACCCCCTTCCCATTGGAATTTCCAAAAATTGGTTTTTAGCAGGTGCCTCCATCACGGAAGGAACATCCTCCCCAAATTTCATGCTTCTAGGCCCAGTGGTTTTGGCTGGGCATTCAGTCAGTGTGTGAGTGACTTTTCAGTTTTAAAGATTAGAATCGGTGTGCCATTATAAACCAAGTAGCTATATATTTTCACTGTATAGGGCAGGGGTGGCTACTCTTTCAACTTTAGGGCTTCAGGACCATTTACAGTTAAGTATTTAAAAGGTAGTATCTTTTAAGGCACAGCTTGTCATCTGATGAATTTTCCTCATTGTCTCTTTCTTTCTCTGCATAGATTGACTACACCGGATGTGGAATTAACCCTGCCAGATCTTTTGGCTCAGCATTGGTTGCCAATAACTTTACTAATCATTGGGTATGTTAAAAACACTACACTGAAATGGATGCATTGTTACTTATGTGCGTGTGTAACTCCTAGATTCTCCTTTTATTACTTATTTATGGAAATTATACCCAACATTTCCCATGCCACCATAAATGCCCAAGGTGCCCTCCTGATGTTATCACAACAACCCTGTGAGGTAGCTGAGGCTTAGAGTGAGTGACTGGCCCAAAGTCACCCAGGAAGCTTCATGGCCAAGGATTGATTTGAATCTGGAACTTCCAGGTCTCAGTCCAACTCCCGAACCCCTACAACATCCTGGATTTTGATATGAGGTTCAGACAGCTGCATTAGAGAAGCATAATGGAGCACAATCATGGCTCTCACAATTCTTCTGGTGGATTTTAGCTTGTCCTTCCAGACCGTTCTGGGTCCATCCTAAAGATGATGCAGTCAACTAAGAGCACAACCCAGAGTAACTATGGGACCTCTTACGTCGACGTAAGCGGCATTTACTCTGGATTGCTACATGCATTTTCCATAGGTGGAGTCGTAACTACTTTGACATAAGAGGTCCTGAAGTTACTCTGGACTGTGCTGTTAGTTTCTTTAAATTTCCCATATTTTCCTGTATTTACTTGAATATAATGTACCATTTAATCTAATGCACACCCCATTTTAAAAGGCTTGTGATTTTTTTTAAGAAAAATGCTTACTGGTGATTGTGATGCACAACTGCAAAGCAGGTGCAAAATTGAATTTTACTGCATACAGCCATCAGTTGCATGATAGTATAATATTATCAATTATAATATCAATTATTATTAGATGATGATGATGATGATGATGATGATGATGATGATAAGATGATGATGATGATGATGATGGGTTTATGTAATGATTTTTTACCTAATTGCACTACTTTATACAACAATTAACATACAAATATGTTAATTTTATTAAAATTACAATATAGTAAACTGTTAAACTAGATACTTTATATTTATTTATATGAGTATTTATACAAGTAAATATTTATACTTATACGAGTATTTATACGAGTAAATATTTATATTTATACGAGTATTTATATGGTATGTATATGAGAAAATACCATATTTACTTGTAATGCACCACTGAATCTAATGTGCACCTGATTTTAGAAACTAAAAAAAAGAGCAGGCATCCATCAGTCCTGAAAGACTATGGTATCGTGCTCAGCACTGCATACACTGCATGCGAAGCACGAAGGCCTGGTAGACTGATATGGAGGATGGGCTGTTACCCAAGCAGCAAATCCCCCCTCTCCACGCCAGTGAAGTAGTCCAGCGGAACAGCAGAGCTGATACGATTGGTTCCAGCTGTGTTGCAGAGCTGGGCTAAGGACAGGAGCTCACCCTGACTTGTGGGGACCAACTTTAGAAACAGGAAACTAAAGTTTGCTGAAACGGTGCGCATTACATTTGAGTAAATATGTTATTTTTATCCAACCTGCCATATCAAACCTGCCTGTTTTTCTCCTTGAACGTCAGATCTTTTGGGTCGGCCCACTGCTTGGAGGAGCTGCAGCGGCTTTCATCTACGACTTCATTCTGGCCCCCAGGAGCAGTGAAGTCACAGACCGCATGAAAGTCTGGACCAGTGGCCAGGTGGAAGAATATGATCTTGATGCAGATGACTCCAGAGTGGAGATGAAACCAAAATAAAGGAGGATCAAGAAGGGAAGGAACGGGGGAAAAAACCCAGAAATTCCATTTCTGAAGATTTCTGTCAGTATTACAGACACTTTGTAAACCAACAAGCAGTTCTTCCAAATGTTTTTATAAGTAATTAGTGTTTTTCTTATCTTCTTGCTCTGATTCTTTCTGGCCTTTTAGACATGTGGCTGCACCGTGAGAATTTTTTTTTAAAGAGGCAAAGTTCATTATATTTTTGTGTGAGTGAGCATAGGGAGATCTTCAGCAATGATTCTGGGAGCCCAAATCTATATATATTGCGTTAGCCAAGGGGATTGCTGTCTCCCATATTGACATGAGCAGTCAAAAAAGAACGCTGAGAACACTGTACTTGTAGTAATTGTAATGGGGTTAGAGTATCGATTTTAGGATAAGTTTAAAATTCTACAAATACCAATTCCAATAGAATATAATAGATGGCTAATTACTACAACCTTGGGAGTCACACTGTTCCTTAGAAAGTGCTTCTAAGGCCCGAAGTACATTTGCCACATAAGTAGACCCCCTTGACTCCATAAAAAAGTTGGTTCCATCTAGCTATCACATTTGTGGAAGCACATACGTTTTGGCACGACGTAACTTACAGATATGTATATTTACATACGTGATCTATAAAAAATCTAAAACAGAAGGATAATATGAAAGTGTGGAATATTTACATTTTATAACTGGAGATATTTTCTCCTTTGAAACAATATGCTTTGATTTAAAATTTGAGAAACTTATCAGGGATCAAACAAAATCCTTTCAGGAACCAGTACGATCTGTAGATTAAGGTGGAAGATTAAGGTCGATTAAGGCCTAAAGGTGGAACCCTACCAAAACTAATTGAAATTAATGGAAGATACCAAGTACACCTGTACAACTCCCATTCATTTTCATGATGCTTGGGCAGAATAATCTCTTAGTGGATTTTGCTGTTATTTAAATGCCCAGAACAAGTCAGAACAATGTCCAGAACAATGCATTTTTTTTTGTCTATCACTACACAATAACCTTCGGACAGTAATCTTCAGACGGTAGCGGAAATTCTGTTGCATCTATAGAGAGCTGCCAACTATCCCCCCCCCAAGTTGATATCTTATACAGTTTTATATATTTGTAAACTTTATGTAAAGATGCACATAGGGAATTACAGAACTAGAAATCAAATCAAAGTATTGAAGAGAAATTGAAAATCTTGTCAAATTTTGAATTCTGCAAAATCCTAGAATTCAAATTAGGTTGAATTATTTGCATTCACAAATATTGTTGTTCCCAATCCGACATTGAGGGATAACTGACAAGTTTTGTTGTTGAATTTTAAACAGTCCAAAGTGTTTTGCTTGTCAAAATCTATGTTTTGTATCTTGGTTTCTCATCCACCTATCCTCACTACTGTAAAATCTAAATGCGATTTTTCCAAACCTGGGGACGCTTGAGAAAAATAGAGAGAATTTAAATTTTTCAGACCGACTATAGGTTAGGAGACTGTGCCTGAAATCTATTTTTACTGAAGATCTTTACTATCTTCACACCTATTCTAAATCAAGCCAAAGTATTTAGCAGGAATAAGATGTAATGATTATTATTCAATGATTTAATCCTCTCCTCCAAAGAATTAGACAAGTAGGAGTTTGAAGCATTCTTTCCTGGACACTTCCGATATTCCATCCACTCCTGCTCAGTTTGTACTTCAGTTGTACTTCAACTGAATGGCTGTGGGTGGTGCAAGTGGTTAAGACACTGTGCCTGTTAACCAGCAGGCCAGGGTTCGAGACCTGGGTCGGCCCCACAAGACAGGGTGAGCGCCTGTCCTTAGCCCAGCTCTGCGACGCCAGCTGGATCCAATCGTATTGGCTCTGCCTTTCCACTGGACTAATTCAGTGGTGTGGAGAGGGGGGATTTGCTGCTTGGGTAACAGCCTATCCTCCATAACAATCTAACCCAGGCTTTCGTGCTTTGCATGCAGCATATGCTGCGCTGAGCACGATACCATAGTCTTTCAAGACTGACAGAGGCCTGCTTTTGTACTACGAAACCAGTATAAACACCAACGCAGAGAAGACCTAAATACTATAATAGGTGATAGTACCACTGTATCATTGAAGCGGACCCTAAACGTATGTGAGATATATAGGTTTGATGTTGTTTCAAAATGTAAAGCATTATGTAGGAGGAGAAATGTAGGTATGTGTAGAACACCTCTGAAAAATTGCACATAGTCTGTAGAAATTCACAAATGAAAATTCACATATGTTTGAAAGTTCACAAAGGTTTGATTTTGGAAGGAACTCTGAAATTTGCTTCAAATTTCACTTTTTCAGAATGTTGGTTGCAAACCAAAAACCCATCTGACATTTCAGGATTGAGACAATATTTGGAAGTTAGAAAAGAAACTCATTTGGGGATCAGCCATAACTCCAATGCCCTTTCAAAAATCTGTGCTGGCACCCCTTAACACACACACAGACACATACAAACATGCTGTTCACACACAATGCATGCATGTGCATGTGCGCGTGCAGACACAGAGTGTTTCCACAGAATTCCAAGTGTCTTTAAATTAAGTGCAAGACCAGTCCCATGCTGGTCTTAAAGCATCAATTATCTCTGAAAATGGACAGGAGGTATTGAGAGGGAAAGACCCACACATTATAAATGGTCTCCCCAAGAGCTCTGACACCTGGAGAAACATCACTGTTCTGGAGAGGAACACATCCTTCCCTCCCCACAGCCCCAAGAGCTCTGCTTTTGTTAATTCCTCTTGCACAACTGTACAAAAACCATCTGTTGCTCCATTTTGCTCGCTAATACTAAGAAATTCAGGGACAACATCATAAACAAGAGGTATATATTCTAAATGGACACACTGATTAAATGCCAATTCCTAGAATACTTTCTTCAATGGCATGTGTCTTCTTACATATATTTATAGAGACTAATTCAATTTGTTCAGAAAAAAGAATAGATGCACCACCCAAAGGCAACAAACATGTTGTTGCTAGAAATTTAGAGGACATTAACATGCGCCACAGAACCTTAAATGGCTTCGCAGTATTCCCTGCCGCTTCATTTAACACACGTAGCTCTTAGAGCACAATCCTAACATGTCTACTCAGAAGTGAGCCCCATTGTGTTCAGTGGGTCTTACTCCCAGGAAAGTGTCTTTAGGATTGCAGCCTTAGCCAGTATTTTTTCCAAATCACTCTTCCTTGCAAACCCCTTCACATTTTGCAGAGGATAAAATTTATGTGATAATCTGGGATATGCATATTTACAATGTGCCCAACTTCCTCAGAAATGTTCATTAATTCTTCTCATAATACTTTTTGCCCTCGAAAATTTTATCTCTAAAATTATATATTATATAATTATAATTATATAATTATGTATTATATAATTATGTTTATATTATAGTTATAATTATAATTATATAATTATATTATATATAATATATTATATACACACACATACATACATACATGCAGAGAGAGAGAGAGAGAGAGAGAGAGAGAGAGAGAGCAGTAATTCAAGAGATAACTTAGGTGTCACCTCACATTTGCTTAGAATGTTTTTCATTTCTTAATTTCTTCCTTATATAAAAAAATGCACACCTATTTCTATGTCGCACACCTCCACCTGCACACAACCTGTGGTTTCTGTATACAATCCACACCCCTCAATTTATCCAAAGATGAGGAAGATCTGTGAACAGTTGTGACTATTACACTAAGGGCACAATCCAGAGCAAGTTCAGCCTGCTCTGCCCTAACTGCTCTCTCCTAACTGTTCTGTATCCAGAGCAGAAAGTTATGCTGCATCCAGAGAGTCAGGAAGCCTGGGCTGCCCTAACTGCTCCAGAGCATGCTAAGTAATTGACACATGGGAATTACTTGCTCCTGAGTAGACCCCCTCAGATCACACTGAAGAAGGAACAGCTGTGGTGCCTACATTATAAGGAAGCCCAGCAGTTCCTGACAACCAGTTACAGCTGCAGTTCTTCTAGTGCAAGATGGATGCTTGGAGTGGCCTGCTGTATCCTGAGGTTTGTGGGCAGCCGTAGTTGTGCCATATCCCAAGGTTGAGAGGCAGGGGTTGCAGCTAGGCTGGCCAAGAACTCAGATTTTTGGTCAACACTGCCATTCTTACCTGGGCCTTATCATGGACCCCTATGGGTCTACTCATTACTATACCTGCTCCTGAGGTGGTATATCTCTGAGGAACTGGAAGAGGCCATTTCTGCCTTGAAACAGGCTTTGGATACAGAGTAAGTGCTCTGCCCTTGGCAATGCTAAACATGCCCTCAACATGCCTCTCCTGAGCTGCTTAGGCTGCCCCAGTTAGGGCAGAGCAGGTCCTCCTCTCTTAGGGCACCCTATCTTGCCTTGCTCTGCCCTAAGCCTCTTCCAGAGCAATCTTGCGGTTGCTCCACCCTAGTGATAGATAGGGCAACCCAAGGGCTCTTATGTGGACAGATTAGTTGCTCTGGACTGTGCTGTTAGTGCGCAATCCAGAGTAATTGTGGGGAGTCCTTGCTCCGGTGTAAGAACAATTTGCTCTGGATTGCAATATGAATTTCCCATAGGTTTTTACTGGGTGGTGCAGTAACTACGGGTGCACGTAATGTCTCTTACGTGCTCCCGTAGTTACTCTGGATTGTAGGGCTAGTTTGATTCTCCGTGAACTCAAGTGCTCAGAATATTATCAGTGGCTATTATCAGGATATCTATAACAAACCTTTATTAGCAGGAGAGGGCAATATGTTAAAGATAGGTTATAAATACAACAGGTGGCATTTTCTGAAACCAAACAGACTTAAGAGTCCAAACCGGGCACGAACATTTCCAGACAGTTCAGTATTTGGAAACCAATAAAGGAAACTTGGAAGAATCTTATCAATAGACATCTTCCTTGTTTTTTTCTGGACTACACTTGACATGGTGTCCTGTGTATTATTGTGCGTGACGGGAATTGAAATTGGCTTAAAAAATAAAATGTGTTGTGCTCACATCTGTGGAGATGCCTGGATGTTTGACCCATTAACCTAGAGAATATTTTGCTTCCATGTTCTGGGTCCTGATCCAAGGAAAGCTGAAATAATGTAATTACTCGAATATAATGCGCCATCAACTATAATGTGCATCATATACATATAATCAAAATACTGTATATACTCAATTCTAATTAACATCAAATATAACATGCACCCTGATTTTGGAGACTGAATTTGGCTGGAAAAGGTGAGCATTATATTTGAGTAAATACAATATTATTGCAATCCAGGGTGACAAACATTGTTTTCAGAAGATCTGCAACATAATTAAGATCTGGTCAGTCAGTATGAGTCAATTAGAACCCAAAAAAATTGGAGGCCTGATCCAAATCAAAGGACACCCAGCTTCTTTTTTTATAAGCATGGTGGGCCAGGATCTAGCACTTGAGCCGGATCCTAACCCACTTGTGGGTAACCTGATACAGCTCTGAGCTGCTCAGATCTCTGCCATCGCCATAGATGGTACAGATCCAAGTTGACCCTTTGGGCTCTACAGAGTTACACGGGGGTAAGAGAATGAATTCTCCTGGCCCCAGGTCGAGCCACAACCATCCTCACTCTATCAGTAGATACAAGGAAAGTTAGCTGGCCTGCCTGTTCCAGCACAGGTTAGGATTGGGCAGCTAATGCTTTGCACCCCCTGTATGCTTTGCACCCCCTCTAGCTATGCCACTGATAACCTCTTTATGTGACATGCCACCGACCACATACAGAATTCCTGTTTTGCTTTGTATCATCTGAAATAGCATGTTTTGCGGTTCCTTTCTATTCACAGAGTTGCCTGACATTCAACAAGTGTAATAAAATGAAATCAAGTGACCAGATTTTACTAAACTGTGATAAGAACATTGTGGGTTTTGTTTGTTTGTTTGCTTCAATCTTGGTGTTGCCCTTTAAAGCAGGATGACCATATGGAATGGAGGACAGAGTGCCAGTACCTTTAACCATCCTATAGAAAAGAGACTTTAGGCAGGTGCTGCTTTTTAAACCCTTCTATTTTGAGCTAAACCTGCCTGAATTCCCTTTTCTATGCAATGCTTAAAGGTACAGGCACTCTGTCCTCCATTCTATATGGTCACCCTGCTTTAAAGCCGCAAATGGCTTGATTCCACAGCAGGAAAATATTATGCTCTAAAAAGCAGAAGTTTAATGAAAGATTTCAATAGATTATAGTAGTATTTACATCCTGCAGGAGGTTCAACAAGTGTTAAACAATGGACGTCACGGTGGTTTATGACCATCAGTTCCTGTTCATACCACAATGAACTTGGATGCTGTTCAGTAAAATACATATTCTCATTTAATTAATAGAAGAAAACTGTGAAGGTGCCAGTTTTCCCTTCATTTGAAATCAAGATCATAGAATCATAGAGTTGGAAGGGACCTAGTAGGTCATCTAGTCCAACCCCCTGCCTGCAGCAGGAATTCCCCCTAGAGCATCTCCAACAGGTGCTCATCGAGCCTCTGCTTAAAGATCCCCAGTGAGGGAGAGATCAAGGCATAGTGACCGAAAAAACATTTTCCGTGGGGCACTGACATGTTTGATGTGATCATTTATATATCAATGGTCACTGGGGCTTAGAAGCACCACATTGCAACATTCATAGCATCATCATGGGAGGAACAGGTAATAGGAGCTGCTAAGGTGGCAAATACAGGTGTCTCCCATTGTCCATCAGGGTTCCATTCTGGAACTTCCCATGGATAAAAAAATGTGGATAAATAAAACAATAAAAATAGATTTAAATGGCCACTTCCAGGTTTCAACTGCACCTAATGGAATAAGGTAGTGCCTCAGTATCTGCAGGAGCTTGATTCTGAGCCCGAAGAATGGAATTGCTGGCATGTTTGCCTCTCTACAACAGTAGAAAAGCAGTTTTTAAAACTGATTTGAAGTGCCATTTGTCAACAATTTTTCCATGTATAAAAAACCACATATAATTATATTGGAGCTTTACAGTAATAAACATTCTGAAGGGTCTTCAGCAGGCAAGGCAAGTGAGGTTAGAAGTGGGGTAGGCAGAAATATTTGATTCCTGCAATTTCTGTGCATACCTATCACCTTCAAAATCACCAACAGTGCTAGCGCATTGTGCTAGCAGAAGGAAAAGCCTTCTCCCCAACCCCATCCCCGTTGCTCGTCCTCCTGAATTATAATGCTACTGAATCCAATTTCCTGATCAATGAGATCTTTATTCTCTCCTCCAAGAGCCGCTCACGGTCCTGTCATTGACTCTTTAGGAGACCTCATGGAGGGTTGACACAGACTTTGCTGCAACACAAGAAAAATGTTTCCCGGCCTTTCAAATCAAGCCCCCAAAGCTACCAAACATTTGAATCTTGAATTGAACCTTGGAGAGCAGGAGGTGAGCCAAATCTGAGCAGCCCCACTGTGGCCTCATTACTCCAGGGACAGCCCCCACAGGAGCCAGGGTGGCTACTTGGAGGAACAGAAACTTTTTGGAAACAGAACTCTTTTTCAAATAACAAAAAGCCGCTTTTGAGGGCAAGACGGGTGAGTTGCTGAGTGGCTTTGACTTTCCTCTGGAACTGGGAATGCCCAGAGCCTCCTAGGGAGATCTGGCTTCTTAACGCTCTCGTTGGCTCTTTTCCGCTTTCAGATTTGCTTCTGAATTCTTTTTTTTTGGCATCTTTTTTCAGGAAGCAGCCAGTCTAATGGATTCCTTATCTGTCCAGAAAGCTTATTTTTTCTGATTAAGAAAATCACCGCAGGCACAAGAAGGCAGTGGCATAACCAGAGTGGGTACAAAGCACTACGTTTTGCAAGGAGTCAGGTAATGGGAGCAAAACAGAGGCAAACTCCTCTCTTTTACTCCTCCACTCACACTTACATTTCACCTTGCACCCCCTCTAGCTATGCCACTGCCTTCTTGTCCTATGCCTGCAGTGATTTTTCTTAAGAAGAAAAAAAGCTTCCTATACAGATATGCATGCCAAGTTCATGCCATGCTGAGGTTCCCTGCAAAATTTAGGGCTTTGTACCCCTCTAGTTACTCCACTCCAAGGAAGGAAATCTAGAGAGAAGAACTGAACGTACTTGGATTGCAAAGAAGAAAGGGAACAACACTGCAAATGGCTGCACACATTTTGACTTGATGCGTGTCAAAACACCAATAGTGATTAATAATAATAACAACAACAACAAGATCAACAACAACAAGATCTAAGAATCGAATGACAGCGTATCTGGTGTAAGCCAGTGCAGGTGGTTCCAGTGGTAATTGGCACACTGGGTGCAGTGCCCAAAGACCTTGGCAGGCACCTCAAAACTATTAGCATTGACAAAATATCACTCTGCCAACTGCAGAAAGCCGCTCTTCTGGGATCAGCACAAATTATACGCCGCTACATCACACAGTCCTAGACTCTTGGGAAGGGTCCGACTGGTGATGTGAATGAAACCAGCACAAAATTTTTTGCTGTGCATTTATGTGTGTACAATAATAATAATAATAATAATAATAATAATAATAATAATAATAATAATAATAATAATAATAAAAACAACTTTATTTCTATCCTGCCTTTCTCCCAGAGGGACTCAAGGCAGCTTACAAACAATGCATAAAAACACATAAAACAAACACACAAAATATCTATTAGTGTTGGCATAAGTTGGGCAAGTACCAACAAAATAATGTTTGTGCCCATCCAGTAGGATCTAAGGGTATGTTATAGCCACCATTAACTATTTTTTTAAACGATGCATGTTTTCTCAGAAGTCAGTCCAGCTTTGTTCAGTGGGGCTTGCTCTCATGTGAGTCACCCTCACCCTTGCTTGGGGTGAGTCCTTTGAATTTTTTGGAATTCCTGAGTAAATGTGCCTAGACTAAGCACAAAAAGCTGCACACCATTGTGCACTGACCACAGAGTAAGCTCGAGTGCATTCAGTAGGATGAACTATTGTGAGAAGATTGAGTAATGAGGTTCAAAAAACGGAAAAGGTAAAGGTCCCCCCCGCAGGTTATACTGCTAGTTGTGACTGACTGTAGGGTACAGTGGTCATCCCCGTTTCTAGAGCCATAGAACCATGTGGCTCACATGCACACGGAACGTGTTACCTTCCAACCGAAGTGGTCCCTATTTATCTACTTGCATTTGCATGTTTTCGAACTGCTAGGTTGGCAGGAGCTGGGCTAAGGAGCTCACCCCATCTTGATGGAGCTGGGTCTCAAACCCCTGGATTTCTGGGTGTCTTAACCACTTGTGCCACCACAGCGCTACTTAATGAGGTTCTTCTGCAAGTTTATTTTCCAAGTGTTTTGATTTTCCATGTGAAAATGAGCATGAGCAACAAGGAAGAACCTTTACTAAACAGCTAAACAAATGTTCTAAGATTCAAGTGTAATTGCTTTTTCATCCAAGTCTTGGGTACCAAGCTAGAGCTTTGCAGACCTCCAGAGGTGAACTCAGCATAGTCCTGTAAGCCAAGGAATGCTCCTGAGAGTTTAACCATGGGAGCATGGGAGCATACCATCATGCGCTTGTCTTTAAGCACTTTCCAAAGCACATCAGACTACAGGTGGGGACTAGTTGTGGCTGTTACCAGTGTCATGACCTTAGCTGGTCACCTGCCAAGATGTGCAAGCCACCATGGTGCCCACAGTCATCATGTTGTGGTGACCCTGGGGCCCACCCAGCCACTGGATCAGTGGTATAGTGAGAGGGGGTGCAAAGCACTATGTTTTGGAAGTGCGTGAATGCACTCTGTAAGCGGCACCCCCTCAGGGTGACCAGATGACCGGAAAAACCTGGATTTGTCTGGATTTTTAGCCTCCTGTCCGGGTGTCCTAGATTTTGGCATCATTTTGAAACGTCATGATAGTGCACAGTACCCCATCATGCCATATGTCGTTGGATTCGTATTGAAGATCAGAATCCAATGCAAAAATCAGTTTTGAGATATCTCCTTCCCATCAAAAGTTATGGTCAAAAAAACCAAAAACCAAAAACAAAAACAAACATTTTTTGGCAATTTTTTTCAGCGGGTAGGAATTTTGGCCTGGGATTAGGAATTTTGGCCTTGGGGTTCAGGAATTTTGGGTTTGGCATCTGGTCACCCTGCACCCCCTGCCCTTCAAAGTTGTTCTGGGTTGGGGGGGGGAGCAAATGAAAGGAGACAAATGCAGGATGCAGGGAGGAAAATTTTGCTCCCTCCCTGTCCAGGCTGCCTCCAAAGAAAAGGGAAGGGGCTGCTTGCTTGGCACATTCAGGTGTCTGCCAAACTTAGGTTCTTTGCACCCCTTCTAGCTACACCACTGTTGTAGAGATCCATTTGCTGAGGGCCCCAGAAACCTGAACATGACCCTAACTGGATAGAGGGGAAGAGTCCCAGAAAGGTTTTCTTTTTTCCCTTCTACTTCATTTTCCTCTTTTCCTTCTACTTCACTGTAGTAGAGATACCAGGTTCAGAAACAGATCCTTACAAAATGGGATCCCAAAAATGGGATTGAACTGTTGTTTCCATTTTAATCTGCTCATGGGTTAGTCAGAGACAACCTTGAACTTTGCATGTTTTTTTTTTATGTCAAACTCCTATCATGATCTGAACTGGATTTTTGCCTGCCATTTTCCCATCATTGTGATACTCTTTGGCGTGCTACAGAATTGGCACCCGGCCTCCAAATCTGAGTTTCAGAAAGCAGGAAATTTTGTTCTGGATAGTTTATGTAACGGGACTGAGTTTGGACAACAGATCAGAGGGAAATATAGTTGAAGAGGTTGCGCTCCCTTCACCTCTGTAATGTATCCCTTCTGACATTACATTCCGATCCAGACTCCCCACATTAATGTAAGGGACACTTTTACGCAAATATGGGTGCTACAGTCACATGTGATTGCTACGATACACACACTTTGTTGGATCAAATCACATGCTAGGAATAAGGTTGGCATGCAAATGAACATTGTACAAGGTGATTTTGCTAAAGATGAGTGCCTAAAGATGGCACCTTGGGTGCCGCCTTGGGTGCTTTGCCACGTTGGGTGCCCTTCGGAGCCGTGTTGGGTGCACTTTGGGGAGAAAGGCGGGAGAAAAATCTAATAATAATAAATTTCTTTGGGGAGAAAAATCTAATAAATAATAAATAAATATAAGCAAGTCATTCATTCATTCATTTCATGTACCTTTATTTGCATTTAGAGTAACTCAATAGCGTCAGGTTTTGTAGGGTGCTTAAGTGCATCATGTAAAGTGCTGCTCCACTTTGTTGTTGGGGTCATCATCCATTTTGCTCTTGCCACTGATGGTGAGGGGCAACTTACAAGGAGTGTTGAGACACCCTGCAAAACCTAGGGCGCAATCCAAAGCAAGTTCAACCTGCTCTGCCCTAACTGCTCTCTCCTAACTATTCTGTATCCAGAGCAGAAAGTTATGCTGCATCCAGAGAGTCAGGAAGCCTGGACTGCCCTAACTGCTCCAGAGCATGCTAAGTCTGTGACAGCTGGGGAGGGCTTGCTCCTGAGTAGACCCCCCTCAGATCACACTGAAGAAGGAACAGCTGTGGTGCCTACATTTAAAGGAAGTCCAGCAGTTCCTGACAACCAGTTACAGCTGCAGTTCTTCTAGTGCAAGATGGATGCTTGGAGTGGCCTGCTGTATCCTGAGGTTAGTGGGCTGCCATAGTTGTGCCATATCCTGAGGTTGAGAGGCAGGGATTGCAGGTAGGCTGGCCAAGAACTCAGATTTTTGGTCAACACTACCATTCTTACTCAGGCCTTATTATGGACCCCTATGGGTCTACTCATTACTATACCTGCTCCTGAGGTGGTATAACTCTGAGGGCTGGAAGAGGGCATTTCTGCCTTGAAACAGGCTTTGGATACAGAGTAACTGCTCTGCCCTAGGCAATGCTACACATGCCCTCAACTTGCCTCTCCTGAGCTGCTTAGGCTGCCCCAGTTAAGGCAGAGCAGGTCCACCTCTCTTAGGGCACCCTATGTTGCCTTGCTCTGCCCTAAGCCTCTTCCAGGGTAAGTGGGCTGGAGCATCTTGCAGTTGCTCCACCCTAGTGATAGATAGGGCAACCCAAGGGCTCTTATGTGGACAGATTAGTTGCTCTGGATTGTGCTGTTAGTGTTGTGCCCCCCATAGCTATGCAACTGCTTTTAATTTGTCTGATCACCCTTCTCTGCCTTTTTGGGGTTTCTTCTCTGTTGCTGCTTCTGAAAGGCTGAGGCGCCGTGTTCAAATTGTATGGAGATGAAGAAAAATCCTACGTTTCGGACTGAAAATAAGCCTGCCTACAATATCCATCTCCATAGGGGGAAATGGAAAACTGAACATGTTTTTGTATACATGCTTAATGAAATAGGACACATTAAGATGGGAATCAGTGAGTCAACCTGCCAATAAGGGAAGACTGAGCAATGGGTTTTGCGGGGCATCAGGGAGACATTAGGTGAAATATTTGGATAAACATAGAACCTGATCCTAATTCTATAAGAACTGAAGACATTAAGTAATACAACACTCGTGCCAGGAGAGGAAATGAACCAGACCCAGTGCAGAAATTTATGGCTAGACAGGCATCTGTTAAGGAATAATTAAATTATCTCCAGCTGCAACAAAATGGGAGGGACGTGAAATTGGTGTTTTATCTGACCCAAAGCCTGTAGAAATGCTCCCTGGGGTAAGGCCTGAACTGAAATTGCTAAGAAGTCAACAGGGTTTGCTGTTGGATGCCATCTAAAAAGATCAGTATCTGGCAAAGAGTGAAGGCATAGCCAGAGGGGGTGCAAAGCACTAAGTTTTGCCGGTACCTGAATGTGCCATGTGAGCATATCCTCTCCCTCCCCTTCAAACCCATTCCTGACAGAGGGAGCAAAACAGAGGCATATACCTGGCTCCAAAGGGAAGGAAAAGGTCCTGCTTGCACCGCACATTCAGGCACCTGCAAAACTTAGTGCTTTGCACCCCCTCTGACTATGCCACTGAAAGCAATGAGTAACATTCATTAGCAGGTAGGATCTCAAGATGGGAATGGTCACTTTGCCGACACAGGCCCTAAGACAGGTGTCTGGGGCAGGGGAGCGGCTGGGGGTGTCGCTGCAGCTGCAGTTGCCTCTCTCCCGGCTGGGGTGACCTGGCCGGGGCCATGTGGCCTGCGGGGTGCAGGTCACATGGGAGGGGCAGCTGGGGGCACTGCTGTGGCTGCGGCCACCCCTCTCCCAGCCAGGGCAATCCATTTCAAACTTCTCAGTGGCAATCCTGTTTCCAAACACTGATAGACTCTGCACAAATAAACTCTCGTTACGAAAAAAATGAGGACAACAGGAAAGGCGTAGACTCAACTCTTTCTCCCCACAGTAGAGATTATTTTTATGAGAAGTATTCCAAAATGACATCGCTGAAGTGGAAATATTCATCCACTGGTCCGATGTGTTGCATGTGCCGAACAGGAGTGTGCTTGTAAATGGAAGCCTCTAGACTTGGTTAGCATTCAGCAGGTATTCCGTTAACATTGAGCAGGTATATGTTTTCTGTTTGGAGACCCAGATAGCATTATATACATAACAAATTAATTAATGAATGAAACATCTAACACCATGCCCTGACACTATGTTGGTTTTCGGTGATCTCCTACATGCTTTCCATGCTTACCTTCGAAGCTGAACCTACTTACCATCACTTTTCTCACCATTTTCATATTCCAGAACACCCCTTCCTCTGATCTTCACTTGGAGCTCATTGTGTGTAGCTCTGGACCCTACAGTGGGGAGGGGAGAAATGGGGCAGGGAAAATGCGGGAAGTGGTGGTGGATCAGGTGGTGAAGGCATGAACCATAGCCGATCTATTCTGTTGCCCCCCTGCCTCCTTTCTCTCTTTGCATGTGCACCATATAAAGAGCTGGTGCAGATCCAAGCAGACCTCCTGCAGTGTAGAAGACATATGGTGGGGCAAGGAGATTTATAGCTGCAATCCTAATCACACTTTCCTGAGAATAAGACCCATTGAAAACAATAGAGCTTACTTCTGAGTCAACATGGATAGGATTCAGTGGTGGGCCCAGCCTGGCCCAAGAACCGGTTCTCCGGAAGTGGTCGGGACCAGGGGCAGGGCCAGGGTCAGGGGGAGGGACCAGGGTCAGGGGGGAGGGCCAGGAGGTTTTTAATAAAAAAATAAAAAAATAAAAATAAAATTACTTAATTCCATGAAGACCTACATAGGATGGGGCTCTGAGGCTGCAATCCTCTCCACATTTTCCTGGGAGTAAGTCCCATTGACTATACTGGGACGTACTTCAGAGTAGACCTGCATAGGCTGGGGCTCTGAGGCTGGAGTCCTTTCCACACTTTCCTGGAAGTAAGTCCCATTGACTGTCATGGGATTTACTTCTGAGTAGGGAGCCGGGGGATGTCAGGAGGCGTGCGGAGTGTGCGCGGGGGACTCAGTCCCTTCCCCCGGCCGGGGGACATCAGGAGGCGCGCGGAGGAGCACGCACGGGGGAGTCTGAGCCCCCCGGCTGCTAGTCAGCCGGCCAGCTTCGCACTGCGCTTGTGCAGTGTGCACAAAAAAAAGATGGCAGCCGGCGCGAACCGGTCCGCCCTCTTTTTGAGTTTCCCTGCAGCTGGCGGTTTGCCAGAGGCAGGGAAATTAGAAGATCCGGTTTGGGCAAGTAGGCCCAAACTGGTAAGTGCCCACCAGTGATAATATTGCTTTAAATCTCTTTTTCTTTCCCAATTTCACAACCCACATTAGATACAGACCGCTCCTTTTTTGCGGGGTGAGGATGAGGGGGAATGATAGGGTTGGGTTCACAATGTGGTGGATGGGATTTTGACACTTAAATGGCAGACACATTGAAATTCCTTTCCTTGCCCAAGTACCATCTGTTCCTTTTTGCTTTGCTCACAAATGTCACTCCTGTGTACTGTCACAAACAACTAAATTCATGCAAGTCATAATTGAATTTTCTAAGGGTGACATTTGGCTTTTTTAATGGAAAAAATTGAGATTTAATGGAAAAAAATTGAATGGACAATCAAACAATTCATGCGCTTGGAACCGAGTCGCTAACACAGTTTAAACCCCGCTAATTAAGGCTTAATAGTCTAAGCAGAACCTTTCTGTTTCTAGGAAGAACAATATTAATGTTTCTCCAGAAAGGAACAAAACCACCTGAATTCAATTTATATTTTTTTTCGGCATGCGTTCACTCAGGAGATGTGAGGATTTTCCCCTATGAAGTTTGCTCTGGATCCCAACCATCTTATAACCCCATAGAACATGGGACTGTCACCATAAAATATATCTCATGGACTCGATTAATATGGAAATCAATATTTCCAACATTTAACCAGCCTATTTATAACTTAAAGGCAAGAGGAACATTTATACATAGAAACAAGGCGCCACCTCCGCTGCCGTTGGCCATCTCAAAAACAAATGCAATTGATGTTCAGCGACATCACCGGCAGAACACAGAGATGAATTTGTTCATAAGGGGAGCGTTTGAAAATAAATATATAAAAGCTAACCAGGTAATTTGAAATGTTTCCATGGCTGGCATAGATGAGTTCTGTATAGTTCTGCTGCTGCATACAAATAGGATTTCTTGCAAACAACCATCAATCAGGGACTTGAATGTTTTTGGAAATCAGAGTTAATCTGCAGTTAAACTGAAATTTGTGGCAGTGGCATAGCTAGAGGGAGGCTTGCGCGGGTCCCTTCCAGTGGTGGGCTTCCGGGGGTTCTCACAGGTTCTATAGAACCCTTTGCTAATGAGCGCTTGGGTCTGAGAACCGTTACTAATGGGACATAGAACCTGTTGTTAATTAAGGTTATTAGGACATAGAACCTGTTGTTAATTTATTTGAATCCTACCACTGGTCCCTTCACCTCTCACAATATGTGGCTTGCAAGGGTCCCGTCCCTTCCGCTTTGAGGGTCCAGCCTCTCTTCCCCCTTGGTGGAGGAAGCAAAATGGAGGCAAATGGAGGGAGACAGGGAGGCAAATACCTCTGTTGTGTTCCCATAAGGGCTCTGCCCCTCTCTAGCTGTGCCACTGGGTCTTGGATTTAACTGTGCCTGTACATTCAACCCAAATATATGCATTTCTCCCCTCTAGGGTTGCCATAATTCTCTTCCACAAAATCTGGACTGGACCCTCTGTCACACTAGCCAGTATGTGAACACAATCCCCCAAAATCAGGACTGTCCCTGTTTTTCAGGACATATGGCAACCTTACTCCTCCCCCCCAAAAAACATGGTCCCTGTGATGGCCCATCCAGACTTCAAGATCTATGAAATAAATACCAGTGGTGTGTGATGCACCCTACTTTGCTTTACATAAATGAATACATTTGAAATGCAACTTATGTGACCAAATTTACTGAAGTATTTACAGTGGTACCTTGGTTTGCAAGCATAATTTGTTCCAAAAATCCAAAATGTTTGTATATCAAAGCGAAATTTCCCATAATGGAAACCCGGATGATTCATTCCACAACCCTAAATTATTTGTATAAAAATTATTACAATACTGTCATATAAAACAAAATAATAAAGAAAATACAAAATATAAAGAAAAATACAGCAAATTAACCTGCACTTATGGTGCAATCCTATTCATGTCTACTCAGAAGTAAGTTCCATTTGCTCTCAGGCTGCAATTTTCCCCCTTACTCAGGAGTGAGACCCATTGATTATAATAGGGCTTACTTTAGAGTAGACATGCAAGGCTAGGTCTCCCAAGCTCCTTTCCATTGCTCCTCTCCTTTCCATTAAATTAAATTTCAACTTGATGTACAAGCAATAACTTGATAAACAAGCAAAAAATAAGTCCCTTCCAGCATATGGCTGGTTTCAGCGCTCCACCAGCACCTGTGCAGCCTCTCCTGAAAGACCATCCTTTGTATGTCTACTCTTACGTAAGCCTATTACAGTCAATGGGACTCACTCCTGGGTAAAGAGGGGAATGGAAAGGAGTCCAAGAGACCTATAGCGCAATCCTAAGCATGATTATTCAAAAGTAAGACCCATTGTGTTCAATCGTACTTACTCCCTAGAAAGTGTGGAGCCCTGGAGGTCTACTCTGAGCCCTTATATAATCAGTGGGGCTCATTCCTATGTAGCACGGTAAATGCAGGATGACCATATGACCAGAAATTCCTGGATGTGTCCTCTTTTCTAGCCTTCTGTCCGGGTGTTCTCCAAAAGGGGCTTCATTTTGGAACTTTGCAATGGTGTGCAGTACCCCATCATGTCATATGTTGTTGGATTCATATTGAAGAGCAGAATCCAATGCAAAAACCAGTTTTGAAATAGCTCCTTCCTATCAAAGATTATGGCAAAAAACCTAAAAATAAAAAATTTGCATTGAGCTCTATGGGAAAGTGAAAGAGCCCAATATCAGTTTTACTTGTGAGTAGGCAAACGTGCCATTGTTTGCCGGAAAGGCCGGGCTGAGAGGAATCCTTGTCCTCCTTTTGAGGTTTGGGCATCTGGTCACCCTGCGTACATGAGAAGAAGCCAAGTGAACCAGCCACGACCACACTCCCACCTGCCTGCTATTTATATCTGCACAACAGAGTATTTACTTTCAGATTAGTGTGATTTAAAGCTTCCTATTCAACATTTCCTTGAATTAGCTGCCAGTTGCTCGTCAAAATTCATCTGCCTGTTTTATACATAATTAAAGCAAAATCATTAGTATCAACTCGGCTTTTTGTAGGCCGATGGGCTAGGGGAATTGCATGGCAAAGTACCCATGCCCCTGGCAACTGGAGGGTGCCCTCCAGAGTATCCAGTTTCCCCTAAGCTTTATCAAAGGTTGGGCTGGAGTTGGGGAGTGACTGGCAATCCAGTCCTACTGAGCTCAAACGTGATGGATCTCGAGATCTGGTGCCCAATGGTTGGCACTTATTTTTGGAGCCAAACAAGAGAGGGCAGGTCAGCTCAACAGTGCAGCATGTGCCACTGTACACTATGCGCTCCCCTCCTTTCAGAGAATCTAGGAAATACCTGGAGTGTCCCAGAGGGGATGCACAATGCCCAATCTGACCCCTTTCCATGTGCCTTTGTGATACCACTTTACACGGTTGTTGTAAGGATTATAAAGTCCATACACATGAAGTGCTTTGAATGCTTTAATAGGAGTTTCTAGGAGGCATAAATGGGGTTTCTAAGGGATTTAGCATAGGAAATTTTTTTTCAGAGAGCCAAAATTAGCATTCATAGTGCCTGTTGAAGACCAGAAGTGACATCATTAAACAGATAGTGACATCCCCCCAAATCCAGAGTAACTACATGAGCATGTAAGAGACTTTACGTGCACCCGTAGTTACTGCACCACCTAGTGAAAACCAATGGGAAATTCATATTGGAATCCAGAGTAAGTTGTTATTACACCGAAGCAAGGACTCCAGTGGTGGGCTCCAAAGGTTCGCACCTACTCTATAGAACCGGTTGTTAACGAGAGATAGGACATATAAAGTTTAAAAATAGCCATTTAAAAGTGGCTGCCAGATGGACAGAGAACCGGTTCTTAATTTCTTTGAAGCCCATCACTGAAGGACTCCCCATAGTTACTCTGGATTGCGCCCATCATTAAGCAGAAGATGGCCAGAAATAAGCATTTTGTTCTCACCTAGAAACACATTAGCTGCCAATGACAGAAAATGTGCCAGTCCTGACCGTATTTTCAAGATATGAGAGACCCCATTTACTAAGCTGGGAGAGCCAAATTAAAATGGAGGTTGGATAAATTGCTTCGAGGGGCTCAGTGGCCTAATGATATCTTTCTTGTTTTTTTGGGACCAACAAAGAATTTCTGGCCAGAGGAGCCAGGAGCTAGGATTTCCTGCAACATCCAGAGTGAGAGAAACTTAGCCTTAACATAAGAGACACAGGGCACAACCCAGAGTAACTACAGGGAGTCCTTGCTCCGGTGTAAGAACAATTTATTTTGGATTGCAATATAAATTTCCCAGAACTTTTCACTAGGTGGTGCCGTAACTATGGGTGCACATAATGTCTCTTACATGCTCCTGTACTTACTCTGGATTGTAGGGATACCCTACAATCCAAAACATATAAGAGACATTACGTGCACCTGTAGTTACTGCACCATCTAGTGAAAACCTATGGGAAATTCATATTGCAATCCAGAGTAAGTTGTTCATATACCGGAGCAAGAACTCCCCGTAGTTACTCTGAATTGCGCCCTTACAGTGCAATCCTAACCATGTTTACTTGCAGCCATAAGGGAGTTCAGTGGGAAAATATCTCATATCCCAATCTCAGCCTTGACCATCACTTAACAAGTTCTTTGAGCCTGAGACCTTCCTGGGGGAAAATAAGCCAATGGTCTGAGTTGGAGCAGGTGCTGAAGTTTGTGGTTCCTTGGCTTGGAAGATGAGCCCTGATCACTCATAATGCTTGTCTCCGGATCAGGGTCAGCGTCATGATCCAAGAGATCTTCTGTGGCTCAGTCCATCCATCTGCAAACCAGAGCCCAACATTTGAGAACGAGTTGCTTCCCAATCTTTCGTGAACATTGCGTAGATTAAAATGAGTTAATTTAACCGGGTCTGTTCCTCTTTCGTGTTATTATTATTCATTATTCAGAGGCAGTAACTGCCCCTCCTTTCTTTGACAGCAACCAACAGGTTTGTCAGTTTCTCTGATAACATCGCAGAGCCAAGCAGGTGGAAGACAAGTCAATCACTGCCTAGAGAGCTGCTGATAACATTGAGCCACACACTTTCCCACACGTACAGAGACACACACACACTAACACACACTCTGCAGTATTGGTGGTCATTAACGTGCCAAAAGACAAGTGCTTCAGATCAGCCACAGACAGGAGACGGAAGGACAGGAGACCTCATGAGTGGCATTGATCTGTCCATTTGGATCATGAGTTCCCGAAAACGGTGGGACTACAACGTCGTCTTCTGGTTGAGTCTGATGTCTCTTGTAAGTAATCCATTCAACCTTTTCTTCTTTGTTGTTTTCACTGATCCAACCACTGGAAAGTGGGACTCATGCTTGTGTGGCAATGTCCTTCTTTTCATTGGGACCTGGGTTTGACAAAAGGTATGCCGACTGGAGCAAAGCAAAGGCATGGAGGCAACCTATGGGATTTTTTCCCCCTCTTTTTCAACATGTATCACTTGGTTTGGAAATGCCATAAGAAATATCCTGGAGGGGGTGACATAAAAGATCAACAAATTGGAAAAACCAAAGCTCATTCCGACATGGTGATGGGATAGGTTGGGGAAAACATTTTGCCAGTTTGGAATGGGAAGACTGTGTGATTTGATGGTGAACCAGTTTTAGGATGGTGTAAAAGAAGTAGATTATGGCTGCAATCCTAAAGACACTTCCTTGACAGTAAGACCCATTGAAAACAATGGGTCTTACTTTTGAGTAGACATGGTTAGGATTGTGTTCTATATGTTTGAAAGATCAGCCACCAAGCTCACACTTGCCAAATCTGCTCCATTGTAGACTAGACTTTCCGTCTGAGTTGGAAGAAAAAAATTGAAAGAAAATCCAATACAGATATTTTTAATTTCAATTTTTTCTCTTTTTTCCATTTACATTTATGGATTTGGGAAATTTAGAAGTTCTGGAAGGAAAATTTAGATTTAGATTGCACGAGCCTTTCTCCTTCTGTGAACATGCATCATCCACCTTCCTCTTTCCCATAAAAGTACCATCAGATGCTGTCCTAAAACCAGACCATTTGTCCCAGTATTGACAGCACTGGTTGCCTGTAGCTCCCAAGGTTTCAGGCAAGAATTTTTCTCGACCCAGTTTTGAACTTGGAACTTTCTCTCAAAGCAGATACTCCTCCTCTGAGCTTTAGTGGGTCCGGATATCTCTGGGAACCCCACAAGCAAGGCATGAAGGAAACAGCCCTTCCTGACGCCGTTTTCCCCAACAATTAACATATTCAATGGCATATTATTTCTGAATATGGAGGTTTTATGGAGCTGTCATAACATCCGCCCATTGATAGACCTGCCTGTAAATCAATCCAATCCACCTTTAAAGCCGTAAAAGAGTAGGGCAGCCATCTACATAATAAAATGCACATATATAATGAACATATATATGCACATACATATATAATGCACATTATATATTATCTTTACATATATATAAAACTGAAAAGTCACTGACTGACTGACTCACTCATTCACTCACTCACTCATAAACACCCAGCCAAAACCACTTGACTTAGGAGTGAGAAATTTGGGGAGGGTATTCCTTCCATTACGGAGGCACCCAATAAGAACTGGTTTTGGGAAATTCAAACCTGAAGGGGATGAAAAGAGGCGCAACATGTTTTTGTCCCTATACTTCACACTGAAGAATCACTGACTGATCAACGCCCTACCCCAACCTCTGGACCTAAAAGCATGAAATTTGGGGAGAGTATTCCTTACATAACATGAGCACTCACTAAGAACCAGAAAGTTAACCCCTAAGGGGGCTGAAAAGGAGTAAAACACATTTTTGTCCTATACCTAACACTGAAGACTGATAAAACTCAGCCACAAATTCTGCACCTGCCCAGTAGGTGAGTGAATGTTTGTGGGGGAGATAGTGCATGGAGGGGGATAGTACATGGAGGGGGTATTGCATAGGCGGGTTGTTGCACGGGAGGGTTTGCAACGGGGGTGAATCAATGGGGGCTGTTGCAACAGGGGGTGTTGCATTAGGGGTGCTGCAACCGAAGGGGTGCTGCAACCAAAATGGGTGGTTTCTGGGGGGGTTGCATGGGAGGAATTTTCCATGGGGGTTTTTGCATGGTGGATTTTGCATGAGGGGATGACGCATGGTAGGACGATTGTGCACGGGGATGTTAAGGATGTGCTCAGACACACAAATATTCTTGAAATTTTACTCCCACAATGACAGGTAAATTTCACTTATTTATTTTTTATTTATCGTATGGCAAATACATGGACTTATCGTTAATCAGATGTTTGTGTGTTGATAAATCATGTGTACATTCAAACTGCGACAGGAGACAGACGTATGGGATTTATTCAATACTTTATCTCTGCTGCAGTTCTGATCCAGACTAAACACCATTCTGTGTGCTATTTACATTCTTTAAAAGTTTTCATTAGTGCCAATGGAAACACTTTCCCTGAATATCCCTGTTTATGAGTAAATATGTCCTGGGGTTGCATGATCTGAACTAACATTGTGATAAGCTCCTCTCTTGTGCTAGCTAATTCTGTTTGTTGCCCTGCTCTTTGCCATGGTATCAATCTTGTCCAAGCATGCCCAGGTAGGCTATTTTTTAACCTATGCACCATGTAAATGGTTTACAAAATGTGGATTGGGACCTTTGATGGGTTGTTACCCATTTATGGTGGTTCAAAAAATAGTGCAATGGTGAAAGTAGTTCTCACCCCAATCCCAGTGGTGGATTACATAGTAGAGATAACAATGTCAGATTTCCACATTGGCTTTGACACTAAGGGCAAAATCCAGAGTAACTACGGGGAGTCCTTGCTCTGGTGTAAGAACAACTTACTCTGGATTCCAATATGAATTTCCCATAGGTTTTCATTAGGTGGTGCAGTTACTAAAGTCTCTTATGTGCTCCCATACTTGCTCTGGATTTGGGGGTAAGGCCCATATCCTAAAGTCAAATTAAGCCCTTTGCGATGGAGCAGTTAAGGTGACTTTTCATAAATAACACTAGAGGGTGACATAACTGTGTGGACCTATAACTGCTCTGGATTTTGCCCTATATGTAGAATATTTATGAATCTATGAATATACTTCATTTAAACCTACAATCCAGAGTAACTACGGGAGCACAAAAGAGACATTACAGGTACCCGTAGTTACTGCACAACCTAGTGAAAACCTATGGGAAATTCATATTGCAATCCAGATCAAATTGTTCTTACACCGGAGCAGGGACTCCCTGTAGTTACTCTGGATTGTGGCCTTAGTATCAAATCCAATGTGGAAATCTGACTTCATTCCTTCTACTACATAATCCACCACTGGGTTTTTGGAACCAACTCAGATAGAAGGAACTCCTAATTTACAGCCATAAGATATGGAGATGGCCACTAAGTTAAAATGTAAATTTTTTTAAAAAAATGTTAGTTGTCATAACCAATATGCCCTACAATCCAGAGTAACTATGGGAGCACATAAGAGACATTACGTGCACCCGTAATTACTGCACCATGTAGTGAAAACCTATGGAAAATTCATATTGCAATCCAGAGCAAATTGTTCTTACACCGGAGCAGGGACTCCCTGTAGTTACTCTGGATTGCGCCCTTAGATTAACTACATGATGACATCATCATTGGCAATTGAAAGGGGGGGCAAGTGAAAGAAATAGAATAAACACATTTTATAGAAGAGATCCCACAAAATTTACTAGGGGATGGTTTGTTTTGGAAGTGTCAGAAGTTGTAGACAACAAGTTGAGGACCTACTACAGTGAACACAACTTTTCCCTCCTGTGTATCTGTATGATAGAAACTTCCAGCCCCATTTTTAGTGGGATGAATAAGAGTGTGACTTTTTTGTATGCCTCAGTGAATTGTGTTCCTTTATGATGATTTTAAGCATTGATCTACATATACAATTCAGTCGGGAGAACGTAAGAAGCAGTAGGTGAAAATTCCCCGTGGATGAGTTTCTCAGGGTGAAATATATTGGAAGATTCTCATCAATATCTCAGCGGTGCCTTTTTCCATAGATCTTGATTGGTGTAATCAATCAGCAAAGCAAGCAGGTGGTCATTACAGCTTCACAGAAAGAGGAAGAGGAAGGAGGGGAAGCGAGACCAGGAGCTGAGTGTTCCTGTGCCTGGTATTGGTGCCAAGATGGAAGGATTTTGGAGACACTCTTGCTCCCCACCCTTGGCCTTCAGGTGTAAACTCCTTTGTAAACCACTTCTGAAATAGGGAGAGCAGATGATGAAATTTTAAGTGAATTCCTTGAAAACGACCTCGTGACATCCGGGAATGAGGCTTGAATCATCAGAATCAAGCATTAATTTTAATTTTATGCCTGGTCTGTGTTCCTGCAAGAGGCATTCAATTCTCTGGCACTACCATTTCTGCTCACCTCCCCGCATGTAGAAAAGTAGGAGAAAACATAGGTGAGAAAATACATCTGAAATTACAACCAGCCTAATCTTTGGGTGCCTGCTTCTAAGGGCAAAATCCAGAGTAACTACAGGGAGTCCTTGCTCCGGTGTACTTACTCTGGATTCCAATATGATTTTCCCATAGGTTTTCACTAGGCGGTGCAGTAACTACGGGTGCACATAAAATCTCTTACATGCTCCCGTAGTTACTCTGGATTTGGGGATAAGTCATACTATTGGGTGGAAGGGCATTCATACGAATGGGGGAACGCACTCATTATATCACTGCGTTCTGCTTTCAACATGACCCAACAAGAAACAACAGCTGAGCTTTTGAAACTTTCCTGAATATGGATCACTTTGGTGTGGAAATGAAGCCCCGAGCATCAGCCCGGCCACCTGTTCGGGGCTTGATTTCACCATGTTTTGATCTGCCTGGGCTTCGTACTTCATTTTCCCTTTGCCTTATAGGGAAAAAAATCAATGGGTTGTGAAACCCCATCATGAATAGGGAAGGAAGAGAAAAGGGTGGGCATTTTATTCCGAAGCCAGAATAAAAACGAGGGTCCAAACTCGTAATGCATTTCAAGGAACGTTGCACGGACTTTTTGAAAACAGATTTACACAGTTTTGACCAAATCCAGAGGATTGACTCTTCCCCAGTGGCACAGCTAAAAGGGGTGCAAAGCAATAAGTTTTATATTACCATGTTTTATATTACCAAGCAATAAGTTTTATATTACCATGCAAGCCTTTCTGCTTTGTACCCATTCTGTTCCCACCATCAGGAGTGGCTCTAAAGGAGAGGGGGTAAGGGCCACTTGTAGGGCACATTCAAAAGTTTGCAAAACTTAATGTTTTGCACCTTATCTTGGTCAGCCTTCACCTGTATTTACATGTTGTCATCTCTGCTCTGGATGTCTTTGCTCTTTATGGTACATTGGGATCAACCTGAAAGAGGGTTTTGGGGTGATGGCTCTTAGCACCCTTTAGAGATTGTAATTTATTTTCTCCCCACTTCTAGGGATTTGGACAGATTCATCCAGATTGTGAGTCCGTTGTAGAATGGAAGAGGAATGAGACTGATTGCTTAAGAGAGATTGAGCAGCCCATGAACGAAACAGCAGGTATCCTAGGAATATGAAGTTTTGACAGTGGAAAAATCTGGAGAGATGTGGTCATAAATTTGGTGCAACATGTGGCATATATTTATTTGAGAGATGCATAGTCTGCATTAAGATATTGGACCATGGCTAGTTTTTCACGTGTGGCTTTGATGACGCATTTGGTATGTATGTTTCATTTAGCTCAGCCAGCTTGGTTGTTGTTGCACACCCCAAAGGTCTTTTTGGCAAAAGGTGGAGCAACAGTCTTACCCCTAACCTTGATTTTAGACATGGCATTGCACCCTCGACTCCCACCCATGAAGCCCTATTCTCAGATTTACCCTAGGGATTGAGCTAGGGATTGAGAATTGAACTTGGCATCCATCAGTCTTGAAAGACTATGGTATCGTGCTCAAAGCTGCATGCGAAGCATGCAGGCCTGAGTAGACTGATATGGAGGACAGGCTATTACCCAAGCAGCAAATCCCCCCTCTCCATGCCACTGAAATAGTCCAATGGAACACCAGAGCCAATACAATTGGTTCCAGCTGCGTCGCAGTGCTGAGCTAAGGACAGGAGCTCACCTTGTCTTGTGGGGACCCAGGTCTCGAACCCTGGTCTACTGGTTAACAGGCACAGTGTCGTAACCACTTGTGCCACCCATAGCCCTTGTAATAAGTGAGAGTGGGTGTCTGAGAACCCACAGACGGACCGATCGCAGCAGGACTCGAACCTGCAATTTTCTGATCTGAAGTCAGACGCCTTATTCATTAGGCCACGTGGCTGCCCTAATGAAGCCAACCAAAGCCCACTTCCACACCATCAGTAGGTTTTATAAGTGGCGCAAATGTGTTTGTTCCCTTATCTGAGCATGGAGGAGAATAGAGAAGGAACTGAAAGATTGTTTTATTTTTCTTTTGTGAGGTTGCAAGAGAATCTGGGACCGAGTCCTGTGCTGGCCTGACACAAATACTGGGAAAACTCTCACCTTGGCCTGCCCAGCCATCCTCTTCCACTTCACGAAGCAGCCAGGTGAGTGGCCCTGGTTTGGATGCAGTCCCTTTGGTTGCGTGGAGCAAATCTACCTCTCTTTGGTTGCATACAGTGATTCTGTGCATGGTGGTGCCAGCTGCCCATTGTGCAGTGGTGCCTAGTAGTGTCCTGTAAGGATGCCTGGTGCTCAGAAGGGATGCCTGGTGCCCACAGCCCACAGGGTCATGGTGGTGCCCATTGCCCAGTGTTGCCTGGTGGTGCCTGGTGGTGTCCAGCTGTGACCGGGGCCCACAAATATTCTTGAAATTTTACAGCTGCAACAACAGATAAATTATGCTAGTCCTTTAATAATTAATTTTTATTTAAATTCTTAATTCTTATTCAAATTGTATAATTTTTATTTAATTCCTCTGTCCTATATTGTCTTTACTTTGGTGATCTAGGAGAGGATATTGAAACCTCGGTTAAAAACTCTCTTCCAAGGCCAAATTCTTGTCAACATTGAATGAAGTCTTCCTTTGCAGGACCAGTTTCATTTCCTTTGGGGCCAGCAATCTTCTTCTGATCAATAACCTGCCTCTCACCAAGAGCACAATCCTGACCATGTCTACTCGAAAGTAACCCCCATTGTGTTTAGTGGGTCTTACTGACTCCAAGAAAAGTGTTTTTCAGATTGCAGCCCTATATTACAAACCTATGGAGGGGAGCCAATGGAACTGACTGTGATCTCTTTCAATTTGGCTGCAATCGTAAAGACATTTCTAGGAGTAAGACCCATTGAACATTATGAGGCTTACTTTTAAGTAGACATGGTTAGGGTTGTGCTCTAATAAAACTAAATCCCTAGAAGTCTCCAGAGTCTCCAAATTCCAAATATGGTATTCATACTTGGCCAATAAATAAAATCTATCTATTTAAATCTAAGTTCTCAGAATCCCTCCATCCTTGATTGTACATGACTCTGTTTCCCTGATGTCCTTGGCATGCAGGAGACCACATTATTCTGATCTCAAGAGCAGGGTGACCAGATGCCAAACCTAAAATTCCTGAACCCCAAGGCCAAAATTCCTAATCCTTTTTTTTTAACCATAACTTTTGATAGGAAGGAGATATCTCAAAACTGATTTTTGCACTGGATTCTGCTCTTCAATACAAATCCAACGACATATGGCATGATGGGGTACTTGCACTATCGCGAAGTTTCTAAATGAAGCCAAAATTTAGGACAATGATGCCAAAATGTAGGACACCCGGACAGGAGACTAAAAATCCGGACAAATCCAGGTTTTTCTGGTCACCCTGCTCAAGAGTCCAGAATTGCTTACTTTTGCTGACTTTTCCCCTCCACAGGCTGGGTGAAAAGAAGCTGCACTGCTCAAGGCTGGTCAGATCCGTTCCCACCATATTCTGTGGCCTGTTCAGTGGAAGAGGAGGTGGTTCTCCATGATGTGAGTGGAGCTGAGCAAGCAATGAAAACAACCAGTGTTGGGAACTGGAAGAAGAGGAAACCCCATCGGAGAAACCCCAAGAACTCTTGGTTCTCCCAGTTTGACTTTGTGGTCTGGCTCCAGCACCACAGGTTGCCTCCTGGCTCTCTACTAAACACTGCAAAATGTAGTGCTTTGCCCCCCTCTAGCTATACTACTGACAAAAGCACTGATTGTTTGTCAGAATTCCACTTTTGCCCCAAATAACATCCTTTTTAATTTCAAGTTAATTTACTTCCACGAAATTTACTTCCACATCAGGTTCCTTCTTCTTGCAGGCTGGAATCGCAGCTGTGACATTGATATGTAAAAATAGAGATTATTGCATTACATGATTGCATTACATGATCGCTTATTGCATTACAGGTCTGAATTGCCATTGCTTTCACATCCATATCATTATCTTCAACTGACTTATCAGCACATTATGTTCCCCTTAAAAAGTGTGCACATCACCTCCAGCAAGATAATGCATTCTTGCTGTGCATGAATAGGTAGGGTTGCCATAATTCTCTTCCACAAAATTGGGATAGGATACCCTGTCAAACTTGCCGGTATGTGAATAAAATCCTGCCCCCCCCCCCAAAAAAACTGGGGCAGTCCCAGTTTTCAGGACATATTTCAGCCCTAATTCTAAGTGACATTTGTTTAAAATTGTGCGTTGTTTTTGAGCCTGATAATGGCAAATGCTAAAAAATTTGGGATTTTTGCCTACTGCCATACTGTTATTTTTTGTTATTTTTTTAGTTTGATGGTGCTGTGCAAATCAGGACAGTGAACTACTCTGGTTGCAATCCTACCCACACTAACTTGGGAGTAAGCCACATTGACTATAATGAGACTTACATCTGAGTAGACATGCATAGGATTGGGCTCATCATTCATCATCATCATTGGCATCCTTCAGTCTTGAAAGACTATGGTATCGTGCTCTGATTGGAGGTCCTGAAACAGCATCTGGTGTGGCTCCACACTGTATGGGAGGCTGGAGTTCCTCTCCAGAGCACGAAGGCCTGGGTAGGTTATTTTGGGGGGTAGGCTGTTACCCAAGCAGAGGATCCCCCCTTTCCACGCCACTGAAATAGTCCAATGGAAAGGCAGAGCCAATATGATTGGTTCCAGCTGCGTCGCAGGAGTTACCAGAACATGACTGAAACACAGTCACGAACTGCTTTCGGGATTCTGGCTCCGGATTTTTCCTCGAGGTTTACTCCTGAAGCCTTTCCCATAAATGGGTATAGCCACAAGGCAGCAGAGGTTTAGTGGGAGTTTTCCTTCTCCTAGGATTGGGCTAGGGTTGCCATAATTCTCTTCCACAAAATTAGGACGGGACCCTCTGTCCCATTTGCCAATATAGGAACACAATCCCCCAAAATTGGGATTGTCCCTGTTTTTCAGGACATATGGCAACCCTAGATTGAGTTCTCTGTGTGATGGGAACGGACAAGTTTAGAAACTGAAAAAGAAATATGGGAATTTGTAAGAATATTTCAACCAGTTGTTGACCTAGATGAATGTTGATTTTTATAATGCCGGTATAAGTGCTGCTTTTCTTTTTCTTATAGGCATCCTATTTGCCGACTGTCAGGACCATCTATACTGTGGGTTACAGCATCTCCATGGCCTCTCTCATGGTTGCAATCCTGGTTCTTGTTGCATTCAGGTCTTATCAATGGGATTTTTTTCTCTAGGGCTTAAGACAGCAGCAAAAGTTCTTAGAGCAAAATACCGCATTTACTCAAATCTAATGCACTATCAAATCTAACATGCACCCTATACTTATAATCAAAATCCCATATTTACTCAAATATGATTATCAAAACTGATTTTGGAGACTTAATTCGGCTGAAAAGGTGAGCATTGGATTCAAGTATTCCATTCCAGTAATTGCATCATCTCCCTGATCTGCTCTGTTTGTTTGGCCGATAGTGGTCACAGGGGACTTTCTGTCTACCAGATTACCTGACTGTCTGGATTGGGACCCAGAGGGCTGCATGCCTGAGAAAATTATCACTGGTACCAATAGGAGCCTCCTTTCCCTGCCACGAGGCAAACCACAGTCATATGGGCCTAATATGGACTGGAGCTGTGGCACAGCCAGAGTGAAAGCCCAACTCCATCCCACATCATGGTCCTAATTCTGACTCTATCAACCCTGTTTAGCAGTTTCCTAAATGGCTACTATTTATCAAACAGAGTTGGGCTGTGATCATAACCACACTTTCCTGGGAGTAAGTATTAATGAACACAATGGGACTTACTTTGGAGTAGACATGCTTAGGATTGCATTTTTGGTCAATAATGCAATTGCCAGAACACATCTGTGGCCCAGGATGGTGCACAAAACATGCTTAGGCTCTGTTTGCTCCTTTTGTGGTCCCTGCAGGAGACTCCGTTGCCCCAGGAACTACATCCACATCCACCTCTTTGTCACATTCATCTTGAAGGCTGTTGCCATCTTTGTCAAGGATGCCATTCTCTTCCAAGGAGAAGGTGTGGACTACTGCGGCTTTTCCACGGTACAGTCTGAAAATGTGTGCTTTATTTCTGGTGCTTGCAGAATCCTGGAAATTTCATCCCATTTATTTATCTACTAGAGAAATGTACCCACACTGCAGGAGTAAAATACCCCCATAACCCATTCCCCCTGTGCCCTATCCCTCCATGTACATCAATCCCCCCATGTGCATCAATCCCCCCATGTACAGCAATCCCCCCATGATGCGCAGCAATCCCCACATGCACATCAATTCCCCATGAGCATCGACCCCCCATGCACATCCCCCATGCGTATAAACCCCTCATGTGCAACATCCCCCATTCCCATCAACCCCCCATGCACATCAACCCTCTCATGTGCATTAATCCACCATGCACAACATCCCCTCATGCACATCAAACCCCAATGCTCATCAACCTCCACGCACAATATCCACATGCACATTAACCCCATGCACAATATCCCCCATGTGCCACACCCCCCATGCACAACACTCTCCTCCCTTGCAACCCTGCTGAATAGGTGCAGGATTTGGGGCTGGGAGTTGATCAGTCTTCAATACTAACTATTGGCCAAAAATGCATTGCATTCCTTTTCAGCCCCTTAGGGGTTAAATTTCTCAACATCAGTTCTTGGTGGGTGTTCATGTCACAGAAGGAACTCCCTCCCTGAATTTCATGCTTCTGGGTCCAGGGGTTGGGGCAGAGCATCACTCAGTCAGGGATTCTTCGACGTAAAATATAGGGAGGAAAACACGTTGCGACCCTTTTCACCCCCTTCCGGTGGGAATTTCCAAAAACCAGTTCTTAGTGGGTGCCTCCATCTCAGAAGGAACACCCTTCCCAAATTTCATGCCAGGTGGTTTTGGCTGGCTGTTGATGAGTCAGTCAGTAAGTCGGTCAGTGAGTCAGTGAGTGAGTCAGTGACTTCTTAGTTTTAGTAGATTGTTTGTTTGTTTGTTTATATCCCACCTTTCTCTGCAAATGGACCTAAGGTAGCTATTCATTAATCTAAGCTCTAGTCGGCATATTTAAATTTTGCTTTTTAAATTTTTTTTCCAGTTCTCAACACTGTGCCAGGTAGTTGGTGTGGCTCTTTGGCCAAAATGTTTAGAGACCCATGATATGGACCACCAGTTTCTACAGATAACTGAGGACAGAGAATGTGATGGTTTACAGAGGAGAAACTGCTTTTTCTACCTTTTTGGCATCATTTTTGGCCCCGTGAGTCAATGCCATGGGAATGAACAGTCTTAATGAAATTTTTATTTTCCTTAGACCGAGTGTAAGATCTCTGTGGTCTTCACACACTATTTCACAATGGCCAACTTCATATGGCTGCTGGTGGAGGCTCTCTACATCAATTGCCTGCTGTTGTCATCCTTTCCGCATGGAAGACGATATTTCTGGTGGCTTGTCCTTTTCGGCTGGGGTACGTATCAGTGCAATCCTAAGCATGTCTACTCAGAAGTTAGTCCTATTGCATTCAATGGGGCCTACTCCCAGGAAAGTGTGTTTAGGATTGCAGCCTTAGAGTGGCTGCACATCTGTGGCTGTGGGTGGCACAAGTGGTTAAGACACTGTGCCTGTTAACCAGCAGCCAGGGTTCGAGATCTGGGTCCCTACAAGAAAGGGTGAGCTCCTCTCCATAGCCCAGCTCTGCGATGCAGCTGGAACCAATTGTATGGGCTTTGCCGTTCCATTGGACTATTTCAGTGGCATGGAGAGGGGGGATTTGCTGTTTGGGTAATAGCCTATCCTCCATATCAATCTACCCAGGCCTTTGTGCTTCGCATACAGTGTCGAGCATGATACCAGTCATTCAAGGGTAAGCATGCAGGTTCGGCAGAAACAATCACACTTACAGGGGCATCCCTAGGGAAGGGCCTGGGGGGTCCTGGGCCATGGGGACCACCCTCAGGGTAAAAAAAAATTAATAACAAAAATCATTAAGTTGCCAGTGACGCTGACTCTGCCTCCTGGAGAACTTTCATTGAAAATCGCTATATAAATATTGTTGACTGACTGACTGACTGACTGACTGACTGACTGATTGATTGATTGATTGATTGATTGATTGATTGATTGAAGGTGTCTCTAGTTACTATGTTGCACAGCCTAGATAAATGATTTTCAACCAGTGTGCCATGGCACATTGGTGTGCCACGGATAGTCCTCAGGTGTGCTGTGGGAATTTGGAGACTGACATTCATTAATAGGAACATTGGGGGATTTGAATAGTCTGGTGTGCCTTGTCAATGGTAAAAACAATTGATGGTGTGCCTGGACAATTTCAGTGCCTTGTTAAGTATGCCATGAGATGAAAAGGTTGAAACTCACTGGCCTAGATGGTGTTGGTTGTCTTGAGGAACTGTGATGGTGGTTGTGGTAAGGGTGAGAGAGTATAGTTGGCCAATCTACCACTTATTACCTTCTGGCTAAATTTTTAGTCTGTTTTGATAAATGTTGAGATCTTCTGAGCCACCTCGGCTATGGCTTTCTCTTAGGGTGCAATCCAGAGTAACCACGGGGAGTCCTTGCTTCGGTGTAAGAACAATTTGCTCTGGATTGCAATATGAATTTCCCATAAGTTTTCATTAGATGGTGCAGTAACTATGGGTGCACATAATGTCTCTTACGTGCGCCCGTAGTTATTCTGGATTGTAGGGTTATTTCCTAAAAACAAAATCCTTAAAAAAACCATTTTTCAGGGTCTTCAAAGCAGATTTCATTCTTCCTGAAGCCTCCAATTCCATCCAAATCCCATTTTAGGGGCTAATTACTCATTACTCTTTTGAGTGAGAGTGAACACCTTCTCCACACACAAGAGAACATGGTCAATACAGAAAGAGGATCTAAGTACAGAAACTAGACTCCACTTGGGTTAACTTTGCTAGAATCCTGGACAGTGAGAAAAGCAGTTTCATAAGAAATTCATTTGTAAGAAGAATCACATTCCTTTTCTCCCATCTTCCACTTTCTTCCCCCTGACCCTACAGGTGTTCCAACATTTTTCACTCTGCTGTGGATATTGCTCAAGGTGAAGTTTGAAGATACTTTGTAAGTAACAATCTCCTTTTCTGTTCCTAGAAATAATCCCTCTGGGAGATGTCATATTTTAGTGATCATTCACACCGTGCCCCAGTGTGTGTGTATGTGTGGTCATTTGTCCTTACATGGCATAACACCCATCCCCGGAATTGCCATACATTTCCCATTTTACGCTAGTCACTCCCATGTTAGCCCATTTCCAAGGACAATACAATATAGACAGTGATGGGATCCAAAGAAATTAACAACTGGTTCAGTGCCCATCTGGTAGCCACTTTTAAATGGCTATTTTTAAACTTTATATGTCTCATCTCTTGTTAACAACCGGTTCTATAGAGTAGGTGCGAACCTGCTGGAGCCTACCAGTGAATATATATATAAGAAGAATACTGCTGGATCAGGCCAAAGTCCATCTAGTCCAGCTTCCTGTATCACAAGGCGGTCACCTGATGCCTCAAGATCCCCATATCCTATTGCACCTGGCATAGGATGCACCTGGTATTCACTTGCACCTGGCATTCAGAGAGAACAGTACAGGTATCCCCTGCTTTCCAACAGTTCTTTTTCTGATGATCCACTCTTTCAACACCTTTCAATTATACCCCAAACTCATTCATTCAATGCATATTCTGCTTTTTCATCCTCTCTCTGCTAAAGGCCCAAATTGCCCTCCCCCATGTTGTAGCTCCTGGATTAACCCCATTCTCAAAGGAGTTAATGATATTCCATTTACATAAATCTCTGGGTAGCTGCAGGAATTTGCAAGATAAAAGGGACATTTGCAATTTGCTAGCTAAAAGTAGCATTGGAAGCAACATCTATAAACTAGAAAAGATTGGGTTCCACTTTTCAACGGTTTTCACTTTTGAACGTTACTCCAGTCCCTACCCTGTCCAAGATGTGGGGATGCCATACTGTAGGCATCCTGTAAATATATTTTCCCACATTCCACAACATGTTTCCTACTATCAATACTGAAGTTGGAATTAACAACAAAACAACTTAAAAAGCAGAGGAGCTTTTGCACAGCCAACAAGACAGGAAGGGGAAAGAGACACAAAAGGATGGTGAAGAATTCAGTATGACATTAATTATAAAAGATTGTGTATAATTATTTGCATTAACTATAAAGTAGTATTTCTAGGTGCTGGGATGCAAATCAAGATTCTCCTTACTGGTGGCTAATCAAGGGACCCATCATTCTTTCGGTTGGGGTATGTATAGGGTTTCCAGTTTCCAGTTTTGTACATGGTGGAAAGTCATTATGATTTTCAATGTGGGGACAGGATGGCATTCAAAGATAAGCCATGGTTCATTATGGGAATCATTGCTAAGGCTTATATCCTAAAATGAAATTAAGCCCCTTGCTCCAGAGAAGTTAAGATGACTTTCCATAAGATAACACTTATGGAACGTGATGTAACAGTGTGGACCCGTAACTGCTATGGATTTTGTCCTAAATCTAATCCTTCTCCTGATATGCTAGCTTGCATTGCACAGACTTGCACAAGTCAGGAAAGAGAGATTAGTTGAAGACCAATCTATAGATAGAGACATATCAGAGAGTACATTTCTCTGTAGAAGGCTTTGGGGTGTACTTGAACCTAGTACTTGAATTTGCATAGAGGATTCACTTAAAATCTTCTATCTAATGTCTATAATTCAGATCTATTATTTGGGATGATACTAAGTGTGCTTCCTCTCTTTTCTCCCTCCCTTCTCTCATTCATTTGGGATAGATCAACTTCATCCTTTTTATCAACATCATCAGAATTTTGCTGAAAAAGCTGGATTCCAGACAAATCAATTTTAACAACTCATCTCAGTACAGGTAATTGATGGACAGTGGTCAGTAATGTGAAAAACTGAATAATATGATACTAATTTGATTGTACAAATTATTGAAAGTTAAAACTTTTTTGAAACTTTTGGAAGTTGTGAAGATTGAGGGTGGTTTCCTAGAACAGGGATATCTGGGGAAATAGGTTGGCAGTCAGTTAAGGACAGACACAAGACCTTCATCATAGCAGGCCTCCATCAGTCTTGGAAGACTGTGGTATCATGTTCGGTGCTGCATACGCTGCATGCAAAGCATGAAAGCCTGGGTTAGTTTGTTATGGAGGATAGGCTGTTTCCCAAGCAGCAAATCCCCCCTCTCCACGCCACTGAATTAGTCCAATGGAAAGGCAGAGCCAATACGACTGGATCCAGCTGTGTCGCAGAGCTGGGCTAAGGACAGGAGCTCACTCTGTCATGTGGGGCCGACCCGGGTCTCGAACCCTGGCCTGCTGGTTAACAGGCACAGCGTCTTCACCACTTGCGCCACCCACAGCCCAATCCACCAACAGAATGATGGATTAAATGTACAGGATTCACTGCCACAAATGCAGTACTGGTCACCAGTTTGGGTACCAACTAGATGGTGGGTACAAAGAACAACTGATGACCTAGCTATTAGGGGATTGAAATACTGCTCCTTTGCCTTTCCATGCTAGACGTCTCTCCAAGTCAACCCTTCTTCTTATTCCTCTGTTTGGAACACATTACATCATCTTCAACTTTCTTCCTGAATATGTGAGCGTGGGAGTCCATCTCTATTTGGAGCTCTGCATCGGATCCTTCCAGGTGAAGTATGGAATTAAAGATCAAAGAAGGAGACATGGAGATTGCTGAGAGCCGTACAGCCAGGGCCTATGAGAAGGGGGTCCAATAGGTACATTGTTCCGGGGCCCAAGAGCTACGGAGGGGTCCATGACTGAAGGACCATTTGAGTGTTTGTTACTAACAAATTACTACAGTATATGTGCACTCACACACACACACACACACACATATATATGCACATACACATGTATACATACATATATACACATGCATGCACACATACATACACACACACACACACGTATACATACATACAATTTCAAATAAATTTTGCACATAAGAAAGCAAGAAAAGCACTTATTAAATAGTTAATTTTTTTCTAATTTTTTCCTTGATAAGATTTTAGTATTTTATATTGTCACATTACTTGAAAACCAGTATGTTTTAACAGAATGTTTTATATGATCAATAAATGATCACTTGTTGAAGTTTTTTGCACATTAATTAGCCTCATTTTTTATTTCAAAATAATTTTGCAAGACTTAGGGGCCCCAAATGGGTTTTGTACCGCCTTAAAAAAATTTCTCTTGGAGGCCCTGTATACAGCCAGCTCTCTTTTCCGCAGCCCAGTAGATTATTGTTGATTATCTTGTAAATTATTGATTAATCTTGTAGATTATCTTGTATGTTATTGTTGGAATAATGACAGCATTTGACCAGAATCATGGAGAGTATATATATGACAATCCCCCACTGGTGTGTGTTTGTGGGGGGGATGGACTGAAACCAGTGGCATAGCAGAGGAGGTGCAAAGCAATGAGTTCTACGAATGGGCCGACCCAACAGTTATCACTGAATATGGACTTGGGAGGCAAGGAATCTGAGTATGATCAGAATATTTTTTTAAAAACTACAAAGGAAAAGGAATTAAAACAAAATGCGGGAAGGCAGAAGGTGCATTTGCTCATATTAATTAATTAATTAAGCATATGGCAAATACATGGACTTGTGATAAATCTAATATGAATGTCCAGTCCACCCGGCCATTCAAAGACAGAATGGTCTATATTGAAAAAATTCAAACATTGGGCCTGTGTAAACTCTCGATGGACACTCGGACACAATGTGATGAATATCTTGTTGAGGAGCACCACAGGCACACTGGGGGTAGATGCACGACCCCCCTTAAACAGTGAGTGCTGGCCGACACCATACTGGGTGCAGATCCTTTTTTATGTGTGGATCCATATTATAACAATGTACAATAATTCATGTTTTCCCCCCTCTTCTCCAGGGCTTCATTGTAGCTGTTCTGTTCTGTTTCCTGAACCAAGAGGTAAGGCGGCTGCATTATTCTGCTAACAGTGTTTTCTGGGATGCAAAGAACAGCCATTTCTATTTATAAGGTAAAGAACAGAATCTATGGATCCAATACCCAAGCAGTCAATAGATTCAGCAGTGGAAACTAATAATCCCACAATAGTTTCATCCTTTATTTTTATTCGTGCATATATGGCCCTCCAGTGGTGAGTGATGCAAAGTGTTGCTATTTCCCCGCTTGCTCAGCAGGACTAGTAGGATGAGTGTACAAGACCTCCATATAGCCAGGTCTGAATGCTGTTGATGCTCTGCAGGGGGTGCAATCCTAACCAATTTAGTGTGGCACAACTCACCCACTTGGTTTGCCTGTGGTGGTACGGGGAGGACGGCATGTCTGTGCATTGGTGCATGTCTGTGCATTACGGCACTTCTGCGACAACCGTGTTGTGTGGATCGTGTTGTAACTTAATGAAAGTGTCCTTTTTGTTTTCCTGGCTATGTCGGCAAACTAAAATGATTGCATGTCAGTAACCTCAGGTCTTTTACTTCAAAGGTACAAGCCGAAATTTGCCGGAAATGGCGTGGCAATGGCTACGGCTTTATGCCTGTTTGGCGGAAGAGAACAAGATGGACCGTGCCCTCCAGTTCCGGCATCAAAATATCCACCTCTGTGTGCTGAAGACTACCCAGGGGGACAAAGAGATAAAAAGGCAGGCATAGATATCTGAAAAATATTCCACCCAAGTAATATTTCAGATACCCATCTGCCCCTCTTAAAGGCTGTAGCACCCCACAAAAATCCTGCTCAGAGTTTTCCCATCTGAATTTTTCCATAGATTTTGGAGCTTTGAAATGTGTGAACTTGTTTCTGGATGCCGTTGGAATTTTCCATGTTCCATTTCTGAATTTTATACAGCTGTACATGTGCAGTTTGCAAGACTCCTCCATTTCTCAGTATCCTGTTTCCTTCTGTAATGCTGAGGAACACGTGCACATTCATGACACACCCCACAAAAAATGTAATTGTCAATAAGGTGTATTTTTGATGCAATGTTTTATCCATGGAAAGGAACGCAACCCATTGCCGATGTGCAATGCAAGGAATTCCAACCAAAAGGATCTTGATGTACGGTTGCATCACGATTGCTTTGGTGTATTGTTTTATCAATATTCGCATGTGCACCAATAAAAGTAAATGGGAAGGGAAATGCAATGAACTGCTAGAACTGAAGTGGCAGCTAGGCACACATGCTCCAATTCCAGAATTAATTTTAGAACTTCTCACAGCAGATCCAGTTAATCTTATGGGCCAGCGAACCCATAAAAGATCAGAGAATCCAATGGAGGAAGCCTGTACATCCCTGAAGTCACATTGTGACTTGCATGTGTGAATCAGCCATCACAGATCAAACACTACAGTCAGACATTTCAAGGCACATAACCTCAAACACTAGTTCTTTTCAGTGGATTTATGGTAAATCAGATGTTAATGTCCAGTCCATCCGTCCACTCAAGGACGAACCCTACAATCCAGAGTAACTATGTGAGCACATAAGAGACATTTACATTGACGTAGTTACGGCACCACCTAGTTAAAACCTATGGGAAATTCATATTGCAATCCAGAGTAAATTGTTCTTACGTCGGAGCAAGAACTCCCCGTAGTTACTCTGGATTGTGCCCAAAGTGATCTATATTGAAAAAAATCAGATACTGGGCCGGTATAAGCTCTTGATGGCCACTCGGACACATTGTGATGAATATTTTGTCGAGGAGCACCACAATCACAGTCACACTGAAGGGTAGATACAAGACCCCACTTAAACACCATGGCAGACACCATGTTGGGTACAGATCCTGTTCAGAGTTGATCAATGCGCCTGATTCTGAGAACCAGTTACTAGTGGGACATAGAACCTGTTGTTAATTTAGGTTATTAGGACATAGAACCTGTTGTTAATTTATTTGAATCCCACCACTGTTTATACCCCATCTTTTTCATGCTAATGTAAAATGCCCCTGACAGCTTATATAGCTTTTATCCCATTTTTGCTTCTCACAACAACCCTGTGAGGTAGGTAATTGTTCTATAGGCAGCTCATAGGATTCTTATCCTCCAGGTGGTTAACATCACATCTGGCATTAGGAACATGAATAAAGTGTAGGCTTGGCAAAAAGACATGGGAGAGGAGAAACCACCCAGTGTGATGATGATGATGATGTTGTGATTCTCAATGCCACTTGTTCCAGGAGAGAGAAGGCACATGACAATATGCTATGTCTATAAGTAGACTTTTTGATCCACCACCACAAATAGAAGCAAAATGACATTTCAGGAATGAAATTGATATATAGATCAATTGATATATGGATCCCAAATTGATATACGGATCCCTTTGTCTTGCCACAGGCTTGGATCCTGAACAGACAGGACTTATCGAGCGTGTTCTCATAGCTACAATAAACCCTGGCATTGAATGAGGTTTATTGGGTTGCATAGGCATTCGGCTCCGTCAGTGCCGACCATGGGGTATAAAATGGCGAGGGATGATCTGGACCACTCCACGGAATGGACTCCATGTTGAAGTTGTCATAGCCACACCATCCTTAGTTAGTTACCTTTGGTGGGTTTCTTTTCTGGGGGAAGGTCGATTTATCCTAATTAGAAGAGCATTTGGGGTTAATAGGTACATAAAAGGTTGAGGATTTTCATTTGGTGAGACATAAAAAAAGTATACTGTATATTTAACTTGCAGAAAACCATAGACCAAGCACATTAATGTACCTATTGCTGGAGGAGGGAGTTTTCCCTCATTGTCTGGACCTTATATAAAGTCAGCGTGAAGTGTAAGGAATGGGAATTAATTCCAAGGCATTGTCAGATTATAACGGCAAGGCAGTTAATTGAGTTTTAAATCCAGACAAGGGACATTACCCTGTTTTGGTTTGCTTTCTCTCCCAGCATGTCACAGGACTGAGAGGCCGACCGCAGCCGGGTTGTTAAAAATAATCTGAATTTGGAGACGTGTCTCCTGGGCTCTTATGGGTGTCAGTTTTAAGATACAGCACAATTTGATTTGTACATTTGAATGTGCATAGCTTCGCCCCCTGGAACTGAACCAGCGATAATTCCCGCACCGCTCAGTGTGCTCTTAGTTCAGTGGCTCTTAATTGGAGTCAAACACTTACGTGGACATGCTCTTGCGCGCACGTCCTTGCGAGGAAATGGCACTCAACATGCTGAGAACTCCTCTGCGTACACGGAGGTACACAGAACTGAGGTACACACTGAGGACATACACAGATCATACATAAAAAGTGAGTTGAAAGCAGTTAAAATTGTGAAAAGAATTAAACATCCTGATAGAAAAAGTCTGACACTGGAAAAAAAACAAGAACGAATCACATTTTTTTATCCATGTGTGTTTTAAGCATATTGCAATTTGTGAATAAATCAGTTTAACACAAACAGCTGCGTTTTCTAATCTGCGGTTTCTAATCTGCAATCTCGTGGGAATTGTATGTATGTATGTATGTATGTATGTATGTATGTATGTATGTATGTATGTATGTATGTATGTATGTATTTATTTATTTATTTATTTATTTATATCCCGCTTTCCTCCTACCCAACAGGGACTCACAGTAAAACCTAAATGCGATAAAAATTAAAAAATACATAACAACTGAAAAAAGCATTCAAGCATAAAGGTATTAAAATAATTAAAACCATTGTTTTAATTAAATATTAATTAAAATGTCAACAATATAGAAAGGTCTTAAGGCTCTGCCAAATGCTGTCCAAAGAGGGAGTATTTCTTAATTATGCTGAGTTTGAGTGGCGTATTTGGACTTCTCTTGGCTCTGCAAGTGTAGATCATCATCATCGTCATCTGACTGATTGATTAATTGAAATCTAGGCAGTCTGGAGAAAAGCAGTGTTTGAAGGAACCTGTGGAGGGAAACATCTTTATGACCACCATATGACCACCAAAACATAGAAGGAGGGGTGACAATGAGAAGCCCCGATGATCGTAACACATGTGGTCAAAGAGACCTAAGCCCCATATCAAACTTCCATCTGTGCATGTGTGTGTATGTGCTTACATGCTTTTCCTTTTCCTTAAGGGATGATGGTACAACTAGAAGGGGCAAAGCAGTCAGCCTTGGAGGGGGCATTCTCCTTTAGAGCCATTCCTGGCAGGGGGAGCCAAATGGAGCTGTACAAAGCCTTGCATGCCCCCTGCAAAGGGTGACTGCTCCACCCCCTCTATCTATGCCATTGGAAAACCCATTGCTGAGATTCCAAAAGAAAGCTGGGGACTCATTTTGGAAAACTGGAAAACTCATCTTTGAGGTTCTTCAAAATCAGTGCCACTGCAGAAAGTCCATATGGCCAACCATCAGGTCATTTGGTGGATTCACTACCTCCTTTGTTTTATTCCAGCCGTGGCCAGCCCACTTGTTGGGGCTGTCATATGCCGCATGATTGAGCAACTAAAAGGACAATCCTAAAGACACCTTCCTGGGAGTAAGACCCATTGAAGACAATGGGGCTAACTTTTGAGTAGACATGGTGAGGATTGTGCTCTGTGTCCACCTGACCAAGTCAGAGGACAGGTAGGGCTGCACAGGTGGTCATAAACCATCTCATCAAACAAACTGATGACCGCCATGATGTCTCTGGTTTCTTCAGGATGCTTCTGTGCGTTCCAGCCTAGCTCCTTCAAAATGGAATCTGTTGCGGACAAGCTCTCATTTTCCCCAGATCCTCACCCCTCTTTTTAAGGAGTCTGATTTTTTTCACTGCAATGTAGTATGGCAGGGGTCAGGGAACTATTTTACCTTTTACCCCAAACTATATTTAGATATGCCAATGTTACCCCTTTGATTTGAAAGGAAGGAAATGGTCACCCAAAAGTCCGGATTTTCAATTAAAAATCCGGACTTTTAAAAAAATGTAGGACAAAGTGGAGGAGGTCATAAACATAAAGTAAGTGGTTTACTTCTGAGTAAAAATCAGGCATAAACATAAAGTAAGTGGTTTACTTCTGAGTAAATGTAAAATAAGTGGCTTACTTACCTTGGCTGGGGAGGGTGTTTGGGGACACTGGAGGGCAGTTTCAGGCTGCTGCAGCTCAGTGTGGCTAAGTCCGGCCAGCCACAGCAACCATTTAAAAAAAATTACTGTGTCTCCATACTACAGGGGTCTGGGAACAGGGGTAAATTACCCCAAATGGGGTAAAAATGAAATTCCTGGGGTAATTGACAGTCACACTGGTGTGCACACTCTTCCACTTCCAAAAGCTCCAACGGAGAGTGCTAGCGTTTCTCCATGGCAGAAGCAGTAGCGCACTCCGTCGGAGCTTTTGGAAGGGGAAGAGTGTGCACACCAGTGTGACCGTCCATTACTACAGGAATTTCGTTTTTACCCCATTTGGGGTAATTTACCCCTGTTCCCAGACCCCTGTAGTATGGAGACAATGCAGGTAGTTCTACCCATAGTTCTACCCATGATGGATGGTGGGGGACATCAGCTTACCTTCAGACTCTTAGTGGGCCTAGTGCAAGGTCCTCTAAAGTTTTTGGCAGGGGGGGCCACACCATCTGACTGGGTCAGAGACTGGAAAAATTAATTTACATTTCAAATTGTAATACATTAACATAAATTTATATATGAGTGTACTGGAGCGGATTACAAGGCTTGTCCAAGGGCCAGATACAGTAGTCTTGCCGAGGGCCACATTGATGCTTGCCGAGGGCCGCATCCGGTTTGGAGACCCTTGTTCTAGTGGACAACATCAGTCATTGTAGAAAACAAGATGTGAAAATGTTGGAAATGTGTCAGATTTGCATCAGTGGCCACAGGGGTTCCCAAATCCCTGTGATGAGAAAAAAAACAGGGACCTGATCAGCTACTGTCACCTTGACATGGATAAAGAGCAGAATGCAGAGGCCTCAAACTAATAGATAAGCCCCCTCTCAACCAATCATTTACTACAGTGGTTCTCAATCTTCCTAATGCCATGACCCCTTTGTAAGTGCCTCATGTTGTGGGGACCCCCAACCATAAAATTATTTTCATTGCTACACTATAATTGTAATTTTGCTGCTGTTATGAATCGTAATGTAAATATCCGATATGTAGGATGTATTTTCATTGTTACAAATGAAATGTGTATTCTATGCACACATTGAACACAATGGGATTTATTTCAGAGGATTGGGCATAGGATTAGTCCTTGAGGCTGCAATCCTATCCACATTTACATGGGAGTAAAGGCCCCCTGACAATAATGGGATTTATTTCAGAGAAGGCATGCATAGGATTGGGCCGAGGCTGCAATCCTATCCACATTTACATGGGAGTAAAGGCCCCCTGACTATAATGGGATTTATTTCAGAGTAGGCATGCATAGGATTGGGCCGAGGCTGCAATCCTATCCACATTTACATGGGAGTAAAGGCCCCCTGACTATAATGGGATTTATTTCAGAGTAGGCATGCATAGGATTGGGCTGAGGCTGCAATCCTATCCACATTTACATGGGAGTAAAGGCCCCCTGACTATAATGGGATTTATTTCAGAGTAGGCATGCATAGGATTGGGCCCTGAGGCTGTCAGTCAGCCTCAGTGCATGTGCAGCTAAAGCTGGAGGTCTAGCAAGCCTGACCTAGCCCTCTGCACCAGGGGTCTTTAGGCAACCCCCAGGAAACCTCTAGGCGACCCAGAAAGGGGTCCCAACCTCAACTTTGAGAAACGCTGATTTACTATAATGAAAAGAAATGTTTAATGAACATTGTTTTGACTTGGAGCCCAAATCTCTCCCCTTGTTCTTTCCTCCTCTGTCCAAATACCCATAATTGGTCTCCGTCCCTTAAAACCCATGACAATTTCCATCAAATAACACACCGCCTTGCCTTCCCACTGACAAAGGATTCAAGATCAGGCTTTCAAGGGCTACTGATTTGGATTTGATAATAGCTCTTGATTAAAAGATTGGAGCTCCCTGGAATAATTGGACAGCGATTTCATTCTCCAGCGTCTCGTAATAGCACCCCAAGACACAAGCGCAGACCTGGGATGGGTCCTTTGTCCGACGACGTAATTGCACTTTTAAAATTAAGTGTAGAATCAGACTTCAAATTGCATCCAGGTTCAGCTCTCGGAAATGAGTCTGGTCAGCGGAGAAAATGACTGACATTTTGGTGGTCATGATATGGACCTTTATTCTATCAACCAGGTTATAGCATCTCTTGAGGTCAGGAGCATCCATAACCGCAGACCGCTAATGTTCCCAAGGCTTTGAAGATCAGTATAAGTTTTGTTCCACCCAGTTGAAGACCTCATTGGTTGTGGGATTCTTTTCAGGGATGTTCACCTGGCCCCAAAGTTCACAGTCATGTGAAGAAACATCGTAAGAATCATATTCTCAGAATTATATTATTATATACTCAGAATATATACTTGGAATTAGTCTTTTTATTTCTGGTTTTAGGGACCCTTTAAATTTAGTTTTAGAATCAAAGAATCCTAGAGTTGGAAGGGACCTAGTAGGTCATCTAGTCCAACCCCCTGCCTGCAGCAGGAAATCCCCCTAGGGGATCCCCGACAGGTGCTTGTCGAGCCTCTGCTTGAAGATCCCCAATGGGGGAGAGTCCACCACCTCCCTTGGCAGTCTGTTCCACTGCTGAACCGCCCTCAAAGTTTTACTGGGGGAGTAAGTATAATTAGTTTGTGTGTTTTCTTAAAATGATTTCCCCCTTGTAAACTGCCCCATAGGGTGGTCATAGGGTTAGATATATAGATATACAGGAGATGGATAGAATGGAAAGATGCTCTTTTTCTTGACACACAACACCAGAATTAGGGGACATCCACCAAAATTGATCCAACGGGGTTCTTCTTCTCATGTTCGTATGTTCTCAACACAAATGATGCTTACTCATGACCGTATCATCGGTGCCGGTTGTGAATGATTCTGGGCATACATGCCGCTCATCTAATGTGGTCCTTTCCAAATATTCACTTGGCCACAGAATACCCTCCCCAAGAAATCCTTACCAGTTTCAAAGCCTGGCACTGCTGAGCCACAAGGTGTCAGCCTGTAGCTTGAAGCCAGGCTGCCGTTGTGTAAGGTCTTGAGGTAGGTTTGCCATCATTCTCTTCCGCATAATCAGGACAGGACCCTCTGTTCCGTTTGCCAGTACATGAACATAATCCCCCCAAATTGGGACTGGCCCTGTTTTTCAGGACATATGGCACCCCTATCTTGGGGGTGGCTGTGAAGATTTCCCCCTCCCAACACAAAGCCGTTTTTATGTGAACAGTTATTGCAGTATAAAAATTCTGCATAGAATTCGTCGGTTGATGAATTGAATGGGATGTGGTGTAAAAGGTCCCGTAGCTGCTCTGGATTGTAGCCTCAATTAATCAATCAATATCTATCTGTGTCTGTCTCTTTCTCTGTCTGTCTCTTTATATAAATCTCCCCTTTCTCCACACAAAGGGGACTCAAGGCAGCTAACAACGAAGCATAAACACAATCAAAACGAAGAGCACTAAAAACATTTAAAAACATCAATTGGGCTGCAATCCTACTTTCCTGGAAGTAAGCCCCATTGAATATAGTGGGACTTACATCTGAGGAGACAGGGATATGATTGCACCCTTAAAAACATTTCAACCCCCTGCATTAAAATAAAATCAATTAAACCTCTCTCTCTCTCTCTCTCTCTCTCTCTCTCTCCCTCACACACACACACACACACATATACAAAGACTCACTAAGGCTGCAATCCTAACCACACTTTCCTAGGAGTAAGTACTATTGAATACAGTGGTACTTACTTCTAAGTAGACATGCTTAGGATGGCATTGTAACTCACTCATCTATCTATCTATCTATCTATCTATCTATCTATCTATCTATCTATCTATCCCTTCCATGTCTGTCTGTCTGTCTGTCTGTCCCTTCCATATCTATCTATCTATCTATCTATCTATCTATCTATCTATCTATCTATCTATCTATCTATCTATCCCTTCCATGTCTGTCTGTCTGTCTGTCTGTCTGTCTCTCCCTTCCATATCTATCTATCTATCTATCTATCTATCTATCTATCTATCTATCTATCTATCTATCTATCCCTTCCATGTCTGTCTGTCTGTCTGTCTGTCTGTCTGTCTGTCTCTCCCTTCCATATCTATCTATCTATCTATCTATCTATCTATCTATCTATCTATCTATCTATCTATCTATCTATCTATCTATCTATCGATTCATCCAACCCGACAGACCAGCAAGTAGCTTATAAGCCACTTACAAGCAGGACAGGCCATAACTGAAAAGGTTTAAAGTGTCTTGATGTGACTGATGTATCTTTAATGAGATGGGTTGGGGGGGGGGTCTTTCTGGAACAACACCCCAAAGTGGAGCCCGAGTGAGTGACAGCAGCCAGAATCAGGAGCATCAGCAGTTTCCAAAATGTCACAGAACCCCCCAGGGCAAAGCGGAGCGCAGGCTGCCACATCCCGCGTTCTTCATCCGCAACACAGGCACTCTCTGCCCCAACCTCATAGCGCCGTTGTCATGGCAAACCCGACATAGGTTGTGAAACACTGCGCTTTAAATGTGTCAAATGAGTGGTTGCAGTTTTCTTTCAGAGGAAATTGGCAGCTGCCATTCAAGACTTGTCATGAGGCTGGATTGCTGGAGAATGTGGACTGGAGGATGCAAAAGATCACCCAGACTTCATCCACATGCTCTGTTTGTCAGACTGGTGGTGACTTCTCTGTTGCGCACTTGTCCCCAAGCGCACTTGTGGTGGCACAAGTGGTTAAGACACTGTGCCTGTTAACCAACAGGACAGGGTTCAAGACCCGGGTCCCCACAAGACGGGGTGAGCTCTTGTCCTTAGCCCAGCTCCTGCCAACCTAGCAGTTCGAAAGCATGGAAATGCAAGTAGATCAATAGATACCACCTTGGTGGGAAAGGTAACAGCATTCTGTGCACGTCGGCGTCTAGTCATGCTGGCCCCATGACCACAGAAGCGTCTTTGGACAACGCTGGCTCTAAAGGCTTGTAAACGACGATGAGCACCATACCCTATAGTCGGAAACAACTGGCAGTTAACCTGCGGGGGGACTTCCTTGTTCCATTAGGACATCAGTACAGCCCCTGTCCTTACCATGTTTTGTAGGAATATGAAACTTTCCTAGCCTTACAGGTGTCTGGAAGATCTTACAATGATCCTTTTTATTATTTTAATAAAATTAAAATAAATTTAATTTTAAATTTATTTTTTAAATTTATTATTTTAATGTTTTATTATTTATTTGACTTATATCCCACCTTTCTAAAGGAAGGATACCCAACACGGTTGTTTTATTTCTTTACTGACTTATGACTGTCACCTGTGATGCTAGATTGCTTATTTCACAGCCAAATCCTATCCCCATCCACTATGTCGGCATAGCCATGCTAAAAAGGTGCACACTGTACCCCACGGAGAGGCAATGAGTGGGATGTCTTTTTCAATACCTTTCAATCATACGTGCAAACATACGCAATCATCACCCCCGGTGATTTTCAACCTCGTTCATCTCACGGCACACTAACGGCATTGAAATGGTCAAGGCACACCATCAATTGTTTTTCCCATTGACAAGGCACACCAGACTCTTCAAATCCCCCAGTTTTCCTATTAATGAACATCAATCCCCAAATTCCCGCGCACACCTGAGGACTATCCACGGCACACCTGTGTGCCACAACACACTGGTTGAAAATCACTGAATTTTTCCCAGAACACACGTTCGGCGCTTTCAACCTCTCTCTGCTGTTCTAAAGGCCAAAATTGTCCCCCACCCCATTTTGTAATTCCTGGTCTAATCCCTTTTCCAAAGGAGTTAATCCATTTGCAGAAATCTTTGGGTGGCTGCAGGGATTTGCAAGATAAAAAGGAAATTTGCAATTTGCTAACGAAAAAAGCATTATAAACAACATTTATAAACAAAAAAGATTGGGTTCCACTTTTCAATGGTTTCACTATGGGATGGTGCCCTGCCCCTAACTGGCACAGGGATGCCAGAAAGCATCAATACGGAGTAGGCTGGGCAAATAAAAGTCCACAACAACGTTCTTTCATGTTGAAAGGTATTCCAGGCAGCATCAGATGGACCTCTTTGGGGGATTATGATGGACCTCTCTGATTAAATCCAAAGGGTCTCAGCATTTCTGGGGATGGTATAGCTGCTCCCATAGAAGCAGCCAGCAGGAGCTGCTAAAGTCTTCCCTCTCAACCGAAATGCCTTGAAGCATCATCTTGCCTTATCTAAGGTAGGTGGTGATCCAATTAGGTACAGCTGGAAACAGCAGCTGCACATCAGTGCCTCTCTGGCATCGCTAACAGGCACCAGGCGAAGTGCGCATGTGGTGACACAGAGCTGACGTATTAAGATGTCAGATGGACAGGGCCATTGGTGAAGCTCACATGAAGGGTCTTCATAAAGCAGGCAAACATTAGTAGGTGAAAGCGCCATAACACCTCATGATTACCATCATTTTCCAGTATACAACCATTGCAGCACTACTCTGGGAGGACTGTACCACATGTGTTTCTTTTCTGGCCTAACATACATGAACAAGACAGGGTGAGCAGATGTCATAATGACAAAATAGGACCCCCAAAATGTAGGACACTCAAGACAAATGTAGGACATGATAAAAGCAAAGCTAAAAAATATCATATATTGCTTTCATGTGGTTAAGCTAAAGGTCCAACCTTGTTATACACAGGTTTTTTATACACGGATTTGACTCAACACAAACAGCCACTGAAAATTAGTTTAAAAAACTGCTTTTCTACTGTTGTAAGCCATCCAAGCAGTCATTCCATTCTTCAATCCCAGAATCAAACCCCTGGAGATTTTGAGCACAACCTTATTCCATTAAATGCAATGGAGGAGCAAGAAACTGAGAAGTGGTAATTTAAACTTATTTTTCCTAATTTTCTTTACCCACTGATTTTTTATCCATTGGAGGTTCCAGGATGAAACCCTAGTGGATAATGAGGGACACCTGTATATTTATTAATATTAAATTAAATTTAAAACTTCTTCTTCTTCTTCTTCTTCTTCTTCTTCTTCACATTTTTTCCTGTGCTATGGCATGGTCTGCTGTTCTAATTTATTTCATATAATTTACTAATTATAAGAGGATCATATAAGAGGATCATATGCTGCCAACTAACAAGGAAAAGGAAGACAATTAAGATTTCTTCCAGAATACAAGGATAAAAAAGAGTATATGCCCTGGAAAAAGAGGACATTTGTCCTCTTTGGACCTTTGATATGTTACCAGTCTTTAACAAAATACCAGAGTGTACTTTTGGTCTCAGTAGTGGCATAGCTAGAGGGGTGCAAAGCACTAAGTTTTGCAGGGAGTTTGCCATGCAGAATGGCATAAGCAAGGGGAGCAAAACGGGCATTTGCCTTTTCTCTGGGTCTTCTCTAGTATATGCCACCATTTTGTTCCCATCACCTGGAATGGATCCAAAGCAAAGGGAAAGGGTCCACTTCTACGCTGTGCCGAGACACCCTGCAAAGTTAGTGCTTTGCACCCCCTCTAGTGACGCCACTGGGTCTCAAGCCACTCTTGCAAAAAATGGACTGAATTTCTTTCAGATAATTTGTTAAGTGCAAACCATGAAAGGACCTGCAAAAGGAGAAAAGCTTTCTGCATAGGAGTAGCAAATTAATCAAATTAAATCCCGTTCTCTTCAGCGCCGGGGAAGAGGCCGAGAGAAAAAGCAAAATGTGTTCCTTTCCAATCCTCGTCCCTTTATTGAAAGCGACTCTTTCGTCCCCTTTTCTCCTCTTCCCAAAGCTTTTAAAAGCTTTAAAAAGGTACATGAAAACCCAACCGGCAGTTAAAAGCTACTTACAGTTTGGTCCTGAAATACAGAAAAGTGCAGTCTGGAAATAAGACCATTACGAATGGCAAGAAGCCATGTGGAGAGAGAATGGAAAGGGAATAAATAGCGCCCCTTTCCCCCCCCCCCCACCATGGAGACCTTTAATGTAAGGTTGGAGCGAGAGGTGTCAACAAATAAGAGCAGCTGCAGAAACTGGGGGTGTTGATTTCTCCCTCGTAACATGCATTTATGGCAACACGTAACTCTCCCTAATTAGCAGGCACAAGTCTATTTCTGGTCTGTGTCCTGAGTGGGTGCATGCTTTTGCTTTTGGGGTGAGGGGGTGGAATAGATTACCAGATTGGTGTTGTTTGTGCTGGGGTGGCATGACCCAGAATGCCAACTTGGGTCTGCCCCTTTTGTGCCTCCCCCCCAAAAAAACCCCACAAAAAACCAAAGCACCTCCAAACTGTTACTGTGATCCTTGTGTACCACCATGAACCCCAGAAGTGAGGTTCTTCCAAGTTTCACAGCTGGGTGTGAAGTGCACAGTAAGGAGGGGAACAACCAACCTATCAAAGTATTTACTCAAATCTAACGCATCATCAAATCTAATGTGAACCCTATACTCATAATCGGAATATCGCATTTACCAGAATCTAATTAACCATTGAATCTAATGCGCACCCTGATTTTGGAGACTAAGGGTGCAATCCTGAGTAACTACGGGGAGTCCTTGCTCCGGTGTAAGAACAATTTGCTCTGGATTGCAATATGAATTTCCCATAGGTTTTCACTAGCTGGTGCAGTAACTACGGGTGCACGTAAAGTCTCTTACGTGCTCCCGTAGTTACTCTGGATTGTAAGGTAGATTTGGCTGGAAACTGTGAGCGTTAGATTCGAGTACTACATACTACAGTTTGGTGCATATAATGAATAAATGTTGCATCAAGTTTTAGTATAACTACTTTATACTGATTTTAATTGTGAAATAGTGTGAAATTATGAATTTTGATTATTATTTTATAATTTTAGCTAGCAAAATATTTAATAACCAGTGAAGAGCAATAGGGATCAGATGGACCCCTGCTGGACTTTGATGCTTCAATCTGAATTTACAGAAAAAAATGTAAATCTAAAACTTTCCTTTCTTTGGGATTTATAACTGTCTAATTAGCAGGAAAAAAGTCACAAGTTCTTGATAAATAATAAAAATAAATTCCATTAAAAAAACTCAACACAAACTACAGATGGAGTCAGTTAGACCCCATTGGGCTATTAATGGACATACCACATTTCAACATAAAGTTCGTATCTCGCTCAAGTGATTATGTGCTGCAATCAGGGTGACCATATAGAATGGCGGATAAAGTGCCTCTACCTCCATTGCATATAAGAGGGAATTGAGGCAGGTTTACTTTATCATAGAAGGGGTTCATTAAAAAGCAGCGCCTGCCGGAATTCCCTGTTCCATGCAATGGTTAAACACACAGACACTCTGTCCTCCATTCTATATGGTCACTCTGGCTGCAGTCCCTATCTTAATAGTGCCACCCCACACTATCATCTGAATCCCTTGGAAACGTGGTCTGGTATATCCCATAGGTGTTGATAGGAGTTGCATGTCCTGACAGGTTGTATGTGGTATGTTGTATGTCCTGACAGGTGTTGCATTCCATAGAGCACTGCACTATTTGCGTTCAAAAAAGGTATTTATTTATGAGCACAATCCTAACCATGTCTACTCAAAAGTCAGCTCCATTGTTTTCAATGGCTCCTACTCCCAGAAAAGTGTCTTTAGGATTGCAGCCTGTGTGTGTGTGTTTCTGTGTAGGGGGAATATTAACTCTTTGCACCCTCTATGCCTTCCTTGGAGGTAGCCACATCCCTTGTGTCATACTTGCTCATATGCTATAATTGAAAAAGAGGACAAAATATAGGACACCCAAGAAAAATGTAGGACACAATAAAATAAAAGCTAAAAACACTCATATATTCATGTGATTAATTTAAATACTATGGCTGCAATCCTAATTCACTTTCCTCGGAGTCAGCCCATTGAACACAATGGAACTTACTTCTGAGTAGACACAAATAGGATTGCATTGTATATTTTTATTCAATTTTAAACTATTGTTAATTAAATATGCCGCATTTATTCTAATTGAACGCACCATTAAATCTAGTGTGCACCCTATACTTATAATCAAAATACCATATTTATTCAAATCTAATTTTGGAGCCTGATTTTGGAGACTAAATTCAGCTGAAAAGGGTGAGCGTTAGATTCATAAATCGTAATTTATGAATTACAAGAAGGCTACACGCTGCCTGCTCACAAGGAAATTGAGGACAATGAAGATTTTTTTCCCCAGGACACCAGGCTAAAAAAGAGAACATGTATTGGAAAAAGAGGACTCTTTTTTTAAAAGGAAATGTCCTTAGGAAATCATTTTAGGTGTAGAGATCTAAATGGGGACTTACCCTACAATCCAGAGTAAATATGGGAGCATGGAAGAGACATTACGTGCACCCATAGTTACTGCATCACTTAGTGAAAACCTATGGGAAATTCATATTGCAATCCAGAGCAAATTGTTCTTACTCCGGAGCAAGGACTCCCCGTAGTAACTCTGGATTGCGGCCTAAGTTGATGTTGTTTTCCTTTTTTGATTCTTATCAGCTTTTTTTGCTGGTATAAGAAGGGAAAAACCCCGCAAAAAAAATAAACTGGTTCTTTCCAGCGGATAACGCTAAGCCTCCTGAACAATGCTTGAGATGAGGGACTCTTGATTTGCCTGAATAAACCAGCTTGTTATCTAGACAGCTGAGATGAAAATTTCCCATCTTGCATGTATTTAAGGGATGGTTTCCCATTACAGGGGATTGGAGGATGAAAGCTGGAGCAATTTTATTCAATTACAAGCCAAAATTCTCACCATTATGAAGGGGAGGAAGAGCAATCTGTTGCAAGGGAGTCCGGTGGGAAAGTGCAATGTAGGGGACCATCATATGTAGTGATGATGGATGATGTCCTCCATGCTTATCTATGAGATAATCTATGAGATAATGTCTTGTCTGGAATCTGAGCTATTCCCCCCTCTTCTCTAAAACAGAAGCAATCCTACAGCATCCTGGTCCCTACATCCCCATGAGCTTCTAAGCTCTACCACCCTCTGCATGGCCCTCCCACCCAGTTAATGCTGCCATTCAATGATGATGGTGGTGGTGGTGGTGGTGGTAGTGAATGGAAAAGGGGCCTGAGAACGTGGAGCTTGTAATATTTGGGGCAAATGTAATGAGACCTTGTAAGACGATGGTGCAGAGTTGGTGCAGAGTTGGAACAGATGGGACAGCTCATGGGGGACCACTAAACTTCTTGGTCTCAACCTCCTCTTGGACTCACTACCATCTCTGCTCCTCAGATCAAAGGAGAAGAACCAAGATCTGGGAGGTTGGAGGAGGAGGGCAGCACCAGGTCCTCTGACTCTGTGGCCTTCCACTCTGTATGGAGCACCTTTCCAAGTGCTGATTTCAAGAGAGGGTATGGGCACAATCCTATCCATGTCTATTCAGAAGTAAGCCCCATTGTGTTCAATGGGTCATACTCCCAGGAAAGTGTGCTTAGGATTGCAGCCTGAGTCAGTCTCAGGTTTTAAAGGTCAATGCCAGCACATTGGATGATGATGAGATGATCTATACAGAAATACTATGCAGATAGTAATCCATGCGATAGATAGATAGATAGATAGATAGATAGATAGATAGATAGATAGATAGATAGATAGATAGATAGATAGACAGACAGACAGACAGACAGACAGATAGATAGATAGATAGATAGATAGATAGATAGATAGATAGATAGATAGATAGATAGATAGATAGATAGATAGATAGATAGATGAGCTGATCTATACAGAAATATTGTGAAGATTAGAACTAAGGCTAGTTACCATTTTTAACTCACTTCTTGCCATCATGTGCCTCCAGCCTTCTCTGTATTGGGGCCACATTTATGGAATTTTCTTTCATGGGATTTAAGAATTACTCCCTCCGCATAGCAAGAATCTACCTGCTCTGTCTGGACCAAATTGTTACCCCCTCCTTATGGCCTTATGATTTTTTCCTTTATTTTGGGTGTATTCTTTTTTCCCTTCCATCTTAATTGATTTTTTTAGTTAGCTTCATAGAATCATAGAATCCTAGAGTTGGAAGGGACCTAGTAGGTCATCTAGTCCAACCCCCTGCCTGCAGCAGGAAATCCCCCTAGAGCATCCCCGACAGGTGCTCATCGAGCCTCTGCTTGAAGATCCCCAGTGAGGGAGAGTCCACCACCTCCCTTGGCAATCTCTTCCACTGCCAAACCGCCCTCACCGTCAGGAATTTTTTTCGGATATCCAACCGGAATCTCCTCTCTTGCAGTTTGTACCCATTGGTTCTAGTTCTGCTTTCAAATGAGCCCCTTTCTCCCTATGACAGCCCTTCAGGTATCTGAAGAGGGCAAGTTATTCAGTTACTGCTGTTATGCAAATGGACCCTGCGCCTATGCATGACACATGCTAGGAGAGAGAGAGAGAGAGAGAGAGAGAGAGAGAGAGAGAGAGAGAGAGAGAGAGAGAGAGAGAGTTACTGCTATCTTGCATTGTATTTTTATTATGGAACTTTGTAAGATGCATTGGACATCTGCTTAGGCATGGCAAAGGCAGGATATATATTTTGCAAACAGAATAAATAATACATATTTGCTGTTTAATCACATCCAGGCTGGCATTAATATACTCAGCATGATTTTTTAAAGTCATAACCAGTAGCATTCCAAAAATCAATATTAAATGTCAGCGGACATAAAGCTAACTAATGCGGATGTTCATTTCCTCCTGCGAAATGAAACATGTTCCACTATTCCCAGTCTGACTTCTGCAGCTCAGGGAGAGATGGTAGCTCAGTGACAACATCTGATCTGTAGGCCAAAGCTTCTTTAAGGCTGCAATCCTAAAGACACTTTCCTGGGAGTAAGATGTTGAATACAATGGGTCTTACTTTTGAGTAGACATGGTTAGAATTGTGCTCTTAGACCTCCTCATGACCCTTCACCATGTGTTGAGTGCATGTTGGTGTGACTACATAAGTCATGGGTGGGTTTGGTTTAGATTGGATAATCATGTCCAGGTGTGCCCACTAGGAAGGACTACCCTACTAGGCCTCCTGCTTCATATCAAAATGGACTGTACAGCCCCGCAATATACATGCATCAAGGTGGTACGGCAAAGATTTGCTAAGGCAACTGGAGTATTTCTTGAAGGAGAGGGAACTCAGAGAAACTATTCTCTCAGAGGAGGAATAACAGTTATCATCATCATCATCATCTGGGGATTGCAAAGCCCTCCCTTAACTACTTAAAAGAAGTGCCTTTTGGAGACTGAGGGTCCAATCCAGTGATGGGATTCAAAGAAATTAAGAACCGGTTCTCTGCCCATCTGGCAGCCACTTTTAAATGGCTAGTTTTAAACTTTATATGTCCTATCTCTTGTTAACAGCCAGTTCTATAGAGTAGGTGTGAACCTGCTGGAGCCCACCACTGGTCCAATCCTATCCAACCTTTCAGTGCCAATGCAAACCAGTAAAGGAATAAACCAGTAAAGTGGCCTCCTTGAGGCCTCCTTGAGGAGGCCACTGTGATTGACCCCACAGCTGGATCATCAGTGCAGGAGGTACACTGTGTTGGCAAGGCTGTGTCTGTGTTGGAAATGTTGGAACCTGAGGCAACAATCCTAAAGGCACTTTCCTGGGAGTAAGACCCATTGAACCCAATGGGGCTTACATTTGAGTAGACATGGTTAGGATTGTGCACTGAGTCCATTGTCCAGGTAGAGTTGTAGGGTCTCTCTTCTTGATGGGATGATGGAAAGATCTTCTCCGTGGGGCACACCTAGAACTTCACATCTGATCCTGACCTAACTCTGAACTATAAATTAAGAACATATTTCTAGTAAATGCTCTGAAAAATATATCATTGGCATTTTAGAATATCCAAAAGGAAACCATTTGACTTTTTCAGATGCATGGCACCCCCTCTCTTCCAGTAAGCATGAAAGTATGGTAAACATTATGGGGATAAATATTGAATTCACATCATACCACCTAGAAAGAAGGTGGTGGTTTGGGGGTCTGTGGGTTCAGTTGGTGACTCCAGAAAGGACGATTCATTACTATAGAAAGGCAGTTGCCCTAAAACAGAACCTGGGATACATTTTTAGTGACTTTCAATTGCTGCAATCCAAAGTCCCACAGATGGCAATGTACAAATCGATGCTAAGGTCACGTCTGGATTATTGACCCATTCTGGTCACCACATCTCATAGGTCATCACATAGGTTGCCCAATTCTGGTCACCACATCTTATAGGTCTTCTCCATGCAGATCTTTGACAAAACACAAATGTGCCACCAAAAAATTCACGACTTTTAGGACAATTTGGAAATCCTTAGATAGTCTGTTCCCTAGAGCTGAACCAAGGGCTCTCACACTGAAATACATTTGTCAACACGGTGGGTGAGTGAGGATGACCTCAGTAGCTGAGAATGGAGTGTCGATTTGGGAAAAACACTTTGAGGGGCTCTTCTTTTTCTTATCCTTTTTTGTTTCCTCTCTGGATGACAGCTTTGATCTCTTACACCTTTAAACACAAACAGCAGGCAAAGCTTCTTGAAAAATCTCCCCAGGTAAAAGGCTCAGGTGATGCTACATCATCTGAACTCAGAACACATTTCATCAGGTTTCATCCTTCCTGGAGATAACTATAGACATTCTCTTGACCTCTCCTTTTCGGTCAAAACTGTGTTGTTGTTTTTTATTTTTATTTTTTAACTCTGAAGTGTGTATTAATGGCCACAGTTGTTCTTGTCAAGCACAAATAGCTGCAATTCTTTTCTTACAAACATTGGCAACTGGAGAAAACAAAGGAACACACTGTGTCTTTTAAGGTAGGCCTTGATAGTGTTAAACATGAATTGAAACCAACAACTTCAAAAACTCTACTCTCTCCTGTTAGATTATGTGGCCTGTTTTGCTGTGTGGGTTTCTTGGAAAATAAGACCCCGGGAAAGTAAGGGCAATAAGCAGTGATGGGCTTCAAATAAATTAACAACCAGTTCTCTGCCCACCTGGCAGCCACTTTTAAATGGCTATTTTTAAACTTTATATGTCCTATCTCTAGTTAACAACGGGTTCTATAGAGTAGGTGCGAACCTGCTGGAGCCCACCACTGGCAATAAGGGACATAGTGGAATCTGACCCCCTGGCTGATGATCCAGCTTGGAGAATCCTGACATGGATTCTCTGAATCCAAAAGTTCCTTGCTGCTGGACGTGGGTTCAGGGTTGTGGTCCAGATCTAGCACCATCACTGTACGTGGAAAGAAGGTGTGGTTCATCTGGTGGTGAAGCAAAGGGCTAAGCAGGAAAATATCTGGGTAACTCTTGCATGGGAGACTGAAAGCTGATAAAGCTATCATGAGAATACAGATCCAGGAGGTGTCGCAGTTTACAACTTGGATGACCTGAAGATTGGAAGACATTCCATAATGCCAGATGTGATGACCATGTCCTGATAGGATTCCATCCAGAAGAGTTGTCCTTAGAACAATTACCTACCTCACAGGGTTGTTGTGGGGACAAAAGATTTTAAAAACGCTATGGGCATTTGCATTATCATGGGAAAAGCTGGGTATAAATCTCTTAATTAAGTAAGTGAGGCTGCAATCTTAATTACCAGTTTGACCAGCACAAGTACCGGCACCAGGTCTTTGCTGACCTGGGGGTGTCACAAAAGTACCATAAGGCACTTCTGCCCTAGTCCTGTGGAGGGAGCTGGGTTACGCTGACCTCCCTACTCTACCATGGGAAGATATGCCGATAAGTTAAGCCTAAATTGGATAGGATTATGCCCTAAGTAAGTAAAGCTGCAATCCTGACGTGCACTTCGGCTAGCCTATCTGGCACTTGAGCCAGCCTAATGCCAGATATGCTAGCCTAGCTGCACCAGAGAACTGGATTTGGCCTGTCAGCTCAGGATATGGTATCCTGATATGGATATCCACAAGGATATGGCCTACCTTAGGCCAGTTTAGCTGGGGCATTTATTTTCGCCTAAGTCAGGATTGCACCCAGGACACTTAGACCACAATCCTAACCATGTCTACTCAAAAGTAAGCCCATTGTGTTCCAGGAAAGTATCTTTAGGGTTGCAAGAAAGTGTCTTACTTCCAGGAAAGTGTCTTTAGGATTGCAGCCCTAATCTTCCTGTAATCCAGTGACACTGACTGGCAGTGGATCCAACATAGACCAGATAATTGACTTTATTTGTCCCAACACCTAACACATTTGTTGAGAACCCTATCACAGGACATGAGAATGGCTGGCAACTCAAGAGGGAGTACCTTTCAAGAAAAATCAGATAAACAAAAATCATTATAGGGATGGCACATTCCTATAGGGTTTTTTTTCCCTGAAAGCATTGGATTGACTCTTGTGATAAGCAAAATGTTGGGCTGGGATTATTTAGGGTGCAATCCAAAATCCTGGATCAGGCTAAGTCCCTTGTGCTGGCCCATCACTGTCACAAAATGTACAACACTTTTGCACTGACTTTAGAGCAGATTTCTCAAAGTGGGGGTTGGGACCCCTTTGGGGGTCGCCTAGAACTTTCCTGGGGATTGCCTAAGACCCCTGGTGCAGGGGGCCAGGTCAGGCTTGCCAGACCTCCGACTGTAGCTGCCCGTGCACTGGGGCTGACTGACAGCCTCAGGGCCCAATCCTATGCATGCCTACTCTGAAATAAATCCCATTATAGTCAGGGGGGCCTTTACTCCCATGCAAATGTGGATAGGATTGCAGCCTCAGGGCCCTATCCTATGCATGCCTACTCTGAAATAAATCCCATTATAATCAGGGGGACCTTTACTCCCATGTAAATGTGGATAGGATTGCAGCCTCAGGGCCCAATCCTGTGCATGCCTACTACTCTGAAATAAATCCCATTGTGTTCAATGTGTGCATAGAACACACATTTCATTGGTAACAATGAAAATACATCCTGCATATCGGATATTTACATTATGATTCATAACAGTAGGAAAATTACAGTTATAAAGTAGCAACGAAAATAATTTTATGGTTGGGGGTCCCCACAACATGAGGATCTTATAAAGGGGTCACGGTGTTAGGGAGATTGAGAACCACTGCTTTAGAGCAAGGATGGGAAGGAGGCATGAGAAGGGTAGGAGAGGGCAGGTGGCAGGCAGGCCCATGGAGAGACAAGTGGGAGTGGGAGGTAGATTGTGCCAGACAGGGGCATCATTAGGGTGTGCATCACCTGGTGTGGGATGCCAGCGCGTCACCCCCATACATTGGATGGGGCAACAATATGAATGGTAGGTGTGGTTATGTGCCATTGCCCCACCTCCACTGGTTTTTTTAGCCATACATTTTAATAAAGTGGTTTGTTTCACTGTAAATTGCACATTATATTTAACATCATGTATAACATGATGGGATTATTTCTACAAACCATGATTTTAGCCATTTAGTTCAGGTGCTGCCACCCCCTTCAGGGTGCCTCCTTTCTAACACCCTCGTAACGTCCTTGATCGGAACCATTTTGAAAGTCTTCTCCTCTCCTGGACTGACCTTCCACTCCAGCCAAGCATGCCTGCTTACTCGCCAGTAAACACAGCTGTACAGTTCACATCCATTTTCAATGCATTTCAATGCAATCATCAGGGACCTCCTTCTGGGGTGATTTGTGGGGGTTGTGATTCCTCTCAGCCTGCCCTTTCCAATGAATTATGACACGTTTGCCTACTCACGAGTAAAGCTGTGATATGAGTCACTTTCACTTTCCATAGTGTTCAATGCATATTTTTAATTTTTAGTTTTTTTGGCCATCATGTTTGATAGGAAGGTGCTATTTCAAAACCGATTTTTGCATTGGATTCTGCTCTTCAATACAAATCCAACAGTATATGACTTGATGGGTTTGATGCACCATAACATGTGCATTTTAAAGTTTTTAAATCCCCCATTGCGCGTCACTCCCCTTGGGCGCATCACCCGGTGTGGATCGCACCACCCACACTACCCTGGTCACGCCACTGGTACCAGATACTAGCCCTGATTCTGGGCATCCCAGGGCAGCTCAGATTTGTGCCATCTATTCAGGTGACGCAGATCCAAGTAGCCCAACGGGGCTGCTGTGGTGTTACCTGGGGTAAGGGGAATTATTTTCCCTTGCCTTTGGTTGGTCCACAGTCAGCCCCAAATTTGTGCTGGAATTAATGCAAGCTTGCTGGCCTGTCTGTTCCACCACAAGTTAGGATTGAACTGTTAGTCTGGCAGGGCCTGTCAGGTGTTGATTACATATGACCTGCCATTGCCATTATCATGACCTGCCATCACACTCCTGTGATCCTTGCAACAGAGAGTCACACCTTTAGGAAACACAGAATGGAGAAATCTTCAACCCAGCTCATTCCCAACACACACTCCAAACACCCGAATACTTGAATATTCAAGGTGATCTCTCTGTCCGTGGAGCTGATGATGCGTTTGGCAGAAGCACAAGATTTTCATCTAATGAGATCTCTTGAGTTCATAACAAGTGCCTGGATGCGGAATTGCAAAGATGCACTCGGAGCTTTTATGTATGCGACAAAGATGCAAAGCAGAAATCGTAGCCTGCTGTGGCGGGAAGGGAGCCAACGAGTGCAATATTTCTGCACATGTGCAGCATCACCAGCCAAAGAGAAATCAAATACAAAGAGAGTGATGGAACTGGCTCTCTAGAATGATTTGCACATATCATCTCTTGTAGTGGAGCTAGAGGGCATGAAAAGCTTTGCAGGGATCCCTGTTTCAGCATGCAAGTGCCCTCTTCCCTTCCCCTTCAGAGCCATTACAGATTTTTTTTTTTGGGGGGGGGGGGAGATGGAGGCGTATGCCTGGAATGGTTCTGAAGGGGGAAAGAGGGATCCCTTGCTCAGTGTCGTGTTTTGTACCCCCTCTAGATACACCACTCCTTGAAATGCTCATTTTAAGAAACTGCACACCCTGACACAGTTCTATACACACTGAACTTTATCTTCAATTCAATACTGTAGATAAATACTGTAGATAGAAATGCAGAGTATGGGCAAAATCCATAGCAGTTACGGATCCACACCCTTACGTCACCCTCTAGTGTTATCTTATGGAAAGTCATCTTAACTGCTCCGGAGCAAGGAGCGCTTAATTTCACTTTAGGATATACGCATATGTCTTGCATGTATACCTTGCATCCCTATGGATGAGTGGTGTAGCTGGAGTGGGTACAAAGCACTACATTTTACAGGGAGTCTTACTGCAACATGCAAGGCGCCTTACTCACTCTCCTCTGGAGCCATGCGTATGCCTCTGTTTTGCTCTCCCCCCTGGAAGAGCTCTAAAAGGGAGAGGGAGGACCCCTTGCACACTGTGGTGCGGCTCCTTACAAAACTTAGTGCTCTGACCCTTTCTAGCTATACCACTTATCAGCTCTCATATCAATATATCTTGTTTTAAAGTGTGAGCTCTGGACAAAATGGACAAGAGTTGCCATTGATATTTCCCCTAAGTAAGTTGGGTATCCTTGGATATGGCCACCTCGGGTGTCCTTTTTTAGGTAAGACAGGTAGGTCATAAATAAATAACCAAACACATAAATAATTTCACTTATTTTGAAAATAAGTTTCCACTTTGAAAGCTGGAGCATTATTTTGGGGGGAGATAGAGAACAAAACCCACTAACACACTTCCCTGTTCCTATGGTATAATCTCGGCCTTGGGGAAAAAAATAACCGTGACCAGCCAATCGGAGCTGTGATGAGCTTCACTATGCTTGCCGTACCCAGTGGTGGATTTTATGTATAAGCTAAACAAGCCATAGCTTAGGACCCCACTGTCATGCCCCCCCCCCCAAAAAAAATTCAAAAGAAAAAAACTGGATGTACATTTCCAAATTATAAGATAAAAAAGAAATAAAATAAAACCTACATAGAGCAACAGTGTTTTGTGTTGAAACTATCACTGGTTTGCTCATTTATATATATAAACCCATCTATATACTGTATATATATATAATCCCATTTCTCCCCAGAACCCATGCTCCAGAACCCAGCTCTGGAGGGGAAGCAGTCACTGGCACTATATAACCAATGGATGGCCATATATCTGGTCCTCCCATCATCATCATCATCACCATCATCATCATCATCTATCTACAGTATTATCATCATCATCATCATCATCATCATCACCACCACCACCACCACCATCATCATCATGGCATAGTGTTGGCTGGTCATTGCCAAATGAGGGCCTCCCCACTTACCTGGCTGGAACAGGTAAAGCAGAGTTTGGGGACAGAAGAGATCCAGGGCTCGTCATGTGGGGCTGGTGATGAATCTTTGGACAGGCTCCCTGAGGGGCTGCTCAGTGTCTGCCCTTCTGAGATTGGAGCCAAGTCCACAAAAGAAGACAGGATGAGAAGATGGTAGAAACAACCCTGTTCCTATTCTGAACTCTAAGGGTCAACACTTAGTGGATCCCAGTTGTTGAGCTAGTGATATCAGCGCCATGGGGGGATGGCGTACGGGGGAATTTTACTCACACAACGCGGGTACGCATTTCGCTAGTGGGACATAAAAATGCCAGTGGTGACCCTCTAAGATGGATAACACACTCTCTTTTTTAATACAATGAAGCTCAATTAAAAGATAAAAGACCTGACATCACCAACCCCTTTTCTCTTCCCATCTCATCATCCGTGCCTCGGGTGGCATCCATCTGCCAGATCAAAATAGAAAGAAAATCATGAAGTTCTGCATTTGGGTACCCATTAAAAATATCACAGGCACCCACGTGTTCAGTGCCGCCGCACAGCTAAAAAGCCTTGATTAATGGCATATATGAAGCAGGCAGCACATTCGAGGTTCACTAATTTGGAGGGTTGTAAAAAGCAAACCACTGCACATCATTTGCCAGTGGCAACAAAAACAAACAACATTTGAAAAAGCAACCAGGGAAAACTGTTAGGCTTTCTCATTAAAATCTGCCTCGTTTGAGTAACTTGCATTAAAACCAAAATGGATCAAAGGAGACTGGTCCTCCCTTTTCTCTCTCTTTGATTTTGAAAGGGTTGGGTGGGATGATGCCCTCTTGTTGGAGAACCCTTTGCAATTATCATACTACCAACAAAGCTCATTTGTGCACCTGTAAAATGTACCTCATGCCTTCGCAAATACCCCTGGATGTGACTGCCTGGATAAAAAAATCATTTATTTATTTGGCTTGTATCCTTTTTTCTCCCAATATGGCAACCCCAAACCAGCAAACCATAAAGATCAGTATACAATTGCTTTGCATTTATTATTACTAAAATTTCTTTTGGAGACCGGAGTGCAGATGGATTGATGTGCACTGTGAAGTTGTACCTGTTCCTATTGTGCCATTGGAGGGGGAGCAAAACAGAGGTGTGCGCCCAGCTTGGGGAGGGGAACAAATGGGAAGGACATGTTTAGGACATGTCTACAGCTGGTCACTGGTTTTGAAGGCTCTATGCTACCTCTGGGATCAACTGAAGCATACTACTGAAGACAGGAGCAGTGATGGAAGAGGAGAGTCAAAGTGCAGGTGGGGATTTGTGTCTCCTGCGAATGAATCTCCTGTGCATACAGAAATGGACATGTACACCTCCCATGTGCACTTCTTCCGTGTCAGAAGCTTTCTCAGCCTCAGGCTAGTTTCTGTAGGCAGGGAACAGCTGTTTAGAATGGAATGTAGGGAATGGAGTGTAGAAGGGAGTGTAGAATGGAGTGTAGGGAACCCTACACATACGCAGACCTCTGTTCCACCTCTGAATTTAGGTTCTGAGTTCAGATCCTGATCCCATTAGAAAACCTGCACATAGGTGTAACTTGTACACATAGCAGCAGGCCTCCGTCAATCTTGAAAGACTATAGTATCGTGCTCAGCATTGCATACACTGCATACAAAGCACGAAAGCCTGGGTTAGATTGTTATGGAGGATGGGCTGTTACCCAAGCAGCAGATCCGCTCTCTCCACGCCACGGAATTAGTCCCATGGAAAGGCAGAGCCGATACAACTGGATCCAGCTGGCGTCGCAGAGCTGGGCTAAGGACAGGAGCTCACCCTGTCTTGTGGGGCCGACCCGGGTCTCGAACCCTGGCCTGCTGGTTAACAGGCACAGCGTCTTAACCGCTTGCACCACCCACAGCCCTTGTGCACACAGCAATCTTGTATCAAATTAGGGCACAAAGGTATTGCAATGGTACACCCACTGCCTGTCACTGTGGTGTCACAACATTATTTCACTCTTCATCACTCATCACCATTCAGCACAAAAAAGAATATCACTTTTTTAAAATTGCCGATACTGTGAAAGACGCACCTACTTAATCTAATTAATTTTCCTCTTACCAGGATTCCTCCTCAGCGACATACATTTGCAAATCTCCCTTGAGCACTTCAAATATGTACATAAAATCTTAATTCCATTTGCTCAGAGTATTCGTAAATAAAATAACCACCTTTTGTTTCCAGAGGGAACAGATCTTGAACGAAAATTGAGACAAGAGAAAGACTTGCCCCGTATTCCCCAAAGAGCAACCCATTCTCTCTCCACCCCCTTCTCATCAAGTTGACATGAGAGGGAGATGCTCAGAGTACTAGTTTTCACAGTGATTATCCATTTTATCAATGGATAATTGATAATTATTATCAATTATTGATAATTCTATATCAAGAGAAGTAATTGATATTCTAATTCATGTCAAGAGAAGTAACATTCCGGTAGGTAAGTCAGGTGGTCGTACTTTGTAATGATCAGAGATATATGCGGCAAATTTCATTGTCTCATGAGTTCTGGACCTTGATTAATGAAAAATCTGATGATTCCAGGAAATCCTGGAAATTGGCAGTGGATCGCAGAACTGAACTGGTATAGGCTGCAATCCTACGGTTTCCTAGGCGTAAGCCCCATTGAATAAATAGGACTTACTTCTGAGTAGATGTGTTTAGGATTGCACTGAGAGCCAGTTATGTTCAGTAGTGTTTAATCCTGGTTCAGTCGGGCTGTGGGTGGCGCAAGTGGCTAAGACACTGTGCCTGTTAACCAGCAGGCCAGGGTTCGAGACCCGGGTCGGCCCCACAAGACAGGGTGAGCTCCTGTCCTTAACCCAGCTCTGCGATGCCAGTTGGATCCAATTGTATCGGCTCTGCCTTTCCATTGGACTATTTCAGTGGCGTGGAGAGGGGGGATTTGCTGCTTAGGGGGGAGGAGAGGCGTGGGTAACAGCCTCTCCTCCATAACAATCTAACCCAGGCTTTCGTGCTTCGCATGCAGCATATGCAGCGCCGAGCACAATACCATAGTCTTTCAAGACTGACGGAGGCCTGCAATCCTGGTTCAGTGTGAAAAACTTGGTACCGTGATACCCCAAGTAATAAAAACCCGATACCCAATGATACCATGAAAAAACTTACATTGACAGTACCATGGGGTCCATTTTGACCCCATAGTACTGTCTGTGATACTGTATATTTCAGAATCATTTCAGGGTTGGGGCTGCAATCCTGAGCAAACTGCAAAAATGCCAGCGAATTCATGCGCATGTAACAGAACATAAAGATACGAGAAAAATAAGAAAGGAAAATTCATGGGAGGTACTATAGGGTCTTTTCTGGTGCTGCAATTTGTAAAAAAAAATATAATACAGAAGAATATTTAAATTAATAAAAATAATCAGAAAAACAAGAACAATAGTGACAGTTAAATTTTTAGAAGGACCTAACAGGGGAATACATGAAACGTCAAGGTCATCGATCATGATAGTTGCAGACAATCCAGGGTCAAAGTAGAGCAGGGTCATTAAAATCCCCATGGTATTAGAGCAGGGTTACATGGTGGGCTTCCCATACTTTTCTGCGACGTAGCTAAAATGGCTGGGCTAATGGGCAGAGCATGAAACTGATGTCCTTCCCAAAAAATGGGGAAATGTAAAATCCTTTTTAGATTAGTGATCAAAGGAGTAAACTGTTCCTTCCCTCAAATACAATGAAGCAGAATAGGTTTCATTTAGCACGTGCAGACCTGTAAAATAGGGCCCAAGTGAGCGTCTCGGAGGTGGAATTCCAAAGCCTTGGTGTGGTGACCAAAAAGGCCCTGTCATGAGTCCCCACTTAACTCATCTCTGATTTTGGTAGGAAATGTGGTAGGCAAGGTCTTGCTTGCTCAGCTTGACTGGTAGGAAGATTTGTGGGTAGTAGAGGCAATCCTTTAAATACCCTGGTGCCAAATAACCAAGTAATTGGAACCAATCTGGAAAACAAACTGAAACTTGCAAAGGAGAGAATGATTGAGGAGCAGATTCATATCAGCTCTATCTTGTCTTACCAGCGTAGTTCCATGCAGTTGACTCAGACGTAACTCCCATTGTGTTCACTGGGGTTTACTCCCAGGAAAGCATGCACAGCATTGAAGCCTTTGCATTAGTGCATTCCATTAGCAGTGTCTTAATGAGTATGTAAGAAGGCTATATGCTGTGATTGCATTACCCTCTGAGATGCCCCCATAGACTTGTTTTTGCTTTATAATTTTATTCCTCCTCATTATAGCACTTTATGAGTATCACTACACCACCTACATTTGTACAAGACATAATAAAGCTTGTAGGAAACCTAATTGGTTTCTCCATCAAACCAAAAGCCTGGTTTTCCCCCCTTCCTGCAAACATTACATATACGTTTCCAAAGTGCCTTGGGGCGCCTACATTCCAGAGCCCATAATGGCAGGTCTCATGTTACATCCAGACATAAAATCATATTAATAGAGGCTTTTTGATTCCAAGAGTATCCAGTGAGACTTCCAAACAGCAGATCATAAGCAAGGGCTTTCAATCACTTTGTAAAATTGCTATATCTATTGTGACTTACCACAGGCCACAGTCGACACATTAAGAAGCCCCAAGAAATGTTTGCTCCCTCCAGATTTAATTTCACAGGAGGGTCGATCTGTGTTTGTGATGGTTCCAGGGCCACATTTGGTGCTCAGCAAAACAGTACCGGATTAACCAGCAAATGAGTTGCGCTGTAGCCATCGGCCGTGAAAGTATTCTGCTCGCCTGGGATATTGGCGACAGCACAATCGCAATAACTGCAGTGGGGTACAAAAGGGAACATGAAATAAAATTATGTCCTTGCATGTTTCCGTGTTGGCTTAATGCTAAACCACAGTTACCCAGAAGTAAATGTCGCTGATTGCAACAGAGCCAGTTTCCATGAGAAGTACTGTATTTACTCACATCCAGGGGGACCAGATGCCCAAACCTCAAAAGGAGGACAAAGGGTGAAATCCAGAGTAACTACAGGGAGTCCTTGCTCTGGAGTAAGAACAAGTTACTCTGGATTGCAATACGGATTTCCCATAGGATTTCACTAGGTGGTGCAGTAACTACGGGTGCACGTAATGTCTCTTACATGCTCCCGTAGTTATTCTGGATTGTGCCCAAAGTCTTGGATTCCTCTCAGCCTCGCCTTTCTGGAGGACAATGGCACATTTGCCTACTCATGAGTAAAGCCAAAATATTGGACACTTTCACTTTCCCATAGAGCTCAATGCATATTTTATAGTTTTAGTTTTTTGACCATAATGTTTGATAGGAAGGAGATATTTCAAAATTGATTGTTGCATTGGATTCTGCTCTTCAATACAAACCCAACGACATATGAGATGATGGGTACTGCACACCATTGCGTAGTTCCAAAATGAAGCCAAAACAGAGGACAACAAAGCCCTTTTGGAGGACACCAGGACAGGAGACTAAAAAAGAGGATAAATCTGGGCATTCCCGGTCATACGCTCACCCTGCTCAAATCTAACGGCACCTTTTTCAATTGAAGTTAGTCTGAAAAATCCTGCTATGTGTTGGACTCAATGGTGCATTACATTCAAGTAAATACAGTATTTTGATTATGACAGTTATTTTCATTATAAGTATAGATCAGTATTTAGTTTAGCTGTTGAATTATTGTAATATAAATGTAGTGCAAAATATATAAAATATAGTGTATAAATAGCAGGCCTCTGTCAGTCTTGAAAGACTATGGTATCGTGCTCTGCGCTGCATATGCTGCATGCGAAGCACAAAAGCCTGGGTTAGATTGTTATGGAGGATAGGCTGTTACCCAAGCAGCAAATCCCCCCTCTCCACGCCACTGAATTAGTCCAATGGAATTGCAGAGGCCATACGATTGGATCCAGCTGGCGTCGCAGAGCTGGGCTAAGGACAGGAGCTCACCCTGTCTTGTGGGGCCGACCCGGGTCTCGAACCCTGGCCTGCTGATTAACAGGCACAGCGTCTTAGCCACTTGCGCCACCCACAGCCCTGATGTAGTGCAATTATGTATAGTAATGAAATTAAGTAAAAATCATAGCATAAACTTATTGTCATATAACTTGTATGCAGTAAGATAAAATTTTTCACCTCCCTTGCAGATGTGCATTATAATTGCTAGTAAGCATTTTTTATCTTAAGCCTTTAAATCCGGGTGAGCATTAGATTTGATGGTGCATTTGATTCGAGTAAATATGGGTATTTTATCTCTGTCCCTTTAATTTCACAATCAGTCAATGGTGTGCTAAAGAGACAAGCACTGAACCTAGGGAGGCTGTCGCCACATGATTTAACCCCATAGATGTTCCAGGTGCATCATGGTGCAGATCTCCCCGGAATTCAGCAGTTCCCTCTGTGGACAAATTTAAATTTGCCTGAAGAGGGTGTGTTTGGAGTGCCTGGTGATATCTTCATTACCCACTATGGGTGCAATCAAGCCAAAGAGAGGTACAGCAGGACCTCTTATAAAAAGCGCCACACATAACAAGCGTTTCACATAACAAGTATAAATTTCTAAGAAATCTTGCTTCACACAACAAGTTCCGCTTCACTTAACAAGCAAGCGTGCTATGGGCACGTGTGCTATGCAGCCCTGATGCTCCATGCGGAGACTCTTTAAAAGGGCTGTCGCCCAGCGCTGCTGCGTCTAACTGCCCCCAACATGGGGACAGTTGCCTGGGGGTGCCAGAGGCAGCTGCCCCTAACAGCCCCCGAGTTCCCCCACCGACCACCTTGAACCTCCAGCAGCAGCCCAGGTAAGCCTCCCAGGAAAGTGTCTTTGATTGCAACCTCTTAACCATGTCTACCCAGAAGTAAGCCCCATTGTTTTAAATGGGGCTTACTCCCAGGTAAGTGTCTTTGGTTGCAGCCTCCTAACCATGTCTACCCAGAAGTAAGCCCCATTCTGTTAAATGGGGCTTACTCCCGGTAAAGTATCTTTAGGATTGCAGCCTTAGTAGACCTCACAGGATCATGCACATTGAACACATGTTTTGAATTCTATTCCAGTGTTTTGTCATTATTTTTACATATGAAAATTTTGGGGGTTGTGGAACCAATAGTCTGAGTTTCCATTGTTTCCTATGGGAAAATCCGTTTCACTTAAAGAGCATGCCTCCGGAACGAATTAAGCTCTTTATGTGAGGCACCACTGTATTTTGAAATCCCATTTAATTCAAGGGGGATGAAAGATTAAATATGGAATGGAAGACATATATAGTTTAACAGCTGAGTGGCATAGCTGGAAGGGGTGTCCTGACCCTTCCCTTGATTGGGGTCTGCCTGGAATCCGTCTCTGATGGTCCTGCTCGGAATTTGATTCAAGCCCAATCTGGGTGTCTGCAAATGGTGTGGCAGAGAAAGCATCTATTTTTAGGCAGAGAGAACAGTTCATGGTTACCATTTAAAAAGGAGAGCAAATCTTAAAACAAAATGCCACCGGAGAAGGGAGGAAAGAGAAAGACCTTCACCTTTCTGCGCTGGCGCAAAGGAAACGGAATGACAGCGTTTTTAAGAACCCTGTTTTGCCGCAAAGTTCACCCGTCTGTCGTTCCTCCAACTGGCAGCTGCCATCAAGCAAATTAGAGAGCCTGGTGTTGTTACTATAGTAATCAATGCAACAGACACAACGGAAAATTGGGCCGCTTTGGATAGACGTCCCTGGCGGAAAATCAGCACCCATTTGATATAATCTGGGCCACTTAAGCTGCAATGCAAAAAGACACTTTCCTGGGAGTAAGACCCACTGAACACAATGGGGCTTACTTTTGAGTAGACATGGTTAGGATTGTGCTATTAGTCCTATTTGTTACCAAGAGGCTGGTCTCCCTTGGTTGGGGTGGGTGGCAGTCCCCGCACTACCCATCCACCTGCCCGCCCACCTGCCCACCCTTCCTATCTATCTATCTATCTATCTATCTATCTATCTATCTATCTATCTATCTATCTATCTATCTATCTATCTATCTATCTATCTATCTATCTATCTATCTATCTATCTATCTATCTATCTATCTGTCTGTCTGTCTGTCTGTCTGTCTGTCTGTCTGTCCATCCCTTCCATGTCTGTCTGTCCCTTCCATGTATGTCTGTCTGTCTGTCTGTCTGTCTGTCTATGTATCTATCTATCCATCCATCCATCTTGAATAGTGAATAAGCATTGAAGTGAAAGCTAAAATTATATCCAAAATTAATGGCAGTTGAGATAAAAGGCAGAAGGAAGCTGTTGCTCTAGCCTTGGGGTCTCCAAACCCTGGCCTGGGAGCCAGATGCAGCCCATGGCAAGCCTTTAACTCACCCATGGTGAGCCTCTGGTCCTCTAAAACCCAGTTGATTGAACATAACTAATTTTTGTTAGTTCCCTGCTAACCGAGCATTCAAGTGGGTGTCCCTCTTTTATTTAGCAGGGGGAGAGTAACTGGCCCTCCACACCCCAGCAGTGTCTGTTCAAGCGGCTTCTGCTGGTGTTCTTCTTTGCATTTTAGATTGTGAGCCCTTTTGGGACAGCGACCCATTAGCTATTAATTAGCTATTATTATTTTTCCATTTTCTTTGTAAACCGCTTTGTGAACTTGTTAGTTGAAAAGCGGTATATAAATACTGTAGCTAGATAGACAGATTATTGTACGGGAGACTGAAACCTGATAAAGCCATCACAGGACAACAGAGCCAGGAGGTGTCACTATTTGCAGCTTGGCTGACCTTGATCTCCTCCTGCTGGAAGCTTGGAAGACATTCCCTGAGGCCAGACGTGATGACCGCACGGTGAAAAGGATTCCATCCAGAAAGAGCTGCACGTAAAACAATTAACTACCTCACAGGGTTGTTGTGCGGACATGTAAACGATGTAAACCACCTTGCTAGCCTGGGAAAGGCAGGGTAAATACATAAATAAGTAAATAAGTAAGTAAGTAAGTAAGTAAGTAAGTAAGTAAGTAAGTAAGTAAGTAAATAAATAAATAAATAAATAAATAAATAAATAAATAACATCGAGCATTGCTTCATAACGCACCATTTCTGGGCGCAACTCACCCTGCTCTGTGTTCCCATGGTGCTGTGGACTAACTGTTCCCATGCAATGGACTAAAGGCGCAATCTAGAGTAACTACGGGGAGTCCTTGCTCCGGTGTAAGAACAACTTACTCTGGATTCCAATATAAATTTCCCATAGGTTTTCACTAGGTGGTGCAGTAACTACGGGTGCACGTAACATCTCTTAGGTGCTCCCATAGTTACTCTGGATTGTAGGGTAATTCCCCCATGAGTGGCGCAAAAGTGCCTTATAACACTTTTGCGATACCCACATGCCAGCATGGAACTTGTGCCAGGAGATTTATGCCAGCCTAACTGGGAGGGAGGATAGGATTGCCGATTTAAGACAGGGAACTTTTTTTGTTGGGATCTTGGTTGGTGGGGAAAGGTTTGATTGCTTCCTCCCTATATGTCATGGTCTCTGTACCAATCGTGAACTCCTGTGGCTGTTATTTAAGTGAAGGGCGAAAAACACGCAGACCCTACAATCCAGAATAACTACGGGAGCACGTAAGAGACATTCACGTTGATGTAGTTACAGCACCACCTAGTAAAAACCTATGGCAAATTCATATTGCAATCCAGAGTAAATTGTTCTTATGTCGGAGCAAGGACTCCCCGTAGTTACTCTGGATTGTGCCCAAATTCTCTCTTTCCAATGATGCAGGTGGTGCCTTTATTAAAACTTTTGTGGAACTTAGGGTTAAATAATAAAATCAATCGTTAGATCATTCAATCATTAGAACTTGAGCATCATTACACCAGTCAATCAATAGATCTTGAGAATCCATATATACACTATGGGGGCCAAACTACATGTCACAAAAGATACCCCGGTCAGATCTTCTGACTTCTCGCTTTAAAATGTAACGGCAGAGCTGAGCTGTTGGCAGAACCCCGTTTTCTCATTTTTCACCCCCACCACCAAGCTGTTGTTAACACTGCTGGGTAGAAAATGTCTGCAAAACTGGCATCAGCTGTGAAGCTGAATTCAAAAAGTGGTGCATGTGAAAATGCTGAAACACAATATAAAATAATACCAGTCCATCGTTTTTTGTTATTGACACCCAACAATATTGAAATATACAGCACAAAGCTTCAGTATTTGGAAGCTTCACTGAAGAAATGAAGGCAAATGTATTCTTGGAGCTTTTGTATTAAAAAAAGTTATGACACATCCAAGTTAATCTCCATATTGCTGAGAGAATCAGTTTATTTGAGTAGTATTAGACTGTCTTTCATGTTTGTTTTGTGTTTTAAATACGACCGGAGGGAAAGCAATGATGGATCTACAGATGTGTGTCTGGGAACCTAGTATAAGCCTGCAAAAAAAAAATCACATTGCATTTTAAAAATGTTTTGCAATATATGGAACGTTATATTTAATATATAAGAATAATTAATCAAGTAGCATCAGTCTTCATGGCATTTTATAGAGGAAGTTTTTTGCTGCAAGGAAAACGCCACACTATGAAACTGAGCCACACTGTGCATTTATTCATGGTTAGGCAACTGGGGTGCAATCCTAACCATATGAACGCAAAAGTAAGCCCAATGGGTCTTACATGTTCAATGGGTCCAATGTTCAATGGATCTTACTCCCAAGAAAGTGTCTTTAGACACTCCCAAGAACGGGGCTTACTCCCAAGAAAGTGCAGCCAAAGGCTGCAATCCTAAAGACACTTTCCTGGGAGTAAGACCCATTGGACACAATGGGGCTTACTTTTGAGTAGACATGGTTAGGATTGTGCTCTTTGGCACTTTCCTGGGAGTAACACCTATTGAACACAATGGGGCTTACTTTTGATTAGACATGGTTAGGATTGTCAGGAGGAACATCATGCCAGCAATGCGGTCCGGATCCAATAAATGCAAGCCCCCTGAAAAAACATACACTGAAGAATGAGGTTCCCTTCATCCAAAGGGACACATGTATGGAGCCCTATCAGGGCTGGGGAGGAACAGTGTGGTAAGTTTGGTACACTCTGCTATGTGCTTAAATACAATAACCCCCCAAATCCAGAGTAACTACGGGGTCAAATCGACCCAATTGGAAGTCTGTGTTGTGTTTTTTACTGGAATTTATTATTTTTACTTGACAAGACTTTCTGACTTTATTTACTGCTAATTAGATAGTTACAAATCCAAAAGCATGAAAGTTTTGAATTTACAGGTTTTATGTATTCAAAATTTTTCTGTATTGTGTAATTCGAATTTCAATTCAAGTTCCCAGGCCGGGTCCATTGGAACCGATTCAGATTTCAATTCAAGTTCCCAGGACAGGTCCATTAGACCCATTCAATATTTTCAATATTTTGCTAGCTAAAATTATAATTAAAATTCATAACTTCACAATATTTAGTATAAAATAATTGTACTACTACCTCTACAATAATAATACGTCTAATAATTGTTATACGGGTCAAATTGACCCGTGCGGTCATGCGTGTTTAAAAAAAATGGGATCCTAAGGGCTAGTGAAAACCTATGGGAAATTCATATTGGAATCCAGAGTAAGTTGTTCTTACACCGGAACAAAGACTCCTCGTAGTTACTCTGGATTTTGCCCTACGTTTGATAAATAAAGTGCAATAAGAAAGAAATCATAAATATGAGAAACCAGAGTTTATGCAAAGACAATGATTGTGAATATAGGAAAATTGGATTTTATTTGATAGGTTACTGGCCAGATTGTTTTCACCTAATCCTTTCCTAAGGAAAGAGGAAAAGGCTGTGAGGATGTAAAATTCTGTGCCCAAACTAATAAAATGCAGGCAAACACAACTAGGGGTACAATCCAGAGTAACTACGGGGAGTCCTTGCTCCGGTGTAAGAACAATTTATTCTGGATTGCAATATGAATTTCCCATAGGTTTTCACTAGGTGGTGCAATAACTACGGGTGCACGTAATGTCTCTTATGTGCTCCCGTAGTTACTCTGGATTGTATGGTAAGTGGAAATACAGCATCAGGCTGCGGAAGAATTTCAGCATTTTGTCCTTCATTTTCTTTCTCGGCTGAATTGAAAGCCTCAGCAATTGACCAGCAGTTTGGAAAAGAGGCATTTCAAGTGATCCTCTATTGTCATGAGACAAAAAGGGTCAAACAAATAACAGATGCTTATTAATTTATTGAAAGATCAAGGATCGGGTTCTGCAGCTTCATCTCCGTCCACAACAATAAAAAAAGCATGTTTAGAAATAAGTTGTCCTGTAGAGGCATAGCTAGAGGAGTACAAAGTACTAAGTTCACAGGGAAGCATATCATGGATGCAATCCCAAACACACTTTCCTGGGAGTAAGACCCATTGAACACAATGGACTGACTTCTGAGTCGACATGGTTAGGATTATGCTGCATGTCATGCAAGCAGCACCTCTCGTTCCCTTTTGAGCCATTTTGGGCAGTAAGTGTTAAATGGACAGGGCAATCCTAACCATGTCTACTCAAAAGCAAGTCCCATTGTGTTCAATGGTCTTACTCCCAGAACAATGTCTTTAAGATTGCAGCCAGAGGCGACCACCTGGAATGCTGCAGTGAAGCTCCCTGCAAAACAGTGCTTTGCACCCCCTCTTGCTATGCCACTCCATGGAAATGCATTTGTTGCTTGGCAAAATTGCACAATAAAAGTATTATAAGAATTTAAAATATACCAATAGAAGTCTGTCTGGCATAATATATGCTTTACGGTCAAGATACAAGTTAATTATTGCAGCTCTGTCTTCTTAGAACTTTAGTGGATATGCAAATCTATTCACACTTAAGAACATCAGAAGGATCCTGCAGGATCAGGGCCCATCCAGTCCAATGTCTTGTACTCAGGGAGACTTCAAGACAAACAAGATATATACAAAGATACATACATACTTCTAAAATTTAGAGGGTACACATATCATGGCTTGGACTTCCTCCATCAATCTGTCCACTGCCCTTTTAAAAGTATCTAAGCCAGGTGCATCTCAACATCCTGTTACATGGGAGTAAGTGCTATTGAACACAGTTGGACTTAATTCTGAGAAAGCATGCCCCTTTAATGCTATCCAGTTTAGGTTGATATAATTTAACGTATTGTGGCTAGACACATCTTGTAAATGTGGGGATCAAGGAATCAGGTGAGAGTCTGGGCTTTGCAGTTGTAAGATGGAGCATCAGGTGTGTTCTCAACCTTCTCTAACCATGACCGATCATTCTTCACAGATAATGTCCATACCAGAATTTGTCCATACAAGCATCCCATACAAGCATGTCCATACAAGCATCCCAGCCAGCTCACAGACTGTGTGTTTTTCCATTTCCTACAGATTTATTTATGTATTCTAATAATTGTTCATAACTATTGCCCCCTAGTCTTGAGGATAACAAGGGTAAGTTTTGCTGCTAAAGGAGCCTCTGGAGAAGACTGGGAAGCTCTAACTGTTGTTATGGGAAGTTCTGACACAACAGTGATATAAGAAGATTAATTAATAATAATTAGTAAGCATTTAGAAAACAATAGGTCTTATTATTTCACTATTGGCTGGAGCCAGAGAACTTCGGCTTAGCAAGTAAAGCATGAATTGCAATACTTTGTGTTGTTTCATCTGCAGAATAGTAGTTAGATGGACATCTTGGCACCACACAAATTAGCCCTTGCATCTTTCTGCTCCAGCGGAAACCAGACACTCCAGCTTGGACTTCCTTTCTGGAGACTCCAGGCCAATCAAAGTTATTCTAGGATCATGTCATTGACCTAACAAACAAGCCTGGCCCAAGACCTCCTGATACCTGAGCCCCCCAACTAACCCATTGCCTAAGGCGGCTGTTTCAGCTGGCCTCATGAATGGGCCGATTCTATTAAGAAGGAATTGAGTTGGTCAATGAGTGGAGTAGAGAAATAGCCAGTGAAGAAGGGATGAGTGTCTTGCCCCCTATTGCTTATCTGCTTCATATTCTCTCTCCCAAATCTCTCTTGCTTTGAAAAAACAGCACTGGGACATGTTTGCTTGATTTACTACATATTTATAACCTGCCTTTGTGTCCACAAATGGGTCCTTGGAGGAGCTAACAACATCTGTTCATAGGAGATGCCATCACCAGGTTACTAGCTGGGATTGGCTATTGAGTATTTTTGCTAGTTTGAAATATGTGTGTTGAAATATGTGCCTTGGCTGCCAGTTTGCATTTGCCCACAAATGTTGGTTGTTACCTAGAAATGCTGGGAAACATGCTTAGTGGCAGCCATATGTCAAATGAGACTTTCATCCTCCAAAGATGCCAGGGTGACTATTTTTTTCTCTTTTTTAGGCTTGTGTCCTGGAAAAAAATAGAATCAGAGAATCCTAGAGTTGGAAGGGACCTAGTAGGTCATCTAGTCCAACCCCCTGCTTGCAGCAAGAAATCCCCCAAGAGCATCCCCGACAGGTACTCGTCGAGCCTCTACTTAAAGATCCCTAGTGAGGGAGAATCCACCACCTCCCTTGGCAATCTGTTCCACTGCCGAACTGCCCTCACTATCAGGAATTTTTTCCAGATATCCAACTGGAATCTTCTTTCTTGCAGTTTGTCCCCATTGGTTCTAGTTCTGCTTTCAGAAGCAGCTATGAACAAATGAGCCCCTTCCTCCCTATGACAGCCCTTCAGGTATCTGAAGAGGGCAATCATGTCTCCCCTCAGCCTCCTCTTCTCCAGGCTGAACATCCCAAGTTCCCCCAACCTTTCCTCGTAGGGCTTCCCTTCCATCCCACTGATCCTTCTTGTTGCTCTCCTTTTTATTGTTCTCCTTTTTCTTGTGAGCAGGCATCATGTAGCCTTCTTGTATTATATGTACTAAATTATATATACAACCAGGTGATGGTCAAGTTGATGCTATTCCCCCCAACAGGCCAGGCAATGTGGGGAACCAACATGGGGTCATCTAGATCAATATCTGTTGCTTCAGACTTGGTTCAGAGCAGCTTGTCTCTCTGAGTAACCAGGCTGGCCTGGCCTGCTTCCTTCCTTCCTCATCCTCGATTGTGAGAACTCAACCAAGGTCCTTTGTCTTTCCCCATTCTCTGAACTGTCTGTTGGCCTCTGTTCTCTCTCTCCAGCACTGTTACCTCTCCCAAACATCTTTGGTGGCATTGCTAGGGATATAGGTGCATAGGGCTATAGGTGGGGGGTGCAAACTAGGGATATAGGTGTGTAGGGCTATAGGTGGGAGGTGCAAGCTAGGGATATAGGCGTATAGGGTTATAGGTGGGGGTGCAAGCTAGGGATATAGGTGTGTAGGGCTATAGATGGGGGTGCAAGCTAGGGATATAGGTGTATAGGGTTATAGGTGGGGGTGCAAGCTAGGGATATAGGTGTATAGGGCTATAGGTGGGGGGTGCAAGCTAGGGATATAGGTGTGTAGGGCTATAGATGGGGGTGCAAGCTAGGGATATAGGTGTATAGGGCTATAGGTGGGGGTGCACATGGAGGTTTGTAAAATTTGTGAAACTGCCATTTTTAGAAATAATACCATCATGTTGTAGATCATTCGATGCAAACTTTCCTGCAGAATTCAGTGCAACAAACTGTGTTGAAATATTTCTAGCCTGTAAAAAGGTAAAACCAAAAAATCGGTGCGACAAGGGTTGCAGTCCTAAATACACTTTCCTGGGAGTAAGACCCATTGAACACGATGGGGTTTACTTTTAAGTAGAGTTGGTTAGGATTGTGCTGTGCGGGAGTGAAGCACTGCCACATCCACCACCTGGCTTCCGTGTTCCAAGAGGACTAGTTAAAGAAGTTAGTCTGGCATGTTTACTCCAGAGGGGAGATGGTTAAGATTGCTGAAGATAACTCTCCATAAATATCTGAGGGGCCATCTGATGGAAGATGGAGTAGACTGCTCCAGGTTGCTCCAGCGGGAAGGATCAGGAAATATGGGTTTAAATTACAACAAGGGAGATGTTGGTGTTGATTAAACTATAGGAAGAACTGGATGGTACAAAGTGTTTGGTAATGGAACAGATGTTGGTGTCTATCATTGGAGCTCTTTAAGTAGAAGTTGCTGAGTCAGGGATATCATAGCTGTGGACAGCCTACTTTGGCATGGATAGACTCAATTATCTAGTAGGTCCTTTCAAAGTTTAGAACTCTAGAGTTGCAATCCTAAAGACACTTTCCTGGGAGTAAGACCCGTTGAACATAACAGGGCTTACTTTTGAGTAGATATGGTTAGGATTGCGCTCATGCCTCCTTTGGATTCAGTCCACCTGTCAATACACCCATCAGTGACCTGATTCTTGCTCCTGCTTTGATTCTTCCTCTTTGGACTCCTGCTATGGTCTGGCACAGCCACAGAAATTTGAGCAATACCTATTTCAGTCCAAAGAAGTAGGAGGGGATTGAGAAAAGGTTGCGGGGTAGAGAAACACTAATTTTTTAACAATAGAAGTGACACAGTTGTGATGCCGTTTTGGCTGAACAATAGACGGACGGTGTGGTTTAATTGCATGGTCTTTCCGGAGATGACGCAGCCATGGAATCACCACAAATTACCACCTTATGACTGGTGTGTCACATACAGTTACTGTGGAGCTTTGGTGAAATAACATGAATCTGCGTAGCATTAAGTAGGCAATTAACTTGTTCTGTATGTATTGTTTGTTATTTATGAGTTGGTGTTTGTATGTACGCAGCCGTTGGCAAAGCCAAATTCCGGGTACGGAGATCATACTTGGCCAATAAACAAATCTATCTATCTATCTATCTATCTATCTATCTATCTATCTATCTATCTATCTATCTATCTATCTGTCTGTCTGTCTGTCTGTCTGTCTGTCTGTCTGTCTAATCTATTTATTTATTTATTTATTTATTTATTTATTTATTTATATCCCACCTTTCCTCTCCTACAATAGGGAGCCCAAGGCGGCTAACAACAGGATAAAACACCATTAAAATCGAATTATAAATATAAATTAAAACATAACTGAAAACAATTAAAATACAATTAAATTTAAAAAGCTCAAACAATAAAAACAGACTAAAAACATCGTTAAAAACAGTAAAAATAAAATGATAAAACAATAAAACTGCCCCCCAACTGATGCCCCATTTAAAATGCTTTTTTAAAATAAAATCAATCAATCAATCAATCAATCAATCAATCAATCTATCTATCTATCTATCTATCTATCTTACTTACTTACTTACTTACTTACTTACTTACTTACTTACGTACTTCTTGGGCTTATTTTTTTTTGGGGGGGGGGGATTGAGAGAAACAATACCCAGATGAGTTCTTCACAAGAGTGACACACAGAAGGCTAGAGAGAAAGCACAACAGAACATTAAAATAACTCTATCAAGGACAAACTAAAGTCAAGGATAAACTATAAGATTTATCAAGGATAAGCTGACACTGCTAGAGTTTTCAGCCTAGTCTCAAGGATGTCCTCTCCAGAAAGGGTTTCCAGGTCTAGGATGCTCAGAGTCCAATGGCTGGTGTATGATGTGGGGTGGAAGCATTCTGGGGGAAAAATGTTAGCTGCCACAAAATGGGTGGCTTCTAGTACAGGCCATAATTTTTTTTAATCCAGAGTGCCCCTTAAAGCAGTGCCTTATGATGATTTAATTTTGGATGAACAAATGCATCTGCTAGTCCAAAGGAATCCCAAAAAATTTACACCAGAGCCCAAATTCTAACTCAGAGCCCAGTCTAACTCTTAATAGTGCACAACCAGTCACATATCACCACACCACGCCAAATTTTGCCCCTATCAAATCACTTCAATCCCACCTTTTAGGTACAAGTCAATAATATCAAATTGGGCATATGCGCCCTTGGCATGAGACATCTTGTGCCACGTAAACCTTTGGGTCCCAACAAGCATCACACAAGCAAATGCTCCCTTTGCCTGGAATGACTTCAAGGGGGACAGGGACAGGCCACTTGCATGGTGCATTCAAGCACCTGCAAAACTTAGTGCTTTGACCCCCTTCTAGCTATGCCACTGCAGAGTGGATGGGATGCACATTTATCTCCCAGCTTGCACAGATGTGAGCTGTGGTGGCTCAGTGCTTAAAGACGCTCTCCTTGTCGACCCTGAAGAAGGGAAGCTTGTTGATTTGAGACCTGAGTACCACATGATGGAGTGACCTCCCATTACTCGTTCAGCTCCTGCCAACCTAGTAGTTCAAAAGCACGTAAATGCAAGTAAATATATAGGTACCACTTTAGTGTGAAGGTAAAAGCATTCCATGTGTCTTTGGCGTTGGCGTATCGACCACATGGCCATATAGACATCTTTGGACAGTGCTGGCTCTTCAGACTTGTAATGGGGATGAGCACCACCCTTAGATTTGGTCACAACTAGCAGGGCAAATGTGGAGCACATCTTTAATTTTGCACAGAATAAACACATGGATGGGATATACAAAGGTGTTGTTCTGAGCAGTCCTAAACTGGGACTGGACTCTATGAATCATGTTTGGAGAGCAGAGGCAAACCTTTTCCAGGAGCCACATGAATAATGCTCTGAGCGTCAAGGCAAAGAACGAGCCTTTTTCGTTCTTTCTGTTTGTTCCCCCATTGGTATATTTTCCAGTTGGCAGCTCATCATACATCTGCCGGCAATCCCCAGTGCACCTTTCACTTCCAATATCAAACCTCTTCCAAGGCTTTTCATGTACCACGATAGCAAAGGGTAATGAGAACAACTGGGAGAACATGGTGCTAGCTCAAGGCTGAATGCAGCTGGGCTTGCCAGAGCGGAGCCTCCGCTGCACCTCCTGGGCCACGGGACCTGGTGAAGAAGGCACCCGTTTTAGCATCCTAACGTACAGAAAAATAGGCAATGGTCTGGAATGGGTAAGGAAGATTAAAGAGCAGAGAGAGATAATAAAAAGGGCTGCCTGGGGCAGGCCATTTATAGCAGAGAGAGAGAGAGAGAGAGAGAGAGAGAGAGAGAGAGAGAGAGATCACTGGCAAGGTTTTTCAAGAATATAAAGTCTGGAAAGGAAGGGGGCATCATAAAAGGGATAGGGAAAAATGAAAGATGCTACAGGTATCCCTTGTTATCCACTTGAGTTCCATTCCAGAACCTCCCATGGATATAAAAATCCATATATAAACAATGGAAAACTCCCATTTGAGGTTTCTTGCTCCTCTGTTGTGTCAAATGGAATAAGGTAGTGCCTCAATACCTGCAGGAGTTTGATTCTGGGACTGGAAAATGGAATGATTGCTTATATGATTCTCTACAACAGTAGAAAAGCAGTTTCTTAAACTGTGATTTGTAGTGGCCATTTGTGCTGAGTCAAATATGTATGTATAAAAATCTGTACATAACAAGGTTGGGACAGTATAGTGATTGACAGCCCCATCCTATGTGTGTGTACTCAGGAGCAAATGCCATTGTCTACAATGGGGTTTACTCCCAGGAAAGTGTGCATAGAATTGCAGCCTCGAAGGCTTAAGAACCCAAAACTATGAATTTCTACTCTGAAGTAAATCCCATTGTAACTAGTGAGATTTACTCAAATGTGGATACAAACATAGCCTAAGTGGAACAGGTCCTTGCACCGCAGTGCAGCTCTCTCCAAGACTAACTGCTCAACCCCCTCTAGATATGCCAATCTCAGAATTTGGTACAGTCCAAACTTTGCAGGGTGACCATATGACCATATTTTTCTGGATTTGTCCTCTTTTTTAGCAAACTGGTATAGGGTGCAAAATCAGTAGGGCTTCAATCCCTATTGTAAGTATTGAAAGTAAGTCCCATTGAAATTCATCAGACATGTTTCTGAGTTGACGGGCATAGGATTATGCTATAGGGCTGCATCCTAAAGACACTTTTTTGGGAGTAAGACCCACTGAACACAATGGGGCTTACTTTTGAGTAGACATAGTTAGGACTGTGCTGTTAATCTGCATGATCAGTGCTTTGAAATAAAAAGGGATTCTTTCCCTAAAGGCCAAGCTGGTTATGGGTTCATTATTCCTTGGCTAGTTTTTTAGTTCCTGGCTCTCATTTGCTGGAGAGTAAGACATGGAGGTAGAAGTTGGTGTTGATTCCCATTGGCTTTCATTTATTCATAACCATGTAATAGTGAAACCCTGGTGAAACGAGGGGGATAGTTGTAGACTCTCCAACCAGGACTGGGTGTCGGTGGTGCAAGCGGTAAAGATGCTGTGTCTGTTAACCAGCAGGCCAGGGTTCAAGACCCGGGTCGGCCCCACAAGACAGGGTGAGCTCCTGTCCTTAGCCCAGCTCTGCGACGCCTGCTGGATCCAATCGTATTGGCTCTGCCGTTCTATTAGACTAATTCAGTGGCGTGGAGAGGGGGGATTTGCTGCTTGGGGAACAGCCTATCCTCCATAACAATCCAACCCAGGCTTTTGTGCTTTGCATGCAGCGTATGCAGCGCCGAGCACAATACCATAGTCTTTCAAGACTGACGGAGGCCTGCTCCAACTAGGAGGAGTAGTCGGGGGACTTGTAGAGGGAGACTTTATAATGGGAAAGAAGCATGCTGTGGTGACACACTGGAAAGTCCAAATCCCAGAATGTATGAATAAATGGTAAACTGGTAAACTGGGCTTTACACTGGTAAACTGGGCTTATATTGGAGGGCTGTGTTAGGAAGGCAGCAGCCAGCTGCTGTGCCAGCACATATTGGCAAAACCGTGCCAGCACATATTGGCAAAAATTCCTGCAGTCTTTCAAACAGCAGTTGCCTTAGGCTGCAATCCTAAAGACACTTTCCTGGGAGTAAGACCCACTGAACAAAATGGGGCTTACTTTTGAGTAGACATGGTTAGAATTGTGCTCTTAGTGATGAAGTTGAGCTGTGAGTCCACTTTACTCCTGCAAGCGATCAACTGTGTGCTGGATTTTTGGAACAGAATTATACTGATTTCTTCTGAGATAAACCTTTACATATCGTTTAAACAAGGTTTACTTATGGGTCGCAAGGGATCCATCCCAGAAATAATTCTGACCCATCTGCTCTGTGGAGCTGAAATGGTCCCAGGGATCCTTCGCTGGCAGGGCATGTGTTCTGTCCTGGAATTCTGGGCTCTCCATCACGGGACATTCATGAAGTGCACAATCCAGAGTGAGGGCAGTGAGGAGAGCCCTAGCTGGGCTGCCCCAACTATTCTGAATCCAGAGCAGAATGTTATGCTGCATCCAGAGAGTCAGGAAGCCTGGGCTGCCCTAACTGCTCCAGAGCATGCTAAGCAGGCACCAAGTCAGTGGCACCTGGGGAGGGCTGGCCCCACAGAGGCGTGGACCTCCTCCTCTCCAAGGAGGAGCCAGTGGTTCCTCCTTGGAGAGGAGGAAGTCTCCTCGGAAGCCGATGGGCTTCAGAGGACACTGTGCACGTGCCAAGGTTGGCGCATGCGCAGTGCTTCTTCTGAAGCCCATCGGCTTCAGAAGGCACACTGCACACGCGCCAACCTTGGCACATGTGCAGTGTCCTCTGTGGGGCCATTTGGCCTTGCTAGGGAAGCGGAGCAGCTGAGCCACTCTGCCTCTCTAGCGAGGCCAAATAGCCCCACAGAGGCACGGACCTCCTACTCTCCAAGGAGGAAGTCTCCTCTGAAGCCGAATTTTTTTTTGTCAACACTGCCATTCTTAATCTGCTTTATCATGGACCGCTATGGGTCTACTCATTACTATACCTGCTCCTGAGGTTGTAAATGGTGGGCTCCAGCAGGTTCGCACCTACTCTGTAGAACCGGTTGTTAACAAGAGATGGGACATATAAAGTTTAAAAATAGCCATTTAACAGTGGCTGCCAGAAGGGCATAGAATCGGTTGTTAATTTCTTTGAATCCTGGAAAGAGGCTCCGGATACATCTATATGCCAATAAAGGTTCTGTCTGTCTGTCTGTCTGTCTGTCTGGGTATAGAGTCACTGCTCTGCCCTAGGCAATGCTAAACATGCCCTCAACGTGCCTCTCCTGAACTGCCTAGGCTGCCCCAGCTAGGGCAACCCAGGTCCACCTGTCCAGTGCACTTACTCTGGATTGTGTCCATTTGCTGCTCTGTAATGGGATTGCATAAACCGCCACTGGCAGCTGGCCACTTTGCAAGGCAGGCCAGCCCTGCCTGATGGTTATCAAAACAAAGCTCCTGAAAATTTCTCCCAACGAGACAAAACGAGCTCGCTTCCTCCAACAGGCATGACAGCCAAAATTGCTTTCTTTCAACCTCTTCTTGAATGGCTCGGCAGCTCCCTGATCGACCGCAATGAAGCCGCGTGTCATAAGCGACCCCCATTTTCCTTCCCCAACAAACATAATCACTGTGATTTTTTCCCGAGCCGTTTTTCCTCCTTGTGTTACGTGTTCTTTTTCATTACGGTAGAGCTTGGTGAATATTTGCAGAATTCATCAGCTGAAGAAAAGGAGTAATAAAAAATACCCTTCAAAAAGTGGTGACATCTTTCACAACATATTATATATTAAATACACAAACGGTTTCGACTGATCGTCGTCAGGCTTTCCCTGCGCAGACAAAGGAAGGCTTCCCAAATGATGTGCAGATAGAAAGATGGAGAGATTTCACTGGAAATTTTAAAATATTTTTAAGGAAAAAAACTAATATATTGCCTAATTTTAACAAGCATCGCTAAATGGTGTTTCTGTAAAACATTTTAGTATCATCATGGGAAGAAAGAAAATGATGGATGGGTATACTGGGAGTCTGCACTACGACACAAAGCTTTATTGTAAGAAACTGTGTTGTTTGCTGGCTTCCATTTTTTCCTATAGGAAAATGGGGATTTTCCTGCAGTGTGCCACACCGCATTGGTATGCCTTGAATGGTCTGCAGGTGTGCCATGGGAGTTTGGTATCATTTATCTTTATTAGTTAGATTACTGGAGGATGTCTCCTCTGAACAGCAGCATGATGTGCCTATACACCGATCTAAGACGTTGCCCACTTTAGCTCCTTCTCAGTGTGCCGTGACATTACAAAGGTTGAAAATATAGGCTTTGATTAGACCATTGGTTCACAACCTGTGGTCTACGGTGGTCCACAAGACCCTTAGAAATAGTCCGTAGTGGTCCACAGGTGGTCCACGAGACCTTGAGAAATGAAAATAGGGAAATGGTCGCATTTAAGGTACAATCCTGACTTCGGCTAGAGAGAATGTCCCAGCTAAGCTGACCTAATTGGCCATATCCTGAGATGACAGGCTAAATCCAGGAGTCTAGTAGGCCTCCAGGCTGATACTTAGGCCAAATCCATAGGGCTTGGAGGCCTCTAGTCTGGTCTAACTGCAGCAGTTAGACCAGACTAGAGGTCTAACTCTAGCACAAGGGCAGCTCACAGGGCTGGTGAAGTTGTGCCATATCCTGAGGTTGAGAGGCTGGAGTAGTAATTAAGCCTAAAAAGAAAACTTTTTATTTATCTTCCATCTTTTACTCTGGTTTATCATGGGCCCCGTGGGTCTACTCAGATTCATTCCTGTTCCTGAAGTGGCCTCACTCTGAGAAGCTATGAAGGGGCATGTCTGCCCCGGAAATAGACTCCGAGTATGGCCTAACTGCAGTGTTCCAAGCCATGCCCCAACCTATGCTAGTCTTGCTAGGTCAGCTCAGATTGTCTTGGGCCAGCCTAAGTAGAATTATGCCAGCCCAAGGCTTCTCTGATATAGGTAGGCTGGCGTATCTTGGAATTAAGCCAGGTTCTTGCCAAGTGAACGCTCCCCCACAGACCACAGAGATAACAGATATCCCAAAACCAGCACTGAAGTGCCAGCTGTGGCTTCAAGAAGTCCATTTGGATTGTAATGCATTGGATTTTATTGTTGGTGTTTTTATGGATGTTTTGCAAGCCGGGTCCCTCTGGAAGAAAGGTAGGATATAAATAAAGTTTATTATTTTTATTATTGTCCTCTCTGATGGGACAAAAAGTGGGAGAGCCTTGCTTGGGAGACACTTCTCGATAGACCACCTGAAGCCACAACCAGCAACAAAGATTCTGTTAGCAGCGGCAAAAAGTATTATAAATATAATAAATCCTTAAAAATCTTCTCCGTTATAAATTTAATTATATTTTTTTGTAATTTAATTGTATTTCAGGGTGTTCTGTAATGATTCCAGTTTTTGCTTCTGTGGTCTTTGGGCTTTAGAAGGTTGGGAACTTTAGGCTTTAGAAGGTTGCTAAAGGTCCATTCTGACTGATGGTGGAGAAGGCAACATTTTACATTCTCCATATTTACAATTTCCATATTTATAAGATGGAAATGTTAACGCTAAAGATGGTTGACTAAGAAGAGCCCAATCCTGTACATGTCTACTCTGAAGTAAGTCCCATTACAGTCAATTCGGGCTAGAAAAGCATGGATAGAATCGCAGCCTGAGTGTGAGATCATAAGACAACCAAAAGCCCATTCTAGCCAATTTTCCTGTTTCTACAGTAGCCGTCCAAATATTGTATTTACTCAGATGTAATGCACCCTCAAATCCAATGCACACTGTACTTACAATCAATGTACCACATTCTCTCAAATCAAATCTAATGTGCACTTTGATTTTGGAGACTAAGGCTGCAATCCTAAAGACACTTTCCTGGGAGTAAGTCTCATTGAACACAGTGGGGCTTACTTTTGAGTAGACATGGTTAGGATTGTGCTGTACATTTGGCTGGAAAGGGGGATTTGAGTAAATACAGTATTTCCAAGGAGGCCCAGATACTGGGCAAGAAGATTTTTCATTGTTATTCCCGGTGGTGTAACAAGAGGGGGTGCAAAGCACTAAGTTTTTGGCATGCACACCATTGCAAGCACACCATTCTTGGTGGAGGGAGCAAAAAAGTGTCAAATGCTACACTACCGACCATCACCACTGTTTTCATTTATGAGCTTTTTAATGTTTTAAATATATACAGAGTTCAAGTTGTTAAAAGCATTGGGGGGCACTTAGTCTGCCTAATGGAAAACAAAAGCCATAAATAACTAACAGCAGAGGGCACATGAAAGAAGAATCCAGGATTAAACTGAATAGAAAGAGAATTGTAGCAGATGATCGCAGAGCCCCCAGGCTGACTTAAGGCAAGAAGGTTGTGCAAACCACCTCCACCCCCTCGCCGGAGTTTGTGTGGTCCTTTTCAATACACAGTCACAACCTCTCTCTTTTGCTCAGACATTTCCTTTTTCTGCTGTTTTTTGGGTGGTGTTTAGGGACAGCGTCGCTTTGATGGCGCTTTGATTCTGTTAGCTGCGGCAAACTGTGTTTTTTTTAATATGATTGCGCACTTCTTTTGAGAGTTTGACTGAAAACAGGCGCATAAATTTAGAAAGAGTTAATATAGAAGTTAATATAATGTAGAGTTAATATAGAAGATTATGGTTGCAATCCTGATCCCCAGTGAGGCCAGCCTAAGCCCCAACATCAGTTCTGTCCTGATCTTGGGCTGTCACAAAAATGCCGTAAGGCACATGTGCGCCACTCCTGGGGGTGGGTTAGGACAGTGCACAGACATACCCTTGCCTCACTATATCACCATGGGTATCGGAAGACCAATGAGTTGTGCCACCCTAGGTTAGGAGGTTGCAACCTAGGGTTGCACCCTAGGTTGCAACCTATGTCTCTGTTCAGTGGCATAGCTAGAGGGGGTGCAAAGCACTACGTTTTGCAATGAGCCTCACCACGGCATGGAAGCAGCCCATCCCTCTAGTCCACCATGCAGAGCAATTCTGGTGATGGGTGCAAACTGGAGGTTTGCCTAGCTCTGACAGGGCCACTTGAACACTGTGGTGAAGCTCCCTGCAAAACACGCTTGAGCTACACCCCAATGCTATTTGATACTGATACAACCCCCCGATGTTGTTTGATACTGAAATTCAGAAAAAAATATGGTACCCTTGTCTTAGGAGGTGGAAAGAGCTTGTCTTCAATTTGCTGTTACCTTTGAATTGATCATGGTTTGGGCTATAGTGTGAGTGCAACACACTCCCCCCTCCCAGCAATTCAATGTTCAGGAGGCTTTGTTTGCCATCTTTTATGGATTTCTTTCTATAGAACAGCCTGTCCTGCCCGGCTTGTCTTTGTCACTTATTGACATCACGGCTCTCTGCTTCTCGGTAACGAAGGCAGATCTGGCTTTAATCACCTCTAGAAAAACAATAGTGGGGGGAATATAAATGGGGAAACATCAAGTGGAATTCAAATCCTCCCCTGATTTGTATTCTCCACTTTGGACATGGAGAGGCCTCGAACAGTGTGGAGAGTGGAAAAATCACAACCCCCCAGAGGTAAGGTTGCCATAATTCTCTTCCACAAAATTGGGACAGGACCTTCTGTCCCATTTGCCAGTATGTGAACACAATCCCCCCAAATCAGGATTGTCTCTGTTTTTCAGGACATATGGCAACCCTACCCAATAGTGCCATAAAATACTTTTATGCCACCATCAGAGAAGGGAGGTATGGATGTATACTAGGCTCAAACGTGGTCAGTACAAGAGGTAAGCCCATCCCGGATAAGATATGTTGGTGTGAAGGCTGGGAGGTGGATGGGATGGTGGAAGAAAGTGTTGGGATGGGGGAAGGGAGGTGATGGGATGAGAGGTGGGCCCCGAAAGAGTGGGAGGAGGGGTCAATATGGTGGTTCAAGTCCTAAATCTAGTCCTGGGCAGCCTGTGGTAGCTCTAGGCTGCTTGAACCTACATCAGTGATTTAGGGTGGCACAGATCTGAGTAGTCCCACTGGGCTACAGATTTATGCAAAGTAAGGGAAAGTTATGCCCCATGACCTGGGCTGAGTTGCTTCCAGCCCAAACCCCGCATTGGACATGGAGCAGGTCAGGTGGCTTCCCTGTGCCATCTTGGGTTACAATTGGGCTGCCCATCACCAGGAATGGCACTGTCTTCATGGGGTGAGTTGATGTGGGGCTTCAAGTGACCCTATCCACACCCATCCAGATTAGATCCAAGCTGTGGACTGACATGATCTAGGAACACATTGATGCTCCTCTTGCAAACTGGAAGGATGAAGCCCAGTTTGAGAGACCCGGAGCCACTTGCCTCATCTTGCTCCTTCCTGATCTTTTCATGCACAGTCTCTGTGGATGAGAGACAGCTGGGTAGCTGCTTCTGTATGCAGCAGGCATCTGCGCTAGACACGGGTAATGTGCAGCCTCTCACAGCAAGCACACAAGACCGCAGGGGACTTGCGCTCAACTCATTACCGGCATCAGCGTTGCCATACTGAATAACGCCTTCCCCGCACTTCATTTGTGGGAAGCAGAGAGTGCGTCAATGCCTCTTGTCCACCTGGACGAAGGACCACAACCTGGACATTATGGGGGAAAACAGCTCTTTTCCTTCCACGCCAGCATCATCAGGCCTTTGAGCAGAGCTGATTCCATCCCCTGCCGCCTTTGCCTTTGCTGTTTGGAATGTCGCATATAGAAGATGAACAACCCCGTACAACTACCCAGTGCCATGTTAGTTGGCTACGATTTTATACTCTGGCTGAATAGCCTTCCTGGCCGCTTGTTGGCACACTCGTTGGCAGTTCGGGCAGATGTGCTGGCCGGCAGCCCTTTTAAAAAGCACCAGGGCTGTGTTCAATGGGGCTTACGCCAATGAAAGTGTCTTTGATTGCAGTCCTAACCATGTCTACCCAGAAGTTAGCCCCATTGTGTTAAATGGGTCTTACTCCTAGGAAAGTGTCTTTGATTGTAGCCTCCTTAACCATGTCTTCCCAGAAGTAAGCCCCATTGTGTTCAATGGGGCTTACTCCCAGCAAAGTGTCTTTAGGATTGCAGCCTAAGTAGACTTCATAGGATCATGCACATTGAATGCATGTTTTGAATTCATTTCCAGTGTTTTGTCATCATTTTTACATCCAGTTAATATTTTTATATGAATATTTTTTTTTGGGTTGTGGAACCAATCGTCTGAGTTTGCATTATTTCCTATGGCAAAATCCGCTTCACGTAAAGAACGTTTCATGTAACAAACATGCCTCTGGAACGAATTAAATTTGTAATGCGAGGTGCCACTGTACTTAGAGCCAGCAATTTAACAATGGTGTCTGGCTGCCGACTGTTGCCATCTGCCAATTCATTCATTCATTCATTCATTCATACATTCATTCATTCATTCATTCAGTCAGTCAGTCTGTCTGTCTGTCCAATTCTTGAGTGTAGTCTGGCTGCCAATTGTTGCTAGTTGTTTGGTTCACACTTTTGGGCTATCCAGGGTGCACCATGAGGAGCAAACTAGCATCACACCCTATCACTTGGATCTACCACTCTTGCATCTACCCCTCAGTGGTCTCAGGGGTCTTCCATGTACCCCTCAGTGTGAGTGTGATGCTCCTTGAGAAAATATTCATCACATTATGTTGGAGTGTCCAATGTCTGATTTTTTCAATATAGACCACTCGGTCCTTGAATGGCTGGTGGACTGGACGTTAACATCTGATTTTTCACAAGTCCATGTATTTGCCATATGCTAAATAATTAAATTCAGGGCAGTGATGATGATGTGTCAGTGGTGTGGCTAAAGGGGGTGCAAGGCATTCAGTTTTGCAGGGATCTCCTGCAGCATGGACCCTTCTGTGCCATTCCAGGTTTTTTTTTTTTTTTTTTTTTGGGGGGGGGGGGGCAGCAAAATGTGATGAGTGCTGAGCTCATTGGAGAAATAAGTACACAGTGGGGTGCAGAAGGGAGAAATAAAACTCCAGTAATCCCATTCATTTCCTTTTGACGCATCTTTTTGGCATAAAAGCAGTAGTTGGCATAATAACCGAAGTTTCCCTTTCAGCTCCACTTCCAGATTGAAATGAAATGTTGACGTTGGGAAAACAAGAGGAAAATTGACTTGCCCGGGTCACACGTGGAGTGTGAAAACGTAGGGATATCTACAAAATAAAGAGGAGGCTCTGCAGAGGCGAATGACGAAGGGGGTTTGGAGTGTGCATCTCTTTGGAGGCTCAGAAGAACTGCATGCATGAAATTGACAGCAATTTGAAATGTGTTTACTTCCCTTTCATTTCAAAATCTGTTACAACAGCCAAGCAGGACCTGCTGTTTTTCCTTTATCCTTTTAAATTATGTTTTTTGTTTTAATGCTCCAATCCTATTGAAGGGAAGCACCGCAGAATGTGTCCCCAAAGGGGCAGTGGCATAGCTGGAAGGGGTGCACAGCATTATGTTATTCAGGGATCCGGATTACTCTCGCCTCTAAATAATTAAGCAAGAAAGAGGAGGAAATGGAAGGTATATCAAGTCCAAATTTATCAGAAATTTATCAGAAAGTGAAAAAGCTGTATTTAGTTTACTTGTATCACATTTTGCTTGTCTTGCAAAACACTCTCAGTCCAAGTTACTCTCAAACCAGGTTTTTACTGCATAAATTTCAATTCCCAGCAGTCTGAGCACGTGGTGACCAGATGACCGGAAAAACCCAGATTTGTCTGGATTTTTAGCCTCCTCTCCAGGTGTCCTACATTTTGGCATCATTGTCCTACATTTTAGCTTCATTTTGAAACTTCGTGACAGTGCATAGTACCCCATCATGCCATATGTTGTTGGATTTGTATTGAAGAGTAGAATCCAATGCAAAAATCAGTTTTGAGATATCTCCTTCCTATCAAAAGGTATGGTCAAAAAACCAAAAAAACCCCCAAAAATACATTTTTTGGCAATTTTTTCCAGCGGGTAGAAATTTTGGCCTGGGATTAGGAATTTTGGCCTTGCGGTTCAGGAATTTTGGGTTTGGCATCTGGTCACCCTGGAGTAACCACCTGAATCACTTTGGCAAAGGAAGAGGATCCATAAATGTGCATTCCTTGAGATGTGCCAAGCTTCTTGCGTTGCAGTGCATAGGTCGGTCTTGCACATATGTGAGCTCGGTAGGCACACTGAAACAGAGATGGGGGGCTCTGAATCAGGGCTCATGTGCCAGAGCTGGAGGAGGCATCAGCAACTAGCATTAGTGCCTTTTGTACTCTCTCTGACTATTCGGTTGTGCCTTCGCTTCCAGAGGTGCTGGAGTTTCAGGACGGGAATCTCATTGCTCACTTCATGAATGGAGTTGACTCATTTGCGCAGTCAGCACCATCATTAGCTCCCTTCATTATCCTCATTAACACAGAAAGGAGAAAAAGAGCAGTCAGGCTGCTGACTGTATCAATGTACATTGGGTACCCATTCGCAGCGCAGCCCCATCAAACGGCAGATGTGTGGGGGTCTCTGGCAATCAGTGGTTCGGATTCTGTTGCCGCACCCAGTCCAAGGTTTGGGCAAAGGGGCAGGTGCAGCTTCTCCCCCCACATCTGGTAACCCTTTCGAATAGTGAAAAAGCTTTATTTAGTTTACTCGTATCACATTCAGTGTTGGTGGGACAGCCACATTGGGGGATGAGACCATTAGCTCCAGGGTAGAGCATATGTCATAACCAAAAAATGAGAACAAAATGAAGGACATCAAAACAAAATGTAGGACATGATAAAATAAAAGCTGAAAATGCTCAAATGTTGTGCAACCTCTTGATTTTAGAAGCAGGGTTATGTCAGAACGCAAGATCCAAGGGAGGGCATCAGGATGCAGGTCTTTTGTTTTCTTCATATGCTTTTATTAAAAAGTGTTTATTTAATTATTTAAAAGAATTACAAAGTAAAGAAGGATAAAGAAATTAAAAGAGAAAAGGAAACCCCTGCTAACTTTGCAAGAGGCACTCTTTCAAGCGGGTGCTCCTCCTTTATTTAGCAGGGGAAGAGTAACTGGCCCTGCACATCCCAGCAATGTCTGTTCAAGTGGCTTCTGTTTGTGTTTTTTTTTTCTGTTGCATTTTAGATTGTGAGCCCTTTTGGGACAGGGACCCATTAGCTACTTTTAAATAATGGGTATGACATGCTGGTTTCCTGCGCATGATAAGGCAAACCTTAGTGATGCCAGTGAGGTACATTATTGAGATTGTACATGGATCAGGGAAGATACCGCGGGAAGGAAAAGCCAATGGATGGCCAAGCTTTCCATTGGAGGGCAGGTTATGCTCAAGTGGATCCTTTCAGGGTCATCATTCTCTGGGTGATGCTCTGTTCATTTCATCTTCCATCTAGTTGCTTTGTTTTCTCTTCCAGATGAACGCTCTTCTATCTATTCAGGGCTGGGGGGAGTTGCTGCCAATCAACCCCATTGCTGTCTATTTTCTCCTCTCCCACCAAAGAAGGTTCATAATTGCACTGACAGCTTATTTGTGAGTAACATTTTTTTCAGCGGTGATCACCCACCCCTTGGATGTCACTTCCATCGCTTGCTGAGATGTCTCTGTTTGCAAGACAGGCCCTGATTCAGAAGTTAAAACCAGTGATTAGTTTCTGAAGTTAGCAGAATGTCTAGAGTACAGCCATTTTCAATCTTTTCAATAAAATTGTCATCAATTTTTTTTTTTACCATAGATAAGTCACACCACAAAGGGGGATCAAAAACCTCAATTGCCCTATATCCAACATCTGGATATTCTGCATCAATGTGAACGGGATGTACCAGGCATGCAGGAAAGACCTTTTCCACAAATGCATGGCTAGTGGGCATATCAGCATCAGGAATGCGGTCAGTGGGTACAGACTTGCTTTCCTTCCAGAAGGGAATAATGAATGCCATCAATATGTTTTGCAGGTGCCTGAATGTGCCATTGCGCCTCCTCTTCCGGGAGGTGGAAGCAAAACAGAAGTGGAACACTCATCTGCCTGCAAAACACGGCCTTTGCATCCGTCTCTCTGTTTCTGCAGCCTGCATGGATAAGTTTCCAATTAAGGATTCTTGCAAGCTCGGCATCCCATCCTTTTCTGTCTCACACTTCCTCTGAATCATTAGCTTAATTGGTTACTGTGGAAGCCTGACGTGGCCCACTTGTGAACTCTCTGTAGGTGCATCTGGAAGACTCATTTTCCATGGATCAAAGATGGAGAGAAAACACAACGTTCTGGAGAAAGGTCAGTTGAAAGTACCAGAATCGGAGGACTCTTTATAATAGCAAACAAAATTATGGACATCTGAGGATGATTTCTCATTATGTCTCATTTAAATCTGTCTTCCTGACTCATGTTTCCTGGGGTCAGAGCACTGCAAGGTACACACTGACCTTCTGCAGTACATCACTAACAGCAGGCAGCACAATCCAGAGCAACTAAACTGTCCATTGGGTAAGAGCCCTTGGGTTGCCCTATCCCTAGGGTGGAGCAACTGCAAGATGCTCCACCCCAGTTACTCTGGAAAAGGCTTAGGGCAGAGCAAGGCAACATAGGGTGCCCTAAGAGAGGTGGACCTGCTCTGCCCTAGCTGCTCTGCCCTAGGCAGTTCAGGAGAGGCATGTTGAGGGCATGTTGAGCATTGCCTAGGGCAGAGCAGTTAAAAGCAGGCCTCTGTCAGTCTTGGAAGACTATGGTATTGTGCTTGCCGCTGCATGCGCTGCATGCGAAGCACGATAACCTGGGTTGGATTGTTATGGAGGATAGACTGATACCCAAGCAGCAAATCCCTCCTCTCCACACCACTGAATTAGTCTAATGGAAAGGCAGAGCTAATACAATTGGATCCAGCTGGCGACGCAGAGCTGGGCTAAGGACAGGAGCTCACCCTGTCTTGCGGGGCCGACCAGGGTCTTGAATCCCGGCCTGTATCCAAAGCCTGTTTCCAAGGCAGAAATGCCCTCTTCCAGCTCCTCAGAGATATACCACCTCAGGAGCAGGTATAGTAATGAGTAGACCCATAGGGGTCCATGATAAGGCCTGAGTAAGAATGGCAGTGCTGACCAAAAATCTGAGTTCTTGGCCAGCCTAGCTGCAACCCCTTCCTCTCAACCTCAGGATATGGAACAAACTACGGCTGCCCACAAACCTCAGGATACAGCAGGCCACTCCAAGAAGCCCCTTCTATTCACTGTAGAATGTACTGGCATCTCATCAGGGACTCCTTATAAGGCAGGCACCCACTGGCGTCACCAGACTGGTGTGGCTGTTATGGGCTGTATTGGGTGATGTGCTCCATATGGGGTGATGTGCCAGAAGAGTTTGATTGTCCCTTGGCAGGCCCCAGGCATCAGCATGCCCATTCAGGCCTGCTCCAAGGTGGAGCCGCAGCCCAGAAGCTGCCACTTGTCCACAGAGCTGGCCTAAACGGCCAGCTAAGGTGCACTGCGCAGAAACACACTGAGCATGCCGAACAGCTTCAGAGGAGACTTCCTTAGAGCAGAGAAAGTCCGCGCCTCTGCACAGCCATTCGGCCTCACTCAGGAGGCGGAGCGGCAGCCGAATGGCTTCAGAAAGAGTACTGCACAGGAACCAACTCTGACGTCTGCACAGTCTCCCCGAAGCCAAAAGGCTTCAGAAAAGTACTGCAGAGGCATCAGAGATGGTGCCTGCACAGTACTCTTTTTGAAGCCAGTTGGCTTCAGAAACAACTGCGCAGGCGCCAACTTTGGTGACTGCGCAGTCCAGGTAGGGGGGTGTGCACATTCCAGTGGTGATGCGCAGACTTCCGCACAGGGTGATGCGCAGAGTCATGTCACCACTGTAGGCACCACAGCTGTTCCTTGTTCAGTGTGATCTGAGGGGTGTCTCCTCAGGAGCAAGTCCTCCCCATGTGTCAATTACTTAGCATGCTCTGGAGCAGTTAGGGCAGCCCAGGCGTCCTGACTCTCTGGATGCAGCATAACTTTCTGCTCTGGATACAGAATAGTTAGGAGAGAGCAGTTAGGGCAGAACAGGCTGAACTTGCTCTGGATTGTGCCCATAATCACACTCGTTTGTGCAATCTTGGAGATGGTGTAGTGTTAGCTAGGTGGTAGGGCCAATATAGGTGTCTGTAATAGTGGGGTCAGGATACAAATCTGGGTACTTCCCTGCAAATAGGTGCTTCCCAGCACATAGCTCTGTCTGGTCCTCACATACAGTAGAGTATATGACTGTGGTGTCAAAGAGATTGCACCATATCAGAATCCAGGTTGGAGATCACTATTTACACATGCACACATGTGCACCACACATGCATACCATAACCTGAATGGGCTCAACATTCCAGATATTCAGGGGTGATGTAATAACATAATCAAGTCTCTCCCTATTCCTCTGAGCCAGAGATTTTCAATTTTTTCATCTCATGGCACACTGACAAGGTGCTAATATTTTCAAGGCACACCATCTTTTTTTTGGACCATGGACAAGACACACCATGCTACTGATATCCCAATTGCCCTCCTAATATAACGCCCCCACAAAGTCCTGTGGAATACTTGCAGACCATCCATGGCACACCAGTGTGCCATGTCACAGTTGTTGCAAATCACTCTTTTGGACTATCCCATCAGGATTTACATAGCAGACCATAAGATTTATCCAAAAAGTGGTTTCCACATTCCAAAGCCCTGGACTATAAATGGTTTTTAAAGAATTTTTAAAACTCTAGTCATGATTGGCGTCAGCAGACCAGTCAAATTCTGGAATGTGAAATAGGGCTTGTTACGGTATATGATTTTCAATTAGCCAAACGTGGCTTGCGAATTTGGACAGTCTGCCTCACTGGGATGTTTGTACTCCAGCAGTGGCGTAGCTGGGGGGGGGGTGCAAAACACTATTGCAGGGAGCATCACTTGGCATGCAAGCAGCCCCTCATGCTCCCCTTTGAAGCCATTCTGGGAGCGGGAACAAAACAGAGGCATTCATCTCAGTTGCCTGTAGTAAGGTTTGGTGGATATATGGGAGCAAAGGGGATCGACCGAAGGGTTTCTTTGAAAGAGGTTTAAGAGGGAGGCAAGACAGCTGAGATGCTTTCCTTTTTGGGGAAGATCAAGAAGACTGGTTTTCAATTTTTCAAAAGCCATAGGTGTTGCTGTTCTCCTGTGTATGTTCAGACCAGCAACCCAAGTCTTGAGATCTTAAACATCTTCCGCAAGCACACACAATAAGGCCATGCGAAGCAATTGCAGAATCAAGGAACAGAGCAATGCAGGCGAAGCAACGTTTGCTGATGGGGACAGACGCAGTCAAGCAGTGATCCTTCATCCTTGTTGTGAGAACAGGGATGTTTCAAGAAAGGGTTTCCCTTTTTGTCTGTGATGCAACAATCCTCTGTTGTTCTGGTTCCCAAGTCTAAACCTGAGCAGTGGCATGAAAATTTCAGGGTGACCAGATGACCGGAAAAACCCGGATTTGTCCAGATTTTTAGCCTCCTGTCTGGGTGTCCTACATTTTGGCTTCATTTTGAAACTTTGTGACAGTGCGCAGTACCCTATCATGCCATATGTCGTTGGATTCATATTGAAGAGCAGACTACAATGCAAAAATCAGTTTGGAGATATCTCCTTCCTATCAAAAGTTATGGTCAAAAAACAAAAACAAAAAATATTTTTTGGCTATTTTTTTCAGCAGGTAGGAATTTTGTCCTGGGATTAGGAATTTTGGGTTTGGCATCTGGTCACCCTGGGAGGGGCTGCAAAGAATGATGTTTTGCAGGAAGCCTCACTGCGGCATGCAAGGGATGGCTCCAAACGGGACAGGGAGAGTCCCTTGCACACCCCTCAAAACCTAGGGGTGCTTTACACCCCCTCTAGCTATGCCACTGAGCCCAAGACCTGTAGATCACCACTGAACAACAGCCTCCTCTCTGTCCCAAGGGAATTTTGTCTTCTTCAGTGTCCTTCTCACATTGACTTTTGTTGTGGCTCACATGATCTTTAGAGCTGAGCAGCTAATCTTCAGTCAGTGACCCCATAGACAGCCTTAACGGGCCCGACTTTTCTCGCCTCGGGAAGGACTAGAAGGCCAGTCAGGACATTAACTCCTTTAATTTCCCAGTATCACAATTTCCTGGCAGTTCTGTTGATTTCTACTCTGCTTCTTTATTTCAGGCATTCTCTTTCAGGCTGGGGGAGGCTAGCAAGGACCTTGTAAACTGGGATGCACCTGGGTCCATTCTGCGCAATGGGAGCAAAGTAGAAGCATTTGCATTGCACCCTCTCTCGTTATGCCACTGGTGCGAGGAAATCCATAAGCTACTTGTAGCGCTATGTGCAGGTAGGTGTATCTCTGGCAGGTCTCCTGACCACATATCCTTATAGGACGCAGTGTGTGATCCATCAGCAAAGCTGCATCAGTAATAGTGCGAGATAGGATTGGGCAAATTTGGGTGCAATCCTATCTCAGGCCAGCACAACTCATTGGTCTTCCCATTTCCGTGGTATTGCAGGGAGGCAAGCGCATGGCTGTGCACTGTTTTATTTATTTATTTATTTATTTATTTATTTATTTATTTATTTATTTACTTACTTACTTACTTACTTACTTACTTACTTATTTATTTATTTATTTATATTTATTTATTTATATTTATTTATTTATTTATTTATTTATTTATTTATTTATTTATATCCCGCCTTTCCTCTCCTACAATAGGGAACCCAAGGCGGCTAACAACAGGATAAAACACCATTAAAATCGAATTATAAATATAAATTAAAACATAATTAAAAACAATTAAAATTTTAAGCCTCCCCCAGGCACTTTTGTGACAATTCCAGGTCAGCAAGGGATTTATGCCAGCGCTTAGAGGTTAGCCTAACTGGAGGTTAGGATTGCGGCCTCAGTCACCTTTTAATCTATATTAATCTCTTTACATTTATAGATTACATATATTAAATTATTTACAAAATATTAACCTATTTACGTTATTTAAAATTAATAAAATGTAATAAACTCTTTAATTAATATGTTTAATTTTCGTTACACTCAATACATTTTATATTATTAGTATTGAAAATATTGGATTTAAACAGTATTTGAATAAAATTACTCCAGGTCATAAAGCATTAATAGAAAATTCCAGGAAGAACTTGGAGACCAGCAATTCATTGGATTGATTTTTTTTTCACTGTGGGGGGCAAAAGGCATGTGAAACCCAATATTAAAAATACAGTACTTGTATTAAAAATACTGTAATTTTCCAAATGTATTATTGGATGACTTCAGGAATGTTCATTCAGCTGTGTTGTCCACCAAGACCTGGTCGGACTGAGAATGAAAATAAAAGAGTTGAAATGCTGCATTCTTAATGTACATAATGAAATGAAGAGAAACCTTATAGGGACAAAAGCACCATGTATCATAGAAGGGTGACCATATATCCCAATTTTCCAGAACATATTCCTGGATTTTGTCCTGGGGGGAAAAAAATCATCCTTGTCCTCCATTTCCTTGTGAGCTGGCGGCATGTAGAATTCTTGTAATTAATCCATTATATGGAATAGTTTAAAATTTAATATAATGCTGAGACTCCCTGCAAAACGGAGTGCTTTGCACACCCTCCAGCTATGCCACTGTTCCAGCGAGCTGGATACTGGCAATGCACACCAATATTATTTGATCTGGAGGAGGCTGTTTGCTTAGCCGAGCTCCACCACCAGCCTGTGTTTAATAAAGCAAGGCCATGTTTGCCTCCTGTCTGATTTATTAGAGAGACTGCAGCCTCTTGTTTGAGGTCACATTTGTGTTCTAGGAAAGGATATGGGGATGGCGAGTGAGGCGAGCTGGAGATCTGAAGGCGATCAGAGCAGATCACAATCAACCTGCCCATCAATCAAAGTTGCAGCATGGATGTGAGAGTTAGGGTGCAATCCAGAGTAACTACAGGGAGTCCTTGCTCCAGTGCAAGAACAATTTACTCTGGATTGCAATATGAATTTCCCACAGGTTTTCACTAGGTGGTGCAGTAACTACGGGTACATGTAATGTCTCTTACATGCTCCCGTAGTTACTCTGGATTGTAGGGCAAGTTATACACCTAAAGAGACACCATCAGGTACCACTCAGTGCAAAACTGGAGGTTAGGATCACAGCCATGGTGTTTCAATTACCCACATGAAAGCTATATGTATGTTTTTAGGTTTTATTTTTTTGATGTCCTACATTTTGGGGTTTTTTTTTGCATATGGTCACACTGCTCACAGCACAATCCTGCATATTTACCTGTGCATCAGTCCCTGAATCAGCAGAGGCTATCACAAATGTGTAAAGCATGTCTGTGCACTAAAGAGTAAGCCATAAACAATGGGTTTATGTTATATTTTTATTACAGTATATTAATTGTTAATCGTAATACCGACCTATACTTATAATCAAATACTGTATTTACTTGAATCTAATGCACCATCAAATCTAATGCACACCCCAATTTTGGAGACTGAATTTGGCTGAAAAAGTGGGCATTGGATTTGAGTAAAGAGGGTATTTTCAATATAAAATTTTAATACATTAGAGATAGGTTGAAGAATAAACGGGCTTAAATTGCCAGGATTTCTGCAAGCACCTACACACAGCACAGAAATAAAGTGCACACTTAATAGGACCCTCATTCCCCCTTCCACACTATAACAGCTCCAGTTGGGTTTGTTCAACTGGATCAGGGTTTTGGGGACGGAGATGCTGCATGTGATGGGTGCCAACTCATCCTGGCAAAAAAAAAGATGTGAAAGGGAAGAGCAAGTATCCCTGCAGAGTTCTGATAGATATAGGGTTGCCATATGTCCCGGAAAACCAGGACTGTCCCAGTTTGGGGGGAATGAGTCCTATACTGGCAAGTTTGACAGGGGGTCCTGTCCAGGTTTTGTGGGAAAGAATTATGGCAACCCTAGATAGATACCTTCTGGTGTGCAAATAAGTGCAAATTGCTTTATCCTAATTAAACCTTCAATCCAGAGTAACTACGGGTGCACGTAAGAGACATTACGTGTACCCGTAGTTACTGCACCACCTAGTGAAAACCCATGGGAAATTTATATTGCAATCCAAAGCAAATTGTTCTTACACCGGAGCAAGGACTCCCCATAGTTACTCTGGATTGCACCCTAAATCTATTCCAAACTGGACGCTGGATCTTTTTGGGAATATGTAGCTTATAAGGCATTGGCCAGGCTGCTCCGTGACCTTTTCCATGATATAGTTGCTTCACTTGGCACGAAGCTTCTCCTTCCTAATATGCCAGCTCTTTTCTATTTACCTTGTGACCGAAGAGGGCCATTTATCTTCCAGGGCCTACAATGAAATGAATAGCATTTGAATAGCAGCAGGGGAGGCTGGACTCCGGCAACAAAGCCAAATGAGGTTACTGTGGCGCAATTAGATTACGCCCTCACTACCCAAGTCAAACCAGGGACGGGGAGATGGAGTGCATTATTCAATTAGGTAGGATGCTCACGGATCAAGTTTGGCGAGGCAGCAAGTCTCCAAATCGAGAGAGAATTTAAACGCAGGTTATAGTGGCTACGTATGGGAATAGAGACATGATGAAATAATTTGAAGATGCGCTAATGGGCATCAGGAGGAATGGCAAAGAGATCTGGTTCACAAGAACTGCATTACACACAATAATATGGTTCACAGACCATGCCACTCCAGTCTGTGCGTGGGTAGATAGGGATGAATAATTCTCCACTTAAAAATTTTCAAACTGGAGAATCAGAGGAAATGAACTTCAGATTTTCTCTGATATGGTGTTTTCGTGTGTGCAAGGAATTTATTATTAAGTTTATTAAAGAGGGACTCAGTGATGTGACCCTCCAACCTCCAGTCCCAGAGAAGCCGCATCACTGGGTTTCATTCCTTTCACACAATGCCAGAACCAGGAGGAATCCACTAAAATTGAGTGTTGGGTGAGTTATGATAGATATATATAAAAAGAGAAAAGTCACTGACTGACTGACTGAGTCATTCACTGACTGACTCACTGACTCATCAACGCCCTGCCAAAACTGCCGGCCCTAGAAGCGTGAAATTTGAGGTGCGTGTTCCTTCCGTGACTGAGGGGTGCACTGAGACTGGTTTTCAGAAATTCCAACTGGAAGGGGGTGAAAAGGGGCACAACACGTTTTCCTCCCTATACTTTGCATTGAGAATTGCTGACTCAGCAACATTCCGCCCCAACTGCAGGGCCTGAAGCATGGAATTCTGGGAGTTCCTTCTGTCCCCTGAACACCCACCAAGAACCATCTGGAGAAACTTAACCCTTCAGGGGCTGAAAAGGGGGCAACGTGTTTCTGTCCTATACTTAACATGGGAGACTGAACAACATCCAGCCAGTTTGGTCCTCTCTGCCTTATGCACTGGGGGACGTTGTTCAGAGGAAGAGGTTGCACTGGCGAGGATGCTGCGCGTGGGGGGAAGTTGCGCATGGGGGACTGATGTGCATGGGGGACTGATGAGCATGGGGGATTGATGCGCATGGGGGAAGTTGCACATGGGAAAAGTTGCACATGGGGGAAAGTTGCGCATGGTGAGAAGTTGCACATGGGGGAAGTTGCGCATGGGGGAAAGTTGTGCATGGGGGATGATGCGCATGGGGAAAGTTGTGCATGGGGGAAAGTTGTGCATGGGGGAATGTTGCGCATGGGGGAAATTGCACATGGGGGGATCATGCGCATGGGGGAAGTTGTGCATGGAGGGAAGTTGCGCATGGAGGGAAGTTGCACATGGGGGATGATGTGCATGGGAAAAGTTGCACATGGGGGACGTTGCACATGGGGAAGATGCACATGGGGGGATGATGTGCATGGAGGAATGATGCGCATGGGAAAAGTTGCGCATGGGGGAAAGTTGCACATGGGGTGTTGATGCACCGTGGGGGGATGTCGTATGGGGAGATGTTACTCCTGCAACGCGGGTACGCTTTTTGCTAGTATATATATACTCAGTGTGTAATTAATCTATGGAATGGTCCACCTCAGCAGCTGATAAACCCCAGGAATTAAAGCTGGGTTCCTCCCCTAAGATGCTTCCTCTTGAAGCCAAACTGATGCAAGGCAAGGATGGCTCAAATCTTTCCACTACCAACATGTTGCCTCCATCATGACATCTAATAATTAGTCGAAGTGGCATCTGCTACGTGGTGAATCTCTCTTATCCAGCAGTTGATCAGCAGCTATCCCTGTTAATCCCAGTTTTATTTTAAAAGGTGTGGCAGGGAACCCTAAATGTATTTTTTCTATGGAAACCAGTTTCAGAGCTTAGTATATCAACATTAAAATGATGATGATGACGACGACGAAAGCAACAACAGCGATGACGGTGACAACGATGATGGTGGTGGTGGTAAAGATGATGATGTCTGGTGGTGTTTCAGCCATTTCTGAGCGGAAAATGGACCTGGCCTCGTTCCGTGTGTTCAGCTGCTGAGAATTAGAAAGGATATATTAGCTGTTGCTATAGAAACAAAGGCGGCTACTGCACACCTACTCAAAAGCAAGGGGTAAAGAGAGTTGGAAGCATCAAGTTCTGGTCAACCATTTCCATGCTGCATTTACTCCGAGTTTTTTACTGCATTTACTCCAAAGGTGCAGTTTGGATTGGGAGTATTTGAGTGCAGGTGAGCATCAAAACCAGTGGTGTAGCTAGAAGGGGTGCACGGTGTAAATCTTTGCCGGAGTGTGAATGTGCTGTACGAGGGGACCCTCCCTTTCCCCTTCCCATTACGGGCACTGGGAGCAAAATGGAGGTGAATGTTTCTGTTTTGCTCCCACTGCCCCAAGAGGATCTTTGCATCGCACTTTCACGCACTTGCAAATCTTATGCTGGAACCTAAAAGTTAGGCCAGCATAAACCGTAGCACAATTCCTTAGCTGATCTGGGAGTGTCACAAAAGTGCCATAAGACACTTCTGCCCCAATCCTAGGGCTGGGCAAGCTTCTCACACCACCATGCAAAGATATGCTAAAGTTAGGCCAGCCTAAATTGGTTAGGATGGTGCCCTATTAGTCTCCAAAATGTGTGCATTAGATTTGATGTGCATTAGATTTGAGTAAATAAGGTATTATCCAAGTATTTTATGCTCATCCAGTAGGTAGCAAAAGTACAACACTGGATGTACCACATCCTTCCATTTACTATTCCAATGGTTCCGAAACCTTTTATGCTCGGACTCACATTTTTAAACAACACTTTATCAGAACGCTCCCGGGTTGACCAGACTTTTATTAAGGAGCTCTAGACATAACAGTTTGTTTGTTTCTTTATCTATTTATTTGTTTTTATTCTTTCTTTATTTGTTTATTTATTAACAGGAAAATAGACCCTTGAACATTTATCTACCTAAGTGGTTCTCAATCTTCCTAACTCCGTGACCCCTTTATAAGTTCCTCATGTTGTGGGGACCCCCAAGCATAAAATTATTTTTGTTGCTACTTTATAACTGTAATTTTGCTACTGTTATGAATCATAATGTAAATATCCGATATGCAGGATGTATTTTCATTGTTACAAATGAAATGTGTGTTCTATGCACACATTGAACACAATGGGATTTATTTCAGAGTGGGCATGTATAGGATGGGGCCCTGAGGCTGCAATCCTATCCACATTTACATGGGAGTAAAGGCCCCCCTGATTATAATGGGATTTATTTCAGAGTAGGCATGCATAGAATTAGGCCCTGAGGCTGTCAGTCAGTCCCAGTGTGTGCAGCTACAGTGGGAGGTCTGGCAAGCCTGACCTGGCCCCCTGCACCAGGTGTCTTTAGGCGACCCCCAGGAAAGCTCTAGGCAACCCCCCAAAGGTGTCCCGACCCCCACTTTGAGAAACACTGCCCAAAGTTTACACATGCTTTCAAACTTTGGGGGCTCAGATCATTGCGGGATCATTTGCAGTTATCTTGCAAACTGTGGGAGCTGAGCTCTTTGTAGGGAAAATAGTAGCTACAGTATCTGATTTTTGAATAGCCTCAGGGCTTGAGGCAATTAAGCTAAATCCTAAGTCCTGTTGTCCTATATCCTAAAGTGAAATTAAGGCCCTTGCTCTGGAGCAGTTAAGATGACTTTCCATAAGATAACACTTGAGGGTGACATACCCTACAATCCAGAGTAACTACGGGAGCACGTAAGAGACATTACGTGTACCCATAGTTACTGCATCTTCTAGTGAAAACCTATGGGAAATTCATATTGCAATCCAGAGCAAATTGTTCTTACACCGGAGCAAGGACTCCCCGTAGTTACTCTGGATTGCGCCCATAACTGCTTGGACCCGTAACTGCTATGGATTTTGCCCTTAGTGATCTTTCCAACTCTCTTTGGCAACCCACCAGTGGGTTTGGACCCACAGTTTGGGAAGCTTTGATCTATTCTCTATCATCTGTAGTGTACTGTGATAGCCTATGGGGAAAAGAAAGGTAAGACGTGGTGAGTGCCATACGGCGGCACCGTCTGCTGGCGAGGTTTAGAGACAGCCTGCCCCTGCCATTCCCTATCATGGGACTAGCTTTTCAAGGCTGCCTTCTCAGACCTTGTCAGATCCTGATTTTTTGATTTGGCCTCCAGCAGTCAGTGTCGGCCTGTAATGACTTTTGCTGGGAAATCAGCTCCTGCAGTGCGGACTGGTGTGCTGGTAACAAGCCCATCACGCTGGTGCTCTTGTTTCCCAAACGGCTGCTGACATCCTGTCTCTCAAAGTCACCCAGTGAATAATATGCAGGCTTTTGTTCAAGTTCCATCCCAGTAATTGGACTGGAAGGTGCCGCTTCGTCCACCTTAAAACGGTTAAAAGGCATTGATGGGCCCTTGATTCGAATTTCCCCCTGGCAGCAATGGATTTTGCAGCAGTAGACAGATAATAATAATAATAATAATAATAATAATAATAATAATAATAATAATAATAATAATAATAATAATAATAATTCAACTATACATAGATTTTTTTTTAGAATGAGTGCCATTGTTAGAAATGCCCTTGTTATCCACTAAAATTCCATTCTGCGGATAAAAAGATTGTGGATGAAAAACCAGTGTAAAAATAGATTTAAAGACCCACGTCCAGGTTTTTTATGATCTCAATTGTAGCTTCTCCATTCCAGACATGCCCCCTCACAGCTCCTCTAACTTATGCCACACCAGGAGCAGGCATAAATCTGAGTAGACCCACAGGAGTCCATGGAAAACCAGAGTAAAAACGGAAGCAAAACCAAAGTTCTAAGGCCGGCCGACACACAGGGTGACCAGATGCCTGAACCTAAAAAGGAGGACAAGATCTTGGATTCCTCTCAGCCTGGCTTTTCCGGCAGACAATGACATGTTTGCCTACTCATGAGTAAAACCACGATATTGAGCGCTTTCACTTTCCCATAGAGCTCAATGCATTTTTTGATTTTTAGGATTTTGGCCATAACTTCTGATAGGAAGGAGATATTTCAAAACCGATTTTTGCATTGGATTCTGCTCTTCAATACAAATCCAATAACATATGACACGATGGGGTGCTGCACACCATTGCAAAGTTCCAACATGAAGCCAAAATGGAGGACAATGAAGCTCTTTTGGAGGACACCCAGACAAGAGGCTAAAAAAGAGGAAAAATCTGGAAAAATCCAGTGATATGGTCACGCTGCCTATATGTACACCACTCCTGCCTTCCAACCTCAGGATATGGCATAACATCCCTATGTCCTCGTGGGGCGGGGGGGGGGGGTCGCTTGGGCCAGTGCACAGACATATGCCAGCCTCTCCACTATAGTATGACTACTGCAGCTTCACTTTGATACAAAAATCAAGTCTTGCAATCCAGACTTGATATAATAATAAAGCCTGATATAATCCAATTTTATTCACCAGCACTACACAGAACTTGTCCCAAGTTCCTTCGCTCAAGAAAACAAGAATTCACTGCGTGCACTTGCTTTAAACTTTCCTTCTGCAAACAAGGATGTTCCATCAGTGATATATTTGCATTGGTTGGACAACATCTGCATAATGGAAAATGAATTCAAAGTTGCATGAACAAATACAGAGCAGTGGAAAAATTATAAACTGTCAAATAAGTCTACTAGTCTTCTGTGAATCCCAATCACCGGAGGACGGAGACTGACTTGCTGCTGTGGGTTTTTAGCCCAGTGGAAGTCGGTAGGTGAGGTTTGAAAAATCAGTTCGAAGTATATCATAGTTTATGTCGGGGTTGGCAACCTAGATCCTACTTGCTACCCAAAGCCACCTGGCTTGTGGGGTGCAGCGTCCTGTCCAATGTGCTAAGGGTTGCCCTAATTCTCTTCTACAAAATCAGAACAGGATCCTCTGTCCCATTTGCTAGTTTGTAAACAGAATCCCCTCAAAATTGGGATTGTCCCTTTAGGGGGGATATATGGAAACCCTAAATGTGCTGTTTTCTGGATAATGCTTGGCAGAGCCTCATGTCCTCTGTTTCACTCTCATTGCTGGGAGTGATTCCAAAGGGAGGAAGAGGCATATTCAGACACCTGCAAAATTGAATGCTTTGCACCCCCACGTCCCACCCTCCCTGGTGTCACAGAAAGTGGCCCCAATCCAGTCTGGTCTCAAGAAACGATGCAGCCCCAGATCTGGCATAACGCTCAGAACCATTTTCTTTCAATGCCAATCAGAGCTGGTACTTTGGAAAACACTGTTTTCTTAGAAGTCCCAGCAATGAACTGGAGAACCCAATTAGTTCCTTTTTTGCCGCTGTTTTTCTCTCCAAGGCTGGGAGTCCTGCCTGCCTGTCAGAATCTGCTGAAGCGTGCCTGGCACCGGCCTTCGCCAATTGCTATCTCCTCGCCTGAATGACGGCCGCGTCTCTGGACGCTTGCTGGAGAGATGGCTTTCCTTCTTTGTGTGTCTCCCGAGCATTGTTACCACATCAGCTGGAGTCCCATGATGTTTGTCATTCAGGGAAGGCCTGAGGACTTCTCTGTTCAGGAAGCCCAAAAAAATAATCTCTCTCTCTCTCTCTCTCTCTCTCTCTCTCTCATACACACACACACACACACACAAAGATTTTTGAAGACATTTTAATGCAACAGAAGCTCACAGGGGAGAAAGAATACAGCATTTGGGGCTCTTCAGTCTAGAAAAAGGTGTCTGAAAAGGTTCAGTAGGACTTATTCCCAGAAAAGTCTGGTTAGAATTGCAGCCATCAAGAAAGATCTTTAATTAAGTTTTAATTAAGATTCTTGAGATCTTTTTAATGGCGGAAATGGAAAGGTTGTATATGTATATTAAGAGAAAAGTAAGATAGCTGGAAGCCAGTAAATTAGAACCTCTGAATGGAACCTAAGGAGAGTCTTTTTATAGTCTGCTATCTATCTATCTATCTATCTATCTATCTATCTATCTATCTATCTATCTATCTATCTATCTATCTATCTCTCTCTCTCTCTCTCTCTCTCTCTCTCTCTCTCTCTCTCTCTCTCTCTCTCTCTCTCTCTCTCTCTCACTGACTGACTGACTGACTGTCTATAGAACTGAAAGTCACGTAACAGCAGTCAGGTCCAGTTCTAACATCTTCCATCAGATTCAGACTAGTTGTAATGCCCATGGTTATAACCAGTGGTGGGCTTCAGGGGGTTCTCACAGGTTCTATAGAACCCTTTGCTAATGAGCGCCTGGTTCTGAGAACTGGTTACCAATGGGACATGGAACCTGTTGTTCATTTAGGTTCTTAGGACATCGAACCTCTTGTTAATTTACTTGAATCCCGCCACTGGTTGTAACCCCCAAGAGCTGTGATCAGAAAATTCACCGGGCCCAATTTTTTAACACACACGAGGTTGGAAATGGCAACCATTTTCATTTGTACATCAGCCCCCAAAAGCCTGACTCGGTGAATCTTTGAGATCCTTGATCTTTCTTAAGGGCTGAAATGGAAAGGCTGTGTGTATATTAAGAGAAAAATGGGATAGTCGGAAAGAGGCAAGTTAGAACTAAATTGGCCAATCGAGAAGCCTTTTTCCTGCCCGCTTCAGTAAAGAGCTGGCTGGGTTTCCTTCCTGCCTTCATCCATTTGTCAAGAGCATATTGAGGCATCAGGCTGCCTTCACCTGCCTTCTCAGGCTGCTGAACTCTTGCAATGTGCCATCCTCAGCTTTGTCAGCAGCAATAAAATGCTGGACAAGTCCCGATCTAGGAAAAATATTGTGAATATACTGTATTTGTGTGCATCTTTTTCAGCCAAATTTAGGGTGCAATCCAGAGTAACTGTGGGGAGTCCTTGCTCCGATGTAAGAACAATTTACTCCGGATTGCAATATGAATTTCCCATAGGTTTTCACTAAGTGGTGCCATAACTACGTCGACGTAAATGTCTCTTACGTGCTCCTGTAATTACTCTGGATTGTAGGGCAAGTCTCCAAAATCATAGAATCCTAGAGTTGGAAGGGGCCCAGTAAGTCATCTAGTCCAACCCCCTGCCTGTAGCAGGAATGTGCATTCAATTTGATGGTGCATTAGATTTGAGTAAATACAGTCGCTACTACAATATTTACTCAAATACAATGTGCACCTTTTGCTGCTGAATTTAGTCTCCAAATCAGGTTGCGTGTTAGCAACAGACACGCATTAGATTTGATGGTACATTAGATTCAAGTAAATATGGGTATATCATAAAGTCAGTGCTTTTCACCATTTTTCTTCAAGTGGGATGGACTGAAAGATCTGGTTGTGAAAGATCCGGCTGAAAGAACTGAAAACGGTGAAAAATTGCCAATTGTGTCACTAGGGTTTGCATCACCTGGTGCAGTTGGCCAGCATACCATACCCTACAATCCAGAGTAACTACGGGAGCACGTAAGAGACATTACGTGTACCCGCAGTTACTGCACCAACTAGTGAAAACCTATGGGAAATTCATATTGCAATCCAGAGCAAAGTGTTCTTACACTGGAGCAAGGACTCCCCGCAGTTACTCTGGATTGCACCCATAGTCATGATGAACTCCTTGCATGCAGTAGGCAGGGTAATGCCCCAAGTAATAGGCATGGTGATGCACCATTGCCCCAAACCAAGTGTGTTTTGGCTTTTTGATAGAATAGCTCCTCAGCTCATGTAACAATGCCCAGATCCCTTTAAGGAGATAAGGTAGGACAAAGCAGTTACATCAGGGGTCAGGGAACCTTTTTACCTTTTACCCCAAAATTAATTTAGATACGCCGATGTTGCCTCCGCCAAACCCTGCATCCACCCCTTCCCTAGTGTCTCTTGCTTTCCCCTATATTGTTACATCCCTCCTCCTGCTCTCCCAGTCCCATTCCCCAGGGCCCTGCCTGTTGCCTTCTGGTCTGTGTTGCCTCAGTTTCCCCCCAGTGCCCAGCAAGCAGCAGCACTGGGACCCCTGCGCCTCTCAGGGGTGCATTGCCGGTGGCTGGGGCGCTCCAATGCATGTTCTGGCTGGCTTCCTGGGGGCTTCCCATGGTTCCTCCTTCCCCGCCACAGTGGGCATCAGCCCCTGGACCCTGTCGAGAGGGTTAAGGAGGGGGGATTCATATGCATGCCCAACTTTGTCTTGGCAGTGCAAACGTCGATTACCCCCAGGAATTTCATTTTTACCCCATTTGGGGTAATTTACCCCTGTTCCCTGACAGTTACATGATCCCCAGGATTGTGGCCTGTTGGAAAGAAGGAATATATTTAGACTAAACTATGGTGCTACCAAGTTCTTGGGGGTTATGTTGATGCCCTAGGGGGCCTTAGATTTTGAGTTTGAGTATCACTGGAACAGAGATATTTCAAAAATATTAGTTTCATTGCATTTTGCATGAAATTACATAACAAATGATATATACCAGGATGGTACTATAGCAGAATCTTGGATTGAGAGTAACTTGGATCCAGAGTGTTCTGCAAGACAAGCAAACATTTCTCATAAATTTTAACTTGATATACAAGTGATGTCTTGATAAACTAGAAAAATAGTCCTTCCTGATTTTGGTGCTCTGCCAGAACCTGCTCAGCCTCTCCTGAGAGACCAACCTATACATGTCTACTCTGAAGTATGCCTACTGCAATCAATGGGGCTCACTCCTGCAAAAAGAGGGCAATGCAAAGGAACCTGAGAGACCTAGCTTTGCATGTCTACTCTAAAGTAAGCCCTATTATAAACAGTGGGTCTCATTCCTGTGTGAGCAAAGCAGATTGCAGCCTGAGAGACATGCAGGTTTACTTCTGAGTAGATAGGATTGTGCTCTAAGTGCAGGTTAATTTGTTTTATGTTTCTTTCTTTTTATTATTTTGTATTATATAACATTATTGTAATCATTTTGTATGAATATTTCTGGGTTGTGAAATGAATGGAATGAGTTTCCATTATGGGAAAATTCACTTTGCTATATAAGTGTTTTGGATTACAAGTGCGTCTGTAATGAATTATGCTTGTAAACTAAAGTACCACTGTATATGTAACAAGATTTTTTTTTAATTGACTAGTAGTGGTGTCACCCTCCTATGAGTGTCACCGGTGTGGCCCACACCCCCCATACCTCCCTAGTGATGCCACCGGAAACTACCAATGTATAGCATTCTGCACCAAATTCAAACATTAAAAAAACAACCAGTGGAGTATTCCTAAGGCAATGGAAATAACATCTGGTAATTTTGAAGTCCCAAATCATGGAGGTGCATTGGGGAGAATTTCAGATGCATCCCTAGTTATGGATACAGTGGGTATGGCTGCAAAGATGCCAGCAAGCATTGAACCAGTGTTTCAACCGGTGTTTCAACCGGTGTTTTCACAAGCACGATGAAAGCTGCCCACATTACTCTCTTGATCAGGAGTCCTTGAGAATAAAACTAGTTACTCATCTGGATACGGGAGCAGCCGCTACACCCGATCTCTTGTGTAAATGAGAGAGATTAAATCCTGTTATCTTCTGCAGCAGATTTTGTATCTGTTTGCCTCCAGCAGTGGCAGAATTCTTTTAAACATGCCAGGCACAGCCAGTCTGGTCCAAAGATGAGCCCCTTGGCCCATCCAGAATATTGGTAGCGGAGGAATTCTTATCACGGAACTCTTATCATTCTTATTCCATGTCATGGACCATATCAAGATATTGTCAAGAAATGATGTTACCTTCTGGTTTGAAGGTTGAGGGGCTAGACGGGGAAACACAGCTTTTGATCTTAGCAGGGTTTTAAAAATAAACACCTTTGAAATGTCTTTAGGGGTAACACAGGTTATATCCATATCATAGAATCATAGAATCTTAGAGTTGAAAGGGACCTAGTAGGTCATCTAGTCCAACCCCCTGCTTGCAGCAGGAAATTCTCCTACATCATCCCCGACAGGTGCTGGTGGAGCCTCTGCTTGAAGACCCCAGTGAGGGAGAGTCCACCACCTCCCTGGGCAATCTGTTCCTTTGCCCAACAGACCTCACCATCAGGAATTTTTTCCAGATATCCAACCGGAATCTCCTCTCTTGCAGTTTGTACCCATTGGTTCTGGTTCTGCTTTCAGAAGCAGCTATGAACAAATTGGCCCCTTCCTCCCTATGACAGCCCTTCAGGTATCTGAAGAGGGCAATCATGTCTCCCCTCAGCCTCCTCTTCTCCAGGCTGAACATCCCAAGTTCCCCCAACCTTTCCTGGTAGGGCTTCCCTTCCATCCCACTGATCATTCTTGTCGCTCTCCTCTGGACTTGCTCCAGTTTGGCTGCATCTTTCTTCAAGTGAGGTGCCCAGAACTGAACACAGGACTCAAGGTGAGGTCTCACCAATGCTGAATAAAGAGGAACTAGAACTTCTCACGACTTGGAAGCTCCAGTCCTCTTCATGCAGCCTAAAATGGCATTTGCCTTCTTTGCAGACACATCACACTGCTGACTCATGTTCAGCTTGTGATCCACAGCAACTCCAAGATCCGCTCACATGTTGTGCTGCCAGGCCGAGTATCCCCCATTTTATACCTGTGTTTTTGGTTTTTATTTCCTAGGTGGAAAACCTTCCACTTCTCCCTTCATTCTATTTGTTACAGCCCAGAATTCTAGTTCATCCAGATCCTCCTGGAGGTTTCTCATGTCTTCTGTTGTGTTTGCTATTCCTCCCAGCATGCTGATAAACTGGGAAGCTTAGAGCCCAATCCTATGCAGGTCTACTCAGATATAAGTCCAGGGTGACCAAATGCCTGAACCTCAAAAAGAGAACAAGGTCTTGGTTTCCTCTCCACCTGGCCTTTCTGGTGGACAATGGCATGTTTGCCTACTCAGAAGCAAAGCTGCTATATAGGGCATATTTTTTATTTAATGCATATTTTTATTTTTGGTTTTATAGCCATACTTTTTGATAGGAAGGAGATATTTCAAAAGCAATTTTTGCATTGGATTTGGCTCTTCAATACAAATCCATTCACAAAACTCAGTGCTTTGCACCCCCGCTAGCTACACCGCTTGCATGTTGCGGTGAGACTCCCTGCAAAACTCAGTGCTTTGCACCCCCGCTAGCTACACCGCTTGCATGTTGTGGTGAGACTCCCTGCAAAACTCAGTGCTTTGCACCCCGCTAGCTACACCGCTTGCATGTTGCGGTGAGACTCCCTGCAAAACTCAGTGCTTTGCACCCCCCTAGCTACACCGCTTGCATGTTGCGGTGAGACTCCCTGCAAAACTCAGTGCTTTGCACCCCCGATAGCTACACCGCTTGCATGTTGTGGTGAGACTCCCTGCAAAACTCAGTGCTTTGCATTCTCGCTAGCTACACCGCTTGCATGTTGCGGTGAGACTCCCTGCAAAACTCAGTGCTTTGCACCCACCTCGCTACACCGCTTGCATGTTGTGGTGAGACTCCCTGCAAAACTCAGTGCTTTGCACCCCCGATAGCTACACCGCTTGCATGTTGTGGTGAGACTCCCTGCAAAACTCAGTGCTTTGCACCCCCGATAGCTATACCGCTTGCATGTTGCGGTGAGACTCCCTGAAAAACTCAGTGCTTTGCACCCCGCTAGTTATACCACTTGCATGTTGCGGTGAGACTCCCTGCAAAACTCAGTGCTTTGCACCCCCGCTAGCTACACCGCTTGCATGTTGCGGTGAGACTCCCTGCAAAACTCAGTGCTTTGCACCCTGCTATCTACACCGCTTGCATGTTGCGGTGAGACTCCCTGCAAAACTCAGTGCTTTGCACCCCCGATAGCTACACCGCTTGCGTGTTGCGGTGAGACTCCCTGCAAAACTCAGTGCTTTGCACCCTGCTATCTACACCGCTTGCATGTTGCGGTGAGACTCCCTGCAAAACTCAGTGCTTTGCACCCCCGCTAGCTACACCGCTTGCATGTTGCGGTGAGACTCCCTGCAAAACTCAGTGCTTTGCACCCCCGCTAGCTACACCGCTTGCATGTTGCGGTGAGACTCCCTGCAAAACTCAGTGCTTTGCACCCCCGCTAGCTACACCGCTTGCATGTTGCGGTGAGACTCCCTGCAAAACTCAGTGCTTTGCACCCCCGCTAGCTACACCGCTTGCATGTTGTGGTGAGACTCCCTGCAAAACTCAGTGCTTTGCACCCCGCTAGCTACACCGCTTGCATGTTGCGGTGAGACTCCCTGCAAAACTCAGTGCTTTGCACCCTGATAGCTACACCGCTTGCATGTTGCGGTGAGACTCCCTGCAAAACTCAGTGCTTTGCACCCCCCTAGCTACACCGCTTGCATGTTGCGGTGAGACTCCCTGCAAAACTCAGTGCTTTGCACCCCCGATAGCTACACCGCTTGCATGTTGTGGTGAGACTCCCTGCAAAACTCAGTGCTTTGCATTCTCGCTAGCTACACCGCTTGCATGTTGCGGTGAGACTCCCTGCAAAACTCAGTGCTTTGCACCCACCTCGCTACACCGCTTGCATGTTGTGGTGAGACTCCCTGCAAAACTCAGTGCTTTGCACCCCCGATAGCTACACCGCTTGCATGTTGTGGTGAGACTCCCTGCAAAACTCAGTGCTTTGCACCCCCGATAGCTATACCGCTTGCATGTTGCGGTGAGACTCCCTGCAAAACTCAGTGCTTTGCACCCCCGATAGCTATACCGCTTGCATGTTGCGGTGAGACTCCCTGAAAAACTCAGTGCTTTGCACCCCGCTAGTTATACCACTTGCATGTTGCGGTGAGACTCCCTGCAAAGGCAGTGCTTTGCACCCCGCTAGCTACACCGCTTGCATGTTGCGGTGAGACTCCCTGCAGAACTCAGTGCTTTGCACCCTGCTAGTTACACCGCTTGCATGTTGCGGTGAGACTCCCTGCAAAACTCAGTGCTTTGCACCCCCGCTAGCTACACCACTGCACACTATACTCTCACCTGTTGTGATTGGGCAGAATTCCAAGTGATGCCAGCTTGAGGAAGTTGTTAAACAAAAGATGTTATATAAAATTAACAAAAGTAAACAGTCTTCTGGGAGGTTTTTATCTGTGATGTTTAAAAAATTGTAACTCATCATTCAAGGTGCGGGGATGGGGTTTGTGTCATCGGATTCACCTAACAGCTTGCATCTCGTTCCGATAACGCACTTCTCAGCTTTCGTGCAAATCGCAAGCAAAATAGTCTCCTTGAGAATAAACTGTGAGTGGAATGAAATAAAACACATCTCCGACGTTACCATAGCAATCAAAGTTCACGATGCCAAAATGAACGAGCAATAACAATAATGAAAAGGACCCCAAAACATGATGGAAGAGCAAGACAGGCACTGGTTGTCATGACAACTGGATGGTTTTATATCCCTTAATAAAAACTTCGGGACGGTCGCCAGAGTCGAAGATCGGGTCTTGTTGTCCATACAGGTTTCCGTCTGTTGATTTGATCTTTCAACCACTGTTTATGGAGCAGGCATGTCTGGCAAGCTCTCTGCCCCTAAGTGTTTCCATAACCACGTGTAGGGTTAGGGTTACTTTCCATATGTCTTGAAAAATAGGGACAAACTTGATTTTGGGGAATTGTGTTCACATAGCAGCAAATGGGATAGAGGATCCCGTCCCGATTTTGTGAAAGGGCACAATCCAAAGTAACACTGGGAGCACGTAAGAGACATGAAATAGGTAATGAAAACCTATGGGAAATTCATTTTGCAATCCAGAGTTACTTGTTCTTACTCCAGAGCAAGGACTCCCCATAGTTACTCTGGATTTCACCGGAAGATTATGACAACCCTAACCATGTCCGACATCTACGGCTACATCTTATGCCCCATATCCAGTCGTGGGCTTCAGGGGGTTCTCACAAGTTCTATAGAACCCTTTGCTAATGAGTGCCTGGTTCTGAGAACTGGTTATTAATGGGACATAGAACCTGTTGTTCATTTAGGTCAGTGGTTCTCAATCTTCCTAACGCCGTGACCCCTTTATAAGTTCCTCATGTTGTGGGCACCCCCAACCATAAAATTATTTTCCTTGCTACTTTATAACTGTAATTGTGCTACTGTTATGAATCATAATGTAAATATCTGATATGCAGGATGTATTTTCATTGTTACAAATGAAACGTGTGTTCTATGCACACATTGAACACAATGGGATTTATTTCAGAGTAGGCATGCATAGGATTGGGCCCTGAGGCAGCAATCCTATCCACATTTACATGGGAGTAAAGCCCCCCCTGACTATAATGGGATTTATTTCAGAGTAGGCATGCATAGGATTGGGCCCTGAGGCTGTAATCCTATCCACATTTACATGGGAGTAAAGTCCCCCTGACTATAATGGGATTTATTTCAGAGTAGGCATGCATAGGATTGGGCCCTGAAGCAGCAATCCTATCCACATTTACATGGGAGTAAAGGCCCCCCTGACTATAATGGGATTTATTTCAGAGTAGGCATGCATAGGATTGGGCCCTGAGGCTGTCAGTCAGCCCCAGTGCGCACGCAGCTACAGCTGGAGATCTGGCAAGCCTGACCTAGCCCCCTGCACCAGGGACCCCCAAAGGGGTCCCGACCCCCACTTTGAGAAACGCTGATTTAGGTTATTAGGACATAGAACCTGTTGTTAATTTATTTGAATCCTCCACTTCCCATATCTCATGCCACAACTCATGCCCCACATCTCTGTCTGGCTACTTATCTTCCATAGAAAGCATTGTGGGGATGTGGAAGAGGTACTTGAAGGTTGAGAGAGGGAGCGAGGCAATTTTAAACAGCAAATAAAGCACACTTGCTTTGCGTGCCAACAGTCCCAGATTCAGCCTGTGGCATCTCCAATATTATTCTTATTAATAATGCAAATATATGTTTTGTTCATCTATTATTTTGTTTATTTTCCCAAGTTTTATATATTGCTGTTCCAGCAAAGAACTGAGACTACAATCTTATCCACACTTACCTAGGAGCAAGTCCCATGGACTATAAGGAATATAGTAGATATGCACAGTAGATATGCATAGGATTGGCCTCCCAAGGTGGTATATTTCTCCTACCCCCTCCCCTTTTTTACCATTACCCAATGAGGGAGGTGTCTGGAGATGAATGTCTGACTAGTAAATTTCATGACTCAGCTGAGATTTGAACCCTGACCCTCTTAATCCAACACTCTTAACTGCCACACTGGTTGGACTGGGAGGCATTTAATTTTCTCTGTAAACTGCTTTGTGAACTTTTTCTTGAAAAGTGATATATAAATACGATAGATAGATAGATAGATAGATAGATAGATAGATAGATAGATAGATAGATAGATAGATAGATAAGGTCACAACTCCCCAAGAAGGTCCCAATCCCCACTTTGAAAACCACTGGTTTAGAAAGTCACCATTCAGGAAGATTTCGGTATGACATCTTCTGATCTTATTATTTATTTATTTATTTATTTATTTATTTATTTATTTATTTATTTATTTATTTAACCCACCAAGGGATGGGATTGTGGGAAGGAAATATGGGGCTGCCTCTGACCCACAGGCACAAAACCATCATTTTTGCATATTTTGACTTACCCTACAATACAGAGTAACTACGGGGGCACGTAAGAGACATTATGTGCATCCGTAGTTACTGCACCACCAAGTGAAAACCTATGGGAAATTCATATTGCAATCCAGAGCAAATTGTTCTTACACCGGAGCAAGGACTCCCCGTAGTTACTCTGGATTGCGCCCTTAAATTTCCAATTTGTGGAACATGAGATTCGTGCATGCATTCAGCGCACTGTCCTTAATTTTCCACCTAACAGGGTCCACTGAACCACTTTGTACCACTTCATCTGGAATCACTTTGTACCGTGGCCTTCGTACTTTGTAAGTGTCTTGGAGGAAGAGTGAGCTCCAGTGGCGTAGCTAGAGGGGGACAGAGCAGTCAGGCTCGGAGGGAGCCTCACCCCATTGAAGCCATTCCAGGCAGGGAGTGCAAAACGGAGCCTCGGTTAAAGAAAGCCGTAACCTTTCTTTAATTGAGGATGAGACTCCCTCTGCGCCTGACTGCTCTGCCCCCCTCTAGTTACACCACTGGTGAGATCACATTGTCATTAGGAGAGAAACACATTTTTTAAAACTCAAGCCACTGCTGTTCAAACTAACTGGCTTGGAAAGAAAGAATGTTCCCAGCTAATAATAGCCAGAATAATAATATTCAGAGGACAGCTCCCTTCTGCATTTTTGCCATTGCCAATAACTTAAACGAAGCCTATAATGAGCTTATGCATTGATTTGGTTTTCCTGTAGTCTGAATTCATCATATAGAAGTGCAGAAGTTCAGGCTCAGAAGTTAACCATTTTAACCCCCTCCCTTTGGATAAACTGCAAGAGCCTCCAATGTCTGAAAATGCAATTATAATTTACAGAATAATATCTGAGCAATCAATTGACCTGGATATCTTACAGAGAAGGATGGGTGAGGAAGGAGTGGGCTTCACTGGGATCCTTCCCACTAAGGTAGGAGCGTGGTGTAGCTTCCAATAGAGAGGTGCTGAAACCCCTTTTCCTCTTCTACAGTAAAGGAATCTTATATCTTTGTTTCATGATTGGATATGCATCCAGATCCTTCTCCCATTGATAGGGTTGCCATATGTCCTGTGAAACAGGAACAATCCCAATTTGGGAGGATTATGTTCACATTCTGGCAAATGGGACAGTAGGTGCTGTCCCGAATTTAAGAATTATGGCAACCCTACCCTCTGAAAGTACATAAGAGTCCAACGGATCAAGCCAAAGGTCCATCCAGTCCAGTTTCCTGTATCTCACCGTGGCCCACCAGACGCTTCAAGGAGCACACAAGACCACAATATCCTGGTAAGGAAAGTAAGGATCAAAACTCAAGCTCCAAATCCCTCCAGTCCAGCATCCAACTGCTGTTCAGAGGTGCAACAAACCTGAACCTATAAGTCACATATCTGGGACTTTGGGGCAGAAAAGTGAAAAATAGGACTGATGATGAGGCAGGTTTTCCCAAGTGAGCGTCCGTCTTCCCCGATCGCAGCCTGCCCCTGAAATGCCTTTGTCCGTTGGCTCCATCAGCCCCAACCCGTCATCCTGACGGACTCTTACCCTGTAGTCCTAATTGCAATTCAACAGCTCAAAGAACTTGGCGGCTTTTCAAAGAACTTCAAAGCCTACTCTGGAATCCACCTGCCTTTCAAACAGACAAGTGGAAGAAAACGACATGGAGGGATTTGCACTCAGACTGTAGCGAGCAATGGATAAATAATGTAAAAACCCCGTCAGGTCCCCATGCAGAAGTGAATGGGAACAGCAGGAGTGTGCAGCTTCAAACAGCATTAAAGCAAACATAATCCTTTGGGAAATGTTCCTAGAGGAGAGGCTTCAGCTCTGGTTCTGGCTAGGATATCGTGCTTCTCGTTTCTCTCTCCATTTACCTCTCGGATTTGCTATTTTGGGGTGCGTTGAATTTTTTTTTTGCCAGTTCCTTCCACCCTTGCCATGAGTGTAAACTTCCATCTGTTGAGCAAGGGCAGGTTCAAATATACAGGTTCATCGCTCATCAACCGGAGCATGAACTGGTGGCTCATGTGTGGTTCTGAGTGGGCAATCACAAATTCATGGCTGCCATGGGGTCGTGCAAGAAAGCCATAGGATGTAACTAGAGCGGGTGCAAACAGGTTCCTGAACACTCTGTGCAAGGGGACCCACCACTTTCAGCACAGTTGGAGCAACATGGAACAGAACACACTCCCTGAACATGGAAAGCATTGCTCCGAAATTTGTTCTGAAAGCATGCTTGTAATCCAAAACGCTTGTATTTCAAAGGAATTTCAGACGATTCATTCCACAACCCAAAACTATTCATAGAAATATTAAAATAATGCAATATAACACAAAATAAGAAAGAAAATACAAAATATAAAGACACATAAAACAAATTAACCTGTATTTAGTCTCTCAGGTCTCTCAGGCTGCAATCACTCCTTTACATAGGAGTGATCCCCATTGACTGTAATAGGCTTACTTCAGAGTAGACATGCATAAGCTGGTCTCAGGAGAGGCTGAGCAGATCCTCGTGAAGCACCCAAACTGGATGTATCCTAGTTTTCACTTGTTTATCAAGACTACTTGTATATCATTAAAATTTATGATAAATTCTTGCTTGTCTTGCAAAACACTGTAATCCAAGTTACTCTCAATCCAAGATTTTACTCTACCTGTTTATTATTTCATATTTGTTCTGTAACTAGCTGAATTTATCCTTCATTGTGAGAGTAAAATTTCAAGATATTGGTGGGCTTTGGTTACGGCTGGGCACCAGCAGGAAATGGGCACCAGTGGGTAGGCACAGACAGGCACCATGGGTAGGCACCACTGAACACCGACAGGCACTGGGTACCAGAGGGTATCAGGGGCATGGTGGGCAGCATTGGACACCAGCAGGAACCAGACATCCCTATCAGGGACTAGCCACTAGGCTCCAGGCACAACCAAGTACCTTGTATCTCTATAGGGCACCAGGCCCATTCGGCACTGGGCATCACCTGACATCCCTGCCAAGCACCAGGCATCCCTTCCCGGCACCAGGCACCGGGCACCAAGAAGTGTTTCTAGGTCCTGGGGTTGGGGCTGGGTGTTGATCAGACAGCCTTCCATGTTAAGCAAAGGGACAAAATTGTTGTTGCCTTTGCCTTGGCATTATTTTAAGCCACTGATTTTTCATTCCAGGATGGGTTTGCCCAGGATTCTTCCCCGCCATCCGTGAATTGGGCACCAAGCCAGCCTCGCTAAACGGCACCAGCTGCAATCTTGTTTTTCAGAGCTGTCATTCTGAACGAACGTGTGTGAAAACAATCAGGCTCATGAATGATATATGCACTCCATTATATATGAAGGGCACACGGCAGGTCTGAATAGCGTCTGATCATCCCCCTTAAAACAAAGCCATTGTAATCACTCCGCATCTTTTTTTTATACCACACAAATGGGTTTCGTAAGGTTACAGCATATTGGGGAAATATTTATTGTCTGCCGTTAAACGAACAGATTTGCAATTGTGGTTCCAAGTGACCGATGAAGAGTTGTGAATAATGATCAGCTTTCTGTGGGAGTGAGCTGTGAGCATGAGACGCCAGGGAGAAGCCACAATTTGGATTGAAGGTAGCAATGTACAGCTGCAGCAGATCAGCTTGGAGTTAAGAAAATCCAGTTTTTGTTATAGGCTTCCCCCTCCTATTGGATGGATTAGGGATCAGAGTACCGTCCAAAAGTGAAAACCCAATCTTGTGTCCAGTGAGTGGCAATTGCACCATGATAACACACCTGCCCATTCAGCGCAGCTTGTGCAGCAGTTTTCGGCCAAGCACAACATCCCCCAGGTCCAACAGCCAGCATATTCCCCAGATCTCACCCCTTGCAACTTTTTCCTCTTTCCAAAAATCAAATCCCATATGAAAGGATGAAGATTTTGGGATGTCAAGGAAATCCAAGTGAATGTGACGAGGCAGCTGCTGATTATCCCAGAAAACGAGTTCCAGGTATGCTTTCATCAATGGGGACTACTTTGAAGGAGATTAAGGGCAAAATCCAGAGTAACTATGGGGTGTAAGAACAACTTACTCTGGATTCCAATTTGAATTTCCCATAGGGTTTCACTAGGTGGTGAAGTAACTACAGGAGCACGGTCTCTTACGTGCTCCCTGAGTTACTCTAGATTTGGGGGTACAACACATAACAATTTAGCATCTACCCCCAAATCTAGAGTAACTCAGGGAGCACGTAAGAGACTTCACGTGCTCCTGTAGTTACTGCACCACCTAGTGAAAACCTATCGGAAATTCAAATTGGAATCCAGAGTAAGGATACCGGAGCAAGGATTCCCCGTAATTACTCTGGATTTTGCCCATAGTTTTCTTTTTATAGCACCAGTCCTGAGACTTATTGATCACAGCTTATTTTATGTATTTGAATGATAATGATTTACCGAAGAAAGTCATAAGGCAATCCCAAAAACAAATTGATCACCATGTCACATGCAAACTAACATCAGGAAAGACAATTTAAGTTTTTAGACCAGCAGAGAGAAGTTGAAAGAGTAAATCATTTGTTGAATGAATGGGCTCTGGGCATAATTGAAAGGAGTTGAAAGAATGGAACCATCAGAAAAGGAATTGTGAGAAAGTGGGGGATACCTGTATATGGTGTCTTTGGCTTTTGTATATGGCTTTTGAAGGACCGCGGTGGAGAGGGTTTGCCTCCCCGCATCCCCACCTGCCGTACGTTTCTGGTCTTGAGAAGACTCACTGATGACTTCAGGATTTACAGAGGTGTAAAAAAATATTTTATCAGCCAAATCCAGAGTAAATACTTGAGCACATAAGAGACTTTACGTGTACTTGTAGTTACTGCACCACCTAGTAAAAACCTATGGGAAATTCATATTGCAATCCAGAGTAAATTGTTCTTACACCGAAGAAAGGATTCACCGTAGTTACTCTGGATTTCGACCTATGTCTCCCATCTCTCCCATCTGGCCTTTTCCCATTATGGCCTGGCTGCATCCTCTGTCAGGGGAAACAATAGGATTGGGCTGCTAGTATAGGTACCTGCCTTATTCATTCCTCCCTCTCTCTCTCTCCTGCTTTCCCAATCTTTGTCTCCCCACTATTGGCATTAATTTTGTATGCTTTGTGGGGCAGGGATCGTTCTATATAAGAACATAAGAAGAGCCTCCACTAGATCAGGCCAAAGACCCATCTAGTAGAGCTTTCTGTACCATTTGATAGTATTACACCACCAATTATCATATGTAACCATATGTAATGATGGGGATAAATATGAATAATACTTTATAATAATTAGTATTATTATATAATAATAATTTTATAATAATAAGTAATAATACTTTGATACTTATTAATACTTTGATAGGTATTAATACTAAATATTAATAATGCATCTGAAAATTATCATGTGTAATCATATGTAATGATGGGGCTAAATATGAATAATAATATTTAGATAATACTGTACTAAGAAAAACAACAATAAATGTAGGCTGCATGCTAAGCATCCTTTCTTGGAAGTAAGACCTACTGAACACAAGGAGGCTTACCCTACAATCCAGAGTAACTACAGGAGCATCTAAGAGACATTATGTGTACCTGTAGTTGCCACACCACCTACGGAAAACCTATGGGAAATTCATATTGCAATCCAGAGCAAATTATTCTTACACTGGAGCAAGAACTCCCTGTCGTTACTCTGGATTGGACCCTTACTTACTTTTGAGTAGACATGGATAGGATTGCACCCTTTATTTTTGGTCAAGCTGAATATTTTCCAGTTTAGATTTTTTTACTAAGGAAGGGGGCAGGTTGAGGTTGATACCAACATTTCCTGAAAAATACTTGGTGCATGGTTTGTATGGTTCACCCTTTTAGTCCTAATGGGTGTGATGGTTCACCCTTTTAGTCTTAATGGGTGCTATGGTTTCCTGTGGCTTCTGTACCATATTGCTATTGCTGCTTTTTCTGTTTCCAGGATTAATCTCACTGATGACCACAGCCAAGCAGGAATTAGAAAGACCTAACATAAGAACATAAGATCAAACCAAAGTCCAATATCGTTCAGCTTCCTGTATCTTACAGTGGCGCACCAGATGCTTCAGGGAGTGTGCAAGACAACAAGAGACTTTCTGTGTGTGGTTTCATGTGCCATGTCTCTTGATGGAGACATTTATAAATCTGAAGCTGCAATCCTAATCTCCAGTTAGGCTGGCATAAGTGCCAACATAAGTCCCCTTCTGGCCTAGGGATGTCACAAAAGTGTCATAAGGCATATCTGCCCCATGCATGGGGGGATTAGGCCAGTGTAGAGACATGCACAGGCCTCCCAACACCGTAATGGGAAGTAATGCCTGGTTAGTTTTGCCAGCCGAAATTAGGATTGTGCCCTAAGAATAAAGAAAATTGGAATCTGCTTAGTGAACTTTCCTAGGTGTCTGATTGGATTCTGTTCAAGGTATGTGGAGGTTTCTTTAGAACAAACCAACAACACTGTTGGAACAAGTGATGGGAAACTCCATGGTTTGTTCTCCACTTTGCTCTCACCACCCAGAATGGTTTTGAAGAGGATGCTTGCATTTGATGGCGAGGCTCCCTGCAAGACATAGGGTACAATCCTAATGTAGCCTGGCGCAACTCATCAGTCTTCCCGTTCCTGTGGTGATATAGGGAGGCAAGTACATGTCCGTGCACTGGGCTAACCCTCTCCCAGGAGTGGGACCCAAGTGTCTTATGACACTTCTGAGACACCCCCAGATCAACACAGGACTTATACTGGGGTTTAGGCTGGCCTAACTGGAGATTAGGATTGCAACCTAAGTGCTTTGGACTTATGCCCGTCCATAACCGTCTGGTTATGCCCGTCCAATAATAAGTGACTATAATTTCCAAGGTGGATGGAACGGACACATACATCCAGCCATTATAACAAGTAGATGAGAATCAAAATGGAGAAAAGCACAGGTGGTTACCTCTTTATAAGACCCCCAAATATGAGAAAATGATCCTTTGCAACAGTAGCTTCACTTGTAAATGAAAAGTTTAAATCGGTAATGTTTATTGGCCAAAACAAAACCAAGAACCCACAGTAAATTGCTTGCCATTTTCCTTCGGTGCCCTTAGTTTTGCAGGTATTTTTTTTCCTGTTTGCCATTTCATAAGAAAAATTGTGTGTGTCATCCCTTATTTAACGGTAATCGCCTTTCAGCCGAGAGAGAATGCCAGCCCCCAGATCCACCTGGCACTATCAATTGTAGTTTTGGCAGCGTGCCCAGCAAAAGATTTTCTTTTTTATAAAAAAAGAAAAAAAGGTGAGAGGTACCTGAACATAATATCCCAAAATGATTGCTTGGAGATGTTCCAAGTTGGGACTCATCAGAATTCAGGTTATTTGCTGTAAGTAGCAAAACAAAAATGTGACCAAAATGCAACTCAAGAGCAAACACAGTGGCTAGGAATGCTTCTTGTGAAGTCCGATTCCTGAATGGTGATGAGGACTCTTGGCAGAGGTGCCCGTTGTACTAAGCTTGGCCAACGGCTATGTTATTTGTGGAGTTTATTGAGTTACACAATAGTTGTGTATCGTTGTGTTTAGTTATAGTTGCCCTTTAAAGAGAGCTGCAGAACCTGATGGGTCTCTTGGAAGGATTCTGCTCAACATGATAGAGGTCAAGGTGCCTTGAAAACATATGGTGAAGAAGAAGAAAAATGTATGGCGGTTGTGGTCCATCTTAGGAAGTAGGATCCAGAGGTGTAGCTGAATACTATACATGTGGTTTGCCGTGTCCCGTTAAGATGTTGCCTTATGAAATTTAGCATATACATGAGATGGTTGAGAATCTGGAAATTGACTGGTCAACCTGTCCAAGATGGGTCAGTATTCCCCTTGAAAACATAGTATTTGAGGGGTATTTCCAGAAATGGACAGTAGTAGTGACAGTAGTGGTTAGAGCACAGCTTACTATGGTAGCATGTCCAATGGTCAGGGTGACCAGATACCTGAACCTAAAAGGAGGATAAGGTCTTGGATTCCCCTTGGCCTGGTCTTTCTGGTGGACAATGGCATGTTTGCCTACTCTTGAGTAGAGCCACGGTATTGGGCACTTTCACTTTCCCATAGAGCTCAATGCATATTTTTTATTTTGAGTTTTTGGCCATAACATTTGATAAGAAGGAAATATTTCAAAACTGATTTTTGCATTGGATTCTGCTCTTCAGTACGAATCCAATGACATATGACGTGATGTGGGGGGGACCTGCACATCATTGCAAAGTTCCAAAATGAAGCCAAAACGGAGGACAATGAAGTCCTTTTGGAGGACACCTGGACAGAAGGCTAAAAAAATTGGACAAATCCAGTTGTGATCACCCTGGTTGGCATTTGCTGGGCTTCAAACATGAAACCTGTGAGACAATTTCTTGTCCACCATCACTTAATGTCCAAAATGCAACATGTCCCAGTTTTGCATTTGAAGCTTCCCAGCCTTGCAGTGCTAACAAATGTCTTTCATCGTCATCTTCACCATCATCATCCTCTTAGTGTTTAAAAAAGGAATGCTAGGAAGATCCCTCTGGAAAAGCTTTGCTTTCTCGTGACATCCATTGCCCACAGGAGGAAATTTTACTCAGGGTTTTGCAAACCCTTAGGAGAAGAGTTGTTTTCCAGTCTGCTACACACAGGGAGGTGTAATGGGCAGCTATTTATCTCCATGGTTCTGAAATGATTTTTTACTAATGATGTGCAGCCCCTGCTCAAATGAAGTTGAGAGGGGGGGGGAAGAAATTTTGGGGCCCTGAGGCATGAGTGGTCCATACTCCTAGAGTAGGGTTGCCATACTTCTCTTCCACAAAATCGGAATAGGACCCTATGTCCCATTTGCCCGTATGTGAACACAATCCCTCCAAATTGGGATTGTCCTTGTTTTTCAGGACATATAGGAACCCTATCCTGGTTTCCCTGTCATCCTATCTCCTACAGGACTTTGCATCCCTACCAGGCTTCCCTACCAGGGTACCAGTGGCATGACAGCAGCATCAAATATGGTGCATGGCTTAAAAAATGGCCAGCATACACTGAAGATTTTTATGGCAACAGATAGGTTTCGTTTAAGCAACAGTTCCCCATAAAGGTGTATTGTGAAGCACTGGTGATCAAACCAATCAAGCAAATGCTCTATAACAGTATTTTTCAAAATTTGAGACCCACCAGGTGGGTCACAAGTCAATTCATTTCAATATGTATTTAATTTTCAACACAAAACACATGCATGTGGCTGCATTTGGAGAAATGTTATAGATCTGTACCTATTATAGGCTGCAATGGATATGCTTTTAGCAAGGCTAGTGAATTGGGCTTACCCTACAATCCAGAGTAGCTTACCCTACAATCCAGAGTAACATAAGAGACATTATGTGCACCCGTAGTTACTGCACCACCTAGTGAAGACCTATGGGAAATTCATATTGCGATCCAGAGTAAATTGTCCTTACACTGGAGCAAGGACTCCCTGTAGTTACTTTGGATTGTGCCCCTAGTCTCAGGTAAGTGTGGCAAGGACTCTTTCCCAGATTCTGCATATGCAAATCTGGGGTCATATGTGTACAAATATGGGGTCATATGTGTACATCTGTGAGCAGGGCAGAAATTGATTCAGCAGAGTCTAGTAATACTTTACTGCATTAAATCCAGTGTTTACAAATCATCAGACAAAAAACATTTCCAAGTATTTCATTTCTGGTCTTACCATATATGTACCACCAACTACAAAATGGAAATAGCTTTAATATTTCTGTTCTTGAATATAAATGTTTAATACAGTCTATATAACTCAGAGAGGGTGTTATGTAGTCCGCTTCCTCGTGGCGCACTCTGGATAGTACGAAATTATGTACGACTAGCAACAATTGGCGGCCAGACTACACTGAAGAATTTGCAGATGGAGACAGTCGGCAGCCAGACATTAATGCGGAATTCCTGGTTCTCAAAATATACTGCAATGGGACATTAATACCTGGTTTACCTCAAGTCCATGTATTTGCCATATGCTAAATAAACTCAGAAAGGAGCATGCAGTGCTTTAAAACTTTACAATTCATGGTAATTAAAGATGAAAGTTGTTTTGTGTTCATATTAATCCTTCATATTAATCCATCTGTAGCTAGCGGGTGTAGGTGTAGGTGTAGCGGCTCAAGACAGAGCCTTGGGGTACCCCACTTGAAACCGATCTCCAGGTTGACACAGAACCATTTACTAAAACCCTTTGAGTCCGGCCATCGAGCCTCTTCCGGTTTATGGCGCTTCTCCACTCCTCAAGGATTTCTCAAAGGTGATCGACAGAGGCTCTGCAAGGACAACCCTTTCCAACCATTTCTAACCCTTTCACTTGCCTGGAAAGACCTGCCAATCTTACCTTGTTGTGCCACTGAGAATGGTGCATGTAGGCTGATGCTGCTCCTTGCATTGGCCTCCCTCCTCTTTGGGTGGCACAGACATACCTTAGAGTCCAATTTTATGCATGTCTATTAAAAAGTAAGTCCCATTATAGGCAATGGGGCTTGCTCCCAGATAAGTATGGATAGACACTTTCCTGGGAGTAAGACCCATTGAACACAATGGGGCTTACTTTTGAGTAGACATGGTTAGGATTGTGCTATTAAGGCACATTTGCGACACGCTGGGCTGGCACAAGTGATGTACATCACTCCAAAAGAGTGCCTAGGATTGCATTCTCATTGCTTACACCTGTCAATGGAAGGAAACATTCCCTTAAAGTACCTGGTTGATACATTTCTCCAAAGAATTAGATGGTCAAAGAATTAATGGAGAATTAATTCTCTAATTAGATAGTCACAGAAGAAAGAAATTAACCTCCAATCCCACATTTCAGGGGAAAAAATGAATTCAGGGTAGGACTCTGAACACATTTGGGTCTGCCTAGACATTTAGATTTTAATGGTTCCAGTGATTGGCGTTTTGAAAGCCATTAACTTCCACTCTGGTTTTTCTTAATAGTCTGTGGAGCGAGGACTCCATGCAGCGTCCTTAATAGTTTCAGAGCATACTGCTGTGTTTTCCATGCGCTAAGTTCCAACGTGTGAGAAACGGAGATGGTGCGGGCTTGTTCTCCAGACAAGTGTTTGTGTTTCAGTGAGAGGCCACCAGAGAGATGAGAAAATATAAGGATGCTGTGAGACTCTTCTTCCAAGCGAGTCTCTCCTTCCAGTTTATTCTGGAGTCAGATGACTGGACGATGACAGGCCATCATGCTGGACATGGTGGAAACAGAATGGCTCCAAAGGGAAGGACCCCTTGTACGTCTCCCTCCAAGCTTGACTGCTACAACCCCCTCTAGCTATGCCACTGCCCCTCCATCAATAAGCTCTTTCTCCAAAAAACTACAAAATCAAAAATGCATGAAGTCCTATGGAAAGGAAAATTGAGCTATATCATGCCTCTACTCATGAGTAGGCAAACATGCCTTACCCTCAAATCCAGAGTAACTACAGGAGCACGTAAGAGACTTTAGGTGCACCTGTAGTTACAGCACTGCCTAGTGAAAACCTATGGGAAATTCATATTGGAATCCAGAATAAGTTGTTCTTACACCGGGGGAAGGACTCCCCGTAGTTACTCTGGATTTGGCCCTATGTCTGTTGGAAAGGGCAGACTGAGTTAAATCCAACACCCCTATAATGGTCCCGATCCAATAAATCCGAATCAACCCAGAAGGAAGTCCCAAATAATTGCATTGAGCCCTATGGAATGTGCAATTGAGCTACACAGCCACGTTTACTCATGAGTAAGCAAAGGTGCTTTGGCTCACGTTCAGGTCAGGCACAGAGGAATGCAAGCCAAGCAGAATGGTCCCAATGCAGTGAAAGTGGAGCTCAACAAGTGTTCCAGAAGGAACCCTCAACCCCCTCCCCCCAAAAAGAATAAAATTGATAATGTGATTTTTTTTTTAAAAAAATATGAAAATATAATATATAATTAATTGTATTAATTACTACTGATAATAATTAATTAAATAATTTTGATGTATGGAGGTGTGAAAAAATTTGTGGGCCCCAAATTCCAAAAAATCTAGGTACATCACCGCCTTCCTCCCTTTCTCTCCTCTCTCTATCACTGCTAGCATTTTGTGTTGGGGGGAGCAAAATCAATAAAGCCACTCTAAAGTTTCCATCTTGTTGATAAGAAGCACTTCAGTGATTTGAGGGGGGCCTGGGAAAAAAACTTACACGGGGGGGGGGGGGGGAAACCACATTCACAGTTGCTGATAGACCTGACCTTTTTTTTTTTTTACTCCAAGCATCAGGAAGTGTTGCCCACACTTTGAGTTGATGATGACGTGGTGCCACATCATCATGCACATCATCAGTACCCTGTGGGGGGAGGAAGTGTCTACCAATGACTAAGCGCATGATTCCACTTAGACAACAACACAAGTGCGTGGGGGCAGAGGTGCAGCTAGGACATGGACAAAGCAGGGAGTATTATAATTCCTCATCGCAATTTCAGATTGTGGAAGCAAAATGGAGGCAAATGCACGCTGGAGCGCATGCGCAGAATGCTTCCGTTTGGTTCTCCCGGCTGGAATGGGTTCAAAGGGGGTATAGCTAGAGGGGGTGCTAAGCACTAAGGCTGCAATCCTACCCACCAGTTAGGCCAGCATAAGTCTTAGCACAAGTGCCATACTGGGGAGGGGGTGGTCACAAAAGTGTCGAAGGAGTTAGGCCAGTGCACAGACATGCGCCGGCCTCTCCATACTATCACCGGAACAGGAAACAGGTGAATTGTGTTGACATAAATGGGTTAGGATTGCACCCTTGGTTTCGCAGGGCGTCTCACTGCAGCATGCAAGCACAACCCGGCATGTCAGTGTCACCCAAGGGAGTGCAAAACCCAGTGTTTTGCAGGGAGTCTCACCGCAGCGTGCACGCTTGCACTGAGGGGGGAACATTCCGTAAAACTTTCTGCCACCCACAGCCCCCATTTTGGATGAGAAAAAGACGTTTCTTCACTTTGGAACAGAGTGTAATGTTTTTGGTCATGAAGCTTCCTGGGTGACCTTGGGCCAGTCATTCTCAGCCTCACCTACCCCACAGGGTTGTTGTGAAGTCAGCAGGATGGGAGGAACTACAGCTTTGTAAGCTATCTTGGGCATGGGGAAGGCAGGAATTTAGTCCTTTAAACCTTACTACAGTATATACAGTATACAGAGTGTGCACAACTTGGTATACTTTTTATTATTAAAACAAGTGTCACAATAAGGACAACATACAAATTGAAATCAAGTACAATCTCTTAAGTGCTCCAATTGCTGGTCTTCATCTTATACACATTCTTAACTCCAAATTGTCAGCCTTCAGCACTTACACATTCTTGACTCTTATAACTGTAAACCGACTTTTGCAACCCCCACCCTCCATAAATAAAACTGAAATTCTGTCTCTTTGTGTGTTTGTTTGAACAAGTTCTGCATATGTGTCTTGCTTGCCACCTACTGGTGTGGTTAAGAATTGCAGGTGGCTGATGGATAAACCCATGGGACAAGTGCATCAAGGCACAGAAAAGAGCTCTGGAAGTTCTGCCACCTGGTGCCCTATGCTTGGTGCCTGATGCCTCAGTGCACCTAGTGCCCAGCGCCCCCACCTACTGGTGTACCCTGTGCCAGGGATCCATGAGTTCTGTCCTTCCCCTTGCACTCAAGCCAGAGATGCATGTGGACATAGCCGTGGGCAAATCACGAGTAAATGATAAACATTTTGTGCCAAAGGGTTATGATGCTTCAGGTATACCACTGTTTCTTGCGCTATCATATATGGCTGCGTGGGAAATAAGTTATGTTTGAGTCACATTACGAGTCATCTGAGTTTAGTTTTCCATTTATAAAGATAATACATGATGGGGTTAGGTTTGTAGCATTAACGGTGGTTTGAAATGTGTTCCTGTATCCCCTTCCAGCAACGTTGCGCTGTTTTCACGAAGAAGGTCGCCCTCCCTCTTACGGGCTGGAGGTGACCTCTGATCACAGCTGGCTTAAGAACCACAAAGGGAAAGAGGAGGCCAACCAATTCTTCAAAGACAATATTGACATCTCTAAGGTGATGCTCCTGCGGAATGTGGCCGTTAATTGGCTTTCCGGCAAATATTTACAGCTGCGGAAAGTGGTTTGCGGGCTGTACAACGAGACTCTCTCTTGCTGGGCCTACTGGCTGCTGTGGCTCTGCCGAGGAGTATTAATTGGTTGTGGACGAACTTGGGCACCGGCGGCAGAACATGTTCCCGGTGAGGCAGAGAAGCCAATTAAGCCGAGTGGCTTTGCCTTGATTCTCCGGGTCGCATTTATAATTCACATTCTGTCTTTGTCCCTCATTCCACGGGAGAGGAACTGACAAGGTTTGACAGGAACGTGGTCTTTGTACGTCTATTCTGGGTGCGCTTGTTTGGAATGAACAGCCCCCAATCCTAACTTGTGCCAGTGCCACCAGGCCCAAGCGGCCTGTATCCAGCTGTGGTTAGGAGGCTGCTGGAGGCCACCGTGGGGTAAGGGGCTATTTTTCCCCTCACCTGCAAGGCTGCACTGCCTGGATGTTAGGATTTGGCACGTGCTGCCACATGCCACCTGCTCCTGGGCATGATCCTTCTCTGTTCCATCCACCCATACCCAAAGTACCACTCCCAGAATATCCTCCATGCCCCTACCCTCTGCTTACTCTAGGTGCAACTTACTCTAGGCTCAATTCTAATCAACTCACTCACTCACCCATGGTGATTTGGGAAGGCTGGCACTTGTCTATGCACTGGCCTAACCCCTCCAGGTCTTATGACACTTTTGTGACACCACATGCCAGCATGGGACTTATGCCAGGACTTATGCCAGCCTAACTGGGGGTTTGTAGGGGCATTGCTTATGTGGTGTGACTGGTGCACAGAGACCAGTTGACACAACTCAGAGTGGTGATGACACTGAGGGAGTTTGAAGCTCCCTCAGATGGGTATGTCTGAGGCTGTGCAGCACCCCCAGCGCTTCTCTGAGGGAGGAGCAGGTTGCCCATCCTGCTTCAGAGGAGCACTGAGATGCTGGTGCACACTCCTCTGAAAGAGTGCATGCCATCATCACCACTCCTTTGAAAGAGGGGCAATCTGCCCTTCCTCAGAGCAGCACATGTTGGCGTCTCTGAACTCAGTAGTTATGGTGACATGCGTTCCCTGAGTGATGCGCTCACCCCCACACTGGGTGATGTGCACCATCACTTCGCCGCTGGGGTTAAGATTGCAGTCTCGTTGGTTCAGGGGCTGCAAGTTCAGGAACTTGCTTCTGAGTTACACATGCATAGAAACTGCTGCCCAACTTTAATTCTATATACATATAAAACCAGGAGGAAACTTATATATCTGCCAACTAGGCACCCCCAGCTATAATAACACTAGCAAAAAGTGTACCCGCGTTGTGGAAGTAACATTTCCCCATACGCCATCCCCCCACAGTGCATAAACACCCCATGCGCATAAACACCCATGCGCCACTTCCCCCCACGTACATCAACCCCCATACGCCACTTCCCCATAAGCATTATCCCCATACGCATTATCCCCCATGCGCATCATCCCCCATGCGCAACTTCCCTCCCATGCACAACTTCCCCATGTGCAAACTTTCCCCATGTGCAACTTCCCCCATGCGCATCAACCCCCATGAGCAACTTCCCCATGCAGAACGTTCCCCCATGCACAATTTCCCCCATGCGCAATTTTTCCCCATGTGCCACTTCACCCAGGTGCATCAACCCGCATGTGCATCATCCCCACATGTGCACCTTTCCCCCATGCGCAAATTTTCCCAATGCGCATCATCCACCCATGCAGGCTTTTCCCCATGCACAACTTCCCCATGCGCATCATCCCCCCATGCGCATCATCCCCCCATGCGCAACTTTTCCCCATGCGCAATCTTTTCCCATGTGCAATTTTCCCCCATGCGCAACTTTGCCCAGGCGCATCAACCCCCATGTGCATCCTCGCCAGTGCAACCACTTCCTCCGAACAACATCCCCCCCAGTGCTCCAGACACTGAGCACCCAACTGGCTGGATGTTGTTCAGTCTCCCGTGTTAAGTAAAGGAGAGAAACACGTTGCCCCCTTTTCAGCCCCTGAAGGGTTAAATTCCTCCACATGGTTCTTGGTGGGAGTTCAGGTGACAGAAGGAACTCCCAGAATTCCATGCTTCAGGCCCTGCAGTTGGGGAGGAATGTTGCTGAGTCAGCAATTCTCAATGCAAAGTATAGGGAGGAAAACGCGTTGCGCGGGTAGGGGTGGGCCTGGCCTGGCCCAAGAACCGGTTCTCTGGAAGTGGGTGGGGCCAGGGGGCGGGGCCAGAGTCAGGTGGGGTGGGGAGGTTTTTAATTAAAAAATTGAAAAATTGAAAAAATAAAAATAAAATAACTTACTTCTGAGTAGACCTGCATAGGATGGGGCTCTGAGGCTGCAGTCCTTTCCACACTGGCCTGGGAGTAAGATCCATTGACTGTACTGGGACTTACTTCTGAGTAGACCTGCATAGGATGGGGCTCTGTGCCTCCCCGCCAGCCGGGGAGAGGAAGGGAAATTGTGGTGGGGCCTCACAGCTCCCTGCTTGCCTCCCCGCCGGCTGGGGAGAGGAAGGGAGAGCGCGGTGGTGCCAAACCGGTCCCGTGGTTCTGGGGGGCCCCCGCCGCTGCCGGATCGCCAGCGGCAGGGGGATTGGAAGATCTGGTCCCCCAGAACCGGACCGAATAGGCCTATGCCCACCCCTGGTTGCGCCCCTTTTCACCCCCTTCCAGTTGGAAGGTGGTGCCGAACCAGTCCTGTGGCTCTGGGGGCCCCCGCCACCCCAGTTGGACCTTCCAATTGGAATTTCCGAAAACTGGTTCTTAGTGCACCCCTCGGTCACGGAAGGAACACCCTCCCCAAATTTCACGCTTCTAGGCCCAGTGGTTTTGGCAGGGCGGTGATGAGTCAGTGAGTCAGTCAGTGAGTGACTTTTCTCTTTTATATATATAGATTATTAACTATATAATATATAATACTATTAAATATATAGATTATTAACTATTTGTGTTCAGACGGCATTTGGAAAAATTCTTGGGGTTACTTGCAAACATGTTGGGCTTCACCTCCATTTTGCTCCCGCTGCCTGGAATGGCTTCAAAGGAGAAGGGTCCCTTGCACACTGCAGTGAGGCTTTGCACCCCCTTTAGCTACGCCACCGGCTGAGGCCACAATGCAGACCACATTCCAGTCGCCGTTGTAGGCTGGGGTTTAGGCTGCATCAGGGGCCCCAGATCCATTCCAAATTCCTTCCTCCCACAGAATGATGCCACTAGCCACTGGCAGGCACAAAGCAGAGGAGCAGAGGAGCCAGACTGTAATTTTTGTCCATCCAACTGCATTTTCTGCTCAGAACTTGAGAATATTCATCACATTTCAAATCTGTGTAGACTCAGGAAAGTGTGTATAGTGATGTTATTCCTTTGGCAAAGTGAACCTTCCAGCAAATTTATCCTCTCATCCCTTTGCAGATGATGCCCAGGGGGACCCACAGTAAAAGGCGGATTTCTGGAGATTAATTGCCTTTTAGCTGCAATGGCCATTAGTGTTCCATTGAGGCGCACTTCTCCGTTGTCTCGGCTGTGAGATTCAATGGCTGTGGTCCACATCGACTTAACAAGAGACACCAAACTCAACAGGCCCACTGCAGGGGACGGGGGCCGACCCAAATCCTGCACAGATAAAAACTATCAGCTTTGGTGAGACAAGTCAAGATGGGAACAACTGGCCAATTTTTAAAATGTTATTATTGCTGCAGTTCTTTCTTTCTTTCTTTCTTTCTTTCTTTCTTTCTTTCTTTCTTTCTTTCTTTCTTTCTATCTATCTATCTATCTATCTATCTATCTATCTACAGTATTTATATACCGCTTTTCAACTAACAAGTTCACAAAGTGTTTTACAAAGAAAACTGAAAAATAATAATAGCTAATATCCCACCTTTCCTTCAAGAAACTCACAAATGCATTCATTCTCCTGCTTGTTTGATATTCACAATAACCCTGCAAGGTGGATATGGCTGGGAGAAAATGTTAACCTGTGAATTTCCTATAGTAATCAATAGGGCCTACTCCCAGGAAAGTATGTTTAGGATTGCAGCCTTCCTCCCAGAATGACTCTGAAGGAGAGGTGGGGGGTTAGATTTGCACACTGTGGTGAGGCTCCTGTGGAATGTAGGCTGCAATCCTATACACACTTTCCTGAGAGTAAGAACCATAGAACCATAGGATTTACTTCTGAGTAGACATGCTTAGGATGGTACCCTTACTGTATTGCATCCCTTCTAGCTACGCCACTGATGTAGAGTGGAGTTGATATTGCTGTATGTAAATCAAACCAAACATGTGAATAGCTGTGCATGCACATGTGCAGGCATCATGTCCACATGGCAATGAGGACCTCTTATAAATACCTTAAGGCTGCAATCCTAAGCTCCAGTTAGGATAGCATGAGTCCTGTGTTGACACTGGAGAGTCACAAATGTGCCACTTCTGTGCCACTTCTGGGGGAAGGTTAGGCCAGTGCATGGACATGCGCTTAATTCCATACATCACTACTGGAGCAGGAAGACTAATGAGTTAGGTCAACCTAGGTTAAGATTGCACCCTTAGCTGTTTCCACCCTGGGCTTGGAAAGCATTTTAAACATTAAAATTGCTGCAATCCTAACTACACTTTCCTGGGAGTAAATATTATTGAATACAGATTAACTTCTACATAGACATGCTCAGCGGTGGGCTCCAGCAGGTTCGCACCTACTCTATAGAACCGGTTGTTAATGAGAGACAGGACACATAAAGTTTAAGAATAGCCATTTAAAAGTGGCTGCCAGATGGACAGAGAACCGGTTCTTAATTTCTTTGAATCCCATCACTGGACATGCTTAGGATTGCACTGTAAATATCTGACTTTTTATTGCAGGATCAGCCCCTGATATTATTTAAATTGGATTTATTATAGTACTAGCAAAAAGCGTACCGCATTGCGGGAGTAAAATTCCCCTGTACGCCATCCCCCACAGTGCATCAATCCCTCACGCACATCAACCCCCCATGTGCAACATCCGCCCATGCACATCATTTCCCATTTTCATCTCCCATGCACAACTTCCCCCATGTGCAACATATCCCATGCTCAAGATCCCCCATGCGCATCAACCCCCCATGTGCAACAACTCCCATGTGCAACATCCCCCCATGTGCAACATCCCCCATGTGTATCAACCCCCATTTGCAACAACCTCCCATGTGCATCAACCTCCCCATGCACATCAACCCCCATGCGTAACTTCCCCCATGAGCATAGTTCCCCATGCGCAACAGTCCCCCTTGCGCAACAACCTCCCCATGTCCATCAACCCTCCATGCACAACATCCCCCCCACTGCACTGGGCACCAAGCATCAAATTGGCTGGATGTTGGTCAGTCTTCCATATTAAGTATAAGACAAAAACACGTTGCCCCCTTTTCAGCCCCTGAAGGGTTAAATTTCTCCAGATGGTTCTTGGTGGGAGTTCAGGTGACAGAAGGAACTCCCAGAATTCCATGCTTCAGGCCCAGCAGTTGGGGCGGAATGTTGATGAGTCATCAATTCTCAATGCAAAGTATAGGGAGGAAAACACGTTGCGCCCCTTTTCACCCCCTTCCGGTTGGAATTTCTGAAAACCTGTTCTTAGTGCACCCCTCCGTCATGGAAGGATCACCCATTCCAAATTTCATGCTTCTATGCCCGGTGGTTTTGGCAGGGCGGTGATGAGTCAGTGAGTCAGTCAGTGACTTTTCTCTTTTATATATAGAGAGAAGAAGATGTTTCAAATATAACAATGCTGGGGAACTCATTATTTAAAAATCTCCTATTTTAACTTATTGACCATTAAAAGTCATGCCTCTATCTGTCCATCTATTCCAGCTAATCCTGTTTTAAGATTAAACCCCCTGGTGGTGTACAATAATGCCTCTTAAGACCCTTAAGTACATGAGTGAATCATAAAGCCAGTGCTGTCTGGTCCTTTTCGTCGTAGCCACAGGACATGTTGACTCAGAAGCTGCAAATGCTAAATGATCCAGATGGTGGTTTTCCAGGAACAAAATTCTCCTTCTGAGTCGTTCAAAGCAGATAGAGCAAAACGGAGGGGGAAACATCCCTTTTGCTTGAGTGGCCCGGAACGGCTTTGAAAGGGTGGCGTGTGCAAAACGTAGGCACATGCAAAACTATGCACCCCATCCCGCTATGCAACTGAGATAGCAGAATCCAAAAACTGTAGGAAATTGTCATTACCATACGCTACAGCATCACACAGATGGAAAGGATGCCAGAAGCATAGGGTTGCCAGAATTCTCTTCCACAAAATTGGGATAGGACCCTCTGTCATATGTGAACACAATCTCCCGATAATCAGGATTGTCCCTGTTGTTCGGGACATATGGCAACCCTACAGAAGCAGGTCCTATGAAAGAATGTCTCCTATTTATTTGAAAGAAGAAGGAAGATCTCACGAAAGGAACATGGAAAGCATTACAGGAACTAACAGTTACAAGTGACCGTTGGCATAGCGGAACCAGAGATGAAGAAAATGGCTTCAACCGGATCCACAGAATTTGGAAGCCAGTGGAGAAGGCAAATATTTTTCATGCCAGGTGCTCTTCTGAAGTTGCACAACCCTGTCTATGTTCAGAGGTCTTCATTGGAGAACTTGCTGCAAGTGTTCCCTCCATCTCAAATAAGACAATTATAACCTTAATTATGAGGCTTCTTGGTTGTGGCATCCTGGTGATGGGATTGTGCCGGGACTTGTGCCAGGGGTTAGGATTGCATTGCCAGAACCCAGTCGTCAAGTCTTCCCTATATTCTACTTCCAATTTGTCATTCTTCTCCCCAGTTAGAGCGGGTGCTCTACGTTAAATCTTCAAGCTCTAGGTTTAAAGTTCTAAGGGCAAAATCTAGAATAACTCCGGGGAGTCCTTGCTCCGGTGTAAGAACAACTTACTCTGGATTGCAATATGAATTTCCCATAGGTTTTCACTAGGTGGTGCAGTAACTACGGGTGCACGTAAAGTCTCTTATGTGCTCCTGTAGCTACTCTGGATTTGGGTTGTTGTTTTTTTTTTGCAGGGAGACTCATCGCGGCACGCAAATGGTCTCACCCCGTTGGAGCCGTTCCGGGTGGTGGGTGCACCATGAAGGCGTTTGCACCCCTTCTAACTACATCCCATCCCTTGTCATGAAGGCGTTTGCACCCCTTCTAACTACATCCCATCCCTTGTCATTCCCAAAATGATTATGCAAATAGCTCCCTATACAATTATCCTCATTTGCATAGTTATTTTTAGCAGAACATTTGGCTGTTTTGGGGAAGCAGCATTTTTATTTTGGAGTGGAAGGCAGAGTGCATTCAACTCCTTAATCAACCGAGTTCGAAAATAGAAACCAAATTATTTACCAAGCTAAGCAGTGTTTTGAAGGAGTTTTAATTGATTAACATTTGGAGAGCGGACCGAAAGGCATTTCAGATGAAAGGAGCTGGCTACTTGTTTTTCTGTGGTTTCTCCCCCCATTTCTTTTCTGACTTTGGCTTTGAGTTAATTTCCAGATGAGAAAATGTTTTTCACATCCTGACATTTCTACCCTGCAGGAATCGAAATTAGTCAATTGGTGGTATTTTGCTTTTGAAGCCCAGAAAAGGACCTAAGGGCTTTGCTGGAAAAAAAAAATTAAACCTTGCCTAGCTTAGCTCTTATATCATTAGATCTTAAGTCTTATATCCAATGCAGTCCTGAGCATGTCTACTCAGAAGAAAATCCTACTGTGTTCAATAGGACATACTCCCAGGAAAGTGTTGTTAGGATTGCAGCCATCATTGCCTAGCTGTTTGTTTCTTAGGGAATAATTTCCAGTTGGAACATTTAGGGCTTGAGCACAATTTCCTGCTCAGACAAGACGCTTCGTGGATGACCTTGGGCCAGTCACTCTCTCTCAGCCTCACCTACCTTTCAGGGTGGTTGTGAAAATGAAAGGAGGGAAGGAACGACACCGAAGTTCTTGAACTCAGTATAAAATTTGGTTTTATTTGATTTATTTTTATATACCCTTCTTGTTACCCACATTGGGAATAAAAGCCAGAAAAATTAAGTAAATGAGTAAATAAATTTGTGGAAAAAAAAAAATAGTGGTTGTACCAGAGCGTTCCACCCACCCCGTTCTGTACATACAGATTATTTCTTTTTAAAAATTAAGCTGCTTTTCTTAGAAAATCAGATGCATGTACCATGAACACATTTACCAGGAATATTCCTGCAAATCTTTTCCATGTTCAGCTTATACCCCATGTGCCTTCTTTGTTCCTCCTGCCTTTGCTTGTCTCACTAGAAGGGCTACCAGCTTCCTTTGCTGCTGTTTCTGCAGAGAGAGAGAGAGAGAGAGAGAGAGGTTCCTATAGGTAGCAATGAATAGAGTTACCTATTGTGTCAGATGAATGTTCTGTCGGAAGAAAGAGAGGCATCTGATGAAGTTCTGATAGGGACCGTCACCGGGACCATCACCAGGTCACTCTGCTTCTTTAACTGATCCACACCATTGATGCATCTCGTTCAGAATCAACTGCAGCTCTTCTGGGGTTACAGAAAGGGCTAGAGAGAGATGCTGAGGAACAAACCCATGTATGCATGTGAAACAGGCACACTTGCTGCTCTGCCATGAACATAGATTCCAGGATCCCTGGCTAGGGATCCCTGGAATCCTAACCTGGATTCCAGGTTAGGGATTGCAGCACTGAGACTTTTCCCGTCGTGGTGAAAACACCCACACTTAAATGCTGCTTTTGCTACAATTTTCAAACCAGCAGAACTGAGAAGTGCCAGGCTCGGCAAAAGGCAAACTGAGAATCTTTCCTAGGGACATGCGTGCCACTTTCTAGCCTCCAGAAATAGATGGATGTGGAGAGAGTTAATAAGACAAGGCCAGGGTGACCATATGACCAGAAATTTCCATATATGTCCTTTTTTCAGTCTCCTGCCCAGGTGTCCTCCAAAAGGGCTTCAGTGTCCTGTGTTTTGGCTTCATTTTGGAACTCTGCAATGGTGTGCAGGACCCCATCATGTCATATGTTGTTGGATTCGTATTGAAGAGCAGAATCCAATGAAAAAAGATCAGTTTTGAAATATCTCCTTCCTATCAAATATTCTGGCAAAAAAACTTTAAAAAAATATGCATTGAGCTCTATGGGAAAGTGAAAGTGCCCAATATCACGGCTTAATTCATGAGTAGGCAAATATGCCATTGTCTGCTGGAAAGGCCAGGCTGAGACCTTGTCCTCCTTTTGTGGTTTGGGCATCTGGTCATCCTGGACAAGGTGGACCAGGAAAGATTATCCCCACCATCAGGAGGACATTGGGGTATCATAAGAAGCAGATGCCAAAGCGCTCAGTGTGCCACTGGAAGAAAAATATTGCAAATGACTTTTCAAAAAATATATACAGTGAAAATATTGCCCAGCCAAGTTCTGCCAAACTGTGAAAACATCCAGGCTTGCACACCAAAGCAAAAAAAGGCACGCTCAGGTGTTACTAAGCACTGTGGTCTCTAAACAACACCTACAACATCTTTTGCCTTTGATGGAGCAACAACTCACTCCAGCCACAGCACAGCATTCAAAGGTCTCCTTCCTCTCTCCTTCGGAGCCATTCAATGTGGTGGGAGCAGCAAAACAGAGGCATCCGTTTTGCTCCCATTGCATGGAATGGCTCCAAAGGAGAGAGGAAGGGGCTCCTTGCAGGCTGCAGTGAGGCTCCCTGCAAGACACCCTACAATCCAGAGTAACTATGGGAAGATGTAAGAGGCACTTACTCTGGATTGCTCTATGCATTTCCCATAGGTTTCCCATAGGTGGCAACCGTACCTACATTGGTGTAAAACGTCCTATAGTTACTCTGGATTGTAGCCTGTGGCTGCAGTCCTAAAGACACTTTTCTGGGAGTAAGACCCATTGAACACAATGAGGCTAACTTTTGAGTAGATATGGTTAGGATTGTGCAGATGTTGCCCAGACTAGGCTCTGACCTCAAGAAAGGACCTCAGTGATGAGGTCAACCTGCTGAATGCCAAAGACAATAAAACTAGTATTATTTATTACAGATTTACAAACCAAAGCCCTGGGTGGAAGATTCGGAGAGAATGGCTTTTTCTAGGCTGCAATCCTAAAGACACTTTCCTAGGAGTAAGACCCATTGAACACAATGTGGCTTTCTTTTGTTTGCGTAGACATGGTTAGGATTGTGCTCAAAGTCTTTATCAGTGTGAAATGGGGATCCACATTTCCAGTGGGTCTTTTTCACCCGGGTGGAAGATCGGAAAGTTCAGCGGGTTGAAACAGATCACCTTTGTGACACTGCGGCAGACACAATCCCTAACAACTGCTGCGCGTCACCCGGATTGCACAAACGTTTGCTTCCTGCCTGTAAACAGTGGGAACGATCTGAAGTTTTAATGGCTTAACCTAAAGGGAATCATTAAGGTGAAAGGAAAATGTCAGCCTCTGACAGCAGTTGCTGATGCATGCTTAATCTGCGAGGTTTCTAGAGACTTTTATTACAGAGCATGCTTAGAGTATGTCTTGGGTCTAGGCACATGTAAGATAAATCATCAGATGATGTGCTTGGTTTCTTTTCACTCAAACTGGAGGCAAGAAATGTCTGCTCAGCCATTTCTTGAGGGCTGAAGACACATCTGAGTTGTGATGTCTGTAAAACTTGTCCTGATCATAGAATCATAGAATCATAGAGTTGGAAGGGACCTAATAGGTCATCTAGTCCAACCCCCTGCCTGCATACTGGGGGGTTGATACTGGGATACCACTGCTTCTCCATGTGGTGGTATCTATGTGGAAAAGCAGCACCTGCTTTGCATGTTTTGCAGTACCAGGTTCCGTTCTACCCACTGCCTTTGTCTACCCAAACCAGACTTTGGTCCAATAGTCTGCATCAAGTAGCAGTGGTGGCATAGCTAGAGGGGGCAGAACAGTCAGTCTTGGAGGAAGACTCAATCCTTCGGAGCCATTCCAGGAGGGGGGAACAAAACAGGGGGGGGGGACAGGAACAAAGTTTGTTGCCTTAAAAGGAAAGGAATCAGATGCTTCATGCAGCAAATCAAACTACAGGTGTCCCTCGTTCTCCACTAGGGTTCTGGAACTTCCTGTGGATAAAAAAAATCAGTGGATAAAAAACAATGGAAAAATAGTTTTAAAGAACCACTTTCAGGTTTCTTGCTCCTCCACTGCACCTAAGGGAATAAGGTAGTGCCTTGATATCTGATTCTGGGACTGCAGAATGGAATGATTGCTTGCATGACATCCTTTACAACAGTAGAAAAGCAGTTTTAAAAACTCTGATTTTCAGTGGCCATTTGTGTTGTGTCAAATCTGTGTATAAAAAGTCAGTGTATAACAAGGTTGCGCCAGTATTGCTCTAGGGTGCTGATTTTCTTCCACGGTGACGTATCATATTGGTTTGCTCTGGATAGTCCTTAGTTGTGCCAGGGAAGTTCGGGAAGGCTCTACAGGCCATTATGTTTCGTTGTCTGGTTAATTAGTTATATTTTTTTAGAATATAAATATTCCAGTGCAGTTTGTTTCATTGCTTTGTCATAAAATTATCTTTCAAATACACACCCCAATTTTTACAAGTTTAGCCACTATTGTCATGCTCAGCTTGTTGCCCCCCTATAGCTTGCTACCTTGTGCAACTGCTACCCCCTGAATCCCCTTAGCTATGCCACTGGTATACCCCGTCAATTGTGTTTTTAAAAAACTGATGGTATTTCTCAACAATGTTAGTTCTTCATCAGTGTTCCCTGAATTGAAAAAGGTTGAAAATAGTTGCTCTAGAGCAGTGGTTCTCAATCTTCTTCACGCTGTGACCCCTTTATAAGTCCCTCATGTTGTGGGGACCCCCAACCATAAAACTATTTTTGTTGCTACTTTATAACTGTAATTTTGCTACTGTTATGAATCGTAATGTTAATACCTGATATACAGGATGTATTTTCATTGTTACAAATGAAATGTGTGTTCTATGCACATGTTGAACACAATGGGATTTATTTCAGAAGATTGGGCATAGGATTGGGCCCTGAGGCTGCAATCCTATCCACATTTACATGGGAGTAAAGGCCCCCCTGACTATAATGGGATTTATTTCAGAGTAGGCATGCATAGGATTGGGCCCTGAGGCTGCAATCCTATCCACATTTACATGGGAGTAAAGGCCCCCCTGACTATAATGGGATTTATTTCAGAGTAGGCATGCATAGGATAGGGCCCCGAGGCTGTCAGTCAGCCCCAGTGCATGTGCAGCTACGGCCAGAGGTCTGGCAAGCTTGACCTAGCCCCCTGCACCAGGGGTCTTTAGGCGACCTCCAGGAAATCTCTAGGCGACCCCAAAAGGGGTCCCTACCCCAACTTTGAGAAACACTACTCTAGAGGAAGTTTAAAAGAAAATGCTGGAAAAAAGCTCAGAAAATGGGTGCCCTGTCCCAGGGAGAAAGACAGAGTACAAATCTAATAAACAAATAAATAAATAAATGTTCACAGGCCAATGCGATGCAGACGAACATTTTTTCTATCCAACCATATGTTGCTCATGATGAAATGGGAAAATATGGGAAAAAACCAAAGATTTAGGACGCAATCCTAACAAATTTAGGCCAGCCTAACTCACAGGGCATATCTTTCCGTTGTGGTATGGGGAGCTTGACATATCCCCTGTGCAGTGGCTTAACCCCCCCTCCCATGAGTGTCTTATGGCACTTTTGTGACACTCCCAGGTCAGCACAGGACTTATGCTGTGCTGAGTTTATGCAGGCCTGAGTGGAATTTAGGACTGCAGCAGTGTTGGGCTTTAGGGGGTTCTCACGGTTCTATAGAACACTTTGCTAATGAGTACCTGGATCTGAGAACTGCTTACTAATGGGACATAGAACCTGTTGTCAATTTAGGTTATTGGTACATAGAACCTGTTGTTAATTTATTTGAATTCCACCACTGGATTGCAGCCACAAAGATCTAGTTCCGGGTTTCTTGTTTCTCCATTGCTCCTAATGGAGCAATATCTGCAGATGTTTGATTCTGGGACTCCCTGCTGATACAAAATTAAAAAATGTATTAAGCAGTTACAAAACTGTAAAGTGCTCCTTTACAATTGTCTAAAAACAGCTTTTCTTACTGTTGTAGAGAGGCAGTCAGCAATTAAAAATGCAAAGTACTCCCTGCTTTTACCTGGCTCAGGTGAAGAATGGAATAATTGCTTTGGCTACCTCTCTACAGCACTAGAAAAGCAGTTTTAAAAATTATTTACAAATCTATGTATTAAAAAATCCATGTATTAGAACGCTGGATAATCCGTATATAAGAAGGTATAAGAATCCATGTATAAGAATCCATGTATAAGAAGGTATTTCAGTGGATCTTCATTGTTATGAGGACAAAGAACTTGATTTTTCAACTCTGACATTTCAAAAGTATTACTGATGTTCTTTATTTTAATTGATATGCTCCAAAAATAACAGGAAATAATACGGTTTCTCAAATGGATTAGCATATATGAAAAAGCAAATTCTGCTATTCCTGGTTCTAGTGATGATGAGCACAATCCTAACTGTGTCTATTGAAAAGTAAGGGTTACCCTACAATCCAGAGCAACTACGGGAGCACGTAAGAGACATTACGTGTACCCGTAGTTACCGCACCACCAAGTGAAAACCTATGGGAAATTCATATTGGAATCCAGAGTAAGTTGTTCTTACACCGGAGCAGGGACTCCCCATAGTTACTCTGGATTGCACCCCAAGTGTCTAGGATTGCAGCCGAACTCAACTATGGCCGGCGTATGGATACATTTTAGCCATAATGTCTGATGTACCTCGGATAAATGTCTTGCAGATAAATGAGCTGTGATGTTCCCTGATGGTTTTTCTCTGTTTTTGCTCACTCCTCACCTGTAAACACATTTTGCTCTTTGTTTCTGGCCTGGTAGTTATCTCCCCAGCAACTAACAGAGATGCACAAAACAGAGACGATAATTTCAGATGAAGATTAACCAGTGGGGTGACTTGTTTGCTTGAAGCAAGAAGGCCTTTCGAGGAACGGAGAACCTCTGGCGGCCCCTGATTGCAAGAAAGGAAAGGCACTGATTGATTTCAACCTGGCTGTGGCCCAGAAATCCAACAGGGCTGTCTGATTTTGTACGTCTCATTTACCCAAAAGCATAAATGGAAGCGTCACTGTGATGGGTAGCAGGTCCCATGGGGCGGCGGAGGGGAAAACATCTGTCTTTATGTTGTACCACAAAAATTGGAAGGTTGTGTAGGGCATTTTCTGTGGAGAGCATGGCCCCAGTCCCCCAATGACACATACTGGCACATACATTCCGGCACATACATTCAGCACATATTGATTTTTTATTCCAATCTAGCACACACCTTTTCCATCTGAATTTACAGCACAATCCAGAGTAACTACGGGACCTCTTACGTTGATGTAAGAAACATTTACGTCAATGTAGTTACAGCGCCACCTATGGGAAACCCGCGGGATATGCATAGAGCAATCCAGAGTAAATTTTTCTGTTAGGGGTCCCATAGTTACTCTGGATTGTACTGTTCGTCTCCAAAATCAAGATGCGCATTAGATTCGATGGCACATTAGATTTGAATAAATACTGTATTTTGATTATATGTACTGTATAGGTCAGTATTTAGTTTAACAGTTAAGTATATTGTAATAAAACTAATATAAACCCATTGTTAAAAAAAGTAGTGCAATTAGGGAAAAATCATAACACATTATCACTATCATATAACTTGTTGAATACAGTAAAATTAAATTTTGCACCTGCTTTGCAGCTGCACGTTACAATTGCCAGTAATCATTTTTTAATGTCAAGTCTTTTTAAAATTGGGGTGTGTGTTATATTTGATGGTGCATTAAATAAAGCAGGCCTCCGTCAGTCTTGAAAGACTATGGTATCGTGCTCGGCGCTGCATGCGCTGCATGCGAAGCATGAAAGCCTGGGTTGGATTGTTATGGAGGATAGGCTGTTACCCATGCAGCAAATCCCCCCTCATTAGATTCAAGTAAATACAGATAATTTTGAGGGCACAGGCAAATGACCTCGTTGGTTCTGCCTGGGTGGTTAACTGGAGTACAGACTGGAGTTACAGTACTGGAGTACAGTACTGGTGGTTAACTGGAGTTCAGTACAGGTAGAGCCTCATAGCAATAAAAAAATCTTCCCTTAACAGAGAAAACCAGCATGTCAGGACAAAGGACTATTTTGTCCCCATTTTTGGTAAATAGAATTTTTCTGATTCTAACGATACCACTAGGATCTGCAGAACTCCACTGAGAAGTAACAATACTGACAGGCTGTCTTATTTTTAACTTGTGCATTTGAGATGTTCCAGTCCAAATCAGACAGTTGGTTATCTGGGTTTTAAGCAATGTATTCCTGCATCGGAAACGTCATGGCACACAGTGATAATATTTACCCTGGCATCCTTGTGGTACATTTAATATGTAACAGATGCCCGCATTCATGCACCAGTCCCCGAGGTCTCCAACACATCTCAATCAGTATCCGCACCTGTTCTCTGGGTGTTTGCACCACCACGTCAAAGCGCTCAAACTTTAATGACTGCCTGACAGCCAGCATTGTTTGTACCCACTGCAAAGCTTCTCCGATCTCTCGGCGGGGAAATCAATGACAGCGGTTCAAACCGAACAGCGTCATGGCTAGGAGAAAGGGATCAAAGTTGTTTCCTGTGTGCAAAGAATTTTTATATGGGACTAACATATCAGTTACAAGGCCAAAGAGCCGGCATTGTCCAAAGATCCCTCTGTGACCATGTATTGTGTAGTTGGGATTAAATGCAGAGATTTCCAACAGGGGTGTCATGGCACAGTGGTGTGCCACAGGGGGTTGGTGTGCCATGAAAAGTAAAATATTGCAAGGCCACTGGTCTAATGTGACTTTCCCCCAAATCCAGAGTGACAGCACATAAGAGACTTTACATGCACCTGTAATTACTGCACCGCCTAGTGAAAACTTATGGGAAATTCATATTGGAATCCAGAGTAAGTTGTTCTTACACCGGAGCAAAGATTCCCCGTAGTTACTCTGGATTTTGCCCAATATTTCTGTTTTGAACTTACATTTGCTTCTCATCATTGCGGAGGGTCAGTGTCGCAACTGGATGGTTCTATTCCAAGGACATGCTCCCAGATTTACAACCCCTTCCACAATACCCCAGGGACTTTTAGCATATGGATTCCAAAGGACCATCTGGAAAAGATCTTTAAAAAGCATTCAAAGGATAAAACAGGAGTGAACTCTGGATAGCCATGGTGGGAAAATGAAGGGTAACATCTGGGTCCAAGTTAAGCTTCAGAGCGATTGGGAAACTGTGAGCAAACTTTTCATCGCTCAGCTAGACTGCTCCTGTTTGAAGCAGAGGACTTACAAAGAGGCTGCTTTGGAGTCTGTCCTTCCAGATTATCCCAGCTGTGTTCCCTGATTGCTGACCACGCTTCCCTTCCCATCCTTCAGGAGATGATCAAACCATGGTTGCTGAAGACTGAAGTTCTAGGCAAGATCTTCTCCACCACATGGTCTTGCTTACATTTCAGCTGCTAAGTGTAGGACAGAGGGATATAAGCTCAAGTCCTGACCCATGGCTTGCTCCATCTGCAAGCTTGGACTATGCTTCATGGACTTCAACAGGTCGGTTTGGTTGCTTGAAGGAACAACCTTCAAGCAAGAAGAACCCTGCTGGATCTTCAAAGGCCCACCCAGTCCGGTTTCTTATATATCACAGTGGCCCACCTGATGAGTCAGGGAGAACACAAGATAACAAGATACCTACATCCTGATGGTGTTTGCTTGCATCCGGGGTAGCCCATTTTAGAAAGGGTGAGGTTGCACATGCCCATCATGGCTAGTAACCATGGATGAAGTTTTCTTCTAGAAACATGTCCAATTTGCCCACCCTATCCTTGACAGAGGTGTTGCTCCTTACTCTCCTGTTGATCTTGTGCATCTCATCCAGCACAGCCAGTCCCCAATCCATGGCCAAAGCAGCGATCAATAATATTCTTCCTAAAACTGAGGCCAATCTCAGGGTGACCAGATGCCAAACCCAAAATTCCTGAACCCCAAGTCCAAAATTCCTAATCCCAGGTGAAAATTCCTACCTGCTGAAAAAAATTGCCAAAAATGTATTTTTTTGTTTTTGTTTTTCGGTTTATTGACCATAACGTTTGATAGGAAGGAGATATCTCCAAACTGATTTTTGCCCTGGATTCTGCTCTTCAATACGAATCCAACAACATATGGCATGATGGGGTACTGTGCACTATCACAAAATTTCAAAATGAAGCCAAAATGTAGGACAATCATGCCAAAATGTAGGACACCTGGACAGGAGGCTAAAAATTGGGACAAATCCAGGTTTTCCGGTCATCTGGTCATCTGGCACGGCTCCCATATGAGCAAATTTAGGATTCAATTAAAGAGCCAAACTTTCATAGCAAAAGAGGAGAACAAGCTCTGATCCTGCTGGATCCTGAGCACTCTCTTTTTTCCCCCTAGAAAACTTCATGATGCTGGAAATGAACCATTGCAATTTTAATCGCATCAGGCTTTTAAACACTCTCTTTTAATGTCCTCCCAAAGGAGATGATTAAGGAAAGAAAGAAACCCACCAGGGGATGGTGTAATTGCTTCTTCCTTGGCAGTTTCTACCATCTTTTGAAGTGCGGTGCATCTCTGGGGACCGAGCATGCCATTGTCCCAGCAATCACAGAATGTGCTCTGGCTCTCCAACATTTCATGGCAAGGTCACCTATAAGTGGCTTTGGAGGAAGAACCCCCCAAGTCCTGCCCTCGTGGGGTGGCCTGAGAAAGCCAGATCTTCATTATGTTAAGGACTTTCTGGTGCCCTTTTTTCCTAAATGAAAATATATCCTCAGTTAAGGAGCAGACAAAGTTTCCTGCTGCAGTGAAACTGTGAGCACTAATGTCATCCCTTTGGCCACTTCGACACTGAAAAAGATTTGCCCACAATACAGGTAGACACCAACAGGTCCAGAAATGCAATTTAGGGGGGCTGCTGGATAGCTCGTCGAAAGTGGTGGTGAAGAAAGCTCATTTTTTACTTGGGGTCATCGGAAAAGATATTGAATATATTGACTAATATTATAATGTCGTTGTACAAAACAAGGGTAAGGCCACATTTGGAGTACTGCGTCCAGTTCTGGCGGCCACATCTCCAAAAAGGATATGGTGGAAATGGAAAAGGCGCAGAAGAAAGAGACCAAAATATAACTGGTGTGGGATGCCTTCTGTATGAGGAGAGGCAACAGCTTTTAGGGCGTTTTAGAGCACAATCCTAACCATGTTTTCACAAAAGCAAGCCCCATTGTGTTCAGTAGGTCTTACTCCCAGGAAAGTGTCTTTAGGATTGCAGCCTAAGTGTAAAAAAGAGGCACCAGGGGGATGGAGCCATAAAAAATTGGGCAAGGTATGGATAGAGAGGAGACAGAGATGCTCTTTTAACTCTCACACAACACCACAACTAGGGAACATCTGCTGAAACTGAGTGTTGGGAGTTATGACAGGTTAAAGAAAATATTTCTTTACCCAGCATTTTATTGGTCTATGGAACTCCTTGCTACAGGAGTTAACCTGGATACCTTTAAGAAGGGATTGGACAAATTTCTGGAGGAAAATCATAGATAACAAATGATGCTGGGTATGTGCAGCCTCCTTATTTATTTATTTGCTTGTTTGTTTGTTTGTTTATTTATTTATTTAAAAAATGACAGATGCAGGGGAGGGGACCTGGATGCAGATGTCTTGCAGGAAGCTGGATTAGATGGGCCTTTGGCCTGATCTGGCGGAACTCTTCTTAGCCTGTGGAACTCCTTGCCATAGGAGGGGACCACTATGAGCTTCAGGAAACTGGACTAGATGGGCATTTGGCATGAACCGGTAGAGGCTCTTCTTATGTTCTTCATTCAGAATGAATGTTGGGGATCTTATCAGGGAGAAACATGAGAGAACATTCATCACATTTATGTAAATCAAGTGAAATGGGTCAGGGGGATTCTTCACGCTGCATGACAGACGCAAGACAGAAAGGCTGACCCCACTCATTGCATGGCTCTCCTGCAACTGGTATTAAGAGCCATGGGGTGGCATTTTATGGATATAAAAAAATTACATGTATAAATTCACACAGCACACCTGTGAACCTTTCTCACATGCGCACGTGTGCACACACAAACACAGTACCTTACAATATTGTGGTGAAATAATGCATTGGACAGTGAGCATCATAGAGCTGGGCAACTGGAATAACCTCATTTTCTTTCCCTAAATCTCGCATCTAGGTCTGTAGCTGTGACCACATTTTGTGGCAGCAACTTTCATAGATGAATGATGTGCTGTATGAAAATGTTCATCTGGAATTTCTGGCCTGGGTCAGTTCAGTCTGACGATCACTGGCTTCAGTGTTGCGCAAGGGAGAAAAAAACTGCTTTCTATGCATATTCTTCTCATCCTATAAGACACTGTTTCTCAAAGTGGGGGTCGGGACTCCTTTGGGGGTCACCTACAGCTTTCCTGGGGGTTGCTGGTGCAGGGGGCCAGGTCAGGCTTGCCAGATCTCTGGCTGTAGCTGCACACGCACTGGGTCTGACGACAGCCTCAGGGCCCAATCCTATGCATGCCTACTCTGAAATAAATCCCATTGTGTTCAATGTGTGCATAGAACACACATTTCATTTATAACAATGAAAATGCATCCTGCATATCAGATATTTACATTATGATTCATAACAGTTGCAAAATTACAGTTATAAAATAGCAACGAAAATAATTTTATGGTTGGGGGTCCTGACAACATGAGGAACATATACAGCGGTCACGGCGTTAGGAAGACTGAGAACCACTGCATAAGACATTGTTAAGTCAAATGTACGCCTTTAATTGTTTGTTTTCCAAGCTAAGACAGATGAATTGTGTGCCATGATGTTGTGCTTCAGATGTTGTTTCTGCCATATAAGTGAACATAAGAACATAATTTATGATGAGTGATCATTTGCAAGTCACCAATTCTCAGTCTTGGCCTCTCTCATGTGCAGTCGAGCGTTCACTGCCTGCCGTAGAGGCAGTAATATACATTACTGAATTAATGCATACAAAAACATACCATGCCTTCCCAAATAAAAAAGCCATTTGAATGCTAAATATTAACAGATCTTCATGGTTCATACTGAATTGAGTCAAAAATAAACCAGTCTGATTTCCCCCAAACAGAAACCTGTTCAGTTGACTTTCTAGCTGTATCTGAAATCAGAAACTTCAGGCCACCATTGTAAGCTTATGATCACCTTCCACCAGTCTCGAGGGGGTGCAAAGATTTACACAGGGTCTCACTATGGCATGCAAGTGCCTCCCCACCCCGATCCAGGTAAATACTTGCATTTTGCCTGGAATAGCACTAACGGGGAAGGGCCACTTGCATGGTGTGGTGAAGCTCCCTGCAAAACGTAGGGCTTTGCACCCCTTCCTGCTACACCACTGCCTCCCATCCATGAAATCCCGAGCCCCTCTCATTTTACTCTCCTCCTTCTGCAGAACAGGAGGGAATGTGTCATGTAAGAAAATAAGGAGAAAGACATGCCATCAGAGGGATGAAGGGCCAAAAAGGATGTAAGGGAGCCATGAGTGATCTTATATGGCCTGATCTTATATATAGGGAGCCAAGAGTGATCTTATATGGCCTGATCTGGCGGAACTCTTCTTAGCCTGTGGAACTCCTTGCCATAGGAGGGGACCACGATGAGCTTCAGGAAACTGGACTGGATGGGCATAGGATAAGAAGTCCCTGGATAAGAAGGATTATGAAATACTGATAAATGCTGATATTTCACAGATGGTCTAAACTGGGGCCAAGAGATTGTTGAGCCTACCTTTTTTATTCTGCATTGCAATAAAGTTAGAAAAGCAGCCCTGCAGTAGAGCTATGACTCTCCGCCAAAGGATTTGGTTGGCTGTCGAAGTGGTGTAGCTACAGGGGGGCTGAGGAGTCAGACTTACTTGGACGGGGTGTGCTCTGCTTCGGAGTCAGTCAAGGTGGGTGGGGGGAAAATGGAGATATACATTTTGGTCCTCTGGCCTGCTTAATGTGTGGACTCCATTTAGGGCCCCCACTTCTGGAATGGTCCTTTGCACGCTCCCTCCAAGACTGATTGCTCTGACCCCCTCTAGCTATGCCACCGGACAGATGCAACAAATCTCTTTTTAGTGGAAACAAATCTTTTTTTAGTGGAAAAAAGTGTGCAAAAAAATGAAAAGTACCTCCTGGCAAGTGAAAAAGAATTCACTCCGATTACCTTGGGGATGCCAAACAAACGGGATCAGAGGACAAAGGGTGGGGGAGCACGGAAGAGATATGGATCTATTCTGCATGCCAGGAACAGTTATTCCTGGACCCCGGCTGTCTGGTACATCCCTGACCTGGCAACAAGATCCCATCATTAAACAACATCTCATAGAGCTGCGGCGGCTCTGCTTGGAGCGCTGCCCATTTTGGAAGTGCAGAATGCACTTTTATTAGCTGTGCTGCTGGGCGAGAGTGGATCGCAGGAGAGCAGCATGGTGGGAAGTGTTTGCTCTCCGGCCAAACCCTAAAAAACAATGTGCAATCTTGGAGAGAAATGGGGTGTTTCTGCACACCGCCACGTCCTCCTATCTCCACGACATGTTTCAGGGATATTCATCATCCCTGGATAAGGTTAATTACCACTCTCTTCTTCATAACCACTTTACAGCAGTGGAAAAAGCACCATATTTATTCAAATCTGATGCTTCATCAAATTTAATGCGCATCTAATGTGCGTTAGATTTGATGGCCTGAGATTTAAAAATGTTTTCTGGCAATTGTAATATGCAGCTGCAAAGCAGGTGCAAAATTTAATTTTACTGCATACGACAATGAGTCACCGTATTTCCTCAAATATAATGTGCCACTGAATCTAATGTGCACTCTATACTTATAATAAAAATGTATTTACTCTAATCTAATTAACCATTAAATCTAATGTGATTTTGGAGACGCTTAGCACAATCCTAACCATGTCTACTCAAAAGTAAGCCCCATTTTGTTCAATGGGTCTTACTCCCAGGAAAGTGTCTTTAGAATTGCAGCCTAAATTTGGCTGGAAAAGGTGAGCGTTAGATTTGAGTAACTACAGTACATGACAATATGACAATAGGTTTATGTTATGGTCTTTACCTAATTGCACTACTTTATTCAACAATGGGTTTATGAGCACAATCCAGAGTAACTATGGGGAGTCCTTCCTCTGGTGTAAGAACAATTTACTCTGGTTTGCAATATGAATTTCCCATAGGTTTTCACTAGGTGGTGCAGTAACTACGGGTACATGTAATGTCTCTTACAAGCTCCTGTAGTTACTCTGGATTGTAGGGTATGTTACATATAGGGCAAAATTCAGAGCAGTTACGGGTCCACGCAGTTACGTCACCCTCTAGTGTTGTCTTATGGAAAGTCACCTTAACTGCTCCATCGCAAAGGGTTTAATTTGACTTTAGGATATGGGCCATTGTAAACTGTTAAATTAAATACTGACCTATACTTATAATAAAAATATTGTATTTCCTGGAATCTAGTGTGTCATCAAATCTAATGCACACAAAAATTTTGGAGACGAAGTTCAGCTGATAACAGCTAATAAATAGCATTAGATTTGAGTAAATGTGGTAAATGCTTTTTTAAAGGAATAAAACCATATGGGAATAAAATCATAAGGCAAAATGCCAGTTATAAATATAAAATATAAAATAAAAAAGAGTCTGGAACAGAATATGGACAATGAGGCGCACAATCAAGGGATTCTCAGTTCTTATACAGGTAGGGCTTCACCATTCCATTAACAAGAATATATTTCTGTGTAGTTACTGACTTATCATCCCCTTTTGCATCTCCCCACAAATTTCTTATTCTTACCCTCAAATCTGGCCCATTTGGTACAAAGCCAAGAAAGCAAATCCAAAGTGGGCACTACAAAGAAATCAAGCCAATGGAGGCAGGGAACAGACTTAAACACCATCTGTGTGGGGTGGCAGTGCCCATTAGTGCACTCTTTTCCCCATTAGGTGCAGTGCACTCTTCTCCCCATTACAAGAGTGGGTGCTACTCTTCCCTTGCGGAAAAAAACCTATGATGTTGAACCCACATTTCAAATAAGTACAAAACCTATCCTATATCTGAGTGCTGGAGAGCCTTGGCTGTCATTGATGAAGATGACAGTAATGTGATTAGGGTTCAGATTAGGGTTGCCATATGTCCCCCAAAACAGGGACAGATCTGATTTTGGGGGATTGTGTTCACATACTGGCAAGTGTGGCGAGGGTCCTGTCCTGACTTTGTGGAAGAGAATTATGGCAACACTACTCCAGAGAGACCCTCCTGGTCCTGTCTTTATTGTGGTTTGGAGGCCAACTGATGACCCTTGTGGCTGACATTTTCAGCTCACAGACTTTGATGATTCTGCTCTTTGTATGTGTGTGTTGCTGATGGTAGTGCCGGTTTCAATTTTTATGTTGCTATTCTAGTAAACCATAAAAATGGAAACGTAGGAGATGTTTCAAAAATTGAAACAGGAGAAAAGTTGAAACATACGGCTTTTTAAATTCCCCGAATTTTAAATTTATGCAAAATTTAAATTTATTCATTGCTGTTGTCAGCCATACCCAAGTCAGTTTATGATACAAAAAGTTGGGCATGTCCTGCAAGGACGCAACAGGAGAGGAGAGCGTCTTCAATAAATGGGCGGCCATTTATTACACACACATACACTGTCTACCACACACGCACACACACACTATGCCCATTAAATATATACCCACCCTGCCTGTCATGACACAAAGATGATATTAATGCCACTAATGAGATTGATAGTAGAATCTCAGTGTCCGGGCTCTGCTTCTACCAAGCCCAACTTCTCACTGTAGAAAGATCTGAAAAGCTAGAGGAGAAACCCCAGCCCCCCACTAGTGGGTGGGTGAGTTGGGGGCTGGAGGCTGGTATGGAATCAGCTCTGGTATGGAATCAGACATGCCGCAATGCTCTCTCTGAATTTTGCACGGCCCATGTTAGGTGGACAGTGGCTCATGTCCCTGCACTGTTTGCTCTGCTGAGCAGAGCAGGGAAGCTATTGAGATGCAGGGGGTGCCATTGCTTACTCCAGATCAGGGTGCCAAGGCAGAGGTGGGTGCTGCCGAAGTCCCCCCACCATGTGCAGAAACCCAGCAGAGCGAACAGCAGAGGCCCAGAGTGGAGCTCTGCACAAAGCAGCACCACCACTGTGCAGCTGTAACTGTGGTCAGCATTAAGTAACGTTATGCGTGAATCCCATAATACGCTCAGTGTGTTTCTTTGCGCCACTGCCAAAGCCAAGCCATCACCCCCGACATCTGGATCTCTGCCGCGGCCCGCTCTTTCCTCGAATCCTCTGATCTTCTCTTTGACAGAGAACGCACATCTCAGCCCTCCCGTGCCCTGCGCCACAGATGCCAGCCCAAAGCTTTTCTCACGCTAGTTTCCCAAGACCGGGAAGCGAATTGAATTGTATTTTTAGTAAATAACATGTTTTGAAAAAAAAAGAAAAATAAATAATTGCAAACCAAAGATCTTCATCCGTCCTGGAACACGACCCGTCATTTGGCCTGCCAATGCCGCTGTCTCACTCCTGCACATCTTGACAGTTGCCAACAAGGGGATTAAAGGGATGACGCGAGACGCATTTTAATGGGCTCCATTTGTATTCCATTTGCAGGACCACCCTGTTCCCAAAAACGGGCAAGTTCTGCAAGCAACAACAAAGGGAAGGCATGGCAGATGGATGCAGATGCTCGGGAGGTGGACAGGCGATGCCACTCGCCACTTTCTCAGACATTGATATTGTCCCTGGTAGGCTGTAACTGTCATATATCCTTTTTCTAGTGAAAACCTATATCCTATATCATAAGATGTCATTTAGTACATTGCCATGGACAGGCAGGCCCAAGACCTTATGTGGCAGGTCAAATCCTGCCTCCCTGATATCATGATGCGCCAGGCTCTGCTCCTTCCTCTCACTCAAGGTGACCATCTTTTCCCAGGACATGTTCTCCTTTTTAGCCTTGTGTCCTGGGGAAAAAACTTCATTGTCCTTGCATTGCCCTTGTGAAAAGGCAGCATGGAGCCTTCTTGTGATTAATAAATTATATGTAATATTTTAAAATTTAATAATAAGTAATGTAAAATTATTTATTAGTAGTAATGTTATTAGTATTATTATTGGTAATGTGTCAGCTGAAAGCAACCTACCATATTTATTCAATTCTAACGCTCATCATTTTCAGTCAAATTTAAATCACAAACCATACCTACTCGGAAGTAAGCCCAATTGTGTTCAATGGGTCTAACTCCCAGGAAAGTCTCTTTAAGACTGCAGCAAATGTCTCCAAAATCAGGGTGTGTATTAGATACGAGGCTTATTAGAGTTGAATAAATACAGTATTTTGATGATCAGTAGAGATCAGTATTTAATTTACTATGTTGTAATTAAAATGTAACTTTTAACACACTGTTGTATAAAGTTGTGCAATTAGGTAAAAATCATAACATAAATTCATTGTCATAATATTATCATATGACTCATATGCAGTAAAATTAAATTTTGCACATGCTTTGCAGCTGCACATTACAATCACCAGTAAACTTTTTTTTTAAATCTCAAGCCTTTTAAACCAGAGGTGCACATTAGATTTGATGGAGCATCAGACATGGGTATATGAGTGTTTTGAGCTTTTATATGGACCTCAAGAAATATGTAGCAATGGACCCAATGGACCTCAGGAAGTGTTTAGCAATGGATCCAGTGGACCTTCACAAGTGTTTAGCAGTTTTCCAGCTTCTTCTATGGGGGAAGAAAGAGGCCCCACTGACTACAGAGCATGCAACAAGTGCTTTCCAAGGACCAGCCATGTGCCAATACCATGTCAAAGCATTACACCATGAACGTTCCCCACTTCCCAATGACACCATTGGGTGGGCATTGTCTTCTCCTCCATAGGTGGCAGAATCCAGGGGTGCAACTCCTGGTAGTCCACCAGCAGAGTTATACCCAAGCCACTGCTGATGAGGGACTAGATTCAGCCCCTGGCGTGTCCAGGTAGGGCTAAGGAAGAAGCTCCCCTTGAAGGCTGCTACTAGACAGTATAGACCATGCTGGAGGCAACCTCTATATCTTCCCCAAGCCTATGGCCTGAGACCCTTGTAAATGCAGAAAGCAGGAACTAACCTTGGATCTCTTGCATGCAAAGCATTCACTCTGTCCCTCTGGTTCCTATTTTGGTTCTGCAGGAGAGAATCCAGCCAGGGAGCTCAGGTTGCTGACGCTTTGCATGGTCTCCTTGCGCAGCTTCCGTTCCCAGACAGGCATTATAATTAAACCTTCCCCACAGCAGATCTAGCAGGCCTGATCTGCTAGACCTCCTGCTGATCTGCTAGATGCTCTCCAACCACAGAGGACAACTGTAGTCCTGGCAGAATGATGGTTGCCACACTGTGACGTCGACAAGAGATCCCCTGCAGGAAAACCCCAGGGCTCAGAAAACACATGTTGCAACAAATGGCCAACACATGGGCTGGTGGGGATACATGGTTTTTCCTGCGCATGGAGTGCTTCCTCTGGCTTCTGAAAGTCAGCTTTTAATTATATTTTGACAACTTGCCCTACAATCCACAGTAACTACGGGTGCATGTAAGAGACATTACGTGCACCCGTAGTTACTGCACCACCTAGTGAAAACCATATTTTGGCCATATATTAGTCACGGGGTTTCCTTTATTAAAGAAAGGTAAATCCAGAATTCTGCACTTGCCATATATCTTTCAAGATTATTTTTGTTCTATTTTTCAATCCTTTCTTTTTTATTAGTTCTTCCTTTACAAAATAAAGGAATTAAAAAATTAAGGAATAAAAAATCAAGGAATTAAAAAATAAAAAAAATTATTTGAAAAAAAACCAGGAAATAATGGGTCCAGAGAAGCTGTCCCGGTGTCTTATTCAAGGGATGGCTTTGGTGGCAGAGAATGGGGAAAATTTCCTCAATGGGGGTTTGAGCAAATCACTAGGCTACAATCCAGAGTAACTACAGGACCTTTTACACTGATGTAGTTACCTATGGGAAATGCATAGAGCAGTCCAGAGTAAGTGCCTCTTATGTCTTCCCGTAGTTACTCTGGATTGTAGGGTAGGGACGTGTGGGCCACACCAAGGTGATGGTTGACACTATCACTGGACAATTAAAAAATATAGGTATTTTGAGTAATACATGGTATATAACATTCAGGGTGCAATCCTAACACCCAATTAGGCTGGCATAAGTCCTGGCACAAGACCTGTGCTGGCCTGGCATATGGCAAAAGTGCCGTACGGCATATGAAAATGAGATATAATGTACTGTAAATATGCTAGTAATTCCCAAAGGGTCTGACCTGGCGCATGGGACGCATCAATCATGAGAGTCAGTTGGCAGACTATGGAGTTTTTTCTTATGTTACAGTCAACTGCAACTTCCTCCCACATTTCAAAGAGACCTGTGGAATGATGCCCAGTTTCTCCAGGTGTGATTCAAATGGTCTTCGCTTGACTATCTTTAAAACAGCATATGGGAAACTCCTCCGCAATCTCACTTGATGGAAAGCAAAAGCATCCTTTTTCTTCTGCTCCATAGAAATTCACTGAGCAAAAGCAATATGGATTTGCTTCAAAGGAAGTTATGGTTTCGATGGTGCAGGTTTGGAAAAGAACTGCATTTCCGTTCACTCTTGTGTCGGAAAACTTGAAGGAACAAATTAAAATCAGTTTGAAGTGGATTTGTGGGTCAAAGGGAGGAGAATAATGCAGTACATTAATGGTAGTCGCCAAAGAGGTGGTGACATATATATGACACATGTATTAGGTTGACATAAAAAAAACCATCTGGGCTTCCTGAGACCAATGGCATAGCTGTGCCTTTGAAGGGCCAAGGGACGTGCTGCTTGCAGGCTATGGTGAGGCTCCCTGAAAATCTTATGGTGCAATCCTAACCTAGACCAGCACAACTCATCAGCCTTCCCATTCTTGTGGTGATGTAGGGAGACAAGCGCATGTCTGTGCAGTGGCCTCGCTCACCCAGAAATGTAGTATGGCACTTTGGTGACACCCCCACGTCAGCACAGGACTTATGCTGGGGCTTAGGCCAGTCTAACTGGAGATTAGGATTGGAGCCGAAGCCTGTTTTTAGGGCTGACATGCCTGTCTTTCTAAGTAAGTTGCACACACGAGGGCCCAATCCAGATTAGAACTGTGGGTTGTATGCAGGCTGTGGGTGGTGCAAGTGGTTAAGACACTGTTCCTGTTAATCAGCAGGCCAGGGTTCGAGACCTGGGTCCCTACAAGACAGGGTGAGCTCCTGTCCTTAGCCCAGCTCTGCCACGCAGCTGGATCCAATCGTATTGGCTCTGCTGTTCCATTGGACCATTTCAGTGGTGTGAAGAGGGGGGATTTGCTGCTTGGGTAACAGCCTGTCCTCCATAACAATCCAACCCAAGCTTTCGTGCTTCGCATGCAGCATATGCAGCGCCGAGCCCGATACCATAGTCTTTCAAGGCTGATGGATGCCAAGTTTGTACGCATGCATGTCTTTAACTTTTAACCTTCACAGTAACAATTGTGAGTTCTCTTGGGAAGCCTTTTAAAAGGAGAAAAACATTGCTCTGAGCCCATTCACGGACATAAACTCCATTCAGGCAGAATGTTTGACAGCATATCAGGAGCATCCCACAAGGTTGAGTGTGAGACTCCTTTCCCCCCGTTTTAAAAATTTATACCATAATTAAAAAGGTTTGTTAGGATGTCAACAGAACTCCGTTTGTTATAAATGACCGAGCAGCAGTTTACAGTCAAAAGGAATAAACTTCAGGGATATACAGTATAAGAATAAGGCTGCAATCCTAAAGACATTTTCCTGGGAATAAGTCCCATTGAATACAATGGGATTGACTTTTGAGTAGACATGGTTTGGAGTGTGCTCTCAGTTACTGTGTTGTATTAAACCTGGCCTGTTAGGTGAGCTGATAGGCTAGCCTCACATGGGTTGAAGTGTGAGAGGCACAGAATCAGGGCTGGCCAATCTGTGAGGCCAGCTGAGATGGTAGCAGGTTGACTGGACACCATCCACTTCCTTTTATCTCTCATCTCCACCACTGCTCCTCTGGACTCTGGAAACTGGACTGGGAAACTGAAGCAAGACAAGCTGGTCCATGTGTCAAAAATGGTCTCCTACAATCAATCAATCAATCAATCAATCAATCAATCAATCAATCAATCAATCAATCAATCAATCAATCAATCAATCAATCAATCAATTGAATTAATGAATGAATGAATCTAGCTAGCTAGCTAGCAAGCATCTACCTCCCTACCTCCCTACTACCTCCCTACCTCCCTATCTATCTATCTATCTATCTATCTATCTATCTATCTATCTATCTATCTATCTATCTATCTATCTATCTATCTATCTGTCGTCTGTCTGTCTGTCTGTCTGTCTGTCTGTCTGTCTGTCTGTCTTTCTAGGTCTTCTAGATCAGTTCTAATCTCCATTTTTCTCTTGCAGGCAGATGCCGAGCATTTTAAATGGAATGTCATTGGATTATAAAATAAGATTAATAACATTAAATACTTATGGATTTTTAATTTGCTGTTTAATGCCAACGGTTCCTCTTCCTCCATCAGCAGTTACTACCAACCAATGTCCTAGAAGCAGTCACGTAGCCCAAAAGAGTGTTTCAGCCATTTCCAACCATTATGCTCAAAAAGCCCTACAGCACATGTGCAGAGTTTTTGGAGTACTCCAAGTTTTCTGCAGCAGACTAGGGCTGCAATCCTAAACACACCTTCCTGGGAGTAAGACCCATTGAACAAAATGAGTCTTACGTCTGGGTAGACATGGTTAGGATTGTACTCTAATTGAAAAAAGCAGTCTTGAAAGACTATGGTATCGTGCTCGGCGCTGCTGGGTTAGATTGTTATGGAGGATAGGCTGTTCCCCAAGCAGCAAATCCCCCCTCTCCACGCCACTGAATTAGTCCAATGGAAAGGCAGAGCCAATACGATTGGATCCAGCTGGCGTCGCAGAGCAGGGCTAAGGACAGGAGCTCACCCTGTCTTGTGGGGCCGACCCGGGTTTCGAACCCTGGCCTGCTGGTTAACAGGCACAGTGTCTTAGCCACTTGCACCACCCACAGTTGCTCTAATTGGTCACAGGTACAAACCCAATGGTCCAGGGTACGAAGAGATGAAACCAAGATCTCTAGAACTATTTATTTGGACCGACTAGTGTTTAAAATTCAGGGACGCAAGCTTTGAAGCCACATGTGACCACCAGTTCGGATATGATTCAGTCCAATTAGGACTCAAGACTTTAATCACTAAATTAAGCTCAAGGCATTATTGAAGTAATCACTGGGGGCTAGTTTTAATTGGCGATGGAGCATTTTAATTGGTGGAATTAAGATGTAAGGGCACACTTGCTTATCTGCAGAGAGTACTTTGGCTATGATGTGTTACTTGATGCTGGCAAAGAGAAAAGGGAGATAACCTGGAATTGTGCAATCCTATTAGGTAAAATTTGGGTTTGATGCCATAAATAAGCAAGCAAGTAAGCAAGCAAGCAAGTAAGTAAGTAAGTAAGTAAGTAAGTAAGTAAGTGAATGAATGATGAATGAATGAATGTTCAAAGGCGCTTACCCACAGGTAAGTGAGAACAGGATTGCAGGATTGCTGACCACTTCTTAAAGGAACAAGTCAAAATTGTGTCATTTATTAAAGCTGCAATCCTAACCACACTTTCCTGGGAGTAAGTACTACTGAACACATTGGGACTAACTTTTAAGTAGACATGCTTAGGATCGCACTGCTAGTCATACGTTACAGCATCTTTTCTTCAGCCATGGCTCAAAAAAACACAAACTATTTGACTATTTGATAACTTCTTGATCAGTAACTATTTGATCAGTTACTATGGCTGCAATCCTTACTCTTTCTTGAGAGTAAGCCCCATTGAATATAATGGGACTTACTTCTGAGTAAAAAGGCATAAGATTTTACTCTATTTCAGCTTTAGAGCTTCAGCAAAAGATTCAAGTAATGTCATGTTGCAGTGAAGTGGAGATAATTTTACAAAGAATAGAAGAGGAAGAGGAAGATTTACAAAGAGGAAGACTCTGGAACAAGGTATCAGTTCTAGTGGCATAGAATTGTTCATACATTACATTGTATGTATACAACTACGAGCACAATCCTAACCATGTCTACTCAAAAGTAAGCCCCATTATGTTTAATGGCTCTTACATGCAGGAAAGTGTGTTTAGGATTGAAGACTGTGTGAATTACTGTGTCTGGAATTCATGCATTCTTTGAAGCATGTTTGCAGAATGTGGGGAGACTGTGGAAGAAAAGGGGGATGACATGGACAGCTAGAAGTTCAGAATTAGAATTTCAAAACTCTGGCCAACTTTTGAACGCATGCTAAATTTCATTTGATATCACATCTGTGGACGGTACCGTTTCAAATGTTTTAGTAAAATTAACAGGTGTTTACTCTGATGTTTTTCTGTTAAATTGGATCTGCAATTGGCTCGATGGCTGCACTGAAAGGGTTTTAGTAAATGGTTCTGTGTCAACCTGGAGGTCCGTTTCTAGTGGGGTCCCCCAAGGCTCTGTCTTGGGACCGGTTCTCTTTAACATTTTCATCAATGACTTGGAGGAAGGGATACGGGGGAGCCTGATCAAATTTGCAGATGACACCAAACTGGGAGGAATAGCAAACACATCAGAAGAAGGAGAAACCTCCAGGAGGATCTGGATAAACTGGAATCCTGGGCTGTAACAAACAGAATGAATTTCAACAGGGAGAAGTGGAAGGTTCTGCACTTGGGCAATAAAAACCAAAAATACAGGTATAAAATGGGGGCTACTTGGCTTGGCAGCACAACATGTGAGCGGGAACTTGGAGTCGCCGTGGATCACAAGCTGAACATGAGTCAGCATGTGATGTGTCTGCAAAGAAGGCAAATGCCATTTTAGGCTGCATTAAGAGGACTGGAGCTTCCAAGTCACGAGAAGTTCTAGTTCCTCTTTATTCAGCATTGGTGAGACCTCACCTTGAGTCCTGTGTTCAGTTCTGGGCACCTCACTTGAAGAAAGATGCAGCCAAACTGGAGCAAGTCCAGAGGAGAGCGACAAGAATGATCAGTGGGATGGAAGGGAAGCCCTACCAGGAAAGGTTGGGGGAACTTGGGATGTTCAGCCTGGAGAAGAGGAGGCTGAGGGGAGACATGATTGCCCTCTTCAGATACCTGAAGGGCTGTCATAGGGAGGAAGGGGCCAATTTGTTCATAGCTGCTTCTGAAAGCAGAACTAGAACCAATGGGGACAAACTGCAAGAGAGGAGATTCCGGCTGGAAATCCGGAAAAAATTCCTGACGGTGAGGGCGGTTTGGCAGTGGAACAGATTGCCAAGGGAGGGGGTGGACTCTCCCTCACTGGGGATCTTCAAGCAGAGGCTCGACGAGCACCTGTCGGGGATGATCTAGGAGGATTTCCTGCTGCAGGCAGGGGTTTGGACTAGATGACCTACTAGGTCCCTTCCAACTCTAGGATTCTATGATTCTAAATTTCTTTCTTTACATTCTCAAGCTGTACAGATATTTCTTCAAATCTCATTTTGGCATCCACATCTAAGTCTTTTGATTTTCACTCTCCTACCCTTCACTCTCCTACCCTTTTTCTTATAGCACTCAATTTCATATTGTGAGTCTCTCGGTAGGGAATTAATTTTCAACTGTATTATTTATACGGACTATTAGTAACTCAAGGAACTTGCCAAATAAATCAACAGTGGATTATGAGATTTCACTAGGCTTGGTCCAGTTATTCTGAAGCTTTTCCTGCAGCAATAAGAACTAGTTACTCAAGGCTAAATCCTGATCCTTGCACACCGGTTTACCACCAGTGTGCACTATTGTAAATGTGGCATAGAGCATGTTTGCAATGAGTTCCATGGGCCCCACACTTTGCAACTACTCTGAATGAGCTAGACCTGCAATTGATCACCCATCACAATGCTCTTTCTATCTGATTATATTCTGGAAAATACATTTAGCACCAAAATGTGGTTTTTATGTTTCAAAAAGAAACTCCTGTATTTATAACCTACTTTCTTTACAATGCTGATAACATTTTATGACCTATTTCCAGGCAGTGGCATTGGAGGTGGACATGTTGATGGTATTTTTCAGAGAGTGTGGGGTAGAAAACAGTGTGAAATTCCCTATGCTGACATTCTTCTTGTAGTTGCTGTATTTTTTACCCCAAAGTTCCTTTGAAATAACACTCATAGCATCGTTCAAAAGGGGTTTCTGGGCCGGAAATAGGTTGGCCATCAGATGCTGGTAGAAAATAATTTTTTTCTGTCTTACAATATTTACTGTCCCCAGATATTGTAGGGTGAAACACTTTTCACAGGCAATGAAATGGTGGTAACTTAAAGATAATGCTCACAAGGAGTGAGGAAAACTCATTCGCAACGTGTAGCTCCCTAGAGAGTGTCAGCCTTTAAGTCGGCCTGGATCCATCACCTGATGATGAGTGATCCATGCGGTGGGACTGCAGTGGTTTATTTCCTAATGATATGGCCAAGTGTGCCTGTTAGAGCTTCTTTTTTTCCTGCTTCAACCAAAGGCAGCATCAGATGTTTATATGCGAGATGCATCCAATTCCAATTATCCTCTTCCTTTTGAAAAGAGAAAAGACAAAATAGGTAAATCTCATGTACGTACACTAGTAAGCTTGGATCTCTGGTTCATGTGCTACTAGTTGCATCTGTGTGCCCTCTTTTTTGTGTCCTGGAAAAGAAGCTAATTGTCTTCCTTTTTCTTGCAAACAGGCAGCACAGAGCCTTGTTTTAATTAATAAATTATATGTAATACAGTTTTAATGAGACCATCAATTTTTTTTAATGTTGAGACGGCATCCTGAGAGTGCACCTGAATTTCATTGTCCATTGGGTACAATGACGATCAAGAACCTTATCATAAACTAGTGAAATGTACCTGCATTGTGGGAGGAAAATACTCCCATTTGCCAAACCCCCATGTGCAACACTCCTCTATGCACACCATCCCCCCATGCGCAACATCCCCTGTGTGCACCATCCTGCATGCGTATCACTCCCATGTGCATCAACCACATGCACACCATCCTCCCATGTGCACCACTCCCCATGTGCACCACTCCCATGCGCACCATCCCCATGCGCACCATCCTCCCATGTGCATTATCTCCATACGCACCATCCCCATGCGCACCATCCTCCCATGTGCATCATCCCCATGCGCACCACCCCATGCGCACCATCCTCCCATGTGCCTCATTCCCATTCGCACCACCCCATGCATACCATCCCCCCATGCACACCATCCCCCCATGAGCAACGCCACCCAGTAATATTTAACCCCACAAAATCCAGAGTGTTTTTAGCTTTTATTTTGACATGTCATCCTTGATCTTGGTTATCCTACACTTTTGGGATGCCTGGTCCTTCTTTACGATTATGACTTCTGGTCACCCAATGATAGAGTTGCCATAATTGTCTTCCACAAAATTGGGACAGGACCTTCTGCCCCATTTGCCAGAATGTCAACACAATCCCTCCACATTGGGATTATCCCTGTTTTGGGGGACATATGGTAACCCTACCCGAAGAGATAAGGAAGAGATAATGATCCACAATGAAAAATGCAACTAAATGCATTGGCAAGGATTCATGTGGAACCGAGACCTTCACTTTTAGCCACCCGCTGGCCATTAATAAAGCGGAGAAGGTCTGTCTGGAGAGAACACAATGCAGAGTGTGGCAGAAACAGCCTGTTAAAGGAGGTAGTGACAGAATCGCAGTGTCAGGTATGGCTTGAAGCTGAAGGCAAGCAAATCTGTATTTGAGTCGTGAAAAAGGATTGCTGCCCAATTTTGCTTCCAGCGGAACTGGGTCACTCTCTGAGGTTCTGCAAGGAATTTTTTTTAATGTGTGGAGGATTATTATCCTTGTATTACTTTATGGAATCTGTTTCACATTGACCCCAAATGCTTGCTGTCTCATGCATGAAAAATACTGTGCATAGCAAGAAGATTGCAAAACCCATGATGCAGTATAAGCTGTCATATTGGGATATCCATGGGAGAGAATGGCTAATAGAAAAATTGAGTCACTGGAAAAGAGACTCAGGGCCCAATCCTATCCAACTTTCCAGCACTGGAACAGAAACAGAGGAGCCCTAAAGTAAGTGAGCAAATATAGTAGGTCTTAAGGATGCCTCTGAGACCAATTTCCCTAAACTGCACCATTGCATCAGCACTGGAAAATTGGATAGGTTTGGACTCTTACCCTACAATCCAGAGTAACTACAGGAGCACGTAAGAGACATTATGTGCACCCGTAGTTACTGCACCACCTAGTGAAAACCTATGGGAAATTCATATTGCAATCCAGAGTAAATTGTTCTTACACCCCATAAGGACTCCCTGTAGTTACTCTGGATTTTGCTCTTAGGCTGCAATCCTATTCACACTTGCTGGATATAATCCCCATTTATTATCATGATATTTACTTTTGAGTAGAAATGCATAGGATTGGGTTCTTAGGGTAATTACGGGACCTTTTACTGATGTCGTTACGGTGCCACCTATGGGAAACCTATGGGAAATGCATACAGCACTCCATAGTAAGTGCATCTTACATCTTCCCGTGGTTACTCTGGATTGTAGGGTTACTCAAATTCAGAAAAGATTGTACAGTTTCTCTGAGTTCAGCAGGAATGAAGAACCATGGCCATCATGACATCTCCCCACCATTTAACATATATCCAAATCCAGAGTAAGTTCGGGAGCACATAAGAGACTTTCAGATTTATCCTTCGCTGGAAGTTATTATCAGGAAAACCCGTCATTCCAGCTGGGTGGATATTTCTTCAGAGCTGAAATCAAGAAGCATTTTCCAAGTGGTCTTCAATTCTTACCCTGAAGGACTTTTTCCTTGGTCTTGATGTTATAGTCCTATATTCTGTTATAGTCCTATATATCACCTTTCTGGTTAATTTCCCTAACATTGATATCAGGCCTGCCATGCAGTGGTTATAAAGGTCACAATGTTCACTTTCTCTCAGCTGAAGACTTCTTAACCTCCAGATGAATAAATATCCTAAAAGGGTATGAAAGGCCAGTGTTATGGGAGTGGGATTTTCTCTCCCCAACCTAGGGAGAGTGGGTAAGATGATGTACTTTGATGCTTTTTCGTAAGATCTGGGTTGTATACTGGAAATACCTTCTTGTACAGTCTACATTGAAATCATTTTAAGGGGACGGAGATGTCTGAGAACTGTTTGGCTGAAGGAATAAAGAATTACTGGGAACCAGTATTGGGAAGAGTCCCAGGGGCTTATCCCGAGTCAAGTCTAGAGCCACAGCTCTCCAATGACTCAAGTTGAAGTTATAATGGAAGCACGTTACAAGTCCTCAAGTTACCCATTCATGATTCTATAGGACTCACATATAGGACTTCACAAGCCAACTATAAGGGAAGAAACCTGTAGGGTTGAAATATTAAAACTTTGCTAGTTCATCCAATGATCCTTCCTGCTTTCTCATCAGAATCCAGCTACCATCTGAACATCAAACCTGTATGGTGGGGCTTTGAGAACTGTGGAAGTGAAGCCTTCCTACAAACATGATATGCATCGGAAAGGAGGTGCGGAACAGAGACAAGCAGAGACAAGCTTGCTGTTTTGAAATCAGATCTTGCGCATGATGTGTTTAAATCAGATCTTTTTTAGCCCATAGGGTGTCTTTGTAATATTTGCTTTATTTATAGGTTGATTTATAGCCTGATGAAGGCAGATTAAATTCCTGGAAATGGACAGCACAGCCTGCAATGCATTCAAAGAGAGCATCTTGTACAGACCCTCCTCTAAAGTTGCATACCAGCTCCCCGCTGACTCTGGCTCTCTAGATCCTCATTTCCAACCAACCAACCAACCGACCGACCGACCGACCAACCAACCAATCAATCAATCAATCAGTCAATCAATCAATCAATCAATCAACAGTATTTTTATACTGCTTTTCAACAAAAAGTTCAGACTGTTGTGTCTCATCTCAGTCTTGGCACCCTTCAACTAAGGGTGTCACTTCCTTAAATTTCTGATGAATATCCCATTCAAAAAGCTTGGAGAGATCACTGAGTATCAGCAGACAGTCCTCTGGTCCTTTGCTCAGTTTGATGAAACACAACCAATAATTCTGGGTTGAGTTAACAATAGATGCTCGGAACGGTCCAAAAGCAGCCATAATAATAGGACAATCTGGTAGTCTGGAATTAGTACTATGGGGAAGAGATGGAAAGCTCTGCAGATAATTCGAGGGATGTGATCTTACCAGCATGTGCACCTAAAGTGAACTCACAGGCAGATGGCTAACAGGTTTCCTCCTCCACCACCTCCTCGATGTTTATGCGGGGAATATGTTGTTCACTAGATTTCAGATGGGGAAACAAGAAGCAAAGAGAGGTGTAAACTTCCAGAATAGCATGCCTGGAACAGTCGTGGGTGCAGCGAACCACACCGGCTTTCCAAAACAGAGCTGGATTCGATCTGCGGAAAGGGCACTTTGACACCCTCTTTTTCTTTCGATGATGGACCACAGGAGAAGATCTGGAAAGAAAAAGTTCTCTCTGTGATGCTAAGTACAATCATGGGAATTTTCCAATAGGATTGTCTCTGGGGATGTGAGTTCTGGGTCTACAGCACATCTGTAGCATAAATAGGATTGCTGCAAGAAGTCTTGAGAAGAGGACTCGGTAAAGTCAGAGGAGGAAAAGTCCATCCTACATTTAGGTTTACCATATTTTTCTTCCACAAATTGGAACAGGATCCCCTGTGAGACTTGCCAGTATGAGAATGCAATCCCCCCAAAACCAGGACACATGACATCCCTCCAGTAAGGCTCAATCATACACACCCTCCATGCAGAAAGCTCCGTAAGTGTATCTACTCAGAAGTAAGTCTCATTGTGGGCACAATCCTAACCATGTCTACTCAAAAGTAAGCACCATTGTGTTCAGTGGGCCTTACTCTCAGGAAAGTGGCTTTAGGATTGCAGCCTAAGTTCAATATTACTTCCAGGGCAAGTGCAGATAGCCGTTTGCGTGTGTGTATTTATCATGGCATTTATTGTTATGTTGTTTTAATTACCATATGTTGTAGCTGCCTTGGGTCTGCATGGTGGAGAAAGGCAGGGTGAAAATAAATAAATAAATAAATAAATAAATAAATAAATAAATAAATAAATAAATAAATAAATAAATAAATAAATAGTGGCATCGATAGATGGGGTGTAAAGCATGAGGTTTTGTAAGGAGCCTCACCTTGGTGGGCAAGCAGCCCCTTCCCTTCTGGGATGTAGGTGCAAAATGGGAGCATGTATAAGATGTTATAAGACATTTTTGTTTACAAAAAGCCTTCAATTAGTGCTAGGTTGGTGGGTGGGTATGATTTTAATTTTTTAAAATCTAATTTTAGGGTACTATGTTGTTTTTTTAGATCTTTTTAAATATTTTCAATTAACATGATGTTTTAACTTATTATATTAACATGTTTAGCCGTCTCGAGTCCTGCTTGAGGGAGAAAGGTGGGAAATAAATAAATATTATTTTTATATATCTTTGTTATTATTTTATATATCTGGGCCTTGTTGTAACATCCCTGGAAAGTGATTCCCACATTACAGGTGAGAATGCTGAGGCCGAGAGGGAGAACATGAAGCCTTAAATGCCTAAGGACACTAACTCTACAATCCAGAGTAATTACAGGAGCACATAAGAGACATAACATGCACCCGTAGTTACTGCACCACCTAGTGAAAACCTATGGGAAATTCATATTGCAATCCAGAGTAAATTGTTCTTACACTGGAGCAAGGATTCCCTTTAGTTACTGCACCCTAAGGCTGCAGACTTAAAAGCACTTTCCTGGGAGTAAGCCCCATTAAACCCAATGGAACGTACTTCTGAGTAGACATGGTTAGGATTGTGCTCAAATTCTGCAATCCTAACCACACTTTACTGCCAGTAAGTACTATTGAACACAATGGGACTTACTTCTGAGCAGACATGCTTAAGTGAGTTGTGAGTTCATGGCATAGGTGAGATTTGAAAGCCCTGCTTTGCAGCTCAACAGTACTATCCTAAGCATGTCTACTCAGAAGTAAGTCCTGTTGTATTCAGTGCAGCCTGCTCCCAGGAAAGTGTGTTTAGGATTGCAGCAAAAGTCTTTTACCTGCTGAGTTCTATCAGCTCCAGCCTGTAGGACTCAGTCATACACAGCCTTGCATGCAGATCTTTGATGCCTCCCAGTAAAACCTGTGCCTGGACTGACCAAGTCATTGCTGATCAGCACTGGCGACACTGACGTCATGCCAGTGGTCTGCCGTAGCATATAGTGGCTTTATATTTTTTGGCTGTTCCCGGCTACTGTTGTGCCAGGCTGCCAGGTCAAGCCGGGACACCAGGGTCCAGAATATTCTGGTCCCTAGCAATGGCATTACAAGGGTTTGTATCACCTGGTGCAAGAGCTCCCATGCTTCACTCTCATTGTCACACCCCTGCAGGGTGACCAGATGCCCAAACCCCAAAAGGCAGACAAGGTCTTGGATTCCTCCCAGCCTGGCCTTCCTGGCAGTCAATGCCACGTGTGCATACTCACAATAAAGCCGAAATACTGGGCATTTTCACTTTCCCGTAGAGCTCAATGCATATTTTTGATTTTTAGTTTTTTGGCCATAACGTTTGATAGGAAGGAGATATTTCAAAACTGATTTTTGCATTGGATTCTGCTCTTCAATACAAATCCAACGACATATGACATGATGTGGGTCTGCACACCATTGCAAAGTGCCAAAATGAAGCCAAAACGGAGGACAATGAAGCCCTTTTGAAGCACATGAAGACAGGAGGCTAAAAAAGAGGACCAATCCAGAAATTTCCAGTCATATGGTCACCCTGCATCCATGATGAGTCTCCTCCTTTACTAGACCATACAGAATTAATGATAATCAAATATATAAATATATACCACAATTTAGTTAAAAATACCTCCACTGCCTTGTGGCTATACCCATCTATGGGAACGGCTTCAGGAGTAAACCTCGAGGAAAAATCCAGAGCCGGCGTGTCGAAAGCAGTTTGTGACTGTGCTACAACCACATTCTGGTAACTCCTGCGACGCAGCTGGAAGCAATCATATCGGCATAGCCGTTCCATTGGACTATTTCAGTGGCATGGAGAGGGGGGATTTGCCGCTTGGGTAACAGCCTATCCTCCATATCAATCTACCCAGGCCTTTGTGCCCTGGAGGGGACACTTTTTCCATTTGGAGCACAATACCATTGTCTTTTGAGACTGACGGATGTCAATGATGTTAGTTGAAAAGCGGTATATAAATACAGTAGATAGATATATAAATAAATAAATAGCATCCCTGGTAATCAAATTAGGGGTCAGGGGTAGAGGTTGCAAGATGGAGGGATCCATCCTTTTGGAAGCTGTTCATGAGCATTCTTGGGAGTATGTCTCATTGAATGCAATGAGACTTACTTCCAAGTTGACATGGAGGAGCTCTGGCTCCCTGGTAAATTTGACGGGGTCCCGGAGAGATTTTTAAGTTTGAAAGGGGGTCCCAGGCTGACATGCTCAAGTACCATTGATACTAAACTGAAGTACATGGTTGTAAGGCAGTGGCATCACTAGGTTTGGTGTCACCCCCATTAACTCTAATGGGGCTTACTTTTGAGTAGAAAAGATTAGGATTGTGCTCTTACTTTTGAGTAGACATACTCAAAATGCTAAGAGCACAATCCTAACCATGTCAAAAGTAAGCCCTATTGTGTTCAATGAGTCTTACTCCCAGGAAAGTGTCTTTAGGATTGCAGCCTTACTTTTGAGTAGATATGCTTAGGATTGCACTGTCAATGTGGTTATTATATTGATACATTGATATATTGAAACATATATATTGATTTCAGATGGTTAATTTACACACTCAATTATTAAATTTAAAAGTATTACTATACATATAATTTATTACATATAGGCTGCAATGCTATACTCACTTTCCTGGGAGTAAGACCCTTTCAACCTAATAGGACTTCTGAGTAGACATGCTTAGGATTGCACCCTTAATGTAGTAATTACAAGAAAGCTCTATGCTGCCTACGCACAAGGAAAAGGAGGACAATGAAGTTTTTTTCCAGGACATAAGGCTAAAAAGAGGATGTGTCCTGGAAAAAGAGGACATATTGTCACACTGGACCAGATGCCATAGCCACAAAAGAGGACAAAATGTAGGACATCCAAGAAAAATGTAGAACATGACATGTTAAAAGCTGAAAACACTGGTATATATTGCTTTCATGTGGTTAATTTAAAACACTAGATTAATTATTATTGAATTTAAAACTAGTGGTACCTCGCTTAACAAGTGCCTCGCTTAACAAGCGTCTCACATAACAAGCAAGAATTTCCAAGAAATCTTGCTTCACATAACAAGTTCTGCTTCACTTAACAAGCAAGCGCGCTATTGCCACGCGTGCTATGCAGCCCTGACGCTCCACACAGAGGCTCTTTAAAAGGGCTGCCAGCCAGCACTGCTGCCCCTAACTGCCCCCAAGTGCCCCCACCAACCACCTTGAACCTCCAGCAGCAGCCCAGGTAAGCCTCCCAGGAAAGTGTCTTTGATTGCAGCCTCCTAACCATGTCTACCCAGAAGTAAGCCCCATTGTGTTAAATGGGGCTTACTCCCAGGAAAGTGTCTTTAGGATTGCAGCCAAAGTAGACTTAATAGGATTATGCACATTGAATGCATATTTTGAATTCAATTCCAGTGTTTTGTGATCATTTTTATATCCAGTTAATATTTTTATATGACTAGTTTGGGGGTTGTGGAACTAATCGTCTGAGTTTCCATTGTTTCCTATGGATGAATCTGCTTCACTTAAAGAGCATTTCACCTAAAGAGCAGGCCTCCCGAACGAATTAAGCTATTTATGTCACTGTATTTATGTATAATTAATTACAAGAAGGCTGCATGTTTCCTGCTCACGAGGAATAGGAGGGCAATGAAAATTTTTTTCTTCCAGGACACAAGGTTTAAAAAGAGGACATGTTTTGGAAAAGGAGGGCATATGCTCACCCTTTATGGGATTACTTCTGAGAAAGGACCCTTGGGTGGGGATGCTGTAAGTAAATGACAAGCAAGAGATGCTGTAACTGGCACAGAGCCCAATCCTATGCCTGTCTACTCAGAAGTAAGTCCCATTATCCAGTCAAGGGAAAGTGTGGGCAGCACTGCAGCCTAGCAAAGGATGCTTTGGTGACCCAGTGCTGGCTGGAGGAAGGGAGCTGGAGGAAGGGGGGCAGGATTGGACCCCTGGAGACCTTTCTTGGGCTGCAGTGCTGGGGTCCCCCCCAGCCTTCCTCCCCATTGTACCCCCCAGGAGCTTCCAGCCATGCGGTGGCGTAGCTAGAGGGGGGCGCAGCAGCCAGTCTTGAATGGGGAGCCCTGGGACCAAAAAGGGGGCTGTAGCTACGCCACTCCAGACTGTCCAGGGTGGTGGTGGGGAAGGGGGAGAGGGTGGGGGCCCCGCCTGTGCCTCTCATTGGCCGCCCCCCTCCAGCCCCCCTCCAGCCATTGGCTCTGCCTCTTCCCTCTCCTCCTCCCAGTCCTTGGAAGGGGAGAACCAGCCTGCAGCCTGCTGGGGAGGACGTGCCTGGCAGTCTCTGGATCGGGGCCACCCCTGCCCACTCAGCCCTGCAGAGCCTTCCAGCCCTGGGTCCCCATCCAGGTCTCTGCACTGGGGACGCTACTGGGACCCATCGTCCTGCTGGGGGTGCCTGGCTGAGCTGCAAGGTAAGGATGCTCTGATGCTGCTTGGCATCCTCATCCTCCCCCTATTGGGGCTGTCCCAACACCCTCCCCACCCACAGTCCCAGCCATGGGGGGCGGGGGCTCCCTGCCAGACTTGGTGCTTTGCCCCCCTCTAGCTACACCACTGGCAGGCTGACAGCTCAGTCCTATGCATGCCTACTCTGAAGGACGCCCCATTCTAGTCAATGAGGGTTACTCTCAGGAAAGGGTGCATAGGATTGCAGCCTTTCCCCCCAAGCTGTGCCACAGCCAGACAGTGCTTTGCCTTGCCAGACTTACAACCCAACCTTATGCATGCCTACTCAGAAGTAAGTCCTATTATTGTCAATGAGGCTTACTCTCAGGAAAGTGTGCAGACTTAATGCTTTGCCCTTCACCAGCTATGCCACTGTCAGACAGTGCTTCGCCTCTTCTAGCTCTGCCACTGCCAGCCTTACACTCCAATCCTATGCATGTCTCCTAATAAGCAAACATATAGTCAATGAGGCTTATTCTCAGGAAAGTATGCATAGAATTGCAGTCTTAGGCTGCAATCCTAAACACACTTTCCTGGGAGTAAGACCCATAGAACACAATGGGACGTGGTTCTGAGTAGACATTAGGATTGTACTCTTAATGCTTTGCCCTCCCCAGCTATGCTACTGCCAGAATTACAGCCCAACCCTATGCATGCCTACTCAGAAGCAAGCCCCATTATAGTCAATGAGGCTTGCTCTCAGCATGCATAGGATTGCAGCCTTCTTCCCCCCAGCTACACCACTGCTAGACAGTGCTTTGCCCCCCTCCAGCTATGCCACTGCACTACTGCATGGAGGATCTCACTGCAGCCCTCCCAGGAATGTCCTTCTTCTGGCTGTGGTGGAATAGCTGCACTTCCACCTGGATCAGGACCAGCCTCCTACCTCCCTCTGGCTGGGCTGGTAAGGTGATGGCATGTGTGTTGTACAGGGAGGGAGTGATCAGCCAGCATGTTGTGTTGGTATGTGGCTCACGTCTGCTTCTGATACAACATGGCTGGGAAGAGACACACACACAACACAACACAACAAAACACGCACAAGCACCAGCAGGTACTGCTCTGCTTCTGATGCCCCAAACCAGTTAAATGAATGGGTTCCAGATCCAGTCAAATGAATGAGAGTTTTGACATTGATGTGGATGTCAAGTGAGATGTGGATCTAGTGGCATAGCTGGGGGGGGGCAAAGCACTAAGCTTTGCAGGGAGCCTCGGCACAGCATTTAAGGGGCCCCTTTTGGAGGGGAGTAAGTGACAAATTAACACTTTGATCCCCCCTCTGGCTACGCCACCGAGTGAGATGTGGATGGCACCATAAGTTCTACTTAAACTTAATCATATGAAATAAATTGTGTGTATGTGTGTGTTGTGTAGCAAGAGGGAATGAATCATGATTCATGTAAGGGAGTGTTTTCCCCTGGTCAAAAAAGAGCAGTCAGTGGCATAGCTATAGGGGGGCTGAACAGTCACATTTTGGAGGGAGCCTCACCACTTCCAAGCCATTCCAGGTGGGGAGATAGGCTTGGAAGGAGAGATACTCCCTCCAAGACCTGACTGCTCCACCCCCTATAGCTATGCCACTGGGAGCAGTTACTAAGAATCAGAACAGAAATTCAGTGAAATTGCTCCAAAGGGGTTAAAAATCCTTACTCATATCTGACCTCTGTTTCTTCCCCTATTTGGATAGCTGCTTTTCATTTTAAAAAATCAAAAACAAATTTACTTTTCAAGGTTTTCAACTTCATTGGTCAAAAAAGTTGATTGCTGTACATTTTTTTTGTGAGATTGAAACTCCATTGGGAGGAATTGCATCCTTTCCTGTAAATGGTATAATAAAACTCAGTGGCGTAGCTAGAGGGGGTGCAAAGAGCTAGGTTTTGCAGGGCGTCTCAGCCGAGCGTGTAAGCATCTCTTTCCTTTGGAGCCATTCCAGGCTTTCCTCTGTTTTGCACCCACTGCCTGGAATGGCTCCCAGTGGGAATGGCCACTTGCACGCCAAGCGGACGCTCCCTGTAAAACAGTGCTTTCCCCCCTCTTGCTATGCCACTAATTCTAATCCCTCTGAACTATGGTCAATGTGTTTAGAGGGCATCAAGACTTAAATAGGGAGGCTAGCCAAAGCTGTAGCCTGAGCACATTGAAAGGGATGTGGGATGCTGAAGACATGTTTGTTAACAGGCGTTTAATGTGGGATTTTAGACTGCAATCCTATGCACATTTATCTGGATTTAGGCCCTATTTGGATTTCCCTTCATGCATAGGATTGCTTTGTGTGGCCTGTTTTTATTGCTACCTAATTCATGTCGTTGCTACCCTGTGCTAGGATTCACTAGATGCTCATATCACCTCACGTGTACATATCACTTATACAAATGGCACATATGTGCCATGGCACGTATGTGCCAAATACACGTATGTGCATGCAGTACTGTGGCACTGAAAACCTGACCCACATAGGAAATGCGTTCCATTGCAGAATGCGCCAATGGTGACCACAACTCACTTTGAGGTCTCCTTTCAGGGTCTTGTGTTTCAGATTTCAGGGTTTAAATCTCATTGAGGTGGCGAACAGTTTCACACTAGACAAGGAAGCTGCCTCGCGTGGTTTGTAGCCGAATACAAATATTGTGGTTGTTGGACAGAATGAGGACCAAAAAAAAAAATCAAATGTACATTTGTGTGAACCCAAAGTGAGCATTTCATGTTTGAAAATGCCCCATAGATCCAGATCCCTCCTGCAGACTGTTGACAACAACATTTCCATCACATTCGGCTTACCGGCGCTTTTGGCAGCCTATTCAATGCCTGTTCTTTGAAAAGAGTCGGCATGTATCTTGTGCGCAAGGCACTGTCGGATTTGTGTGCTTTGCCTACACAAGGAGATGCAGATGCTGCACATTTTAAAATTGCTCATTGCTGAACGGTTATAACTGAAAATGGAGAGCATGAGATGCGTACGTAAAAAAAAAAAAGGAATATTGTGGTGTTGCGCATATGTTCCATGATACAGACTTGAGTTGTTGCATGAAAGTTAGCCTTGACTTCTGGCATCAGCACTGGCTGTACCCTCTTTGTGTCTGATCATGGTTATGAAGCACATCGCTGTTAAGGTTGGATAAACATATAGGTGCCCCTTATTATTCAGTAGAGTTCTTTTCCACAATCTCCTGTGGGTAAAAAAATGTGGAAAATATGTATTTACTCGAATTTAATGTGCCATCGAATATAATGTGCACCCTATACTTATAATAAAAATACCACATGTACTCACATCTAATTAACCATCGAATCTAATGTGCATCCTGATTTTGGAGATATGCCCCTACAATCCATAATAACTACGGGAAGATGTAAGAGGTACTTATTCTGGATTGCTCTATGCATTTCCCATAGTTTCCCATGGGTGGCACTGTAACTACGTTGGTATAAAAGGTACCGACTCTGGATTGTAGCCTAACCCTACAATCCAGAGTAACTATGGGAGCACATAAGAGACATTATGTGCACCCGTAGTTACTGTACCACTTAATGAAAACCTATGGGAAATTCATTTTGCAATCCAGAGTAAATTGTTCTTACACCAGAGCATGGACTCCCCGGAGTTGCTCTGGATTGTGCCCTAAGGCTGCAATCCTAAAGACATTTTACTGGAACTAAGATCCATTGAACATAACGGAGTTTATTTTTGAGTAGACATGGTTAGGATTGAGCCCTATATTCGTCTGAAAAGGTGAGCATTAGATTTGAGTAAATACAGAAGTTAAAGACCCACTTTCAGGTTTCTTCTCCATTGCTCCCAGTGGAATAAGGTTGTGCCTCAGTATCTGCAGGGGTTTGATTCTGGAACTCCCTGATGATTCAAAAAAATGTGTTCAATAAAAGCAATTAAAAAAAATTAAATTGTGTCCCTTTACAATAATTTAAAAACAGCTTTTCTTACTGTTGTAAAGAGGCAGTCAGCAATCAGAAATGCAGAGGACATCCTGCCTTTGAAGAATGGAATAATTGCTTGTATGACTGGCTCTGTATGAGCCCAATCCTATGCATCTCTGCTCAGAAGTAAGTCCCATTATAGTCAATGGAGCTTACTCTCAGGAAAGTGTGAACAGGATTGCAGTCTACAATAGTGGAAAAACAGTTTTTTTTAAAACTGTGATTTCCAGTGGCCATTTGTGTTGAGTCAAATCTGCGTATTTAAAAAAATTAGTGTATAAGGTTGGACCTGTAGTTTCTTTCTTGGGCACTCTATACTCTTGGACCTGCGGTTGCTCTCTATGCCATGCTTGAAAGCAGTCCATTGGGATCAATGAGGTTCCCTTCCAAGGAAAAATTGTGAATCTAGAACCGTTGAAACAAAATCAAGGCACAATTTTTGAATTATGGCTTTGATGTAAATATCTTGCTGTGAATGTCAAACCGGTAGCATAGCTAAAGGGGGTCAAAACACTAAGTTGTGCAGGTGCCTAAGCATGGTGTGCAAGGGGTCCCTCCCCTTTGGAGCCATTCCTGGTGGCGAGAACAAAACAGAGGCTCCAAAGGGGGAGGGGGAGAGATTCCTTACAGGCACATTCAGGTGTTTTGCACCCCCTCTAGCTATGCTACCACGTCAAAGATTTGGCGAATGTCAACATGTCACAAGAACAGAGGGACTCGGTAATCGGTAGGCTGTGGCTGTGGGAGACTAGAGTCCATGTTGTCAGGCGCATGAAGTGTTATGTTCAGTACATACCCAAGCCCAAAGGCTATAAAATGGATGGGGTAGCAGGGGGTCTGTTGCACGAGATCCAGTAATGCTGAGAGGTAGTGACTAGCTGAAGGCAGTGTGCTTTGTACCGAGTGGTATTTGAACCCACATCTTCCTGGTTCCAGTCCGACATGTAATCATCTACTACTGGCTCTGAGTAATAAGAACAGAGTGACCCATTGACCACAGCAGTCACTAATAATAATCCTGATGTTCTGCCTAACCTGATGTTCATGGTGTATATGATGTATATGATAGTCCTGATGTTCTGTAGTGTATATGAGAGCCACAGTCCGGATTATTGACAGGTGCACATCAGTGACATTCAGATGCGTCTCACTGAGTGTTCGGACATCAGTGGAATTTCTCTGGGATTATGAAATGTTCTCTAAAAGTACTGAAAATGTACACAAACAAACACAGAGTGGGGTGTGTGTTTTATGGTTTCAGATTCAGATCATTATTACTGTCTTAGGGTGCAATCCAGAGTAACTACGGGGAGTCCTTGCTCCGGTGTAAGAAAAATTTGCTCTGGATTGCAATATGAATTTCCCATTGGTTTTCACTAAGTGGTGCAGCAACAATGTCTCTTACATGCACCCATAGTTACTCTGGATTGTAGGTATAGACTAGCTCAAAATAAAAAATTATACAAGGAGTCAAGCAAGTGAGAGATAAAATACTGTATTTACTTGAATCTAACGCTCTCCTTTTTCAGCCCAATTTAGGGCGCAATCCAGAGTAACTACGGGAGCACGTAAGAGACATTACGTGTACACGTAGTTACTGCACAATATAGTGAAAACCTATGGAAAATTCATATTGCAATCCAGAGCAAATTGTTCTTACACCGGAGCAAGGACTCCCCGTAGTTACTCTGGATTGCGCCCTAAATCTCCAAAATCGGGGTGCGCATTAGATTTCATGGTTAATTAGATTTCAGTAAATGCAGTATTTTGATTATAAGTATAGGGTGCACATTAGATTCGATGGCGCATTAGATTCGAGTAAATATGGTAGTACACAAATTTCATTTACAATTTAAAAGTTTTTGTAATTTTTTTTAAATTTAAAGAGCCTCTTCCACGCTTAATAGGTTTGCTTTTTGAAAAAAAGCTGTGTTTGGAAAAAAAACACTGAGGCTCCAATCCTAACCACACTTTCCTGGGAGTAACTACTATTGAGCACAATGGGACTTACTTCTGAGTAGACATGCTTAGGCTTGCACTCTGAATTTCAAATGGTAGGCCATGCTCCACAGAGGATCATGTACCATATGTACCATATCCTCCTTTTTAAAGTTCATTAAGGCAACGGACATTGCAGAGGTGTACGAGATATATAGAGACGTACAAGGAGAGAATAAAAGAGAAGAGAATGAAAATATATTACACCAGAGAGACAGTGAATATTAGTAAAGGGTATAGTAAAGGGCACTGCTAGCAGTTTAGGGTTCATGTTGGGACTCGGGTATCCAGAGCATGAAGACGATCACATAACAGCAGTATGGCCTGATATGTCCATTGTCAAGAATTGGCAGCGTTGATGGAAAAAGGCAGATGTTTAATGGAGCTGTTAAAAGCAAGCACTGTTTTCATCTCGTTCTGCCAGATATATCTGTCTTTCTCCAGGCTGTTTCCAGGTCTTCCAAGATTTGATCTGGACCAGATCTAAACCCCAGAACTCGTTCTTTCCATGTCATTAATAAACCCTTGAACTTTTTGTGGTAGGTTCTCAGAGTGCAACGTCATTGATTGCATAAGGAGAGAGTGTGAGTTGGCTTTTCCTCACCATTGACTAATCCTGGCTGGAGATTTTAAAGATGGGGTAGGGGGGAAATGGACATCTCCGTTAGAAGGCGAGACTCCAGCTCCAACACTTTTTGTGTTCCAAAGTCCCCACTCTTGGGAAATCATGAGCCTTTTGTACAGCCAATTAGCTGTTTCATAAGACAGATAGCATAACGGCATGAATTTTTATTTATGTGAAGGATTATGCCGTGAAGGATTCAGTCTGGAAAAGAAGAGTTCTACGAGCCGCCCATAAAACAAATGTCTGCCTTACAGGGTTGTTGTGAGGACAAAAAGTGATAAAAAAACTATGTAAGCCACCTTGGGCATTGGGGTTAGCATGGAGAAACTGGATATGAATCAGAGTGCAATCCTAACCATGTCTACTCGAAAGTAAGCCCCAATATGTTCAATGTGGCTACCCACATTGTACCCAGGAAAGTGCCTTTAGGATTGCAGCATTAAATAAATAATAATTAATATGTAGGCTCTGTGAAGTAGGGGAGTGATATCTTAAGGAGCAGTGATTCTTGACTCCTGGGTTTCAAATATGTTGGGACTCATATCCTTAAGATACATTGATTTATGTTTTATGTTTTATGTCAGCCGCCTTGAGTTGGGCTAATTTGCCCGAGAAAGGCAGAATATAAATTTTTAAAATAAATAAATAAATTTATTTCTGTTGATATATTTGATCTTTTCTTAAGATACTTAAGATTTCTTTTGGGATTATTATGAGCCCCAAAGAAATTTGAAACATATAATATTATGCTTGGCACAGAGTGAATAGGGGGAAGTTTTTTCCCTCTGGCTCATCTCCAGAACCAGTAAAGTTTTAAGTACTCAATGGATCAGTGGAACTCCTTGCCACTGGATATTGTTGTGGCACCTGGTCTAGGATGCCTTTGAAACCCATTTATGATGGTAAAGCTCATCATAGATTTCAAACCACGATGACTATATTCAGCCTCCAACTTTGACAGGTAACATATCTGAATGCCAGATGCAAGGATGTGGCAACAGGCTGCAGGTGCAGTAGAACCTCTTTGAGCTGACCACCTACAGGACTGGAGGAGATTGGGAGGTGGTGAACATATGGAAAAATATATCCGATACTTATAATATTTATATTATAATATAATAACTGCAGAAAATGTGGTCAATATAGAGAGGCTGTCAACATAGGTGGTCAACTTTGGAGGTTCTGCTGTATTTTGTTGTAATACAAATACCCCTGAAATACTCAAGAACCATTTCCCTAGGCTTTAAAGCATTGATGGGGCAGATTCGACCATATTTACAAGACATTTAGGGGTGGCAGAGAGAGTTGTTTGGTTCTACTGGAGAATAACTTCATTTATCCTGTGGAGCTGCAATGCTATATTTACAGTTTCACGGCTTTTAGTGTTGTCTTAGTGCTTTTTAATCATCAGTCTAGTTTACTGATGATGTTTTGTTATTGGATTATTATTAATAGCGAGTAACAGCTCACAGCTGCCGCTTGCGGAGGTACAGTATAATAACATTCATCAGTAAGAAACCTTCAGTGTCGCTTTCCCCTGTATTTTCAATGGTAGCTGGAATGTTGACAGTTTCCTCTCCTCAGTCTGCTTGATTGTCATGGAATGTTGGCCAGAAGATGCGGACACCCCAACACACAGGTTACGCCTGTGTATGTAGATGGACGCTGCTGAATATACGTAGATGGAGACTGCTGAATTCCTCAGTAACTTGGATGAAAATAGAAAAGAATTCTTGGATTAACCTAGCCCTCATTTCTTCCAACTCCCCAATAAATAAATAAATAAATAAATAAATACATACATACATACATACATACATACATACATACATACATACATACAACATCTGCTTGTTCACATACAGAGTACCTCCATCTTGAACAGAGTATCTCTGTAGCAAAGGGGGAAGATGGAAAATTTTGGGGTACCAATATTTGGGAAACTGTTGGGGGTGATGTTTGACTCCCATAACATAATGTCACTGACACCCCACTGAGGTGTCACTGAGGTTTGCAACACCCATACAGGAGGTCACTGTGTGCCCCGTAATGGACCTCCTTCCATGCAGTGGGCAGACAATGTGACATTACTCGTACCACTATTTTTTTCACTATCAACTTTTGATAGAACAGAGAAAATGCAGCGTGTTTTGTTTCATTATGTTCTTCATGACAATATGCACCGATTGATACACAACATGATGGCATCCTTTGAAAATACCAAGATATTAAAAAATTTGGCCACTAATAGTGTCACCTCTCTGTGCACACCACCCAGTGACACCACAGCCTCCTAGTGACACCACTGCTGGAGAATACAGGCAGGGGGTTGGACTAGATGACCTATTGGGTCCCTTCCAACTCTTATGATTCTATGATTCTAATATTAAAAGCCATCTAGTGAAACGTTCTTGCAAAATGGGTTAGCTGCCTCTCCTCCTGTCAGACATTAGCTCATGTGCTCCAGAGGATGGAGTGCCACAGAGAGCTTCAACCTGACCCAGTCCTACTGCTGGAAAGAAGCTGATCTAATGCAGGAACCTGCCTGAATGGAAGGCCTCCTGGGAGGCACATTGAAGCCACTCTGATGATAAGGAATGCTATTTCAATGTTGCCATTGGGCTGTTGGAGACAAAACACTGTGTCACGTTAGCGTTGCCATAATTCCTGTCCACAAAATCGGGATAGGACCCTCTGTCCCATTTGCCAGTATATGATCACAATCCCCCCAAAATCAGGATTATCTGTTCTTCGGGACATATGGCAACCCTAGGTCAGGTGGACTTTTGGACCTTTGATCCAATTGGCAGCAGTCTGCTGTGGGTTCAGGGGCAAATCCTGGTTATCACTTCAAGCATCCATGAGTCTGGAACCACCATCTGGAGCTTTAGGATCTGGCCAGATTGGCCCTCCAGTTAGGTCCTCAATGCTCTACCTCCTTGAGGTTCCTGGTTCCAGGCACACCTTGTATAGGGTAAAAAGGTGATGCTGAAGAGCAAGTACATCTTGATGAATAAATGCGGCCCATCCATGAGCATGCATGGATCTCAGGATTAGGGCATTGGAAGAAAAATCATGAAATCTTGAATCAGTTCATGAACCCCTTGAGAACCCGTTCTTATCCTCATTGGACTGGGCTGTTCAGCAGGCGTGTGGTGAGTGTATGTGTGTATGTAAAACATTCCATGTTTTGATGTGTTTGTGTGATTGCATTTTTGTTGCTATGACATGCCTTGATCATGGAAAGAGGGGATCAAGAGGGGATCAAAATCCTTCAGTAAATAGAAAAAAAAGTAGGCATCCATCAGTCTAGAAAGACTATGGTATCGTGTTCAGCGCTGCATACGCTGCATGCGAAGCACAAAAGCCTGGGTTAGATTGTTATGGAGGATAGGCTGTTACCCAAGCAGCAAATCCCCCCTCTCCACGCCACTGAATTAGTCCAATGGAAAGGCAGAGCCAATACGATTGGATGCAGATGGCATCACAGAGCTGGGCTAAGGACAGGAGCTCACCCTGTCTTGTGGGGACCGACCCAGGTCTCGAACCCTGGCCTGCTGGTTAACAGGCACAGTGACTTAACCACTTGCGCCACCCACAGCCCTAGTGCTCCATAACAATCTAACCCAGGCTTTCATGCTTCGCATGCAGTGTATGCAGTGCAGAGCACGATACCATAGTAAATAGAAATATATATAATTTAATACCCCCGACGCCCGTATTAATTTATGTTGCTCACTGCATATTACGATGTTACTTCATCGTGCCAGTCTGTATGAGGATGTCCACATGTGAGCTTGTCCGCAATTTTTGTGAGTGCGTGAATGTGAAGAGGAAGAAGGAGATGTATGAAACTAGAGATCCCGTTATAGATTTTAAGATTTTAAGATCCCATTAAGATTTTTCTGGCCAGCTATAATCCACAGTTGGGTATTTATTCCGAGGTTTTCTAGACGTTGACCCTGTTATTTCCAGCAAACTATGGCGTATGTATGACAGACGGCATATGTATGAGTGGTAATAACATTATGCTATATATCATTGGAAATGTAATTTAATTCAGAATGCAATGACATAAACTGCATTGGAATATCAATATTCTATCAATAGTTATGGCCAGTTAACCAGAAGGTGAAAACAAAAAAGCCTGTGGAATAAGAAGTGGATTTTCTTAACTCAAAATTTCCCATGCAATACCTGTAAGAGCTTTGTCAGCTGTGCAGTTAACCCTACAATCCAGAGTAAATACGGGAGCACATAGACATTTATGTCGATGTAGTTATGGCACCACCTAGTGAAAAACCTATGGGAATTTCATATTGTAATCCAGAGTAAATTGTTCTTACGTCGGAGCAAGGACTCCCCATAGTTACTCTGGATTGCGCCCTAAATCTTAACTGTTACGTATTTGCTGCTATTACCATGTTGTGTTTTTTGTTTGCTAAGATTTTATTTTTTAAAGTTTCCCCTATAAAGTTTCATTTGTAATCTGTATCATTTTTTGGGATCTGTGCTGGTCAAAGACCGTAGCAATAAAATTGATGGATTGATACCGATCACTTTGAGAGCCAATGGGCAAAATCCAGAGCAACTACAGGGAGTGCTTGCTCTGGTGTAAGAACAACTTACTCTGGATTCCAATATGAATTTCCCTTAGGTTTTCACTAGGTGGTGCAGTAACTAATGGTGTACGTAAAGTCTCTTCCGTGCTCCTGTAGTTACTCTGGATTTGAGGGAATGAGATGCAATTCTGATATTGTATGGAACTAATAAGGTGTTAATATGAACCAGCTCATTTCCTTATACATATATAATAAAATTTCCCATGCTAACTGGATATACAGGTACTTCTAAGTGGTGCTCCTCTTATATTTAGCAGGAAAAAATAACCTTCCTCTTTACCCCGGCAGTTTCCCTAATCAATAATGGACACAATTTTCATTTTTTTTGATGTAATTAAGGGCGCAATCCAGAGTAACTACGGGGGGGGGGGGGGGGGGGAGGGTCCTTTCACCTGTGTATGAATAGTTTACTCCAGATTGCAATATGAATTTCCCATAGGTTTTCACTAGGTGGTGTACTCTGGTGGTGTACTCTGGATTATACTCTGGATTGTAGGATAAATTTGATTTTGTTGTTGTTGTTGGGGGGGGGGGGAAGGACAACAAAATCTTCTTTGACTCCATATTGCAAATAGGTTCCTTTGCAAGGCCACTAGCACAACTGCTGAGGAAGAGGAGGAGGAGGAGGAGGACACAGATTTTTTTCCCCAATTTTCTTTTTAAAAATACCCAGGGATGTCATCACTTCTGGTTGTGACATCACTTCTGGGGCAACATTTTGAGCTTGGCACTGGACTACATGATCTTTAGCTACCCCACACTTCTAGGGCAGAATGTTTACTAAGATCAAGACTCTGCCATGTGTAGTTGGCTTCACCCCGCAGCTTCATCCCGCAGCTTCACCCCGCAGTGTAGTCCCGCAGCTTCACCCCTTCATCTTATTTAGGCAACATTAACCATCTTTTTTTCTAATGGCTCCAAGATAACATTTTTAGATCTGCTGGCTGTTTAGAGCAGTTTTCCATAATTGCAGATGAGCTGTTTTGCATCAGAAATGGACAGTCATAAATGTTCACGATATTTTTAGGTTCAGGGCTGGCGATAATGTATTTAAGCTTACGTAAAATACGAAATGTAAATGCTATAAGTTGGTTAGGAATGACATTTCGAGGGCCAGGGTTGAGTAACAGCTCTTTTAAAAATCAATATAATAAACTGCACATAAAATTCTACAGTATTATTTCAACCTTGTTCTCATTTTCTGGCATTTGGTAAAAAATTGTAATATCAAAGCAGAGCCGGATGTCAGGGATGTGCGGTGGGTGGGGAGGCAGGTGAGGCAAAGTCTCCCTAATCTACAGTATTTATACAGTATTAGCCTCCCTAATTTACAGTATTTTTATATTTTATTATTTTTATATATTTTATATATATTTTTAATATATTTTTATATTTTATTATTTTTATATTTTATTATTTTAAGTATTTTATTAATACAGTATTAGCCTCCCCAATCTACAGTATTTTATATTTTATTATTTTTATATATTATATATATATATTTTATATTTTTTATATATTTTTATATTTTATTTTTATATTTTATTATTTTAAGTATTTTATTAATACAGTATTAGCCTCCCTAATCTACAGTATTTTATATTTTATTATTTTTATATATTATATATATTTTTTATATTTTATTATTTTAAGTATTTTATTAATACAGTATTAGCCTCCCTAATCTACAGTATTTTATATTTTATTATTTTTATATATTTTATATATTTTTTTTATATTTTTATATATTTTTATATTTTATTTTTATATTTTTATATTTTATTATTTTAAGTATTTTATTAATACAGTATTAGCCTCCCTAATCTACAGTATTTTTAAACCGTTTTTCAACTAAAAAGTTCACAGTGGAACTTGTCCTTTGAAAAGTGCCACCACCATGTGAGATGTGCAAGCGCTCACAACCACATGCTCTGCACATCTGCACATGCTCTGCACATGCTCTGCACATGGATTGTGAGTGCTTGCACACCTCACATGGTGGTGGTGTGCCTCTGCCTCACTTGCCTCCCCATCAGCCCATGTTCCTGTTGGGATAAACGTTGGGCTTTTTGTGATCTGTTTAGTTTTCCCTCGAATTCCAAGGTCTAAAAACTTAATCCAGGTAAAAACAGTTATTGGGGGCAGATCTGGAAACAAAAGGACAGCTGAAATAGTGGTGTCGGTTATATTACTGCACCCAAAGTGAGTTGTGGACTGGGATGTATGTGAGTAGTGATCCACAGCGGTGGTACCAGACCGAGTCGCAGGGCAAAACCCTACAAAAGATTATTGGGATAACGTGCACAAAAAGCTGTACAACTCGGTGGTGTAGCCAGAGGGGGTGCAAAGTGCAAAACTTTCATGTTCTTGAACATGCTGGATCTTCTATGGCATTCACCTCCATTTTCCTTCTTCCAGCTAGGATGGCTGCGAAGGGAAGGGAAAGGAGATAGCATATGACAGGAAGACCTAATGCACATCCCAGCGCTGTACCAGTGCTGGAAAGTTGGACAGGATTGGGCCCTCAATCAGATCCAAGAGCCTGGTCTGCTTCTCCTCTCTGAGAAGAGGAATGATGGTCATACAGGAGTGTCCCCCTCTGGTTCAGATCCCTTCATCTCTTAAAACTTCTGAGATGATCTGTGACCACTTACAGCCCAATCCAGAGCAACTAATCTGTCCACATAAGAGCCCTTAGGTTGCCCTATCTAACACTAGATTGGAGCAACTGCAAGATGCTCCAGCCCAGTTACTCTGAAGGAGGCTTAGGGCAGAGCAAGGCAAGATAGGGTGCCCTAAGAGAGGTGGACCTGCTCTGCCCTAACTGGGGCAGCCTAAGCAGCTCAGGAGAGGCAAGTTGAGGGCATGTTTAGCATTGCCTAGGGCAGAGCAGTTACTCTGAATCCAGAGCCTGTTTCCAAGGCAGAAATGCCCTCTTCCAGCCCTCAGAGTTATACCACCTCAGGAGCAGGTATAGTAATGAGTAGACCCATAGGGGTCCATGATAAGGCCTGAGTAAGAATGGCAGTGCTGACCAAAAATCTGAGTTCTTGGCCAGCCTAGTTGCAACCCCTGCCTCTCAACCTCAGGATATGGAACAAACTACGGCTGCCCACAAACCTCAGGATACAGCAGGCCACTCCAAGAAGCCCCTTGTATTCACTGTAGAATGTACTGGCATCTCATCAGGGACTCCTTATAAGGCAGGCACCCAGTGGCGTCACCAGACTGGTGCGGCTGGTGTGGGCTGCATTGGGGATGCGCTCTGTATGGGGTGATGTGCCGGAGGAGTTTGACTGTCCTTTGGCAGGCCCCGGGCGTCAGCACCCCCATTCAGGCCTGCTCCAAGGCGGAGAATCAGCCAGAAGCTGCCACTTGTCTGAGGAGCTGGCCTGCACGGCCATCTGAGGTACACTGCGCAGAAACACACTGAGCATGCCGAACAGCTTCAAGGAGACTTCCTTAGAGCAGAGAAAGTCCGCACCTCTGCACAGCCATTCGGCCTCACTCAGGAGGCGGAGCGGCAGCCGAATGGCTTCGGAAAGAGTACTGCACAGGCACCAACTCTGACGCCTGCACAGTCTCCCCCGAAGCCAAAAGGCTTCAGAAAAGTACTGCGCAGGTGTCAGAGATGGTGCCTGCACAGTACTCTTTCTGAAGCCAGTTGGCTTCAGAAACAACTGCGCAGGCGCCAACTTTGGTGACTGTGCAGTCCAGGTGGGGGGGGGGGGCGCATCCCAGGGATGACGCACAGACTTCCGCACCAGGTGATGTGCAGAGTCATGTCACCACTGTAGGCACCACAGCTGTTCCTTGTTCAGTGTGATCTGAGGGGTGTCTCCTCAGGAGCAAGTCTTCCCCTTGTGTCAATTACTTAGCATGCTCTGGAGCAGTTAGGGCAGCCCAGGCTTCCTGGCTCTCTGGATTCAGCATAACTCTCTGCTCTGGATACAGAATAGTTAGGAGAGTGCAGTTAGGTCAGAGCAGGCTGAATTTGCTCTGGATTGCAGCCTTATTGTGTCTGTTACACTTTAATGCCAATTTATAGCATGTTTGGCCCTCTCTGCTATCCCCAAACCTATCCATGACGCTGGAATCCAGTGGCATATGTAGAGGGGGTGCAATGCACTCAGTTTTGCAGGGAGCTTTACCATGACATACAAACAGCCCCCCTCGCTTTTGGAGCCATTCTGGGTAAGCAAAATGGAGGTGAGGAAGGGTTACCTGCACTGCATGCCACAATGAGGCTCCCCGCAAAACTGATTTCTTTGCACCCCCACTAGCTACGCCACTGCTGGAAGTTCAAAATAGAAAATAGGTAGTCCCTTAATTCATTATTTTTACAAATCCATTTCAAACTAGTGGGGGTAGATGGGTGTGGATGAGTTCACCCATCACTGACACTAGTTATTTAATAACACGGAGCCGTGATGGAATAGACTTGCCATTCCCTTCTTTCAAGCTAACCACCACGTGCTTCATCTGTTTTCTACGTGGACATGACAACCCTATTAATTTCTTTGAAGTCACCAACAGAAGAGGTAGGAAGCAAGTGCTCCTCCCCGTTATCCTCTAATTGCCTCTTTTCAAGGGGCATCTTGTACGTCGGAGATGAACATGAGACAAAAGGGATGTTAAACTTGGTGTGCAACTCCTTCAACCCTATGTTTTCCAGAAGCAAAGAACATCTGCTTCAAACAGCTGACGTTACAAGCATATTTAAAAATAGAATATCCCAGACTGGGCTTGAATGGTGTCTCTGAATGTGTACGACGCTCAGTATATGCCCTTTTTCATTAAAAAAAAGGAAGAGTACCCTTGACTTAAGAAGTTAACAGCTGTTCAGGTTTCCCTGATTGCCTGGGATATAGTAGCAACTAAATAGTAGACTGTCCACTAGTAGTAGACTGTCCAGTAGTAGACTGTCCACTTGGTTCATCTAGCCCAGAATTGTCAGATCTGAGCATCAGAGGCTCCCCAGGATCTTAATGCAGGGGTCTTCTTATCCCTTGCTCCCCAATCTTCAAAGTGGAAATCATCAAGGAGTGAGCTGGTGTCGTCTGCATAATAAGCTGGCACTCTGCAGCCCTAATAGGGCTGATCCCCCTTGCAGTGTACCCAGTGCACAGCCCCAAACTTGAAATAATTCATGGTAAAGAAATGGTTTCAAGACATATTGGATAAAAGAATGCAATGTCCTCTTAATTAATGGATCATAGGCCTTCTCGTAATGTCGGGCCGATGTCTGTGGTATGGATCTACATTCTGTGTGCGTGCATGTGTGTGTGCATGGGAATGTGTGTACACGTATATAGCATATACAAATAGGTGGCGCAAGTGGTTAAGACACTGTGCCTGTTAACCAGCAGACTAGGGTTTGAGACTCGGGTCCCCATAAGACGAGGATTTCCTGCTACAGGGAGGGGGTTGGACTAGATGATCCACTGGGTCCCTTCCAACTCTATCTATCTATCTATCTATCTATCTATCTATCTATCTATCTATCTATCTATCTATCTATCTATTGATAATAGATAGATAGGTTTAGGTATACACACACACACACACACACACACACACACACACATTTGTATGTACAAAAAAGTTATTTACAAAAGAATGATGCGTTAATTAATTGGTTCTAATATGACTCAGACTGTTCCCAGTTGTCCCAGTTTACCAGTATATCTCATCCAAGCATTGAATAGTGGAAGCAAACCAGGATGATTATCCTTAGATGAATGATAGATTCTAATGTACAAATGAGGACAGAATCTATGTGTTATAAATAGTAACATTCAAATAACAAATGACAGACTTGAACATCTCCATTGCTTCTGGTACAAAAATACCATCTGCCGAGAGTAAAAAAGAAAAGGAAAAAGTGGACATATGTAGTGGTATGATTTGCCAACAGTATAAATGTAATCCAGAAGATACTTACAACAAGTGGTAATAGAATTAATAAGGAATTGCTTAACCAGAAGGCTGGCCAGCTAATTCATTTTCAAGTGCAATCCTAGGCATGTCTACTCAAACGTAAGCCCCATTGTGTTCAGTGGATCTTACTCCCAGGAAACTGTCTTTAGGATTGCAGCATTTTTATGATTTTAGTTAGGAACACAAAAAATAAAATAAAATGGCAATTCTAGAAATAAGTGAGTCTGGATTTTGCCAAGTGAGGCAAAATTCAGAGTAACTGCAGGAAGTCTTTGCTCCGTGGAAGAACAACTTACTCTGGATTGCAATATGAATTTCCCATAGGTTTTCACTAGGTGGTGCAGTAACTATGGGTGCACGTAATGTCTCTTACGTGCTCCCGTAGTTACTCTGGATTGTGCCCTAAGGCGCGATTAGGCTGCAATCCTAATGACACTTTCCTGGGAGTAAGAACCATTGAACAAAATAGGACTGACTTTTGAGAAGACATGGTTAGGATTGTGCTCTTACCCTATAATCCAGAGTAACTACAGGAGCACATAAAAGACATTATGAGCACTCGTAGTTACTGCACCCCCTAGTGAAAAATCTATGGGAAATTCATATTGGAATCCAGAGTAAATTGTTCTTACACCGGAGCAAGAACTCCCTGTAGTTACTCTGGATTGTGCCTTTAGTCTATTTTTTCTTCTTTTTTGAAATGAAGGAGCAGAAAAGCACATCTTGAAGTGTTCTTTCAAAAGCTTAATTTCCTCAGCCCTGGATCTGAGTAACTCTATTCAAATCAGGGGAAGTTACTCATTTCCTCCTGCAACTGCAATAGAAGGAGGGGGGAGGTTGGAGGGTGGGAGAAATTTTGAAATCCTTTTCCTAAACCAGCAATCTGCACTTGGAGAGAAAGGAGAGGAATAAAAATAATGTGGTTGCTTCCACTGCGCAGAGCTGCAGAGACGCACCGGAAATTACTCAGGCCATGAGTTTCACTGTAGCTGTCAGAAGAGGCCCGGCCTGGTGAGCATTGTTGGCGCTGCACGTGTGAAGCTCAGCAGTGAATAAGGAGCATCTGGAGAGGACTAGACTTTTGGAAGGGCATTGGATACGACAGTGGAAAGGTGAAACATGAAGCCGTTTGGTGTCGGCACGCATTACTGTTTGCATGACACAACTAGGAAACAGAAATCAATGCTAATCTACTCCGCCAGAGATGCATAGCACATCTCCATCCATGTTCCACCCAAGCAGGGACCTCCAAAGTAGCCTTGGTGTATTCCTTTTATGTAAAGCACAGTGGTGATAGAAAAATATCCAAGTAAAATGTTACTGTTATTCCTGAGACTTGGGATTTTCTTTTATTGGTGCCTGATAGGCAACATGATTGACATATACAAAATTAAACAGGGGTTGGGTAGCCCACCCACAGTGGGCTGTGGGTGGCACAAGCGGTTAAGATGCTGTGCCTGTTAACCAGCAGGCCAGGGTTCGAGACCCAGGTTGGCCCCACAAGACAGGGTGAGCTCCTGTCCTTAGCCCAGCTCTGCAATGCCAGCTGGATCCCATCGTATTGGCTCTGCCTTTCCATTGGACTAATTCAGTGGCGTGGAGAGGGGGGATTTGCTGCTTGGCTAACAGCCTATCCTCCATAACAATCCAACCCAGACTTTTGTGCTTTGCATGCAGCGTATGCAGTGCCGAGCACGGTACCATAGTCTTTCAAGGCTGACGGAGGCCTGGGTAGCGTAAATAGAGAGCTGTTTTTTCAGTCTCACACTACACCAGAATCAGAGGACGTCCATTAAAACTGAGTGTTCGGAAAGTTGCAACAAATAAAAAAAATTCTGTACCCAGCTTATAATTAACCTGTGGAACTCCTTGCCACAGCATGTGGGTTTGGCATCTGGCCTGGATGACATCAAGAGAGGAGTGGACAAATAATAAATTCTTGGAGAAAATGTCCATCATGGGTCGAGACTACCATAGTATGGGCGCAATCCGGAGTAACTATGGGGAGTACGTGCTCCGATGTAAGAACAATTTACTCTGGATTGCAATATGAATTTCCGATAGGTTTTCACTAGGTGGTGCTGTAACTACGTTGACGTAAATATCTCTTTATGTTGTCCCATAGTTACTCTGGATTGTAGGGTATGTCAGATGCAGCGGAGGGAAACAGGATGTAGGGCTCTTGTTGCCTTGTGTGGTCCCCAAGACATCTGGGGGGACCATTATGACATACAAGAAGATGATATAGGTGAGTTTGGCCTGATCCAGTAGGGCTCTTCTGATGTTATTATGGTTTTTGCTTCCTCTAAAATTCTGTAATGCTTTGTGGAATCAGAAACCCCTAAATCACATCCAAATATCATTTTAGATGATGTTCAGTTTGGGGAAGCATCGAATGAATATGGAAAGACACCCTCTTGAGCAATGTTATTATCTTTTCCCCCATTTCCCGTAGTTTTCCTTATGTGTGGAACATGGAAAACTTTGAAAAGGGTTTTCGAATGGGGTATGATGTAAACACTTAAAGACTTGGGCTGTCTGATAGGAGGTGAATGAGATGAATCCGTGCACCAACACTCTCCCTCACATAGATTGCATTCAGGGCATCTCAGCATTCCTTTGCTGAGTCTATACCATCTATGTGCTGGTCTTCTAGAGTTAGCCCAATTAAACACATGGCCTTCTCATTTTCCTTATGGAACTGATCAGTGACCTCAGCAACTTCATCTTCATCAAGATTATCCAAATCGGGTGGATCTGCAACCACCTTCTACAGAGACTGATGCTTCAACAGCATGCAGACCTTTTGTGACCAGGTTACATAGTTCTGGTCATTCAGACGGGTGATCATGAACCCAGCGAAAGAAATAGTTATATTGGCATCCATCAGTCTTGAAAGACTATGGTGTCATGCGTGATGCTGCATGCGAAGAATGAAGGTCTGCGTAGATTAATATGGAGGATAGGCTGTTACCCAAGCAGCAAATCCCCCCTCTCCATGAATTAGTCCAATGGAAAGGCAGAGCGAATACGATTGGATCCAGCTGCATTGCAGAGCTGGGCTAAGGACAGGAGCTCACCCTGTCTTGTGGGGCCGACCCGGGCCTCGAACCCTGGTCTTCCGGTTAACAGGCACAGTGTCTTAACCACTTGCGCCACCCACAGCCCACGACAGAAATAGTACTCGTCATCTCCATAACCGTGGACAGGAGTAACAGAAAGCACTCTCACAGCACCCGGTTCCCAGGACCAGTACAGCAGTGACTGGGCCCATAACCAGTGTCACTATGTTGACAGATAGTTGTGTCCTGTGACTGTATAGGTGCTGCAAGAGAGAAGACACAGTGAAATAGATTAACCATTTACTGTATTTACACTTCAGAGTAGTCTAACACAATCCGGGTCATACACATGAATTAAGTCCTTCAGTTTAATTCTCCTTAGAGCTCAGCCCATTCTCTGCCAGTTTAGGAGGCGCTCGTTTTGTGCTATGAATAGACCACCATTATGTGCGTTGTGGATTTTGTTATTTGCTGAAAAGAAAAGCTAATACTTAGCAAGCAGTTAAGAACTGGCTCAAATTTGTGCAAAGAAAAGTGTATTGTGACAGATCAAGGTTGTGAATTTATAAATAAGATGTTTGAAGAGTTACTTATTGCCAATGGCTTTGAGCATCACAAGACAGCAACTTGCCACCTTCAGCATAATGCCCATTGTGACAGGCGTGGGCAGACTCTTCAGAACATGGCTTTTTGCTTTCTAACAGCACAATCCAGAATAACTACAGGAGCTCTTACCTGAGCGTGAGAGACATTTACATCGATGTAGTTACGGTGCCACCTAGTGGAAACCTATGGGAAATTCATAGAACAATCCAGAGTACATTTTTTCTTATGTCGACATAAGAGCTCCTGTAGTTACTCTGGAATGTGCTGTAAGAGACAGTGGACTTCCAAAGCCTTATTGGGGAGAAGCGTTCAAGGGTGCCTTGCACAACTTGAACCGGATTTGGAGTTCTGCAACTGGATAGATTCCTTCAAAACGATGGCATGGAAGAACCCCTTCTCTAGATTATCTGCGTGTCTTTGGAGTACAGTGGCGCCTCGCGTAACAAATTTAATTCGTTCCGGAGGCATGTTTGTTACATGAAACATTCTTTACCTGAAGCGGATTTTTTCATAGCAAATAATGGAAACTCAGACAATTGGTTCCAGAACCCAAAAAATATTTGTATAAATATATTAACTGGATGTAAAAATATTAACTGACAAAACACTGGAATTGAATTCAAAACATGCATTCATTGTGCATGATCCTATGAAGTCTACTTAGGCTGCAGTCCTAAAGACACTTTCCTGGGAGTAAGTTCCGCTTTCGGAACGTTAAGCAATGTATTTCAGATGGTCTGATAATGCTAGAATACTGTGAGTCAAATCACAACATGGCTGATGCTTTAACCAGCTGTCAGACAATATGGAAAATTGTGCTGTGCTTGAACTGAGAATATAAGTTGTGAATCTGTATACTTCATGCATAAAATGGAAGTGAATGTAGTTGTGTAAGGTAGGGCAAAATCCAGAGCAGTTACGGGTCCATGTAGTTATGTCATCCTCTAGTGTTATCTTATGGAAAGTCACCTTATCTGCTCCGGAGCAAAGGCAAAGGGCACCTTATCTGCTCCGGAGCAAAGGGTTTAATTTGACCTTAGGATATGGGCCACAGTGTAGCTACGATGAGCACAGTCCTAACCAGGTCTACTCAAAAGTAAGTCCCAGTGAGTTTAATGGGTCTTACAAGAAAGTGTCTGTAGTATTGGAGCCTATGTTTAGCTACTATGTGTAGCTGCAACTTACCAGAACCAAGGAGAATGTTAGAATTATGAATCAGTTGGTTCAAGTAAGCTAAGCTGAATAGACTGTTCAGATTTGAATATCTGCCAGTTGAGTGTGACAGTTGGAGAACTGGTTGGCAGTTGGAGCTCAGCTGTTCATCAGAGCAGGAGCATACTGGTTAGCTCTAGGGAGAATTAGACTGAAGGACTTAATTTATGTGTATGACCCAGATTGTGTTAGACTACTCTAAACTTAAAAAGCAGACCTCTGTCAGTCTTGGAAGACTATGGTATCGTGCTCGGCGCTGCATACGCTGCATGCAAAGCATGAAAACCTGGGTTGGATTGTTATGGAGGATAGGCTGTTACCCAAGCAGCAAATCCCTCCTCTCCACGCCACTGAATTACTCCAATGGAAAGGCAAGGCCAATACAATTGGATCCAGCTGATGTCACAGAGCTGAGCTACGGACAGGAGCTCACCCTGTCTTGTGGGGCCAACCCGGGTCTCGAACCCTGGCCTGCTGGTTAACAGGCACAGTGTCTTAACCGCTCGCGCCACAGCCCTAAACTTATAAATACAGTAAATAGGTAATTACACCAGTTGGAGCTCAGCTGTTCATCAGAGCAGGAGCATACTGGTTAGCTCTAGGGAGAATTAGACTGAAGGACTTAATTCATGTGTATGACCCGGATTGTGTTAGACTACTCTAAACTTATAAATACAGTAAATAGGTAATGTACTCCAGTTGGAGCTCAGCTGTTCATCAGAGCAGAAACATACTAGTTAGCTCTGAGGAGAATTAATTAATGTGTATGACCCGGATTGTGTTAGACTACTCTGAAGTGTAAATACAGTAAATAGTTCATCGACTCCACTGTGTCTTCACTCTTGTGGCACCTAAACATTCACAGGACACAATTATCAGTCAACATAGTGACAGCATCTGACTAGGTGGATCTTTGGCCTGATTTTTTTTTGAGGGGGGGGGGCTATTCTTATGTTCTTATTAGTGGTGTTTCTTAATGAGAGTTGTATGGGCCCCAAATGGGAGACTTTCAGGAACCTATTGGACATTTTCTGTAATTTTTTAAAGATAAAATTCATCAAAAAACAGAAAAATTTGTTCTCTCTTGCCCTGATCTGGAGATACAACACAATATTTATAACAGAGAGAAATGATGGACCTGAGGATGTTAAGAGTTTTCTGGACAAAATAGAAGAAATGCAGAGTGATGCCATTTTAAAATATCCTAATATATCTTTGTACCCTGTGCAACGCTTTTCATCTTTCTCAAAGTGCTCAGAAAGGAAGCATAAAAAAAAAAACATTTGTTTTATTTTATTGTGGCTGTTGGGATAATTTGCTGTAAATATTGGAAACCAAACAAATAGGATGGTTAATTGAATTATGGGGCTTGGCTTCTTTGGACAAGCTAACAAGCTGTGTCTGTGTTGAAGGAGGGAAGAAAAGCGTCGGAAAAAATTGAGAAAGGCTGACAAGTATCAAGAGATCAGAATAGAGAATTTAGATGGCACTTAATGGACTGGGGGCAAGTTGTGACCAAGAGTGAATTATGCCTTCTTTGGTTTGCAGTCTCAAGTTTGTTGGCTAGTTGGGTGCTTGTACAGACCCAATAACCAATTCTGCTGTGGGGATCGTGTACAACAGTGGCTCCATACTTGTGTAGCTGCCAGGCCAGACAGCAGATCAATAGTGCTTTGCACACTTTGTGCATTACAGTAGTGCAAAGAATCACAGCTCTATGACATGTGCAGCATTTTGGTTTCTTAAGGTGGATTCTGTCCTTACTGTGGAGATTTCATTCTGGGATTCAGAGCTGGTTCATCCCCCAAAGACAAAGTTGGGAATATATGTTCCAAGTCTATGTCCATAAACATGACTCCACCCTGTCGTGGAAAGCTGAAAATCTATTTGACTCCATCACAGGGTGATGATGATGATGATGGTGATGATGATGGTGATGATGATAATGACAACGACAACAACAACACATCAATATTCATGCATAAGGCGGGTATATTTTCCCAATATGGGAGATTATTCCGAAGATGCTCCATCATGATTCTTCTCTGTTCAATTCTTGATCTCAATTCCATGGGAAATTGGCTGATGTTTTTGTGGCATGTGTGATCCCATCAGTGGTGTCCAGTCCTGGTGAAGTTACGGAGGGATCTGGAGAAAAACTGGGTTTGGAAAGCAGTAAAAGAACGTGCACAGCATTTCCAGCTTGGGCTGCTGTGGCAGAATCAGTGAAATCCAAGTCTAGGTTGACATCTTGGCTAGATTACAGCAATGTGCTCCTTTTGGGGATACCCTTGAAGACTAGTCAGAAACTGCAACGAGGGCAAAATGCAGCAGCTTGTTACTCTACAATCCAGAGTAACTACGATGGCACCTAAGAGACATTACATGCGCCCATAGTTACAGCACCACCTAGTGAAAACCTATGGGAAATTCGTATTGCAATCCAGAGCAAATTGTTCTTATACTGGAGCAAGGACTCCCCGTAGTTACTCTGGATTGTGTCCTAGTTTCTTAGGCTCCGCAGTTGAAGTCTGATGGCTGCTTTGGAGACTTCACTGGCTATTAATTTTTCTCTGGGTCCAGAAACTTAAAGCCCTTTATTACCAGGGACTAGGGTGCCTTGGGGATTTTCTGCTCCCATATATTTGGCCCATCCCTAAGATGATCTGGGTGACCGTTCATTGCATTCCATCAGTAGAAATTAGTGAGGTGGCAGAAAGAAACAGGACCTTTTCCGTGGTGGCACCACAGCAGTGGAGTTTCCTATGAACAGCTTCCTTACTTAACATATGCCAGCAATGGCTGAAGACATTTATATTTTTGATAGCATTTTATGGTGGGTGGAGAGTGGGGGGGGGTGAGATTTTTACGGTTCTGATGTATACTATGAGATTTCTATGGTGTGATTTTGATGCACGGTTTTGATTCTCAGATTTCAATAATTTTGATGCTGCCTTGACAATTTTATTCTGGAGGTTTGCTTTAGGTTGTTCATATTCATTTACATTCTGCTCTGTGCTGATACTTAAAATTTTTATTGCTTACCTGTGTTTTATTATGCATTTTATAGTGGTTGAATGTGAATTTGTTGGCATCACTGAGTTCTGGAAAGGTGGGAACTGAATGCTTTTTCTAAACAACAAAAAACAAATAATATATAATTGTGTATCCGCTCAAAGACATAGAGCATCATCCTCACCATGTCTACTCAAAAGTAAGCCCCATTGTGTTCAATGGGACTTACTCCCAGGAAAGTGTCTTTAGGATTGCTGCCATAATTTTTCAAGCGCTCAGAGATCAGGGAAATGTTGTTCAGAACCTTGGACAGGTCCCAGAGAGAGCAGAGTTTTTTTGGTGCCGTTATGGACTCCTTGTACTGGCATCTCCCATTTATTGGATGGGTTAGAAACTGTGTTCCATATTTTTTTAATGGGCTGTGGGTGGTGCAAATGGTTATAATAATAATAATAATTTACGATCCAAGATCAAACAAGGTGCAAGTGGTTAAGACATTGTGCCTGTAAACCAGGGTTCGAGTCCCGGATCCCCACAAGACAGGGTGAGCGCCTTTCCTTAGCCCAGCTCTGCGACGCAGCTGGAACCAATCGTATCGGCTCTGCCATTCCACTGGACTATTTCAGTGGTGTGGAGAGGTGGGATTTGCTGCTTGGGTAACAGCCTATCCTCCATATCAATCTACCCAGGCCTTCGTGCTTTGCATGCAGCGTCAAGCATGATACTATAGTTTTTCAAGACTGATGGATGCCAAGATTTTAGGGACTGGAGCACTGTCCAAAAGTGAAAACCGTTGAAAAGTAGAACCCAATATTTTCAGTTTATAGTTGTTGTTTTCAATGTTGTTGTTTTTCAGTAAGCAAATTGCAAATGTCCTCTTGATCTTGCAAATTCCTGCTGCTACAGAAAGATTTCTGCAAATGGATTCTCATTAACTCCTTTGGGAATGGGATTAGACCAGGAGCTACAACATGAGGGAGGGCGTTTAGTACAGCAGACATATGTTGAATCAATAAATTCTAGGTATAATTGAAAGGTGTTGAAAGAGTGGATAGTCAGAAAATGAACCACCAGCAAGTGGGGGAATAGCTGTACATCAAAGCTTTAGGCTGCAATCCTGAAGACACTTTCCTGGGAGTAAGACCCATTGAACACAATGGGGCTTACATTTGAGTAGACATGGTTAGGATTGTGCTCACAGAAACACATATTTCTCAATGCTACCGGGGGATACCTTTTTTAGCTCTTTACCTGACTGGCCCTTAAGGCTCCACCACCTTGCAAGAGTGGTGAGGTTTAGTGGGACAGACCTCTGGTGTGGAGCACCACTGGTGGATTGAGGATCGAACTGTCGGAGAAAGAAGGACGGACAATTTCTACCTATAGAGAGTTGCCCTAAAACAGGGCTGTGGTACCTAGTAGAGTTTTTCAGCAATTTTCAAAGGCTGTGCTCCAAAGATCCATGGCACCTGGCAGACTATTTGTGGCACACACTGATGTGTGGCACACACTGGTTGAAAATCACTGCTGTTGCCATCTAAAGCCAAACTGGAGAATGTCATTGAAAATCTTATTACCTAATTTGGGGGTTATATTATCTTTCAAAACATAAGCTATTTAGGGTCTAACTTGGTTTGGGACTGGAGGACAGAGGTGTCTTCCCATTTTATCTTCACGTTGTTTTCTTGCCAAAAGTCTTCCCAAATCTGGGCCCCCAACGGATCATTTTTGATGACATTTCTGGTGACAAGTGATTTGCCCCCAAATCCAGAGTAACTACAGGTGCACGTATGAGACTTTATGCCCACCTGTATTCACTGCAACACCTCATAGAATCATAGAATCCTAGAATCCTAGAATTGAAAGGGACCTAGTAGGTCATCTAGTCCAACCCCCTGCCTGCAGCAGGAAATCCTCCTACATCATCCCCGACAGGTGCTCATCAAGCCTCTGCTTGAAGACCCCCAGTGAGGGAGAGTCCACCACCTCCTTGGCATTCTGTTCCACTGCCAAACCACATTCACCGTCAGGAATTTTTTTCGGATATCCAACCAGAATCTCCTCTCTTGCAGTTTGTACTCATTGGTTCTAGTCCTGCTTTCAGAAGCAGCTATGAACAAATGAGCCCCTTCCTCCCTATGACAGCCCTTCAGGTATCTGAAGAGGGCAATCATGTCTCCCCTCAGCCTCCTCTTCTCCAGGCTGAACATCCCAAGTTCCCCCAACCTTTCCTGGTAGGGCTTCCCTTCCATCCCACTGATCATTCTTGTCGCTCTCCTCTGGACTTGCTCCAGTTTGGCTGCATCTTTCTTCAAGTGAGGTGCCCAGAACTGAACACAGTACTCAAGGTGAGGTCTCACCAATGCAGAATAAAGAGGAACTAGAACTTCTCGTGACTTGGAAGCTCCAGTCCTCTTAATGCAGCCTAAAATGGCATTTGCCTTCTTTGCAGACACATCACATGCTGACTCATGTTCAGCTTGTGATCCACGGCGACTCCAAGATCCCACTCACATGTTGTGCTGCCAAGCCACGTATCCCCCATTTTATACCTGTATTTTTGGTTTTTATTGCCCAAGTGCAGAACCTTGTTGAACACTTCTCCCTGTTGAAATTCATTCTGTTACAGCCCAGGATTCCAGTTTATCCAGATCCTCCTGGAGTTTTCTCCTGTCTTCTCTTGTGTTTGCTACTCCTTCCAGTTTGGTGTCATCTGCAAATTTGATCAGGCTCCCCCGTATCCCTTCCTTCAAGTCATTGATGAAAATGTTAAAGAGGACTGGGCCCATGACAGAGCCCTGGGTACCCCACTTGAAACCGATCTCCAGGTTGATACAGACCCATTTACTACAACCCTTTGGTGCGGCCATTGAGCCAGTTGCGGATCAACCTAACGATTGCCCCGTCTAGCCCATATTTTTCCAACTTCCCAATTAAGATGTCATGTGGAACCTTGTCAAATGCTTTGCTGAAGTCAAGATAAACGACATCCACAGCATTGCCATGTCCAGTAAGCTCGTAACCTGATCAAAAAAGGAGATCAGATTTGTCTGGCAAGATTTATTCTTGGTAAATCCATGCTGGGTTGTTTTGATCACCGAGTACTTGTCTAGATGTGCACAAATTGTGTGTTTTATGATTTGCTCTAATATCTTGCCCGGGATTGAAGTCAAACTGACTGGTCTATAATTTCCCAGGTCTTCTTTTTTCCTCTTCTTAAAGATTGGGATTACATTTGCCCTCATCCAGTCCAGGCACCAGAGGCTCTGCAAGGACATCTGCAAGTTCCTTAAGAACTCGAGGATGCAGCTCATCTGGTCCAAATGACTTCAATTCATTTAGGCCAGTTAAGTGGTTTCGAACCAGTTCTCTGTCAATCATAATCTGCTGTTCTGCACCATCCATGTTACCATTACCTCTTTGGGGATGCAATCACATCCCCACATCAGCCAATGATCCAGCCAATGATGGAACTAGTATGGAACTAGTTCCATAGTGAAAACCTATGGGAAATTCATACTGGAATCCAGAGTAAGTTGTTCTTACACTGGAGCAAGGACTCCCTGTAATCCTTGCAGGGAGTTAGTCTGGATTTTGCCCATAATGGATCTTGCCCTTGCTCTCCAGTTAGTCTGGATTTTGCCCATAATGATCCGCAGCTGATTCAGGGAGCATTTGGGGCCAGATAATGACACCAAGATGAAATGCTAAACACCAGTGTTCCCACCTGGATTGAACCCTGCATGGCAGTTGGTTGAAAGTAATAGTAAACCCAACACAGGCTGTGTGTGATCCATGCATCAGTCTCTGGAAAGCTTCAGGCCATTCTGGTTGGAGATGGACCCGTTTAAGTCCCTAAATCGGAGCAACGTTTTTTCCTTTCCCAGCAAGATAATGTACTAGCTCCACATTTTGCGACACGGAAGAGCTGCCTAAGTATTCAATGTTTTAAAAGTTTATCCTCCGATGACTTGTCGGTTTCCGTTCTGTAATGAATTGGGTAATTATCTGTGCCTTTTCTCGGGTGACTCTTTCATTATATAATTATCATATAATGGCTTAAAATTTGACTCTGTCTCGGATTCTCAGCTGCTTTTACTTACTCCAAACTGTTCCTCGGCTTGCATCTTTATTAATCTGGTGAACGTAGATCATCTAATATACATGGTGGCTGATATTCAGGTTTTATCCATTTATTACATTGAATCTTTTACTTATATTTTGTCCAATGATTTGATCAGGGTGGACCCCGAGAGGGAAGGAAAGTGCTTTTAGGACACCCAAAAACTGAACTTAATGTTTAAGAGTTACAGCCCAATGTTATGCATGTCTACTCAGAAGTTCCGTTATAGTCAATGGGGCTTACTCCCAGATAAGTATGAGTAGCATTGCAACCTCAGAGCACAATCCTAACCATGTCTACTCAGAAGTGAGCCCCATTGTGTTCAATGGGTCTTATTCCCAGGAAAGTGTGTTTAAGATTGCCGCCTCAGTCACACTCAGCCCCTAGCCCCCAAATCCAGAGTAACTATGGGAGCACGTAAGAGACATTACATCCACCCGTAGTTACTGCACCTCCTAGTGAAAACCTAAGGGAAATTCATATTGGAATCCAGAGTAAGTTGTTCTTACACCAGAGCAAGGACTCCCTGTAGATACTCTGGATTTTGCCCATAATCACTCCCAGGCATCTCCAGTTAAAGAGCTTCAATATGGAGCAGGTGCTCCTTTTCTAGGGTGCAGGTTGGGACCCACTAAGTGAGTCAATGTTAGGGTCCATTCATTTGTATGTGTATTTCATAATTTTGTTTCTGTCTCTGGTTTGTATTTGTTAATTTTTGGTGTCTTTGGAATAGAATGTTAAATAAACTTTTAAAAAATACAGTTTTTCTGTAGAAAATCAAGTCCCAATTTTATCCAGGAATTGGGTCCTAAACCCACCCCAATTTTTTTTCCAGCTCCAAAACATGCTCCAAGGGGCACCTTAGCCGGGCTTCCGTGTGAAACCACTTGTCAGTGTCAGGGAGAAAATGAAAGCAATTTTTCTCTTTCGACAAACATGTCAGAGCCGAATAATGAATTAAGAATTAAAGTCTTAGCGGTGCTCGATCACAATAAAACCACATGGAATGCTAACTGGTCTCAAATCGGTCTTTTAGGGAGCAATGAAATGATGAGCTTCTCCCTCAAAACTCTCACTAAAAAACACCAACAATTTTAATAATTGTTAGTATTATAACAATAACAATATTATATTGTTACATTATAATTGTTACATTACATTATAATTGATACATTACATTACAGTTGTTGCATTATAATAATATACATTATTATATTGTTACATTATGGGCTGTGGGTGAGCCTGACGCTGAGCCTGTTAACCAGCAGGCCAGAGTTCGAGACCCGGGTCGGCCCCACAAGACAGGGTGAGCTCCTGTCCTTAGCCCAGCTCTGTGACACCAGCTGGATCCAATTGTATTGGCTCTGCCTTTCCATTGGACTAATTCAGTGGCGTGGAGAGGGGGATTTGCTGCTTGGGTAACAGCCTATCCTCCATATCAATCCAACCCAGGCTTTCATGCTTCGCATGCAGCGTATGGAGCGCCAAGCACGATACCAAAGTCTTCCAAGACTGACAGAGGCCTGCTATTAATTATTATTGAGCGCAGGGGGTTTGTGCTCAATAACACATCTAAAAACAGTTTTGTTGTCATATTGAAGAATGGAAAGTATAATGTACATTTTGGAAGAATACTTTTCTGGAGTGCTGCAACAAGCCACTTATTCCCAGCGGTAATCATAGTGTAATCCACTTTTTGTTGATAAATTTAACATTTATCACCGGATTCCCAGTGTAATCTGCTTTTTGTTACATGTGATAGTTGTCTTTACCTTTAGCATTTGGTAAAATAAGAGATGATTGAAATGTGGTTTATTTCATTACATTCTGAATGAGATTATGCATCAAATGATATGGAATCCTATGCATCAAATGGAAGCCTATTCCAGACTTTGCCCAGGGCCCCACTGGAGCTCAAGCTAGTCTCCTTGTCCCGCCTGTAAGTTCCCTTGCCATGGAAGCCTCTTCCAAACGTCCTCAGAAGTGCTCTTTATTCAAGACAGTGCTCTTTAAGCAAGTCAAAATTCTGAAAAAATTTTGCTCTTTATACAAAACGCTCTTTATTCAAGACACACTTTATTCAAGGTACCACTGTATTTGCAATCTTTCCTTCCTTTTGTAGGGGAAAAAAAGATTAAGCAAAATTTGGCCGCCCCTCATACTTCTATATCTGAATTGTCGGCTGTACTTTCAGTGAGAAGTATCTGTTCTTTCTTGCACTCTGCTATTCTTGCAAGCCAAATAGGGTTTCTCAACTAGCCCTTGACTCACATCCTAATGGACCATAAATTGCCATTATAGTTATTATGGAATGCTGTGTTTTGTCAATAGCACTGCTTCCAAAATCTGATTTAACCAGGTCTTGGTAGTATATTTGGCCCAGATCATAATTCACCTAAAGACGTGCATTATCTGCAAATGAATGATGAAATAATGGATTCTAATGGGCCACCGACTGCTCCAGTTGTTCCAGTTTACCAGTACATCTGGTATATCCAGCAGTTGCATAGTGGAAGAAAAACAAGATTATTATCCTCAAATGAATAACAAAGTAATGGATTTCAATGTACAAAAAAAGACAGAGTAATGAATTGATGGTACAAAAATATCATATGATGGTAGTGAAAAATTGGGCATGTGCATCATCAGTTGTATGATTTGCCATTAAGAAGCAACAAGTCTCTACCAGTAGTGTAGCTAGTGGGGGTGCAAAGCACTATGTTTTGCAGGGAGCCCCAACACAGCAGTTTTGAAAAGATGCACTGAAGGGGGGAAATTGAGACGTACAAAATTATCAAAGGGATGGTTAGAGTGGATAGATGCTTTTTTCCCTTTCACATAACCCCAGAACTAGGGGACATCCACTAGATAGATGATAGTTAAGACGCTGTGCCTGTTAACCAGCAGGCCAGGGTTCAAGACCTGGGTCGGCCTCACAAGACACGGTGAGCTCCTGTCCTTAGCCCAGCTCTGCGATACCAGCTGGATCCCATCGTATTGGCTCTGCCTTTCCATTGGACTAATTCAGTGGTGCGGAGAGGGGGGATTTGCTGCTTGGCTAACAGCCTATCCTTCATAACAATCCAACCCAGGCTTTCGTGCTTTGCATGCAGCATATGCAGCGCTGAGCACGATACCAAAGTCTTCCAAGACTGACTGAGGCCTGCTATTAATTATTATTGAGTTCAGGGGGTTTGTGCTCAATAAAACATCTAAAAACAGTTTTGTTGTCATATAGAAGAATGGAAAGTATAATGTACATTTTGGAAGAATACTTTTCTGGAGTGCTACAACAAGCCACTTATTCCCAGTGGTAATCATAGTGTAATCCATTTTTTGTTGCAGTATTTAACATTTATCACCGGATTCCCAGTGTAATCTGCTTTTTGTTTCATATGATAGTTGTCTTTACCTTTGGTCTATAACATTTGGTAAAATAAGAGATGACTGAAATGTGGTTTATTTCATTACATTCTGAATGAGATTATGCATCATATGATATATAATGTGTTGGTATAAAAAAAACCCCAAGATTTTCAGAATTTGGAGGCGACTTCTATCAACCCAAGGGCGTTCCACAATGCTCTAACCCCTGTTTTTATGCGACTGGCATGTGCTATTTTCTGCAAACTGAGGTGCTATAAAATGCATAGGGAAAGACCAGGACACTTATCCGTGGTTAGTTGGCAACCTTTACAACAAATGTCCAGGTGTGAATATTCACATATTTGTGATAATATTTGTGAATATATCCTTTGCTGCTTCTGTTTCCAATACAAGAGAGATGTCAAAAGAGGATGAAAAAAGTCTTCCTGGATCAGGCCCAGCCAGAATGATCAAACTGTTTGGCTTCACGAGACTCACAAGTGGGGCTTGAATGCTGTGGCACCCTGCTAATTTTTTGCTCCAGAGTAGCAGCAGTTCAGTGTATAGATCATAAAGTCCTCAATCAGAATTGGGGGAGGGAAGCATCAACAGGGCATGCAACTTGCTGTCAAATTGCGCACGCACCGCACCACCGTTTGCGTACAGACAACATGCGGCTTCTAGAGATGTGTGCCTTTGAACAGGGAGCACAGTATGCTGATTCAGCCATCGTGATGCGAGGTGGTTGGAGGCAAGTTAAAAGAACGGCGCTGAGATTTCTGGCAGCGTCTCGAGATGTGTCTGTTTTTCAGCTCTCTCCCATGCGGCGAGGAAGCGTTCGTCTGTCTCTCGCCCATCAGGCGCTTGGACGGTCCTCTCGGGGGAAGATGTAAATAATAATTGGGGAGAATTTTGGATGGTGGGGCTGCGCAGAGCCAGCAATGTGCTTGCATACCGCAGTGTCCTTGGGATGTAATTAAAGAACCGCTTCTATTTTTTAGATTTCCAGTTGAGGGCGTTCCAGGGAGAGAAGCTGGCTCAGTGCTTGTCTTCCCAAAGGAGGGGGTGGCTTCCTACATCTTTGTTGTTATGTCAACCGTGGCACCCTTGCGTGGAGGAAAAAGTAGAAGAAGCCTCTCTCTTGGAAATTGACATATGGACCCACATGGACGTACGGACACACACACGCATGCACACGCGCACAGACACACAGAGCTGATCTCTAATTGCTCTCTTAGTTTAGGGTTGCCAAATGTCCTGAAAATCAAGGACAATCCCGATTTGGGGGGATTGCGGTCACATACTGGCAAATGGGACAGAGGATCCTGTCCCGAAGAAAATTATGGCAACCCTAGTGGTGGGAGATGCGGCAATTTGACTAGAGAAGGCAGCAACAGCCATCCACAAATTAATCCAAAAAAGGAACAAACTGCATGCAAAAGCATGGCAAGCCTTTCTTGGTTTCCAGCGATGGGTACACAGATGGACCCCATCCATCTGGGGGTGTTGTAGCCCCATGTGAAGCTTTCAAGAAAAGCATAAGATGCTTCGAGAGCCCCAGTGACACCAACAATCTGCAAGGGTGTCAGGAGAAGCTGAAAGAGGGAGACGGATGTGTGGGTTGGTTTGCCTGGGGTGTTGGTGTACTACATCTCTGCCAAAAAAGTGGCAGGATTGCTCGGCTCTCTTTCCTGCCTTCCAGCATCTGAACTCTCTGTGACAGCAGGGCACCTCGGCTGAGCATCACCAGGCACATACACACAAAATGCGATGTTGGAAAGAGTGGCATCGCTCCAGCAATTTGAAAAAGCATCAATATTCCCCATAGTATTGAGCCAAATCCCCCATTTTCTTTTAAGTGGTGCTTTTGGAGAGGATCAATTTTTTTCTCCAACCTGTTCCTCAAAGTATGGTTTTTTAAATATATGCCTGGATGTGTTCTTCCTCCAAGTAGTCATCCAGTTAGCGAACATGGCATGGCTCGGATGACGATACAATGGCGCGTAGTTAATCAGATTTGACGATCCATCACCACTGAAGCCAAATTAAGGCCGCAATCCTAAAGACACGTTTCTGGGAGTAAAACCTTTTGTCACAATGGGGCTTCTTATTAGACATGGATAGAATTGAGTCCTTAATAAGAACTATCAGAAATACTAGAAGGAAAGCAGAGAAACCTATGAATAGGATAATACATTCCTGCACTGGAGTCTGGGGTTTGTTACGTTGCATTCTCACAATCAGTCAATTGATTCATTGACTGATGAATTGGTTAAAGGGCTCCCATTTAACAACTTAAATCCCTTTAATCGTCTGAACTCCCACCTTCTGGTTTCACTTCAGACAGGGAGATCATATGACCTGATTTTTCCAGATTTGTCCTCTTTTTTCACCTTCTATCAGGGTGTCCTCCAAAAGAGCTTCATTGTCCTGCATTTTGGCTTCATTTTGGAGCTTTGCAATGGTGTGTGGTACCCCATCATGTCATATGTTGTTGGATTTGTATGGAAGAGCAGAATCCAATGCACAAATCGGTTTTGGAATGTCTCCTTCCTATTAAAAGTTATGGCCAAAAGACTAAAAATAAAAAATATGCATTGAGCTCTATGGGAAAGTGAAAGTGCGCAATATCGCAGCTTTGCTCGTGAGTAGGCAACGTGCCATTAGGCAAAATCCAGAGTAACTATGGGGAGTCCTTGCTCTGGTGTAAAAACAACTTACTCTGGATTGCAACATGAATTTCCCATAGGTTTTCACTAGGTGGTGCAGTAACTACAGGTGCACGTAAAGTGTCTTACATGCTCCTGTAGTTACTCTGGATTTGGGGGATTGTCCGCCAGAAAAGCCAGGTGGAGAGAAATCCAAGATGAAGGGTGCAATCCATAGTAACTACGGGGAGTTCTTGCACCGATGTAAGAACAATTTGCTCTGGATTGCAATATGAATTTCCCATAGGTTTTCACTAGGTGGTGCAATAACTACAGGTACACTTAGAGCACAATCCTAACCATGTCTACTCAAAAGTAAGCCCCATTGTGTTCAATGGGTCTTACTCCCAGGAAAGTGACTTTAGGATTGCAGCATTAATGTGTCTTACGTGCTCTTGTAGTTACTCTGGATTGTAGGGCTTGTCCTGCTTTTGAGGTTTGGGCATCTGCTCACCCTGCTTCATATGCTTCTTTCCCTGTTGACTGTCCTTGCAAGTAACCCTCTCTCGGGCAGTCTTGTACTTTTGAAGCTAAATTAATTTTATTCAGAGAATAAACAACGCACATCAAGGTAGAAACAACGCACATCAAACAAAAAACACACATCAAGGTAGAAAATATAAAGTCCTGAAGCACGGTTGGATACACTGAAAGTATCTGGATTGACATAAGCACAACATAGCATCGTATGAGAGTCCGTTTCGGGAGTAACAGGTGGTGGGTGAAGATGCTACATTTTGCATTAGACCAGCTGTCAGAAGTGAGCAGAAGTCAACACATTTTCTTTCCCTTCTTTTTCAGAGATTTAGAGAATCCAGTCTTGTGAGCTGCAAGTTTCTGATCCTCTCGGCACAGTCAAAACCTTAAGTCCCCTTTGTTGAAGACCATAAAATTTTGGGATTGATGGTCAAGATGCACCTCGACTGGAAAACCTGTATCGTTGCAGCTTTGTTGCTATCTGTGGTAAGAAGCACTAAGTCATGCTCTGTCTGTGTGTCTATCTGTATTTATATACTGCTTTTCATCTAAACAGTTCACAAAGCGGTTTACAAAGAAAATTTGAGGGCTAATGGGTTGTGGCTAATCACTAATTACCATATTTACTTGAATATAATATGCCATTGAATATAATGCGCAACCTATACTTACAATCAAAATGCCATCTCTGCTCCAAACTAATTAACCATCGAATCCAATCCGCACCCTGATTTTGGAGACTGAATTCAGCTTGAGCATTAGATTTGGGTAAATACTGTATATTCATACAATACCTGTAAAAATCAGTTACCCTTGGATGTCATGACACATTCCCCTCCAACTCCTTCTGATAATCTAAAAGTAAGGGATGAAAAGGGATCTCTTTTTAGGAATGGAAAGTGAATACTTACACATGGTAGAATATCAGGGGAATGAAGGAGATATAGAATTGCCTCTATAGTCCCTGGATTATTATTCACTAGCGAGAAGCGTACCTGCGTTGCGGGAGTAATATTTCCCTGTATGCCATCCCCCCATAGTGCATCAGCACCCCATGCGCATGTTCCTCCATGCGCAAGTTCCCCTCAGGCGCAAGTTCCCCCCAGGCGCAACTTCCCCCATGCACAAGTTCCCCATGCGCAAGTTCCCCCAGGCGCAAGTTCCCCCAGATACAACTTCCCCCCATGCGCATCATCCCCATGTGCATCATCCCCGATGCGCAACTTTCCCCATGCCCATCATCATCCCCCATGCGCATCATCTTCCCATATGCAACTGCCCCCTGCGCAATTTCCCCCATGCACATCTTCCTCCATGCACATCTTCCCCACGCGCATCATCCCACATGCGCATCATCCCACATGTGCATCATCCCCTATGTGCAAATTTCTCCATGCACCACTTTCCCCATGTGCAATTTTCCCCATGCGCAACTTTCCCCATGCGCAACTTTCCCCATGCGCAACTTCCCCCCATGCGCAGCATCCTCGCCAGTGCAACCGCTTCCTCTGAACAACACCCCCTCAGTGCACTGTGCACCGAGGACCAAATTGGCTGGATTATGGTCAGTCTTCCATGTTAAGTATAGGACAAAAACACTTTGCCCCCCTTTTCAGCCCCTGAAGGGTTAACTTTCTCTGGATGGTTCTTGGTGGGAGTTCAGGTGACAGAAGGAACTCCCAGAATTCCATGCTTCAGGCCCAGCAGTTGGGGCGGAATGTTGCTGAGTCAGCAATTCTCAATGCAAAGTATAGGGAGGAAAACGCGTTGCGCCCCTTTTCACCCCCTTCCGGTTGGAATTTCCGAAAACCGGTTCTTAGTGCACCCCTCTGTCACGGAAGGAACACCCACCCCAAATTTCACGCTTCTAGGCCCAGCAGTTTTGGCAGGGCGGTGATGAGTCAGTCTGTCAGTCAGTGAGTCAGTGAGTGACTTTTCTCTTTTATATATATAGATTAAATAAATTTGCTACTGATTCCCTGATTTACTGATTCTATGATTCTATTCTATGATTCCCCCTACCATAAAAGTACATATACTGATGTATCCTAAGGTTCCCTCTGGCCATGTTTCTTGTCTATGGGCTGGGAGAAATTCATACTATGTACTCCAGGGTTTTCCAGGTATCTCTGTGGAAATGCTAGGCAAAGAATATCACACAGCATAGGGTTTCCATATGTCCCAAAAAACAGGGACAGTCCTGATTTGGGGGGATTGTGTTCACATACTGGCAAATGGGACAGAATGTCCTATCCCGATTTTGTGGAAGAGAATTATGGCAACCCTAACACAGCAGGGTCTGAGAGCCAGAGCTTCTGGAGAGCTGCTACCAACCAGAGTAGCTATCACTGGTGTGGATGGATTGAGGTTCAGTGGTGCAACACATGCTCTGCAGGTAGAGGCCCCGAGTTCAGTTGAAAAGATCTCACGTACTCAGATAATGAGAAAAACACTCCGTGGAGCTTTGCAAAGCCGCTCCGAGTAGTGGTCTGACTTGATGCCCAGCATTGTCGTATGGTGTAAATGGAGCATAACGATGGCACGGATCTCTACAGGAGGCTGATAGCAGAGCCCCCAAGAAATGATTGGAATAGTCAGGCTCCCATCCTTGTTCGCTCCACTTTGCCTTTTAATCCTTTCAAGCCAAGGTGCTCATTACAAGAGCAGGACAAGACCATTAATTATCCGCAGCGTTGATCATGGCAACAACTTAAAATGCTGGCAGTCATGGAGCAGTGCCTTTTCTGCATGCCCCCAAAATGAGATTTCCATTTTTCCCCCAATTTCAAGCGGTTCTTGACAAAAAAAGCAGGCCTCCATCAGTCTTGGAAGACTCTGGTATCATGCTCTGTGCTGCATACGCTGCATGCAAAGCATGAAAGCCTGGGTTGGATTGTTATGGAGGACAGGCTGTTACCCAAGCAGCAAATCCCCCCTCTCCATGCCACTGAAATAGTCCAATGGAAAGGCAGAGCTGATACAATTTGATCCAGCTGCGTCGCAGAGCTGGGCTAAGGACAGGAGCTCACCCTGTCTTGTGAGGCCGACCCGGGTCTCGAACCCCGGCCTGCTGGTTAACAGGCACAGCGTCTTAACCGCTTGCGCCACCCACAGCCCAAAAAGGATGTCGACGAAGGTGGGATTCTTGACAAACATACACAGAATATACTCTTTTATAATATGTTTTATGTGTTTTTATGTGTTTTAATTGTTAGATTTTATTTTATGTAATGCTACGGCTGTTTTTAATTGATTTAAAATTAATCCTAAGCATACTTTCCTGGAAGTAAGATCCACTGAACACAATGCCTTATTTCTGAGTAGGCATTTGAACACAAATGCATTGTGCATTGAACACAATGAGTGCGTTGAACACAATGGTTTACTTCTGAGTAGACATGTATGGGATTGCACCTTTTATGTTTTATGTCAGCTGCCGTGGCTCCAGCTGAGAAAGGCAGGATACAAACATTTAAATCAATCAATCAATCAATTACTCACTCACACACACACGCTCACTCACTCACTCATTCACTCACTCACTCACAGCAGTATTTCTACATGGATATGTAATACCATCATGTTACATATCATTGGAAAGGTAATTTAGTGTAGAATGCAATGAAACAAACTGTATTGGAATATTTGTATTCTGTCAAACGTTATGGCCAACTAACCAGAAAATGGAAACACAACTGCTTATGGAAGAAAAAGTGGATTTTTGTAATACTCAAAATTGACCTGAGAGCTCTTGGGAACCAATGAGATGTTATTATGATATAATTTATCATAATTATATTAATGCCCTATTGGTTATTATGACCAATAAGGTATTAATATGATAATATTGTATAGTATATAGGATAATATTTCCATATAATATAGTTACCCTAGCTATCTGTTTAAAGAGGCACTTCTAACTGGTGCTCCCCTTAAGGGAGAATAACAATCTCTCTTTACCCTATGCAGTGTCTTAACATATAAGGGGCACACTTTTAACATATAAGGGGCACACTTTTAACATATAAGGGGCACACTTTTATCTATTTACTTAATTAAATTTGATTTTGTGGTTGAGGAGGACTACAAAATTTCCTTTGATGCCAGGTAGCATATAGATACCTTCGCTATGCCACTATAGAGGTACTCACTGTGCATGCAATACATATATGGAGGTGGCAGTCTTATTTTCCTGGGAGTAGATCCTATTGAACTTACTACTGAATAGACAGGATTAGGATTGCACTGTATGTCCCCTACTTATGAACATTCAAGATGCGAACTTTCATACATACAAACATACCTTCAAGATAGAAACTTGCAAACATATGAACTTAAATCTCTATTTGTCTGATGCACTTAAGGTACATTATCAGTATTTTAACAGCAAAAACTTTTGTAAAAATATTTTAATGCTATTTTTTAACTATAAAGATATTGAATTTACATGACTTTTTCAGTTTTTTTTCCTTTTATACATTGGGTCAAATGGGGTCAAACATGCATTAATATCACTATCCCCCGAATCCAGAGTAACTACGGGAGCATGTAAGAGATTTTCCATGCACCTGTAGTTACTGCACCACTTAGTGAAAACCTATGGAAAATTCATACTGGAATCCAGAGTAAGTTGTTCTTACACTGGAGCAAGACTTCCCGTAGTTAATCTGGATTTTGTCCTATGTTGGACTAGCAAACAAACTGACTTACGAATCATCTTCTGGAACAGAACCTGTTCATAACTAGGGGACTTACCGAACTCCTAAAGATCAGGATGTTCACCGAACCCACATCGGCCTCTGACATTTCCCATCAGATTTAGATAATAAATTTATTTATTTGTCATTACACTCCCAACTGGGTGCATCAAAATGAGGTGCTCTTCCCCAAGGTAAAACTGGACAACACCACTAAAAAAGAAACTAAAATAAACACAACTAACCATATTTTATGGTTATGGGATTTATATTTCCCATATGTGGTTATGGGATTTGTATTTCACAAACTTTCCCGGATGCTATCAAGCCATGCAGTAATCATGGAAGTCCACTTAAGGACGCATGTCCTCTTTCTTGGCTCCAAAGGCACCTGAGAAGAAGCCGGATTTGTGAGTCACAAAGTTGCCTTTGGGGTTTGGAACTGAATTTTAAAGCCGACTGCAATGCAGGTGTTTTAACTGCCAGTAATAATTCAATCAGGTGGATTTTTGGCGCTAAGAAGCATTGCTTTCTGCCGATGCCTTTGTAGCGCTTCAAGGTTGGAGTGCGCAGATAATAAATGGTTCCCACCTAGGTAGTGATTAGTATTTTCCGAGGAAGGTGTGGACATTCTCTTGTGCGCTAATAACAGTGCGCAAAGAACACTGTGAATTCCAGGGAAGTAAATGCAAGCTTGGGAGAATTTGGGACAGTGTTGGGGAGGGCCTGTGGAGGAACATGTGCAAGAGTATTGAGAAGGTCCCGAGTTGGATACCTGGCAGATCTAGTAAGAAAAAAATCAATTGGTGAGCAGCCCAATCCTATCCACATGTCAGTGCAGTGGGGTCAACTTGGTCATCCTCAAGCTAAGGGGATTTTTGTTCCCTTGCCTTGGGGTCAGCCCCAGCCAGTATTGTTATTAACAGATCGATCAGAAAAATGTGTGCGGCATTTCAGACCAAAATTTCATTTACAGGTTTCTACTCTGAGTAGACCAGTGTTTGTCAATATTTTTCAAGGCACACTGACCTCTGATCTTCTCTATGGTTTTTGCTTCTTGTGAAGTCTTCTCCAGACTACCAGGAGACTCTCCCAAGTTCTAGAGCTCTGCTATTTGTAGTCATGCCCTGTCCTTTTCCTCCATCAGTTCTGCCTCAGTCACAGTTGAACTGGTGGAGGAAGACCGACAATTTATTACTACAGACAGTTGGCCTAGAACAGTGATGGTGAACCTTTTCAGTGCCAAGTGCCAATTGATGGTGCCGGTGCCCAGTGCATGTGCCTGGATCTCTGGGCATGTACACTGGGCTCAGGGCACTTCTGACCCAATGCAGATGCTCAGAGTTCTGAGCATGTGCGCTGAACACTGGCATGTTCTGCCCCTCTTCGTTGCAGAGTGTGCTTTTGCCCAGCGTGCATGCCTGGAACTCTGGGCATGTGCATTGGGCCAGGAGCGCTCTGAGTACCCCACGCATGCCTATAGCTCTGGGCACGCGCGCTGGGCTTAGAGCACTGGTCTGGGGGTGCCATGGATGTGTGCCAGCAGAGAAGGCTCTGAGTGCCCGCTGTGGTATGGCCTGCTGTGGCACGCTGTGGCAGGGATAGAAGTACGGCCACAGAACCCAGGAGAGTTTTTCAGTTGTTCTCACCATCTCTTCTTCAATCAATGGTGGCATATCTGTGGACCTTTCATACCACACCAGTGTGCTGCGGCAATTCCTCATTATCTGTCTGTCTGTCTGATAAATTCATTCATTCATTCATTTAATGGATTTTTAATGCATCTTTCTCCCACACAAGAAGACAATCAAGTCAATACAAGTCAATACAACCAATACAGTACACAACCAAGTCAATATAGTAAGAAAAAACACACATCACTTTTAAAAACACTTGAAAATTTTTAGAAACCATTCAACACCCTAAATACACAAAAAATTAAAATCCTAAATATACATCAGCCTGGCAATTATTCAGACGCTCTTAATTAAATTAAAATTTTTTAAGGTCCTGCTGAAACTTTTGTAAGGAGGGAGCAGTTCTAAGTTCCAGGGAAGGGAATTCCATAATTGGGGTGCAGCCATCAAAAAGGCCCTGTTCCTAGTCACCACATTCTTAACATCTCTTAGGCTACAATCCTATGTACTCTTTCCTGAGAGTAAGTCCCATAGAACACAATAGCACTTACTTCTAAGTAGACATGTTCAGGATTGCACCCTTAGTGGTGGCATGGTCAGGATGGCCCCTCCAGATGACCTTAGGTGATGGGTTGGTTTGAATGGACGACGGCAGTCCCTTGAATACCCTTGATCCTTATATCAACCCCCTATGGTTTCCTTGGCTGTTCTCTTTTCTCCCTGGGACTAAAGGGTGGTGGAATGAAAGATCCACGCACACCAATGATCGGGATGCTCAAAATGCCCGCTGTTGGAACTGTGGCTTGCAGAAATGCAATTATTGTGGGTTTTCCCTTCCTTGTCAGATTTCTGCAAAGTTTAGGAAAGCAAAGCAGATTAGCCCTACAATCCAGAGTAACTATGGGAAGACATAAGAGGCACTGTATGCATTTCCCATGCTGTATGGGAAATTTCCCATGCTGTATGGGATTGCTGTATGCATTTCCCATAGGTTTCCCATAAGTGGCACCATAACTACGCTGGTGTAAAAGACCCAGTAGATACTGTGAATTGTAGCCTTGGAGGGAAAAAACACAAAAAAGAAATGCTGGAAATAAAAATGCAAGGAAACAGAGTTGCCTGAAGTCATTTAGGATTCTGCTATTAATAATCCGAACGAGGAGGGAGACTATTCAGGGCTGTAATGAGCCTGGTGCTGAACTTCTGCTGCTGACTCAGCGACCTGCTTTACTGTACTGTCAGCTCAGGCAGCATCAGCAAAGCCTTCAGGGGGCATTAAAAAGATGGGCGGGGGTGGAAGGCACAAATAGGGATGTTAATAAAAATGAGACGGACACACTTATCTGCTACTCTCCAGCTGTCTCTGGCTCTGGGCTGCAGAATTCCCAAGGCTTCAGATGTAGTCTCTGACCTGGACTTAGATGACTCCTGTATCATCCCAGGCCATGTTCTCTGTTCTACGCTTCAATCAGTAGTGTAACCGGTGGGGCGGGGGGGGTGCTCGATTTTGAAAGGAACCTCACCACGGATGTAAGGGGATTCTCCCTCTCCTTCAAAGCCTTTCCAAGCAGTGGGAGAAAAACTTGAGTATTGTTAAAGTTCTGATCCTTGTTTTCACATCTGGACATTTCTTTCATCAACGTACCGTACATTTGCATGTTTTTGAACTGTGAGGTTGGCAAGAGCTGGGCTAAGGTTGGGAACTCACCCTGTCTTGAAGTACTTGCTGACCTGCGGATCTTCAGATGGGCAGGCACAGTACCTTTAACCACTAAGCTACTGGGGGGACATACTTTACGTTATTTACAGATCAAGCCTACCCATCCAAACCCCTTTCCCCGCTGATGCTGCCGTACCAGCACTGCTCACACTGCATCCAATGGGGGATGCAATCCTGGAGGTCTCTCCTAGATAAGGAACTGTTGTTCCCTTTACATAAAGGAAGGTTAGTTCTAGTGGATCGGAGTGGGTCAGGATTGGACTGTTATCCTTATTGTCAGTATGAATCTGGAGAAAAAAAAAAACATGGGGGGAATGTGGAAAAAGCAAAGGGAATTAAACTAGAAGTCAGATGCCCTGCTCTGCACCATCCTGTACTCAGCCGTGGGTGGCCCAGATGATGCTATTACAGTGATCAACTCTGGAGAAATCAGGTGACACATTGGACTAATAAGCTTCAGTGTGTTCTCTTGAAGCTTCTGGCTCTGTCTCCCTCTGGAGTTGGAGAAACTTGTCATGAGTGATGCACAGGCTCCATCGGTTCTGCTCCCGAATGTTTACCAGAGAACATTTGGCTCAGCTCTAAGAGAGAATGGCCCCCCCTTTCACACCCACCCCCAACCTCTCTCCATTTCATATTGTCTCATAACTCTTCATTTCGAAGGACGGGTGCATCTCGGTGTGCATCAGCTTTTGAAAAACAGAACCGTTGCTTTCACTAGCAGAATAAAATTTACTCTCCGTTGTAAGTCAATAGTAGTTGCTGTAGGAAGGCCTCCTTAGACAGAGGGCTGTAGAGCACTCAGTTTTGCAGGGAGACTTTCTTTTCCATTCAGAGTCATTCCAGGCAGTGGAAGCAAAATGGGTACAGAGTGAACATTAACCCTACAATCCAGAGCAACTACGAGAGCACGTAAGAGACATTACGTGCACCCGTAGTTACTGCACTACCTAGTGAAAACCTATGGGAAATTCATATTGTAATCCAGAGCAAATTGTTCTTACACCGGAGCAAGGACTCCCCATAGATACTCTGGATTGTGCCCTAAATTTCTGTAGGACAAGGGGACCAGATGCCCAAACATCAAAAAGAGGACAAGATCTTGGATTCTTCTCAACCTGGCCTTTCCAGCAGACAGTGACACATTTGCCTACTCAGGAGTAAAGCTGCAATATTGGGCACTTTCACTTTCCCATGGTGCTCAATGCATATTTTTTATTTTTAGTTTTTGGCCGTACCTTTCGATAGGAAGGAGATATTTCAAAACCGATTTTTGCATTGGATAAGGAGTCCACTCTTCAATACGAATCTAACAGCATATCATGATGGGGGAGCGCACACCATCACAAAGTTCCAAAATGAAGCCAAAACGGAGGACAATGAAGCCCTTTTGGAGGACACCCAAACCTAAGACTAAAAAAGAGGACAAATCTGGAAATTTACGGTCATATGATCACGCTAGATAGGGGTCCCTTGTGCCCCCTCTAACTATGCCACTCCTTCCAAGTTTAAAATGTGCCTTCTGGTGCACACTTTGTCCCTCTAGCAGCAGAATTGGAGGAAAGCAAGGAACCACTTTTGAAAACGGGATCAGATTTTAGAGAGGGGGTGCTGTGCAGTGGATATACTGCACAACAGCACCAAGGTCAAGAACACGCAGCGCTGGGTTGATGATGTCACCTGCTGACATCACCATGCCCACATTTGCAGATGTGTGATTCAAAAAAGTGTGGGAGGATAGGCTAAAACGGGGAGTCAGGATTTTCCTGAGCACTTGCTTTCTGCAAAAGAATGACATTTGGCCCCCAACAGCATAGCTTCTTTGAGTGGATAATGCTGTTGAATCTCTTATGCTGCAATCCTAGAGACACTTTCTTGGGAGTAAGACCCACTGAACACAATAGGGTTTCCTTTTGAGTAGACATGGTTAGGATTGTGCTCATAGTCTTGATTAGGGTTGCCAAATTCTCTTCCACAAAATCAGGACAGGACCCTCAGTCACATTTTCCAGTATGTGAACACCATTCCCCAAAATCAAGACTGTTCCTGTTTTGGGGGACAGATAGCAACCCTACTCTTGATGGGGATGTGGTTGCATTGACAAATATGGGTTTCTAAAGCTTTGATGTATCCCCTGGTTTCTGACAGTTCGTTTTTGAACGAACACCATTCTTTCAACATTTTTCAATTATACCCAGAACTCATTCATTCAATGCATGTTTCGCTCTTTCAACCTCTCTCTGTCGTTCTAAAGGCCAACATTGCCCTCCCCCATGTTGTCGCCCCTGGTCTAATCCCATTCCTGAAGGAGTTAATGAGAATCTGGGCGGTTAAGACGCTGTGCCTGTTAACCAGCAGGCCAGGGTTCGAGACCCGGGTCGGCCCCACAAGACAGGGTGAGCTCCTGTCCTTAGCCCAGCTCTGCGACGCAGCTGGATCCAATTGTATTGGCTCTGCCTTTCCATTGGACTATTTCAATGGCATGGAGAGGGGGGATTTGCTGCTTGGGTAACAGCCTCTCCTCCATAACAATCCAACCCAGGCTTTCGTGCTTCGCATGCAGCGTATGCAGCGCCGAGCACGATACCAAAGTCTTCCAAGACTGACGGAGGCCTGCTTTTTTAATGAGAATCCATGTGCAGAAATCTTTGTGTGGCAGCAGAAATTTGCAAGATAAAAGTTTCATTTTCAATTTGCTAGCTAAAAAAAGGATCAGAAGCAACATTTATAAACTAAACTATAAACTTTTCAACGGTCTTCAATTTTGGACAGTGCTCTGGCTCCTAAACCGTCCAATAAGTGGGGGATGCCTGTACTCTGAGAGAGAGATTTTTCGCTACATGACCGAGCACATGTGCTGTGTACATTTGCTTCTGTTTTGCTCCCATCACCCAGGATGTCTCCAAAGGGGGCTGTTGCAGGGTGTATTCAGGTACCCGCAAAACTCTGTGCTTTGTACCCCCACCAGCTATGCCACCTCATCTAGAGCATTCTGGAAGCTCCTTTCAGTGGGTAAAAGTATTGATGCACATTCATTCTTGGTTGGCATTCAGAATGGGCTCTTTTTAAATGCTTTGCCGCATACAGTGTCTGGCATTGTGGCAGCAACTGCCAAGGTTAAATATAGAGGCCGGATTTTGGCTGGGAACTGCCGAGATTTTGAGTATATCTATGACTGCAGAAGTCATCGTCCCCAGCCAAAAATAGACCACTGTATAAAGCCAGCAGTGGATTGAGAAAAGCAAAGGAAAAATGTTTTAAAAAACAGCCCTGATGCCAAAACGTAATGGGGTCAGAGACCATCGATGCTCTTTACGCATCTAATGCCTAAACCATGGTTTGGATGTCATGATTGTGGTTTGGTCACATGCTTCCTTCTCGACCAGCTCCTCACTCTGCTTCCATCCAGGACCTTCTTATTGGTCTTGAGTCAGATGCTGCAATCCTAAAGACACTTTCCTGGGAGTAAGACCCTTTGGACACAATGGGTCTTACTTTTGAGTAGATCTGTTTAGGATTGTGCTCATGGTTTCCCATATGGATCAGTTTGACGCTGGAATGACTCTGAAAGGGAGGGTCACTTGCATGCCTCCCTTCAAGGACGACTGCTCCACTACCCATTAGTGGTCGCTACACCACCACTTCCCTTTCCTTTTCAAGCTTGGTCTGCATGTCTGGTGAAAACACATCCATGATTGTCCCATGTTCATGTTTGCATGTAATTTCTGCTTTCACCTGGGTGTAATTTTAACCCACCCAACCCCATTGTCGCTTTATCAGCTCATGTATCCACGTGTTTCTGCTTTGGTCTGGGTGTCCTCACTGCGCAAGAGGTATGTGCGAATAGATTTCACGTGGTTCTACTTACATGCTCATATTCCAGTTCTCATGCACTCTCATAATCCCAGTAAAATTCAATAATCATATAAATTCTTTATCTAATGTATTAATTATGTAAATTTATTCCAATTTGAAATGTAAATTAATTCCCTTTCCCCCCCATCCCCCAACAGTGTCAGAGAGACAATGTGGCTGTCCTGCCAATATGTTTGCTCAACTCTAATCTAGGGATAGGATTGAAACACAAAGAAACTATATTCTAATGTTTTCAAGATTAAATTATAAATTCAATTTTTGAGTTAAACTCAAGGCTATATTCTTTGGGGGTTGTGAAAAAAAATTTAATGTTCATTCTCTTTTTCCTATCACTCTGTCAGTACAGCAGCAATTATGCTGCCATCCTTTCTCTTTCAGCGTCCAGTATTTATTTATTTATTTATTTATTTACTTACTTGGTTACTTACTTACTTACTTATTTACTTATTTATTGCAAAATCCAGAGTAACTACAGGGAGTCCTCGCTCCGATGTAAGAACAATTTACTCTGGACTGCAATATGAATTTCCCATAGGTTTTCATTAGGTGGTGCAGTAACTACAGGTGCACGTAATGTCTCTTACGTGCTCACGTAGTTAGTCTGGATTTTGCTGTTAGTTAGTTAGATAGTTAGTTAGGTAGTTGGTTAGTTAGTTAATTAATATCAATTTGTCCTTTCTACACAAAGGGCACCCAAGGCTGTTAACTATCAATAAAATACAGTTAAAATTAGTAAGATATAATTAAAACAATATAATATAATTAAAAGTAGTATAATTTTTATAATAATAACTCAACTTTCCTTTGGTTACTGCCACTGTCTGCAACTCCTCAATCTTGCAGGCCAAACTTTATCCTTTTGGAAGAAGTTTATGTTTACTTTTACGTTCACGTTAACCGCATGTTTACGTTAACCGCACGTTAACCGCATGAGTTGTAGGAAGAATTCAGATGTGGACCAAGAGGGGTTGCACATAATGTTGTGTACACATATGGGTGTATACATAATGTTGATTCCGGGCACTGTCCTCAAAATAAGGGTTCCAAAAAAGAAATTCTGGCTTTATCACTTTGGCTCTCTCTCTCTCTCTCTCTCTCTCTCTCTCTCTCTCTCTCTCTCTCTCTCTCTCTCTTTTTTTTTTTTCTGGTAGCCATGAAAAGTTCATTGTGTTTGAATTTTCCATAGTCCACTCTATCCAAGTCCACTTGTTGTCCACCCATTCAAGTCACTCATTTTGTTAAAACCATCTCACTTCTAAAAGCTCTGGGGAGACAATTAGAAGGAGATCTTCACAGGACCCAGTTCCAGAGCCAAGACAGATGCTTGTGAAAACTGGCACCGGGGCAGTTTTAATTTAATTACTGAACCAATTAAAGATTTCTCCCTGGGTGGACTTCGGCAATGTTCCTTGCTCAGCCCCGAACAATCCTTTGGCAAGGATTTCCATTTGGCACCTCCAAAGTCATCATCTCAGGAAAGAAAGTCCCTGTGTCTCAATTCGTACTGAATCTAGTGCAAGGATTGGGGCTGCCATTGTGCTAATGTGGGGAAGGGGAAACTTCTGGCAGCCACATTATTCCATGTTAGGGTGAAATCCAGAGTAACTATGGGGAGTCCTTGCACCGGAGTAAGAACAAGTTACTTTGGATGGCAATATGAATTTCCCATAGGTTTTCACTGGGTGGTGCAGTAACTACGGGTGCACGTAATATCTCTTACGTGCACCCGTAGTTACTCTGGATTGTGCCCTTAGTTAGGTAGTTAGTTATTCCATTCCTTGTCACTCGACAGGATGTTCCACAAGCTGTGTTTTCGGAACATCGCCATAATCTGTCAGGTTTATTTGTTGCATGGAAGATGTTGACATTATACTAATTTTCTGCCCATTTGAGCTGGCAGTCAAAAGCCCAATAAAACACTCTCTGTTGGCAGAAAAAAGAGCAACAGTGATAGAAAACCATTGCCTTTACCTCCTGCTTCTGTTCTTCCTAGAAACATCTGGGTGGATTTTGATCTGCTCTAACAAGGCACCACTGACCAGTGCCTCCACAATCCCATGGTGGTGTGGGAAGCTGGCGCATGTCTATGCACCGGCCTAACCTTTCCAGTTTAGGTTAAGATGGGTTAGGATTATGAATGGGTTAGGATTATGGCATTTTTGTGACATCCCCATGCCAACACAAGACTTGTGCCAAGATTGATGCCAGCCTAACTGTGGGTTTGGATTGAAGCCTTCCACACTGTCAGAAGCTCTTCCCAAATATCACCCCATAGCAATAGATTTTACTACTCTAATTCACTAATATTTCACTATTTTGATATAATAGTGACAGCCTGTTTTGAGTGACAACTATTTTGAGACAGCCTGTTCTTCGAGTCAGCAATTGCTCTTTTTGCAACCAAACATGGAATGCTTTTGCATACTAAGTTTATTACCAATATCTGAAAATTGGGATTGTCCCTGTTTTTTGGGAATATATGGCAACCCCTACCCATCACCTTCTAAACCCTAACAACATCCCCTGGGAAATGTGGAGAGTTTGATTCTAAACTTTGACTTGACTTTCATCTCCCACCTTCCGTTCCTTATCCTGTATAATGCTACCCATCACATACGTCGCGGCTCATTTTGTGCAGATCACGGATGTTTTTCCTCCAGGGAAATGGAAACCGATTCATCTCAATTGAATGCAGAAGGCTGTAAACAGCCTCCAGGCATATGAAGGCAAATCAGGGGGTTGTAGCCCAGTGAAATTTGTGCTGATGGGATCATTTGACACCACATGGTGCTAAGTGGTTGTGCACTGGAGCACTTCAGATGCACATTGCCGTGCATGAATGGCGCATAGGGAAGACGACCGGCACATGCAGAATGCTTGGGGAAGTTTTCGGATTATTCTCAAAAACGCCCAACCCTATCCTTCCCCCCCCCTTTAATGAATTTGTGCCATATAGGAGCTCTGTACCCAGCAGGTACCCAGCAGGGGCAGGTGTCTAGAGACTTTGAAGGGGAAAGGAGATTTAAATCCCCCTCCATAAGTCTTCTGCTCCACTGGTGATTTTCACACAGTGGTACAGTTTTCACCAGTAGCACACCCAGCCTTCCAACCAGAACTAACTGGTGACAATGTCATTGCCAGTTACTTCCAGTGGTACTTTGAATAGTTGACCATGTGACATGGTATAGCAGAGGCCACACAATGAGAAACACTGGATTCAATCCTAACCATGTCTCCTCAGAGGTAAGCCCCATTGTGCGAAGTGAGTCTTACTCTCAGGAAAGTGTGTTTAGGATTATAGTTGTAAATTCCTTCCCCCACCACCCAACAACCAGTAGGAACAGGATTGGGCTGTTAATTTATGGGCAAAATCCAGAGTAACTATGGGAAATCCTTGATCCAGTGTAAGAACAACTTACTCTGGATTCCAATATGAATTTCCCATAGGTTTTCAGAAGGTGGTGCAGTAACAACTGGTGCATGTAAAGTCGCTTACGTGCTCCCGTAGTTACTCTATGAGTAGTTTTCTTGGAGCACATTCCTAATCATGTCTCCTTAAAAGTAAGCCTCATTGTGTTCAATGGGTCTTACTCCCAGGAAAGTATCTTTAGGATTGTTTAATGGAGGTGAATTTAAACTGACCTACATATTAGAAAACATATTAGAAAACATATTAGAAAAAGGGCAAAATAAAAAAAAGTAGAAAAAGTAGAAAAGTAGAAAAAAAAAGTTGAAAAAGGGCAAAAATGCAGTTTTTTAAAAACAAAAACTGAACTATTTCAGATGAAATGCTAGCAAAATATATTCTTTGCATCTATCTACAGTATTTATATACTGCTTTTCAAGTAAAAGGCTCACAAAGCGGTTACAAACAGTGCAAACGTAAGCATGTCTACTCAGAAGTAAGTCCTATTGTTACAAAATGGGCAAAAATGCATTTTTTAAAAAAACAAAAAACACAAAAATCGGAACTAAAGTGTTTCAAATGAAATGCTAGCAAAATATATTCTTTCTAACACTGCAAACCTAAGCATACCTACTCAGAAGTAAGTCCTATTGTATTTATACAGGAAAGGGTGTTGCAGCCTAAGTAAGATGATTGAAAAAGATTCTGCTAAAAGAGCCAATTTCTTTATGCAGTACATCAAAACGCATGGAATTTGTGGCCGTACGATGTGGTTACAGCCATGGATTTTGATGGCTTTGATGGTGGATTTCCTCCCCTCCCTTCCTTCTAAGAGGAAAGAGTGGACAGTATAGAAAGAAGAATGCAGGGGATGCTGTGCTCAGAAGTCAGGTGCCCTTTCTGGAAGATCCAGGTTGTATTAAAGTGGAAAAGCCTTTTCTGTAACATCCAGGTTGAAGGGAAGTGTGAAATTGTTTGATGTTGATGACAAAGTTAGAGGAGTAAAGCCCAAGGAGTAAAGCAGGCAAATTAGATACTAGCAAGGAGAGGTAGTACCTGGAAACCAAAAGGAATTAACCTGCCACATGGCCCGTTATCTAATGAGCATGGATGCTGCAACGACAGTAACCTGGTGCAGTTAATTTGGAGTCTGGCCAGATATCAACTATAAACTAGGACTAGGCATAGGTTGGACTCGACATAAGTTGATTGGACTGGATCAAAAAGGGCATCAGCCATATCAGTGGGAGATGTGAAACTATAAAAGAGTGGTTGATGGGGAGTGTAATGGGATGCACTGCCCATTCGAACACTGACCCAGCATGGTAGGACTTTGAGAATTCAGTTGTTTAGTAAGTACAGGCATCTCCGACTTTGTGACAGTTCGTTTTCTGACTGTTCCACTCTTTCAACACCTTTCAATTACTGTATTTACTGGAATCTAATGCTCACCTTTTTCAGCCAAATTTAGAGCACAATCCAAATTTGTCTACTCAACAGTAAGCCCCCTTGTGTTCAGTGTGTCTTACTCCCTGGGGAGTGTCTAAAATTGCAACCCAGGCTGCAATCCTAAAGATTCTTTCCAGGAAGTAAGTTCCATTGAACACAATGGGGCTTACTTTTGAGTAGACATGGTTAGGATTGTGTTCTAAATTACAGTCCATGTTGTTACTTGGAAAACCCTGGATGCCCTTGGCCCTTAAAGGCCACAATGCAACAACGTGTAATTTAATGCAGGATGCAGTGAAACAAACTTTGTTGAAATATCCATATTCTGTTGAAATATTTTTAAAAACTGTAAGCAGGAGAATGGTACGTCACCATACTACACCCGGCCTTTCCTCGCCCGCAGCATGGAAGGAGGTGATGTACAATATTTATTTATATATTTTACAGGTAACTTCAATGCATTCAGACTGTTTCATCAAGAAGGAGCAGGAGGCCTGCTTGGCGAGCGTAGAGAAGCTGAATGATTTGATACGGCTGAATGAATCATCATCAGGTGGGTTGCAGGATATATCCATATACTCAAATCCTTCCCTTTCAGGTATGCCAGTATAATCAGGCATGGGCCCAAGCCTGTTCGGACCAGTTCAGCCGAACCGGTTGTTCCCATGACCCCGCCACTACTGAACCGGTAGCGGCGGGGTCACCTGAAAACCCAGCGTACTGGTTTGGACGCTGGGAAGAGGAGACACACCTGGTGGGGAAGACGCACAGCACGCGTGCCAGGGTTGGCACTTGTGCAGAGCGTCTCCTCCAGCGGGAGGAGATGAGTGCGTCTCCTCCCATGGAAGGAGACACACTGCGCAAGCGCCAACCCCACCCGGAGGAACTCCTCCTCCAGGAGGACCTGTGCAAGCACCTACCCCAGCCGGACCTCCTCCAGCTGGAAGAGACGCACCGCGCATGCACCAACCCCGGCGCTTGCGCAGTGTGTCTCCTGGAGGGGACTGCATGCGCAGTGCGCCGGGGTTGGGGCCCGCCATCGTCCTGCCCCCGGCCCTCCCCCTGCCCTGCCCCTGACCCGGCCTGGCCCCTCCCACTTCCGGCGAACTGGTTGTTGGGAGAGGGTCGGCCCACCCCTGAGTATAATGTGTCAAAGTCTGGTAAGGCAGGTGTGATGAGGAAACGCAAAAGAAAAGCTAGGAGAACTTCTAGTAAGTAAGGCTTACACCCAGGAAAGTGCTCTTAGGATTGCAGCGATAGTCTGATGCAAAGTATAGTACAAACGAAAAATGATAGAATAATTCCTTTGCATTACTAGTGAATATGCTGGAGCTGCTTCACATTCTCTCTGCTGGCTGGTCTTCATCACAAAATTTAGAAAACACATGAATTTAGAGGGTCAGAAATTAGAGGGTTAGCTTTTGGGGATATTAGTGGGGTACAAAGCACTAGGTTTTGCAGGCACTTGAAGGTGCTGGGACAGCAACCCTGCCTCCACTTTAGATCTGTTCTGGGTGACGGGAGAAAAACACACCTCTGTTTTGCTCCCACCACCCAGAATGGCTCCAAAACAGAGGGGGATTGGCAGCTGGCATGGCGCATTCAAGCACCTCTAAAACATATGCTGCAATCCTATCCTTGACTGTCACAACCCTTCAATCTTCCTGTTCCTGTGGTGATGCAGGGAGGCAAGCGCATGTCTGTGCATTGGCTTAACCCTCCCCTAGGACTGGTGAAGAAGTGTCTTATGGCACTTTTCTGACACCCCCAGGTCAACACAGGTCTGTTCATGTATTTTATTCATGTTGGTAGCCACCATGAGTCTGCTTCGATGGAGAAAGATGGGATTTAAGTAGATGAATGAATGGATAAATGGATAAATAAATGGATAAATAGATAGATAGAAAGATAAATAAATAAATAAGCTGGAGCCAAGACATCCAAATTCTTCCATCCCGCTTTTCCCAGCCTTTTCATTAAGCTTCTGAAGGCGATGCCTTTGTTCCTTTTGCACATGAAACTACCTTCCTCCATGTGTCCAAAATCCTTGCTGTCCAAAATCGATATCAAGCGATGGTTGGTAATAAACAAAGTTTAAACCTTATTCTGGCCTTGCATGGCAGTTCTTTTACCATTCTATTTTTTTGATCCAGGTTGCAAATACAACAACAATGTATAGTGCTTCCATTTCATGTTTCACCAGTGACTGGTGACCATCTGGTCCTGCTGGTAGTACTGTTTAATTTCTGCACCCCACATGCTGGCTACTTACCGCCTGCCTTCCTTCCAGGAATTGAAAGGAGGGTTAGCTTTTGGGGTCATGGGGGGGTGCAAAGCGCTAGGTTTTGCAGGCACTTGAAGGTGCTGGGCCAGCAACCCCCCTTTCGATCTGTTCTGGGTGGTGGGAGAAAAAGTGGGTAGAAACTCATTCTGAGCAGCAGTGTTCCCCGTTAACATTGTTGGGTGGATGATTCCTGTACCCAGCTGCAACCACAGAGGCACACACTGAGCAAACAGCTCCGTTCCCCACCTCCGAGCAGGTCCAAGGGAAATAAGAGCAGCTTGCCAAAAAGCTCGGAGAGAATGAGCGATTGATGGGGCACTGCGAGACAAGGGCCACGCACGCACTCCCTGGCCGCCGTGGCGCAGCCGTGAGGCACCGTCTTGCTGTTGAGCATGAAAGGCTTTTCAAAAGTGCACATCTGCAAAACTGTGTCTCCCATGGTGTTTGGCGAAGCAAAATCCGATTGCCAGTTGTCTCCTCCTGCCACACAAACGCACATGCACACACACACCTTTGATACTGATTTTATTATTCACTTTCATATCAGAAAGAAAATAAAGCTTGTTGCGCTTGATTCTTGTCAAGAGAGAGATATCTCCCCCCCCCCCCCCACGGCACAAATGTTTTGCTCTTTGTCAGCATCTTCTAAAGACTCTGGGAAAATAGAATAGTCGTAGGAAAGTAGCGACCTCCCCCCAGAGTAGTGACCCCCCCAGACTAGCACAGGCTTCCTCAAGGTTAGGCAGTGTTTTTTTCCCTTATCTCGGAGCTGGGAAATTTTTTAGGATTTGATTAGAAATTGATTAGGGAAATTGATTGCCCTGAGCGTGCAATCCTAATATACTCTTAGGCCAGCACAAGTCTCAAGTGCCTGCCAGGGATGTCATCATAGTATCATAAGGCATTTCTGTACCACTCCTGAGGGATTTAGGGTGCAATCCTGACTTTAGGACAGAGACAATAGCCCTCCTAAGCTGGCCTAAGAAGGCCATATCCTGAGCTGACATACCAAATTCACAGGGCAAGAGGCCTCTAGGACTGGCCTAACTCCTGCTGAGGATCAAGTAAGTGGCACCTGGGGAGGGCTTGCTCCAGAGGAGACCTGCCTCAGATCACACTGAACAAGGAACAGCTGTGGTGCCTGCCATAAAAAGAAGCCCAAGAGTCTCTGGCAACCAGCCTGCAGACTGCAGTACAGCAGTATCCTGTGGTGCTGTATCCTGAGAATGGCTGTTGTAGTTGTGCCATATCCTGAGGCTCAGTGGCAGGAGTGGTGCTTTGGCTGGCTTAAGACTTAAAACGTTTTCTTTCTGCTTCCATTTTTACTCTGGCTAATCATGGGCCCCAATGAGTTTACTCAGATTTATGCCTACTCCTGATGTGGCCTAAGTCAGAGCTCACGTAATTTGGCTCACGGGGCATATCTGCCCTGGAAATGCGGTCTGGATATGGCCTACCTGCTCTGTTCTAGGCAATGCCCAAGACGCCCCAGCATACCCCTGCTGTGTTGCCTATTTTAGCACTGCTAGGCCAGCCCAGGTACATCTATCTTGCACTGACCTAAGTGGACTTAAGGCCAGCGTACATGGACTTAAGCCAGCCTAAGTGTATTTACGCTGGCCCAAGCCTTCTCTAGTGCAGCTAGGCTGGCCTATCTGGCATTAGGCTGGCCCAAGTGTCAAATAGGCTATCCTAAGTGCACTTCAGGATTGCAGTTTAAGGCTGGCGAACATATATGTTCTAGCCTCCCGGCACTGCCTTGCCCAACCCTGCGCACTGCCTTGCACACCCAACTCTGAGCCCCTCATCTACAATATGGGTTAATAAAACTCCCTTACAGTGTTGGAAGAGTGATGCATGTGGAATACTCTGAACATGCAAATTACTTAACTAATACATGTTATTTTCCTTTTCTGGAAATGAGTGTCGTTCATTTGATGGCAACGTCCTTTTATCCTGAGAGTGTCCTGATAGTTCCAAATCATCATTTATTTTTCCTTCCCGTGGTTTGAAGATGAAACATTTTTTCACAGCCTTTGAAAAACCACTTGCTCAGGAGATCTTTCTTGAATGTATAATTCAATTCTGCTTTATTTATGTTTTCGTTCATAGCTACGTATGCACATTTTAAAAAATCCGGTTTGGTGCAGTACAGACCACACTTCTGGGAAACTCATCTCAACAGCCATTCTGACTCACAAAGGGAATAGTAAATGTTGTTCCAAGAGTAGAATCTGATGACATGAGAACGAGCGGCTTGAGCCAGAAAGAGCCTTGCATAACTATTTTTATGTTCCTTATTTAATTAGCTGTGCCGCATGGTTAAAGCCATCTTACAAACTCCCTGTGTGGTTTAGCACGCAACATTTCTGGATCTGCTGGAGGTATTACCCACAGGCTTCCTTTTATGTTCTCATGATCACCTGAGCATCCTCTAAACCACTGATGGTCCACGTCACTCCAGAGGAATCCAGGCAAACCATATCTGAGGACTGCTATATCTGAAGGCCGATTCCAACCAGGGTGTTTTTTTCTGGAGTCCAGCCAGAAAACAAGAGTAGCTCATCACATTTCCTTCCCCTTTGTCCAGCTCATCCCACTTTCCTTGCAAGCAGAAACTGCTGGTGCAATGCCTATGATTCAAACAGCAGCGCATCAGGTTTGCACTGTTTTATGGCATTGCTAGATGGGGTGCCATGCTCTAGGTTTTCTACAATGGAGGCTTCCAATGGAGGCTTCCAATGGAGGCTTCCAATGGAGGCTTTGGAATGGCTCCAAAGGGGAGATGAACTCTTGCATGCTGCATGGACACTCCCTGAAACATTTAGTGCTATGCCCCCCATTTGTGCCACTGACCCTATTATTAGGTTGCATAATTATGGAGCAAGATACAAAATTTCCCCATTTGGCACTTCCGATTCACACTGCCCTGCCTTCTAGCCTTTCTGAACTTCCGTTCCATTAGAGTACAATTGGCACACCACACTATGGGCGCAATCCAGAGTAACTACGGGGAGTCCTTGCTCTGATGTAAGAATAATTTACTCTGGATTGCAATATGAATTTCCCGTAGATTTTCACTAGGTGGTGCTGTAACTATGTCGACGTAAATGTCTCTTACGTGCAACCGTAGCTACTCTGGATTGTAGGGTATGTTGTTGGTGGGAGGTCCACATCTGTTAATGGCCCTATTAATAAAATTTGCTGTTTAAATTAAATTTACCAAACTCTCAAGGCACACTTGTGGACTTCTCATGGCACGCTGATTAAAAATCACTGCATTAGAGAATTTCTAGAATTCAATCCAGTGCTCGGTTCCATCTGTTCATCAATGGCTCTTCTCCATATTTTTGGTGCACAAGTATGGCTGGAAAAATACTATAAAGAAGAAAAGTCGATATGAGGGTACAATAATAACTGGTTTATCTTATGCAGTGTGTGGAAAAGCTGCCAGGCTGATGGAGGAAAAGGAGAGGTTCCAGGTCCAGGAGCATGTGGTTTGTTGTTTTTAAAAAAATAATATTTATATATTTCAGATACAGGAAAGCGTATTAAAGATACAATAATAGGGATGGGGTTACACAGGAATACGCACAGTGGTGGGATTCAAATAAATCAACAACAGGTTTTATGTCCTAAATACCTAAATTAACAACAGGTTCTATGTCCTATTAGTAACCGGTTCTCAGAACCGGGCACTCATTAGCAAAGGGTTCTATAGAACCTGTGAGATCCCCCTTAAGCCCACCACTGCATACACATAATGTTCTCCAAGACATAACACCTATTATTCCACTCTATTATTCTACTTTACCTACATCTAATTAATCCATTTCTATCATTTTACTATTTAAATGGTTATTAACTCAAGTTATCTTACCTAAAATAACAACACATTCTCTTAAATATACTATTTACAACTTCAACCATACACAGAATGGCCAGGAGCATATGGTTTGGATGCCCCAAATCAGCGAGGAAATCAGCGAGGAAGAGAATGTATCACAGAGGAAATCCGTACACGTAGGTCACATTGCGCCAAACTTCTAGCCTCTCATACCTACAGTACACCTACAGTAACTACTCCTGAGATGTTAGTAGGAAGCAGAGAAATGTGTGGGAAATGAAGTTCTGCCCAAGTAAAAAGCAAGACATTCTTTTTCCCTTTCACATGGATACCCAGATGAAACCTCCTCCGGTACAGATAATGACAGCCGCTGTTGCATTGTGCAGTGAATTGCAATTTCAATAGAAGGACATTGCAGACAGTGCACCAAGAAATCATGGAGAGACTTATTATTGATCAATTATTTAATTAATGAGAATTAATTAAAGATGAGAGACTGAGCCTTGCAGGCCTCGGCAGACAGAGCTAAGAATTCCAACCTATTCTTTGTGGTTCATTTCAACAGGTAATAGGCTTGTGCATGTGTGACCTTCTCTCTCTCTCTCTCACACACACACACCTACACACACACACACACACCCCGCTCCTTTTTCCTTCTTCTAAGCTCCTGAACATGCAATCATCATAATTGCATTTTTAAAACAAACATGCACCGTGGCATAGCTAGAGGGTCTGCGAAGCACAATGTTTTGCAAGGAGCCTTGCAACGGCATGCAAAGCACTAAAGGCCCCCCCCCCCCTTTGCAGGTTAACTGCTAGTTGTTTCTGACTATAGGGTGCAGTGCTCATCCCCATTTACACTACGTTTTGCAGGAAGCCTGACTGCGGCATGCAAGTGGCACCTTCCTTTCAGAGCCATTCCCAGAAGTGGGGAGTAGTATGGAGGTGAATGCCTACATTTTGCCCTCCTACTAGGGGTGGCTCCATGGGGCAAGGGGAAGGCTGCTTGCATGCCGCAGTGAGGCACCCTGCAAAACCTAATGCTTTGCATCCCTCCAGCTATGCCACTGGGCGCACTTCCTTTCCTATGCTCTTTGCCATGAGATTTGGCTGCCATGCAAACAACCTTGTCTTCTTCTTAGCCAAGGAGCATTTTTCTTGAAAAGAGAAAAATCCCAAAGAAATTGCATCTCCAAGCATGAGCTCAGAATAACTCTCCAGCGGCCAGGAAGAATGTAAGTGCTTTGGAGTGAGGCAAAGGTTGGTGCTTTCCCAGTTACAGATAAGAGGGTCCTTCCTTTCAAAAGCCCATTTTCCCATGTGTGAAATATTGTGCTATGCAAATGACTTGGCGCTGGACTTACCTTTTCAGAAACCATTGAGGGGACATAAAAGAAGAGCTTTTCACACTCCTAAAGGAAGGGTTGGCTTATGAATATGGGTCCCAGAGAAGAAAGGGCTGTTCCCTGGTCTGGCAATGACTCCAATGCACTGGGCAGATTTCCCCTCTAGTTTGTTCAGTGTTCCTTTAACTCACAGAGATCCATGTGCACACTCGGATCCTTGTAAATCCCCATTGATGTCCATGACATGTATTGCACGCATGGATGTAGGATCACAGCGACTTACATGGTATTCACTGTCTAAATAGCGTAACATCTAAAGATACAGATATCCTTCGCTTTGTGATGATTCGTTTTCTGATAATCCACTCTTTCAACACCTTTCAATTCGACCCAGAACTCATTCATTCATCATATGTTCCTCTTTTTCAACTTCTTTCTGCTGTTCTTCAGGCCCAAATTGCCTTCCCCCATGTTGTAGCATCTGGTTTAATCTCATTCCTGAAGAACGATCCATTTGTGGAAATCTTTGTGTGGCAGCAGGCATTTGCAAGATAAAACAGGCATTTGCAATTTGCTCCCTAAAAATGCATTGGAAGCAACATTTATAAACTACCATCTATACTTGCGTATAAGCCGACCCACGTATAAGCTGAGGCACCTAATTTTACCACAAATATTGGGAAAACTTATTGACCCGAGTATAAGCCAAGAGTGGGAAATGCAGCAGGAAAGTGTGGCTGACCTTGTAGCCTCAGGGCCCCATCCTGGGCATGTCTACTCAGAAATAAGGCCCACAAAGAAGTGCCTGAGTCTGAGGAGGGGCTTGGCTGCAGTGGGCTCCATGTCTTGCCGCTGCGCGCCTCCTCTGCAGCCTGGAGAGCCAGTGCCAGCAGCTGGAGAGGCATGCGCTGGAGGTCACGCCCGCCATTTTTCTTAATGTTTTTTACTGACCCGCGTATAAGCCGAGGTGGGTTTTTGGGCTCATTTTTGAGGCCCAAAAAACTAGGCTTATACACGAATATATGTGGGTGGCGCAAGCAGTTAAGACACTGTGCTTGTTAACCAGCAGGCCAGGGTTCGAGACCCGGGTTGGCCCCACAAGACAGGGTGAGCTCCTGTCTTTAGCCCAGCTCTGCAACACCAGCTGGATCCAATCGTATTGGCTCTGCCTTTCCATTGTACTAATTCAGTGGCGTGGAGAGGGGGGATTTGCTGCTTGGGTAACAGCCTATCCTCCATAACAATCCAACCCAGGCTTTCGTGCTTCACATGCAGCGTATGCAGCGCCGAGCACGATACCATAGTCTTTCTAGACTGACGGAGGCCTGCATTCATATGGTAAATAAGATTGGGTTCCACTTGTCAACAGTTTTCACTTTTGGATGGTGCTCCTGTCCCTAAACCATCCAATAAGTGGGGGAATGCCTATACATCAGAGAAGTGATACATTTATGGAAATTTATTTGTGAAATTACTCACAAATAAAAAATATTCCAGGAAAGATAGAAGAGAATCAGAGGCATAGCTAGAGTGGACCTTGATTGACACCTGCTCAAGACACTAGGCCAGGGGTGAGCAAGGTTGGCCACTTTGGGGATCCAGGACCTTTAAGAATTGCATAGAATAGTGAAATTCAATATGTGTTGCCAGTCAACTCAGGGATGATTCCACTGATGTTACTTTCTTGGGTTCTGGGGCGGTACATGATGCTTCTGATCAGAATAATATACAGGTGTCCCCCGTTTTCTGATGGTTCGTTTTTTAACAATCCGTTCTCTAGATGATTTTAAAATATACCCTGAAGCAGTGCTTTTTTCTTGGGGGGGGGGGGAAGGTACTGACTGGTACTTGCCACAGTGGGGTAGCTATGTCATTCTCATATGACTAATTATTAATTAGCTGCTGGGGGCACATGGAAAAATATGAGTACCCCGGTGAGTAAATTATCATCATTCAAATACGTAAGGTGTTCATTGCCCACATACATCTTTGTTCGTTTTATAATAATTTGTTGTGTTTTTTGGCTTAATAAATAATTGTTATTTGGGCTTTTGCAAGTTTGTTTTTGTTCGTATGGGTGTCCATTTTGAACTTGCAAGCGGAAAAAGACTGGGTTCCACTTTTCAATGTTTTTCACTTTCGGGAAGTGGTCTGGTCCGTAACCCATCCAATAAATGGTGGGTGCCTGTAGAAGGCTCCCCAATCTCTCTAGTAGTGATGTTTCCATTATATGCTACCCCGAAGACACTGAGTATTGCTCTACCACATGGCCCTCTAATGCATGCAGTCCGTATCAGAGACCTAGGGCCGTCTGCAACCACCTGTCAACTGTATTATTGGTGACAAAGTTAGATTTGCTTTCTTTCAGTTGTGTAGGGAAGGTGGCACATCCAGCCAACCTCCTGTGAATGTAGGGAATGTGGGCAAGTTCATCATCCTGCTGTGTGCAGTATTTTACCACCCTATAGTTGTGTGGCTGGAGATGGTATCCATCCTACCTCTGCCATATGCTTTAGAAATTACGCTGAAGAAGCATTATTTAATGTATGAGAGTTGGCTCAGAAAATCCCTCCATGCACTTGGGTGGAGCTGGGGCAGCACAACAAAACATTAGGACATGTCAGGCTCATACCTAACATCACATGCTTACCAAGGCCAGTGGGATGTATGGTCCAAACCAGCCACATGTGCATATTGTCTCTTGGAGCATCTTTACCTGTTGGTATAATGCAGGATTTTGTCCTTACTAATGACACAGGAGCTCATGAGTAGGGGAAGTTTGACCACAGACTTTTGTTTTTTGTTTCCTCCACAGTATGCCTGGGAATGTGGGATAACCTGACATGTTGGAAGCCGGCCTTTGTAGGAGAAGTAGTCGTTGTCCGATGCCCAGAGCTGTTCACATTGGTGAACTTCGACTACGGTAAAGTTGCCTCAATTCTTTGTTGTGTTCTTTTCATGTGGCCAAATCTAAATTCTTCTATCACTGGCAATGTGGTGGCCCATCATCTCCTTCAGGTGTTCCACAAGTGAACAAATATTCTTACATACCATTATGTGGATATGTTTGTGTTCTATGGATGGTCCCCTTTATCACAATAAAGATGTCCCCTGTAGGTCACCCATGACCAAGTCTAACAGTGGGATGATTCCCATCAGAAGACCAAAAAGCCACCATTGTCCGATGAAAACACCTCTGTGGTCACATGGTTATGTGGACCAAGTATAGGTAGAAGGTAACCCACCAAAGTTACCTTCCCGTCAAAGTGGTACCTATTACCATATTTACTCCAATTTAATGTGCCATGAAATCTAATGTGCACCACGATTTTAAAAAAATTGTGATTTAAAAAAATGTTTACTGGTGATTGTAATGCACAGTTTAGGTGCAAAATTTAATTTTACTGCATACATACAATAATGAGAATATGACAAGGGGTTTATGTTGTGATTTTTACCTAATTGCATTACTTTATACAATAATGGATTTATGTCACATTTTATAGCAATATAGTAAAATGTTAAATTAAATACTGACCTATACAAACAAAGTATTGTATTTACTCGAATCTAATGTGCCATCAAATCTAATGCACATTTGAGTTGGAGACTATGGCTGCAATCCTAAAGACACTTTCCTGGGGGTAAGACCCATTGAACATAATGGGACTTACTTTTGAGTAGATGTTATTTGGCTGAAAAGGTGCATGTTAGATTTGGGTAAATATGTTATATACTTGCATTTACATGCTTTTGAACTGCTAGGTTGGCAGGAGCTCACTCCATCATCATACCTGGATTTTGAACAGCTGATCTGCCAACCTTTAGGTTGACAGAGCACAGTGTCTTTAACCATTGAGCCACCACTGCCCTCTTTTTATCACAGCATCTCCCCTCCTAGTCCTGCTTTTTAAGCCTCAAGTCTCAATCTATGACCAAGGCTACAATTTGGAGTAACTACGGGACTTTTTACATGACGTAGTTATGGTTCCACCTATGGGAAACCTATGGGAAATGCATCGAGCGATCCAGAGTAAGTGTGTCTTATGTCTCCCCATAGTTACTCTGGATTGTAGGGCCAGTAGTTATGGTTCCACCTATGGGAAACCTATGGGAAATGCATCGAGCGATCCAGAGTAAGTGTGTCTTATGTCTCCCCATAGTTACTCTGGATTGTAGGGCCAGTTTCCTGTTCCTTGCTGCATGCAAGCTGTTTGTGTGAACCAAGGTCTACGTAGGTCAAGGTCAGAAATGGACCTTGGACAAAGTTGGAACTGATGGTATCTTAAAAGGAACAAATAAAGACAGAAAGTGATTTCTAAAGTCGGCTGCTGGTTGTAAGGTGGGACTGATCCGTTGATACAAGCGCTGACATGCGTTACACCTCCTTATCAGTTCTTCCCTGATAACCACGAAGGAGCCACAGTCTCTATAGCAACAGCTGGGATCTTTTGAAAATGATGAGTACACTTCACTACCCAGGAGGCCAACGGCTGGTGGAGCATCAATCAAAACCTTGGAAGGAAGCACCGGAGATGGGGGAGTCCAGGGGGCAGTGCAGCTCACTGAGTCCGAAGAGAAGTACAGTGGGACCTCTCAGTACAAATGCCCCATATAAAGGATGTTCCACGTAACAAATCTAAATTTCCAAGGAATCCTACTTCACATAACAAGCCTCTCTGGTGCCTAATGGGCACACGCGCTATGCACCTTGATGCTCTGCGAGGAGGCTGTTTAAAAGGGCTGCCAGCCAGCGCTGCTGCCCCTAACTGCCCCCAAGTGCCCCCACTGCCCACCTTGAACCTCCTGCAGCAGCCCAGGTTAGCCTCCCAGGAAGGTGTCTTTGATTGCAGCCTCCTAACCATGTCTACTCAGAAGTAGGCTTTTAGGATTGCAGCCTCCTAACCATGTCTAGCCAGAAGTTAGCCCACTGTGTTCAATGGGTCAAACTCCCATGAAAGCGTCTCTGATTGCAGCCTCCTAACCATGTCTACCCAGAAGTAAGCCCCATTGTGTTCAATGGGTCTTACTCCCAGGAAAGTGTCTTTAGGATTGGAGCCTCCTAGCCATGTCTACCCAGAAGTAGGCCCCATTGTGTTCAATGGGTCTTACTCCCAGGAAAGTGTCTTTGATGGCAGCCGCCTAACCATGTCTACCCAGAAGTAAGCCCCATCATGTTCAATGGGTCTTACTCCAAGGAAAGTGTCTTTGATGGCAGCCTCCTAACCATGTCTACCCAGAAGTAAGCCCCATTGTGTTCAATGGGTCTTACTCCCAGGAAAGTGTCTTTGATTGCAGCCTCCTAACCATGTCTACCCAGAAGTTAGCCCCATTGTGTTCAATGGGTCTTGCTCCCAGGAAAGTGACTTTGATTGCAGCCTCCTAACCATGTCTACCCAGAAGTTAGCCCCATTGTGTTAAATGGGTCTTACTCCCAGGAAAGTGTCTTTGATTGCAGCCTCCTAACCATGTCTACCCAGGAGTTAGCCCCATTGTGTTAAATGGGTCTTATTCCCAGGAAAGTGTCTTTAGGATTGCAGCCTAAGTAGACTTCATCGGATCCTGCACATTGAATGCATATTTTGAATTCAATTCCAGTGTTTTGTCATCATTTTTACATCCATTTAATATTTTTATATGAATATTTTTTTGGGTTGTGGAACCAAATGTCTGAGTTTCCATTATTTCCTATGGGAAAATCCGCTTCACATAAAGAACACTTCACGTAACAAACATGCTACCGGAACAAATTAAATTTGTTCTGTGAGGTGCCACTGTACAGTTCACACCCAAGTATGTGGTGCTAGTGGTTAGAGGGGTTTGTAGAGCAGTCAGTCTTGGAGGGAGCCTCACCTCCTTGGAGCCATTCCTGACTGGGGGAGCAAAACTGGGGAGCAAAACTGTTGGGCATACCCTGGGGCTAGGGGACAAATTCCCTTGGGATTCCCTTGGGATTCCCTTGAGAGTGTGATACAAGTTGCAACCCTGCACGTGAATTAAATAAGGCTTGGGCTGTGCCTCGGTTTGCATTCATGGTGATGTCCAGACTATCAAGGTCCAAAATGTAGGATGGTCTTGTGACCCTCCTCTGGTGAAGCCGCTTCTTCCTTGAGGGGGCAGAGAAAGGAGAAAACTAAATATTTCCATACACCATTATTTCTTCTTCAAAGACTTCAAGAGCAAACTTATTAGAATTTGGTTCCAGTCCCATTTTAGAAGACCGCCAGTGAGAAGGAAGTGGTGCATCTGAGTTCTTTAAGGCTGCAATCCTACACTTTCCTGGGAGTAAGATCCACTGAACACAATGTTTGAGTAGACATAGTTTGGATCGTGTGGTTAGGATTGTGCTCCAAGTGCAGATCTGACCTCACTCCTACAGTTTGATGGGCACCTGCAGGGGATGCAATCCTCTCACACTTATCTGAGAATAAGGTTGCAATCCTCAAGACACTTTCCTAGGAGTAAGACCAATTGAACACAATGGGACTAACTTTTGAGTAGACATGGTTAGGATTGTGCTGTGAGTCCCATTGAATGGTGCAAGATCTATTACGGCGCCTTCACACAATCACCATTTTGATGCTGCTGTCATCAAATAGTACATGCATCACACTATATTGCTTATTATTAGTATAATTCATTGCATATAATGTATTAACTACAAAAAGTTAAATGCTGTCTGCTCACAAGGAAAAAGAGGATAGAGAAAATATTTGTCCAGGACACAAAGCTAAAAAAGAGGACATGTCCTGGGGAAAAAGAGGACATATGGTAAACCTGTACATGTGTCAACGGATCCTAAGAGAGGATTTCCTCTCCTCTTTAATGCATTCTTTTGGATAAACTCTGTTCTTATTTGAAAGGACTGAAGGGAGCCTGAATTCAAGACTAGTGTCTACAATTTCTGAACGCATCATTCCCAACACACACACACACACACACACACACACACACACACACACACACACACACACACACACAGACATCCAGGACATGTGGGAAGCACATCGCAGGGCCTTCTAGTGGCAATAACAAATACTAGGATCAATTCTTCCTTTCCGTCAGAGTTATATAAACCCTGTATGTATGTATGTATGTATGTATGTATGGATGGATGGATGGATGGATGGATAGATAGATAGATAGATAGATATAGCTATAAATATAGATATATAGATATGTACAGGTATCCCCCACTCTCTGACAGTAAAACACCTTTCAATTATACCCAGAACTCATTCATTCAACACATGCTTCACTCTTTCAACCTCTCTAAAGGCTAAAATTGTCTTCCCTGATGTTGATCTGCATGTGATACTGGAGTCAAACTATTTTTGGCATTTCTTTATGACTTCCTTCAGTAAATAACATTCTTCAGTAATTAATCATTCAAATCCCTAAAATATTCATTGGCCAACCGTGTTCATTTTACTGGAATTTGTTCTATATTTTGCTATGTACTCATAAATATGTGTTAGGCTTTTGCCAGTGATATTTATCTATTGATAGTGATATAGTGATCTAGATCTAGCATCTATTAGATCTAGATCTAATATCTAGTGATATTATTTAAGCTTTTAATGCAAATGATATACCGGTATATTTGTCCATTTTACATTTGCAAGCTGAAAAAGACTTTTCAACAGTTTTCACTTTTGGACGGTCCTGACTAATTTGAATTAAAACATGGGAAGCATAAAAGGGAGGGAGACAGGTGGAGATGATCAGGATATATATTTGGCTCAGGGTGCAATCCTAAGCATGTCTACTCAGAAGTAAATCCCATTCTGTTCTAGGGGACTTTCTCTCAGGAAAGTGTTTATAGGATTGCAGCCTAACCCCCAAATCCAGAGTAACTACAGGAGCACATAACAGACTTTACATGCACCTGTAGTTACTGCACCACCTAGTGAAAACCTATGGGAAATTCATATTGGAATCCAGAGTATCTATCTATCTATCTATCTATCTATCTATCTATCTATCTATCTATCTATCTATCTATCTATCTCTCTCTCTCTCTCTCTCTCTCTCTCTCTCTCTCTCTCTCTCTCTCTCTCTCTCTCTCTCTATCTATCTATCTACAGTATTTATATACCGCTTTTCAACTGAAAAGTTCACAAAGCGGTTTACAAGAAAATGAAAAAATTAATAGCTAATTAATAGCTAATGGTTGCCTGTCCCAAAAGGGCTCACAATCTAGAATGCAATAAGAACACCAACAGAAGCCACTAGAACAGACATTGCTGGGGTGTGTAGGGCCAGTTACTCTCCCCCTGCTAAATAAAAGAGGAGCATCCACTTGAAAGAGTGCCTCTTGCCCAGTTAGCAGGGGTATGGGAAGTTGTTCTTACACTGGAGCAAGGACTCCCTGTAGTTACTCTGGATTTCGCCCTTAGACTCATACTAAAGATAAGTGTCAGCATCTGACAAGGGTGTTAAGCCTGTGAGGATCTGATTATGTGTTTTCCTTTTCCTTCAAGGCTGGGATGTGAACAGCATGGCCTACGCACAGCCAGGTAGGATCACCGTCCAGTACCCCTTCTCGTTTGGCACCAAAAGTTATAGCCAAAAATCTGCCTATGTGGGATGATGTACATCACCCCTCCTATAGCCTGGGTTGTTGCCTAAACCACTTTATGAGAAGAGGTCCATCACAGGGGTAGCACATTGGGGCTAAGATGTGGCTAGCCCCGGATGGGGACGCTCAGAGCAGCATTTAGCTCTGGAGAGCATGAGATGATGCTCGTTCCATTTTTAATTCTTGAAAGGTCAGCACTGAACAAGACTTTGGTTGCAATTTCAGCCAGACGATATCCTTATGGTTTGCATGTATGTGTTTCTTGCAGGGGATCCCGAACTCTTGGACAATTCAGAAGATTTGCTAGGTAAGGACTGAATACCAGTTCTCTTCCCATCTTCCCCCTTCCCAAATTGGGAGAAGGAGAGGAAGGTTTTTTGCTGAAGCTAAACAGATATTAATTTCCTAATCAGTTCTAATTATAGTGGTATGCTTGGCAGACGATTACTTTGCATGGTTTTATGAAAATGTGTTCTCGAGTGCTACCGTCTATCAGGGACGTAATTATAAATTATAGGAACAACAATTACTGAGAAACAGTGAAGCACCCTAATACTGCTCTGGAAAGCTGGTGTGCAGCCATGACTTCAGGGTTGTGCAAAGCTGCACCGAGCTGGGCATGGTGTTCTTAGAGGAACCTAAATTCTGTCCCGTTAATGGAGCTGGAAGAGTTTGGAAAGTTTAGTCCCAATCCTTTTTGCAAGGCACCAACCACATTAGCACGCTGCGTTTCATCTTAATTCAAGTGAATTTTGCCAAAATTATGGCATTTCCCAAGCAAAGAGCCCCCAAATATAGTGAACAGATTCTGAAGGCAACACATGTACCTCCATCAAATGCACTGCCCGATTTTCATAACATATCCTACATGAGTGAACACACATATAGGAGAGATCTAAGCATGTTTAGTTGAATGTTGGTATGGCTCTGAAAAATATGTCAAATGCACATGTCAAAGACATTCAAGACCATTCATGTATATCAAGGAACAATGCTTGCTACCAGGATCCTGCCTTCTTGTGTTGCTCTACTCTGGATATGTCAGGAGAATCAGAATAATATTTCCCAGAAATGATCTGTAGAGGACCATCAGAATTGGAAGATCTCCCTATTCCACTAACCCTACAATCCAGAGTAACGACGGGAGCACGTAAGAAACATTACGTGCACCCATAGTTATGGTACCACCTAGTGAAAACCTATGGGAAATTCATATTGCAATCCAGAGTAAACTGTTCTTACATCACAGCAAGGGCTCCCTGTGGTTACTCTGGATTGTGCCCTAAGTCCAGCATCTTGCTTGCTGCAGTAGACAGGCCACATATTCTTCAGGACGCTCACAAACATGGCACAAAGGTGATTTCCCCCTCTCTGGCCCTATAGATTGTCTTTTAAGGATATTAAGATAGAACTCAGTATAGGAAGGTTGTTTTCATTAATTACCATCAGTAATAACTGCTGAATTTGTCCAGACTAGTGTTTATGGTACCAACCGTGGCTCACTTCGCACTGACCATGATCAGTTTTTCCTAAACCAGGAAAAAATTCCTGATGGTGAGGGCAGTTCGGCAGTGGAACAGATTGCCTAGGGAGGCGGTGGACTCTCCCTCACTGGGGTTCTTCAAGCAGAGGCTCCACCAGCACCTGTCGGGGATGCTCTAGGAGGATTTCCTGCTACAGGCACGGTGACCTACAGACTAGATGACCTACTGGGTCCCTTCCAACCATACAATTCTATTTTTCTAGTGGGCAAAATATGGGTCTGAGTCTACCCACGAAGAAAATCTTTCTAAATCTAAATCTTTCTAAATCTTTCTAAATCTAAATCTAAATCTTTCTTCAGACAAATAAGACACAGTTTTCAGACAGACACACTCGGTTACTGGCACTGATGCATGAACCAAGTTTAATTTCAGTCCCCCAACCCCTTTTCTAAGTCAGGTAGGCTGGGATCTTTGCATTATGTGAGATGTTCTCCATTCATTCTTTGGATCTCATTCACAATCTAGAACCACAATCTATCAAGCATGGCACGTTCAGAGAGACAGGTGCATGCACCACCCTTGACTCACCTGTCTGCTTGTGAAACTCCCATTCACTTCAAAGAGGCTTATGGATGAGCTTTTTCCCAGTGAAGGTCAGGCTGCGGAGGCACGAGGAACGGGACCGCTAGCTGCAGTTGCACTCTCTAATGAAAACACTTCAGCATCATTAAAGCCAGCACTATAGAGACCGCAGATTAAATGAGTTCATACTGAAGTACAGCACAGCATGTAGGGAACAAGATGCCGGAAATTAATTAGTGCAAAAGATTGTAAGGGAACTCAGGGCCAAATTGCACATCACACAGGTAATATTACTACATATAACTTAAAATGGTTGGAGGAGCACAAGATCTTGAGCAGTGAATTCGGAACAACGCTTGAACCGACAAATTCTATAAATTGTTCAGCAAAGTAATACCTGTACTAAGCTACAGTTTTGTGGAAAACTCCCAATACTATACAGAGCAGCAGTTCATATTTTATAAAATCATGGAATCATAGAGTTGGAAGGGACCTAATAGGGCGTCTAGTCCAACCCACTACCCGTAGGAGGAAATCCTCCTACAGCATCTCCAAGAGGTGCTTATCAAGCCTTGGCTTGAAGATCCCCAGTGAGGGAGAGTCCACCACCTCCCTGGGCAATCTCTTCCACTGACAAACTTCCTTTTTGGTTTTTTGACCATAACTTTTGATAGGAAGGAGATATCTCCAAACTGGTTTTTGCATTGGATTCTGCTCTTCAGTACGAATCCAACGACACATGGCATGATGGGGTACTATCACAAAGTTTCAAAATGTAGGACAATGAAGCCAAAATGTAGGACACCCAGACTGGTGGCTAAAAATCCGGACAAATCAAGGTTTTTCTGGTCATATTGTCACCCTGTGTAAGCCTCTCTGGAAAATTGAAGAAAAGCAGATAAATTCATGATGATGATCATGATCATGATGATGAGTTCTGAATTAGTTGTGATCTGGAGCTAATGAAGTCGATCTTCATTTTGAAGGTCTGTCATGTTTGCAGATTTACTACTACTGTCGTAGTCCAGTAGTATAGTAAGAAAGCTACTAAAACCCAAGACCCATCATGGGCAGAACAAATCAGACCACAATCTTGATCTCATTCCAGACTTGAAAACCTTTTGCTGTTGTCCTTTTTGGCAGTTTTATGGAATCAGGATCATCCAATGATCCCTTAGAGCACAACAACACAGCATGCTAAGTAATGTTGGTAACTTCATCTACATCTCCTATGACATTTTGTAGCATAGCCACATAGTATAGTATACTGTACCTCCTTCCTTCAATACCATATCCAGAGAGGTGGTATGGTAAGTACTTCAGATGCCATCGCTGCACGGAATGGCTCTGATGCCAAGTACTTACCCATGCACATGCTTCTGGCTATACTCTCTGGCTATCCTCTACTGATTCTGGAGAAGGGTTTATGCAGGTGTTCCATGCACCGATGTAGTTTCCTGGATCATAAAGGCTAACAAGGAGATGCTCCAGTTTAGGGACCTTTGCACTGAATTCTGTATGCAACTCCCATTCTGCAACATTTTCCCAAAGACGCTCGTTTTCCCTGGCAGGAGGATCTGCAAAAGTTGTCAGCAGAAACTGCACTGAGAGTGGCTGGTCTGAACCGTTCCCTCATTACTACGACGCCTGTGGATTTGATGAGAGTGAAAACATCACAATTAACCAGGTAGGTAGAGAAATGATGTAGAGAAATCATTTTTCCCAAACAGGATTTGGTGACCACATTTGAAAGTTGCATCCCAAATCTGGGTTTTAGCATTTTGATTGGGGTTTTTTTTGAAGTTCTAGAAGCCAGCTTTATTGCATCAGATATATTTATAAGATTTTGGGTAGATTCAGCCTACCCATTCATGGCCCATTTTAAACTTATTGTCATGTTGGCATTATTTTTTTTAATTGTTACCAGTCTTTATTATTCTAATTGTATTTTAATTGTATTTTAATGATGTTTTAATTTGTATTTATTAGCAATTTTAATGATGTTTTATTCTTCAATGTTAGCCGCCTTGGGCTCCTCCTTATGGGGGAGGAAAGGAGGGGTATAAATTGAGTAAAATAAATAAGTAAAAAATAAATTATGTCCAAACCCTAAAGGGAAACCCATAAGACACAAAGGGGAGAGTGTCGTCCAGCAAGGTAATTGCAGGACCTTGGACAGTTCCAACTAAGCAAGTTCTTTTCCCATAAAGTAGGAAATAGAATCAGGGATCTTACATCAGAGGTAACAAAGTTTTTATCATATAGAGCAGGGGTCTCCAAACCCCATTCCAGGGGCCAGATGTGGCCCTTGGCAAGCCTATATCTGGCCCATGACCTATATTCGGTTTCTGGACACCTGCAAGCTTGTGGCCCGCTTGACCAAACTCAACCAGTTCTGTTCTCTGGTTAGGTTTGAAAGGTGGTGTGAGGACAAAACGCACACACGCACACGCACATGCACACACACACGCACACGCACACACGCACACACACCACTTTCTGGGTTTTCTTTCCAAAACCCAGAAGTAATTTTTTACATTCTTTGAAGGCCTTAAAAAGTACTTGGGAGTTTGGGGTGTGGGGTCTATTTGAGTATATCCTTATTTTTGTGATGTGTTATGGCGCTTGGATCAATCCTTGAAATTTGAGCCTACTCATTATCCAATACAGTGGTGCCTCACGTAACAAACGCCTCATGTAAAATATGTTCCACGTAACAAACAAAAATTTCTCTAGGATTCTGCTTTACGTAACAAACTGTGCTCCACATAACAAACACACTCGCTGGCAGTTGGTTGTATATTCATTTATCTAAGTATCATCTCTATTGTATATTATTTAAATTGTTAAATGGGTCTTATTCCCAGGAAAGTGTCTTTAGGAATGCAGTCTACGTAGACGTCATAAGATCATGCTCTTTGATCTTGCATGATCAAACATGCTCTTTGAATGCATGTTTTGAATTCAATTCCTGTCATCATTTTTACATCCAGTTAATATTTTTATATTAATTTTTGGGGGTTTTTGGAACCAATCGTCTGAGTTTCCATTATTTCTTATGGGAAAATCCGTTCACCTAACACACGTGCCTCTGGAACGGATGAAATTTGTTACGTGAAGCGCCACTGTATATTCATTTATCTATGTATCATCTCTATTGTATATTATTTAAATTTTATATAGCCCTCAACAGCCCTCCACACTGTGGCATGTATTTGATGTGGCCCTCTGGCTGAAAAGTTTAGGGACTCCTGATATAAAGGGTCAAAGTTAGCATTCAGGGTATCTGCTAAGGGCCAGAAGTGAACCATTAAACAAAAAGGGATGTAGGCTGCAATCCTATCCCACTTTCCTGGGAGCAAAACCAATTGGACATAATGAGACTTACTTCTGAGTAGATATGCATGGGATTGTGCCCATAGGCTGCAATCCTTAAGACACTTCCTTGGGAGTAAGACCCATTGAACACAATGAGGCTTATTTAGACATGCATAGGATTGTGCTCATAGTTAAGCAAATGATGACCAGAAATAAGTAATTTGTTCTCACCTGGAGACTCATCTGCAAATGACAGAAGAGAACATGTGCATATTTTATACGCACATATTTTATATGTTCATATTTTCATATTTTCAAGATATGAAAGGTATCAATTATTACACTGGCCAGGTTTTATTGGAGTAGATGGAGAACATATACCGGCCCAGTGTCTACTTTTTCTCAACACAGGTCACTCTGCCCTTGAGTGACTGGATGACCTGGACATTGATATTTGATTAAGTTTATATATAATTAGTCCATGTATAGTATGCCATATGCTAAATAAAAATAAATCATACTGTAGAGCACAAATAAAATGGGGGGAAATAAATTGCTTTTGGTGGCTGCCTTCATATATGGCAGACATGTGGGGGTGATAAATTTATGGGGGGAGATGGGGGACAATGGGGGAGACAAATTGCTTGAGGACTGCCTTCGGTCCATCAGCCTTATATTTGACACCCCTATTCTACATGAGAAGCTGGAACAATTGAGGCATGGATCTGCTATTGTTATGTTCTGATTTGGTTTCTCAGGATTACTACTACCGCTCAGTAAAGGCTTTGTACACTGTTGGCTACAGCACATCTCTGGTTTCACTTACTACAGCCATGGTGATCTTGTGCCGATTCAGGTGAGTTGACATGAGCGAGCGAGGTTGTATGTGAGTTTGGGGGAAATGAAGCTCACAGTAATGTGGCCGTTAGCCGTGTGATGCAATGGGTCAGATATCCCTTCAGCTCAGATATCCAACACTCATCAAGGGCTAGTCATACAATACATACCAACAGATCACCAAACTTCTCTGCATTAATTGTCCTGATCAAAGAAATTAACAATCGGTTCTATCCCCATCTGGCAGCCACTTTTAAATGGCTATTTTTAAATTTTATATGTCCTATCTCTGGTTAACAACCGGTTCTATAGAGTAGGTGTGAACCTGCTGGAGTCCACCACTGGTCCTGATCATCTTAAGCATGTGCATATTGATAGGATCTACACAGGTTTCAGAATGAAGGTGTGATGAGGAGTCCTGGGATAAGTACCTTTGACTGCACCACTACAGCTTAAGTATAAAAGGGGCACCAGGATTGCTCACATTCCCTTTAAAAATAAGGGGCAAAGTCAGATGAGCCAAGGGTTACATTTGCCCTCTGAACTCTCTGCCGGTGCAAGCCAAATATTCATCAAGCAGAACTGTTGGGTCAACAGAAGAAAGTAACATGAAAAGGAGCCTTTCTTTCTTTCTTTCTTTCTTTCTTTCTTTCTTTCTTTCTTTCTTTCTTTCTTTCTTTCTTTCTTTCTTTCTTTCTTTCCATTTTGATCTTTTTTCCTTTCCTCCTGTTCCCAGGAAACTCCACTGCACACGGAACTTTATCCACATGAATCTCTTTGTCTCCTTCATTCTGCGAGCCATATCCGTCTTCATTAAAGATGGCATTCTCTACGCCGAACAGGACAGCATCCATTGTTCTAGTGGAACAGTAAGGATAAAAAAACACCTGATCCCAAACCTATTGCTTTCTAGAAAGATGAATTGGAATGTCGTCCATTTATGGCACGATGACTAGGATGGGTGTACTTTGACGCTAGGGGGAAGGAGTGTACAAAGTTGACCTTTCAGTGGCAGAGTCTGCTGCTGTCTCTGTTCCCCTTCCCAGGCCTGACCCTGCCCTGCCCAGCTCTCTGAATGGTTCTGCTTGGACCTGTGTCAGTGATTTTGCTGGTACAAATCTAAGTGGAGCAGCAAAGGTAGATTGAGGCCAGAAAGGGGATAGGCTATCAGTGGGGCCACCAACACCAAAACAATCCTTTTACTGGTTTTGACACCCTCTTCCCCATCCATCTCTTCCTGTTATGGCTGGTTGTGCCAAATGACATGTTGCCTACTGTGATAGCTATAAAGCCTACCATGGGTTGTGGTGCCTAAGGAATGGACCTTCAGCCACTTTGATATGAGATGTGTCCAAGTGGCCTCCGATTGGAGGCCATGGCAGAATGACGCCACGATGCCAAGCATTATGCGCAGAGTGCATGTACTCTGCACAAGTGCTTTGCATACACACCCTATGCAGCCAACCTAGCCAGCAGTTAAGAGCACATGCATGACCTGGCGAAAGCTGTGCATGTGCCCTTTGCAAACTTCCTAGTTTGGAAGGAAGTTTGGACCTAGTTTGGACCTGCGCTGTTCACTGCTGTATTCCCCTGTGAAGAGTGCATGTGCAGCCTGAAGTGAGGCTGTGCACACATCCTGGCCGGGGAAGCTAGCTGGAAAAGGTGCATGCATATCCGGACCGAAGCTGTGCACACACCCTTTGCAGCCAGCTGGGGAAGGTTGACTATGAAGGGTGCCTGCTTTCCATGACCATTGTGGGGGATGTGGAGAGGGAGAGGATGGGCAAGCTGTGCGGTACTGCACCCATGGCACAATACATCTCATTCCATATAGACGATATGCCACTGGCCCATGTGCTCAAGATCCACCTGATCCTTCAAGGCTTCAGACAAGCCCAACAACTTCTTATTCCTGTTTTACATTTTGAGATATTGAGTGGCAGGTTCGGCAAACTGGGCGAGGATTTCTTGAGGTCACCTGGTATGGGGTGTTCTTTAAGAGGTTCTTTTCAATTTTCCTCCATTACTTTCCTTTCTTCTCTAAAAGCCTCCCTGGCTTCCTCCGCACGCGCTTGCGCCTTTACCCAGCTGGATTCCTTTCCTGCATTCAGGAAGATTTAGAGGACTTCAGTCTGCCAATTAGCAGCCATTGTTGTTTCGCTCCCAGCCGGCACTAGAAATTCTTAAGCTTTCCTCCTGGCTGCAGAAATGGCTTATTGTGCTCCAGGCTCTTGACAGGTTGTTTCCTTCCAAAGAAACATTCTAAAGATGAAGTCTGAGTTGTCATTATTCTAAAAAAATATTAAGATTGCTGCTTTGAAGTTGTGGCGTAGCTAGAAGGGGGAAGAGCAGTCAGTCTTGGGGAAACATGCCGTCTGGCTGCGTTTTGCAATGCTGTATGAAACAGTGCTGAAGAAAAGGGGTCCTTTGCATGGACACCCCGAGTCTGACTTCCCTGGCCCCCCTCTAGCTATGCCACCACCCTCTTCAACTTCAGCCAAATAGGCTGACATCTGTTTGTCTTGCAGGTTGAATGCAAAGCAGTGATGGTTTTTTTCCACTACTGTGTGATGTCCAACTATTTCTGGCTCTTCATTGAAGGCTTGTATCTTTTCACCTTGCTGGTGGAAACCTTCTTTCCAGAGAGGACGTACTTCTACTGGTACACCATTATTGGCTGGGGTAGGTTCCCTCATGCCCTCTTCCAACGCAAGGCTTATCCATAAAGGTATCAGGACCACATACACCTGTGTAGAGGGAGAGTGTCATCTAGTGGTTAGATTCTGTACTACTTCGACCTAGCCTCAGATCCTTGTAATGTACTAGGGAGAGCCTCTATCCCCGGCTTCAGAACCATTATTGGCATTTTATAAAGGGTGACCAGATGCCCAAACCCCAAAAGGAGGACAAGGTCTTGGATTCATCTCAGCCTGGCCCTTCTGGCAGACAATATTGGGCGCAATCCAGAGTAACTATGGGGAGTCCTTGCTCCAGTGTAAGAACAATTTGCTCTGGATTGCAATATGAATTTCCCATAGGTTTTCACTAGGTGGTGCAGTAACTACAGGTGCATGTAATGTCTCTTACATGCTCCCGTAGTTACTTTGGATTGTATAGAATGGCACATTTTCCTACTCATGAGTAAAGCTGCTATATTGGGCACTTTCACTTTCCCCTATGGCTCAATGCATTTTTTTTTGTTTTTTGGCCATAACCATGATAGGAAGGAGATATTTAGATACTGATTATTGCTTTGGATTCTGCTCTCCAATACGAATCGAATCCTTCCATGTTTCCCAAGCCACCTTGGGCATTTGTTTGACAGAGGAAAGTTGAATGAATGAATGAATGAATGAATGAATGAATGAATGAATGAATGAATGAATGAATAAATAAATAAATAAATAAATAAATTTTGAGCTGCAGAGTCAACATTCCGTTTTCTATATGATGGTCAAAGGTTTAGGCACTTGGTTCCAGTTTGTATCTATTAACCCAGATTTGTATCTGGTTCTGCACGAGCTTCTATGAATAGGGATCACTCTTATCTTCTATACCATAGAAGCAAGAGTTTAAAATTTAACATTGAGATGTCCAGTGGAATAACTGGAGGAGGTGCAAAGCACTAATGGCACAATCCTAACCATGTTCAATGGGTCTAAAGTGCCTTTAGGATTGCAGCCTAAGTTTTGCAAGGACTGCACCACTGCTTGCAAGTGGCTCCTTCCCCTCCTCTTTGGAGCCAGTTGTCTGCTTACATTTTGCCCTAACCTATTCTGCCCCCACCTGCAATAACTCCAAAAGGTTTTGGGTAAAGCCGCTTGCTTGCTGTGGTCAAGGTCCTTCCAAAACTTTGCATCCCTTCTTGCTCTGCCGCTGGCCCTGAATATGAGCATTGCCGCCAAATGAAGTCTGTACTCACCCCTAAGAAACACCATTGTACAGAACTTGTCAGCCTAAATCCAGCCCCACCTTCTTTATCTTTCTGCTTTTCAGGCACGCCAACCATTTGTGTCACCGTCTGGGCAGTCCTGAGACTTCATTTTGATGATGTTGGGTCAGTATGGAGTGCCTTGAGCACCTTTAGTTGGATAGAAAGGCAGGATATTAGACAGACAGACAGAGATAAATAGGTGGATGGGTAGATGGGAGGGAGGGAAGGAGGGTCTTTTTGAGGGCTTACTCACCAGTACTCACTTGGCCTCTGAGTAGATATGCCTATGATTAAAATTGGCGCCCGCCAAAGTTGGTGCCTGTGCAATCTCCATTGAATTTGACCTGCTGCTCCATCTCCAAAGCAAGGCCAAATGGCCGGGCAAAGATATAGACTGCACATGTCCAGGCTTCTGATATCCATCCAGAGGCCTGGATATGCGCAGTGCACCTCAGCCGACCATTCAAGCCTGTTCAGGCTGCATCTTGGAGCAGGCCCAAATGGGCCCACTGAGGCACAGATGTGCCAGAGGAGTGTCAAACTCCCCTGGCACATCATCCTGCAGTAGCGTGTCACCCGGTGTGGCCTGCACCAGCCACACCACCCTTGTGATGTCACTTTATTTCTAGAAAAAAACAAACGCATAATAATAATAATAATAATAATAATAATAATAATAATAATAATAATAATAATAATGATGATGATGATGATGATGATGATGATGGCAGGCATCCTCAGAGCCCAATACTATGCATCTATTCAGAAGTAAGTTTCATTATATTCAATGAAGCTTACTCCTGTGTAATGGAGGGACAAGGGAAATTAGCTTGACAGACCAAGCCTGTGCATGCCTACTCAGAAGTAACCCATTATAGTCAAATAAAGCTTATTGCCAGGAAAGTATGGATGAGATTGCAGCCTCACTTTCTTGGGAGTAAGTCTCATTAAATACAAAGGAACTTCAGCATAGACATGTAGACTGCTCTGACAGTGTCAAACCTGTCAGGATGTGACAGTGACGGCACTTCCAGTGATGATGTCACATTCACACCCTGACAAGTTTGACAAGGATCATGTCCCAGTTTTTCCTGCTGCAGGCAGGGGGTTGGACTAGATGACCTACTAGGTCCCTTCCAACTCTATGATTCTAAAAAAATTATGGCAATCCTAATCCTGTCTAAATGCTGGGTCTGATCCTGTCCCTTTCTGGGCCTGGTCTGACTGACTAGTTCAATCAGATGAAGATTTAAGCAATTGACTGATGAAAATCAATTGCCTAAAAATTAACTTTTTATTTTTGGTATAGATTTCTTTATTTTAAAACTATAACCGTATTATTCCTTTTCCATGTTTAAAATCCCAGTCTAATTGTCATAAACACCTGAATTGAAATCGTCCTCGTGTGATGACACTGTGCAAAAAAGGAAATAGGTCTCAGAATGGTTGTTCATTGAGTTTTCTATTGCTTAGGAATAGCAGTGAGGCATGTGTGTTGAAATACAGTGTTAATCAACTGTAGCAACAGCAGCAATAAATATCAGTGTTATGATAGAAGAGAATTAATTAAATTGTAATTAATGTAGTACTGTGTTTGTGTTCTGTGCAGTTCGTGGTGCTCGATAAATATTAAACAGTCCTGATATTAGTCATCATTTGGGAAGCAGGATCTGATTCTCTTCTTTCATCTCTTATATCCCCCCCCCCCCCGGTCTTCTTCCATATGTGTATCAGCTGTTGGGACATGAATGACAACACAGCCTTGTGGTGGGTGATCAAAGGCCCTGTGGTTGCATCAATAATGGTGAGTCACAGAAGAGCGCAGTGCCCCAGGCGCGATTCAATGTTGAGCATCAGTGAGCAAGTGGCTGCCAAATTCTCTTGCCTTGGACCTGATCCAGCAAGTGAAACTGTCACTGGCATGTAAATGGGATCAGAGCACCTGGAATATATTCAGGAGGACCCCAATTTCGATACTGGGAGCCAGTGATGGGATTCAAAGAAATTAACAACCGGTTCTATGCCCATCTGGCAGCCACTTTTAAATGGCTATTTTTAAATTTTATATGTCCTATCTCTCATTAACAACCGGTTCTGAAGAGTAGGTGCGAACCTGCTGGAGCCCACCACCTCTGGTAGCATCTCCAAGTATGTTGGGGAAAAGCCCGGCTGAACCAGATTTAGGATATAGAACCTGAGATGACTTGCCCAGTTACAGTTTCTTTCTTGCCCAGTTATACTGGGGCACAAATGACGGGGGCACATAAAAAGAATGTGAATGCACAGTGGTACCTCACTTAACAAGTGCCTCCCTTAACAAGTGATCCAAATAACAAACAAAAATTTCTGTAGGATTCTGCCTCACATAACAAGTGTTGCTTCACTTAACAAGCACATTTGTTGGCAGTTGGGGGGGACACACTGGCTGGTAGCCCTTTTAAAAAGCATCAGGGCTGCGTAGCACGCCTGCCCATAGTGAAAGCAACACTTCCGGGCTGTTCCTCCTGTGGCTGGGAGTCCACTGGGCAGAGGGAGAGAAGAGCAGTGGAAAAGGGGAAGCAGCTCAGGGCTAGCCAGAAGGGAGCAGGGGAGAGAGGCTCAGGAGGAAGAGAAGGAAAAAGTGGGGAGACATTTGAAAAGTGTCTTGGACTGCAGAAGAAAGTGTCTTGATTGCAGCCCCCTAACCATGTTTACCCAGAAGTAAGCCCCATTGTGTTAAATGGGGCTTACTCCCAGGAAAGTGTCTTGGATTGCAGCCTCCTAACCATGTCTACCCAGAAGTAGGCCCCATTGTGTTAAATGGGGCTTACTCCCAGGAAAGTGTCTTTAGGATTGCAGCCTAAGGAGACTTCGTAGGATCATGCACATTGAATGCATGATTTGAATTCAGTTCCAGTGTTTTATCATTTTCATGTGCAGTTAATCTTTTATATGAATATTTTTTTGGGTTCTGGAACCAATTGTCTGAGTTTCCATTATTTCTTACGGGAAAATCCACTTCATGTAAAGAGCGTTTCACATAACAAGCATGCTTCTGGAACGAATTAAACTTGTTATGTGAGGCACCACTGTACAGGGATGCCAATCATAGAATCTTAGAGCCGGAAGGGACCCAATAGGTCATCTAGTCAAACCCCACACCTGTAGCAGGAATCACCAAGCTGCATTTGACCAGGACATAATGTTCTAGGATGCAAATATCCTAATATCGTCACTGGATCAGTGCCGTTCCAGTGGCCTTTCTGGGTTCCATGTAACAGCATAGACTAGTCATTAAACGATTGAGATTAGTGGCATAGTTAGAGAAGTTAAAGCTACAATCCTAAAGCCACTTTCCTGGGAGTAAGAACTATTGAACACAATGGGATTTACGTTTGAGTAGACATGGTTAGGATTGTGCTTTAAGTTCTGAAGGGAATTTTGTAGTTTTGTCATATAAATTATAATGTTCTTTGTAAATTGTTTCTCATATATGTACTTCTGACACGAAAAGTGCAATACTAACCATGTCTACTCAGAAGTTTTAAATGGGATCTACTCTCAGGAAAATGTCTTTAGGATTGCAACCGAATAAAGAAAGATGTGTCACTTTTGTGCCTAGCAATATCCAGACTGAATGGCGCTGTGTTGGTAACATGTACTGTATTTACTCAAATCTAACGCTCACCTTTTTCAGCCAAATTTATTCTCCAAAATCAAGGTAAGCATTAGAGTTGATGGTTAGATTTGAGTAAATACAACATTTTTAAGTATAGGGTGCGCATTATATTCAATGGCGCATTAAATTCAAGTAAATACAGTATATCCCTGTTAGCCATGAGAATTCAGGGAACGTACAGATTTCAAAGATAAAATATTGAACATCAGACAAGAAACCTTCCACCTCTTGCTGGTGGGATTTGGGGAAGGATGAAACTACAATGGGATGCAAAATTAATTGTTGGTGGCATAATTTGGTGGCACAATCTATATATATAAAAGAGAAAAGTCACTCACTGAGTCACTCACTGACTCATTGACTCATCACCGCCCTGCCAAAACCGCTGGGCCTAGAAGCGTGAAATTTAAGGTGGGTGTTCCTTCCATGACGGAGGGGTGCACTAAGAACCGGTTTTCGGAAATTCCAACAGGAAGGGGGTGAAAAGGGGCGCAACGCGTTTTCCTCCCTATACTTTGCATTGAGAATTGCTGACTCATCAACATTTCGCCCCAACTGCTGGGCCTGAAGCATGGAATTCTGGGAGTTCCTTCTGTCACCTGAACTCCCACCAAGAACCATCTGGAGGAATTAACCCTTCAGGGGCTGAAAAGGGGGCAACCTGTTTCTCTCCTATACTTAACATGGGAGACTGAACAACATCCAGCCAATTTGGTAGTCGGTGCTCAGTGCACTGGGGGGGGGGTGTTGTTCAGAGGAAGAGGTTGCACTGGTGAGGATTCTGCACATGGGAAAAGTTGCGCATGGGGGAAGTTGCACATGGGGAAAGTTGCACATGGGGATGATGCGCATGGGGGGATGATGCGCATGGGGAAGTTGCGCATGGGGGATGATGCTCATGGGGATGATGTGCATGGGGGAAGTTGCACATGGGGGAAGTTGTGCATGGGGAAGTTGCGCATGGGTATGATGTGCATGGGGGGAGTTGCGCATGGGTATGATGTGCATGGGGGAGTTGCGCATAGGGGAAGTTGCTCATGTGGGGAAGTTGTGCATGGGGGAAATTGCGCATAGGGGATGATGCGCATGAGGGTGATGCACATGGGGATGATGCGCATGGGGATGATGCACATGGGGGATGATGCGCATGGGGGGATGATGCGCATGGGGGAAGTTGTGCATGGGGAAACATGCGCATGGGGATGATGCGCATGGGGGAAGTTGCGCATGGGGGAAGTTGCGCATGGGGAAGTTGTGCATGGGGGAAATTGCACATGGGGGAAATTGTGCATGGGTATGATGCGCATGGGGGAATTTGCACATGGGGAAAGTTGTGCATGGGTATGATGTGCATGGGGGGAGTTGTGCATGGGTATGATGTGCATGGGGGGAGTTGCACATAGGGGAAGTTGCTCATGTGGGGAAGTTGTGCATGGGGGAAATTGCGCATAGGGGATGATGCGCATGGGGGGTGATGCACATGGGGATGATGCGCATGGGGATGATGCGCATGGGGGATGATGCGCATGGGGGAAGTTGTGCATGGGGAAAGTTGCACATGCGGATGATGCGCATGGGGGAAGTTGCGCATGGGGGAAATTGCACATGGGTATGATGCGCATGGGGGAATTTGCTCATGGGGAAGTTGCGCATGAGGATGATGCGCATGGGGGATGATGCGCATGGGGGGACGATGTGCATGGGGAAGTTGCACATGGGGAAGTTGCGCATGGGGATGATGCGCATGGGGGTATGATGTGCATGGGGGAGTTGCGCATGGGTATGATGTGCATGGGGGAGTTGTGCATAGGGGGGATGATGTGCATGGGGAAGTTGCACATGGGGGATGATGCTCATGGGGGATGATGCGCATGGGGGATGATGCGCATGAGGGATGATGCGCATGGGGGAGGTTGCGCATGGGGGAAGTTGCGCATGGGGGAAAGTTGCGCATGGGGAAGTTGCGCACATGGGGGTTGAAGCACATGGGTGACTGATGCAGATGGGTGATGTTGCATATGAGGAATTCAGGCACATGGGGGATGATGCACATGGGGGACTGATGCGCATGGGGGAAGTTGTGCATGGGGGAATTTGCACATGGGGAAGTTGCACATGGTAAAGTTGCTCATGGGGGTTGATGCACATGGGGGACTGTTGCAGATGGGTGATGTTGCATATGAGGAGTTCGGGCACATGGGGGATGATGCACATGGGGGACTGATGCGCATGGGGGACTGATGCACATGGGGGGATGATGCACATGGGGGATGATGTGCATGCAGGAAAGTTGCGCATGGGGGAAGTTGTGCATGGGGTGCTGATGCGCCCTGGGGGGATGGCATATGGGGAAATGTTACTCCCGCAACACGGGTACACTTTTCGCTGGTATTATATAAATATCACTTTGTATAATTAACTAAGCAAGCCTGTGCATGTCTATGCAGAAGTTCCCATTGAGTTCAGTGGATTTTACTCCCAGGTAAAAATGTACAGGATTATATGGAGCTCATAATTCACTAATTATCTAGAAATACTATTTTACTTTATTTTAATTTACTAGGGGTGGACTATTTAATTAATCGGAGAAATACATAAGATTTAAAAAATCTGTCTATAGACGAAAAGTATCTTTTAAGAGATTTATTTTTTATAAAAAAAATTAATACAGATGCAAAGCATCATTTTAAAAAAGCCTTCCCTTTTGTCTCCTTTTTCCTGAGATGATATATCATGGGAAGCAAGACTCATTCTTCATTTTTAAACCAGTTCACCCAGTGGCGGGTTCAGGGGGTTCTCACAGGTTCTGTTGAACCCTTTGCTAATGAGCGCCTGGTTCTAAGAACCGGTTACTAATGGAACATAGAACCTGTTGTTAATTTATTTTAATCCCACCACTGAATTCACCTATGTGGGAAAATTCAATGGTCTATATGACGTCAGCTAATTGATTGAGGCTGCAATCCTAAGCACACTTTCCTGGGAGTAAGACCCACTGAACACAATGAGGCATTGGGGACAATCCAGAGTAACTATGGGAGCTCTTACGTTGACATAAAATATTTACTATGGGCACAATCCTAACCATGTCTACTCGAAAGAAAGCTCTATTGTGATTAATAGGTCTTACTCCCATTATATGTCTTTAGGATTGCAGCCTATGTATTTAGTGTCTTTAGGATTGCAGCCTATGTATTGCAATATGAATTTCCCTTAGGTTTCCACAAGGTGGCGCCAAAGCTACGTCGATGTAAATGTTTCTTACGTCGACGTAAGAGCTCCCATAGTTACTCTGGATTGTAGGGTTACTTGGACATGGATAGGAGTGTGCCCTTAATAGCCCAATCCAGCTAGCCTGGCCTATATCCAGAGTGGTGTTGGGGCTGGTGGTTCAATCCTGGAGCAGGGATAATTCATTCCGTCTTACCTAAAGTAAGGTCTTGGCTATGTGCCACTTAAAGGTGATGGAGATCCACGTGGCCCGGAGCTGCTCCAGGTTGGCTGGGACTGGGGTTAGCATCCAGCCACCTTGGTCCCCCTTTGGGGAGAAATCCAGAATACAAATCAGATATCTAGCCAGCTAGCTGGATGGATGGATGTCTTAGGGTTGGTATTCTGCCCTAAAGCCTGTGTGACCATTTTTGGATTGAAAGCCTTGCCTTTCAGTCCAGAATAGACTTGATGAATCTGGTTTACTATCTGTTGAAATCTCCTGACCACATTTGCTTCCTTTTCCCTCTTCCCAGATCAACTTTTTGCTATTCATCGGGATAATCATTATATTGGTGCAGAAGCTTCAGTCACCTGATATCGGGGGCAACGAATCCAGCATCTACTTGTAAGTACAACTTCAACGTACTCAAAGAACAGCAACTGGTTTTTGAGCTCTGACGTACACATAGGAAAATGTAAACAGGAGGCTGGAGAGTGTGGGCTTCAGATTTTCCTTTATTTTAAAAAAATAACACATAAAGTCCACTGAATGCGGCTTTTATTGCAAACCATAACTGTGACTTACATCTCTGATCAAGTATATTTCCAATTGCGGTTCTAAACGAGGATTTTTCTTTGGCCGTTTCAAATTCCTCACTGAGTTATGAAAGTTGGGAGGAAAAAAGTTTTAGCAGGGAGCACAAGTAGCAGGACATGTGGAGTGTGGACAGGCCAAAGTAAGCACATTGAGGATCAATGGATACATTTTCTCTAGGCTGGCCAACAATATGTTGCAGTGCAGACATCTGGAGAACATTACCGTGATCTCACACTTAGGGCACAATCCTATCTATGTCTACTTAGACGTAAGCCCCATTGTATCCAATGGATCTTACTCCCAGGAAAGTGTATTTAGGATTGCAGCCACTCCTCTTGAAAGGGTCAAGGAGGAGCATGGTGCTCTATAAAGAGCACGTCCTACTTTATAGGTTGTAAGCAGTGGTGGGTTTCAAATAAATTAACAACAGGTTCTATGTCCTAATAACCTAAATTAACAACAGGTTCTAGGTCCCATTAGTAACCGGTTCTCAGAACCAGACACTCATTAGCAAAGGGTTCTTACAGAACCTGTGAAAACCCCCTGAAGCTACCACTGGCTTGTAATCCATTCACCTAGGAAAGAGGTTCAATATGGGTCACATCATCTGGTGGGGCAGCTATGAATCAGAGTTGCTGTGTGGGTTGATTCAATCAATCAATCAATCAATCAATCAATCAATCAATCAATCAATCAATCAATCAATCAATAGTATTTGATTCCTCAAATTTGATTTGTATCAACATTATTTGATTCCTCAAGTAGCCTTCCTCCAAACAACTGTTCCAGTTTATATTCCAGTTAATGTTCTGGTTAATGTTCCAGTTAATGTTATTAATTCCAATTAACCATAAACTGGTTAATGTTCCAGTTTATACCAGCCACAGAAAAGTCACTCTTTGGGTATATTCTGATCTAGAGTCCATCAACAGAACTCTGTGCCTTGTTGTTTCCATCAGGTGACCAGGAAGATAATAAAAAGATTCAGTGTTGATGCTGTAAAATGTTGCTAGAAGCTAAGTATAGAAATTAGATCATATAGCACATTACATGTGAGTAAATACAATAGTTGTGTCTTCCAAGCCCAGATCCCGCACTACAAGATCAGCCACCTCTCCACCTTGGTCAGAAATAGTGGTGTAACCATAGGGGAGATAGCGTGGGAATCGACCCTACCGTAGGGTAGGCAGCGCGACACACTGTGAAAGTGGCTCCTCTCGTTGTCAGAGACATTCCAGGCAGGGACAGCAACATGCAGTTGTCCACAATGGCTCCGATGGTGAGGGGGAGGAACTGCTAACATGGTGTGTTTTGGTGCCTGTAACACCTGCCATGCCACACATACACATGCATACACATGCATTGAGACATAGGACAAAATTGTCATAAGAAAAATGGGGGAATGAAAATTCAAGAAATGGGATTTGTCCAGTGTGAATATAATTTGGAAGATAAAACAAATGGGGCATCACCAGCCAATGGAACACAAAAGTGTTCTTGCACATGCTTTTTGGTTGTCACATTCAGGGGCTGCCTTAGTGGGCCAAGGCCACATTGTCTGCAGAGAAACTGAGCATTTTTTCCACCATCACTGTCTACCTTCATTGGCTTCCTTGTGTATTTGTGTGTGTGTGTATGTGTGTGTGTGTGTGTGTGTGTGTGTGTGTCTATGCACATGGGGAGGGGATGTTGATTGCCTTCCATGTTTCAAGGTGAATTTGTAATTCCCCAGGTTGGATTCAGACTTGGGTCCAGTCCTGAAAGTCCTGAAACTCATACTGAGGAGAGTATGAGTACACAGTACCAATTCCACTCTCACATGTGCTACTCCTGCTTGTGGCTGTGATCGTATCCTTTGTTAGTGCCCCCCTTCAGGATCCTTTGCCAATACTCCCCTACCCAGTATAAGTTCCTGCATTGTTGGTGATACATATATGGCTTTCAACCATTGGTATAGCTAAGTCATTTGGCATCCAGGGCCCGCAAGTTTTTTTGATACCCCATATGTCAAAATTATTTAATTAAGTATTATCCGTATTACTTAATAAAATTTATTAGACATTAATTAATATTTTCATATTTTAAAAATCACTAATTAAGCCTCTTTTTCATTTTTGGGGGAGGGGGTCAGGCTGCTTTCTGGAGCACTTGTTGAGTTCCACTTTCACTGCATTGGAACCATTATGGTGGCTTTGCATTCTTCTGTGCCTGACCTGAACATGAGCCAAGGCACATTTTTTTTCTCATGAGTAAACGTAGCTGTGTAGCTCAATTCGCTTTCCATAGGACTCAATGCAATTATCAGGGACTCCCTTCTGGGTTGATTTGTGGGGGCTACATTCATTGAATCTGGACTATTCCAGCGGCATTGGATTCCTCTCAGTCTATCATTTCCTAAGAGTGGGCCCATGTTCTTACTTATGAGTAGAAGCATGATACAGTTCACTTTCACTTTCCAGAGGGCTCCATGCATTTTTGGTTTTTTTAGTTTTTTGGCCATAACTTTTGACAGGAAGGAGATATTTCAAAGTGGTTTATTTGTATTGGATTCTGTTGGAAAATATACATCCACCAGTATAAGACATGACTGGGTTATTGCAAGGATTTTAGCAATTTTGGTTATTTTGGTCACTCCTAAGTTGTCACTCCCTGAAAATGGTACCTTGGCCCCCCAATGCCCTCCTAGGGATGCCACTGCTTTCGACCCATTCCCTATGGATCTGGGGCAGGACCAAAGTGTTGGCAACACATCTGTGGTGCGAATGCCTGAGAAAGTGTGCATTCTGAGGGCCAGGAATTATAAAGCTTCATAATCTTATACAAAACATCACTTCTGGTTTATAGGACAACAAAACTCTGTTTTGTTTGTTGGTTTTCCCAACTCTCCCTCCCCAGTCCACCTTCCACCCTCCCCACCCATAAACACCCCAGTTCTTCTTCAATCTGACCTGTTCCTCTTGGAACCCCCATACCCCATGCCGGCTTACTTGCTCTCCTATGGGTCACTAATACTATGGATTCTGCACCTGGTTGTGATCAGTATGCTGTGTTTGCCACCCTGTGGTTATTTACAGCAGCCAAATTTTTATTCTACTGGAGCGAGTGTAGTTAGGAGTGGGCTCTAAAGGTGCAGTCTTCCTAACTCCTAACTCAATCCTAACTCATCAGTCTTCCCTTTCCCACAGTGATGTCTGTGCACTGGCCTAACCCTCTCCCAGGAGTGGCACAGAAGTGTCTCATGGCATTTTGGTGACACCCCCCAGCTCAGCACAGGATTTATGTTGGAGCTTAAGATAGCCTACCTGAAGATCGAAATAATGAGGATGAAATAATAATGGACTTGTAGTATCATCCCAATGTTGTATTATCCAAGCATTTCACATCAGACAAATGTCTGACTGCTGCTTTTCAAACTTTTTCAAGTCCTTCTCACTTCTCAAAAGCATGCCCACATTGAGCACATTGCATCTAGTGCAGATCGGAGGAGGGAATGGATGAGCGTGGCCATGTCAAATTATTTGAATCCATTTACATATCAGGAGAAAAAAGTAGATTTTTCACAATTTCCTCATCTGTGCATGTTTTTCACCAGGTCTCCATGTGGTGCTTCTGATCCAAACCCCATTAGATGTAGCATTCACAGTTGGACACCCACCATAGGTGTAGCAGGGTCTGCTCTGAGACACGGTGTGTTGCATCTTGGGTTCCACCAGAGAAGTGTCACCTCAGTGTTGACAGTGTTCACCCAAGGATTGTCCATAACAAGCATATCAGAAGTTCTGTGCTCCCCATAAATTTCCAAGATGGTGTAGTCTACCTGGAGTCCACACAGCACTGGGCATCCTTGTATTTTTCCTATGTGTATACTTAGCAATGACAAAACAAAGAAAGGCAATTTCATTTTCCATTTCATTTGCCATCATTCTTTTTGTGCTTGTTTGCAACCTCCTAAGTGGAGACATCTGGAATTGTCCTGTGTTTGTGTACATGTTGCAAAGGGTAGCAAACCACTTAGTAACATTCAACTGTCGATACAAGGGTTATTCACTGTGCATATTAAGTACTTGCATTCCAGTACATTTGCTATGATCACAATCCTATATAGGGGTCATAGGGGCTGTCATATTCTCTTGAGCCTCATATCTCTGTGCACATCATAGAGATGGAGATATTTTTTTTCCAAGTACATGCGAGAACTTTGATTTGCAACAATGATCTTCAGCCCAGATTTTTCATGTGTTAATAGGAAATCCAATATGCATACAGAGAGAGTCATATGATTGGAGGGATCAACTCCTATGTGCATGAATTGATCTATGCTCAGAGCCGCTTTGAACTGTTGCCATAGGAAAATTCCACAAATTCCAATGATTTATTTATTTAGCGTATGGCAAATACATGGATTTGTGGTAAATCAGTAACATTTGATTTACCATACATCCATGGCAAATACATACCATAAATCCATGGCATAAATCATTAACATTTGATCTACCATAAGTCCATGTATTTGCCACACACTAAATCAGGGGTCCCCAAACCCCGGCCCGGGGGCCAGATGTGGCCGTTGGCGAGCCTCAATGTGGCCCCTGTCAAAACCCCTTTATCCAGCCTTTGGGCAATTACTTCAATACATTCCTATATGTAAATTTGCCAAGGGAGGTGGTGGACTCTCCCTCACCGGAGGTCTTCAAGGAGAGGCTCAACAAGCACCTGTCAGGGATGCTCTAGGAGGATTTCCTGCTACAGGCAAGGGGTTGGACTAGATGACCTACTAGTTCCCTTCCAACTCTAGGATTCTATAATTCTATGTGGCCCTCCTGACAAAATGTTTGGAGACCCCTGCACTAAATCAATCAATCAATCAATCAATCAATCAATCAATCAATCAATCAATCAATCATTGGAATTTTCTATTTGTGGAATTTTCCCCTGGCAACAGTTCAAAGCGGCTCTGAATATAGATTTGATATTCCAATGATATGATCTTAATATAAAATACAAATGATGTTGCATGTATCACATTGCTTATTTTGATATAGATGTTCATGTCTTTAAAATAGGGAAAGTGGAATAGATTGCTAAGGGACGTAGTGGTGGATGCTTTCTAATAATATTTAAGCAGAGGTCTGATGAGGCACCTGCTGGATATGCTCTAGGATGATTTCCTGCTAAAGGGAGGAGGTTGGACTAGATGATCTTATAGGAACTTTCCACATCTATGATTCTGTAAAACGAGGAAAGTATATGTCTGAGGCAAGTATTTAATGAAAAAATATGATGAAATGACGCAAAGAATCCCTTTTGCTGAAAATAATCAAAACTAACCCTTTCCTTCTAGTCTAAAAGTTTTTTATAGTCTCCATTTTTTGCTTTTTTAAAAAATTCATCTTGATTTGGATATATATATATATATACTAAAGGCACCAACCAGAACCCTGTTCTGTTGGAGCAGAGTAAATTTGCATCAACAGAGTTATGGCACCATCTAGCGTTAACTCATGGAAAATCATTTTGCAATCCATAGTAAATTGTTACTCAGTTGGAGCAAGGACTCCCCGCAGTTACTCTGGATTTCAGCCTAAATCAGCTTATTGCTAAAGATTTCCAGACACTTTCATGCTAGGACTGAGAACACTGGAAGTTTCAAGTCCACATCTCATGTTCAGTTCCATGTGTATGTGGATATATAAGAGAAAACCTATGATGTCCCCCATAGAATAGAAGGGCTCTCATATAATTTCATATCTTGCATTTTTAAAATGTGACAAATGTTGGCAACATTGGCAAAAATTCCCTAATGCAATCAATCAGTTGACCACAGTTGATCAATGAGGTGTGGGAATTTAGGTGCACTTAAAGGGAGTTTGGACAATGTCATGTAACACAGAGTGGATCTCATTACCAAATTGGGGATATTTCTGAAAATACCATGTTATCACGTTGATGATAATGCTTTACTCCAAAGAGATCAGGGTAACTTGAATGGAACCATTTCAGCATGGCTAAGCATTTATTTGGACCCACAAGGTGGGTCACAAACAAATTTCAGGAGGGTCTTCATTCAGTCAACCCCACAAGCGCCCTTCTCAGCCAGCCGGGGAACATTTTCCGGGCTGGCACAGAAGGGCACATGCACTGCTCAGCTGAAATCGGGCACATGCCCTTCTGAGCCAGTCAGGGAGTGTTCTCCAGTTGGCATTGAAGGGTGCTGGGGTCAGAGGAAGTGCTAGGTGAGTGGGTGCACTTGTACGCACCAGTGCATCTGCGCCCATGGCACAAGACACCTCATGCTATATACATAGCACCACACTGCTTCCAATAATAATATCACTTCTGGTGCGTCCTGATAGATTCTCTTTCTAAAAAGTGGGTGTCAGTGCTAAAAGTTTGAGAACTTTTATGGTACCTGTTGCTCTCAGACTATTGACAAGGCATCTCTTGCTTTATCTGTTGTTTTTATTTTTGGATGAGATTAGTGAGCAAAAATGATGCCATGCCACATCAAACCAAATTTTCATCTCATGTTCACTGTTTCGATGTCAGTCTCGTGTGATCTTTGCTTCAGAGAGCTAATTTCAACAAATTTCTAATGCCTCTTAACGAAATGGAAAAGCTGGGAAGCATTAAGTTAAAGCAAAATTGTTTTAAGCTGTAGAAAGAGATTCCTGAAAAAACCTCTGTAATTTCAGTGACTTTGATTATATTTGTGACCATTTTTCATTCTTTCCTGTCTTGCTGTGGCCCCTTTGAGTTTAAGGCAGTGGAATAGCTATAAGGGGCAGAGCAGTCAGTCTGGAGGGGGTCTTACCCCTTCAGAGCCATTTCAGGTGGGGGGAGAAAAATGGAGCAGTGAGGTCGCCTTGTTTTGGTGTCCCCACATTCCTCCCCTGCTCTTGCTCCTCCTGGACCATTCTGTCCTGCATCTCTTATTCCCTAGATCTCTCCTTGTGATCACCAGACAGAAAATCCGAATCTCCTTTTCCTGAGGATCTGGGTTCCTCTAGCCTTCCATTCCAAAGAGATCAATCTTGCCCTTCCTTCCTTCCTTCCTTCCTTCCTCCCTCCCTCCCTCCCTTCCTTCCTTCCTTCCTTCCTTACTTTCTCCCTCCCTCCCTCCCTCCCTCCCTCCTTCCCTTCCTTCCTTCCTTCCTTCCTTCCACCCACCCACCTACCCACCCACCTACCCACCTATCTATCTGTCTGTCTGTCTGTCTGTCTGTTGTATTTTTCAACGAAAGAGTTCACCTAGAGGTGTAGCCTAGTGGTGTAATTAAACGGATCTCCCTCAGCGTGGAAGGGGTTGCCGCTCTCGAACTGGCCTGTTCAGTCATAAAAGACGCTGTTTTAGGACCTCTGCTTCTGAGCACAATACCATAGTCTTTCGAGACTGAAGGATGCCAATGATAATTAAATCTAGTGGTGTAATTACTTAGTGGTGTAATTAGATTAGAAATGGATCTGGCCCATGGTCAGAGTTTGGAGATCACTGGTTTAGAATTATTCCTGAAGGTGATCATAATCTCACAAAGTCAATATAGCTGTATCAGCATGGAAATTCCCAAACAGTGTTCAGGCACAAAATCCATTTCATGTGGCTTTGCTCTGCATAGATTCCCTCTAATCTACAGGTCACCCATATCTGACTCTATTCATTCATTCATTCATTCATTCATTCATTCATTCATTCATTCATTCATTCATTCATTCATTCATTCATGTTCCACCATTTCTCACCTGCATCATATGAAAAATACGATGCAAACCTTTGTCCGTATACAGCTATATTTTTCTTTACCAACCACAACCACCTGTCCACACGTTTGAGGAATCCTATCTCCCTGCCACATTAAGAGCTTACAGTGCATGATGTTATCATGTGTCAGTCTAACGCATAATGCACAAGAATGTTGTGGCACATTTTGTGTTTCCGTTCAGCCTTTCTTTGCTCTTGCATTTCCCAGCACTAACTTTTGCTTGCTTGCCAGTTCATGAATGCAATAAGGTAAAAAGTCAGGGACTTTGGTTCACTGCAGATCATACTGATAAATATAAGTCAGCCATGCTGTATTTAGGAAACACTGAATTAAAGGGCCAGAGGTGCAAAGATTAAGCCTGCAGTCTATAAGTGAAATAAGTGAGACTTATTTCTAAGTAAACATGTGTAGGATTGTGTTACACATATAGGATTGTGCTATGCATTGTGCTACTCAATAATTACTGAGCAAATGAAAAAAATTGCTCAACAAAAAATAAGACTGCCACATATAGAGTCTCTCCCTATTAATTGTTGATATTTCCTCTATTTAAGTGCAGTAGCATAGATAGTGGGGGTGTAGCTAAAAGTTTGCAGAGCTAAACACCACCATCTCCCATGGCCACAAAACTCCCAGATTTCAAATGCAGGGGACAGAAACTTTGCACACCAAGAGCACCATCCCACAGGTGCACTACACCATCCCACTGATCACCATCCCACATGCACCAGGGAGGTACTAGAATCCTGGCCAGGCAAAGACAGTAGACAAGCTACACAATGCAAGTGATGCTTGGAAATACTACAAATAGTACAAATTCAACAATTTAATGATGAGCTCTCACAATATTGTTTAATTTGTGCAAGACAGCACCCCAGGTCTAGCTTGGGCTGCAATCCTAAACTCCATTTAGGCTGGCAAAAGCCTCAGCATAAGCCCTGTACTGACCTGGGGGTATTGCAAAAGTGCCATAAACCACTACTGCCCCACTCCTGGGGTGGTTAGATCAGTGCCCAGGCAAATGCTGACCTCCCCACACCATCACAGGAAGATATACCAGATGGGTTATGCCAGCCTAAATAGGTTAGGATTGTGCCCTTAGACTTGCCCTGAGATATATTGATCCAACACCAGTACTATGGTAGCCCAATATATTTCAGGGCACATCAATGCGGACGTTGAGTTCATGAATGCAGGAGGTGGACAGTTGTTCATGTGAACTCAGAAACCTAAGGAAGGTAGAGGGTGTTTATAGGGTCTTTACAGGCCACAAGTTCCAACCAAAAAAAATGGATATCTCCACCTTGGGTGTCCTATTTTAGGTAGAAAAGTGGAATATAAATAAGTAAGTAAGTAAGTAAGTAAGTAAGTAAGTAAATAAATAAATAAATAAATAAACAAAATAACAAACTTGTCCCGTGGTTTATTTTTATGGCCCGCCCCCTGCCCTACCATGGAAGGAAGAGGGACTGACAATTCTTTACTACAGGCCCTAGAAGCAGAACTGCAGAACCGGCAGAGTTTTCAGAAATTTTCAATTGCTATGCTCCAAACTTTTGCAGCACGTCCCTGAACATTGGCGCACTTTCCATGTGCACCAATGCGCCACTGCACAGTGATTGAAAATTGCTGCTCTAGTTGATGTGCCTTCAGATTTAGAAAAGTTTGCCTGTGATCGTAGGAGGGACATCTCTTGAAAGGTAACATTCTTGTCTTGAAAATTAAACTGTTGTCTTGAAAGTTAAAATTCTCCAAGAAACCAGTGAATGCACTATATTCTTTACACCGAATCTATTAGCTTGATTGGATTATTTTAAAGATCATGCAATAAACCCAGGTCCCTGAATTTCATTATTTCCATTGGTTTGTGGGCTTGCCTCCTTATTTTATATCCTTGTGTTTTTTATGTTAGTACCTCCTTTGGGCTGCAATCCTAACCCCACGTTCATTTGGTATAAGTCCCGGCTCAAGTCCCATGCTGGCCTGGGGGTGCCGCAAAGGTGCACCACTCCTGTGGGGTGGAATTAGTGCACTGGCCTGCCCGCACCACCACAGGAATAGGGAGCTGGTAAGTTGTGCTGGCCTAAATTGGTTAGGATTGCGCCCTCGGTCATGCATGTTGAAAACTCAATACAGAGATATATATACTTAGCTAATTCAGGTGTACATCATTCCTCCAACCAGCATCATGGTGGAAAGGAAGGACAAATATGGCATATCCCATCGGTAGGTATGATTTTACCTGTGGTCCAATCTAAGGGGAAACCAAAAGAAACTGAGTTCAATTGATCCCAATATCCTAAATAAAGTGAATGCTACTCCATTTCTATAGGCAGAATTTATTTATATGCAAATAATTTTTGTATTTGCATCTATTTTGCTTAATGTTTCCTACTTTTGTCCATGGATGGCAATAAATTGTTATGGGGCACCAAAGAAAAGCTGTGTTCTTGCAGACAAGAATTACAGAATTTCTTGACAACTGTCGCTGCTTTTGAAATGAGCAACAGTTTAGGCCCATCTTTTTACTACATGCATCTCAAGTTCATTTAATTGGTTAGAGACTGGAGCAGTGATGAAAAGTGGAAACGGATGAAAAGCAGAACGCTATTTTGTTTTTGTTTGTTTACAAATGTTGCTTCTGGCCCTTTTTTAACTAGCACCTTTTCATCTTTAGAGGTTGAAAGAACAGAGCATATGTTGAATGAGTGACTTCCAAGCGTAACTGAAACGTGTTGAAAGAACAGGTCATCAAAAAATGAGCTGTTGGATAGCAAGGTACCTGTACCAGGAATGGCTATTTAGGAAATAGACTTCAGAACTCTAGCTGGGCTTGCAGTTAGAATACTATAATCCTAGAGTCGGAAGGGACCCAGTAGGTCATCTCGTCCAACCCCCTGCCTGTAGCAGGAAATCCTTGTAGAGCATCTCTGACAGGTGCTTGTCGAGCCTCTGCTTGTCTCCCTCTAGTGAGGGAGAGTCCACCACCTCCCTTGGCAATCTGTTCCACTGCCGAACCGCCCTCACCGTCAGGAATTTTTTCCGGATATCCAACCGGAATCTCCTCTCTTGCAGTTTGTACCCATTGGTTCTAGTCCTGCTTTCAGAAGCAGCTATGAACAAATGAGCCCCTTCCTCCCTATGACAGCCCTTCAGGTATCTGAAGAGGGCAATCAGGTCTCCCCTCAGCCTCCTCTTCTTCACGCTGAACATCCCAAGTTCCCCCAACCTTTCCTCATTGGACTTCCCTTCCATCCCACTGATCATTCTTGTCGCTCTCCTCTGGACTTGCTCCAGTTTGGCTGCATCTTTCTTCAAGTGAGGTGCCCAGAACTGAACACAGGACTCAAGGTGAGGTCTGACCAATGCAGAATAAAGAGGAACTAGAACTTCTTGCGACTTGGAAGCTCCAGTCCTCTTAATGCAGCCTAAAATTGCTGCATTAAGAGGACGTTCCCTTCCATATGTCTATATCTCTTCTTTGGCTTCCAGCCAGGATTTCCAAATGGTTCCTGAGCAGAACTTCAGCATATGGTAGTCATTTAGGAAGACTCTTGAAAATGAGGACCACTCTTTGAATCCATATATTCTGGAGCATTCAGAATTGCAGAATACCTCCTGGTGGCCAGACCTTATCGAAGGACTAGTTTGCCAAAGGAGCTGAGCTGAATACTTTGTAGTGAGGATACTGCAGGAGCTGGATGAATTTCATCAAAACATGTGCATACTTTGATCTTGTCTCATGTGCATATTGTTTTTGCATGTGCAAAACTTCTGTGTGCGTGTACAGTATGTATGTGTACGTTCTGCATACTGTGCAGAATTTCTCCCTTTCTTATGAACTTAAAGCATTAATGATGGGCTAAGGTTTTGCCATACCTTAATAAATGTTTGGTGGTGCCACTAAGAAATGGATAAAATGGTTTAAGGGACTGGATCCATCCCATCTGTTGACTATCCCAAAACAGGAGGATGGGTTTGGTGATTGCTTTTTCTCCACTGTACAGACTGGAACCTCCATATATAGATGTACGATCCCTCCAGATTTCAGATACTAAAGAAATTTGTCTCCACGGTGTCCTGGTTGTGGTCTCCCCAAGGGTGCCACAGATTACTGGACCAGGCAGTCCTGTGGCTTGACCACTTTGTCAGGGCAGTTAAGGCTGCAATCCTAAACACACTTTCCTGTGAGTAGCCCCCATAGAATAAAATAGGACTTCTGAGTAGACATGCTTTGGATTGCACTGTATGTTCTTATCGGGTGGCCATTTGGGTCCAGTGTAGGTGATCTGTGTTTTACATCAGGATCCAGTGGAGAAGATAAACAAACAACAAGACAGACAGACACAGATAGATGTTGGCTACCTCAAAGTGTCAATTGCAGGGTGTCAGTATGTTGACTGATAGTTGTGTCCTGTGACTGTTTAGGTGCCGCAAGAATGAGAAGACAGACACAGTGGAGTAAACTGTTTTCTGTATTTACAAGTTTAGAGTAATCTAACACAATCCGGGTCATACACATGAATTAATTCTCCTCAGAGCTAACCAGTATGCTTCTGCTCTGATGAACAGTTGAGCTCCAACTGGAGTAGTTTACCTATTTATTGTACTTATAAGTTTAGAGTAGTCTAACACAATCCGGGTCATACACATGAATTAAGTCCTTCAGTCTAATTCTCCTCAGAGCTAACCAGTCTGATGAACAGCTGAGCTCCAACTGCCAACCAGTTCTCCAACTGTCACCAGCCAACTAGAAGATGTTCAAACCTGAATATTCTATTCAGCTTAGCTTACCTGAACTAACTGTTAGATTCATAATTCTAACATAGGGGAAGGCACCTCGATATATGTTCCCTATCCAGATGGCACCTGGATATAGATATATGCTCCATCTGGTGGGTTGCTGTGAGATACAGGAAGCTGGACTAGACACGTCTTTGGCTTCATTCCATGGAGGCTCTTATGTTCTTAAGCATCAGGGAAAATTCACACCTAAAACAGAATTCTGCATTGACACCAATTGTGGAGGAAACAGTTACAAAGTTATTTTTATATCCTTCAGGGCTTTTTCCACTGTGACGAGTAACCATATTGATTTCTTCCCCTATAGTGTTCTCATAACTTTTAGAAATCTTTGAGAAATATTTTAGTCTTTCAATATGGGTTCCTCGGAAATAGCTGTAAGAGCCATTGTTTTTAATGTGTAGGTGACAGTGATGAATAGGACCAGCAGAGTGGTCCTATTAGGACCAGTAGTGACTAGAACCAGTAGTGTAGTGGTTAAGTGCAGGACCAGTAGTGAGGAGGAGGACCAGCAGTGTAGTGGTAAAGTACAGGAGCTTGCACTTCCTATAGCTATGTGCAATCCTCATGGCCTTCACTGTATCCAATGTAGGCCGGAGGACACCTTGGAGTAAGGTGATATTTTCCCCTTACCATTGAATGCCCCATCTTGTCGATGGGGCTCCTTTGGGGCCGCTTATAACCTGAGTACTTCCGAGAAACCTGTGTACAACCGCTCTTTAATTGATGTGCAACAAACATGCAATTGAATGCAATGAAACAAACCACATTGATTTATCTCTATCCTATCAAAGGTTACAGCCAAAAAAAAAAAAAAACCAGCAGGGGTGAGGCAGTGGTACATCACCATGCCCTCCACCTGCATGGAAGGAGATCCTTGATAGCACTGACACACTGGCCGCCTGCTCCGGGTGATCCAAAACCTAGTAGAATCCTAGAATCCTAGAGTTGAAAGGGACCTAGTAGGTCATCTAGTCCAACCCCCTGCCTGCAGCAGGAAATCCTCTAGATCATCCCCGACAGGTGCTTGTCAAGCCTCTGCTTGAAGATCCCCAGTGAGGGAGCGTCCACCACCTCCCTTGGCAATCTGTTCCACTGCCAAACCGCCCTCACCCTCAGGAATTTTTTCCGGATATCCAACCGGAATCTCCTTTCTTGCAGGAGTGACGTCACTAAGTGGTCTGATCTGATGGAGTTCAGCAGATCCTCCAGAAGGTGTAAAAAATTAAAAGGATAAAAATAGAGGCTTGAGTGGCTGGTAAAGTGAAACACTTTTTGGGTCTTATAAAGCTTGGTAGATCCCAAAAGAGAGTGGTTCAAAATGGTGCTAACCTGGTTACTATCTTAAGATAGTTAAGTTTGGGTGGAATCCAGAGTAACTATGGGGAGTCCTTGCTTTGGTGTAAGAACAATTTACTCTGGGTTTCAATATGAATTTTCCATAGGTTTTCACTAGGTGGTGCAGTAACTACGGGTGCACGTAATGTCTCTTACGTGCTCACGTAGTTACTCTGGATTGTAGGGATAGTAAGTAACCTGGTTACTATCTTAACCCGGCCTCAGTTGTAAGCAAAGCATGTGTTTTTTTGCATGTGCCATTTGCTTGCAGAATTCTGGCTCCCCGCAACATGAGCACAATCCTTCATCATCAGTCATATATCTTAATTCCCAAGCCGAGGTGGTATAGCTAGGGGGTGGGTGCAAAGTGCTCAACTTTCCAGGGAGCCTCACCACAGTGTGCAGGAAACCTTTCCCTTTTGGGGCCATTCCGGGCAGGGCAGCAAAATGGATGTGAATCATCATGAGTCTGACATGAGGACCTCTTGCATGCCGTGGTGAAGCTCCCTGAAAAATTTAGTGCTTTGACCCCCCTTTAGCTATGCCATCACCTTGCAGTTATTCTTTTATTTCCACCTGCTTTATGTTTTTCTTTGTTGCAACTCATCAGAAATCTGTTGAAAATTGACATATCTCTTGGCCTTGTCGTGATAAGCTGAAAAAAAATATATATTCTTTTGCTAATCTTGTTGTATTCAGCACCTGCGTTCAGAAATGCTACTGTAAATCGAACAGGGCTAACCAACACTCTTGCAGGATGTCAGAACTATCCACCATTACCCTGTAAGTGTCTGCGATCCTGTGGCAATCTGTGGTTGTTTGATGCATGCTGGCAATATGTGGTCAGTAGATGTTTGTGGCAACATAGAGCAGCAACTATGTTTTGTGGGCTCTGTGTGGTGCTGGCTTTGTTTTTGTTTCCTGTTATTTGCAGTGGTATAGGTAGAGGGGGTGCAAAGCATTAACAGTGCAATCCTAAATATGCCTTCTCGGATGTAAATCCCATTGTATTCAATAGTAATTATCCTCAGGAAAGTGTTCAGATTGCAGCCTAAGTCTTGCAGGGAGCCTCATAGCTTTTCCTTTTTCTCCTCTCCTTCGGAGCAATTCCAGGTCGGGGAGCAAAACATTAGCCCTTCCCTTCCTCATAGCTGGAACTCCCTGCTGCTCACCTAGTTTCAATGGTGGCTCCTTGTGGTTTTCGAAAACACAAAAACAGTAAGCAACCATCCCAAGACACAAGCAGACTTGACTCGGTTGACTCGAACCAAAGACCGGAGTCAAGGGCTTCTGATTTGAGTAAGTGTCGAGTAAGTGTATCGAGTAAGTGTCCTTCACCAGACTGATAATGCCACTTGAGATTTGTTATTGATATCTGTTTAGCTGTCTATTTATAAAGGAAAACCACATTTACAGGCTACTTATGTTGTTACTACATCTGAACATGGCTTAGGGACCTTTTAGTCCACAATGGACTAAAAATACATATATGATGCCTGTTCCCTCCTTGTTTCCCTGTCCCCCCACTAGCCTTTGGAGCAAGGAGAGTTGGGTTCCCCTCACCTCTGAAGGGTTTTCCTTGTCCCAAAGACGCCACGCACATTGGCTTGTGCCATGCACATCTCCTTATTAATGTCTCTCCAAGAATCCTATAGTCAGAGTTTTAGCAACCAGATACACAACTACAGTTTGCTTTCTATTTTCTCAATAGTAATTCTCTCTGTAGGGATTTATTTATGGCAAATACATGGACTTATGTTAAATCAGATGTTAATTTTTCATTGCCATGTATTTTGAGAGCCAGGAATTCCACATTGATGTCTGGCTGCCAACTGTCGCCAATTCTTCAATGTACTCTGGCTGCCAATGTTTGCTACTATTTACTCCACACCTTCGTACTATGCAGGTGCACCACAAGAGGTGAACTAACATCACACCCTTCTCTGTAGGGAAAAATTGAACCACAGACGAGGCTTTAATCAGTCGAGAGAACCAGTGTTGCCAAAAGTCTTACAAAAGTTCAGCCCACAGACACAGAATTCTCATTAGATTCTGTGGCAATGATACTCTTTCTGATCTCAGTGAAATTTACATAATATTATGGTGTTTGGAGCATCGCTAGTAGGTATACCAAGCACTAAGGTGCATACATCCACTTCCTCTCCCCTTTGGGTCCTTTTGGGCAGTGGCTGTAAATAGAGGCATACGTCGTGCTTTTTAGGAAAGACTGCACACCCGTGGTGAGGCTCCCTGCAAAACCTAATGCTTTGCACCCTCTCTAGCTATGCCACTGCTTTGAAGGATTGCAATCTGAATACCTGTTGTGCTTTTCAGTATGGCAAGTTCTAGTGACAGCATCAGCGTTTCCAGCTTGCGCTCATATCGTGATTTGCTTCTTCTTCATTTGTTGAAGACACGCGCACCATTAATGTGACATATTTTCACATTTCCACTTGCCTTCTGCTCATCCTATCATAGAATCAGAGAGTTGGAAGGGACCTAGTAGGTCATCTAGTCCAACCCCCTGCCTGCAGCAGGAAATCTCCCTAGAGCGTCCCTGACAGGTGCTTGTCGAGCCTCTGCTTGAAGATCCCCAGTGAGGGAGAGTCCACCACCTCCCTTGGCAATCTGTTCCACTGCCGAACCGCCCGAACCGTCAGGAATTTTTTCCGGATAAAATATTTTCCGGATAAAATATTTTCTGGATAAAATTTTTTCTTCTCTGTATTTCTGTCACTGTTATCAGCCACAACCCTCAAAAATTATTTTCATGGATCACAATCAAATTCTCTAGTGATAAATGGCACATTTTGGGAGCATGGTTGTGATGGAGCACACCTCATGAACATTTTAGTACTCGGGTTGGCAACATTTTTGGACATAGGGGCCAATGACAGACAGAGAAAATCCCTTATTACAGATAGGGCAGATGTGGACTTTGTTCAGACATAGCATCATTCCAAGTGTAGACAAATGTATAGGAAAAAAATAAGGCTACAATCCAGAGTAACTATGTGAGCATGTAAGAGACATTACGTGCACCTGTAGTTATGGCATCACCTAGTGACAACCTATGGGAAATTCATATTGCAATCCAGAGTAAATTGTTCTTACACCAGAGCAAGGACTCCCCGTAGTTACTCTGGATTGCGCCCTAAGTCTTTCAGCTGTTGCCACCAGCACTGCTAATTGCAAGCAGGGTGACCAGATGACCAGAAAAACCCAGATTTGTCTGGATTTTTAGCCTCCTGTCCGGGTGTCCTACATTTTGGCATCATTGTCCTACATTTTGGCTTCATTTTAAAACTTTGTAATAGTGCACAGTGCCCCAGCATGCCATATGTCGTTGGATTCGTATTGAAGAGCAGAATACAATGCAAAATCAGTTTTGAGATATCTCCTTCCTATCAAAAGTTATGGTCAAAAAACAGAAAAACAAAAACAAAAAAATACATTTTTTGGCAATTTTTTTTCAATGGGTAGGAATTTTGGCCCGGGATTAGGAATTTTGGCCTTGGGGTTCAGGAATTTTCGGTTTGGCATCTGGTCACCCTGATTGCAAGAGAACTGCCATAATCTATCTATCTATCTATCTATCTATCTATCTATCTATCTATCTATCTATCTATCTATCTATCTATCTATCTATCTATCTATCTATCTATCTACAGTATTTATATACTGCTTTTCAACTGAAAAGTTCACAAAGCGGTTTACAAGAAAATGAAAAAATAATAACTAATTACTAGCTAATGGGATCCTGTCCCAAAAGGGCTCACAATCTAAAATAATAATTCTAAGCTGCAGGAAGTTTCACCAGCTGACGTCACACCATTTGTGGCTGCAGATTGTTCATAGAAATAATAGATAATTATAATAGTATTAATTATGTCAATGCTAAAGGATCATATTTTGGAGATTTGGGACAATTCAACCCATTTTGCCCATGGTCTTAAAATTCTTGAAATTCCCCTCGTGATTTGGAGAGAACTAAGAAAGGAAGGAAGAGCATATTGGTTCAGCCCTATAACGTCTGAGCAACACTATTACATTTTTGCAACATGCCAGTCCATCAGCATCAAGGATATCATGCCAGGATATCATGCCAGTTTCCCTCCATCATTTTCAAGGATATCTTGAAGGTTTTCCTAAAACCAAGGCAAAAAACCACTTTTCATCTCGGAGGCTGTTCTGTAACTTGAGGGAATTTGCTTTAAAAACAGTGGAAACCTCTTAGGGGAATTTGTTTCTTCAGTGCAAGGGTGTAGCTGGAGGGGGTGAAAATAAGGATGCCTATGTCCCGAGAGACTGTGACAATCCTGATTTGGGGGGACTGTGTTCACATACTGGCAAAAGGGACAGAGGGGCCTGTCTCAGTTTTGTGGAAGAGGATTATGGCAACCCTAGAATTTTTGCAGGGAGCCTCATTGAGGCATGCAAGGGAAGCATTTGCAGAAGAAGTAAAAGAGTGGTGAATAGCTGGTTCCAAAGGTAGCTTGCATGCTACAGTGAGGGTCCTGGAAAAAATAGTTCTTTGCACCCCCTCTAGCTATGCCACTGCATCAATGTGCCAGTGAAGTGAAGCTTTAAAAGTTTACAGACAGGTAGGTAAGTCTACTTTGGGTCCAAGCGGGTTTGCTCATGTACAAATCTGTTCACTTCCATGTCGCCTCTGCAAGACAAACTTCCTGGCAGTTGCATCCAAATATTTTTACTCACTTTTTTCAGGCCATCATCTTATCCTCTTCAAATCCACGGATGATTTGAACATATTGTTTTACGGTTTGATCACGTATGTTGTATCATTTTGCTTTCTCAGCACCACCACTCATGAGAATGTTGACCACTGTGCCCAGAAGAACAATTGGATATTCTCACTTATGAGTGAGACTTCCTTGCTTTGGGTACCAAATGCCATTGCATACACTTATTTTCCGACAGTCTAAAGAACCTCACAAGCAAAGGTGCAGGAGCCAACTGAGCAAACCTATGACATCTTGACAATACCATTGCCTATATCTGTGATTTTCAACCTTTTTCATCTCATGGTGATCAAATCAAGGCACACCATCAGTTTTTAAGCATTGACATGCTGCTGGTAGTGGGCTCAAATCCTTTACTTTAAAGGATTTAAAGGAAGTAAAGTAATCCTTTACTTCCCCTGTGGCACACCTGCAGACCATCTGTGGCACACCAGTGCGCCATAGCACAGTGGTTGAAAATCACTGGCTTTGTTATAGGCATCACCCATGGCTCAGTGACTGAACCCATGAATTGCAATCAAAATGTCTCGGTTTCAATCACTGAAATCTCCATCTAAGACCACTGTTGATGGTGATGTTGGGAATGGCTGCCCGCTTGTGAAAACCATATCAGGCTATATGGGAAGGTGATTTGTTTTTGTCGAAGGCAGCTCTCTTTGTGCTATCTGCTCCCCATGAATGGGATCAAACATTGAAGATGCTTCAATGGGATATTTCTACAAATGGAATATCCATATCATTTATTTCCCTTGCCCAATGAGATCAATATTTTCATTTTCTCCGCAAATGCCTGTTTTCTGTGTACCCTGACAGGAGGTTGGCCCGCTCCACCTTGCTGCTTATCCCGCTGTTTGGAATCCATTACACAGTCTTTGCCTTCTATCCGGAGAATGTCAGCAAAAGGGAAAGGCTGGTGTTTGAACTGGGACTGGGTTCTTTCCAGGTGAGTATCCTATTTGTGTATATTGGGCTTCCCCCGCCCAGGACAGATCCTCAATGTACTATTCCGGTTGGATATCCGGAAAAAATTCCTGACGATGAGGGTGGTTCGGCAGTGGAACAGATTGCCTAGGGAGGTGGTGGACTCTCCCTCACTGGGGTCTTCAAGCAGAGGCTCCACCAGCACCTGTCGGGGATGCTGTAGGGGGATTTCCTGCTGCAGGCAGGAGGTTGGACTAGATGACCTACTAGGTCCCTTCCAACTCTACGATTCTATGATTCTATTACTGTGATTCTATGATTCTATAACGCTACGATTCTATGATTCTATTCTATTATACTGTATAATATACAGTATTTTATTTATATTCAACCATTTTTCCATGGGGGACTCAAGGAAATATATTTATTCAGTATTCACTACATGCTCAGAGAAGAGTGTACTCCTTGCAGGTCCTGTGGCAGCTTATTTGGGAATATCTGCTTCATGGAGGCAATAAGAGAGAGACACCTTTTTCTTCTGCTTTTCCTCTGTGTGGGTTGGCTAGTGGGCCACTGTGGATCCTAAACTAGAATTGACCAGGGACAGCACCAGGCTCCCCATCACCTTGTGCAGAAAGTTGGTGCATCACCACCATCATGCATATGTGCAATGTTCATGCATGCACACAATGCCTTGTGAAGCCAAGTGACTTCATAGGTGTGGTGCACCTGCTTGAACATCATGCATGCACAGATGCACCATGCCTGTAAAGCCCCTGCCCGAGTGATGAAAGGCCTGCCCTTTGTCACTGAGGGGAGGTGGCTTCACTTGTGCAGGCACATCAAGCTCATGCAGGCACATCAAAGAGATCTCTGCAGTCTCGGAAGTCTGGAGAGGTCTAAGGCTGGTGCACAGATGTGCTCATCACACCTGCACATCAAAGATCTCTCCACACTAGAGAGAGGCAGTTTGGCCACTTGCTAATGTGGAGAGATTGGTGGTGATGCACTGAAGGGGGGATGACATGCCAGATGGGGCTGTTAAACCCTCCAATGCATCACCGCCCTGCAGTGCTTTACTTGGTGTGGTCTGCACCTTTTACACCACTCTGTTGACATCTCTGTGATCCAAAGTGGTTCCCCAGTCTCTTTCTTTCTTTCTTTCTTTCTTTCTTTCTTTCTTTCTTTCTTTCTTTCTTTCTTTCTTTCTTTCTTTCTTTCCATTTCTTTCTTTCCATTTCTTTCGCTCATTCATTTGTTCATTTATACATATTTTACCAATATTTATTTATTTATTTGTTTATTTGTTTGTTTGTTTATTTGGTTTTTGACAATTTGCTCTTTCTACCTTTTACAATTACGGCTACATGTTAGTGGGGGAGCCTCCCTTGAACTGTCTCTCTAGTACCACCTACTGGTTTTATTCCTTAACTGCAGCAAAGAGATGCGCAGCAGACTGCAAAGGTGAAAGCAAAGACCGTTTGCTCCACTCAACAACAATTTCTAATTTTCAACTGCCTAAAATGCATTTGCAAGCTAAACCACGACTGTGATCTTTCAACAATGTTCTAGTCCTTCACCTATCAAATAAGGGGGGGACGTCTATAGTGGAGTGTTTGCTGCTCGAAGACTTACCATCCCCGACATGCAGAGGTTAGGCTATGGAGCCAGTAGATGCAGCGTCTTTAGTGGAATACCGGTATTGTCCCATCCAGTTTTTTGGTCATCACTTTAATAGAATGGGGATATTTTTATTACATTCTGCTGTAATTTATTCATCAAACGTTATATAAACTTGGCATCCATCAGTCTTGAAAGACTATAGTATCGTGCTCTGTAATGTCTTCAGATTTACTTTATATACTCGAATCAAACGTTTTCAGCCAAATTCAGTCTCCAAAATCAGGGTGCGCCTTAGATTCGATGGTTAATTAGACGTGTGAATACGGTATTTTGATTAAAAGTTTAGGGTGTGCATTAGATTCTATGACGCATTAGATTCAAGTAAATGCTGTATTCCTAACTAATTATAAAGCAGGTGAGTCAAGGCAACCCTCAATGCATCAGCCAATGTGTCCCTCTCTCTCCTCTTTTCTCTAGGGCTTTGTTGTTGCTGTCCTCTACTGCTTCTTGAATGGGGAGGTAAGATTTTTGGTTCCTTCTCCCTTTGGGTTTCAGTCTGACATTCATACCCATCTTCACCTTCCATTTTGCCTCTCAGCTGTTCTTCGTGATATAGGCTAGTCCTAAATTCATGAGTCCTTAGAAACTCATACAATCAACCATACAATCCAGAGTAACTACGGGAGCACGTAAGAGACATTACGTGCACCCGTAGTTACTGCACCTCCTAGTGAAAACCTATGGGAAATTCATATTGCAATCCAGAGTAAATTGTTCTTACACTGGAGCAAGGACTCCCCATAGTTACTCTGATTGTGCCCTAATTCATTCCTAGATTTAATGGGTATAGATGGGGGGGGGGGGAGAGAGAGAGAGAGAAAAAGGTGGTTACTAGACACAGAAAGGTGAAGGGGACGACTAGAGGATGCTAGAGAAACAGAAATAAATAATAAATGAATTACCATTTAATTAAAAAAAATCAGAATGAAATGTATGTTTAAGATAGAATATTTCCTTTGATGTTTGGCTTCCAGCTCATTGCAACTCTGATAGGTGTATTTTTACTGCTCCTTTTGCATGAGATTGACATGAGATGCTCACTCACATGTATCACATCCTTAGAGGCATGAGAGTTTCAGTGTGCATATGAAAATCCCTTCACTGGGCTTGATTGACACGTACATTCCTGTTGATACGTGGACTGCCACGTATCATTAATGTGGAATTAATGCAGAAGCCTCCATGCTCAAGGGTCGTAATATGCGCCATTGGGACTTTCATGGCACCATGCTCAACTTCTGCACATGATCTGGGACTGCAGCATCTTCTTCCTACTGCAGCTTGGGTACCTTCCTGAGCAATATCCACGAGAGTAGGAGGAAGTGGAGTCTGAAACGAAAGTCGTCAGAATCCCCATACATGTGCAGAGTTCCATGGGACTTGAAACATCTAGTGTTGTTGAAATGTTTTTAGATGTTTGACTGTTTATCAGCATGTTCCCAAACAGCTCAGTACATTAAATAATGACCTTTTAAAGTTTCTCCCTCAAGGTGCAATCAGAAATAAAGAGAAAATGGAGGAGCTGGAAAGTCAACCGGTACTTTGCTGTGGATTTCAAACACCGCCATCCCTCGCTGGCAAGCAGTGGAGTGAACGGGGGGACACAGTTATCCATTCTGAGCAAGAGCAGCTCACAGATTCGAATGTCGAGCATAAACGCGGAGAACCTGGCAACATGAGTCCATAAAAACAACCCCTTCCCCGCCCGCAAAAGCTCCCTTGAAACAAAAAAAAAGTCCTAATTTTGGTGGTGTGGGCTGTTGTGTGTGTGTTTTTTAAAAAATCCATCTCCCTTTCAGTCGAACCCTCCACCCCACCCATGCAAAATAAGAAACCACAAAAGAAATCAAAGGTTGTGCTGGAAATGTGAAACATGTCACCTCGGATGTATGGAAGAGAAGGTGTCCAAAGGCATAGCAATGTATATATGCAACCAAGCTCATCCAGGCAAAGACGTCCAACCCACCCATCGTCCCAGCCAGCTGCAAATCGTTCTGTTGTTGGCCTTGCGTTTCTGGTGATCGTCGTGCCCTCGTGAATTTTGGTTGCCAAGCTGATCTCTGTGAGTGGACACCTCATGGGTTCTTCTCTGTTGTTCAAAATGCATCCACTCCCTCCATCTTTGACTATTTTCCACATCCCTTTTCCTAACTTGGAACATCACTGGATACCTAAGTTGACACAATGCTGGTCTCTGCATCAGGATCACTGACGTGGATTCTGCTGCGCATGGGAGCATCTCTTGAGGATGTGGTGTAGGACATCAGAGACGGCACCATTCAGAGTCCAAAGCTTGAAGCTGGAATTACGGGAGGTTTTCTTCCTCCAAGGAATGTATTAGAAAGTATTATATGAAGCTGTGAATTTTCTAAAAGGGCCATCCCAGGTGTGATAGAGTTATATTTTTGAGGTTGATGGGTTGTCTTTGTAAAAAGCAAAATTAATATGGAAGAAAAAGCTATATATATATATTTTCCCCTACATTTAGTATAAATGAATTCCAGGAATCTTGACTTCTTTCTGGACTACAGAGAGAACCCCTTTCATTGAGACGTTTCCACAGAAGATGGGATGTCAGTGGTGGTAGTGATCCAAAAATGGGGATTACACAGAACGTGTTGCCTTCCTCAAGCCAAGGATCACTGCCAAAGGGCTAGGATGCAAATTCTGTGGATTACCCAACTGAAGGAGGGGAATCTATTGTGGTGGATCTCAGAAGATCCAGTGCCATCAGTACCCATGGACGATCACATGCAATGAGAGAGGCTTTGGAACAGGGAAACCCTTTTTTATTATCTAGCCACTTGGATCTAGACCGATGATCATTAATTTTCTTTAACCACAAAATAATCATTAATGCCTTTGATTTGTAGCAGGAGGAAAGAGGACATTCCTGTTCAATATTGGCTTATCATCCAAGCCACAAATGGATACGTGACTACTTCAGCCGAATTAAAATGATGTCAATTTTCAGGAGACTTTGCGCAACGCACGAGGTCTCCAAAGGACTCTTTTTATTATTCCACTGTGGATTGTATAAGCCTGTTTACATGTTTAAAAACCATCTCTAATCTATCAGTGTGTGCACGTGTGTGTACATTAGAAAGGGGGATATTTTGTCTTGTTAAATTCAAGGAATGAATGCTACGGTCAGGATAGTTGGGACGAAAGGGCTGGTTCGATCACCTTAATTTAAATGAATGTGTTTTCAATTATAATATATGGATGTGGGGGCAAGAGGTGGACCTATGGCTCATGTTATTGTGTGGGCAAAAGGTGGACCTATGGGACCTATGGCTCATGTTACTGTGTGGGCAAAAGGTGGACTATGGGACCTATGGCTCATGTTACTGTGTGGGCAAAAGGTGGACCTACGGGACCTTTGGCTCATGTTATTCTGGTGCAGGTGTTCCACATGCATGAGGTTTGATGTTTGGAACAACGGGACATATTGCAAGCACTTTTGCGTGCTTTGCTTGCTGTTTTCAATAAACTCTTTAAGGGCACATTACGGGGACTTTGAAAAGGGGCAGTTCCCATTTTGGAGACTTTGGCTGCAATCCTAAAAACACTTTCCTGGGAGTAAGAACCACTGAAAACAATGGGGCTTACTTTTGAGTAGACATGGTTAGGATTGTGCTCTAAATCTCTGAACAGCAGTTGTCTCCCCATAAGTAAAGAGAAACCTGGAGTACAAATTACCTGCTGACGTATTCTCCCTGATCTTTAACTGCTTTAAGAGGTAGGTTTATATTTATCCAGTGGCATAGCCAGAGGGGTGCAAGACAGTATGTTTTCGAGGGAGCATCACTATGGCATGCAAGGGCCCCCCTCTCCCATTTGGAGCCAGTACAGGCAGTGGGAACAAAACGGAGGCTTATGCTCCCACCTGCTGGAATGGCTCCAAAGGGGTTCCCTGCTGCGGTGAGGTTGCCTGAAAAAATGTACTGCTTTGCACCCCTCTAGCTATGGCACTATGGGAGATACCTTGCAGCAGGACACACAGAAACCAGCCGGTCAAGCACCACCAGCCAGGATCTGGACGCTGTGGTCCTCACTTTCTAGCAATGAAAAACAAAGGTGCAAAAGGCTTTTTCTGCTACAGGATTGTGGCCACTGTGTAAAAAAGTCAGATTTTTGTTAGCTTAAGTGTTAGTATCATCAGATATATAGTCTTTTTATACTGTCTCATTTTCCTTCTTCAGCGAAAAATTATAAAACTGCTAAGTATGTCTACAGCCTTTTGCCTCTGAGGATGCCATTGAGCATATATGGCAAAACATTAGGCCCCTGCAACAACTTTCCAAATGGCCAGAAAACCTGAAAAAGAAGACACAGCATTGGATCACAGCTGGCCAGGAAAATCTCAAATCTTACAGACAGCAAGGTGCCCGTTGGGCGATGAGTGAGCAAGCCATGGATGAGTGGTAAATATTTCCAGTGCTAGTCATAGCAAGACAAGGTCATACTAATAGTTGGATAGCCACTGGTTACTTGTGGCTTCTTCCTGTGACACTTTTAGGACTGAGAAACCGCACATGGGTGGTTGGATTCTATAGAAAGAACCATAGAAATGCCATTCAGTGGTCCAGTTATGGCACCCATCCTATGTTGTTCCTTCTTTCCTGCATGTCAGGGGAGAAGCCATGGGATGTATCTCCCATTCCACTATAGACCAGGTTGTACTAATAGTCGCATAGCCACGGCCCACTTGTGGCTTCTTCCTGTGACACTCTAGGGATGGAGGAACCACACAAGTGTGGTTGGATTCCATGTAAAGAACCATAGAAATGCCATTTCATGATTCAGTTATGGATCGATGGCACCCATTGTATTGTGGCTTCTTCATTCATGGGAGGTCATGGGAAGCATCTCCCATTCCACTGTAGATATTTACAGATTATAGATTATCTATAGATATTTCACAATTTTCAGTGTTTTTTTTTTCTCATCGCACATTCACCTTTGAGGTCTTCAGTATGATATTTGCCTCTTGTGACACTTCCAGCTTTCAGGCGCCTTTTCTGGGTTCTGCTCACTTTTGGCAATCATGAAAAAAAACCAGATTTCTATTAGCATTGGTGGAAGAATATCCCAGATTTCCAAATTGTCCCTCCAGGCAAGGAAGGCTAGAAAACCTTTCCAAGATCTCCCTGGAAAGGGTCTATCAAACTTCCAGAAGTAGTTTTTTTTGTCAAAGAGAAGGCAAGTTGCACCTTTGGTTTGGGTGAAAATGAAGGGGATCTCCTCCAGTATTAAGATGATGGAGATGCAAGGTCTGGGCAAACCATCTTGGAATGAACAAGTCCTTCTTGGAATAGCAGGAGCAAGGACAATTGGAAGTTTAGGAGTTAACACCAAAGATTTCTGCACCCCAAACTAGGAAATCTATATACGTAGATTTCTATATCGTAGTTACAATATTTCTGTACCGCTTTTAACGAAAAAGTTCCCAAAGCGGTTTATGAAAAAGAATGCAAAATTAATAGCTAATTAAAGCAGGCCTCTGTCAGTCTTGAGAGACTATGGTATCGTGCTCGGCGCTGCGTATGCTGCATGCGAAGCACGGAAGCCTGGGTTGGATTGTTATGGAGGATAGGCTGTTCCCCAAGCAGCAAATCCCCCCTCTCCACATCACTGATTTAGTCCAATGGAAAGCCAGAACTGATACGATTGGATCCAGCTGGCATCGCAGAGCTGGGCTAAGGACAGGAGCTCACCGTGTCTTGCTAATTAATGCAATTTTATAAGAGGCTTCTGCTGTGAGTTCAACAGGCTGGTGCTCTTGCCTTCTTGGTGGGACAAAGAAAGACGTGGGTTGAACCAGTGCCTTGATCTCTAGCCAATGCTGCCTGTACAGTTGCCAGAAAGAGCCTAGGCAGGAACAAACACTTCTCGTGTGAGCAGCCCTAACATGGAGCCAAGTTGCTCCTGGCTGTACAATTTTCTCATATTCCATTGGCATCACTAGAACAAACTGCCAAGAACTGCACCAGCATCAATGCCACAAGCAGGCAAGGTTAATCTTAAGCCTGTTGGAAAGCTGCCCAGATTCCAGGAATGTCTTTTTGATTGACACCTGTCAAGTACGTGTCCTGTGCTAATTTCATGGGCGTTGATTTTGAAAGGTTGTTGTCACCCCAATCAACTCTTAGTAAGAACGTGTTTATATCACTTCTAGAAGACCGTCAAGTGTTTTTGGGAACCTGCTGAGTCTCCAAATGATAAACTGAAAAGCAGCACATATATTTGTCATACCATAAGCATGTAGTTCTCTTCTTCGATACACCCAAAATTCATAAAAGGATCCATTGCTTATGAGTGGCGGGGGGGGGGGTGCGTATCTGTGCTTGTAGCCATTGATGTGTACAAAGAAGAGATCTTGGGTGGCTGAGTCCTGCTAACCAACAAGGCCTATAGGGTATAGATATAGATAGACTATCGGGTATAGATATCGAGGTTATAGATGGCCTTGTGAAAATGCAGGTCATAAGAACCCTACAGCGCAGAAATACTGCTACAGGAAGGTATGTATCTCCCTAAGCAGACCCACCTGTCGGACAAATTAGATATACAACTGGAGATCACACTCATGCCCACATATAAGTGAAAACAGAAATGTTGGGAGACCCTCCATGCACTCCCACATCTAATTGATCCTGTATTGGTTGCTCTGGTTTCTAATAAGCATGACCTGTAAGGAATACTTATATTCCTTATATTTGATATATTTTCCTGCTACCTCTCGTGGTGTGAGTGTCATGAGTTGCACACAGGATGTTTCTCCGAATTTGTAATTGATGGCTGATTATGTTAGTAAAGAACAACAGGGAACATTTGGGAACCCATGGTGGAAGAAGCATTGCTTCAAGTGGGTGTTCTCCCTCTCCATCCATGGGGAGGGGGGGTGTTTCTGAGTGGCAGCTTCCTTAAATGATACAGGTGTATCACCGATGGACTGCTCCAGTGCAGAAACCTCTTAATCCTGGCTCTTAACCCCTTAATTAAACCTGATCAAGAGATAAGCTTCTGTTTGCAAACCATACAAGGCCTATTTCTAGGGTTGCCATAATTTCCTTCTCCAAAATTGGGACATATGTCCTTTCTCTGTCAGATTTTGCTAGTATGTGAACACAATCCCCCCAAATCAGGATTGTCCGTTTTGGGGACATATGGCAACCCTACCTATTTTGCCGGTCCAAATGTACTTCAACAAATGATTCTATGGGTATTTGGTGTCAAATTTTCCCTTTAAACGACAAACCACTCACTTTTATATTGTCTCCTAGAAGAGTTAACTCATGCTGGTTAATGTGCTATGCATGCTTACTTGACAGCAAGCTCCAGTGGGACTCACATGCACAAGTTAAGTACCAATGGAGTAGCTAGAGGGAGTGCAGAGCACTACATTTTGGAAGGAGCCTCACCAAAGCATGTGACTCCTTTCCATCCCCTTCAAAGCAAAATGGGCGAATGCCCAGAACATGCTGTAGTGAGGCTCCCTGCAAAACTTAGTGCTTTGCACCTCCTCTAGCTACACTACTGAATTGTACAGTCTAATCCTCTTGGTATTCCTGTGGCTCAGGATTTATGGATTATCAAGTGACATGTGTACCTCAAATTTCCACTGAGCGTGAATGTTGTTACTACTGGGGCCATAGTGCAAAGTTACTTCCTCGTGAGTAGCTTCATGTTGAATGTAAAACAAAAAAAGCTTCTGATGAAATGGTTTGACTGGACACCGCACTATTGGGGTGGAGATTCCCATTTGTAAGCCTTTGTAATCGGAGACATCCAAAGGCAAAACCCCTTTCTGAAGGTGATGTAAATATCTCTTTTGCCTTTAAACAGTGTTATGTTTCTTTTTTCACTGTGAGATATATTTTGGAGTTTGAGAATATATGTTATTAAAAAGAAAAAAGTAATCATAATAAAAAAAATTGTTGTGAGAGGCTGCTCTGGCATTTTTTGTTTGTAGAAGTCAGCCTCATTGAGAGAATCAGAACCAACCTCATGGTCCAATCCTATCTGGGCCGTGTGCTGCTAGAACTCACATTTACCCCCAAATCCAGAGTAACTACAGGAGCATGTAAGAGACTTTATGTGCACCTGCAGTTACTGCACCACCTAGAGAAAACCTATGGGAAATTCATGTTAGAATCCAGAATAAGTTGTTCTTACACCGGAGCAAGGACTCCCTGTAGTTACTCTGGATTTTGCCCTTAGGCAGCACAAGGTCCTTCGCAGCAGCATGAAGGCTGAACCATGAAAGTAGGAACCACTATTGCACACCTCTGGACCAATGCTTCAAATAAGCAGAAGTGCTATGTGTGCCGCAGCGGCTTCTGGAGGTTCCACTGCTCTTGATGAGTTGCGATGATGATGATGATGATGATGACGATGACGATGACGATGATGATGAAGAAGAAGAAGAAGAAGAAGAAGAAGAAGAAGAAGAAGAAGAAGAAGAAGAAGAAAAAGAAGAAGAAAAAGAAAAAGAAGAAACTTCACACATATTGATACAATCTAAAGATAACTTTGTGTTTCCTAATTCCTTGGAATGGAACCAAATTACAATGGCGCCAATTCCAAACATCTGGCAACTGTGATATATAACATGATAGATAGACCAATGATTTTCAACCAGTGTGCTGTGGCACACTGGTGTGCCATGGATAGTCCTCAGGTGTGCCGCAGGAATTTGGGGATTGACATTCATTCATAGGAAAATTGGGGGATTGGAACAGTCTGGTGTGCCTTGTCAGTGGGAAAAAACTGTGCCTTGGTGTGCCTTGAGAATTTCAGTGCCTTGTTAGGTGTGTCATGAGAAGAAAAAGGTTGAAAATAACTGAGTTAGACAGACAGACAGACAGACAGATTCCAGAACAAACAGGCCAAAATTCAATGGGACTTTTGTATTCAAACTGACCGCCACTTGGAGCATAATACACTGCGGTCAAGGAAAAACATGTCTGAATTATCGACATTGCAATACTCGGAGATCGTCAGCTTCAAGAGAAAGAACATGAGAAAATCATGTGGTATAAAGATTTACAAATAGAATTCAAAGAATCTGGGGAAAAAGGCCACTGTGATTCCAATAATAATAATAATAATAATAATAATAATAATAATAATAATAATAATAATAATAATAATAATAATAATAATAATAATTCCACTGGAATCTATGCCAAAAGTATCATCTGCCAGTGGCAAAAAACTGGTGGGACCACAAGCCTGAAAAAGTGGTTGCAAATGAGCAGGTCCAGCTTCTGTGGGACCTCAGGATACAGACGGAGAAGGTCTTGGAACACAAGACTCCAGATGTCACCATCATAGAAAGCAGTCAGGTGTGGCTTGTTGGCATCACCATACCAGGTGACAGCAGAATTGAGGAGAAACAACTGGAAAAGATCTCCTGCTACCAAGACCTAAGAATCGAATGACAGCGGATCTGGTGTAAGCCAGTGCAGGGGGTTCCAGTGGTAATTGGCACACTGGGTGCAGTGCCCAAAGACCTTGGCAGGCACCTGAAAACTATTGGCATTGACAGAATATCACTCTGCCAACTGCAGAAAGCCGCTCTTCTGGGATCAGCACGAATTATACACCGCTACATCACACAGTCCTAGACTCTTGGGAAGGGTCCGACTGGTGAAGTGAATGAAACCAGCATGAAATTGTTCGCTGTGTATTTATGGATAATAATAATAGGTGCTCCTGGAGCAATTCCACCAAGCCTCCCAGAACATTTAAATTTAATGGGCCTCCAGAAGATCACAACTGCCCCGTTACAAAAAGTAGCGCTCCTGGGAACTTCATACATATTGAGATGTTACCTTTGTGATTCCTCATTCCTTGGATAGGAACTGAATCACTACAAAGCCAATTCCAGTCAATCCCCTGGAGACGATATATATAACATAATTAAAATAATATAGGTATTGATATACCACATTTTTTACCATTCTCCTGTCAACCTAGCAATTTTAAAACATGTAAATGCAAGTAGATAAATAGGTACCACTTCAGCGGGAAGACGCTGTGAAAGGGAGTCAATAAATGGAAGGTGTGCTGGTACCAGCGGTCAGATGGCCACATCTCCCCATCTCTTTCTTGCCACTTGGAGTGGTGCAGGGTTGCTGTGGACCACTGTCCAGTGAGAGACAACATTGCCGTCTTTCTGTGCTGTTGGGGATCTCAGATTTCCTGGGCAGAGGAATGTCTGAACCACAGGTTGTTGGAACTGGAAGCCCTGGCACATGGACCACAACGCTGGCCAACTTTACCAGTTGCTGCCAGGATTTTTGAGATTCTTTATGAGACCACTTTCAAGGAAGGCTTTGCAAACCTGTTGTTGTTGATGATGATGACAACTATCACTTTTTGCAGTACCACCTTTTGCAGGCAGACCGTCACAGGAACTCGGTTCTAATTTCTCATGCTCAAACAGAGGGCTGTCTAAATATAAGGCCTGTAAGCCGAATGCGGCCCCTGGAAACTATCCACCTCCCAGTATAATTGAGCTCTCCCAGCTTGATCATGGGGCGCTCTCATCTCCGTATGAGTTTGTACCCCTGATCTAACAGGTGCAGCCCTGGGACATCATCACTGACACCAGAGACAGCAACAGTGCACTAGGTAGTTGTACACCTACAATATGTAGCCAAATTGGGTCCCTTCAGGGAGAATGTTGTATTGCCACCTTGAGTCCCTTAGGGGAGAAACACAGGTTAGGTAGACATAAATAAATAAATCTCTCCCATTGGTATGCCACATGCTCCGTCCATATCCCATATCCTATACTCCAGCTGTACAATATCTCCTATAGTGCCACATGGCCACTGAAGAAGAGGCCCTGGTTGAAAAACACTGCAGTTTAAATGCATATCATTAGTAGTAGTTGATTTGATCATCATCATCATCACCGACATCACCATCATCATAATAGCGGTGGTATTTTAATCCTCATCATCTCATTTGACCAAAGCAGCTCCCTAACGTATTTCACAGTACTACGCAAACTTTGCACCTGCTGTGGGAAAGTCACTGCAGTTTTTGTGACATTTGTTGCCACCAGGTATCTCCAGGTATTACTCATACACCCCAAAATCCAATTCTGAGGATCATAAGATGATACCAGCAGCCTCAGCAACCAGCTCTTGCTCTGACATCAGAAACAGCTCCTTAAACCAAAGAGGTTATCAAGAACCACCTAAAGAAAGCAGAAGTGTCGGTCCCCATCCAAATGTGGCACTTATCATGGGGACTCTGGTTGCTCCCATCCTTCACCTGGATCAAAACCAAACAGGTGCAGTCACAACACTTCATAACCTGGTGAAGCAATAGGGCAAATCCCCTTGTAACTCTGAGACCAGCCAGCTATGGAGAACTTCAGACTGAGGACTGGCCATTCTGACAGGCGCTCCTTTTGGGGCTCGTTCGGTCCAGCAGGGATAACTGTGTGACGTAGTTGACAGGGCTGTTATCCCTGGAGAGGCTCCGGTGCTTCCGCCTGAAGCTAAGGTAGTGCTGGTGGTGCCACTGACGCAGGAGCTTCTTGATCTCGGTCTGAACCTAAGGCAGAGAATCAGGGGTAGCAAAACAGACGGAGGAGTGAACTGAAAGCTGTGCTGAAACATCACCCCTAACCTGATGGACCAGCCTTACTGATGGGTCGCAATGTTTGGTTTCCCATTCACAGACAATCCTGTTTTGGGGGGGTTGTGTTCACATTCTGGCAAATGGGGCAGAGGGTCCTGTCTGAATTTGGTGGAAAAGAATTATGGCAACCCTAAGAACAGTACTAGAAACAAACACAAAGTATTTGGGGGAAAGAATGCGGTGGTGTAGCTTGTGGGGGTGCAGAGCACTAAGTTTTGCATGGAACCTTACCACAGTGTACAAGCAACCCCCACTTATTGGACACGTTTGGGACTGGAATGCAATCCAAAAGTGAAAATGGTTGAAAAATGGAACCTACCACAATCCAGAGTAACTACGGGAGTCCTTGCTCCGGTGTAAGAACAATTTACTCCGGATTGCAATATGAATTTCCCATAGGTTTTCACTACGTGGTGCAGTAACTATGGGTGCATGTAATGTCTCTTACATGCTCCCATAGTAACTCTGGATTGATAGTCTTTTACAGCTTACAAATAAAAACTGGCAATTAAAATGACATAAATTTCACTTGCAAAAGCCTAAATAACACATATTTATTAATATTTATTTAATTATTATTAATATTTATTTAATATTAATATTTATTTAATGAACACATATTTATTAGCCAAAAATATACAACAAATTCCAATAATATGAACACAGGCATGTGTGGGCAACAAATATCTCATATATCTGAATGAAGGAAGTCATAGGTTTGATCACCATGTTACATGCAAATCAACCTTGGGGGAAAACAATTTTAGCCTTTAGATCTGCAGAGAGGTGTTGAAAGAGTGATACATGTGTTGAATGAATGAGTCCTGGGTATGCAGTAATTAAAATCTGTTGAAAGAGCGAAACCATCAGAAAATGAAATGTCAGAAAGTGGGGGGGGGGGGGGTGCATGTACAAGTAGCCTTCCCCTTCAGATCAATTCCAGTAAGTTGGAGAAAAACAGGGGCATTCTCCTAGCTCTGAAAGGGGATTCCACTTGCATGCTATGTATCTATAGTGTATCAATAGCAGTGGTCTGGGAACAGGGGTAAATTACCCCAAATAGGGTAAAAATGAAATTCCTGGGGGTAATGGACGGTCGTGCTGGTGCGCACACTCTTCCCCTTCTGAAAGCTCCAATGGAGAGCACTACGGCTTCCACCACGAAGAAGTGCCAGCGCTCTCCGTTGGAGCTTTTGACAGGGGAAGAGTTTGCTGCGGCTGGCTGGACTTACCCACACCGAGCCGCAGTGGCCTGAAACTGCCCCCCAGTGTCCCCAAACACCCTCCCCAACCAAGGTAAGTAAGCCACTTACTTTACATTTACTCAGTAGTAAACCACTTACTTTATGTTTACTCCTGATTTTAAAAATGTAGGACAAAATATAGGGTGAGTAACCCTACATTTTTAAAAAAGTCCAGATTTTCAATTCAATATCTGGACTTTTGGGTGACCATTTCCTTCCTTTCAAATCAAGGGGGTAACATCGACGTATCTAAATATATTTTGGGGTAAAAGGTAAAAAAGTTCCCTGACCCCTGATCTATAGTATTTATATACTATGGTGAGGCTCTCTGCAAAACAAGGTGTTTCCCCCCCCCCTTTTAACTACACACCATTGCAGTGAGCTATGGATTTCAGAAAGCAATGCCCACAAACATGACTGCAGCCATCAGGATGAGGATTCACTTTTCTTTTTGGTGCAAACTGAGATGCTCCAGATGTCGGATTTTGTGCCTGGTTCTTCACTTCTATGGTGCAATTACAGTAATATAGACTATAGGATGCATATATTAAGGGGAACATTAAACTGAAAGGAAGAAACCAGGATGCCCCCCCTTGACATAAAAGAAGGCAGGCTCTAGCATGACATAGCCAAGGAAGTCCCTTTCAGCTACCAGAATCGGACCCCGAGGATTAAGACAGATGTGATGCCTCCTCTTAGCATGGCCTGGTGACCTGAATTGCAGATGAGCAAGAGATAGGCAGGCTTTGTGGTTTGTCAAAGGAGATCAAAGCACAGCAGTAGTTCATGGTTTATTCTGGGAAGTGGGACATCAAGGCTGTGAATGCCTTTTAAAAAATATTTCATAAATATCTCGTCTTTGCCACTTACCTCTCCGTTCAAGAAGCAGTACAGGAGGGCAACGACAAAACCCTAGGAAAGAAGAATCATATATGCACAGGTGTGTCATAACACACACTATATGCATTTATATTGATGCATATGCATGCACACAAACACAGACCTCTCTGCATGTTAGGTACAGATTGTGGGGTCCATTACATCAAACCAGAAAGAAAAAGGTTAACCCTACTATGCAGTGGCATAACTAAAAGCAGGCCTCTGTCAGTCTTGGAAGACTATGGTATCGTGCTCTGCGCTGCATACGCTGCATGCAAAGCGCGAAAGCCTGGGTTGGATTGTTATGGAGGATAGGCTGTTAGCCAAGCAGCAAATCCCCCCTCTCCGCACCACTGAATTAGTCCAATGGAAAGGCAGAGCCAATACGATTGGATCCAGCTGGCGTCGCAGAGCTGGGCTAAGGACAGGAGCTCACCCTGTCTTGTGGGGCCGACCCGGGTCTCGAACCCTGGCCTACTGATTAACAGGCACAGCGTCTTAGCCACTTGCGCCACCCACAGCCATAACTAGAGGGTTGCAAAAAACTAAGTTTTGCATTTGCCTCCGTTTTGTTCCCCCTGCCTGGAAAGGGGGCACTTGCACACTATTGTGAGATTCCCTGCAAAACTTAGTGCTTTGCACACCTTCTAGCTATGCCACTGGTATCATGACGGTGAAACATTAGAATCATCAGGTTTGACCAGTCTAAGGCTAAGCCTTGGCACAAGTCCTATGCTGACCTGGGGGTGTCACCAAAGTGCCATAAGATGCTTCTGTGCCACTCCTTTGGGAGGGTTAGGCAAGTGCATAGACATGTGCTTGTCTCCCTACATCACTACAGAAACGGGAAGACTGATGACTCGTGCCGGCCTAGGTTAGGATTGCACCTAAGCCTTGCTAAACACAGTAAGACTGACTGCACTGGTGATGTTCTATCTCTCTACCGGCTTTTGTATATAACTTCTAAGTAATATGGAAATGTGTGCCTTGGGCAAAATGTTCTCAGTCAGTCTCAGGTGCAACACGGGGATAATAATGACTGAATTATGTTACCCCCGTTATGATATTTTACTCTGGATATTCAAAGTAGTACTATTATAATACACAGATTCAAGCAAGGTAGGGTCTAGAAATGGTTAAGTGGGAGCTGCATGTTTAGAAGCAGTCTATCTTTGAATATCAGGTGCTGCAGACATACGGTGTTGGGTGACTGCCTTCATTCTCTGTTGCGAGCTTTGCAAAATTACCTGGCTGACTATCCAATAAATAAGAGTAATTGGAAGCAATCCTAACCCACGCTGGCCTGGGGGTGTCACAAAAGTGTGTCACTTCTGCGCCACTCCTGGGGAAGTTAAGCCAGTGCACAGACTTGCACTGGTGTCCCCATGCCACTGCAGGAATGGGGAGCACATAAGTTGTGTTGGCCTAAATTGGTTAGGAATGTGCTCTGGATGAATGAATGGATGGATGGATGGACGGACGGACGGACGGACGGACGGATGGATGATGCTTTCACTGAATCAGGAAGTGGATGGCCCTACTAACTGGTTAGTCTGCATGTTGTGATTGGAAAAATGAGTCCTTCCCACCAACAGCACCTTATCCCATCAATTAAGCCACCATGAGTCCCCCGAGAAAAAGGCAGGATATAAATAAAATATATTATTAATTCATTCTCCAAGCTTTGAGTGCGAGTCTTACCTGAAAAGAGCCTACGCCAAGCTCAATGTACAACCTGGCCACCATTCCTGTACTCTCTGGGAAGAAGGCAAAGACCACATAGTGCGCTCCGAAGAGTGGGATCAGAAGTAATGTGGATTTAGCTAGCCTCCTGCAAGTGGGATATTTAAAGGGAGTACAGTTCAGACAGGGTGGTGGAAGTGAATCTTTTGCTGGGAGCCTCTTGTCTTCTGCCTTCAAGTGCCATTGCTTGGGTAGGTGGACACCAAGTTGCACCATAGCAGGCAAGGAGCGAGGAAAGGGTTTTCATTTTTTAGCACAGATGTGGAGTACCCAAGGTAGTATCAAGTACCATTCCAAGTCCCACCACTCCTGTGCCTACAGATGTTGTAAGCTCTTCCTCTCTGCATTGTCTGGACAAGGGGTTTGATCACTTACATAAAATGCCTCGATTGCCTTCCTCCAGCCTCCGGTGTCTTTAGTTTCTGCACCAAAATGCGGATGACGTTCAGAAAGATTACAAAATTCACCTAGAATACAAGAGGGGGGATGGCAAACAATGTCCAAACTGCTTGAGCAAAGAGGGGGTGCTCCCTGCAAGACTGACTGCACCACCCCCCTATAGCTATGCCACTGACTACCATAATGAGAATCATTATCAAGTGTGTTGACTAACCCTACAATCCAGAGTAACTACAGGAGCATGTAAGAGACATTACATGCACCTGTAGTTACTGCACCACCTAATGAAAACCTATGGGAAATTCATATTGCAATCCAAAGTAAATTGTTCTTACACCGGAGCAAGGACTCCCCGTAGTTACTCTGAATTGTACCCTAAGTATTTGTAGTAGAATTGTGTCCTCACAACAGCCTTGTGAGGTAGGTGAGGCTGAGAGATAGTGATTGGCCCCAGGTTTGTGGCTGAGTGGAGATTTGAGACCTCCTCCTCCTCCTCCTCCCACCTAAAAGTTCTCATGAAATATCAAACTGAGGATCTTGAACAAGAAAGACTGATCACCGTGAAAAATAATTGCAAAAATAATTGCAAAATAAATAAAATTATTTATTATTTTCAAATAACTTGAAAAATAATTTCAAATTATTGAAAAATAATAAAAAGTGAAAAATAATAAATTGAATAAAAGTTTGTCATATGCAAAGAGGCTCCCTTAGGTGTCCTGTTCTGATTTTCTAAGGTAGCTTTGTGGCTTATGCTTTTTAATCTTCCCAAAGCTAGCTGGATAATTTAGGGGAAATGTAAGGCTAAAATAGTGCCTATCCATGATATTCAAAGAGTACAAGAGACCTGTGTTCCCCTATAATCAAAGACAATTGATGGGCATTTGTTTCTTCAAAGCAAACAGCAGATCAAAAGGAAAACTCACTAATATAGTGAATAGGATGGGTCCCTTGATGATCCACAGCCCCACAGAGCTCTCCTCTTCATCGTCCCAGCATCTGAGACAGCCCAAAAGACACAGAATAAATTGGTTGCATTAACCAGGATAAGCAGATTCCTGCACCAATCCATGCTTGGACCAAGTTGTTGTGCTTTCCATCCTGGTATGGAGATAACCGTTTTTCATCTACAACTTTTTCAAAATATTTCTGCCTTCGACGCAGACCTGAAATGAAAATTCTCCAGGGAGACCCATTGAGCACAATCCTAACCATGTCTACTCAAAAGTAAGCCCCATTATGTTCAATGGGTCTTACTCCCAGGAAAATGTCTTTTGGATTGCAATCGTCTTCTTAGAAAAGGAGTGACCCACTGGTGGGCTGAGGCTGGTTCGGGACGGATCTCCCGAACCGGATGTTCAGATTACTCCGCTGCTACCAATCCGGTAGCGGCGGGGGGGGGGGGGGGCGATAACAAGGGGACCAGTTAGGCCACTGGAGCGGTAGTTAAAGTGGGTAGCTGGCCGGGCGCTTTTAAATTTGCTGCTCCAAGCGACAGCCCGGCAAGGCGCCCCACAAGCCCCAGCGCCGGAGTGTCCTTTCCCCAGCAGGTGGGGCTTGTGGGGCACCTCGCCGGGCTGCCGCTTGGAGCAGCAATTTTAAAAGTGCCCAGCTGGCTGCCCGGTGTGGCTGGGACTGCAGCCTGAGAGCCCAATCCTATGCATGACTACTCTGAAGTAAGTCCCATGAAAGTCAATGGGGCTTACTCCCAGGAAAGTGTGGCTAGGACTGCAGCCTGAGAGCCCAATCCTATGCATGACTACTCTGAAGTAAGTCCCATGACAGTCAGTGGGGTTTACTCCCAGGAAAGTGTGGCTAGGACTGCAGCCTGAGAGCCCAATCCTATGCTTGACTACTCTGAAGTAAGTCCTATGAAAGTCAATGGGGCTTACTCCCAGGAAACTGTCTTTTGGATTGCAATCATCTTCTTAGAAAAAGAGTGTCCAAATTCCAGTTCTGGGTCAGATACGGCATGCGGTGAGCTTCCATGCGTCCTGCAACCAGCCCCTTCCACTGGCGAGGTGAGAGGCTGGGAGAAGGAAAAATAGGCAGCAAGATAACATTTGGTGATATCTTCTGGGCTACCATGGATTCTAAACTCCATTTTGCTCCCCACACCTGGAATAGCTCCGAAGAGGAGAGACGCCCTCCAAGACTGACTGCTCCACCCCCTCTAGCTATGCCACTAACCACCGTAATGTGAACAAATATAAAGTGTGTTAACTAAGCAGATCCAGTCCAGACCCCTGACAATAGCATTGCTACGATACACAGCTTTCCGTGCCGTTTTCGTATGCTCCAAACTTCTGTGTACACGCAGCAGTGGACCATGTGAGAGCAGCCTTAGAAGCTGGTGGTTCCAAAATGCCAATGTTCTAAACTGTGAGGCTGATGTGATGTTCACGCTTGCCAAAAGACATATTGTCTTGGGGGGGGGGGGGGGGAAGCGTGTTATCAACTCACCCAGTGTTCTGTCTGTAAATTCTGGTCAGGATCCATGCCACTGTTATGGTCACTGGTGCTCCTGGAGGAGAGACCAAAAGGAAGAATCAGTGGTGTAGATAAGGGTGCGGAGGACGAAGTCTGCACCGGGTTACACCCTTGGGGGTGACACATTAGGAGATGACCTATAAATCACAAAATTGCAACTATCACCATGGGGGTTCAGAATAATATCCCCATCATTTTATATACTGTATGTCAGTGGGCCTCAACCTTTTGCGGACCATGGCTCAGAGGATGTGCATGTGCAGTAGCTGGGATGCGTGCGCCCAGGTCGCCCCGGCTGCAAGGTGAACTGGGCATGTGCAGCACAGCTCTAGGCTAAGTGCCCAGTTGTTGCTGGGCCAGGGTTGAGCATGCCCAGGGTTTTTGCCTCTGGTCTTGGGCTTCCAGTCTGGGACCAGCACTGGGCTGCGGACCAGGGGTTGAGGATCCTGGGTGTATTCTACACCAGAATTCATTGCAAATATCTCCTTCCTATCAATAGTTATGGCCAAAAAATTTTAAAAAAAAAACTCTTTTGACTATCAAAGTCCAGTGCTTAGTTTCTACAAAGAGAGATCTGGGCAGGGTGACCAGATGCCCAAACCTCAAAAGAACAACTTTGTCTTGGATTCCACTCAGCCTGGCCTTTCCGGTGGACAATGGCACATTTGTCTACTAATGAGTATAACCGTGATATTGGGCACTTCCACTTTCCCATAGAGCTCAATGCATATTTTTTTTGTTTTAGTTTTTTTGGCAATAACTTTTGAGAAGAAAGAGATATTTCGAAACCAATTTTTGCATTAGATTCTGCACTTTAATACAAATCCAATGACATATGACAGGATGGGGTACTGGACACCACTGCAAAGTTCCAAAATGAAGGACAATGAAGCCTTTTTGGAGGGCACCTGAACAGGAAGCTAAAAAAGAGGACAAATCCAGAACTTTCTGGTCATATGGTCACCCTGGATCTGGGTCCCTATCAAGTGCAAATCCAAGGCAGAGAATCATATGTGTGCGGCCCCCTTCCAAACTGTTGTACCAGCCAGGAGGAGTAACTTTTGAACTGTATTTCATGCAACTCAAGCCCATAAACATTAAATAACACAGAGGTTTTTAAAAAGATGCATACATACTTGAGTGTGCATGTGTGCATATGCATGTATGTATGGACATGCACACAGAGTCAAAAGCCAGCCTGACCTGGCAGGGAAGCTTCAGATTCCAATAGCCCAAGCCAGTGATGGGCCCAGCCTCCCTGAAGATCCGGTTTGTCGGAAGTTCGGGGGCGGGGCCGGGGTCAGGGGGCGGGGCCAGGGTCAGGGGGCAGGGCAGGGGGGCCGGCCCTAACCAGGCCGCACTGCGCATGCGCCAGACTTGGCGCATGTGCAGTGCGTCTCCTGAAGCGTCCTCGGCGCCAGGACACTTAGTGCGCCTGCGTCCAGCTGGACGCAGGCACACTGAGCGTCCTGGAGCTCGACGCCAAGATGTTTAGTGCGCCTGCATCCAGCTGGAAGCAGGCGCACTAAGCTTCCTGGCGGCGAGCCCCAGGAGACCTGGCGCTGGCGGACACTGGCGAACCAGTCCCTGCGGCTCTTGCAGCCGCGGCTGTGACCGGATCGCCAATGTCAGCCCAGGGAGAAGATCCGGTTCAGGCGAGTAGGCCCGAACTGGCATCTGCCCACCTGTGGCCCAAGCCTAAGCATTTCTATTCACAATACTCCATTGTGTCCAATGGCTCCTACTCCCAGGGAAGAGTGCATAGGGGTGTAGCTGGTCATCACTTTAATAGGAGTAGTGGGAAAGCGCTACTTGTTTTGGGGCTACTAACCCCAGCCAACCAGGATGAACTTCCATGCGTACTGCTTGTCCGACACGAAGGCCAGCATCAGCAGCGTCTGCAGGTACATGCCTTCCACAAACAACCAGAAGAAGTTGGCCAAAATGCTGAACTGGAAGAAAGCCACAGCAGCCTTGCACGCTACCTAGAGGATAATTCACAAAACAGAATCAGTGTCCAGCAAGGAGACCCATTTGACGTGGTCAGATTCAAGGAGACCCATTTGATCTGGGTAGGCAGGAGGTTAGGTGTACCGTTGACATCAGGCAGTGGTCCATGCTGTCGTCGGAAAACAGTACGGCATCTTTGGTGAAGACGGCAGCGGCTCTCAGGATGAATGAGACAAACAAGTGCATGTGGATGTAATTCCGGGTACAGTGAAATTTCCTGTATAAGAATCAAGAAAGGGATGATCAATTTTTAGACTATAGAAGTTGTTTTTAGTTTCCAAAATCATCCTCTTGCTCTTGCAGAAGTGAAATCTTATCTTATTCTCTCGTTACAAAATTATTCTCTTAACATATATGATGGTTACAGAGCAGTAGCGTAGTTAGAGGGGATATAAAGCACTAACCCTACAATCCAGAGTAACTACGGGGGCACACAACAGACATTATGTGTACCTGTAGTGCTCCATAACAATCCAACCCAGGCTTTCGTGCTTCGCATGCAGCATATGCAGCGCCAAGCACGATACCATAGTCTTTCAAGACTGACGGAGGCCTGCTTTTTTAGTTACTGCACCACCCAGTGAAAACCTATGGGAAATTCATATTGCAATCCAGAGCAAATTGTTCTTACACCAGAGCAAGGACTCCCCGTAGTTACTCTGGATTGTGCCCTAAGGCTGCAACCCTAACCTCCAGTTAGCTGGCGTAAGAACACAATCCTATCCATGTCTACTCAAAAGTAAGCCCCATTGTGTTCAATGGGTCTTACTCCCAGGAAACTGTCTTTAGGATTTCAGCCTGAGTTTTGTTTCCCATGCCCAAAATGGCTCCAAAAGGGAGGGTTACTTGAGGCTCCCTGCAAAAATTAGGCTGCAATCCTAAACTGCAGTTAGGCCAGCCTAAGCCCTGGCATAAATCCTATATTGACCCAGCGGTGTCACCAAAGTGCCTTGCCCTACAATCCAGAGTAACTACGGGAGCACGTAAGAGACATTACGTGTACCCGTAGTTACTGCACCAGCTAGTGAAAACCTATGGGAAATTCATATTGCAATCCAGAGCAAATTGTTCTTAAACCGGAGCAAGGACTTCCCGTAGTTACTCTGGATTGCACCCATAAGGTCTCAAATTCCTGGGGGAAGGTTAGGCCAGTGCACAGACATGTGCTTGCCTCCCTACATCAGCATGAGAACGGGAAGACCGATGAGTTAGGCCTGCATAGGTTACGATTGCCCTATAAGTTGAAAAGTGATGAGTAGAAATCTAAGTGGTGGGTTTCAACTCTGGGAAGCGTTGTGAGCGTTTACCGGAAGAACGCAAAGATGAGAAGAGCTGTGATGAGTGAAGCCAGGGATGTTGCATAGCCAGCCGTATAGATGTGCCAGAATGTTGAGTAATAGGATTTCTGTGGGGGAAAGAAAGAAAACATTGGGATCAGAGGCACATGGGGAGAACTTGAACTATATGAGTTCAAGCCTGGTTTCCCTTAGTAACCAATGAGGAGGAGGAGGAGGTGAGAGTGGTGTGCAGAAGATATCAAGCTTAAAAATGAGTTTTCTTTTCATTATTAATGCAAATATATTTGTTTGGTCTCAAATTCCCAGCCTAAAGATGGGCAGATGATTTCAATCATAAAATCATAGACTCCTAGAGTTGGAAGGGACCCAGTAGGTCATCTAGCCCAACCCTCTGCCTGTGCCAGGAAATCCTCCTAGAGCAGTGGTCTGGGAACAGGGGTAAATTACCCCAAATGGGATAAAAATGAAATTCCTGGGGGTAATGGACGGTTGTGCTGATGCGCACACTCTTCCCCTTCTGAAAGCTCCAACGGAGAGCACTGCACTTCCGCCATGGAGAAGCGCTAGCGCTCTCCATTGAAGCTTTTGAACGGGGAAGAGTGCGCGCGCATGTGCACAGTAATGTTTTTTAAAATGGTTGCTGCGTCTGGCTGGACTTAGCCGCACTGAACCGCAGCCGCCTGAAACTCTCCCGCAGTGTCCCCAAACACCCTCCCCAGCCAAGGTAAGTAAGCCACTTATTTGATGTTTACTCAGAAGTAAACAATTTACTTTACTCCTGATTTCAAAACTGTAGGACAAAATGTAAGACGTCCTACATTCTGTCCTATATTTTTAAAATGTAGGGGTGGTTTTGGGTGACCATTTCCTTCCTTTCAAATCAAGGGGGTAACATTGGAGTATCTCAATATATTTTGGGATAAATAAATATATTTTGGGATAAATAAATTGGAGTATCTCAATATATTTTGGGATAAAAAAAGTTCCCCGACCCCTGTCCTAGAGCATCTCCAACAGGTGCCCCAACGTGCATCCTCAGTGGTGTCATCACATTGCCTTATATTACCAGCCAACATAATTTTAAGATATCCCAATTACTGGGCAAATTTTAAATGGCTGGGATAACAAGACAAAAGGGTTACCCTAACCAATTTTCCAGCTCTGGGATAAGGGCAACATAACAAGAACAAGAATCTAGACTGACCTGATCTTCGGGTCCATTTGTTAAACTGTCTTCAAACCCACAAGCAACCGCATATGGTGGGAATGGGTCTGACCAGTAAATGTCCGGTGTGCAATTTCTATGCAGGAACCCTGTGGAAAAGTATTAGCGAGACATACTTCACATAGAAGACCATATATTAATGCCATAATAAATTAATGCCATATATTAATGTAATCTCTGCAATGGATTAACATTGCTGTATATGCAAGCATAAAAACAGGGAGCGGCAACGGGAACGTTTCTTGCCATGTATGTTGGTGATCTCTTCAAAAAATCCAGGGCATGAGAGTGTGACCACCTCTCCGAATGTGGCCTGGGGCCAGCAGTTCAGTCCATCCCAAACTCCTGCGCAGCCTGATGAGAAATTAAATGTCAAACGTGAAAGTTTTTCTTTCCAATGCCATATAAAGCAACCCAGTGTAAAGGATTCTAAGGGTGTGCCATCAGTGGTGTAGCTAGAGGGGGTGCAAAGCAGGGGTTGTCACAAATTTTTTGCAGCCCTTCCTTGTAGGGGAGCAAAACGCAAGTGTCCAATCGCCTCCGTTTTGCTCCCCCTGCCCAGAATGGCTCTGAACAGGAGGGAAAGGAGTCGCTTGCACTCCACGATGAAGCACTCTGTACCCATCTCGCTACACCACTGTGCACCATGTTTCAAAATGCATGCAGTCACATTTGTCGTTTTTGACACATGAAAAACCCCATGTTCATTTGGCACTGAAAATGAATGATAAATGAAATGAATGGAAATGAATTAATGCTTCCAAAAATGAAAATGAGATTGAATGAACACCAGCCAACCCAAATGTCTTTGCACATGAATCCAGAGTGCAGAAACTATTCTATTTAAAATAGTAGGACGAGGGATTTCTATGAGGTTTGGGAAGAATCTACAGGATAGAACCCAGGTTCCTCCCTTACCTTTAAAGTCTGGTAAAAGTGATTCATTTTTTTCCAAGCACCGGGCTTCATCTTTCACAACCTGTTGAAATATTCTGCATTCGGGGTGAATGGAAACAACCTAGAAGAAAACAAAATACAAGTGTTTATGAACTGATTTGAATTCACTCGTTCATTCGTTCCGTTTCATTTACGGAAATGCATTCAAAGTTGAAACGTAAAACAATTCTTTTTTTCCAGCACCAACACAGTTTTGGAGGGATGATGTGGCTCTCCTGCCAAAATGTTTGTTCATACCTGCTCTATAGGGCGAAAAAGAGGATCAGGCTATTAGTTTTCTCTGTAAACCACTTTGACAGCTACCCTTGTTGAATAGTGGTACATAAATACTGTATTTCCTCAAATCTAATGTGCCATCAAATCTAATGCGTACCCCTATTTTAAAAGACTTGGCAACTATAATGTGCAGGAGCAAAATTTAATTTTACTTCATGTATCAATTAGTAGTTTGACAATAATAATACAACAATGGGTTTGTGTTATGGTTTCTACCTAATTGCACTACTCTCTACAACAATGGGTTTATGTTATATATTTTTTACAATATAGTTATTATAATACTAATAAACTGAGTAATGATCTATACTTTAAATCAAAATAATGAATTTACTAAAATCTAATGTGCTATTGAAACTAATGCGCACCCTGATTTTGGAAACTCTGGCTACAGTCCAAAGTAACTACGGGACCTTTTACACCAACGTGGTTATGGTGCCACCTATGGAAAACCTATGGGAAATGCATAGAGCAATCCAGAGTAAGGCCTTTTACGTCTTCCCATCGTTACTCTGGATTGTAGGGTAAATTCAGCTGAAAAAGCTACGAGTTCATAGGAACACAAGAAGAGCCTCCCCTGGATCAAGCCCAAGGCAAATCTAGTCCAGTGTCCTGTATTCACTTTGAGTAAACGTGGTATTTCTAGTAATAGTAATACAACAATAATGTTTATAGCGGTATGCATAATGGACATTTTTTATATGTCCCCAAAAAATATCTAAGTTTGGCAATGTAAAAAAAAGATTTTTCTGAGAAAGGCAGTCCAATTTCCATGTCCAAAGATTGTATTCAGTGCATTGGCTGAAAACTAATTTTTCCTCTGTTTAGTTACCTGAGATACTTTTAAAGAATTATATTAATGTGGAATTCTTTACTATTGGAATGGTTTTGTGCCGCGCTTACGAAAGAGCAAGGCGTAATTAAGATCCATCAGGTTCATTTGTATGTTTTCCGTACAGTATCCTTTGTGTGAAGCGGCACAAAGCCTCTTATGCCAGCGGTTGAATGGATTGCTAAAATTAGAAAGGAGCGCATCAATGAGACACCGAATTGCCGGATCTCCAAAAGAGAAATCAGGTCTGGGGAGTTTGGGTTGCAGGCGGCTGTTTGGCTGCCAAACACCTGGGGAGGAAGGAGAAGGCAGGACAAAAGGAGGGACGGCAGTCCCAGTGGGAAGCCAGAAAAATCAGGACAGTCCTAAAGTGATGGGGAAATTGCCTGCTTACTGTAAACAGGCTCCGATCAGCAAGCGAGCGCCTTTGTTAGGTTCACGTTGCAAACACCATAGTTAGGTTCACGTTGCTTTGTGCTGCGCAGATGAATAATGACAGCAATTTGGTTCAGGATTTAGCAGGTTCAGTATTTGGTTCAGGATTTAGCAGGGACATTTAGGGCAAAATCCAGAGTAACTATGGGGCATCCTTGCTCCGGAGTAAGAACAAGTTACTCTGGATTCCAATATAAATTTCCCATAGGTTTTCAGTAGGTTGTGCGCAGTGGTCGGCTCCAGCAGTTTCACACCTACTCTATAGAACCGGTTGTTAATGTTAAGGATATATAAAGTTTAAAAATAGCCATTTAAAAGTAGCTGCCAGATGGGCATAGAACCAGTTGTTAATTTCTTTGAATCCCATCACTGGTGGTGCAGTAACTATGGGTGCATGTAAAATCTCTTAACATGCTCCCGTAGTTACTCTGGATTGTGCCCTTATTTATCTACTTACTTACTTACTTACTTACTTACTTACTTACTTACTTACTTACTTACTTACAGGCAGATCAAACCAGGGTGACTAGCAGTGATTTTCAACCAGTGCCATGTGGATAATCCTCAAGTGTGCCGCAAGAATTTGGGAAAGGTCATTAATTAATAGGGAAATGGGAAGATTTAAACATCCTGGTGTGCCCTGTAGATGGTAAAAACAACTGACGGTGTGCCTTGACAATTTCAGTGCCTTGTTAGTGTGCCATGAGATGAAAAAGGTTGAAAATCATATAGAATGGAGGACAGAGTGCCTGTCCCTTTAACCATTGCATAGAAGAGGGAATTGAGGCAGGTGCTGCTTTTGAAACCCTTCTATGTTGAGCTAAACCTGTCTCAATTTCCTCTTCTTTGCAATGGTTTGAGGTACAGGATGTTCTCTATTCTATATGGTCACCCTGATCAAACCAGCACAAATTCCCCCAAGTTGATGCAGCAGCACCAACCTAGATTGTGATGCAACCTGTGGGGAAATTTAGTTGGTGGAAAGTCTCCTTGGAATTGGAGAAATTTTGTCCCCCATCCTCAGCTGCCACTATGGTCAGAGATGCTCTCGGAGGATTTCCTGTAACAGGCAAGGGGTTGGACTAGAGAAAGGTTGGACTAGATGACCTATTAGGTCCCTTCCAACTCTGATTCTATGAATTTGGACCTGTACAAGCTCCATTGCTGGTGCAAGTCCACGTTGCCTCATGTCATCCAACACAGCCAGGGGAGGAAGCTTCAACAGGCACATGCCAGTGCAAGCCATGCTCCTCTTAGTTCTGATCTGCCCACTCCCGTTGTTGTTACACCTCCCACCAACTTTCGAATGAGTTCCTTGGCCTGTCCATCCCAATGTTTTTCTATACTGTCTGGCAGGGGCTCTTAGGTGTGGAAGACGGACATTGTTTTATTTTGCAAGCCTATCTGGAGACACCAGGGCTGTACCTGGCACCGTTGGCATACAAAGCAAATGCTCTACCCACACACCCACCACAACTAAATATTCAATATTTATTGCCTTGATCTCACCTAATTATGCTTGGGAAATGAGATTTAAATAACCTGAAATAATAACAAAGCAGAACACTTAATTAGTGCTGCTGCTTAAAATATCCTTGGCTCAAAGATCTAGAACAGCCCATCTAGCAAAGATCAAAGTCCTGATGGTTAAAAATGTCCTACTTTTAAAGCAAGGGTCAATACAAATCCATCCATCCATCCATCCATCCATCGAGTTAGGTGCTACGAGATCTACCTGAAGTTTGCTGTGACCCACCTAGTGGGTCCCAATGCACAGTTAAGAGAAACACTGCTTTAGTGCACTTGCATCACACCACCACTATTGCATAGTGGGCTTCAGTAGGCAAGAATCAGACCAGCTTAGATACAACATCATATATTGACTCAAAATGGAACTGAGGAAGAGCAGGCAAATAATGTAATTTATACTCTGGGCCCACAAGGCCTTAACCAATCATAATACTTGAAAAAGCCGCCCAAATATGAATATTCTAAGTTTCCATCCAGAACCGTTGGAGTTAACTGTTGCAGTCATCTAAAGGTTAGTTTCACTTTGCAGGGCTGAACACAACTATCCTTACAACCCAGAGCAGCTGCGGCAGTAGATTTAAGTCGACACAGTTTATGTCGACACAGTTATGGCACCATCTAGTGGAAACCTATGGGAAATTCATAGAGCAATCCACGGTAAATTTTACATGCTTTGACGCAACAACTGCCATAGGTACTCTGGACTGAGCCCTAAAATTTTCAATAGATAATAATCACATTATTGATGTGAATGTATGCACTCACTGTGGGTGGCGCAAGTGGTTAAGACACTGTGCCTATTAACCAGCAGGCCAGGGTTCGAGACCTGGGTCGGTCCCCACAAGACAGGATGAGCTCCTGTCATTAGCCCAGCTCTGCGATGCCAGCTGGATCCAATTGTATCAGCTCTGTCTTTCCATTGAACTAATTCAGTGGCGTGGAGAGGGGGGATTTGCTGCTTGGGTAACAGCCTATCCTCCATAACAATCCAACCCAGGCTTTTGTGCTTTGCATGCAGCATATGCAGCGCCAAGCACGATACCATAGACTTTCAAGACTGACGGAGGCCTGCTGCTATGCACTGATAAAAATAAAAAATAAAAAGCAAACCTGATGTAATTACACGCTGGTTTTTGTGCAGTGTTTCACTGATGCGCATGTGCTTTCTCACATTTTGATAAAGCTCACAGAAAATTGTTGGTGTAGCTAAACATAGTCAATACATTACATTTTATGTTCCTGCCATGATGTTTTATCAATATACAATTGAGGAATGGTAATGGGAGAGGGAAGAGACAGAACAAAACTGTAGACCAAGGAGGTAAAAAAAGCCTGTGGATGTACAGATCTCTTTATCAATCTTTATGGTATGGAATTTGGAAATAATAATTGTAATAAAAAGGCATGATGGAAATTTCATGGGGATCCAGGAAAAAATATCATCATCAGGTTTTCAGAAGCATTTGAGCATGTTTGATGTAGCCTGCCAAAAGTGCCCACCATGCAAAGTAGCCTAAACATTTATATTTAGCTCACTGTTTTTTGACAGACGAATGTAAAGGCTGGGAGGAGGTGATATGCATGCGGATGAGTGACAAGATGCCTTTTCCCATTTTCTAAGATAATTACAATGAGCACTCTATGCTACAATGCTCTTGTCAAACTGCAGGAAGGTTAGCCGGCTCACACGTGTATGCTCAGAAACAGCATGGAGATTTAAAAAAAAAAACCTAATTATACCTGCAAAGACAAGTTGATCATATGACCGATAATCTCCAGAGTTCTCTTTTTTAGTCTCCTCTCTGTGTCCTAAAAGGCCTTCATCGTCCTCCAATTTGGCTGCATTTTGGAACTTTGCAATGGTGTGCAGGACCCCATCATGACATCCGTTCGTATTGAGGAGCAGAATCCAATGCAAAAATTGGCTTTGAATTATCTCCTTCCTATCAAAAGTTATGGCCAAAAAACTAAAACTAAAAAATGTGCATTGAGCACTATGGGAAAGTGAAAGTGCCCAATATTGCAGCTTTACTCAAGAGTAGGCAAACATGTTGTTGTCCTCCAGAAAGGCCAGGCAGAGAGGAATCCAAGACCCTATACTCCTTTTGAGGTTTGGGCATCTGGTCACCTGGTGCAAAGAGCTTTGGTACCTCAGCATAGTCTACTGAGGACTTCGGGTGAAATCCAGAGTAACTATGGGGAGTCCTTGCTCCAGAGTAAGAGCAAGTTACTCTGGATTGCAATATGAATTTCCCATAGGTTTTCACTAGATGGTGCAGTAACTATGGGTGCACATAATGTCTCTTATGTGCTCCCGTAGTTACTCTGGATTGTGCCCATAGTTTGTGATGTCTTGGAATTTTTGTTAAGCTGAAGGATGCAGAAAATGCCCCTTTTAGATGATGCAGCCTGGTGATGCCTGTATGATTGACAGCGTGCTCCTGACTTGCATTGGATCAGGCAGGCTGGCATGCCCACACTGTACCCAACACGAGTACCAGATAGCTGGTGGCTTACCCAAAAGGAATAGGAATTTTTTTTCCCATACCCTAGTCAGAGCCACTATACAGTCAGTCCCCTATTTTCAAACGAGTTCCATTCTGGAAGTTTGTTTGTAAGTTGATTTGTTCATCCAACGCATTGATGTTCATGTTTGACCCAGTTTGGAAAAAAGAAAAAAAAGAAAAAGTAGAGATGCCCTACAATCCAGAGTAACTACAGGAGCAGGTAAGAGACATTACGTGCACCCGTAGTTACTGCACCACCTAGTGAAAATCTATGGGAAATTCATATTGCAATCCAGAGCAAATTGTTCTTACACTGGAGCAAGGACTGCCCGTAGTTACTCTGGATTGCACCCTAAATTAAATACCTTTACTAAAGTAATTTTTACTATTTACTGTTTTAAAATATTTTTTGAAAAATGTTTGCTGTTAAAATACTGTTATTGGACCTTAAATCCAGCAGACAAGTAGAGAATTATGTTTGAAAGTCTGTACCCTGAAGGTATGATTGTATGTATGAAAGTTCAGATCTTGAATGTTTGTAAGTAGGGGACTTAGGGCGCAATCCCGAGTAATTTAGGCTGGCCTAACTCACCTGGTCTATCTTTCTGTGATGGTGCAGGGAGGATGGCATATGCCTGTGCATTGGCCTAACATCCACTCCCCAGGAGTGGAGCAAATGTGTCTTACTTCTATTTTGTGACACCCTTATGTCAATAATGACTTATGCCAGGGCTTAGGCTGGCCTAAGTGGAAGTTAGGATTGCAGCCTTACTGTAGTGCCAATGGGGCTACTTGGATCTGTGCCACCTCAAATGATGGTCCAATCCAAGCAGCCATGGACTGCCTGGGTATGGGACTACGATCTGGCAAAGGTGCATCCTATGAGGATATGTGGCTGGACCACTGGCATAGCTAGGGAAGATGTAATATACTAAAACAGTGTGCCCTCCTTATCTGTGGGGCTCAGCATCCATGGATTTGAGCATCTTCAGATGCTGAGCCTTAAAAGGCCTCCTGGATATGATGGGAAGTTACTTCCACCAGAATCCCAATGGATACCAGAGGACCACTCTGTCTGGCATGCCTGGTTCTTTTCATACTATAGTCAGTAGTTCTGTGCCACTTTTCTCCTCCCTTGCTGGAGGCATCATTGCAAGATCTGCCCACGCGAGTCGTGATGCCTGATCCCCTTCCTCCACCCCCAACCACCAACTCCAGGGGGAAAAGAGTTGCTTCTCCACCAAACCATTTTATGTCAGGTTTGATGACATGTTCTGTGACTCCGGCTGTCATCCCAATTAAACATTAACTGCTGTCAGAAATGCTTCATGCGCTTAGAGCATAATAGTAAATGATGATGATGATGATGATGATGGCTTGTCAGACAGCCACACACACACCCATCTACAGAGAGAGAAGAAGGAGAGAAAGAGAGAGGCATGGGGCATGGGGTGAAACGACTCCACCACGTATTGCACCCCATACACAGGATAGGGAAAATGGGGCATTTTGGCCTTTTGGATGAGGATAAAATGGTGCCTTCCATGTTTGCCTCCCAATGGATTGTGTCCAATGCAGTCACATCATCTTCTCTGGAATCTTCCCCAGAAGTCGGAGAGAATTACTTACCCTGAACCCACTTAAGAGTGGGGCAGATGTGCTGCACAGCCAAGCCAATTGGCTTTGGGCTTGGGTTTGGGACAGAGAGATCAGGTGGTGAGTGCGCTTCAGGCTTCCAGTGGCATATCATATATACACCATATATACCATATATTCCATACAATAGGTTTTGTGCATAGGTGTGGTGCCAATCTCTCAGACTGTCATAGATGTGGAGCCACTATTTATGTTAGGCATTCCCAGTTAATTAAGTTGGTGGGTAGTTGTTACTCTTATGGATCACTTTTGTCAAACTGCAGGCAGGCCTGAGATGCATATGGTAACCCTTGGTGTCCCTTACACGGTGGAGGGTCAGGAGAAAGAGTAAGGACCACTCAGATGATGCTTTCCAGGCTTGCTAAGGCTGGTTAACAAATTCCCTGGCTGAAATTGGCCATCCTCAGTCCTAGGAGCTGGAATTCCTCATGGATTTGTGATTCGTCCCCCAGGTTCACAATTTTAAAATTTCACAACATACTGGACTAGTTGGGCTTCCAAATTCACTTTGTTGAACAATAGAGAGTTTGACATTTTATTATTCACACACATGTGCACAGTTTCCTGTAGCAAAACACAAAACTGCCGTGAAAATTACACCCAAACCCAGAGTTTGAAATTCCCCGATCCGAAATTCAAAATCTCCAATTTTGAATAAAAGAGTGATTTTCAACCAGTGTGCCAGGAGTGGTCCACAGGTATACCATCAAAGGGGCTGGGTTGGAAAATGTATTTATTTTATTAGATAATCAGTGCAATCCTTGTCGTGTCTACTCAGAAGTAAGATCCATTAAGTTCAATGGGGTTTACTCCCAGAAAGTGCTCTTAGGATTGCAACCAATATCATTTATTAAGAGGGCCATTAAGGTGAACCCTCCACCAGCAGCATGGTGTGCCTTGTCAATGGTCAGAATCCCATGACAATTTTAGTGCCTTGCCGTGGCTGTGGGTGGTGTGAGTGGTTAAGACACTGCGCCTGTTAACCAGCAGGCCAGGGTTCAAGACCCGGGTCGGCCCCACAAGACAGGGTGAGCTCTTGTCCTTAGCCCAGCTCTGCGGCGCCAGCTGGATCCAATTGTATTGGCTCTGCCTTTAAATTGGACTATTCAGTGGCGTGGAGTGGGGGGATTTGCTGCTTGGGTAACAGCCTACCCTCTATATAAATCTAACCCAGGCTTTCGTGCTTCACATGCAGCGTGTGCAGCGCCGAGCACGATACCATAGTCTTTCAAGACTGAAGGAGGCCTGCTTTTTTTGTCAGTGTGCCATGAGATGGAAAAGATTGAAAATCACTGGAATAAATGGTAAAATCCTCACCATGAGATCCACATTTGAAAATTCAAAATTTTTATAGTATGTGTGTTATGTGTTTGTGTGTGTGAGAGAGACCGCATGCTTGTATTTTTGTGAATTTTTTGGAAACTCAAATGTCACAATGCTCTGCTTTCAAACACCAAATGTTCTCAGGAAATGTCTTTTTTCACTTTTTTCCCCCAAGTGTTCTTTCTCAGGCAGCATAAAGTCTAATCATTATTAGATTAGGTAATCATTATCAATTGGGTATACAGTGCCTCCCTTAAAGAGCTTAATTCGTTTCGGAGGAATGCTCTTTAAGTGAAACGCTCTTTAAGTGAAGCAGATTTTCCCATAGGAAATAATGGAAACTCAGACGATTGGTTCCACAACCCAAAAAATATTCATATGAAAATATTAACTGTTTATAAAAATGATTACAAAACACTGCAATATAACACTGTACAAAGCACTGTAATATACCACACACAACACTGCAATAAAGAAAATACTGTACAGCACTGAACTGTACTGTACCTTTGAAAACATTCATGGCTGGTGTGAGGGTTACAGAGAGGGGATGACTTTGGCTGCAATCCTAAAGACACTTTCCTGGGAGTAGGACCCATTGGATACAATGGGTCTTACATCTGAGTAGACATTGTTAGGATTGTGCTCTTTCACAATCACTAATGGAGTCACTGCTGTCCATTGGCTCAATGGAATCTATTGTCTTTTTGTGCCACTTGAACATTCCCAGGCTGCTGACGGGGAGCAGCACTAGAACATTGATCAGGCACACCTTCCACACTGCCACACACAGATCCCACATACAGACCTGACTCAGGCTGCTCCCCCCGGACATCCCATGAGTTCCCCAGCAATGGAAGCCTATTCCAAACTTTGCCCAGGGCCCCACTGGAGCTCAAGCTAGTCCCCTCGTCCCCCCCCCCCCCCGTGGGTTCCCTTGCCATGGAAGCCTGTTCCAAACTTCCTCAGAAGTGCTCTTAATTCAAGACAGTGCTCTTTAGGCAAGTCAGAATTTTTGAGAAAATTTTACTCTTTATACAAAACGCTCTTTATTCAAGACACTCTTTATTCAAGATACCACTGTAATTGCCTAAGAATTCTACAAAATCCTACAAAATCCAAGAATCCTACAGAAGCTGAAACAATATTTTCATTCAGTTCTCAAATTTTTCAGGTTACCAGAAAAACAGCTTCATAGATCTCGTTTAAACAAGATTGAAATTATGAAAATTTTCTAAATGAATTTGGTGGCTGTAATATTACTATTATATTAATATTACTAGAATTTCCAGATGATTGAGGGGTCATAAAATCATTCCATTACTGCCTTCCTACATAAAATAACCATTACTGCCTTCCTTCCCAATGTTGGTATAAACTGGACAGTTGATTCAAAATCACACAAACAGTGCAATCCTATGTATGTCTATTCAGAAGTAAGCCTCATTGTTTTCTATGGGGCTTACTCCCAGGAAAGGGTCTACAGATTGTAGCCGTATGATGTAAGTTATGTGGACTATCTCTAATTCTATTCCTCAATGTCATCACTCTCAAAATCCCATTTAGGCTGCAATCCTAAAGAGACTTTCCTGGGAGTAAGACCCACTGGACACAATGGGGTTTATGTCTGAGTAGGCATGGTTAGGATTGTGCTCTTAATCCCAATTGGCAGTATGACCCACTTTCTGTTTTCCCCATATATGTCCATCTCAGTGACATAGCTAGAGGGGGTGCAAAGCACTAAGTTTTTGTCAGTGCCTGAATGTGCCATCCAATTGGCCTCTCCCTTCCCGTTCTGAGGCATTCCACATGGTGGGAGCAAACAGAGGTAAATGAAGGGAGGCAAATGTCTCCATTTTGCACCTACCACTTTGGCTACAATTCAGAGTAACTATGGGACCTTTTACACTGACGTAGTTACGGTGCCACCTATGGGAAATGCATAGAGCAATCCAGAGTAAGTGCCTCTTATGTCTTCCCACAGTTACTCTGGATTGTAGGGTTGGAATAGATTAGGAAAAGGGGTGAGGTTTTGCAAACAATGCTTTGCACACATCTAGCTACACCACTAGTCTAGGGTTGCCATAATTCTACTCCACAAAAGTCAGGACTCTGTCAAACTTGCTATTATGTGAACACAATCCCCCCAAATAGGGACTGTCCTTGATTTTTGAGTCATATGGCAACCCTAATCTGGTCCAACTTTCTCTCCTACCACTTATGCTCTCCTTTTTCAGTTCTCTTCCTTTCTGCCCTGCTTCCTTCATGTTGGTAAAATCCTAATTTCCACAACAAAAAAGGGTGTTGTTGCCATTGATGTGCCTCACTTGAACCCAGGGTGCATTTTTTGGTCCTTTTCCATTGCCTGAAGTCTCTCCTGAAGTGCAACCAACTGCAAATGTAAAAGCTGCAAATGTGGCCCAGGTAGAAACACAAAAGGCACAGATCCTGATAACGGCAATTGATGGCATCACCAGCCGGAGCCTGCACCCTTCTTTGTACCCTGAATAATAACCAGCTTCATGCTCCAAACCCAAACTTTTCAAATCCACTTCTTTGTGCCCCTCGTTCTGTAACGGAATAATCTCCATCCCGTACTGCTGTGCACTTCAGTCCCAAATGCACAAGGTGGCTCAGCCGCACATACATTAGCCTTTTACTAATTTTATTGATCGTGATTTTACTTTACCTTTTACTTATTTTCAACCCCTTGATTGCAGGCTTAGTTTGGATAGCGTTGCCAAAAGTCCCCCAAAACAGGGACAATCCCGATGTGGGGGGATTGTGTTCACTTACTGGCAAATGGCATGGAGGGTCCTGTCGCAATTTTGCAGAAAAGAATTATGGCAACCCTGTGTTTGGAGCATCATTTAAAGATCTCAAGCAGGCATCCTGACTTGAAAACCTGCCGTCCCCAAGTGAACCCCAAGGGTTCCCTGATTCTCTCACTTTCTTGAGAAACAAAAAGGAAAATACACTTACCAGGGGAAAAAGGAACCAGCAGAAAGTTGGCAACATCTTGAGCAGCAGAAGGAGACTGTCCCTGCCTCCCCGTGCCTGTCGATTCCCAACAATCAAATCCCGCCTCTCCCCTGCACCTTCTCAACCAAGATCTAAGGAGGAGCTGCCTGCTTGCAGGTGGGGAGAATTAGCATCAGATATTCTGTTATCCATCTTGTTATTACTACACGCTCCGAATGAAATACACACTTTGTGCAATCGCATCAAAGCATTGTAAAAATAAACAGTCCAAGTCCCGGGGAGCAGGTCATCGCTCAGCTGAACCAGTACAAGTGTCCCTCATTATCCACTAGGGTTCTGCTACAGAACATCCCATGATTTTAAAAAATCCATGGATAAAAAAGTGAGAAAATAGATTTAAAGACCCACTAACAGCTTTTTTTCCTGTTGTAAAGAAGCAGTCAGCAATTAGAAATGCAAAGGATTTGCCTGCAGTCTTTTACCTGGCTCATTACAATCCAGAGAGACTACGGGAAGATGTAAGAGGCAATTACTCCGGATTGCTCTATGCATTTCCCATAGGTTTCACATAGGTGGCACCATAACTACTTCGGTGTAAAAGGTCCCATAGTTACTCTACCTCTACTTCTACTTCTGAAAGCAGAACTAGAACCAATGGGTACCAACTGCAAGAAAGGAGATTTCGGTTGGATATCTGGAAAAAAATTCCTGATGGTGAGGGTGGTTCGGCAGTGGAAGAGATGGCCAAGGGAGGTGGTGGACTCTCCCTCACTGGGGATCTTCAAGCAGAGGCTCGATGTGCACCTGTCGGAGATGCTCTAGGAGGATCTCCTGCTACAGGCAGGGGGTTGGACTAGATGACCTACTAGGTCCCTTCCATCTCTAGGATTCTATAATTATGGCTCTGGATTGTAGCTCAGTTGAAGAATGGAATCATTGCTTGCATGACTGCCTTGCTACAACAGGAAGAAAAGCAGTTTCTAAAGTGGAATAAAAGCAACAGGAAGAAAAGCAGTTTTCTAAGGTGGAATAAAAGCAACAGGAAGAAAAGCAGTATTCTAAAGTGTGATTTACAGTGGGCATTTGTGTTGAGACAAATCTGTTTATAAAATAAATTAAGGCTGGACCTGCACATGAAAATAAAAGCAGCTAGCCAAGGCCAGGAAACGATCACTCCAATGGCCGACTTTACATTCTACACTACAGCAGTGGTGGGCTTCAGGGGGTTCTCATAGGTTCTATAGAACCCTTTGCTAACGAGCACCTGGTTCTGAGAACCGGTTACTAATGGGATATAGAACCTGTTGTTAATTTAAGTTATTGGGACATAGAACCTCTTGTTAATTTATTTGAATCCACCACTGTTCTATAGTATAGGGAAAAAAGTTTCTTTGGACAGGTTTTCTTGGGGAGAACATTCATAAGGGATGGGGCCACCACTAAAAAGGCCCTATTCCACATCTCCACAATCTCACCAAATGGGACTTCCAAAAACAAGATGGGAAGAAAATTGGATTTGAGGACTAGATTTAAATTATTTTTATTTTTATTTTCCTTTTCTTCATTCTTCTTCATAAAGAATGGAATTTACAAAGATTATAAAGAGTGATTGTTGGAGATGTACAGGATATAGTGTTAATAATGAGATATTATAAAAGTAATATATATTATAATATATATAAAAAGTTAATATCTTAAAGTAAATATATAAAAGTAAATATTTTATATTTATATAAATATAAATATGAGATATTATAAAAGTAAAAGTATTATACGTAGTTTCTTTCTTTTTAAGTGTGTCTATGTGTATTTTTATTAATTGTATAGTAAGTGCTCTCAGATCCAGGTAGCAGCTGACACAGGCAACATCAAGGGGATGTATGATGGCATCAAGCAGGCCTTAGGTCCAACAGTGAGGAAATCTGCCCCGCTTAAGTCCGCTACAGGTGAGGTCATCCAGGACCGAGCACAACAGATGGCACGCTGGGTGCAGCACTACTCTGAGCTATACTCCAGAGAAAATGTAGTAGCTGAAGAAGCATTAAACAACATTGAGTGCCTGCCTGTCTTGGAGGAGCTCGATAGTGAACCAACTTTAGAAGAACTAAACGAAGGCCTGGATTCCCTTGCTTTTGGCAAGGCACCCGGGAAAGATCACATCCCTGCTGAAGTTCTGAGGTGCTGTAGAGGGACCATTTCCACTGAACTGTACAAGATATTCTGCCTTTGTTGGAGGGAAGGTGGAGTACCACAGGACACGAAGGATGCTAATATTGTCACACTGTACAAGAACAAAGGCGACAGGGGTGACTGAACAACTACCGTGGCATCTCTCTTCTTAGTGTTGTAGGGAAGCTGCTTGCCCGTGTCATACTGAAGAGGCTTCAGGTGCTTGCAGAGAGAATCTATCCTGAATCACAGTGTGGATTTCGAGCCAACAGGTCCACCACTGATATGGTATTTTCCCTTCGACAGTTGCAATGTAGGGAACAAAGACAGCCACTCTTTGTAGCCTTCATAGACCTTACAAAGGCTTTTGATTTGGTTAGTAGGGATGGCCTTTTTAAAATCCTCCCCAAGATTGGATGCCCACCTCAGCTCCTCAACATCATCAGGTCCTTTCACAAGGACATGAAGGGCACTGTAGTTTTTGATGGCCTAACATCAGATTCCTTTCACATCCGAAGTGGAGTGGAGCAGGGCTGCGTCCTCGCACCAACTTTATTTGGGATCTTTTTTGCAGTCATGCTGAAGCATGCTTTGGAAACGCAACAGAGGGAATCTATCTCCGGACCAGATCCGACGGAAAACTCTACAATCCTTCCAGACTAAGAGCAAAGTCCAAAGTCCAGCTGAAATGCTTGCGGGAGTTCCTCTTCGCCGATGACGCTGCTGTTACTGCTCACTCTGCCAAAGACCTTCAAAGACTTATGGACCGTTTTAGCAAAGCCTGCCAAGACTTTGGACTAACAATCAGCCTGAAGAAAACACAAGTCATGGGTCAGGGTGTGGATCCACCTCCCTGTATCACAATCTCTGAACATGAACTGGAGGTTGTCCATGACTTTATGTACCTTGGCTCAACTATCTCTGACACTCTCTCCTTAGACTCTGAGCTGAATAAACGCATTGGTAAAGCAGCTACTACATTCTCCAGGCTTACAAAGAGAGTATGGCTTAATAAGAAGCTGACGGAACATACAAAGATCCAGGTCTATAGAGCTTGCGTCCTGAGCACACTCTTGTACTGCAGTGAGTCTTGGACCCTTTATGCATGGCAGGAGAGGAAGCTGAACACCTTCCATATGCGCTGTCTCCGACGTATTCTTGGAATCACCTGGCATGACAAAGTCTCAAATGACACAGTATTGGAACGTGCTGGAATCTCTAGCATGTTCACACTTCTGAAACAGCGGCGTCTACGCTGGCTTGGGCATGTCGTGAGAATGGCTGATGGTCGGATCCCAAAAGATCTCCTATATGGAGGATTAGTGCAGGGAAAGCGCCCTAGAGGGAGACCACAGCTGCGATACAAGGACATCTGCAAGAGGGATCTAAAGGCCTTGGGATGGACATCAACAGCTGGGAAACCTTGACCTCTGACCGTTCAGCGTAGAGGCAAAAGACCCAGCATGGCCTTCTCCAGCTAGAAGAGACACTTGTTCGGCAGGCTGAAGCAAAGAGACAGACCCGGAAGCAGCGAAACCTGGGCCTGGGCAGGGGACGGAATTTATTTGTCCTCAGTGTGGAAGGGATGGACACTCTCCAGTTGGCCTCTTTAGTCACACTAGATGTTGTTTCAGGACCTCCAGTCAGAGCACGATACCAGAGTCTTTCCAGACTGAAGGATGCCAATGAAATAGTAAGTGTAATTTTCTTTTTAAATATATTTTAGTTAACTTTTAGACTATATTTTTATCTCTTTATTGTATTATCTTTTAATTTATTGCTTATTGTTACTATGTTTGTTTTTTCTTTTTTATATCAGTAGATACATACAGCAGGCCTCCGTCAGTCTTGGAAGACTATGGTATCGTGCTTGGCGCTGCATACGCTGCATGCGAAGCACGAAAGCCTGGGTTGGATTGTTATGGAGGATAGGCTGTTACCCAAGCAGCAGATCCCCCCTCTCCATGCCACTGAATTAGTCCAATGGAAAGGCAGAGCCAATACGATTGGATCCAGCTGGCGTCGCAGAGCTGGGTTAAGGACAGGATCTCACCCTGTCTTGTGGGGCCTACTTGGGTCTCGAACCCTGGCCTGCTGGTTAACAGGCACAGTGACTTAACCACTTGCGCCACCCACAGCATGTGTAGATACATACAATATTACACAAAAACAGGAGGGGAGGTGAATATTTAGAAGACATTATTTATGGCACAAATCCCCAAGAAGGAAGTAGGCCTTTGGTGATTCCAAGTCAGACTAGTCAAAAGTTGTGCCGGCACTGCAGAGCAAGATGATGGTCTTGGGGAAAGAGGTCAAATTTACTCTGGGTAGAACCTCAGCTTGAGCAATGGGGCTACTCAGATCTGCACTTGTTGGTGCAAGTTTGAGAAGTCCCATGTCAGGCTTTCAAGTCTAGGAGGACAGCAAACAAGATGTGCTATTTTCTGCCCACCTTAGGCCTGATCCACCTCCTCTTCTTCAGTAATCCCCTCCTGTCCCCATTCCAGCCATCCCCCACCCAGCCAGGCTGATCATATGACCGGAATTTTCTGGATGTGTCCTCTTTTTTTAGGCTTCTGTCCATATGTCCTCCAAAAGAGGTTCACTGTCCTTCGTTTTGGCTTCATTTTGGAACTTTGCAATGGTGCGCAGTACCCCGTCATGTCATATGTCGTTGGATTTGTACTGAAGAGCAGAATCCAATGCAAAAATCAATTTTGAAATATCTCCTTCCTATCAAAAGGTATGGCCAAAAATAAAAAATAAAAATATGCATTGAGCTCCATGGGAAAGTGACAGTGCCCAATATCGCAGCTTTACTCATGAGTAGGCAAATGTGTCATTGTCTGATGGAAAGGCCAGGCTGAGATGAATCCAAGACCTTGTCCTCCTTTTCAGGTTCAGGCATCTGGTCACCCTGCCCACCCCTATGATGCCAAGTGGGAATTTACCGGTACCTTCTCCAACAAGCATTGCTTTGGGATTCAGCACTACTGGGACAGCAATGCTTTCAACGTCACAACATGCTTTAAGGCACATTTGCAACATTCTAGGCTGGTGGTCATCAAAGTGGGTGTCAGGACCCCATTCAGTCAGGGGGGTTGTGAGAGGGTGGGATCCACCATCCTGGAATCTGGCACTGGGCTTTCCTGGGAGTAAGTCTCATTGTACAATGGGACTTATTTCTGAGTAGATATGGTGGAGCTCTGGCATCACTTCCCAGTAAGTTGGACAGGGAGTCCATGACAGATTTTTAAGTTGGAAACGGGGTCCCAGACAGAAATGCTAGAGTACTACTAACCTGGGGTGGTGCAGCAATTGCTGCACTGGTGTAGGTACCGGTTAGGTTTGCAGCATCAGATTGTCATCAATGCAATGCACAATCATTTTCAAATCTCTAACATAGTGATTTTCAATCAATGTGCCATGCACACTGGTGTGCCACGGATAGTACTCAGGTGAGCCGTGGGAAGAATTTATTAATAGGAAAATTGGGGATTTGAATAGCATGGTGTGCCTTGTCAGTGGTAAAAATAACTGATGGAATGCCATGGGACTAAAAAAAAGGTTGAAAATCACTGCTTTAGCAATTTATTTATGCGTGATGTGACCTGAACATCTCTTTAATGATGGCTTATCACTCTTGAACCATTTCACCATCACCGCAAAGTAGGAGCATCAGTTTATTAGCTGGGCTGGTCCTCCTGTAGTGTGCTCTGTCTGTCCCAAAGGATGTGGCTGGAGAGGACACCGTACAAGAACTGAGGTTTATGGTAGGCTACAAACATGCACAGGTGCCTATTTGGGGGTTGGTAGGTAGGTAGGTAGTGCTGGTATTTACAGGTGTGCCCCAGTGTCCTCAGGGGTTCCATCATGGAACTCCCCAATGTGTTTACCTGAAATTTAGGATATGGGGGGACTATGGATATGGATAACACATGCCATAATAATAAAACGATGCGAAGGAAAGCCATCCCAAAATGTAGGACATGACATTTATAAGCAAATGTAAATATAAATAATCAAAGCTAAAAACAGTAATAAAATAATAAAAGCTAAAACACTAATAAAATCAAAAATACACTCATATTTATTGAGTTTATGTGCCAGGTCTTCTAGTTATGCCTCTGTTTGACTATCTGTGGATAAATTAAAAAAATACAATATGTTTTTTTCCCATCTCTCCAGCCACCTTTCTCCTCTTCCTCTTCAAAGATCAAGAAAGCAGCTATTTGTGCCTTCGGGCCCAGCATGGATTACTATTTTGTGCCCTAAAAAGGTTCAGATCTAGAGAAGACAGAACGAAGCCCTATATTTGTGACATTGATGGGATTGAAATTCAGCAATGCAATTTGAAAGGATGGAATTAGAAAGTGCAAGGATGACTGGGGAAGAGCACAACGCGGCACTCAGGCAGGATGCAAAATTCAACGAGTGACATACTGCAGCTATAATTAAAAACCACGTCTCAGGCTCCTTTATAAATAAGTTGCTGGAGGATGGAGAAAAGGAAGGGAATTGGCTACACCTGCCAAAGCTCATGATGTAGGGGAGGGGAGTGTGGAGGCTTCATCAAGGGAGGGGAGGCTCTGCGGGCACATTCGAAAAGTTTGCAAATGGCCACAAAAATAGATTCATTCTAAGAAGTCCCAAAAGCCAGCTTATGGACCTCCAAGGAGGTCCTTATAAGTGGCCTCCTCTATTTGTCATCACTGCCCAGAATTCCTGTTTTCCGCCACACTGATCTGGTTGAATTGGTGGCATAGCTAGAGGGGGTTGGAGCAGTCAGCCTTGGAGGGAGGCATGCAAGGGAAGCCTTCCGTTCGGAGTCATTTCAGATTGCGGTTGCCAAACTGAGCCATATGTGCAAAGGACCCCTCTGAATGGAAAGAGTACCTTGCATGCCTCCCTCCGGGTTTTTCCATCCCCTCTAGTTATGCCACCTGATCCAATAGTGTCCCACCTCCTTGGACTGGATTTCTAGCAAGTTAAAAAAAAACACAAATTAAATGTTGGTTCAGCTCTTTCAGGTAATTAAATCCTTTATTTTTATACATCATTATTTTTTTTTTGCACAGAAAAAAAATCTGGTTTGGCAGATGGAGGGCAATTCACACCTCACAAAGAGCTAAATATACATATGGAGTGATTTATTAAAAAGTAATAAATTTTAAACACAGTCCCATATGTTTCAGTTTTATAACTGACAGCCACGTAGCAACCTAGCCCCCACAATCCTATAGCAGGCAACCATGTCAATCAAGGCTGTGCTGCATGCTGGGGAAGGGGTCACAAAAGACCCCCATAGGTTGTCCAATTGCCTATGGATCTCCTTGGACCACGCAATGGGGGAGACAAAGGCTGCAATCCTAAGAGCACTTTCCTAGGAGTAACCGCCATTAAACTCAATGGACCTGACTTCGGAGTAGACGCAAATAGGATTGCACTGAAAGTCCTGGGTTGTAATTATAGCAACAGGTCATTGCCCCACCGTGGCTGGTATTTTGGCAATGATTTTTAATAGAGAAGAGATATTTCAAAGTGACATTTGTATTGAATTCTGCTGTAAAATACACATTGATATATAACTTGATGGTATTATTCCTGAAAACCACAATTTTAACAATTTTGGCCAGTAGTGGTATCACCACCCATATGTTTCACCCCAATGCAAGTGGTGTGAAGATGGTGCTCTTTCCTACAAGTGCAGCTGTTATTCCTTAAACAAACAAATAAATTCCAAGTTAAAGGGATGGTGCCATGGATGGGAGCGAACCTTGTAGTAGAGCCACAATTAGGGAACCGCCTACTAGGAGAACCAACCTCTTCTGCATGGCTTCTTGGCGAGGGCTCAAAACATTTTTGTTTTTTCGGGTGTTTGTGTGATGGGTCTGTGATGTCATAATAATGTTTTGGGTGTAAATAGCTGTTGGTGGTGCAAGTGGTTAGGACACTGTGCCTGTTAACCAGCAGGCCAGGGTTCGAGACCCGGGTCCCCACAAGACAGGGTGAGCTCCTGTCCTTAGCCCAGCTCTGCGACGCAGCTGGAACCAATCTTATCGGCTCTGTCTTTCCATTGGACTATTTCAGTGGCGTGGAGAGGGGGGATTTGCTGCTTGGGTAATCCTCCATACATATCAATTTCCCCAGGCCTTCGTGCTTAACATGCAGCGTCGAGCATGATACCATAGTTTTTCAAGACTGATGGATGCCAAGTTTAAGTCCCCTGCCCCCAATGGTTTTGCATTACGCACCAGCATCCTTGGGGGTTCTGTTCCCCAAAATCCAACCCATGCTGAAAATCACACTGAATCAATTTAAAAAGTCATTGAAGCAATATGGGGGTGGGGAGACAACAAGGTGAAGACCCAAACCATGCACCCAAACTCATGGATTTACACCCAGAGGCTGTCTTAAATGTTGGGCATCCTAGCTTGAAGTTTGCGGTTACAATTCTGGCAGGTAGTGTATCAAGGTCGGATTGAGATCAGGACCTAGGATGCTCCTGGACAGCACTAAATTGATCAGAGATGGTGATTCAGTAATCCCTGAATGCTCTCGTTCCACATGAGAAAATTGAGATAACCTGAGATTTTTTAAATCGGAATGGTCCAGTGCAGTGATGTGCAATGGGAAGTAGGCTCTGGAGTCCTTTAGAAAGCATCGCCGCTGTGTGATGTGCCCAAGCACTCGCTGCTCATGTGCAGAGCGAAGAACACTTCTTTTCAATGGAAAAGGAAAAAACAGGGATCTGATACTATCCAAACAGCTGCCATTTTTGTATCACCCTCTTTTTCTCAGCATGACTTCCTTTGTGGAGTCAACCCTGAGAGTCAGTTCCGTCTTGAATCAAGCCATCTGCGTGTGCTTTCGGGGAGAAAAAGTCAGGACCTTAATTATGAAGCATCTCCTTTGATTCCGAATCCAGTTCGAAATCTTTTTCACCAACAAAAGCAGCCTGACATCCCATTTGTGGCAGTGAGTGGCCCTTCCTCATCGGGATTCTAATTCAAACCTTTCTTTCTTCTTCTCTTTTAATTGTTCAACTTGCGACAGAGGAGAGTTGATTACAGCGTCAAGACCGAATTACCGTAATTAAAACGGCACCGTGGCAGGTCCGCAGGAGCCACAGGAAAGGAGCCACTCTTTTGTGCCAGCGACATGGTAAACAACGCAGAGGCCTGTGGAGCAGGGAAGGAAAGCGAGTGGCTCGATTATGGTTTTTAGAAAGGATTCTGGCTGGGCTAATGAGCGTTCACGGTGTCCAGAATGATAAAGTCAAGCCAAAATTAACTGATACTGACAACAGGTCCGACCTTCTTATTCATGGATTTTTTTATACACGGATTTGACTCAACACAAATTTATTTATTTATTTATTTATTTATTTATTTATTTATTCATTCATTCATTCATTCATTCATTCATTTATTTATTTATAAATTTGTATCCCGCCTTTCTCAGGTCGTAGACTGACTCAAGGCGGCTCACATTAAGACAAAATTAAAAACACTAAATAGAACATTCAATTAAATACACTTAAAACATGGAAGCTAAAAACAATAAAAAGGCCACTGCAAATCATAGTTTAAAAAACTGCTTTTCCACTGTTGTGGATAGATAGTCATGCAAGCAATTGTATTTTTAGTCTCAGAATTAAAACCCTGCAGATTCAATTAGGTGCAACAGAGGAGCATGAATCCCGGAAGCAGATCTTTAATCCTATTTTTTTATTATTTTCTTTATGCACTTTTTTTTTTAATCCATGGGAGGTTTCAGAACAGAACATGGGGCAGCAGCTCTTAAAACAATTACTTTTAGTTATTGGTGTCCTCCAATTTCTGAAGTTTGTTTTCTGATTATCTGCTCTTTCAACCCTTCAGTTAGAGCCAGAAGTCATTCATTCAATGATGTTCCACTCATTCAACCTCTCTCTGATGTTTCAAATGCTAAAATTGCCTTTCCTTATGTTGATTTGCCGGATGCTGAAGCCAAAATTCCCCCCAACTACCCCAAAATTCCTGTTCCCCCAAGCCAAAATTCCTACCTGGTTAAAGAATTGCAGGACAACCCCCAAAATGTAGGACAAATGCAGGACATGTTAAAATAAAGCAAAAATACTTGTATTGCTTTCCTGTTCTTAACCTCTTTATAAGAGCTGTTTTCGCCAACCATACACATGGGAAGTGGCTCAAAGCAGACACAATCTTCTCCCAGAGACCCAGCCCCAAAATACGGCTCCCTAGCATGCATGCATGCACTCACTCACACACACACTCCATGCATGCTCACACTCAGTCGCTCACTCACACACACTCACTCACACACACTCTCACTCCATGCATACACTCAGTCACTCACTCACACTCACACTCACACACACTCTCACTCCATGCACACACTCAGTCACTCACTCACACTCACACACACACTTTCACTCCATGCATGCACACACTCACACACACTTTCCATGCATGCACACACTCACTCATACATACACACACACAGGCTGCATGAGTCTCACCTTTCTGGAGCAGGTGGGAGACTCTGGCTGGCCGGAGATGCTCCAGAGGTGGCGCCGCCAACTGCAGGAAACTCGGGCTGGCCAGAGAAGCAGCGTAGGTGGCATGGAGCAGACGCACCAAGGGAGAATCAGGGCTGCAGCGGACTGGCCTGTGAGGCTGCCAGGGGTGGCACAGAGGGCTCCACAGAGATCGTGGAGCCCCTTGAGAAGCAGCAACATCTGCTGCTACCGCACATGAGTCCTCCTTCCTCCTGGTCCCACCCCTCTTCTTTCTCCTGCTCTGAAAAGCCCCAGAGCCACGCACCATAAATTTGGATGGCCGGGGAAAATTCTGGAGGAACAGGGGGGTTTACCTCCTTTCTGTTGAACCCCCCTCTTTCCTAGTTTCTCCAAGGAAATCTGGTCATCTGGGAATACAGATGAAAAATCTGGTCATCACACAGATATACTCCTGGTTGAACTCCTTCCAGAATGGAAATATGAGAATCCATTTGCAGGAATCTTTGACTGCAGGAATTTGCAAGATAAAAGGGCATTTGCAATTTCCTTGGTAAAAAAATCAGAAGTAACATTTGTAAACTTAAAAAACATTGGGTTCCACTCTTCATCACAACTCTGGTCCCTACCCTGTCAGATAAGTAGGGGATGCCTGTATCTATTTAGGTGAATATAACATTCAAAATATCATTGGTCTTCTTGATAGCATTTTTACAGCCTACTTTGACTATTCAAAGTGCATCCCATGTATCGTATCAGTACAACAACGTTGAAAGGTAGGCCAAAGGAGAGGAGATTGCTAGATGGTCAGGCAGCCAAAATCTAACCTGTACCGGAAAAGACAGGCGATGGCATGTGATGTATCCAGCATGAAGTTGGAGGTGGCTGTGGCACAACTCAACCCAAGGGGGAATTTTTTTTCCTTATCCTAAGTACTGCTGCATCTTCTGTTATGGGACTACTTGGATCTGTGTCAGTTAAATAGCTGGCAGAACTGAGCAACCTGGAGTTAGGATCACAGGAGTTAGGATCTGCACCCCCCATTGGTACATCTGTACAAGCACTACAAAATTGGGTAGGATTTTTCCTAAGTCTTCCATCTCCTCTTGCCTGTCTATAATAGAGAATGTAGGGATGGTAGGGATGGTATGATAGAAGGTGGTAGGGATGGAATGAAGGTAGGGATTTCAGGGCTTATCGTTCTCCTTGTATCTGCAACCTATTGTGTCTTTTCATGGCATGTCCAGGATCCTCTGAGGCCAGAAAACTCCTACCTAACATGGAGCACAGCCTAGAAGTTGCTTTTAGATCATACATGAGATGATGCTCAATTTGTGGGTCACAGCAGTGGGATGTGACCCAATTTTTGGACGAGGAATTAGCATGTGGGTTGCAAATGACTTCTAGGTCATACATCATTTTATTGAGGTTATTGCTTCCTTGTCAGATTCATGACTCAGTGGTATTCCGGGGGGCGGGGGGTGGGCTGGGGTGTTCCTGGCCCTCAGGGGAATAACATACTGGGGTGGGACAACAAAAATAAACAAAAATTGCTAAAATAGTTTGGGGGAAAATCTATCCCATCATATACAATTGGATGCATATTTTATAGCAGAATACAATGCATAAAATGGCTTTAAAATATCTCCTTCCTATCAAAAGTTATGGCCAAAAACCTAAAAAACCAGAAATGCATGGAGCCTTATGGAAAGTGAAACTCAGCCATATCACGCTTTTACTTGCAAGCAGGAAAACATGCCTTAGTCCATCGGAACGGGAAGACTTTGCAATGCCCCCAGAACGGTCCTGTTCCAATGAACATAGACCCCACAAATCAACCCAGAAGGAAGTCCCTGGTAATTGTATTAAGCCCTAGGGAAAGTGGAATTGAGCTACACAACTGCGTTGACTCAAGAGTAAGCAAATGTGCCTTGGCTCAAGATCAGTTCAGGCAGAGGAACACAAGGCCACCAGAATGGTCCCAATCCAGTGAAAGTGAAGCTCAACAACTGCTCCAGAAGGCAGTCTTGTCCCTTCTCAAAACAACAACAACAACAACAACAACAACAACAACGAAGAAGATGCTTAGATTGGTAAACTGATTTTTAAAATATGAAAATATTAATGACTGTATTTACTCAAATATATCTTTTCCAGCTGAATTCAGTCTCCAAAATCAGTGTGCACATTAGATTTGAAGTTAATTAGAACTGAGTAAATGCAGTCATTATGAGTATGATTATGATTATGAGTATGATTATGAGTATAGGGGTGTGTATTATATTCGATCGCGCATTATATTTGAGTAAATGCAGTAATATCTAATTAATTGTTTTATTTAATACTAATAATAATTAATTAAATAATTTTGACATATGGGTGTGTCAAAAAATTGGTGGGCTTCAGGGGGCCAGAAGGCTTAGTTATGCCACTGGCCTACCTACGCCACTGTCATGACACACAGAGAATTGTGGGACCCACTGAAAATTGCAACCCACACTTTGAGAAACGCTGTTAACTATTCCTTCATTAATGTGCAGTGAGATAAAGAAGGCTGCAGGAAAAGGTTTTTAAACTGGATACTTCCAAGACCTTTCTGGCCATTGAGCTTTGAACTGTAAGGTCGGTGTGAGGCATGATTGGCTGCACCAACACACACCGTATCCTATACACAGGTCTTATTTGCCATGGTAGGGCAACATGGATAGAGTTGGTGTAGGTCCAAGTTGCTCCATTGGATCTGTGCCTAGGGCAAGGGGACAATTGTTCCCTTGAGGAGACCTTCCATCTGCTAAGTTCTCCCACATTCCCACGCACACATGCGCATGCTCAGGTTCTTCCTCCAAATAGGGTGGAAGAGGGACGGGTTCTCTTACTTTCTAAAAAATGCGCACAGATGACATTTTCTATATGTCCTTATATGCACTGCCCTGAACCCTTGGAGGAGGGATGAGATTTAAACTATTACCACGTTCAGACAGATTGATGATGGAAGTTTGTGTGTATTCGCAATACTGGGGAAGTATTTGGTGACCGATCAGTTTTGGTGACCGATCTTGACTGGTGACTAATTCAGGCCAGAATAAGTGGTTTCTGTATTTTAAACATTTTCTTTTCTGGACCAACTGACCATCAAGGTACAGAATATTCAGTTCATGTTATATTTTTTAATGTGTGCCATGAGATGGAGCTATATCACCACCAGAAGTAGGTCTATTGCAGAATTAGTTTCCTTTCTGCAGAGGGCAGCCTACAAGTTTCTTTTTAATTCAAAGTATCCAAGGAACACATATAGGATTATATGTATGCTTGGTGCCCGGTACCAGCTGAAAAAATGGGGATCAGGCTATTAAAATGAATATTTCCTGGACAGATGGCAGGTGCTTCAGATCCATAGATCCAGAAGACCACATTTTTATTCCCTAAGAGTGCAATCCTAACAAATTTAAGCTCACAGAACTCACCTGTTCCCCATAACAGTGTGGGAAGTCTGGCACATGCCTATACACAGGTGTAAATTTTGCAAAACCCCCAGGCCAGCATGGGACTTGTGCTGACTAACTGGGATTAGGATTGCAGGCTGAGTATTCAACCCTATCACCCTGTTCCTCAAAGCAAATGGATCTCTGCTTACTGAAAAATCCAAATGTTTTGTGGGTACAGTAAAGTTGTGCCTTTTGGCCACAGAGCACAATCTTAACCATGCCTACTCAAAAGCAAGCCCCATTGTGTTCAATGGGTCTTACTCCCAGGAAAGTGTCTTTAGGATTGCAGCCAAAGAAACCTACTCAGAACTAGAGATTCTGGGGAGTCCTCACTTTAGCCTCACGTTCATGCGCCAACAGTCATGGCATCCTCACTTGGACGAGGAGGACAAAATTAGTACAGCTGGATTCGTGTAACCCGTAGAGGATTTTATGCAAAATCCATTGATTTGTGGAACATTGTCCCTCTGGTGTGACCACAAGCTACCCCCATTCCAGCCACCATCCCATTATGTTAACCCAGATGGTGACACCCCACTTCTTCTTTGCTTTCCACTCTTTTCCCTTCAAATCTTAATTTTTAAATAAATATTATTGGATGTATAATCTCATGCAGATCACAATGAAACAAACTGCATTGCAATAGTTATTACGTAAAACCATTGGTCCATCATGGAGATAGTGGTCCATCATGGTGGAGATACATCGTGGCATTGACCTCCCACACCTGGTCATACAAATCCTAGTGATGCCACAGATCCAGTGCATATTTGGTTCTAAGCATTTGCTGCTTTTGCACCTCCTTTGTCAGCATCCATCAGACCAGTGGTCCTCAACCCAGGGGTAGGGGGGAGTCCTGCCTCTGGCAACCCGGAAGGAGGGCTTCCCCACCTAGAGCTGCCTCCAGCTGTAAATCCCATTATAATAAATAGCGCTATGGATAGGTTACTGTGGATAGGATTGCAGGTGAGAACACAATGGCTCAATGCAGGTCTACTCAGAGCAGGGATTTTCAACCCTTTTGAATGTAGGATGCATTGAAAATGCACAAAGCCATCCTCGTCACTCTTATTGGAGAGTAAGCCTCATTGACTATAATGGGACTTCTTTCTGAGTAGACAGGCATAGGTTTGGGCTCTGAAGTTGCAATCCTGTTCACACTTTCCTGGGAGTAAGCTCCACTGACTACAATGGGACTTACTACTGAGTAGAGAGGCATTGGATTGTACCCAGAGGCTGCAATATTATCCGTGCTTTCCTGGGAGTAAGCTCCTCTGCCTACACTGGGACTTATTTCTGAGCAGACAGGCATAGGATTCGGCTCTGAAGTTGCAATCCTGTTCGCACTTTCCCGGGAGTAAGCTCCACTGACTACAATGGGACTTACTACTGAGTACACAGGCATAGGATTCGGCTCTGAAGTTGCAATCCTGTTCGCACTTTCCCGGGAGTAAGCTCCACTGCCTACACTGGGACTTATTTCTGAGCAAACAGGTATAGGATTTGGCTCTGAAGTTGCAATCCTGTTCACACTTTCCCGGGAGTAAGCTCCACTGCCTACACTGGGACTTATTTCTGAGCAGACAGGCATAGGATTCGGCTCTGAAGTTGCAATCCTGTTCACACTTTCCCGGGAGTAAGCTCCACTGCCTACACTGAGACTTATTTCTGAGCAGACAGGCATAGGATTCGGCTCTGAAGTTGCAATCCTGTTCGCACTTTCCTGGGAGTAAGCTCCACTGACTACAATGGGACTTACTACTGAGTAGACAGGCATAGGATTGGTCACTGAGGCTGCAATTCTCCTGCTGTGAGGAGGGAGGAACTTAGAGGAATCCTCTCATGGACTGGTCAGGCAGCTGCCAAGGACCCCCAGTGGTCCCCAGACCAGGGGTTGAGAAACACTGCATGTTTAAGACTAAACACCGAGACAGGGTTTTCCATCGTCGCAGGCCTACTTTCCAAGGGCACCCAATTCACTGCAGTTACTCATCCAACTCCGCAGAGTCACAACTGACACTAAAGTACTACGTGAATACAGTCCACAAAATCTACATATATTGGTCCAACTTTTAAGAATGTCAACAGTCACACGTGGTGCCGCCTGCTTCATCAATGATGGGGATGCTATTAAGAGATGCCAGAAAAGCAAATAGCGTTGTTGAGTCACTTGTGATTTATACCTTTTATCCTTTTGTTTTTGCAAAAATGTTTTTGTGCTGCTTTTCCTGAGCCTGCCAGAAGCACTAGCCTAATTAAGAGATGACATTGATGAGGTCCCACTCCCTCATTCTGAGGATCGAATGGAGAAAACTACTAATGTATAAGCAGGCAAAGCCTTTGCCCTTAACCATCTGCTTTCCAATGTTTCACTGGCAGAAAAAGCAAGCCTCTGTCAGTCTTGGAAGACGATGGTATCGTGCTCGGTGCTGCATACGTGAAGCACGAAAGCCTGGGTTGGATTGTTATGGAGGATAGGCTGTTACCCAAGCAGCAAATCCCCCCTCTCCACACCACCGAATTAGTCCAATGAGCCGATACGATTGGATCCAGCTGGCGTCACAGAGCTGGGCTAAGGACAGGACCTTACCCTGTCTTGTGGGGCCGACCCGGGTCTCGAACCCTGGCCTGCTGGTTAACAGGCACAACATCTTAACCGCTTGCACCACCCACAGCAGAGCAGGACTGCTTTATATAATGCCAAACTGAAATGTAATGTGAATGGTCCTCTAAGATACCATGAATCCCATAGGGCCACCATTTTCATCATGAGTCACGGAATGTCGTTACTTTACATTGGATTATTTTTATTGGGCTGGATCCAGAGAAACGCATCTCATCAGGATAAGTAAGGGTGTGGAGATTTTGCTAACAGGTTTCTGCTCCAGAAACTCAGGCTGCAATTCTAAAGACACTTTCCTGGGAGTAAGACCCATTGAACACAATGGGGCTTACGTTTGAGTAGACATGGTTAGGCTTGTGCTCTATGGCAACCTTTAGATCCATCACTGTCTCCTTTGGGAGTGGAACAGCAGTTGGTATATAACTGAAGGTAGATCAATAAAGGGATCATGGGAAGAAAAGGTATCATTAGCTACAGAGAGTTTTTTATTATATACCAGAGATATACTGCATTTACTCAAATCTAACGCTCACCTTTTTCAGCCAAATTTGGTTTCCAAAATTAGGGTGCACATTAGATTCAGTTGTTAATTAGATTTGAGCAAATGCAGTGTTTTATTATATATATAGGGTATGCATTAGATTCAATGGTGCATTAGATTCGAGTAAATACAGTAGTGCTATTTACCCAACATCAAATGGCTATTTTAAAATAATGGAAAATACAATATTAACCTCAAAAATTATTCCGGACAAGATGCCTGTTCTGTTGGTTAGGGATCCCTCCAGTTTGGTTGAAAATGTTTGCCTTGTTCAAGAAGATCCGTGACATCATTTGGGTGTCCACAGAACAGACTGACCATGGACTGACCACAGAGTAGCTGGCCACAGATCAGACTGGTGTAGGATGTGACTAGACATTACATTGCCCACCCTTAAATGGTGCAGATCTACCTGGCCATAGTAGACACGGGATATTATCACAGACAGGGTAGACAACTGCAACTTTGTTCTAATGGGGCTGCCTCTAGGTAGGGTTGCCATAATTCTCTTCCACCAAACTGGGACAGGACCATCTGTCCTATTTGCCAGTATAGGATCACAATCCCACCAAATCGGGACTATCCCTGCTTTTCATGACATATGGCAGTGTTTCTGAAAGTGGGGGTCGGGACCCATTTAGGGGTTGCCTGGAGCTTTCCTGGGGGTCGCTTAAAGCCCCCTGGTGCAGGGGGCCAGGTGGGAAGACCTGGCAGAAACGCTGGAGCCGCTGCGGCTGGAATAAGCCCCCTGAGAAGTGGCTCAGAAGGAGCCTCTGAGCTGGTGTGAGACTGATGTGAAGCCTTGGAGGCGGGGAGGTGCCCGACACACCACAGACAGCAGCCTCCTCCTTCTTCCCCCCACAGATCCTCATTGCGCCAGAGCTCTGGCAGGTGGACTATCTGGTGGGCGACTATCCGGCAGGTGGACTATCTGGTGGGCACCCACTTGTGCACCAACTGTTGTGCCCTGCTCGTTGTGCTCTACTCAAAAGTAAGCCCCCTCAATGTTGTTGTTGTTCATGATAAGTGAATGGGACATACTCCCAGGAAAGTGCTAGGATTGCAGCTTTAGAGCCAAGTTCTATGCATGTTTACTCAGAAGTCAATCCCATGATAGTGAATGGGACTTACTCCCAGGAAAGTGCTAGGATTGCAGCCTTAGAGCCCAATCATAGGGAGGTCTCCTCAGAAATCATTCCCATTGAGTTCAGTGAGGTTTACTCCCAGGAAACTGTGCATAGCACTGCAGCAATAGTAACGAAAATAATTTTATGGTTGGGGGTCCCCACAATATGAGGAACTTATAAGGGGGTTATGGCATTAGGAAGATTGAGAACCACTGACATATGGCAACCCTACCTCTAGGGACAGTTCAGAACAGTACAAGAAGATAAAATCAGAACAAGAATAAGAAGCATAAGGCTGGGAACTCTACAAAATTCATATTTGTCCATTAATGGTCGAGGAAATTTGCAGCCTTGTCCACCATCCTTCAGCAAAGCAGGAATTCTTTTCACAAGACTCCTCGTTCTGAAATGTTGGTTCTGGTGCTTATTTTGATGCAGGATGGATGGCGCTGGAGCCATCACCACAGCCCACAAAATCTGAAATATGTCTTGAATGGAAATGGTCCCATGAATAGGAATTAGGACCTATATATCAGAGCGCTCGTCTCATTAGTGATGCAGAAGCCCCATTAAATCTCTGTGGCTTAACTAAAAAATCTCTCTTGCTAGCTCACCGCTGAGAACACCATTATTTGTGACATGTTAGGGGGTGAAAAGGATGTGGCAGTTTCCAAAAATATGACGGAGATCAACTTACAAGGAACATGTCAGCAGGAAGGAGCCAAAACAGCTCCTCTGCCTCCAAATTATAGGTCTGCGCTTAATATTTTTTCCCCTGCAGGGAGGAACAAGGTTAACAGTTAAAGATGGAAATTAATGTGCTTTTGTCCTAAACTGCACATAACTACTAAAAAAAGGAACCAGATTCTATTGATAGGAACCCCTGCAAACTGGGCGCAAGACACCTTTCCAAGTGGTGTCCTCTTATATTCAGTTGGGGAGGGATAACAGTCCGGCTTAACCCCAGCAACTGGTGGGGTTAACTGGTGTCTCTTTTTTTAGACTGGGAGAGCACTGTCGGAAGTGAACCACTGATTTATTTTTGGCACAATTCTTACCTACAAAGCGCACTGGTGGAACATATGTTCTCACAAAGCAATTGTTAAGTGTTCAGCAAAGATGTTAGGACAGGGTGACCATATGACCAGAAAAACCTGGATTTGTCCGGATTTTTAGCCTCCTGTCCGGGTGTCCTACATTTTGGCATCATTGTCCTACCTTTTGGCTTCATTTTGAAACTTCGTGATCGTGCACAGTATCCCATCATGCCATATGTCGTTGGATACGTATTGAAGAGCAGAATCCAATGCAAAAATCGGTTTTGAGATATCTCCTTTCTATCAAACGTTATGGTCCAAAAACCGAAAAACAAAAACAAAAAATACACTTTTTGGCAATTTTTTTAAGCGGGTAGGAATTTTGGCCAGTGATTAGGAATTTTGGCCCTGCGGTTCAGGAATTTTGGCCCTGGGGTTCAGGAATAATCTGGTCACCCTGTGTGAGGAACGATCGTGGGAATGGAAGCCGTGGGGTGGACAGATCAAGACTGGCAGGATCAGAGGGAGTTGTATCTGATCCTCTTTCTGGAGCCCAATCCACCAACATGAATCCAGTTAGATTGTACCAGAGATTTAAAATAAACTGAAATAATATACATGGAGAATGTTTGCCCCAGTTGATGGTGCAGTGTAGCATCATCTGTTGCCATTGCCTTTGCTGCAGCCCGGCTGCAATGTTTTATTTTATTTTATTTTAATTTCTGGAGCCCAGCAGTCCCTCCGTGGAAGGTGTTGTTAATTAGCTTTCTCTGCATCTCCAACAGCTGCTATATTTTCTTCCCCACATTCCGATTCTGTGCCAAGACTTCTGAAATCAACCCCACGAAGCACCGACACACCAGATCCCTCATGGCCATTTTCATCCCTTCTGCAGAGCGTTCTCAAACTTTTAATTACTTTTCTTTTTCAGGATTCAGTGTCGATGTTTGGTTTCTTGGGTCCTTTTACTCAAAGCTCGGCAGTACTCAGATTCTTTGACTTGAAGCAGAATGTTGCAAAACCAGCTGGTGGGATAATTTTTCCTTACAGTTATTAGCCTCCCACCACTGCTTATAAATCACCTGGATGTATACAAAGAAATGTATACACTGCTTAATAATTAAATTTGGGGAAAATTTATAATAGGAAAACTACTGGTGTTTTGAGCCTGATCATTGCATAGCTAGAGGGGGTGCAAAATACTATCCCCTCAATCCAGAGTAGTTATGGCAGTCCTTGTGTAGACGCATGTAAAATTTAGTCTGGATTGCTTTATGAATTTCCCATAGGTTTCCACTAGGTGGCGCCGTAACTGCGTCGACGTAAATGTCTGTTGCATCGATGCAAGGACTGCAGTAGCTACTCTGGATTTTAGCATATGTTTGCCATCCTAACCACACTTTTCTGGGAGTAAGTACTGTTGAACTCAATGGCACTTATTTGTGAGTAGACATGCTTAGGATTGCACCCTAAGTCTTGCAGTGGGCCCCTTCGCCTTTGGAGCCAGGCATATGCTTGTGTTTTGTTCCCACTGTCTGGAATAGCTCTGAAAGGGGTATCCCTCATACTGTGGTCAAGGTTCCTGCTAGACTAACAGTGAAATCCTAAAACCTGTCTACTCACAAGTAAGTTCCTTGAGAGTAAATAAAAGTTTACTGGTGATTGTAATGTGCAGCTGCAAAATTTAATTTTACTGCATACAACAATGAGTTATATGACAATAATAATATAAAAATGGATTTATGTTATGATTTTTACCTAAATGCACTACTTTATACAATGGGTTTATGTTACATTTTTATTACCATATTGTAAACTGTTAAATATTGAGCTGTACTTATAATCAAAATACCACATTTACTCGTGTCTGATGCACCGTCAAGTCTAATGTGCACCCTGATCTTGGAGATTAAATTTGACTGGAAAAGGTGAGCATTAGATTTGAATAAATACAATAATTACATGATATACAGACTTCTTGTCGAAACAGAAAAGTCACTGACTCACTCACTGACTCATCAACGCCCAGCCAAAACTGGTGGGCCTAGAAGTGTGAAATTTGGGGAGGGTGTTCCTTCCATGATGGAGGCACATCTGCAATATCTGCAGCCTTTTTCTTTTCTCAGTGAATTATAACATTTTGTTTCTCTCTTCCGATTAGACTTAAAATCATGTTCTGTCTCCTACAGTTAGTTTTTGGATCCTTTAATTGTATTTCTATGTATTCCGTGAACAGAGGTATAGCTAGAGGGGGGGGCAAGGCACTATGTTTCGCAAGGATTGTCACTGCAGTGTGCAAGGGGCATCTCCTCTTTGGAGCCATTCCAGGTGGCAAGACCAAAATTGAGGGGTACACCAGGGTGCAGGCATGAATTCTAGCCTGGAGGTGCTCAGGACTGAGACCGTGATCAGGCAAAACAGCTGCTCTACCACTGGGCTGCATCCGAGTTCCACTGCTCAACCATTGGGCTGCATCCCAGCTGGCGCATGACCTGTTTCTGGGAATTCCTTGTCCCTTGACATTCACAAATGTCACTCTCCATTATCACCATCACAGATGGGCTTCCATCCTGGAACAGCAGGTGAAGATTTGGAGGCCAACATGTCAAGAGGCACTCGCTTGTGCATTCCAACTAACACCGTTGCTGTTCATTATTTCTCATGCTCTGCTTTTCATGATCAAAGGACATGAGCTTTCAATGTTTTCTCCGTATATTTAAATTGCTACAGTCTCTGCTCTACTTTGGTTCCCGTTAATTTAACTCTACAACTCCCAGCTGGACTTTTTTCCGATCGCTGAAATTCATTTGCTCTCTGCTAATGTGTTTCTATGGCCTCCTAGGGTTGTAAAGGCATGCAGGTTGTGGAAACAACAAATAGTTTGGCCACAAAATTGTCCCCAGACTGGGATACTGAGTGCAATTGTAAAGACACTTTCCTGGGAGTAAGACCCCACTTACAGCAGGTAAAGCTGCTAGAAGTTCAAGAAGCACTGGTTTCCAGAGAAAATTAAGAGATAAGCAATTGATTTTTACTCTGCAGACCCCCCTCAATATCTCAGACTGAGGCTGCAATCCTAAGAGCACTTTCCTGGGAGTAAGCCCCATTGAACTCAATAGAACTTACTTCTGAGTAGACATGAATAGGATTGCAGAGTGATGCAATGTCTAGTTTTGTGGATGAAAACCTGCCCACTGGAGCGCTGCCACTCCGTTTCAGCTTTACTCTAGTTTCAAACCCATCACTCCGTTGCTCTGCAAAATAAGCCCCCTTCATATCCCAGCAATGAATATAAATGGGAGTAATGAGTACACCAAATGATTCAGAGCATCGTTCATCATTCAGTTCATTTGATACCCATGGCATCCATTTCAAAAGGAATAGAAATGGGGACAAATTAGCCGCGTGGGGCTCAATATTTCATTCATTTTGAAACAAATCCGCACTCACGAGCCATGAAAATGCAGCACTCTGTTTGGATGGTGCCAAAGAAATTGGGTACAACCCCAGAGTTGCAATAAAGGATTTTTTCCAGTGTTACAGGTGATACTCAAGGGGACAGGGTCCCCATCCTATCCAGATTCCAAACACTGATACGGTTGATCCAATGGGGTGTGCCCAGTGGTGGTATTCAAATAAATTAACAACAGTTCATGTCCATAGAAAAAAGTAGGCCTCCGTCAGTCTTGAAAGACTATGGTATTGTGCTCTGTGCTGCATACGCTGCATGCAAAGCACAAAAGCCTGGCTTAGATTGTTATGGAGGATAGGCTGTAACCCAAGCAGCAAATCCCCCCTCTCCACGTCACTGAATTAGTCCAATGGAAAGGCAGAGCCAATAAGATTGGATCCAGCTGGCGTCGCAGAGATGGGCTAAGGACAGGAGCTCACCCTGTCTTGTGGGGCCAACCCGGGTCTTGAACCCTGGCCTGCTGGTTAACAGGCACAGTGACAGGTTCTATGTCCCATTAGTAACCGGTTCTCAGAACCAGGCACTCATTAGCAAAGGGTTCTATAGAACCTGTGAGAACCCCCTGAAGCCCACCACTGGTGTGTGCCCAACAAGGTTAGGGATGCCGTAATTCTCTTCCACAAAATTGGGACAGGACCTTCTGTCCCATTTGCCAGTATGTAAACCAATCCCCCAAAATCAGGACTGTCCCTGTATATCAGGATATATGGCAACCCTGAATGGAGTGTACAGTTGATCCAATAGTTGCTGTGGATCACAAGCTGAACATGAGTCAGCATGTGATGTGTCTGCAAAGAAGGCAAATGCCATTTTAGGCTGCATTAAGAGGACTGGAGCTTCCAAGTCGCGAGAAGTTCTAGCTCCTCTTTATTCTGCATTGGTGAGACCTCACCTTGAGTCCTGTGTTCAGTTCTGGGCACCTCACTTGAAGAAAGATGCAGCCAAACTGGAGCGAGTCCAGAGGAGAGCGACAAGAATGATCAGTGGGATGGAAGGGAAGCCCTACGAGGAAAGGTTGGGGGAACTTGGGATGTTCAGTCTGGAGAAGAGGAGGCTGAGGGGAGACATGATTGCCCTCTTCAGATACCTGAAGGGCTGTCATAGGGAGGAAGGGGCCAATTTGTTCATAGCTGCTTCTGAAAGCAGAACTAGAACCAATGGGGACAAACTGCAAGAGAGGAGATTCCGGTTGGATATCCAGAAAAAATTCCTGACGGTTCAGTCGGTTCAGCAGTGGAAGAGATTGCCAAGGGAGGTGGTGGACTCTTCCTCACTGGGGTCTTCAAGCAGAGGCTCTACCAGCACCTGTCACTGATGCTCTAGGGGGATTTCGTGCTGCAGGCAGGGGGTTGGACTGGATGACCTACTAGGTCCCTTCCAACTCTATGATTCTATGATTCTGTGTTCCTTATAGGGAGGCAGTGACAAAGTCTTTTTAAAGGTAAGAGAACCTCTGTTGCCTTTCTGGGATCAGATTGAGCCCATGAATTGTGTGATCTCAGAATTGCACAGCATCCTCTCCATTGTCACGGGACACCCTGACCTGCTCTTTTCAGTCATGCATTGTTTGCTTGTTGGAGCACACTAATACCAATGGTAATCCAGTTCCTTGTGGCCACATCTTTCATCAGAATATCAGTATTGCTCTGTTGTGCTCCTCCTCAGGGTGACCAGATTCCCAAACCCCAAAAGGAGGACAAGATCTTGGATTCCTCTAGCCTGGTCTTTCCAGCAGACAATGGCAATTTTGACCTACCCACGAGTAAATCTGCAATATTGGGCATGTTCACTTTCCCATAGATGCATAGTTTTTATTTTTCGTTTTTTGATAGGAAGGAGATATTTCAAAACTGATTTTTGCATTGGATTTTGCTCAGTACAAATCCAATGACATATGACATGATGGGGTACTGCACACCATTACAAAGTTCCAAAACGAAGCCCTTTTGGAGGATACCCGGACAGGGGTCTTAAAAAGAGGACAAATCCAGAAATTTCCAGTCATATGGTCATCCTTGCTCCCCTCCCTCTCTTAAGGGCTTAGCTTCCCTCCAAGACCTACTGCTCCACTCCCTCTAGCTATGCCACCAGCCACATAAGTTGCAAATCATGTATATTTCCTCCATGTGGCAAAAGTGCCCTTTGTCCACAAGGTGAGTCACAACGTTCTCCATCTGAAAGTTCATTTGCTTTAATACATAATTCATGATTTTCCTTTTGCTGAGAAAGATGTGTGGAAAACAATCTTTGCGGTGCTAGAATGAGTATTTGTCAGGGCTGCTGTCACCGGGACAGGCGGAGAGAGATTCCTCCCGGGCAAGACCAGATTGCGCCAAAGCCACAGAAATCATCTCTCAGGGTTGGAAAGAACTCTGCCTCCTCTGCAAATTACTCATGTAGACATGCTCAGTGCGCACTGGGGCAAGCCATAAGTTGCAATCAGAGCCATACTTTCTTGGGAGTAAGTACTGTTGAACACAATGGTACTCATCTATTGGTACACATATATACTGAATGTGTACACATCTATTCACAATGGTACACATCCATTCTGCATAGATGTGCTTAGGATTGCACTGTCCAGGCTTCAAGAGCAACACAGAAAAAAAATGCCAGTGATGTTTTGGTGATGCTCAAGTGCCATAGATTCAACAACTGCATAAGGGAAACATAAAATATGAACCTGGGCAGAGCTTGGCTTCCCACTGGAAGAAGATAAACTGAAGCTGCCACTGAATCTCTTTATTTGTCTGCAACCCTATACACACTTTCCTGAGAATAAGGGGAAAATCCAGAGTAACTACAGGGAGTCCTTGCTCTGGTGTAAAAACAACTTACTCTGGATTGCAATATGAATTTTCCATAGGTTTTCACTAGGTGGTGCAGTAACTACGGGTGCACGTAATGTCTCTTACGTGCTCCCGTAGTTACTCTGGATTTGGGAGATGGTCCCACAGAACACAATAGGACATACTCCTGAGTAGGTATGCTTAGGATTGCACCCTTCTTCTTCTTCTTGAGAACATATTCAGTGGTGGGCTCCAGCAGGTTTGCACCTACTCTATAGAACCGGTTCTTAACAAGAGATACGACATATAAAGTTTAAAAATAGCCATTGAAAAGTGGCTGCCAGATGGACAGAGAACCAGTTCTTAATTTCTTTGAACCCCATCACTGCATATAATGCATGATGGACATCATCTAGTGACTATCATCTAGTGGTCAGAGGCCAGCCTCTACCTGGCCTCTGAGCAGCCTGTGGTCTCATAAGAGCCTCTAACCCAGTTGACCTGGGTTGAGATGCAACTGGAGCTGTGACGGTGTTCATTGATGTCCATTTAAGTGTGTGTCTTATTGATGTGTTCGTGCTTGCAGAAACCTTGGAAATTTGAGCCCATGTATTCATTAATCTAAAGTTCCATATTAATTTCAATTTTATATTTAGATTTATTTTCCAGGCAGCTGATCTAGTAAAACCAATTCAGAAGAGAGGGAGCATAAGGTTGCCACATGTCCCAATAGAGAGGGACAATCCCAGTTTTGGGGGATTCTGTTCACATACTGGCAAATGGGACAGAGCCAGTCCTGTCCTGATTTTGTGGAAGAGGATTGTGGCAACTTTAAGGGAGGAGGTGTTGCTTCCCATAATCTCATGATCTAGCAAAACCTAGATGGTTTCACAAGGAGTTTGGATAAATTCATGGAGAAGGAAAGTTCTGCCAGTGGGTGGTTCATTAATACATATAGTTGTTTCCCAAAGTGATCTGTTTGGCTGACTCCAAAATTGTTATTCATCAGTCTAATTATGTCCTTGACATGGGTGGCAAGTGCTATTACTCATCTGTAGCCTGTGATCAAGAGTCCTTCAACACCATAGAGAGGAGCCATGTGCTCACTATCTCACCTAACAGGTGCTGATTTGGCTCACATTATACATAAAGTGGGAATATTACTGGAAAATGCACCGTTCTTCAAATCTAATGTGTGGGACAAATTTTGCCCCGTCATCCTGAGATTCAGCTGTGTACCATCACTCAGTGGCATAGCTAAAGGGGGACAGAGCAGTCAATCATGGAGAGAGGCTCACTGTGGCATCCATTCCTTTCCGAGCCATTCTAGGCAGAGGGAGCAAACGAAACCATTGTGGTCCATTTTAGTCCCCCCATCTGGAATGGCTCTTAAGGAGAAGGGCCCCTTGCACACTGGGGTAAGGTTTTTTCCAAGGCTGACCCCTCTAGCTATGCCACTGCCACCACTGCTTCCTGCCTAGGGTTGCCATATGTCCAGGAAACAGGGACAATCCCGATTTGGGGGGATTGTGTTCACATATTGGGAAATGGGACAGAGGGTCCTGTCCCAATTTTGTGGAAGAGAATTATGGCAACCCTATTCCTGCCTCACCTCAATGGAGTGGCATTCACATTCCATTCCCTTGTGCATCAAGAGTTCCAGATCATACTGGTGAAAGCTGGGACATGTCTCCTTCCCAGGCTGGCTTTCAGATCAATGATGTTTGTGTGGAGAAGTGCTACACCAATGGCACCTCTCATCAGGGGAGATGTGTTTGAAGTGAGCGCATAAAGCATTAGACAGCAAGCACCTGTCAGAGATGCTCTAGGAAGATTTCCTGCTACAGGCAGGGGCTTGGACCAGATGACCTACTGGGTCCCTTCCAACTCTAGGATTCTATGATTCTATGAATGTGTGTGGTTGATATATGCACCTCTGTTCGGTGCACAGATCCATTCACATGCCCAATTCAAATGAGCGACCAGTTCGCAAATTGTCAGGTCAATCTATTCTCCAGTATACCTAGAGTGATCTCAGATCTCATGACTTGTTTTTTTTTTTTACTTGTTTGTTTTTTTTTTGCCATTTATTATTTTTCAAAGCATCTCTCTACACATTTATGACTCAATCATAAGACGCTTTTATTACTCACCAGGAAACCATAACATGCCTATCTGTTACGTTAGCAGCCATTTCTTGCACGATCATGTAACACCTGCTGTTAAGCTGCCATCCTTGGAGGTACGCAAGGCATTCATCTCCCGGGCTCTCCTGTAAGTTTGTTTTCTCTACTTCATAAATCTCCTCTCTGAGTAGGCAGCTCTACTTACTCTGAGTAAGAATCACAAGTGATCACTTCTGAAGGGCGGTCAAAAATTACATATTTTCTAGCAAAGGTCAAGGAGAATGCGTTGCTCCTTCTTGCTATCTCCTATGTAAACAGACAAGCGAGGATCAGCACCGACTCACGACACTGACGTCAGGAAAAAAAACATTGATAATAGCATCTCTTGGTACATTTGATCAAAATGTGCATCTTGGCTTTATGAATTCAGCAAACAGTGCGCCGGGAGGGGAACAGACTTGATTTAAGACTTCATTAGATTGCCTCTCTGTAAATAAGATGATGCTTTGCTTACTTCCAGTCTCTTTCTCAATTCTTAACACTTTGTCTTTTGCTCTATACGGAATGACAGGGCTTGGCAGTGGCGACATGAGGATGTGCATCACCCAGTGCGGGGGTGAGTGTGTCACCCCGTGGACTACGCATCACCACCCCCTCCCGGACTTCTCATCATACTTGGATGCACGTCACCCATTGGTACATGCACAGTTCAGGGATGCCAGCATGCATGTGCAAAGATCGCACATGCACGCTGGCATCCCGTTTCCTCTGAGGGACGGGCAATGCACCTCTACCTCAGAGGATAGTTGGAATGCCAGTGCACATGTGCGATCTTCACACACGCACACTGGCATCCCCAGTCTCCTCTGAGGGATGGGTGATGCCAGTGGTGGGCTCTAACCGGTTCAGGCTGGATCGCCCGAAACGGTTGTAACTTCCCCCCACCCCCTGGCTAGCGACCTGCTAGCTAAGGGGAGGGCCAGAAAACCAGGCATACCGGTTCGGCAGCTCGGGGAACCGTTATCTGCGCATGCGCCAACAGATGCACGCACAGTGCCTGTCCAGAACCTGGCAGACCAGCTGGTTGGCCAGCTTCTGGACAGGCACTGCGCGTGCACCAATCTTAGCGCACGCGCAGTGTGCCCGGGTTGGGGCCCACCCCTCGCCCCACCCACCCGCACCCGCAGCGGGCTGGGGTGGGCGGTGTGCCCTCCCTGGCCCCGCCCACTTCTGCTGATCTGGTTGTTGGGCCACTGGGTGATGCGCTCTTCCTTCAGAGGAGAGTAGGGACACCAGCATGCATGTGCAAAAATTGTACATATATGTTCACATCCCCAGTCTCCTCTGAGACTCCTCTGAGATTGGCGATGTGCCTCTCCCTCAGAGGAGAGTAGGGATGCCAGTGCACATGTGCGATCTTCACACATGCGCACTGGCGACCGCAGTCTCCTCTGAGGGACCTGTGATGCGGCCCTCTCTCAGAGGAGTGTTGGGGCTTGGGGCATGATGCGCAACCTTGAAGGAGATGACACACTGCTCTGAGGGAGTGACAAACCCCCTCAGCACATGATTCCCATGAGGTGCATCATCAGGGCTCTGGTCTCCAGTCCTGCCGCAACCAGGCCAGCAAGGCACTGATAACCAGCAGTGGGATGCAGACCGGGAGTTGAGGACCCCTGCTCTTAAATGCTCTAAGATTGTGTTCACAGTGACTTACAATAGTGACATTTAAAAAAAAGATAATGGCCCATCATGCAGCAGAAACCAAATTTGGCTATGTGTTTATGTGACTTACAATCCAGAGTAACTACGGGAGCATGTAAGAGACATTACGTGTACCGTAGTTACTGCACCACCTAGTGAAAACCTATGAGAAATTCATATTGCAATCCATAGCAAATTGTTCTTACACTGGAGCAAGGACTCCCCGTAGTTACTCTGGATTGCACCCCAAGCCAAATAAGAGTGAGGGTAGATCATAGAATCATAGAATCCTAGAGTTGGAAGGGACCTAGTAGACTTAAGGCGCAATCCAGAGTAACTATGGGGAGTCTTTGCTCTGGTGTAAGAACAATTTACTCTGGATTGCAATATGAATTTCCCATAAGTTTTCACTAGGTGGTGCAGTAACTATGGCTGCATGTAATGTTTCTTATGTGCTCCCGTAGTTACTCTGGATTGTAGGGTTACTGACAATGTTACCATCAAAACTGACATTTAGGTATGCGTGATAACCTGAGAATGCTGGTTTTCTTTAGCCTACATTTCAAAATACTTTTATATGTGCTTTTGGTTATTATTGAAAATAATCATTGATGGCTTGACCTTAAGTTTTGCCCAATGCTACTAAGAAATCCAAGGTTTTTGTTTACTTTTTGAAACAGAATCTTAAATTCCAGAAATTAATTGGTTTTATGTTCCACTGCAGTAGAGATATAACCACCTGCCTCCATAATTGCTTGCTGGTTCGATGAAGGTCATAGGGTTTGGTCGGAGAATGAGAAAAGGTGCTTTCAAACTCAGGACAGACGTAGCCTTGAGCGAGATGGATCCAACATGAGCCACATCCCAGCACAACCCAGACTCGCTCTGCAAGATACAGGAATCCAGTTCCCGAATAAGTACTATATTAGCTTCATTCAGCATCACACAGAACTTAAAAAATCCGTTTTAAAAAGCATTAAGTTTTAATGGGGAAAAACAATTTAAATTTTGAAAAATCAAACAAAACATGCATGGATATATCTGTTTTGTTTTTCATCATGACTGATGAATACGGGCGTACTGATGGCATGCGCACCCATGGCACACGTGACATGATGTCGTCACGTCATGATGTCATCGTGCACACAGGCTCTTCAGAGCTAGCTGGAAAAACTCTCTGGCCGGCTGGAAAGAGTGCATGCGCAGCTCATCTGTAGCCACACATGGGCCTTTCACAACCAGCCAGAGGATTTCTTTGGCTGGCTGCAAAAACTGCATGTGCAGTCAGCAGCGGAGTTGCATATGCATTCCCCGGCTGGTTCAAAAAGGCACTTGCACAGCTCAACTTGAGCTGCACATGTGGCCTTCTGAGCCAATCAGGGAGTGTTCTCCAGCTGGCCTAGAAGGGTGCTGGGGTGGGGGAAGTGCTAAGTGGGTGGGTGCACGTGCACCCATGGCACAAGACACGTCATGCTATATAGACTGTACACCTTTCCTGATGAAGTTCTACTTGGCAAGAGGAGGTGTGATTTCATAATCATATTAAACTTGGCATCCATCAGTCTTGAAAGACTATGGTATCGTGCTCGACACTGCATGTGAAGTATGAATGCCTGGGTAGATTGATATGGAGGATAGTCCAATGGAACAGCAGAGCCGGTACGATTGGATCCAGCTGCATTGCAGAGCTGGGCTCACCCTGTCTTGTGGGGACCTGGGTCTTGAACCCTGGCCTGCTGGTTAACAGGCACAGTGTCTTAACCATTTGCACCATATTATGCAGAATACTAATACACTGTCATTATTCTATAGGTGCATATATTTATGCATGCTTGGAATGATACAGCCCATTAGAAAACCAAACACAGTCTTCTAAAAACAGTAGCTAAAAACAGTCTTTCAGTGGCTTAGCTAACAGGGATGCAAAGCACTAAGTTTTGCAGGGAGACTCACCACAAAGTGCTGTCATGCGGTCTAGATTTTTGGATCTGCAATTCTGCAGCAGATCAGAGATTTTTTTTTTTTTTTTTGCAGCAAAAACCAGAAAGGATCTTTAATTTTTGGCTTGGAGGGGCCTGGGGGCTATTCATAAAACTTTCAGCATTATCTTCCACTTGGTTAAGCAAGGCTGAAAGAAGGGTAAGACATTGTATCCCCTTCTTGTTATGCAGAGATACAAATGCAGCAACTCTAGTTTTCTTTAGAATGGAATCCAAAGATTTTGACCCCTCTGAGATGCAGATCTTCAAGTACAGCCCCCTACAGTTTTATAAATGTTCAGTATGCGCCATTTGAATGTGCTGTGGTCATGTCGTTCTACATTTCTCTGGTTTTCAAGCAATGTTATAAATTCTGAAATATCTCAAAGCAACAACAAAGCATGTGCTCTACATCGTACAAGATGTACAAGCATGTACATCATCAAGTCAAGTGCATATGGACTTGTGCTATTCATATGGCTTATGCATGTCCAAACAGGGCTGTGGGTGGTGCAAGTGGTTAAGACACTGTGCTTGTTAACCAGCAGGCCAGGGTTCAAGACCTGGGTTGGCCCCACAAGACAGAATGAACTCCTGTCCTTAGCCCAGCTCTGCGACGCCAGCTGGATCCAATCATATTGGCTCTGCCTTTCCATTGGACTAATTGATGTGGAGAGGGGGGATTTGCTGCTTGGGTAACAGCCTATCCTCCATAACAATCTAACCCAGGCTTTCGTGCTTCGCATGCAGACTCTCAAGACTGATGGAGGCCTGCTTTTGTACTTAATGAGGCTCCATCTGCCATGCTTATAGGAACACTTCACAAGTTGTCTGCAAGGGGCCCATGTCAAAAGGCGGCAATGAAGACAGGCCATTTTCTCCAAGGATTATGGCTATAGGCAAACTATAAATGCCAGACACATTGAATGCAACAAGATCCAAGTATCTAGTTGTCTTGCATGCCCCTGGACACATTTTCTGGGCCACTGTATGATACAGAAAGCTGAACTACCTGGGCTTTTGGCTTGGTCCAACAAGACTCATGTTAGAACATGAGTTCTACCAGCATAGCCCAGGTAGCACTGAGCTGAAGGACAGGAGAGATATTTAATGGCATTATGTTTTAGTGAGTAATGAGGTCAAGTTCATCTTGTCTGCTTTCTGATATAGCCAAGATATAATCAAGATCCTGTTTCAATGGAAGCTGACCCTTTCCAAGAAGGGAAAACCTCTGAAGTGGGTGGAGGAAAGGTCCACACAATACGCGACTGAGATCCTAAAGACACTTTCCTGGGAGTAAGACCCATTGAAAACAATGGGGGTTATTTTGATTAACCATGAGGGGCGTAATCCAGAGTAACTTCAGGGAGGCCTTGCTCCAGTGTAAGAACAATTTACTCTGGATTGCAATATGAATTTCCCATAGGTTTTCTGTAGGTGGTGCAGTAACTTCGTGTGCACATAATGTCTCTTACATGCTCCCGTAGTTACTCTGGATTGTAGGGGTATTCCTAAATGGTTAGGATTATATTTTTTGAACCATAAATCACTATCTATCGATCGATCGGTCGGTCAGTCTGTCTGTCTGTCCGTCCGTAGGTCTGTCTACAGTATTCATATAACGCTTTTCAACTTAAAAGTTCACAAAGCAGTTTACCAAATGAAGGCCATCTCTGAAGCTCCCTGAACACTCAACAAGTATAAGTACTAGTGCTTCTATAATGCCGATATGTACGGCATGTGGCATGGCCTGAATGAGTCAAGTTCCACTTAACGGTTTTAACTGAGCTCAGTGATTAAAAGGAGGCCCCGTTCATTCATCTCTCTCTCTCTCTCTCTCTCTCTCTCTCTCTCTCTCTCTCTCAATGAACTGCCAGCATTTTGATTTCCCCATTAATCTGCTTCCCAAAACAAACACAATTGGTCTTCTTAAGCAGGTCTCCAGTGACAGAAAGCCATTTGCGTTAATTACAAAATTAACAGTCCAATATGAGCTGGATAGGAATGAAGTGCAATATGGGGGAGACTGGCTGGGAGTTACAAAACCTAAACCTATTCCTTGGCCTCCATAGAAAGAGAACTGGAAACAGCCACAAAACTCTCATTGCTCAGCCTTAACTCTTTGCAGTGTGAGCTCAGCAGGAGAGCATGTTTGGCTCCATTAACCAAGGCATGGTTTCCAAGGAAAGCAGTGGAAGATCAGGGGTACTTGGTGAGTGGTCCTTCAAAGAGTCAGAATTGTGCATCCCTTTAAAATTCAAGCACGTTATCCCACGCTGAATCCGGTCCTGGAAAGACCCTACATGTAATGTTGAAAGTTTCCAAGGCAAACAAAATTGCTAAGCAGAGAGTGAACCAGATCCTGGATGGGTTGGAGGTTTCTTGTGACTCAGCTAAGAAAGGTGAGCACCAAAGAGTTGCCGTAAAAGGTAGGGTTGCCGTAATTCTCTTCTGCAAAACCAAGACAGGACCCCTAGTCAAACTTGCCAGTATGTGAATGCCATCCCTGAAAACCAGGATAGTTTTCCAGGACATATGGCAACCCTACTTAAAGGAAAATATAAAGAGGTGTATCTTTTTGGAAACATAGAATGCAAAAGTGGCCTTTGGACCAAGCAGCATAAACACCACTGTCCAACTTTGCACATGACTTAAAACTGGATACAGTCGTAAGAACACACTGTAAGAGATCAGGTCATGGGATCATCTAGTCCAGATTCCCCACCTCACAACAGCCCACAAGATACTTCAGGGTGAGTACACAAGACCACAACTACTGTTTCTAGTCCCTTGCATCCAGCATTCAGAGCGAGGCAACCTTAGTTGGCCAGAGATTGCATTCATCATGGCTTGCAAGCATTGATGGACTATTCCTCTGTAAATCTGTCCACTGCCCTTCTGAAAGCATTTAGGCCAAGTGCCACTGCCACGTCCCATGGCAAGATGTGCCACCATTTAAATACATGTTGCTTAAAGAAATACTACCTTTTGCAACCTGCCAGTCAATTTTCATGGCTCCCTGCAAAACCCATGGTTTTGCACCCCCTTTGGCTATGCCACTGCAATGCTGTGAAAGATCCTAGGGAAAGAGGGAACTTTAGGGTGGCTAAAGTTGTCTGATGAGAACCAGAGAATGAAGTTTGGAGACGAAGACGTCAGAGCGTTACTATTTAATAACATAATAAAGTTGCAATTACATTTTCATTGTGGATGCCATTGAGTGGTGAGTGATGCTCCAATTCAGAGATTGCCATTTGCCAAAAGGCAAGTGACGGCAGTGTGTTCTAGTATTTTGTATTAATGTCACTGTGCTCTTCCGCAAGGGAGACCAGCTGCTTCAGAATAACAGTTATATGGCAAGAGTTACTTTTCCTAATGTGTTGTTGTTTGCATATTCCATAACAGATTATATGCAGATAACATTATAACCATAGATATTATTCACCTCAATTTTTTGAGATTTGGATATTAAATGTGGATATTATTCACCTCAACCTTTGGATCCTAAATGTATATTTGTCATAGTGGCATAGCTAAAGTGGACAATTATATGGCAAGAGTTGCTTTTCCTAATGTGTTGTTTGCGTATTCTATAACAGATTATATGCAGATAATATTATAACTATGGATATTATTCACCTCAATTTTGGGGTGATTTGGATATTATTTACCTCTATCTTTGGATCCTAAATGTATATTTGTCATAGGCTGCAATCCTAAAGGCACTTTCCTGGGAGTAAGACACATTGAACACAATGGGGCTTACTTTTGAGTAGACATGGTTAGGATTGTGCTCATAGTGGCATAGCTAGAGGGGTGCAGGGGGCATTGGGCAACAACATTGGGGGCAATAAACTGAGCAAGTGGCCACAGTCATGAAAGCATTGGTATGTAGGAATAATATCTATATATCATTTAGAGTTGCCATAGTTCTTGTCCAAAAAATAGGGACAGGGACAATAGGGACAGGGACAGTAGGGACAGGGACAGTAGGGACAATATTCTGTCCCATTTGCCAGTATGTGAACACAATCCCCCAAAATTGGGACTGTCCCTGTTTTGGGGGACATATGGCAACCCTAGTCTTGATGGGGATGTGGTTGCATTGATAAATATGTGTTTCTAAAACTCTGATGTACATGTATCCCCTGCTTTCTGACAGTTCATTTTGGGACGATCCACTCTTTCAACGCTTTTCAATTATACCCAGAACTCATTCATTCAGTGCATGTTCCACTGTTTCAGCCTCTCTCTGCTGTTCTTTATGGTGACTCTAATGTCATTGCAAACGCAGGAATGTTTGGAAAACTTTTTCTTTCTGCTTTTCATGCACTGGATTCATTCCCCTTTGTTCAGGATAGTTTTTTTAAGCTCCCTGACTAATCAGCAAGTTTTTTCTTTGTATTCACTGGTTAGCTTAATTTTAAATTTATGTTGTTTTAAACCACCTTTGTAAGCTCAAATGCTTCCATTGATAAAAATATGAATGCTGTGCAGTGCAAGATACCAAGAGAAAGGAGGCCATGAGGAATTCCTAATGTGAGCGGAGACGTTGGTGAATTGCACCAGGCTTGGATCTGGAAATAAATTCTTGGCACTTGCCTGAGCTTCAAGAATACTGTAACACTACAAGGATCACTAAACAGTCAGCAACTCCATATGTGGTATCCTCAACTCCATATGAGGAAGCATCCCTTCCTCCACCACCCCTTCTCACTGGTGTATTGTAAAGATGGGAATCCTCTCCTTATTATTTATTATTATCCCCTCCTTTTATTATTTTATTTTCCTGCAGAAGCAGTCGATCATTCTAACCAGTGATTGAGGCTACAATTTTATCCACACTTTCCTGGGAGTAAGCCCCATTGACAATAATGGAACTTAATTCCAAGTAGATATGCATAAGATTTGGCTCTGAACCACTTCACTAACCACCAGATCAAGCAGTCACTATTGGACTGTTCCAGATTGGTGACTCCAAAGAGAGTTTATACAACTGCAGTTCCGTTGATCCAAATGGGCATCAATTTGGGGCAGCAATTCTCAAATGGGAACATTAAATCTTGAATCAGGATTTTAGGTTTTCTAGCAGCAGACAACTTTGGAAATTGTTCAAAATGTTTTTGTACCTGTATAAACTTCCAAATATGTTGCATGAGATGCTTTGCTGAATTCTGGCACCTGATCAGTACCTGGATGACTATATAGAAAGGAGGACAGACTGCCTATACCTTTAACCATTGCATAGAAAAGGGAATTTAGGCAGGTGCAGCACCCTTCTATATTGAGCTAAATCTGCTTCAATTCCCTCTTCTATGCAATGGTTAAAGGGCTGTGGATGGCGCAAGTTGCTAAGACACTGTGCTTGTTAACCAGCAGGCCAGGGTTTGAGACCCGGGTCAGCCCCACAAGACTGGGTGAGCTCCTGTCCTTAGCCCAGCTCTGCGATGCAGCTGGATCCAATCGTATTGGCTCTGCCTTTCCATTGGACTAATTCAGTGGCGTGGAGAGGGGGGATTTGCTGCTTGGGTAACAGCCTATCCTCCATAACAATCCAACCCAGGCTTTTGTGCTTTGCATGCAGCGTATGCAGTGCCAAGCACGATTCCATAGTCTTTCAAGACTGACAGAGGCCTGCAATGATTAATAATATAGGCACTCAGACCTCCATTCTATATGGTCACCCTGGATCAGAACTCTTTCTCCATGCTCAGGCGACTGGAAGAATTAAAAAAACTCTCTTAACCATACCTCTTCGTTACTTCTCCATTTAATTGGGTCAGGCAGCATTTCAGATTTACTTTCCACAAAAGCTCTCTGTTTGCTTCCGACAAAAGTTCTTGTTTATCTTGTGCAAACTTTATATAACAATTTGTGTTTGCCACCCCATCAGCATATTTCATTGATTGTTTGATATTCCTTTTAGGGTTGTTTGCCCATCATTTTAGGGCAATTAGAGGAGGAAGGAATGGATGTTGCTATTTATATTTGGGGTGGTCGAGCCGAGAAGCTACATGGAACCATCTCTTCCAAAATTGGGATCCCAACAAGATGCCTCCATCCACTTCCCACTCACACTATCATTTGGGAAATGATCTCTAGTTTGGGTCAAGGAGATGCTACTTGGACGCACGTCTCACTTTGGAGAACCTCAGTGTTTAAGGTTGGCCTGACTCCACAATTACAAGGAGTGCACAGGTTTGTTCCACAGAGGGGAAAAGAGGTAAAGGGGTTTCGAGGCACACCCACAGCATGTGTCATGCCCAAAGAACCTTTCTAGAGTGAATCATCTCCGTAAATGTGCACCCTAAAATATCAGCAGGAATGCAAATGTATATAAATCACCACAGCGTCGTTTACTTTTTAATAAAACACACTGAGATCCTTGTAAACGTAGTTTAATTTATAATGGCAAAACGCAACGAGCGAGCGTACAGATTTCCTGAAAAACATTTGCAAGAAAAGTGGGAAAAGTACAAACTGTTCTGTTTTCTGGTCTCCTTCCAGGGAGACCAGAAAGCCCAGACCATTCTGTGCTTCCTAAATCATTGTCTGAACCACCACAAACCACCACCATCTTACCTGCGCCAACATAGATGGTGTACCATTGGCAGATGATCACAGGTGGAAGCCAAGGGGTTCAAAGACTTCAAGGTGGTACCACAAGCCTGATCTTATGCTTAGGCAAAGATACAGGTACCCCCCACTTATTGGACAGGTTAGGGACTGGAGCACCGTCCAAAAGTAAAACCGTTGAAAAGTGGAACCTAATCTTTTTTCTGCAAATGGACTGTTGTTAACTTCTTCATGAATGAGATTAAACGAGGAACTACAACTTGGGGGGGGGGCAATTTTGGCCTTAAGAGATGGTTGAGAGAGCAGAACATGCATTGAATGAATGAGTTCTGGGTATAATTGAAAGGTGTTGAAAGAGTGGATCATCAGAAAATGAACCATCAGAAAGCGAAGGGTGACTCTATATGTTTCACCAACATTATTGGACTGGTTTTGAATAGTAATGTATTGCTGAAAAGTCAGGATTTGTAGCTTGCTATGAACCAACGTGTGTGGGGTTGATGGTGTGGCTGAAAGTTGTGAATGTGTTAGGTGAGTGAGTGGGTAAAGATGTGATAGATTTGAAAGCTGCCTGTTTGTATAGTAATTTGTGTAGTGGTAATTTGTGTGGTGGTTTGGTGTATGTTTGGGCTGTGGTGGCGCAAGTGGTAAAGACGCTGTGCCTGTAAACCAGCAGGCCAGGGTTCAAGACCTGGGTCGGCCCCACAAGACAGGGTGAGCTCCTGTCCTTAGCCCAGCTCTGCGACACCAGCTGGATCCAATCGTATTGGCTCTGCCTTTCCATTGGACTAATTCAGTGGCGTGGAGAGGGGGATTTGCTGCTTGGGGAACAGCCTATCCTCCATAACAATCCAACCCAGGCATTCGTGCTTCGCATGCAGCGTATGCAGCGCCAAGCACGATACCATAGTCTTTCAAGACTGACGGAGGCCTGCTTTTGGTGGGCCCCATGGCAAGATGGTTGGTTGGTTGGACTAGTTCTGTGTGGTTCTTTGGATTGAGCATGTCCATAGATAGCTTTTTGTGGAATGCATGCTCAGTGGTTGGATAGCAAAGGGAAGGTTGAATGGGGATGAAATATTTGTGGTATTTCAACCATTTCAAATGGTTCCTTCTCTATTATGGAGAAAGGGAACTTTGGATGCAACCCTATTGTTGTCTGTGCATCTGAGTCCCTACCTCTGAGTCGTGTACATTCCATACCCTTCCATACATTCAAAGGGGATGGTTTCAGCAAATTGTGACACTGGCCATGAAAACCTATTTCCCCCATAGATGGATTCAATATCTGAAAAACTTGGCTGTATGAAACATTGAGAACATCAAGAGCACTGTTTTTCCCCATTGGTTTCTTTCCGCCGTAAATGCTGTAATCAGTCTGAAGTCTTTATCATGGTAGATTAAATTTTATCTACACAAGTTTAAACTTTATCTACACAAGAATAAACTTTATCTACACAAATTGAGTGTGTTTTTGCTTGAAATTTCTGGTTTAAAAATTCATTTTCATGCCTGGCATGCAAACCAATACTATAAGTACCGTTTTGAAGTCTGATGTAATTAATAGCTGCTTGCTAATTATATACTTCGAAATTGGCCCAGAAACCTATCCTTTTCCCACGTAATTCCTTAGGATTTCACATCGACTCTGATTGGGATATCTAGTTGTTCACAGCAGCCCTTAATAATTGGTAGTTTTATCTGGTAATTAAATACTAATTAAATTGTCTGAATAATGTGTTTACTTCTGGGCATCTTCATGAATATTGATGATTTCTGGGGAAAGAAATTAAAGCACATTGAGTAATTGCAAATATTTTTGTTCATTGTCAGTTGAAAACAATCTCTAAAAGCAACATGATGGTCTATTTTTTTAAACTGCAAATACATAAGCAAATACATCTATTTGGATTTGCAAAGGTCAAATTTAATAAGGAATTAAATCACATCGTTTCCATTTGCAGCATGACACTCTTGGGCATGCAGGCCTCTGTCAGTCTTGGAAGACTATGGTACCGTGCTTGGCGCTGCATACGCTGCATGCGAAGCACGAAAGCCTGGGTTAGATTGTTATGGAGGATAGCTGGATCCAAGCAGCAAATCCCCCTCTCCACGCCACTGAATTAGTCCAATTGAAAGGCAGAGCCAATACGATTGGATCCAGCTGGCGTCGCAGAGCTGGGCTAAGGACAGGAGCTCACCCTGTCTTGTGGGGCCGACCCGGGTCTCGAACCCTGGCCTGCTGGTTAACAAACACAGAGTCTTAGCCACTTGCGCCACCCACAGCCCATATACACCTTGGTCATATATACCAAGAAAAAGAATGGAATGGCCTTAGTAACATGGCACATCAATAACTCCGCTGTGTATTATCAAACTCAACCAACACAAATCCTGGTGGTCCACAAACCATGCTCATATGTTCTGCAATAACTCCTGCCCCTTCCCACTTACAGCCTTCCCGGGTTCCAGTTATGAATTGTCATCATCATCGTTTTCTTCTTCTTCTTCTTCTTCTTCTTCTTCTTCTTCTTCTTCTTCTTCTTCTTCTTCTTCTTCGAACTACCAAACATAACCATGGCTCACATCCAAACGTAGGATCCCTGCTTGTAATGCAGATCAATTACAGTGATTCTGCCAAAGGATTAAGAACTCAACTAATGTTAAGAACTTAAGAAAGCAGCCACAGACCTACAACCACAGTGGGATTGCTGGAGGGACGCAACCCACACCAGGTGACATGCATGACGGAAAGTGACACCAAAATTTTAAAAATCTAGGAATTTTCAAATAATAAAGTTGTCCCAAGCTGGTTGTAATGCTAGTCATGACCGACTCTATGGTCTGGAGCTCATTCCTGTTTTCTAAGCCAAAGAGTCAGTGTTGTCCAATGATCGCTTTCATGGTCAACATGAAATGCTGATACCTTCCCTCTGAAGTGGTACCCATTTATCGACTTGCATTTCAATGCTTTTGAACTGCTAGGTTGGCAGGAGCTGGAATTGGCAGGAGCTGGGCAATGACAGGGACTACTCCATCTTGCCGTACCCAGGTCTTGAACCCTGGTCTCCTGGTGGACAGACTGAACCACTACAGCCCTTTATTTTCAAATACCATCATGTTATACATCAATAACTTCATGTAACTCATGAATTCATCATTAATTTCATGTAACTTCATGCAAATATCTCTATTTTATCAAATTATAAACCACCATCACCACCCCAAAAAAAAACCAGGGCAGGGCTACGACTCATCATCATTATGCCCATTGCCTGGGGTGTAGTGCCACCCACCATATGGGAGGAGATTCATCATATGGGTGCATCTCCTTCCTCCTGCATAGGGTGATGCAAACCAGTGATGGGCTTCAAAGAAATTAATAACCGGTTCTCTGTCCATCTGGCAGCCACTTTTAAATGGCTATTTTTAAACTTTATATGTCCTATCTCTCATTAACAACCAGTTCTATAGAGTAGGTGGGAACCTGCTGGAGCCCACCACTGATGCAAACCCTTGTGACCTCACAGTTAGGTTATGATAACTCCGCACTGGTATTTGTGTGCTGTCGCTGTGATATCTGAATAGGATTGGGCCTGAAATAAATATCTAAATAGGATTTGGCCCGAAATAAATTATTATGTTGCACCATCTCTCTGTTCTGTCCCTGATTATGGGCGCAATCCAGAGTAACTACGGGGAGTCCTCGCTCCGGTGTAAGAGCAATTTACTCTGGATTGCAATACAAATTTCCCATAGGTTTTCACTAGGTGGTGCAGTAACTACGGGTACATGTAATGTCTCTTACGTGCTCCTGTAGTTACTCTGGATTGTAGGGTATGTATAAATTGGGAAACAGAGCTCTGATGGGGAAAAGCCCCTTCATTTCAAGCTCTCAGGGGGCTTTTTGTAGGCTCTCCAGTGAGCAGCATAAACACATCGCTTCATGATTACGGATGATGAGGAAATTTGTCAAGTTGACGAGAACAATCTTCGGTTTCAAACTCCTGAGCCAAAATTCCCTTGTCTCCTAAAAATTCACATTAATCTACGAAACCAAGTTTGCTTCTAATTAGTCTCACCTCAGGGTTTCTCCTGATAAAGAAAATTAAAATATGAATAGAGCTTTCAAACAACTTCCACGTTTTTAAAAAGGGAGAAAAAATGAGCAGAGACAAATCTCGGTTCTCCCCCCATATCCAGCATCTAAAAATACTGATCATGGAAGATACTTGAGTTAATAAAGTTGCAGTCCTAACCTCCGCTTAGAACACAAACCTAACCATGTCTAATCAAAGGGAAGCTCCATTTTGTTCAATGGGCTTACTCGCAGGAAAATGTCTTTAGGATTGCAGTCTTACCCCCAAATCCAGAGTAACTACGTGAGCATGTAAGAGACATTACGTGCACCTCCTAATGAAAACCTATGAGAAATTCATATTGGAATCCAGAGTATCCCCCAAATCCAGAATAACTACGTGAGCATGTAAGAGACATTACGTGCACCTCCTAATGAAAACCTATGAGAAATTCATATTGGAATCCAGAGTATCCCCCAAATCCAGAGTAACTACGGGAGCACGTAAGAGGCATTACGAGCACCAGTAGTTACTGCACTAACTAGTTAAATCCTATGGGAAATTCATACTGGAATCCAAAGTATCCCCCAAATCCAGAGTAACTACGTGAGCATGTAAGAGACATTACGTGTATCTCCTAATGAAAACCTATGAGAAATTCATATTGGAATCCAGAGTATCCCCCAAATCCGGAGTAACTACATGAGCACATAAGAGGCATTGCGTGCATCTGTAGTTACTGCACTAATTAGTTAAATCCTATGGGAAATTCATATTGGAATCCAAAGTATCCCCCCAAATCCGGAGTAACTATGGGAGCATGTAAGAGGCATTACGAGCACCTGTAGTTACTGCACTAACTAGTTAAATCCTATGGGAAATTCATATTGGAATCCAAAGTATCCCCCCAAATCCAGAATAACTATGGGAGCATGTAAGAGGCATTATGAACACCTGTAGTTACTGCACTAACTAGTTAAAACCTATGGGAAATTCATATTAGAATCCAGAGTATCCCCCAAATCCAGAGTAACTACAGGAGCATGTAAGAGGCATTAGATGCACCCGTAGTTACTGCACCACCTAGTGAAAACCTATGGGAAATTCATATTGCAATCCAGAGTAAGTTGTTTTTACACTGGAGCAAGGACTCCCCTTAGTTACTCTGGATTTTGCCCTAAGTTATTCCTATACCAGAGCAAGGACTGCCCTTAGTTACTCTGGATTTTGCCCTAAGTTATTCCTATACCAGAGCAAGGACTGCCCTTAGTTACTCTGGATTTTGCCCTGAGGCTGGCCTAACCCCCAGCATAAGTCCTGTGCTGACTAGGGGGTGTCACAAAAGTGCCGTAAAATACTTCTGCCCCACTCCAACTTCCTCCCACTGTCATGGAAAGATATTGTTTAAAATTTTAGATTTGTGGAGCACTTCTGAGAAGTTCTGAAAACTTATCAGTTGGTTTCAAACCCTCCCCTTTGACAATACTAATATGTTTTCCTTTAGGTTGAAGCCCTGAATTTGCTGTAGATAAAGCATCAAATTGATTTTGAATGGAATTTTGGTAACTGTTTCTCAGACTGTTCCACAGGTCATTAGAACCCGGGGTTTTGATTTTCCGTAAAGTGCCAAAACGCTGAAAAACAAAATTGATTGCGCTGTAAGAAAAGGACTGAAAAATCAGACTTGGCTTGTCCAAAAATCATAACACAACAATAAGAAGGAAAAAGAAATCTATAATAACAAATTCGGCTTCTATATGACCGGAAATTGATTTTTTCAAAAGCAATCCAGAGTACGAGGAGGCTGAACAGCTTGCAGAAATGGGAAAGGTTTGAGAATAAATGAAAGCCAGAAGGATGGTGAAATATTAACCATGCGTTGTGTTATCTTTGCCATATGAAACAGAGCCAAGTTAACTAAACCAATAAGGACAATTAATAAACTCTCCAGGATGGAAAGATTTTCCAGGATTGAGCAAGAAAATACGTCTTTATCAAAGTGATTCGTTCCGGTGGGTGACTTCCAATGAAGTCATTGCTGGGTGTCTCTTTGGCCTGTCATGCTTATTTAGGTAATGCTATTTCTCTGATTTATGGAGTAGATATCAGTGCCTGAATTTCCAAAGGGGATCTGAGAAATCTGATGCAAACTGGGTTGGGGTTGGGGGGTGTCAGTGCTTTATTGTCTCACAAAAAGTGTTGAAGGCTTCTTGCAAGACATATTTGTATCCCTAATTCCAGATGTGAAGAGAACGGTGAACACTTAAGGCAGAATCCAGAGTAACTACGGAGAGTCCTTGCTCCGGTGTAAGAACAACTTATTCTGGATCCCAATATGAATTTTCCATAGGTTTTCACTAGGTGGTGCAGTAACTACGTGTGCATGTAAAGGCCCTTATGTGCTCCCGTAGTTACTTTGGATTTGGGAGCTAGTGAGCAAATTAATGCTCTTTGTTCATGCTCAGATATATTCGTAATTGTATTAGTTCACTTTATATTTTGCAAGACTCAACTGTGATCTTGAAAATAGGTTCTAAAGCTGAGACCACCTACTCCTGGTGTGATTTACCAGTTACTGTGAATATAAAGAGCAACCAGTTATGCAAATACACCATGCAGCACATTTCATTTTGGAAATGCAATACCTCTCAATAGATTTCCAGAGAAAGTTGTGCACAACCAATGGGGGGAATGCTAGATCTGCTGTGCTAGTCATGCGATGTTCTAGATTTTCTGGAAGAAGTTTTGGGTCCCCAAATTGAAATGCCAAACACTGTTGGTAATGAGTAACCTCCTTTGCATGCAAAATCAAGGTCAGACTCTGGTAATAGGGCTAGGGAAAAAAGTCTGTTTCACATCCCATGGAGAGATGGCTGGTTATAGAATATAGAGAAGAATATATATCAAATAGAGTGCAACCCTATGCATGTCTACTCAGAAGTAAATCCCAAAGTGTTCCATGGGGCTTATTCCAAAAGTGCTATACGGCCCTTTTGTGCCATCCCCAGGTCAGCAAAGGATTTATGTCCATCTAACTGGAGGTTAGGATTGCAGCCATACCCTACAATCCAGAGTAACTACGGGAGCATGTAAGAGACATTGCGTGCACCTGTAGTTATTGAACCACCTGGTGAAAATCTATGGGAAATTCTTTTTGCGATTCAGAGCAAATTGTTCTTATACCGGAGCAAGGACTCCGCATAGTTACTCTGGATTGCGCCCTAAATCTTAGATGTTGTGAATCTGTCCTCCTGTGTCGAAAAAAACATTATAAAAGGACTCTGATGATGTCAAAGAGCAAGAATGTGTATCTGTGTCTGATGTGCAAATACACAAAAAATCTATCCTCTTTTTGAACACAAGCCCTCCGCCCTCCACACACAAACTCCTTGAGATTTAAAACTCCATTTGATCAGCCAACACCATGTTGAAAATAACTCCGCAACTGTTTGGATTAATCTCTCTGGTTTACAACTTGAACTCTAGCCATGTTTGTCAAAGTCATAATAAAAAGCCTTCTATCCCGCTCCCCTAGAGATTATTTCAGGCATTGACAATATTTAGGATTTTATCTACAATTCCTGTTTGCTGTGATGGTGCAGCTGGCTTGCCAGAGGTTATTGGCAACAAAGGAGTAGCTAAGGTGGGGCAAACCACTAAGGGCAAAATCCAGAGTAACTACTGGGAGTCCTTGCTCTGGTGTAAGAACAACTTACTCTGGATTCCAATATGAATTTTCCATAGGTTTTCACTAGGTGGTGCAGTAACTACGGGTACACATAATGTCTCTTATGTGCTCCCATAGTTACTCTGGATTGTAGGGCCAGACCCGTTGTTAGTAGGTAGCTTGTGCCCTAGCGGGCATAGATTTCAGAATTGTACGTTATAATCATTTATCTGTTCTTGAGTACTTATACAATGCACCTTACTGGATGCCTGCTACCAAAGCTGAACCTTGATCCTAAAGGACACACCAGCAATATTGGCATGTCCACCATTGATCCAGCTTTTGCACCCTATCCTACCTTTGATGCACAAAACTATTACTGTATTTACAAGAATCTAAAACTCACCTTTTAGAATCAGAGTGTGCATCAGATCTGAGTTAATTAGATTTGAGTAAATGCGATTTATTTATTTATTTATTTATTTATTTATTTATTTATTTATTGCAGTGTGCACATTAGATTTGATGGTGCATTAGATTCAAGTAAATATAGTAATTCATACCCTATATAATCCAATAAAAGTATTCTAATAGGAATATTGTTACCTTTAAGAGTACCCGAAATGCCTGGCACCTCAACCCTTGCCCCTCTGTTTCCCATGACTGGTGCCCAGAGGCTGAGTGTTGGCATCCAGAATGTTGGCTGTTAGGCTTGCCAAAAAGTGCTCCTGGTTGCGACACCAATCAAAATAAAATAATTATATAGGAGGATTAATATCTGAGGCGAAGGGAGGAAGATTAAATTCAAGAAGATCATTCCTGTTATAAATAAAGACTTGCCAGTGTACCAGATAGCATTAAGAGCTTCTATGGAATTGATAGCAAGAAAAGGGTTAATTATGGCAATCATCTCAAACTGGGCTGGCCTAACTTGTTTAATTTAAGAGCCACATACTATAAAGGACAGGTATTTGAGACCCACAATATTTAAGAAGTGTTAAAATTCTTAAATATATATATAGGTGTCTCCAGTATTCATGGGGGATACGTTTCCTCTCCCATGGATATTGGAAACTGTGGATAAGGGGTTGCAATCCTAAAAACACTTCCCTGGGAGTAAGACCCACTGAATACAATGGGGCTTACATTTCAGTAGACATGATTAGGCTTGTGCTCCTTATCTCCTAACAGTTTTTCATGGAACCGTCCTCTAATGTCAGCGCTCCATTTAGCCACTATATCCAACATCTATTGACAGAATTAACATAAGAACAATAGCAGAGTCAATGGATTAGGCCAAAGGCTCGACTTCTTAAACCATTTAAATCAGTGTGCCCCCTCCACCTTCAGTGACAGGAGGTTCCATTCATGAATGATGTGTGGAGAGAAGAATTTTCTTATGAGAACATGATGTGGAGAACATTGAAAACACTGTGTCTGTCTGTCTGTCTGTCTGTCTGTCTCTCTCTCTCTCACACACACACACACACACACACACACACACACTGTGAGACAGGCATCCCCCACTTCTTGGACAGGTTCGGGACCGGAATACTGTCCAAAAGTGAAAACTGGACCCCAGTCTTTTTTCTATATATATAAAAGAGAAAAGTCACTGACTGACTGACTGACTGACTGACGCACTCACTCACTCACTCATTACCACCCTGCCAAAACCACTGGGCCTAGAAGCGTGAAATTTGGGGTGGGTGTTCCTCCCATGACTGAGGGGTGCACTAAGAACTGGTTTTCGGAAATTCCAACGGGAAGGGGGTGAAAAGGGGCGCAACGCGTTTTCCTCCCTATACTTTGCATTGAGAATTGCTGACTCATCAACATTCCACCCCAACTGCTGGGCCTGAAGCATGGAATTCTGGGAGTTCCTTCTGTCACCTGAACACCCCCCTAGAACCCATTGGATAAATTTAACCCTTCAGGGGCTGAAAAGGGGGCAACGTGTTTCTGTCCTATACTTAACATGGGAGACTGAGTAACATCCAGCCAATTTGGATGTAATAGGGCACCTATTACTAATAGGTGCACTGAGGGGACGTTGTTAGGAGGAATAAGTTGCACTGTGGAGGATGCTGCGCATGGGGGGTTGGAATGCATGAGGGGGTTGGAGCTCATGAGGGGTTGGAGTGTATGAGGGGTTGGTGTGCATGGGGGGAAGTTGCGCATGGGTGGATGATGCACATGGGGGAAAGTTGTGCATGGGGGAAGTTGCACATGTGGGGATGATGCACATGGGGGTTGATGCACCTGGGCGAAGTTGCGCATGGGGAGAATTGCGCAATGAGGGAAAGTTGCGCATGGGGAAAGTTGTGCATGGGGATTGCTGCGCATAGGGGAAAGTTGTGCAAGGGGAAAAGTTGTGCATCGGGGTTGATGCGCATGGGGAAAAGTTGCGCATGGGGGAAGTTGCACAAATGGGGAGGATGCACATGGGGGTTGATGCACCTGGGCGAAGTTATGCATGGAGGGAAGTGGCGTATGGGGTGTTTATGTGCATGGGGTGTTTATGTGCCGTGGGGGGATGGCATATGGGGAAATGTTACTCCCGCAACGTGGGTATGCTTTTCGCTAGTTTGTTTATAAATGCTTTGCTTCCAACGCTGTTTGGAATTCTGCACACCAATTCTCATTATTATTTCTAAATAATAGAAATATTTAACATCATTTGTTTCCTTGGATTCTGCATGAAATCCCACATTGAATGATGTATATAACAAGATATCCAAAAACACCAAGGTTTAAAGACTTTTGGCTAATAGGGTGTGTGGTGGAGCAGAAGGAGGAGGAGGAGACAGCATGCGGGCCCAGGAAGTGAGGCCTAGGCCTCCCTGGGATCGGGTGCTGGAGTCAACTAAAGATGAGAGGGTTTATTGGTCTGACTCATACTGGGACTTGGTGAGGTTATACTGTGCAGGGCGGACTGGAGTTTACCCAGGGCGCCCTATTACTAATTGGCCCAATCCAGGGACTTCCCGTTCACTGGGTGCTCTGAGATGGGTCAGTAGGGCCCCCGGGGGCGGGGAGGTGGAAGGTGTATATAAAGACAGGCGGGAAGAGGGGAGCGGCAGTGGCTGGCTGGAGAGGAGTAGGAACTGGAGGACAATCCGGCGCTGGTCGCTGTCCAGCCGAAGGAGGAAGAATCGCCCTCTAACCTGCAGAGAAGAAACAGAGACATTAGTTATGTGATTGTCTGTTGGATGTTTGGACTTACCTGTTCCAGTTTGGATTATATAAGTTGCAACTTACCTGGGAGATCCGACTGGCCGGAGAAGTACCTGTGGAAAGAGAAAGCAAACTGTGGATAGAGTGAAGAGACTTGATCCCAGACGAAGGGGGGTGAGGTAACCCACCAGTGGACTTGGGTGAGAGCTAACTTTATCTGATACATGATGCAAGCCTAGTATTTCCTCCCCCCCCCCCCTCGTAACCAAGCCTGTGCTTCCTGTATACCTTGTTGGGGGATTCCTATTTCTACTTAAACATATAAATATAAAGAACTTTGTAGTACTCACCTGTCTCGGCTCGTCCTTTGGAACTAGGACGGATTAACTCAGGATGGCGGATGACAGAGTTCGTGAATCTGAAATAGAGGTATCCTTGGCAGGAGAGAGTGAGGGGCAGGACAGGGTGTCATTCCCTTTGTGCAAAACCCAGTGTGACCCACATGTTCTCGCATCCCTTAGCAATTCCACTCCGCATGCCATTCATTACTTGTTACCGCAGTTATGCCACCATGTGCAGGAATATCCCAACCAATCTTTGCCACATTTTTCCCTCTCTTCACTGGCAAGCAAGACTGCATTATTTACAACCAGGGCTCACTTGATGCGCAAACCCACATGATTAACAATCCTTTTATCCTCTGTTTGCAGAGCGAATCGTCTGGAGTTGTGGGTTAAGTGCCAGATTTGAATGGAAATTGGGAAAAGAGCTGCTTGTGACACACCGGAGGCAAAGATGCCATTAACAAAGCTCAAGTGGGAAAACCTCTGACATGAGCAGCACTTATTGATTTTGGAAGCTGCTGTGCGGGAGATGTGCCAGTGTGGTGGCTCCCCCAACCCAGCGTGATGATGGAATAAACTTGGATGGGATGCAAAAATGAAGAAGGGCATGTTCAGATGCACAACTGAGATGGAAACATCGAACAAGGCAGGGGCAAGAATTCCATTACTAGAAATCACAATGCCTTTCCTTCTCCTACATCAGCCTCAAGGATCCAATTTGGTTCAAGGCTACATATAGGGAAGGAGAATGGATCGTTGAACAGTACTGATTCCAGAACTCCCCCCCCCCCCGCCATTGGGGGGAAAATGTTGTATTATTGGGGTTGGAATTATAGAAATAATTTTGTATTATTGTTTAATTTCTACATAATTATATATAATTATATAATTTCAATATATATAATTTCTATATATAACTATATAATTTCCTTTCTGAAGGTTCAGGGGATCTTGAGTTGGATATTGACATGGCAGAGGGGAAATTGATCCCCCAACATGATGCACCCCAATCCTAATTTGTTCTTACTGAAAAAGAAACAGATGCTGGAATTATTCATCATGGTAATTTAGTATCATATCTAGTTTGGCCACCTGGAAGTAGGTGTCATATGTGCTCCCAGAGACATCTGAAGGGCCACTGTGAGATACAGGAAGCTGGACTAGATGGGCCTGTGGCCTGATCCAGCGAAGGCTCTTCTCATGTTCTTATGTCTCTGGAGAACTAAGGTCCATTTAATTCAGTAGGACTTAATCCCAGGAACCATGTCCAGGACTTATTCCCAAGACCTGTGTTCAGGACTTACTCCCAGGACCTGTGTTCATGTGCCTTAGGAACATGGGGTAAGGAAGATGCTGGCACTGAGTAGTGGGTATTTCACTTGCTTCAGCGTTGAGTAGCTGCTGGTTCCCTCCCATCCACGCTTCTGAATAGCCAGAGGGTGGTATACAAACAAGAACAAGTGAGAGCAGGATGTCCAGGCCCTCTGTTGTCCAATTCTTCCTGCAAAGGCCAACCATCCCTAGGAACATGTGCATCACCATCCTGGTTGTGGCCAAAAATAGTCACATCTGGTCTAGCATCCAGTGGCACACAAATGGTTTGGGAAAATCTGCAGTTGGGGCATCAAAACAACAGCCCTGCACTGTCTCCCTAGGAACTCTGTACAGTGCACGGCCCACTCTGTGTCAAGTGCCTATGGCACACTGCCACCAAAGCTTCCACCAATCAATGGGCGAATAATGTGGGAAAGCAGGTTCACAGCACCACATAATACAGGCATCCCCACTTAATGGATCCACTCAGTGGATGCAGGCCTCCGTCAGTCTTGGAAGACTATGTTATCGTGCTCGGTGCTGCATACGCTGCATGCAAAGCTCGAAGGCCTGGGTTGGATTGTTATGGAAGATAGGCAGCAAATCCCAAGCAGCAAATCCCCCTCTCCACGCCACTGAATTAGTCCAATGGAAAGGCAGAGCTGATATGATTGGATCCAACTGGCGTCGCAGAGCTGGGCTAAGGACAGGAGCTCACCCTGTCTTGTGGGGCCTACCCGGGTCTCGAACCCTGGCCTGACCTGCTCAAACAGCATCTTAACCGCTTGCGCTACCCACAGCCCTTACTCAGCACTGTGCAAAAGTGAAAACTGTTGGAAAAGTGGAACCCAATCTTTTTTGTTGTTTACAATGCTTTTTTAGATAGCAAATTGCAAATGTCCTCTTGATCTTGCAAATTCCTGCTGCTACAGAAAGATTTCTGCAAATGGATTCTCATTAACTCCTTTGGAAATGGGATTAGACCAGGAGCTACAACATGGAGGAGGGCAATTTTGTCCTTTAGAACAGCAGAAAGAGGTAGAGAGAGCCGAACATGTGTTGAATGAATGAATTCTGGGGGTGATTGAAAGGCATTGAAAGAGTGGATTGTCAGAAAACTAAATGCCAAACCCTACAATCCACAGTAACTACGAGAAGACATAAGAGGCACTTACTCTTGATTGCTCTATGCATTTCCCATAGGTTTCCCATAGTTGGCAACATAACAAACAAAAAAAAAGCAGGCCTCCGTCAGTCTTGGAAGACTATGGTATCGTGCTCGGCGCTGCATACGCTGCATGTGAAGTATGAAAGCCTGGGTTAGATAGTTATGGAGGATAGACTGTTACCCAAGCAGCAAATCCCCCTCTCCATGCCACTGAATTAGTCCAATGGAAAGGCAGAGCCAATACAATTTGATCCAGCTGCGTCGCAGAGCTGGACTAAGGACAGGAGCTCACCCTGTCTTGTGGGGCTGACCCGGGTCTCGAACCCTGGCCTGCTGGTTAACAGGCACAGTGTCTTAGCTACTTGTGCCACCCACAGCTCCACAACCCACAACCCACAGCAACATAACTACATCGGTGTAAAAGGTCCCATAGTTACTCTGGATTGTAGCCAGAATGCAGGGGATACCTTTATCTGCTTTAATAGTAGACAATGTGACTGCAAGAGTTTATACCTGTTGGCTGTGTTCAACACAACCCAGCTAGGTCCATATTCTGGACTGTATTCTATGGCAAATACCAGGGGTTGGTGCTGGTGACAAACACTCAAAACTGGTGCTGGTGACAAAATAAGACCATGTCGTTCCTTTTCACTCGCACTGTCCCCGCAATGAGTTGAAAGTTCACACTGGAGAACATTAAGCTCTTTTAAATCAAAAATATATTCTTCTCTATCATCAACAGAGAGCCAGGATTTCCGACAGTTGGATTTGAAGCCCAAGGAAATTGGAGATTTCATCCAGAAACTCAAGGCCATGTTTGCTTTTCTCAGCTCAGTATGTTATATCAAATGATTGCTGATGAAATTCTGATGAGGAGGCAGTGAGGACATGGATCTGATCAACAGGGGGCTGATTGAAGCCGAGGGAAGCTGCGACCTCTTCTTCTGGGTCGTGAAGACTGCCTGCTGTTCTTAGAATTGAAAGGGACGAAAAGGTGGTCTCATCTAACCCACCTCTCCAAAGCACTCTCCTCGCCCCCCCATCAAAGCCCATCAGAGGTCCAAGGTCCAGCTGGGTATGCAATAGGGACCAACCGGGGCATACCAACACCACCACACGCCCATGGCATGCATGATGTCATGACACCAGGTGGCATCATGACCAGGGTGACCAGAAGCCAAACCCAAAATTCCTGAACCCCAAGGTCAAAATTCCTAATCCCAGGCCAAAATTCCTACCCGCTTAAAAAAATTGTGTTTTGGTTTTTTTTTACCATAACGTTTGATAGGAAGGAGACATCTCAAAACTCTTCAATACGAATCCAACGACTTATGGCATGATGGGGTACTGTGCGCTATTGCAAAGTTTCAAAATGAAGCCAAAATGTAGGACAGTGAAGCCAAAATGTAGGACACCCAGACAGGAGGCTAAAAATCCGGACAAATCCGGGTTTTCCCGGTCTTATGGTCACCCTGAATGATGTCATCATGCACATAGGTGCTTCACGGATGGCCAAAGAAACCCTCTGGCCAGCTGTGAAGAGCGCATGCACGGTTCACCCAGCACCTTTCACAGCCAGCCTCAGGGTTTCTCCAGCTGGCTGCAAAGAACACATGTGCGGTGCTGCTGTTAAGTCACACATATGCCCTTCTGAGACAATCAGGGAGTATTCTCCAGCTGGCGTTGAAAGGCGCTGGGGTGGGGGACTGCTAGGATGCATACACTAGGTGCATCTATGCCCATGGCAAGAGACACCTTGTGCTACATACAGATTATGCCTCTGGGGCCAACAGATCAGCTGACTCCATACATTATGTTTTTTCTAGCCAGACATGGGTATGATGTGGCCTTGGTCATTCTCCCTTCCCCTTGTCCTTCATGCTACCATCTTGGCCCTATTGAAATCCACCAGACTTTTTTTGCTCCAACAATGGTACAGCATGAAGGTGCCATTCAGGGAGAAAATTGGAGTACAAATTGAATGAATGAATAGTAATAGTAATAGTAGTAGTAATAGCAAAAGCAGGCCTCTGTCAGTCTTGGAAGACTATGGTATGCTCTGCGCTGCATACGCTGCATGCGAAGCATGAAAACCTGGGTTGGATTGTTATGGAGGAGAGGCTGTTCCCCAAGCAGCAAATCCCCCCTCTCCACACCACTGAATGAGTCCAGTGGAAAGGCAGAGCCAATATGATTGGATCCAGCTGTGTCGCAGAGCTGGGCTAAGGACAGGAGCTCACCTTGTCTTGTGGGGCCGACCCGGGTCTCGAACCCTGGCCTGCTGGTTAACAGGCACACTGTCTTACGACTTGTGCCACCCACAGCCCATAGTAGTAATAGAAATAGTAATAGTGAATGAATGAATGAATGAATGAATGAATGAATGAATGAATAAATAAATAAATAAATAAATGTACTCCTAGGCCATTCATCTCCAACAGTTCTTCAGCCTTTATAGCCAAAAAGACCACACATAAGAGTATTCACATAGTGCAATGCCAAATAGGAGAAGCAGTGCCAAACAGGTCAATAGTTGGGGAAAATTCTAAGAAGGAAAGGGAGAAACCAGAAGGATGAATCATGCCGTAAGAACGATTAAAAGACATTGTTTCCAGTTCTTTTCCTAGCTGTTGATGTGTTCATCCTGTTATCTGTGAGCTCCTAAAGGCTGTTGGCTGAACTGTTCTTCGGTCACGGCATGATCAGGAACAGTCAGAGCTGTGGGAAGGGTCAGCCAGAGAAGCAAACACAGCTGTTGTTGGGGCTGCGGATTCCTGTTTAGAAGCATTCCATCAGGTTCCCCGGCAGCGTGCATCTAACGCTGACATTCCTCGATGTGCTTGGCGCTCATAAAGTATTCCACACCTCAAAGTGTTTTGGATACCTGGTGACATTTAAAGTCTATCAAGCTCTGTGTGTGCTTAGTAAACAGCAAGTGGGAAGTATAATGTGCTCAGATTTTCCCAGGAGTCATCCCCCCATTTTTCATTAATTTCTACTGAAGAAACACAATTGACTGCTCTTTAGATCCACCGTGGGAGCACTTGGGACATCAGCTTAAGCTCTTAAACATACTTGCCATAATTTCTATGCTTTTCATAAACACTGATCTGAACATTTCTTTCCATGCTCCAGAGACGGATATATTCATTTGCAGCAAATGAGAAAACCAACTGACTTAATATACTGTTTCCTAAACTATGCATTTGAAATGATATTGCTTGGATGAATGCTTTATTTCACAGACCGACCGACCGACCGACCGACCGACCGACCGACAGACAGACAGACAGACAGACAGACAGACAGATAGATAGATAGATAGATAGATAGATAGATATGGATGCATTAGATAGATAGATAGATAGATAGATAGATAGATAGATAGATAGATAGATAGATAGATAGATAGATAGATAGATAGATAGATAGATAGATAGATATGGTCTTCCTGCTTGTTTACTCAAGCATTTGAAATTTGGCATTTATTCTTACCCCCAAATCCAGAGTAACTACGGGAGCACGAAAGAGACTTTACATGCACCCATAGTTACTGCACCACCTAGTGAAAAGCTGCGGGAAATTCATATTGGAATCCAGAGTAAGTTGTTCTTACACCGGAGCAAGCACTCCCCGTAGTTACTCTGGATTTTGCCCTTAATTACTCAAGATTATTATCAGATTATTTAATTATTAGATTATTCTCTACTTTCCAATTAATCTGTGATCAAATAGATTATTTGCTACTTTAATCCAGAGGTCTCAGTCTCTTCTAGTGCAATCCTATGCATGTCTACTCAGAAGTAAGTCCCATTGTATTTATTGAGATTAAGGGTTCAATCCATAGCAGTTACGGCACTTCTTGCTTCAATGTACATAAAAGTTACTGTGGATTGCAATATGACTTTCCCATAGGTTTTCACTAGATAGCGCCGTAACTGCATCCACACAAATCTTCCTTGAGGTGATGCACCTAGTGGAATAGTTACTCTGGATTTGGGGGTTCGTTCCAGGAAAGTGTGTTTAGGATTGCAGACTTCCTTATTTATTTCAATGGTTCCCAACCTGATATCTACAGTTAATTCACATTTCTTTTCAGCAATCCCAAGCATCACCACCTTGACTGAGATTACACTTTTCTTGTTAAATCTTCCCAGATTCTTACAAGATCTCATGCTATTCTCACATGAGATGTGAGATTTTGGGGAGCACAGCACAGCATGACAGGATACCATAGGATACCACACCATGACCATAGTAAGTTTAAATACTTTTATTACTCTTTTATATTAAAAAAAATATTGACAGCGGCTTAGGGGCGCAATCCAGAGTAACTACGGGGAGTCTTTGCTCCAGTGTAAAAAGAATTTGCTCTGGATTGCAATATGAATTTCCCATAGGTTTTCACTAGGGGGTGCTGTAACTATGGGTACATGCTATGTATCTTACATGCTCCCGTAGTTACTCTGGATTGTAGGGTTCAATGGGTACATTTGGAAAGCAGTTTATTGTAAAGTCACCATAAAGAGACTTCAATTAAACTTCATTTTTTAAAAAAAGTTTAAGATCTTAGATCTGTATAAGTTTAAGATCTTATAAAAAACCATCTCCAAAGTTTTAAGGAACAAAATGGACTCAACTCATGATGATCTTATCTATATTGTTTCTTTGGACAACTTGGAGCTCATATATCAACTCAGTGGGAGATCTATAAGTCACTCCTTCTTGCCAGAGACCTATGTCAACTATAGTTTTATGAGAAAGCATTAAAATTTCATCCATAATTCACTTGCCAGCCTTACATGTCACACATCTTCAATTATTCCAAAAGGTCAGGATTTATTATTTTCCTTTACGGTGCCAGAAGTTTCTTTGAAAGAGGGTGTGTGATGCATTGGGAATGAATGAAATGCATTGTTTTTATCCTGCTAAGCAGGCCGCAGTCAGTCTTGGAAGACTATGGTATAGTGCTCAGCGCCGCATACGCTGCATGCAAAGCACGAAAGCCTGGGTTGGATTGTTATGGAGGATAGGCTGTTACCCAAGCAGCAAATCCCCCTCTCCACACCACTGAATTAGTCCAATGGATTCAATACGATTGGATCCAGCTGTGTCGCAGAGCTGGTCTAAGGACAGGAGCTCACCCTGTCTTGTGGGGCTGACCCGGGTCTCGAACCCTGGCCTGCTGGTTAATAGGCACAGTGTCTTAACCGCTTGCACCACCCACAGCCCACATCCTGCTAAAGTAACTGAAGAAAGGGAGTCTTCAGAAGGCTTGCAACTGATTGCTCAACCATGGATTGATTGAAAGGGAGGTGAAAATAATAATAAAACTTTTTTGCGCTCGAAATCAGAGCACCAAACCTGAGCAGCCTATTTCATGCCCTGCAACCATATGCAAGCATCTGACTAACTGGCAATGTGAAATCATCAGAGAGGCAGCAGTAGAGACAGAGGCGGCTGAATATTCATGAAGTCGTCCAATTATCCTGCAAAACTGGAACTGCCTACTTCAGATCCTGATAAGGACAGTTTGTGTCTGAGATGCAACCACACACACACCGGGCAAAATTGGCAGCTAACTTCCATTATTTACCACTTTTCATGGACCTGCATCAAATTAATCTTTCTAATCTTTTTTTTACACATATTTCTTTTAACCTTGTTTATTAATTCATCAATTAAAAATATAAAAATAGTGAGTGCAATCTTAATAGCATCTACTCAGATGCAAGTTCCTTTCAGTTCAGTGGGACTAATAGCAAAATCCAGAGTAACTACCGGGAGTCCTTGCTCCGGTGTAAGAATAGTTTACTCTGGATTGCAATATGAATTTCCCACAGGTTTTCACTAGGAGGTGCAGTAACTACAGGTGCACGTAATGGCTCTTACGTGCTCCCGTAGTTACTCTGGATTTGGGGGTTAATCCCAGGAAAGTGCTCTTAGAATTGCAGCCAGTGACTCAAAAGCCTAAAAGAAAATAATGGCATCACTAGGGTTGGCGTCACCCTATGTGGGAAGCCAGCACTTCACCCCTTGAACTACACTCCAACTACACTTCACTCCAACTACACTTCACTCCAACTACAACTCCAACGGATCTCTAACTACAAACCAGGGTAACAAACCAGGTAATGGTTGTGATGAAGTACCATTGCCCTGAACCTACTGTTGTTGCTTTTTTGCCATCTCTTTTGATGATGTTGTTAAGTCATTCACCCTACAATCCAGAGTAACTACGGGTGCACGTAAGAGACATTATGTGTACCCGTAGTTACTGCACCACCTAGTGAAAACCTATGGGAAATTCATATTGCAATCCAAAGCAAACTGTTTTTACACCGGAGCAAGGACTCCCCATAGTTACTCTGGATTGCAGTTATGTTCAACTCTTTGTAACCCCAAACAGAGATATTTCAAAGCAGTTTATTTCATTGCATTTTGCTGTAAATTACACATTGAACGGTATATAACATGATGGTATTATTCCTACAAGCCATTATTTTAACTATTTTGGTCACTTGTGGTATTACTCCCTTCACCCCAATACCGAATATCACCTTTCGAACACCCTACTGGTTCCATGTTGTGTTATAACATTTGGGTTTTATTTTATTAAGAAAGAAAGGTGGGATACAAATATAATAAATAATAACATCTCATTAGGTCTTCGAACAAGCAACATAGACACAGACCTAAAGACACTTCCATGGGAGTAAGAAATATTAAATGCAATGGGGCTTACTTTTGAGTAGACATGGTTAGGGTTGTGCTCAGAGAGTCAGATCATTGAGCTCATGTTATAGCATCAACAGTTCCTTACCCAAGCAGCAGTAGCCACAGTTGGGGTTGGTCCCAAACATAATGATGGCTTTGTGACACTGAGGGCACAATCCAGAGTAACTACAGGAGCAGGTAAGAGACATTACGTGCACCTGTAGTTATGCACCACCTAGTGAAAATCTATGGAAATTCATATTGCAATCCAGAGTAACTTGCGGAGCAAGGACTCCCCATAGTTACTCTGGATTTCACCCTGAGTAAGAGAGAATAGTTCAATGGAAAGGTGTAGAAATCAGGATGGGAAGTCTGTGTTGTGTGACCGTCTGTCCTGCCAGAGAAACTCTGCAGCGTTGTAGGTCAGCCATGGCAAGCCTAGTTGCAGGAGATCAGGATCCTATTTAGTAAACTATAGAGCCAGTAAGAGACAGTAATTTAGGGTGCAATCCAGAGTAACTATGGGGAATCCTTGCTCCGACATAAGAACAATTTACTCTGGATTGCAATATGAATTTCCCATATGCTTTCACTACATGAAGCAGTAACTACATTGACATAAATATCTCCTACATGCTCCTGTAGTTACTCTGGATTGTAGGGCTATAGAGCCAATAAGAATGTCCCTCGCCTAATTGTCTATGAGCTTTAACCGTGATGCTGTGCCTGGCTATCATCTCTAGTTTATTCCAGGAAAGGCAAAAATTTGTGCTTTGTGTGTATATTGGTGCAATCCAGAGTAACTGCAGGGAGTTCTTGCTATGGTGTAAGAACAATTTGCTCAGGATTGCAATATGAATTTTCCATAGGTTTTTACTAGGTGGTGCAGTAACTACGGGTACATGTAATGCCTCTTACGTGCTCCCATAGTTACTCTGGATTGTAGGGTATGTGTGTGTGAATACAAGGCATACAATGACAGAACAACCATTAGTAAAATAATATTTCTGTCACATCCTTTTAAATTATGACCTCTCCAAGTGTCTAAATGGGTCTTTCAAACTGCAAGAGATGCACAAACTGCCACCTGCAAACACCGTAAAACCTCAACAGTGTGTTTGGCCGCAGCAGTAAACTGTATTTTTCCTGGTTGTTTGTTTTATGATGGGAATAAAGTTGATACAATACAACGGGAATAAACCCCGTTGTTTGTACGGGGGTGACAGTATGTTAAGATATAATCCACTGAAAGACACACAGGTTCTTATCATATGCAGTTTTCCACCAACATGGTCAGTGAATTATCCATTAGTTTTAATGGATTGTGAAAATTCAAGAAACTGCCATCTCCTGACTCCGATCATTGATTAATTTAGCTCTAGAATTTTCTACAATGATAGGGTTCTTTCCTGGAGGCACCATAGTCTGAACATGGGAGTTTTTAAAAAATACCCCAGTGTGGTAGTTGATGTTGACCAGACATGTAAACCGGACATGTCACTTGAATCAAGAATCACCGAGCGATGACACCCCTATTATGGACACATCATTAGGAGGGACAGAAGAACATCATGGTTGGATGTCCTACAGAAGGACATCATGGTTTGAACCCTACAGAAGGACATCATGGTTGGAAGAACAGACAGAAGGAGAAGAGGAAAATCAGCATCCTGAGGGTTCAGCAGGCATGCCTTGAAAGACTATGGTATCGTGCTTGGTGCTGCATACGCTGCATGCGAAGCAAGAATGCCTGGGTTAGATTGATATGGAGGATAGGCTGTTACCCAAGCAGCAATCCCCCCTCTCCACACCACTGAAATAGTCCAATAGAAAGGCAGAGCCGATACGATTCATCCCAGCTGTGTCGCAGAGCTGGGCTAAGGACAGGAGCTCACCCTGTCTTGTGGGGCCGACCCGGGTCTCGAACCCTGGCCTGCTGGTTAAAGGCACAGTGTCTTAACCAGTTGCGCCACCCACAGTCCTACTATCATGTTGAGCCCTGTTGATGGCTCAACATGATTATAATTATAACAGTGAAGACTCTAGCTGACATCTCCAGCCGTGCTCATGATAGATCTTCCTATAGATCCACCAAGTCACCCTGGCTCAGGACCAAGCTGAAGACCTCTAGTTAGTAGTTGTAGATGATCTGTCACTGAATTGCAATCGCTTTGCAAACTTTGTCTTGCTGGAAAAATATCAGGCACCTGCAAAACTTAGTGCTATGCACCCCCTCTTGCTCTGCCACTGTGGTCTGTCCTGGGCACAGAGATTTCAGTTGCAACAGATTATGGTTTCCGTTCTTCTGGTATTACTCCTCTCTCTGTTTCATTCCTGCTTCTTCTTCTCCAACTTGCCTAGCAAGCAAAACTCCAGGTCTGTCTCATAAAGAGAGATTGGTTTTGAGATGGACTTTCTTCTAGCAAGGAAACCTGCACTGCCCGAAGGCTCTACTGGCAATGGCTGCCCCGACATACATATTAATGCCATGTCCTAGGTCGAGTGCCTCATTAATCTTTATGCTTCCATCAGGCCTTGCAGTTGGGAAATGACTTCTTCAACATTCAATCCCCAACTGAATATTCGGTATTTCTCACACACAAGAGGGATCTATGCTAATGCCTGGTTTGTCCAGCTCTCTGCAATTTTTTACTGATGTTACCCAGCAGAAAATGCACCCAGTAGAGTAGATGCAGGTTTTCAGGCTAAGTAGAATCTGAACAGGCGCAGATTTGTTACCCTAACCCTGCATATGCCCTACTGCATATCCATAGACTTCCTTCTGAATGGGCAAGGCAATTGATGGGCAAAGGCAATAACTTTATACTGCTGCAATTCTAAAGACAATTTCCTGGGAGTAAGACCCAATGAACACAATGAGACTTACTTTTGAGTAGACATGGTTAGGATTGTGCTCTAAGTGGGAGGTGGTGCTGCTTCAGGTTAAGACTAAGGGCACAGTCCAGAGTAACTACGGGGAGTCCTTGCTCTGGTGTAAGAACAATTTGCTGTGGATTGCAGTATGAATTTCCCATAGGTTTTCATTAGATGGTGCAGTAACTACGGGTACACGTAATGTCTCTTACGTGCTCCCATAGTTACTCTGGATTGTACGGTTAGGCTGCAATTCTAAAGTCACTTTCCTGAGAGTATGACCCATTGAACACAATGGAGCTTACATTTGAGTAGACATGGTTAGGATTGCAGCCTAATATTCAAAGTACAAAGTAGCCTCACTGAGGATACTGGATACACCAACAAACAAAGAGGAATTCTGCTCCAAATTTCATGGTTTGGTACCAACTAGGTATATTTGGAGACTTGGGGCGCAATCCTGAGTAATTACGGGGAGTCCTTGCTCCGGTGTAAGAATAATTTGCTCTGGATTGCAATATGAATTTCCCATAGGTTTTCACTAGGTGGTGCAGTAACTACGGGTGCACGTAAAGTCTCTTATGTGCTCCCGTAGTTACTCTGGATTGTAGAGCAGGTGAAGACTTTTCCATCCTAGAAGCAACAACTTTTAAAATCCTTAATTCATTGCATTTGTATGTAACATTTTTAGTGCTACTTTGTTAGAAGCTACCCTGGAAAATATTGAATGGTAAAGGGGAAAGTGTATTGAAAAATGCCTTTAGCAACTTTAACTCTCCATTTTTGAATGGAGATCAGTTGGCATCACTGTAGAGGGTAAGGCTATAATCCTAAACACACTTTCCAGGGAGTAAGAACTATTGAACACAATGGGACTTACCTCTGAGTTGATATGCTTACAATTGCACCGTATGTTTCTCCGGAAATAACTCTTGGAAAAAGTTCTGGACTATTTTTTTAAAAACCCACAGAGAAAATCAGAGACAAGTTTGCCCTCCCACTGATATGCCACCCAGTGGCATAGGTAGAAGGGTGGTGGTGCCATGGAGGGAGCCTCACCCCTTCAAAGCCATTGCAGGTGGGTGGAAGGGCAACATAGAGCAGCCATACGGGCAGGTGTTTTGCATTCCAGCTGTCATGATGAACATTGAGGAGCCATGAAACACATGTCCGAGGATAACTGCATTCCCTTAATATCCTCAGCAGTGATTTCAGTTTTCAGAATGAATGAGACAGACAGGCTGGAAGCATTAATTGGCAGAACCAGTAAATTAATTGACTAAAACTGTGACTGATTAATCTGATCAATCTGAGAAGGGGGCCCCATTTTAATTTGCAACAGCAAACATTACTCAGTGGTTATATATTGATTTAGCTCCTCCAGTTGATCTGTTCCTATATTTTATCCCACATTGTGTCCCAAACATCAACCTTCATATTGTTGGATGCTCAGATACTACCTGCTCTCCTATGACGCAGGCTTACAATGGTCAGACCATTTGTCCAATAATATCTACACCTACAGTACATCAATATCTACAGTGACTCCCAAGATCCCAGATCCTATTACTTGCTATCAGATCCTTTTTGAATTAACAAGGTTTACAGTTACTGTGTGTGGGGCACAATCCAGAGTAACTATGGGGAGTCCTTTTACACCACTCCGGTGTAAAAACAATTTGCTCTGGATTGCAATATGAATTTCCCAAAGGTTTACACTAGGTGGTGCAGTAACTACAGGTGCATGTGATGTCTCTTACGTGCTCCCGTACTTACTCTGGATTGTAGGGGTGATCAAATTTGCCCCAACAGCAATGCATTGCGCTTGGAGTGATGTGTAATGTCAAATGTGTGATCCTTGAAAAGGAGTTGAATGCGCGATCCCTGAAAAAAGGAAGGTTTTCCTTTTTGGAAGAGATCTATATAAAGACATCTGTATGTTTTGGAAAACATCTATATGGACATCTAGTATCCACACATGTTGTGAGCATGATTTATATAAACTGGTTATGAAAAATGGTCCCAAAGAGCAAATTAATCTGTCAACAGCTGCTGATCTTGAAGGTCTTGGAAGCCGGGCCTGGAGGATGAAAGGGGACATATTCCAACAGGGAGTACCCTGTGAGTAAATGTTTGGGACTGACCTGACAAAACCAGCAGGGATTAAAAATCTATTTTATTCTATTTTTTTCATAACCACGACACAAAGATACATAAACACTTCCTTTATTTTGTCCCGATTCTTCTTAGTCCTGCTGGATTAAATCTTAAAGCAAGTCAAGCCAACGTGTAAACAAGCCCTATGGAGATACCGTGAGAAAGGGATCGATTTGTTCAAGCCAAGAATGGAACAAAGGCTGAGGAGCCAAATTCATCTGCATTCCTTTCTACAGCACTGCTGGGATCCAAACTTAGGACGGGCCTCCACTTTCAATTTCATCCAGCTTCTCCCCCAACCAACACATCTCCGTTAGAGCATCTGCAACAAGCCCCATGTGTGGACATCTGATTGACTCTCTCCGCACAGCTTTCAAACTATGGACAGAGGGAATGCAGGTTGGATTGGCCTCCAACCCTCAGATCTAGCTCTGGCCTAAATACATAGACAGATCTATATTTTGATGAGGTTCTTGATTATTGGCCCCCAAAATAAAAGGATGCCTTTTGACCAAATGGTACTTAAGGCAACTTACGATGAATTGTCATGATAATAATTAAAACAAACAATCCTATGCTTTGGACCAGTATGTTTTTCCTGAGAAGCTTGGGATGCAACCTCCCCAGGACCCACAATCCTAACCATGTCTACTCAAAAGTAAGATCTATTGTGTTAGTGGATATTACTCCCAGGAAAGTGTCTTTAGAATAGAGTCTGGTTGATAGCAGATGCTTTGATGTTGAATGGAGGTATACGGGGGAATCAGTAACCCATTCGATCAATTCTCTCCTTCACTGGTGCAGCCACAAAACCAAACTATGCTCCATCCAGTGGCGGCCAGATTTGGGGGTCTTCCCTGGGAAGGAGGTCTTCAGCTCCAGAATGCTGCAGCTCTAGAATGATTGCACCAGATCCAGAATGATTGTTCCAGCTCCAGAATGGATCTACTCAGACCTATGCCAATAACTGCTACAAATCCAAGGGAGGTGGATCAAGACCTAGAAGAAGAATAGGATATTGGCTGAATAGCAGTCATCAGCTTGGAGAACTTGGCTGACAAGTCTATTTTTGTATTGTTTAAATTTAAATTGGGTGCCTCCCTAAGATAGTAATATAAGGCATGGTAGCAATATAATACAATAAATGATTTCCATTATCAGATTTGAGTTGGCTCCTTTAGGTGCTCATTAGTCTGATAAACCCAAAAGTGAAAGATGATCTTGCTCTGAGATGCCCTCCACCTTCTTGAAAATTTAGTGGCAATTATTTGCTTGTGAGATTTAAGAGGGCACAATCCTAACCAATTTAAAGCACAATCCTAACAAGGTCTACTCAAATGTAAGCCCCATTGTGTTCAGTGGGTCTTACTTCCAGGAGAGCATCTTTAGGATTGCAGCATTAGGTAGCTACAACGCACCTGCTCCCCATTTTCATGGAGGTGTGGGGAAGCTGGTACATGTCTGTGCGCTGGCCAAACCCCACCAAGGAGAGTCACAGAAGTTCCTTATGGCACGTTTATGGCATCCCCAGCCTAGCATGGGGCTTATGCCAGGACTTACGTTGGCCTCACTGGGGTTAGGACTGCAGCCTCATTCTTGTGACTGTGATTCTTGTGTTGATTTGTAGGAAGGCTTCAGGTTCATGGAAACATCAGCAAGAGTCCTATAGAGCATCATCCACAAGGAGCTGGAAAAAAGTTGCCAGTGTTCTCTTGTGGCACTGAGTGTGCCAACCTGCCTTTTGACAAGTCAAGACAGTGAATACATATAGACCAGTTCTGGGTGATAACAGATCACCCAGAAGGTGGCATTGCCAGATATGGAGTGGGTAATCCTCTCCATACAAAGTATGCACTCTGGTCCCTCCCAAGAGCAGCTGTTGCTTCAAAAAATTGTTCCCCTTACTCAAAAGAACTGAGTAAGTTGGGCTGAGTTGGGTGCTTTGCAGCAAATACACACACAATATAGTATATTTACTGAATCTAATGTGGCCTCAGAACAAATCCACAGTCCGATTTTGAAAGGCTTGAGATTTAAAAAACGTTTACTGGCAATTCAATGACCTCAAAAATTCTAAGACATTCTTAAGCAAGGCTTGCAAAGAGTGCTTTAGAGCCTCCAGGGGGAGAATGCCTTATGGGCACAGATCGCCTTATGGGCACAAATCGCCATATGGGCACAAAATGCCTTATGGGCACAGATCGCCTTATGGGCACAAATTGCCATATGGGCACAGCTCACCTTATGGGCACAGATCGCCATATGGGCACAGATCACCGTATGGGCACAGATCGCCTTATGGGCACAGATCGCCTTATGGGCACAGAATGCCTTATGGGCAATAGGGCACAGATTGCCTTATGGGCACAGAATGCCTTATGGGCACAGATCGCCTTATGGGTACAGATTGCCTTATGGGCACAAATTGCCCCATTACTCTTGTTGGAAGAAGTGGGTGGAATGGTGTGACCCAACCTGATAGTCAGCATTGATCAGATTACTCTTGCTGACGTAAGGGCTGGAAACCTTTGATAAATGCAAGCAGAAATCCTGGATAAGCAGTCCTCTGTCTGTAATATCACATATTGTGCTCCCTTGGAATGAAAACCTTGATACAGTCTTGGTTAAACCTCCTCCCCTCTTCCCAAGTGAGATAAATACAGAGACGCTGACTGTCTTGCATCTAAATTTAGGGTCGGGAGTTTTCTGTGCTTATGTTCAGCGTTTGGCTGGTGTTGCTGCTGCTTTTCTGGCACACAGGCCTTCACAGGTTGAAGTCCCATAGGTTTTTATAGCCGCTGTCGCACTGCCAACAAGGCAATTAATAACAAGCATGGCAGTGGAGCATGTCGGAAATGATGAAGATTAAAAAAACTGGCATCGGTCTTTGGAACTGTCACTGTCAGCCCTGGAATTCCGGAGGCAAGTTGGTATCCAGAGAAGGAAGCCGGAGAATCAGCCGCGGGGGGGGGGGGGGGGGAATCAGAGAATAGCTAGTCTGTCACTCAGCTTACCCTACAATCCAGAGTAACTACAGGAGCACATAAGGGACATTACGTGTACCCTTAGTTACTGCACTACCTAGTGAAAACCTATGGGAAATTCATATTGCAATCCAGAGCAAATTGTTCTTACAGCGGAGCAAGGACTCCAGCTCACCCTGTCTTGTGGGGATCCGGGTTAACAGGCACAGTGTCTTAACCACTTGTGCCACCCACTGCTCATATATGATACCAGTGAGGATCATATATACAAAAGATCACCTCCTTTGTTCCAGTAGCCATGCAGCTGCCTAGGATTGCTTCCAAAATTCTTCATCTATATTGTGTCCATCTCTGTCCCCAATTCAGGAGTTCTGAATTATCTGTTCTTGTTTCTAAAGGGCAATCAATGCATTAGAATCCTCTATTATTCTATTAATTGGTTCTGAATTTTGCCATAGCTTTCAGTTTACTCATGTTCTCCTGCTTTTAATAATATCGCGACTGCAGTATTATCTGCTAGCCTAATTGCCATTAAATGCATTCTTTCTAGAAGGCTCTGAGTATAGGAAATTCGGGGATAGGTCTTTCAGCCTTGGGGTTGGGACCCCAATAAGGTTGCAAAGCCTTAGTTGTGGCAATTTACAGGAAAGAAAGAGGGACTGTGGGTAGTGCAAGTGGTTAAGACACTGCCTATTAACTAGTAGGCCAGGGTTCGAGACCCGGGTCCCCACAAGACAGGGTGAGCTCCTGTCCTTAGCCCAGCTCTGCAATGCCAGCTGGAACCAATCGTATTGGCTCTGGCATTCCATTGGACTATTTCAGTGGCGTGGAGAGGGGGGATTTGCTGCTTGGGTCACAGTCTATCCTCCATAACAATCTACCCAGGCCTTCATGCGTTCAGCCAGCCATGTTCCCAGACTGGAAGTCTCCCACTGATGCATTTTGATGATGCCATCTTGCTTGATTACAACAGTGGGATTCTGTTTTTCAGTGGTTTCTGGTGAGAAACCTGTTTTGCTTTCTCACTTTTTTCTTCATAGATTTTTTTTTTGGTAATTTTTTACAAAATTGCTCTTGTAACTTTTATATCCTCTTGTAATTTTTATGATTGACTGCATAATTCCTTATTTTATGGAGTTTCACTGTATCAATATTGCTATTAGCCACATAGGATATAAAGGTTTTCTAAGAAATAAATATCCCGGGCAGTGGCATAGTGAGAGGGGTGCAAGGAAGTGTGCAACGGATCCATCATCCATCCCTTCAGAGCCCTTCCACCTAGGGGGAGCAAAACAGCTGTATGGGGAGGTGAGGCTCCCTCTGAGACTGATGGGTTCCCCCCTCTAGCTACACCACTGGAGGTCTTACTATTGTTTATAGAGCAATTCTATAAATGCCATTTTGAAAAGCAGTGATGGAAAACAAGCTGCCACTTCAAAGCATCACATATAGAGCTGTTAATGGCTCTTGCCTCCCACACTGCACTCATTCATGGGGTAGAGAATGGAAAAGGGGGGCTTGTTTCATCTAAAGTAAACTATTGGGGGAGGCAAAACCATTTTTCCGTATGGCTTTTTGCACTGTGTTCCTAGTACAAACAGAAAGTTACATAAACATGGCTTTAATTCCCTTTCTCTCTCTCTCCCTCTCTGCAGGGCTTGCAATGCATTTACTGGTCTTAAAAGGACCTGCTATTAACTTCCATCATTTATAGCAAGAAATCCTCCAAGCGGTTTGAATGGGGCAAAGTTTCTTTTCAAACTGGTGTTGCACTAAAGGGGCCAGAAGGGACACTACCCAAGACTGCCTTTACTGGTATCAGAGCTTTGGTCCCCCTATGCCGGTATTATCTGTGTCTCCATCCATGGTTTCCAAACTTTCTAATTCTATCTTGAGATTGAACCCAGGACCTTTGGTATAGGGTATTCATGCTACCACGAACATATAGCTCTCTCTGGCATGAAGACAACATGTCAAAGCAAAAACACAGAGGATTTGGATACATGAGCCCTTTCAGGTCTCCCGCTTGCAATTTTTCAGCTGATGTTCAAGCTCAACCTTTACAGCCAAACAGAGCCCAGATGGAAGATAGACAGGAGTGGGGCAACACCTTTAAATGTATAAATTATTATTTACCAAAGGAGCTCCGTTTTACTGAATCAGACTATGAACCCATCTATAGTGTAGGTATGTAGGGCTCAAGATGGTGATTGTCCAAGGTTTCCAAGTCCCAGTCCTATCAAATGATGGCAACAATCCAGAGTAACTACAGGACTTTTACACTGAAGTAGTTACAGTGCCACCTATGGGAAACCTATGGAAAATGCATTGAGCGATCCAGAGTAAGTGCCTCTCATGTCTTCCTGTAGTTACTCTGAATTGTAGGGGATGTCAGGGATTGGACCTGACATCTTCTTCATGCAAGGCATGTGCTCTGATTCTATGATAATTCTATGATTCTATGATAATTATTGCCCTTTTTAAGGTGTGTGTAATTAATAGAAACTAATTTAATAAACTGAATATATTTTCACTCCGCCTCGATGCACACCTTGCAGGGAGCCTCAGCTCAACATGCAAGCAGCCCTTCCTTTCTCCCCAAAACAGAGATGTCCTTTAGAAGCTCATCAAGCATAGGGGATGCTCTAGGACAGAGGTCGGGGAATTGGGGTGAAATACCCCAATTTGAGTAATAATGGAATTCCTGGGGGTAATGGACCACCTGGGTTTGCATATGAATGACACAGCCAGGTATGCATGACCAGCACAGAGCAGGGCAGGCATTGCAATGGATTACTCTTAGCACCTAATCAGAGATCAAACCAAACAAAGGTGTGAATCCCTGTAGGGTCATAAGAAGTTCAGGCTATTGTGGGGTGGGGGTGACTCAGCTGCAGGGTTACTCAGGGACAGAAATGAAAAGAGAAAGCATCCTCCTTTGGGTGCTATTGAGGTCTGCCTGTATTCTATACAGCCCCTGTTCATCCAGCTCCCTCCGGTAAGACCATTTCATTGCTCCTGTATCAGGGTGATCATATCCCATAATCATAAAAGAGAATCCCAAAATGTAGGACACTCAAGACAAATGAAGGACATGACAAAGTTAAAGCTAAACACACTGACCTATTTTGCTTTCATGTGAATCATTAAAACACTATGAGCACAGTCCTAACCATGACTACTCAAAAGTAAGCCCCATTGTATTAAATGGGTCTTATTCTGAGGAAAGTGTCTTTAGGATTGCAGCCTATATTGACTTATTACATTTACAACTATTACATATAATTTATTAATTACAAGAAGGCTACATGCCACCACACTTTCCTGGAAGGAACCCCCCCTGACTGTAATGGGCATTAATTCTGAGGAGAAATGCCTGGGATTGGGATCTGTGGCTGCATCTTCTCCACACTTTCCTGGAAGGAAACCCCACTGACTGTAATTGTAATGGTCTGCTGCTCAATAGAAAGGCACAGGATTGGGCTCTGAGGCTGCAATCCTAGTCACATTTTCATGGGAAGCCCAATAACTACAATGGGTCTTACTTCTGAGTAACCTTGAATAGATTGGGCTCTCTTTCCCACTCCAGTTGAATCCTGCACTTGTTTCAATCATTTGCAGGATCTTCTTTTTTATTATGGTCACCCTGACCCCCACATTTCTCCAATATGCAGTGACCATATGTCATAACCACAAAAAGAGGACAAGCCCCCCAAAATATAAGACATCCAAGAAAAATGGAAGACATTTTTAAAAGCTAAAAACCCTCATATATATTGTTTTCATGTGGTTAACTTAAACACCATATTAGGTATTAGTATTGTATGTTTAAAACTATTACATATCACATATAATTTATGAATTCCAAGAAAGCTACATGCTGCCTGCTCACAAGGAAAAAGAGGACAATGAAGATTTTTTTCCAGGACACAAGGCTAAAACGGAGGAAATGTCCTGGGAAAACAGACCATATGGTCATCCTGTCCAATCCAACACTATTTTATCCCCTGCTTCAAACTTTTCTTCCAGCTCCCCAGAAGCCACATATTTGAATTCAAATAATTAATAATATATTTTTTCCTTCCTTTCAAATCAAGGGGGTAACATCCACATACCTAAATATATTTTGGGGTAAGAGGTAAAAATGTTCCCCGACCCCTGCCCTAGGAGGAGTTCCTGCTACAGGCAGGGGTTTGGACTAGATGACCTACTAGGTCCCTTCCAACTCTAGGATTCTATGATTCTATGAACAATACACAACAATTTCAATATTTTGCAAAAATTGTTGTGATTGCTCTGAATAAATATGTGTCATCAGCTGTGAATCATTCTGTTTTTTGAGGGATGCTCCAGTGTATGTCTATATTTTATTCCCCACCTTGACCTGAAGAGGAGGGGAGCATTCAAACAGATGTGTCTGTAAGCACCCAAGACAAGATACCCATATCCCATTGCACTCCTTTGCACCCCGATTCAGAGAGAAGAGAAGTAGGGGTCACTTGCATGCCACAGTGCGACGCCCTGCAAAATTTAGTGCTTTGCACCCCTCTAGCTATGCCACTACCCCATCTTTTCCCCCACCCTGGACACCAAAGGCAGCCTATATAAACACATACATAACATTCTAAAGCAATATGAAACCCAGGCAACACTAACTGCATAATCCAGAGCAGTTATGGCAGTTCTTGCCTTGACGCATGTAAAATTTCCTCTGGATTATGCTATAAATTTCCCATAGGTTTGTATTAAGTGGTGCCATAACTGCGTCGACACAAATTGCTCTTGCATCAACGCAAGAGCTGCTGTAACTGCTCCGGATTGTGCCCTAAAACAGCAAAAGACTGTGCCAGCAACACAAAAAGCCATAAGTGCATCAGCAGGAGGGGAAATATAAAAATATGGAACAAAAATTTAGCTGCACAGAATAAAAAAGCAATAAATCAAAAGACAGTTCTCAGATGTAGCAATAAAAGCAGCCATAAAACATGGAGAAAAAACAACACATTACAAAACATCCTCACAAACCAACAATAAATGCCAGGCCAAACAATAATATTTTATCCCTTTCTGGAATGGTCTAGGGAAGAGGTCTAGATAATTCATTGCAATGGAGGGTTGTGCTAGAAGGAGAGCTGGAGATGCCGGAAGTGAGATCACAAAAGACAAACAGCCAAATCCAGAGTAACTACGTGAGCACGTAAGAGACATTATGTGCACCCATAGTTACTGCACCACCTAGTGAAAACCTATGGGAAATTCATAATGCAATCCAGAGCAAATTGTTGTTACACTGGAGCAAGGACTCCCCATAGTTACTCTGGATTTTGCCCAAAGGTCATAAAAGAGGCTGAAGAAGATAAACATTATAAAGACAAAGATCATAAAAGAGGAGAGCACATAGAAGACAAAGATCATAGAAAGGCAGCATAATCCAGAGCAACTAATCTGTCCACATAAGAGCCCTTGGGTTGCCCTATCTATCATTAGGGTGGAGTAACTGCAAGATGCTCCACCCTAGTTACTCTGGAAAAGGCTTAGGGTAGAGCAAGGCAACTCAGGGTGCCCTAAGAGAGGTGGACCTGCTCTGCCCCAGGTGCTCTGCCCTAGGCAGTCCAGGAGAGGCATGTTGAGGGCATCTTTAGCACTGCCTAGGGCAGAGCAGTCACTCTGTATCCAGAGCCTGTTTCCAAGGCAGAAATGCCCTCTTCCAGCTCCTCAGAGATATACCACCTCAGGAGCAGGTGTAGTAATGAGTAGACCCATAGGGTCCATGATAAGGCCCGAGTAAGAATGGCAGTGCTGACCAAAAATCTGAGTTCTTGGCCAGCCTGGCTGCAACCCCTGCCTCTCAACCTCAGGATATGGAACAACTGCGGCTGCCCACAAACCTCAGGATACAGCAGGCCACTCCAAGAAGCCCCTTCTATTCACTGGAGAATGTACTGGCATCTCATCAGGGACTCCTTATAAGGCAGGCACCCAGTGGCGTCACCAGACTAGTGCACCTGGTGTGGGCTGCATTGGGTGATGCGCTCCATATGGGGTGATGTGCCAGAGAGGTTTAACTGTCCTTTGGCAGGCCCTGGGCATCAGTGCACCCATTTAGGCCTACTCCAAGGTGGAGCAGCAGCCAGTAGCTGCCACTTGTCCGCGGAGCTGGCCTGAACAGCCAGCTGAGGTGCACTGCGCAGAAACACACTGAGCATACCAAACAGCTTCAGAGGAGACTTCCTTAGAGCAGAGGAATTCTGTGCCTCTGCACGGCCATTCAGCCTCACTCAGGAGGCGGACAGCAGCCGAATGGCTTCAGAAAGAGTACTGCACAGGCACCAACTCTGACGCCTGCACAGTCTGCTCCGAAGCCGAAAGTCTGCAGAAAAGTACTGCACAGGCATCAGAGATGGTGCCTGTGCAGTACTCTTTCTGAAGCCAGTTGGCTTCAGAAACAACTGGGCAAGAGCCAACTTTGGTGACTGCGCAGTCCAGGTAAGGGGATGTGCGCATCCCAGGAGTGACGCACAGACTTCCGCACCGGGTGATGCGCAGAGTCGTGTCACCATTGCAGGCACCACAGCTGTTCCTTGTTCAGTGTGATCTGAGGGGTGTCTCCTCAGGAGCAAGTCCTCCCCATGTGTCAATTACTTAGCATGCTCTGGAGCAGTTAGGGCAGCCCAGGCTTCCTGACTCTCTGGATGCAGCATAACTTTCTGCTCTGGATACAGAATAGTTAAGAGAGAGCAGTTAGGGTAGAGCAGGCTGAACTTGCTCTGGATTGTGCCCAAAGTCAGTGTGCCATGAGAAGAAACACATTACTCAAGAGTTAGCTCCACTGATGACTCTGGGATGTACTTTCCAGCAAACACCTTCAGAACAGCATTGCAAATTTAAGAAGAAAATGTAAAAGTCTACCCCACACATTGGTTGCTGATGAGTTGATCTTACTCTTTCAGTGTCTGCTTAGAGATTTTGTTTGGTTAATGATTTTCCAGCCTTGATTTTATGGCTGTAGGATGTTTAAAGAACATTCCCACTTTATTACATTGGATTTACTTGGTTGTTTAATGAAGCCAAAGAGCATTTGATTAATATGCTAAAGCTGTTATGGTAACCCATCACATTCTTCTGACTCATCAGATTTTGCACCTTGCAACAATAACCGATTCTGGGTTGGATGAGAAACCGTTAGTAAAAATAGCAGGGACCGAAGGGAAGTCAGCCAAAGGAAAGCATATTTTATGGCCTGATGCTCCACCACACACACACACACACCACTGTTAATGGTGTAGCCATCCAGACAAAGGCTGCAATCCTAAAGACACTTTCCTGGGAGTAAGACTCATTGAACACAATGGGGCTTACTTTTGAGTAGACATGCTTAGGAAAAGTGTGCAGTGCATCCAATGGTGGGGAAGCAACAGGGTCAAAATATTTTGTATACCTACTGATGGTCTATATCTCCTCTGACCCACACCAGCATATAGCTGGAGTAAGTATTCCTGGGAAAGAAAAGTAGATAGGATCTTAGCATACAAAGTAGTGCCACTAGAATCCATCCTCTTCTCCCCAATACACATTTCAAAATTAGTGTTTTGCATTTTAAATGCATCCACCAACTCACCCCCTGAGTGCCTGCGATATCATGACAGTCTCCAGATTGCTCTTTTATTCCAGGTGTCAGATGCTAAATATCAGAGACATTCGGCTGTCAAATTCTGACCTGCCTCCAGCTATGGCTGTCATATGCTATTGAACATCAGCGATCACAAGTCTACTTTACTCAAGAGAAAAGGGATCTAGAAGCCATCATGTCTGTTTAGAAATAGACTGTCTCCTCACTGAGCTGTGTTTGCAAGTCTTGGTGGGAACACACCTGATATACTCCACTCTTCCCTGTTATCTGAAAACCTAAAGAGTAGAAGAGCTATAATGGGACCCATCAAAGTCTAGCTAATTCTGGATCTGATCCGGCTGAGCTGGTGCACTAACAAAGCATGTGTTCTACCAGCATACATCATACAAGTCAAGTGCATATGGATTTGAGCTATTCATATGGCTTACACCAGCGTTTCTCAAAGTGGGGGTTGGGACCCCATTGGGGGTCGCCTAGAGCTTTCCTGCGGGTCACCTAAAGACCCCTGGTGCAGGGGGCCAGGTCAGGCTTGCCTGTAGCTGCACATGCACTGGGGCTGACTGACAGCCTCAAGACCCAATCCTATGCATGCCTACTCTGAAATAAACCCCATTATAGTCAGGGGCCTTTACTCCCATGCAAATGTGGATAGGATTGCAGCCTCAGGGCCCAATCCTATGCATGTCTACTCTGAAATAAATCCCATTGTGTTCAATGTGTGATTAGAACACACATTTCATTTGTAACAATAAAAATACATCCTGCATATCTGATATTTACATTACGATTCATAACAGTAGCAAAATTACAGTTATAAAGTCGCAACGAAAATAATTTTATGGTTGGGGGTCCCCACAACATGAGGCACTTATAAAGGGGTCACGGCGTTAGGAAGATTGAGAACTACTGGCTTACACTTATGCATGTCCAAGTAGACCCTTTGCATGGATTGGGCTGCCCAACTCCTGCTTCCTACAGTGATCATCCAGGTGCATCCAAAAGGGCAGTAAAGTCCATCTTGATGTTTCCCCAACAAATCAGGGTTTAAAGGCATGCAGCTTCTGGACCAAGATGTTGCTATTGCTATTAGGACCTACGCCAACTTATTACATCTCTTCCTTGAATTCATTCCATTCATTTCTTTGCTATACCCTCCATCAAGCAGTAGTTCAGCCTCTGTTTTTTAGCAGGTGTTGAGGACCATGGGAGCTGAGATCCATGCATCCCTAGGGCTTAAGGGATCTTTGGGTGGGCTTCACGGGGTCCTCGAATCAGGCACTAAAAATATAAGTGTATGTGTTTCTGTGCACTTGTCTGGCATCGCTTTCATCAGATTCTTAAAGAAGTGTGTGGCTCTTGCAAGGTCTAGGCTCAGTGTAATTGCTGTATTTGACACAATTCCTTTTTTACAGTAAAGACCATCAAAGCCAAATGGACATGTTATCACCAGACATCTAAAGATAGAGCTTCAGAACCGAAAAGTGTTACAGAGTGAGAGTGCTTTACTCTCTGTCCTTCTCTCCTGAGTACTGAGTGCCTTAATGCACAAGTTCCATTCTTCAGCAACAGGCAACAACTAGATTGATACTAGCAATTATTAAGTGCTTGGACCACTTAAGAAAGACCTACTCTATGCAGAACACCTAGACTAAATGATAAAACATAAAACGGTAAAATGGTTTTTAAAAGCTGTCTGTGTTTTGGAAAAAGTCAAAGTTTAGGTTTAGGTTCCCATTCAAAATGCATCACAGAGAGAGAGAGAGAGAGAGAAAGAGAGAGAGAGAGAAAGAGAGAGAGAGAGAGAGAGAAAGAGAAAGAGAGAGAGAAAGAGAGAGAGAGAAAGAGAGAGAGAGAGAAAGAGAAAGAGAAAGAGAGAGAGAAAGAGAGAGAGAGAAAGAGAGAGAGAGAGAAAGAGAGAAAGAGAGAGAGAGAAAGAGAAAGAGAAAGAGAAAGAGAGAGAGAGAGAGAAAGAGAAAGAGAGAGAGAGAGAGAGAGAGAGAGAGAGAGAGAGAGAGAAAGAAAGAAAGAAAGAAAGAAAGAAAGAAAGAAAGAAAGAAAGAAAGAAAGAAAGAAAGAAAGAAAGAAAGAAAGAAAGAAAGAAAGAATCTGCAATCTGAACCACACTTTCCTGGGAGTAAGTACTATTGAACTCAGTGGGACTTACTTCTGAGAAAATATGCTTAGGATTGCCTTGTTAGCTGCACCTATCCCTATGTGAGTCCAAAAGAGAACACTAAGGGTACCCCCATCAGTTAGAAGCAATGAAGTCTTCTAGGGGTCTTCTCCAGATGATATTCCCTGTTTTGATAGGACCAGATGAGTCCAACCTCTCTCTATGAATGTTCTTGCATTCTCCACATACATCAGCGCCTCTTATTAACATCTCACTTTCAAACAGAGCAAATAAGCACTTGGTTAAGAGGTGCTCCTCATGTATTCGCAGGGAGAGAGCAACTGTCCCTCTTTGTCCAAGCCCAATATGTTTTTTCCATACTTATTTGCCGGTGTTTCATCTGCATCTTTAAAGGCAAAATCCAGAGTAACTACGGGAAGTCCTGGCTCCGGTGTAAGAACAACTTACTCTGGATTCCAATATGAATTTCCCATAGGTTTTCACTAGGTGGTGCAGTAACTGTGGGTCTCTTACGTGCTCCCGTAGTTACTTTGGATTTGGGGGTAAGACTCTCAGTCCACACCTCTAGTGTGTGCATCAAAAGAGCTGCAGGTTCCAACAAAGTGTATCCGATGCTCCCAGAGTGCAAATATTCAATGTCGGACCAATGTCTGGTGACCTGCTAACCCTGACCCCTTGCAAGATGGACCAAGGAATTGCATACTGGGGAAAAAAGACCACCAAGTTGGAAACTGGTATCTAGGGCAATGATCAGGGAGAGAAAAAAATCATAGGATTTGCACACCTGGCTGTAGTGGATTTAAAAGCCTGAAAGTGTCAAGAGGAACGGAGTGGATCTAGTCCCCTCCTTTTTGAGATGTCCCTGCTTTTTAAGTTTAAAGACACAACATTCCCACTAGGCTGTAACACTTCTCAGTTTGGAAGCTTTCAAGGAGCTGAAAATTACTTTCCTTTCTTCCCATCCTCCAATTTACAGCATTAACATCTCCTATTCCCATCTCTACACTTCTGGCGCTTTGATGCTCGACGCTCAGAGAGCTATAACGCTTATTAAATATTTTCAGAGTGCTTTTGCTTTTTTGTCAGACTTTATCTCCTGCAAAACTCCTACACTAAACAGTGAAACACGTTGGTGAAAAAAGCATTCGGTGCTTTGGAAAAAGTCAAGGTTTTGGTTTAGGTTCCCATTCAAAATGCATCACTGAAAATATGCGCTCAAGCACCAAATATTTCTTGTCATCAGAAGTGAGGGAACATAGTCAGGGTGAACATTTGACTAGAAATTTCTGGATTTGTCCTCCTTTTTAGCCTCCTGTCTGGGTGTCCTCCAAAAGGGCTTCTTTGTCCTCCATTTTGGCTTCGTTTTGGAACTTCGTAATGGTGTGCCATATGTCATTGGATTTGTATTGAAGAGCAGAATCCAATGCAAAAATCAGTTCTGAAATATTTCTTTACTATCAAAAGTTATTGCCTAAAAACTAAAAATCAAAAATATGCATTGAACCCAATATCACAGCTTTACTCATGAGTAGGCAAATGTGCCTTACCCTACAATCCAGAGTAACTATGGGAGCACATAAGAGACATTATGTGCACCCGTAGTTACTGCACCACCTAGTGAAAACCTATGGGAAAATCATATTGCAATCCAGAGTAAATTGTTCTTACACCGGAGCAAGGACTCCCCGTAGTTACTCTGGATTGCGCCCATTGTCTGCTGGAAAGGCCAGGCTGAGATGAATCCAAGACCTTGTCCTCCTTTTGAGGTTTGGGCATCTGGTCACCCTGAACATAGTGTACATTCATTGAGTTCTTCATGCCACAAATTTGCATTGATTTTAATTATCATGTACTAGAAAATGCTTTGGTTAAAAAAGACGTGTAATATATTTATTTCATGCCTTTTCTTTATTCCTGGTTTTTTCAGTGGTGCAACTAGAGGGGTTGTAAAGCATTAAGGCTGCCATCCTAATCTTTTCCTGGGAGTAACTACTATTGAAAACAATAGGGCTTATTTCTGAGTAGACATATTTAGGAATGCATGGAAAATTTTGCAGGGAGACTCACCGCAGCATATAAGCAGACCCTTCCCCTCCCTTTTGGAAACCCTATTCTGTGTGATGGGGGCAAATTGGATATGAATGCAGGGAACTAACACAACTGTTTTGCTTCTACTGTCCAGAATGACTCAGAGGAGGAAATAGATGAGCCACTTGCACAGTGCACTCAAGTGCTTGCAAAATACAGTGTTTTGCACCCTCTCTATTTACACCACTGAAAGTTGATGAGTTGCACTTAGTGGGTCACACTTTGTGCAGGCCTGATATACATTCATCCCTCCAATACATAAGCAGGAACACAAAGCCTAGAGCAAGCTTGTGTGTGGGGGGAGGGCAAAAATTCACAACAAATGATCATTAAGCCCAGATGTAGAAGTGCTTCATGTTGTAAGAAAAATCCTTTTATATTTTCAGGAGTGAGAAGCAAGTGACATACACGGTGACAATATGACCAGAAATTTCTGAATTTGCCCTCTTTTTTTAGCCCTCTGTCCGAGTGTCCTCCAGAAGGGCTTCATTGTTGCTTCATTTTGGAGCTTTGCAATGGTGTGTGTTATATGTCATATGTCATGTTATATGCCATTGTGTCATATGTAATTGGATTCATATTGAGGAGCAGAATCCAATGCAAAAAACCAGTTTTGAAATATCTCCTTCCTTCCAAAGTTATGGCCATAAAACTAAAAATCAAAAATATGCATTGAGCTTTATGGGAAAGTGAAAGTGCCCAATATTGTGGCTTTATTCGTGAGCAGGCAAATGAGCCAATGTCCACTGGAAAGGCCAGGCTGAGAGGAATCCAAGGCCTTGTCCTCCTTTTGAGGTTTGGGCATCAGGTCACCCTGCAGTGACATCGCTGGAGGGTGTGCAAAGCACTAATGTTTTGTAGGCACTTGAATGTGCCTTGCAAGCATTCCCTCCAGTGGTGGGCCCAGCCTGCCCCAACAACTGGTTCTCCGGAAGTGGGCAGGGCCAGGCTGGGTCAGGGGGCGGGGCCAGGGTCAGGGGGCAGGGAGGGCACACCACCTTAACCCTTAGTTTACAAAAAAAATTGTATCACTTGTGATGGCATCAATCAGTATTAAGCCCCTGAGTTCAGTGTAATTTATTCCTATGCATTATGCCTTGTTGTGCTCTCCGGGGGAATGTGTGCCACAAATAAGAACATAAAAGCATAAGAAGAGCCTCCACTGGATCACACCAAAACCATCTAGTCCAGCTCCTGAATCACACAGCAGCCCACCAGCTGCCTCAGGGAGCACATCTGACACTTGCATCCAGGTGCCTAAGTACCAGCAGACACACCACAAGTTCCACAAGTGGTGCTCATTCCACTGGTTGAGAAACACTGATCTACAGTTTAGGACCAGAGTCTGTGGTGTCCCCTCTGCAGGCTGAGGTTTGCTTCTAAGCCACTACTTAAGGCTACAGTCCTGCCACACTTTCCTGTAAGTAAGCTTCATTGAATATAATAGGACTTCTGAGTAGTCAAGCAAAGGACTGAGCTCTTAGTAACCAGCCTTTGGCTGCAATCCTATTCACTTTCCTGAGAGTAAGCTCCACACACTCTAATGGGACTTACTTCTGAGTAGCCAAGAATAGGATTGGGCTCTAATGCTACACTCCTCTGCACACTTTCCTGGGAGTAAGTTTCAAAGATTGAAATGGGTTTAACTTTTGAGTAGTCAGGCATAGGATTACAAGCTCTTAGAAACCAGTTTCTTTCCAGGGAATAAGCTTCACTATTATAATGGAACTTACTTCTGAGTAGACAGATGATTGGACTTTGAGGCTACACTCCTATCCTCACAGGGGAGTAAAACCTGCTGAAAAATTCAAACACACTTGCATGCAATTCAAAGATGATGGCCCCCTCTTTAACAACTGGTTCGCTAACGTCAGCCCCAAATTAAAAACCAGTTCTACAGATCCGGTGAGAACTGGCTTCAGCTCACCTGTGATCCCCTCCCCTCTACTCCAAAATAGCAGGTGCAAAATGGAGGTGGGATGCCTCTGTTTTCCTCCTCCTGTCTGGAATGACTCAGAATGGGAAGTTGAGTTCACTCCTTTAAAAAGCCAGCCATGGAAAAAAGGATTGCTGCTGGACTATATCTGTGTGTAAGAGCCCTCCTTAAACACTCCCTTACTCCCTGGTCCCATCTGTAAACCACATGGAAATGATGGGAGGGACTGTGAGAGTGTGAGAAAAAGGTGGCAAGAGGGAGTAAGAGGGTCCTGAGCAGCAGTTGGGACCTCTTTTAGGGCCCTGATTCAGAGCTAGGATATTTTAAAGCATGATGATGATGATGATGATGATGATGATGATGATGATGATGATGATGATGATAGAAGAAGATGCATGGCGTACCTTCTGTTTAGGGTTACCATAATTCTCTTGCACACAATTGGGACAGGATCCTCTTTCTCACTTGCCAGTATGTGAACACAATCCCCCCAAATCAGGATTGTCCCTGTTTTGGGGGACATAAGGCAACCCTACATCTGCTCTCCCCGATTGCGGACAGTTTCTACAGAACTTCACTTTACAATCAACGCTGTAAATACCTGTCAATCTCCTGTGCCTATTTTGACTATAGGGTTTCACCCAACTGTTTTGATGATGGCCACATATAAATGCAAGCCATTTGAAGAACCTGGTAAACAACTTATGGCTCTGACGTGTAAAGTCTGTAAAAGGTTCCCTGCATTAACAATAATAGCCTCTTAATAATACCGCTATGTATAAATCAGCTGTGCATTATTTTCAGCCAAAAGGGGGAAGCTATTATGTCACCTACTTCCTAAACTAACTGCATAAAATGCATCAAGCCTATTACAGGCATATCAACCACAGCCCACTGAATGGAATTTTTCAGCTCCAGCTAGGAGATCAAGGTAGTTTCAGAAGACCCATCACTCTTTGATTCAATTATCTGAGCTTCCCATCACTTTTGGTATTTAGACCAAAGCTAGATAAGTGTCTAAGGACACCCAAGTGGAGTTGGATTGGTACTTGATCTGAGTGGGGTTCAGTCCCAGAAGTGGGCATCATTCAGGGTGACCAGATTCAAATGTTGGAATTCCTAACCTGGTCACTTTAAAGTCCGTATTTTCATGTGAAAATCTGGACTAAAAAAACCAATCTGGACTAAAATCTGGACTAAAAAGACCTACATTTTTAAATTTTTTTGCTTACCTGGTGTCTAGGGAGGTGTTCCAGTGGAGTGGGAGGGTGATTGGGAGCACTTGGGGACAGAGGGGGCTCTTTAGAGCCAGTTCTGGGTAGTGGGAGGGTGATTGGGGGAACTGGGGGCTCACTACAATCAGTCGCGGTTAGCCGCGCCTAACCGCTACTGAAATATTAAAAAATGCGCGCACAGCTAATGATTGTAGTGAGCCCCCAGTGCCCCCAATCACCCTCCCACCACCCAGAATGCTGGACAGAGGTCCAGTTGGACCGGACAGTCCAGTCCAACCCCCCATTTCCAGACCTGTCCGGGAGTTTCTGGGCATCTGGACGCCCTGACATCATTACAGAGAGGACTTTTTGGCCTGAGCCAATGGCTTCCCTTCCGATGAGTGCAGCAGGCACCAAATTTAGATTGCAGCGCATTGAGTCTTGGCATTCCTTTTGGAGGGTGAGGAATGCTTTGCACTCTCCACCACCAGCCCATTGCTTGGCAGCACTGGTTTTTCTTGGAGAACTCTCAAGAAAAAAAGCCATCTTTGGGTTGCCTGTTCTATGGTGTATCACTATCATTCCCGTTAAAATCCCCAGCGTTGCCCTGAGTCATCAGCTTAAAGTTGCCATATGTCCCAAAAAACAGGGACAATCCCGATATTGGGGGATTGTGTTCACATACTGCTAAATGGGACAGAGGGTCCTGTCCTGATTTTATGAAAGAGAATTAAAACATAGAAAGGGTATATATTTGAGTGCTGCACATAGATAGTGGGGTACCATCCATAGAAAGGGTATATATTTGAGTGCTGTCCATAGATGGGGTACCATCCATAGAAAGGGTATATATTTGAGTGCTGCCCATAGATAGTGGGGACATTTGAAATTAGGGTTTGCTTTCTCGGTGATAGAAGATTCCAATTCCAAAATGGAAAGAGGTAGTTATCCAGCAGAGGGCAAAAGCGGGTGGTGGTGACAACTGGGGGGGGGGGGGGTCCTGTGCATACAGTTCCAGTCCATTTAAATGTGAGGCTGTTTGCCCAAATGATCCTAGCAAAGGTAATATTTTAAGAAATGTCACATTCTCCACTACGTAGCAATATTGTAGAATTAAGTCTTTTTCATTTTCAAAAAATAGCACCAATAACGTTTCCTCTGAACATCTTGAATAATGATAAGCCCCCAACATGACTTTCTTTGTTCCTTTAATTCCAGGAAGAAACGCAGGCTAGAAATGTGAAAGACAAAGGGCTGTGTCAAGATTAGCTGAGTTCAGAAGCAAACAAAAAGAATTACTGATCTTTCTGGTGGCTTATTAGATAATGAGAAAAAGTATCACCTGCTAGGATTTAAATCTGACACACACAAGCAAACACATTCCAACATTTTTTAAAAAAAAATCAATGGTGGTCTCATAGATAGGACAAATTCTGAGATAATCAACTGAGACCAGGAATGTCAACCTTTATAGTAAAAGTAGCAAAAAGCGTACCCGCATTGCGGGACTAACATCTCCCCATACGACATCCCGCATGGCGCATCAATACCCCATGTGCATCAACACCCCATGCGCAACTTTCCCCCATGGGCAACTTTCCTCCATGCGCAACTTCCTCCCATGCGCAACTTCCCCCATGTGCAACTTCCCCTCATGTGCAACTTCCCCAATGCGCAACTTCCCCATGTGCAACTTCCCCCCATGTGCAACTTCCCCCAAGTGCAACTTTCTCATGCGCAGCATCCTCACCAGTGCAACCTCTTCCTCCGAACAACATCCCCCAGTGCACCAGGGTCTGAGCACCAAATTGGCTGATGTTGTTCAGTCGCCCATGTTAAGTGTAGGACAGAAACACGTTGCCCCCTTTTCAGCCCCTGAAGGGTTAAATTTCTCCAGATGGTTCTTGGTGGGTGTTCAGGTGACAGAAGGAACCCCCAGAATTCCATGCTTCAGGCCCAGCAGTTGGGGCGGAATGTTGATGAGTCAGCAATTCTCAATGCAAAGTATAGGGAGGAAAACGCGTTGCGCCCCTTTTCACCCCCTTCCAGTTGGAATTTCTGAAAACCGGTTCTTAGTGCACCCCTCAGTCACGGAAGGAACACCCACCCCAAATTTCACACTTCTAGGCCCAGTGGTTTTGGCAGGGTGGTGATGAATCAGTCAGTCAGTGACTTTTCTCTTTTATATATATAGATGATATTAATAAAAGTATTAAAAAAGTATTAGGCTGAAAAATGTACAACTTGGTTTTTCTCCAACCGTCCCTTGAAAGACTCCAAAGGAGAAGGGCCCATTGCACGCCTCCCTCCAAAATTGACCGCTCCACCCCCTTTAGCTATGCCACCAACCGTTTTGCAAATTTTCAGAAAAACTCTCACCAATATGTTTAGTGAATGTGTGCCAAGTTATGTATGTATTATGAAGCAGGAAAGGTTCTGGATCCTGGTTTTATAAATAAATCCTGGTTTTATTCTCTCATTTGCCTTCCAGTAAGACGTTAAACTCATGACTGTTGTCATGAGGAGTGACAACAGTTTCCTATGCTAAAAAAGCAGGCCTCCGTCAGTCTTGAAAGACTATGGTATTGTGCTCGGTGCTGCATACGCTGCATGCGAAGCACGAAAGCCTGGGTTGGATTGTTATGGAGGATAGGCTGTTACCCAAGCAGCAAACCCCCCCTCTCCACACCACTGAATTAGTCCAATGGAAAGGCAGAGCCAATAAGATTGGATCCAGCTGGTGTTGCAGAGCTGGGCTAAGGACAGGAGCTCACCCTATCTTGTGGGGCCAACCTGGGTCTCGAACCCTGGCCTGCTGGTTATGCTAAATAAAGACTATTTCTGCACATGTTATAATTTGACAGTCGTTCAGAGAACCAGCTGTGGCCTCGATCCTATGTGATGCCCAGGATTTTATAAAAACGTTCATTATTGATGTACTGACAAGAAACTCCAGATCGTTTTCTTTGCTGCCTTGGCCCCCTTTTTGACCCTACACCCCAAGTATGATGTACCCCCATTTACCCTTTTCATGGACCCTGCCTGAAACTCCTCCAGGGAAAGTGTCAGCCCACACTGGCTGTTATTCAGTTGGAAAAACAACTTGATGTGCTCCATTCACCCTCTGATGTCCTCTTTTTAGTTAGACTTGAAGTGCTTGCACGATCTATACACAACTGTGTTTAAAAGATTAATTTTAAATTTTAGGATCAGTGAAGAAATAACAGCAATTCCTCTCCTTATTATTGCATTCTACCCATGTAGTGATTTTGGGACAGGGGGGGTTTCCTTCCAGATCCCCCTCTTATTGCTCAGAAGATATAAAAATACTGACTCATCTCACGAGAGACTTTTCAATGACTTCCATTGAACAGCAATGATGAGGTTCTTCCAATTGCTTTGCAAACCTCACCAGCCTGAAGAACATTCGGATGATAAAAAGGCCCCAAAGAGCAGTGGCATAGCTGGGGGGGTGTCAAACATTAAGTTTGTCAGGGAGCCTCACCACAGTGTGCAATGTGTCTCCTCCATGGAGCCTTTCCAGGTGGGGGGAACAAAATGAAGAAATTTCTCCAGGTCTTCTTTGGCATTTGTCACTGCTTTGCTCCCCCACCCAGGAATGGCTCCAAAGGGGAGCCTCCTTTATGGCTCATTCAGGTGCCTGCAAAACCTAGTACTTTGCAACCCTCTAGTTACGCCACTGATCAAAGGCACTAATTTACTGTATAGAGGAATGCTTCTCAATCTTCCTAATGCCGTGACCCCTTTATAAATTCCTCATGTTGTGGGGACCCCCAACCATAAAATTATTTTCATTGCTAGTTTATAACTGTAATTTTGCTACTGTTATGAATCGTAATGTAAATATCCGATATGCAGGATGTATTTTTATTGTTACAAACAGTGATGGGCCCACCAAGCCCCAAGATCCGGTTCGCCGGAAGTTGGGGGGTGGGCCCGAGGTCAGGGGGCAGGGCGGGGGTCTGGGGGCGGGGCGAGGGCAGGGCGAGGGGCAGGCCCCCACTGCACTGCACTGCGCATGCGCCAGGCTTGCCAGACACATTGAACACAAATGGGATTTATTTCAGAGTAGGCATGTGTAGGATTGGGCCCTGAGGCTGCAGTCCTATCCACATTTACATGGGAGTAAACACCCCCTGACTATAATGGGATTTATTTCAGAGTAAGCATGCCTAGGATTGGGCTCTGAGGCTGCAATCCTATCCACATTTACATGGGAGTAAACACCCCCTGACTATAATGGGATTTATTTCAGAGTAGGCATGCATAGGATTGGGCCCTGAGGTTGTCAGTCAGCCCCAGTGTGCGCACAGCTACAGCAGGAGGTCTGGCAAGCCTCACCTGGCCCCCTGCACCAGGGGTCTTTAGGCAACCCCCAGGAAAGCTCTAGGCGACTCCCAAAAGGGTCCCGACCTCCACTTTGAGAAAAGTTGGTATAGAGGATAGTGAGGATATTTCCTTATGAAGTTCAATTTGGGTAATGTTTCCTTCCAGGTAGAACACTGAACATTCCTCCAACAATCTTAGAAAATGCATCATGATTTTGCCTCTAAGCCTTAGCAGAAATGCTCTTGAGTTAATGTCTGTTTTTTGTGGACATGGAAAAAAATACCACTCGGCTTTTGGGGTTGGCACTAGTATTTCTATTTCCTTGGTGAAGGTATACAAATTTGCCCACCTTGAAATTCTTGGCTCATTCATGCATCATTTGGATTACTGGATGACTTCTGCAAGTTCTTCTCTGGCTCATCACCATGTATATTGGGCTACATGCACTGATGCGCTTTTTAATGTTAACCCCTCACTCACTTATAAAAAATATGAAGAGCCCCACCAGATCAAAGCAAAGGCCCATCTAGTCCAGCTTCATCATCTCTCTGTAGCCCACCAGATGTCTCAAAGTGTAACAAAATACCTGAATTATGTTGCCTCTTCCATGCATCTGGTATTCCGAGGTAGCCTAACTCCAAAATCAAGAAGTTGCAGATACTCGTCATGGTTTGTAATATGTAATGGACTTTCCTGCCAGAAATTTGTCCAGTCCACTCTTAAAGGCATCTAGGTTAGATGCCATCACATCTAGGTTAGATTCATCAACATATCCTATGCAGGCATGGGCTGAAACCGGTTCGGACCGGATCAGCCGAACCGGTAGCTAACATCAGCCCGCCGGTCGCGATCCGGTTGTTGTGGGGGCTGGCCATAATGGCCGAACTGGTTTGGGGGTCATTTCCCTGTTAACAGCCACCGCGGCCGCCATTTCCCCCGCTGGCCGGGAGGGCTCCTCAGCGCTGCTTGCTGCTGGTGCCCAGAGCCCGCCTTCCCCCCGCTGGTTGGGAGGACTCCTCAGCGCTGTGTGCTCCTCAGCGCACTGCCCAATGGTGTCCGGTGCCCAGAAGGGATGCCCTGTGCCTACAGTCTGGTGGTTCCTTGTGGTGCTCGCCTGGTGGTGCTCATTGCTGGGAGGGCGCTGAGGCGCTCAGAGGGCAATGTGGCTGGGACTGCAGCCTGAAATCCCAATCCTTTACATGACTACTCAGAAGTAAGTCCCATGAAAGTCAATGGGACTTACTTCCAGGTCAGTCTAGAGAGGACTTCAGCCTCAGAGCACCATCCTATGCAGGTCTACTCAGAGGTAAGCCACATGCTTAAATTTTTTATTTAAAAAAATTATTCCTGGCCCCGCCCCCTGGCCCCACCCCCTGACCTCGGCCCCGCCCTGACCTTGCCTGGCTCCGCCCACTTCCGGAGAACCGGTTGTTAGGGCCAGGCCTGCCCACCACTGATCCTATGGCAAGGAGTCCCACAAACTAATTAGATTTAGATTTATTGATTTATACCACACCTTTCTTCCCCAAAGGGAACTCAAGGTGGCTTACAGTAATTTACAATTTAAATATGCAACTTAATTATAAGTTGAATAAGAAAATATTTTCTTTTGTCTGACCTGATTCTCCCAACTCTCAACTAGAGTGGGTGTCCTCTGGTTCTGGTGTTGAGTGAGAGGAAAAAGAGCCTTCTATCTACTTTACTCAATCCATCCCCTTCATTTTTGTATGTCTCACCAAACTGACCTGATTTTGTTTTGATAAATATTGTATTTACTCGAATCTGATGCACCATCGAATGTAATGCACACTGTACACACATAATCAAAATACCACATCAACTTGGTTTTAGTTAACTATCAAATCTAATGCACACCCTGATTTTAGAGAGTGAATTTAGCCTGAAAGGGTGAGTGTTAGATTCGAGTAAATACAATATCTCTCCTTTTGGAGTTAGTTTTTTAAATTGTCTTTACAAATGTTTTCTACGTGTTTGCCCCACATCCACATATACAACCTTCTCTTTTTCCTGCATGTTTTTGGGGGAAGATGTATGGAATACCAATATTACCAGACAACACCTTCAGCGTTTTTGTACCGCTTAAGACAATGTTTGCTTGTTGTGGATTGGAGTTTCCGCCAATCCATGGTGGACGTGACATGGACATACCTGGCTGGTCTGTCGCCAGGACGTTGCCTTTCCCACTGAAGTGGTACCTATTTATCTACTTGCATTTGCAAGCTTTCGAACTGCTAGGTTGGCAGGAGCTGGGCTAAGGATGGGAGTTCACCCCATCTGGCAGTACTCGGGCAGGGGCGGGCCTGGCCCAGCCTAACAACCTGTTCACTGGAAGTAGGCGGGCCAGGCGGGGGTCAGGGGGGGCGGGGTCAGGGGGTGGGGTTGGGGTGGGCCGGGAGGCTGCACTGCGGGTGGGCGGGGAGGGTGGCAGGGAGAGGGGCGGCCCCAACCCTGGTGTACTGCGCGTGCACCAAGGTTGACGCAGGCGCAGTTGCGTCCTCCTCAGGACACCACTTTGCCTGCGCCAACCTTGGCGGAGGCGGAGTCGCATCCTGAATAGGACGCTACTGTGCCTGCGTCAAGGTTGACGCAAGCGCAGTGGTGGGCTCCCCGGGCAAACCAGTTCGCCCGGGTTTTGACCCGCTGCTAGCAAGTGGATTGCTAGCGGCAGGCCAAAATTAACAACTGGTTCGGGTGATCCGGTCCAAAGTGGCCTGGGCCCACCTGTGTCTCGGGTCTTAAACTCCGGTCAAGTAGTGTCCTAACTCCAGCGTTCTAACCACTGAGCCACTACATCCGCTAACACCAATACTACCAACTGGGAAGAATTCTTAGAAAACAAATGATCTTGTTTTGAAGGCAATCCAGAAATAATAGCAAGCCCATTCTGAATTGAACTGCGGGATTGCACCAATCTATCAGTATGAGAAAGTGTGATCTGTCACTGACTCTAGAGAAAATGTCCTTCCTGCTTAACCATGCTAGACAGGCTGGTCCGAGCTGTTCCAATGGACCAATTCTGTGTATTGCTAAATGATTCTTTGTGTGCAATTTTTTGGGTCCTCGTTCTGGTTATCTCGGATGTACAGGCAGTTGTCGTGTTCACTAATGAGATGGGTCCCCCTCCAAGAGAAATTGCCTGCTAATGAGCCTTGGGTTTCATGTTTGCTTCCTTTCACAGAGGTTGGGCAGGTAGAACGAAGAGCATAATTGGAAAGCAATGAGTATACTCATGTGTTACCAATGCTGGCATTTCTTGCCAGTGATGTTTTCAGCAGAGGAGAGCTCAAGAAGAACCCCGGATTCTTGGTGCACAACCCAATACTCTGAACATATTTCATTTAGAAAAATTAACTCCAATCTGCCCCATTTGCCAGTATGTGAACACAATCCCCAAAAATCTGGATTGTCCCTGTTTCTTGGGACCTATGGCAACCCTATTTGGTCTATGACTTATCTGATGTTCAAACCTTAATTTTTTATTTTAAGGAATCCAATCTTCAGTGAATCCAATCTTCACAGGAGGGTCTACTATAAAATTCTGGCATCCAGCTTGGCACCTCATTCTGATTCTTGCCTGGACATTACCTTTCATCTTCTTCTTCTAATGCATAAATTCAAGTCTCAGGTTGTGCATTTGCCCCACCGCAGCCAGAAGGTCATTGGGATGTGACATTATACAGTGATTACAAAGACCTGCCAGTAACACAGCAGATTGGCGAGTTAATTTTTGCTTCTCCATGGATGGGCTACCTGCCAGGCCATCTGTCTTAGCATCCTAATTCACTGTCAGGCCTGCATGTTCTGAGTGTTTTATTGATTACACCCAAAACCATTTGAAACTCATTTAGCATTTCTATCCATTTAGCCTCCTCTCTGCACTTTCATGAAATGTCAAGATGCTAGTTGAGCTTGTTATTTATATTTATCTCTGATAGTTGAAATATGTAATGTCCTTCAGCAAGGCCACCAAAGGCTTGATCTGCATGCCTGCATCTTACACAACTCACCCTGCGATCCAGAGTAACTACGGGAAGATGTAAGAGGCACTTCCTCTGGATTGCTCTACGCATTTCCCATAGGTTTCCCATAGGTGGCACCATAACTATGTCCACGTGAAAGGTCTCGTATTTACTCTGGATTGTAGCCTTCCCTACTAGTCATCCTCAGCCTGGACCTACAGATTATTTGGAGAGTTTGGCAACTTCACTCCCATCAACGGGCGCAATCCAGAGTAACTACAGGGAGACCTTGCTTCGGAGTAAGAACACTTTACTCTGGACTGCAATATGAATTTCCCATAGGTTTTCACTAGGTGGTGCAGTAATTATGGGTGCACATAATGTTTCTTACATGCTCCCATAGTTACTCTGGATTGCAGCCTACATCCCAGTTTTAGAACGATCATCATCATTCTCAACTTTGACAAGGAAATTTACAACACAATACAAACTGACGCCGGAACAGGAAGGCCAGTGTGCCTGCACTGGATCCTGCACAACGCTTCTGCGCTACCATTGGGCAAGGGGACACTTATAGGAACCCCAAAAGACCTGCTCAGGCCCCAAAGACCATACTCTAAAGGCAGTAGTCCCAAAGTGCTTCTCAGTTCTGCACAATCGAAATAGGGGGCACAGATTCAAGCAGAACAGAGCAGCCAGGGGCTCACTCACTCCTTGTTTGCCTTCCTGAAAGTAACTTTATTTACTTTAATCTTATGCACCATCAAATCTAAAGCGTACCCTGACTTTAAAAGGCTTGAAATTTAAAAAAAATGTTTACTGGCAATTGTAATACACAGCTGCAAAACAGGTGCAAAATTTAATTTTGCTGCATAAAACATTGGGTTATATGATAATATATTGTTTGGGTTATGTGACGATAATAATGTGACAATGGGTTTATGTTATGATTTTTATCTAATTGCATTATTATATAACAATGGGTTTATTACTTTTTGACAATACAGTAAACAGTTAAACTAAATACTGACCTATACTTATGATCAAAATACTATATTTTCTCAAATGTAATGCTCCATTGAATCTAATGTGCATCCTGATTTTGGAGACAATGGGCACAATCCAGAAGTGCACTCGGGTTACACTATTTATCAATGCTCTAACCCAACTGCAAGATGGGCCACCCTAGTTACTCTGGAAAAGGCTTGGGGCAGCCTCAGGCAACATAGGCTGCCCCAAGACAGGTGGACCTGGGCTGCCCTAACTGGGGCAGCCTAGGCAGCTCAGGCGAGGCATGTTGAGGGCATGTTTAGCATTGCCTAGAACAGAGCAGCTAGGCTGTATCCAGACCCTGTTTCCAGGGCAGAAGTGCCCTCTTCCAGATCCTCAGAGTTATACCACCTCAGGAGCAGGTATAGTAATGAGTAGACCCATAGGGGTCCATGATAAGGCAGAGTAAGAATGGCAGTGTTGACCAAAAATCTGAGTTCTTGGCCAGCCTATCTGCAACCCCTGCCTCTCAACCTCAAGATATGGCACAACTATGGCAGCCACTAACCTGGGGGTTCAGTAGGCCACTCCAACAAGCCCCTTGTACTCACCGTAGACTGTACTGGCAGCCTCATCAGGGATTCCTAAGGCAGGCACCCACAGCTGTTCCTTGCTGAGTGTGATGTGCGGGGGGGGGGGGTCTCCTCGGGAGCAAACCTTCCCCAGCTGTCACTTACTTGATGCCTACTTAGCATGCTCTGGAGCAGTTAGGGCAGCCCAGGCTTCCTGACTCTCTGGATGCAGCATAACTTTATGCTCTGGATTTGGAATAGTTGGGGCAGCCCAGCTAGGGCACACTCCTCACTGCCCTGTCTCTGGATTGTGCCCAACATTTGGTTGGAAAAGCTGAGAGTTAGATTTGAGTAAATACAATATTCTAATGGCATTTGATTCAGCAACTTTCCCCTTTTTATTTTACCAAGTAAAATCAAACGGCATTTATTTTTCTCTTTTCCCTTTTAAAAAAAGGTTTTTGCATTTGGGTGGCGTTTCCAAGATAGCAATTATAGTACAAGCTTAAATTTATAGCACTTTTGCTTGAAACTTCTTATTTTAGGCTTAGAGGAATTGATACAAGCCCACCAATGCATTAAGAGTGGAGCAGACAAGAGGAGAGATTGATGTGGTCCAACTTTATCCATTGATTTGGAATGCTATACCTGGTGCTTCAAAGCCGCAACCAATTCCTTGCAACTTTCCGGCACATTATTGTTCTCAACCTCCTGCTGTGAGATATTTCCTTCATTTTTCTGTGTTTCAAGGCTCATCAATTGCCATATAATTTTGGTTGGTTTATAAAAAAAAGCAACCTTAAGCTGCTTAAGGCAGCTTCCAAGGTGTGGTTTTATTTATTACTCCTGGCCCAACCCTATCAGGGCATTTTAATTCCAGATATTCTGGCCATGCAAGACCTTCTATGGAGTTATAGTTTCAACCTGTTGCTGCAAATAAGCAAGGGTGTTGCATGCATGCCAGAGGTTCTGTTGGTCTAGTAAAGTGTGGCACACCCAGAGACTTCTGGAAGTACAGGAAGAGAATAGAAGGGGGTATGCGCTGATCTTAGCAGCGAAGTTTCATAGGTTCACTTTATTCTCAGTTTTCTAGCCCCTTCCTTCCTCCTTCTTCGTCTTAAACATACACCAGCTATATAGTTGGCATAGGTCCAAGGAGATCCATAGGTATACAAGGCCTATGGTACAAAAGATCCATAGGTACACTAGGCCTATCATTGGATGACCTTCTGATTGCCCACCACCAGTGTGGTGCAGTACACACTCCATCAGTGGCACTGTATCATCGTCAATAGCGGAGAATGGTTTATTTGTGTTTTTTTCATGTACATATATAAATAAATAAAAATATGTATTAAATATAGTGGAGAATGAGCTTGGACCATCAGAAATGTTTCACACCTAAGGATCCTGGGTTTTATCGGGAAGGGGGAGATGGAGGGAGGCCAGCTTTAATAAATGAGACTGCTACCCTTAGGAAGTCCACATGGAAACTCCTTATGGTCCCCACTGAATTAAGAGAGATACAATATTTCTTGTATCAGAGTAAAGCTCTGCTGGGCAAGACTCAACACAATCCAGAGAAGGCAATATTTCAAGTTGTCACTTATCCTTTTGTGTTAATGAAAAAACCAATTAAAATCTGGCAGTTTTCAGACACACAGACTGGAATCATCTGCTGTACAATGAAAGTACAATTCCTCCCTTTGCCAGTCTACAAAAGCAGGCAACCCCATATCAGAATGACCTGTACCATTGTACCTGTTTCCCAGTCCTCATAGCTACCTGCTCCATTCAATTCTTCACCTCTGTTGGATTCCAAATTTTATCCTTTTAGATATGCCTTCTTAAAATGTTGACGCAGTTGCTCTTCAAAGTACTGTCCCCCGAAGATGGATACACCAAGTGTTGGGTACACTCAACAGTTGAGTATATTTGTCTACAGAATAGGTGGGTGTCAACACATGCAGGTAAATGGTAACACAATTGGCAGTGATCTGCTATCTCACATACCCTTGGTCAAGGTGCAGTGTACCCCCTGCACTCCTACCATGGACTATGCCAGTACATCCAGTACATCCAGGCAAATATGAGTACATCCTGGGAAATTGTCAGCCTACGCTGGCTGTTTTTTTCAGTTGGAAAAACAACTTGAGAGGCTCTTCATACCTTCGTTATATCCTGCATTTAGTTTGGTTTGAAGCGCTTGCATGGTTTGTACATACTGTGTTTAAAAGCTTAATTAGGATCTGTGAAAAAATAATAAAGCAATTCCTCTCCTTATTATTGCATTCTACCCATGTAGTGATTATGGGACAGGGTGGCTTTCTTCCATGTCCTCTCTTATTGTGCGGAGGCAATGCGGAGACATAAAAATACTGACTCATCTCACGAGGGGCTTTTCATCGTTTCCGTTGAACAGCAACTGATGAGGTTCTTCCAATTGCTTTGCAAACCCCACCAGCCTGAAGAACATCCAGATGATAAAAGGGCCCCAAAGAGTTGTGGCATAGCTGGAGGGGGGCAATGCATTAAGTTTGGCAGGAAGCCTTAGTGCAGCATGCAAGCAACACCTTCCCTATGAAGCCATTCAAAGTGGGGGAAATAAAATGGAAATATTTGCCTCTTTTCTGGATCTTTGGTGTTTGCTCCCCCAATGGATCCAAAGAGGAAGAGGATGGGAGGGTTCATTTGCAAACTGCAGTGAGATCCTAACAAAAAGTGATTTGCAACCGCTCTAGCTACTCCACTGACAAGTGTCTCTTAGAGCACAATCCTAACCATGTCTACTCAAACGTAAGCCCCGTTGTGTTCGATGGGTCTTACCCCAGGAAAGTGTGTTCAGGATTGCAGCCACAGGTTCTTTTCCTACTAACTACAGAAATATATTTAATTCTTTAAAATATACTTTGATGTGTTTTGGAGACAGAAATGAGATTTATTTTTTAAGGTGGTACATGAAAACTAATATTATTCTCATTTTTGTTATTCCTATCTAAGGCCGCCAAGAAAAATGGCATTACTGTAAAAGGTCAAGGATTTTCATTAAATTGAAAAGCTTCTTTTCGGAGATAAGTAAAATCCATGTTTTGGAGCAGAACGAATGAGCAGATCCCCATCCATTTCACTCCTTTTCTTAGGTAGTACTGAGAAGTTAAGAGTGATGCTGCACAGTACAGTTGGTAGATTACAGGACTTACCCTACAATCCAGAGTAACTACGGGAGCACATAAGAGACATTATGTGTACCCATAGTTACTGTACCACCTAGTGAAAACCTATGGGAAATTCATGTTGCAATCCAGAGCAAATTGTTCTTACACCGGAGCAAGGATTCCCCATAATTACTCTGGATTGCACCCTAAGATGATGTGCACAGTGCAGTAGCATAGTTAGAGGGGGTGCAGCAATCAAGTCTTGGAGGGAGCCTCATCCCTTCTGAGCCATTCCAGTTGGGGGGAGCATAACAGAAGTTGAATCCTATTGGATCCAAGAGTTGAATAAACTGATCCAAGAGTTGAATTAATTCTTCTTTTGTTATGGCAGACTCTTTTCCAGAGGTATCTCCTGCATAACTGAATAGGTTATTGCCTAGGGTTGCGATACGTCCCATAAAACAGGGACTATCCTGATTTGGGGGGATTGTGCTCACATACTGGCAAGAGGATCCTGTCCCAATTTTGTGGACGAGAATTATGGCAACTACCGGTATATTATTGTCCCCTCTGATTTATGATGATGATGATGATGATGATGATGATGATGATGATGATGATGATGATGATGATGATGATTGTCCATAGATGCCCTCCTATTCCTTCTACAAAACCCCCTTCCACCTGATCCTGTGTGTTTCAAGCAGTCCCAGAGGGCTGCTTAACAGTTTGAGGTCATCTTCAGAGGGAGGGGAAAAGAGCTTTTTACTAAATTGATCAACTCCAGCCAAATGGTTACATTCTTCAATATCTCTGATTAAATTTTTAAAATTCAATTAATTGCAAGAGGGATGAGCTAAAGATAATGTGTTTCTTTGCAAAAATAAAAAGCCTGTCTATGAAGACATAGTGATGAGTAATCACATTTCCTAACCGCTTTACAAGGTTGCAGGCAATTCATGAGCTTTCAGAATGTTTTATTTGGAACCGTGGTACGTGTTTCTGACTTTTTCCCCCCTCTTTTTTTCCCTCCTCTTTACTCTTCCCCTTTTAACTTGGATGTAGCAATTCTGCACTTAGAATGCTTTTTTAATGAGGCCAATTTGTGTGTGATACATTAATGCGTGAAACACATGATTAAAAATCTCTGTATGACTTTTCATTGATAATACAGCCAATTTGTTGGAGTGGTTGAAATGTAAAACAGACAGAACTGGGAAGGGGCTGCTTTAAAAACTCTTTCGCTGCTTTAAAAATACTTTCCTTCTATTTTCCAACCCCAAATCATGTTTGAAACATATACAAGGGATAGGATGGATCAACTTGTGTACCAGCCATTGAATAAAGTGGTTAAAAGTGATTAAAAGTGGTTAAAGGTTAAATAAAGTGGTTAAAAAGGAGCATTATTCCATACTGAAGAAGAGGATTATATTTTTTGAACACCTGCATGTTAAAGGAGATACCTCCCTGCAAGTCCAAACTACAGTTGCAGGAACCAACTGAGCTAGAACCATTTTCCTTGCTATGCTAGATTTCTACTTGCAGGGTGATTTTCCTACATAAAACAGTATTGATACATGTCATTCCTTATCACGTTGTACAATCCATTAAATACTTGCCAGATTTTGGGTGCAATCCAGAGTAACTATGGGGAGACTGCTCCAGAGTAAGAACAAGTTACTCTGGATTGCAATATGAATTTCCGATAGGTTTTCACTTGATGGTGCAGTAACTACAGGTGCATGTAATGTCTCTTACGTGGTCCCATAGTTACTCTGGATTGTAGCCTATCAGCCCAATCCAGAGCAACTAATCTGTCCACATAAGAGCCCTTAGGTTGCCCTATCTAACACTAGGTTGGAGCAACTGCAAGATGCTCCAGCCCAGTTACTCTGAAGGAGGCTTAGGGCAGAGCAAGGCAAGATAGGGTGCCCTAAGAGAGGTGGGGCTGCTCTGGCCTAACTGGGGCAGCCTAAGCAGCTCAGGAGAGGCAAGTTGAGGGCATGTTTAGCATTGCCTAGGGCAGAGCAGTTACTCTGTATCCAGAGCCTGTTTCCAAGGCAGAAATGCCCTCTTCCAGCCCTCAGAGTTATACCACCTCAGGAGCAGGTATAGTAATGAGTAGACCCATAGGGGTCCATGATAAGGCCCGAGTAAGAATGGCAGTGCTGACCAAAAATCTGAGTTCTTGGCCAGCCTAGCTGCAACCCCTGCCTCTCAACCTCAGGATATGGAACAAACTACGGCTGCCCACAAACCTCAGGATACAGCAGGCCACTCCAAGAAGCCCCTTGTATTCACTGTAGAATGTACTGGCATCTCATCAGGGACTCCTTATAAGGCAGGCACCCAGTGGTGTCACCAGACTGGTGCGGCTGGTGTGGGCTGCATTGGGTGATGCGCTCCGTATGGGGTGATGTGCCGGAGGAGTTTGACTGTCCTTTGGCAGGCCTCGGGCGTCAGCACCCCCATTCAGGCCTGCTCCAAGGCGGAGCAGCAGCCAGAAGCTGCCACTTGTCTGAGGAGCTGGCCTGAACGGCCATCTGAGGTGCACTGCGCAGAAACACACTGAGCATGCCGAACAGCTTCAGAGGAGACTTCCTTAGAGCAGAGAAAGTCCGCGCCTCTGCACAGCCATTCGGCCTCACTCAGGAGGCGGAGCGGCAGCCGAATGGCTTCAGAAAGAGTACTGCACAGGCACCAACTCTGACGCCTGCACAGTCTCCCCTGAAGCCAAAAGGCTTCAGAAAAGTACTGCGCAGGTGTCAGAGATGGTGCCTGCGCAGTACTCTTTCTGAAGCCAGTTGGCTTCAGAAACAACTGCGCAGGCGCCAACTTTGGTGACTGCGCAGTCCAGGTAGGGGGGGCGCGCATCCCAGGGATGACGCACAGACTTCTGCACCAGGTGATGTGCAGAGTCATGTCACCACTGTAGGCACCACAGCTGTTCCTTGTTCAGTGTGATCTGAGGGGTGTCTCCTCAGGAGCAAGTCTTCCCCTTGTGTCAATTACTTAGCATGCTCTGGAGCAGTTAGGGCAGCCCAGGCTTCCTGACTCTCTGGATTCAGCATAACTTTCTGCTCTGGATACAGAATAGTTAGGAGAGTGCAGTTAGGTCAGAGCAGGCTGAATTTGCTCTGGATTGCAGCCTAAGTCAGTCCCCTTTTGCTACCTATGGTAGCAGGTCTCCCTGAATGAGGAGACAGAAGCCTAAAGTGATATGCAAACCTATAGACATTTTCCTGAGAGGAAGAGCACAATCCTAACCATGTCTACTCAACAGTTAACCTCACTGTGTTCACTTCCCAGGGAAGTGTCTTTTAATTACAGCCCAAATCCCACAGAACACAGTGAAACTTACTTCAGAGCAGAAATGTTTAGGATTACACTTCAAGGGCGCAATCCAGAGTAACTACAGGGAGTCCTTGCTCCGGTGTAAGAACATATTTACTCTGGATTGCAATGTGAATTTCCCATAGGTTTTCACTAGATAGTGCAGTAACTACGGGTGCATGTAATGTCTCTTACATGCTTCCGTAGTTACTTTGGATTGTAGGGTAAAGCTTTCAGCCTGCATTAATAGGGTGACCATATGTCCTCTTTTTCTAGGACATGTCCTCTATTTAGTCTTGTGTCTTCATTGTTCTCCTTTCCCTTGTGAGCAGGCAGCAGGTTGCCTACCTGTAATTAATGAATTGTATGTAATAAATGTAATGGTTTGAAATTTAATAGTAAATAAAGCAGGCTTCCGTCAGTCTTGGAAGGCTATGGTATCGTGCTTGGCGCTGCATGTGAAGCACGAAAGCCTGGGTTGGACTGTTATGGAGGAGAGGCTGTTACCCAAGCAGCAAATCCCCCCTCTCCACGCCACTGAATTAGTCCAATGGAAAGGCAGAGCCAATACGATTGGATCCAGCTGCGTCGCAGAGCTGGGGTAAGGACAGGAGCTCACCCTGTCTTGTGGGGCCGACCTGGGTCTCGAACCCTGGCCTACTGGTTAACAGGCACAGCATCTTAACTGCCTGCGCCACCCACAGCCCATGTGGGTGTTAATAGTATTTTAAATTAACCACATGAAAACAACATATGTAGTGTTTTTAGCTTTTATTTTATTGTGTCATACATTTTGGGTGAGTGTGTCCTCTTTTGTGTTTATAATATATGGTCATGCTGTGCATTATGGAACACCATAGGTTATTTCATTATTTTTCCCATTTGTAACCCAACCTTCCTCCCAGGAACTCACTCACTAAAGGAGCTATAACGTTTATCCTTCCAGCACCCTCTTTGTGCAAAGGGTGACAGACTGCCCAGAGCCACCTCTGCCAGCTTCATGGACCCAATTCTGGAGACCTAGCATGAACACCATCCTGTCCATATCACTTTCTGATCTCCTGCCCTGCTCTGCCTCTGTTCAACCTCCTGAACCCAGCAAGGCCTGCTGGCGAGATTTGAAAAAGGTCAATATTTTGTATGCCGCAACCATTTGTACGAAAGAACATCAGGCTTACGAAGCTGGCGCAAGAACTGGCTGTGCCCTTTTCCGTGAACCAAGTTGCACAATGGTAATTGCATCAAGGGGGAACAAACTCAATCAAAACTAAGCTCTGTCCCAGATAACCAGCATTAAGCAAAATAAAACCATCTTGGGTCTTTGCGTTTCATCCATGGAGGATAAACAAAGACATCAAACCTTCTTAGTGCCGGGACAATTTGGATGCAAACCATCACAAGTAACCTTAAAGTGATGCTTCCCTGTCAATTGTCCCAACCTCTTATCCTTCACTCTTTGAATCTATTCTTGGTCAATGAAAGGGTGGAAGGAGGATAAACTGGTATACTCTTCAATGGCTGCCCTATGTCTGTACAGGAAACCCTGAAGTCAACAACTTGGATCCAAAAGTTATTCAATGTTGAGACTTTCCTGCCTCCTTTCTGCTGTAATCCTTCATAGTTCTCCCGTGGAAGCCAGTCCTTATGGATGGTGGACCCCCCGTGGTTATCATTAATGGAACAACATCTTCAGGATTATTTATTCCAGCATGGACCTGCCCATACACTAAGGTAATCTTCAGAGGAACTGGATCAGGAAGGGATTAGGACAGGTGATGGGCTCTACCACATTGTATGCTCCGTGCCGGGCTGCAAAGCTGGTGCGGACTTGAGAAGTTCCTTTGAGGGACCTGGTGCTTTCCCCGGGAGAAGGAGACAAAAGTCACCCCAAGGAGACATCCTGTGGCCTTGGTGATGCTGTTGGATACAGTGAGGGCCATATTGGTAAGACTGCACCTGGTAGTGCCACTGAGGATAGCCCAGGTCCAGTGGTGGGATTCAAATAAATTAACAGGTTCTATAGCCCATTAGTAACCGGTTCTCAGAACCAGGCGCTCATTAGCAAAGGGTTCTATAGAACCTGTGAAAACCCCCTGAAGCCCACCACTGCCCATGTCTAAAATGGGCCAAATATCTGTGAGTGGCAACAATTTTCATGTAAGCTTCTTGCCATCTTGTAGCAGAAACCACACAATGTCAAAGAATCACAAAAGGTCCATTTGTATGTGAACCAACCTGAGATTCCAAGAAACTCTGAGCTTCCTTAACTGCTCCAGATTGATCTATTTTATTAGGGAGTGTTTACATCCCCGTTCCTTCTCTATATACATCAGCAAACATCGCTCAGATCTGGCTACGGTAACCCATGCCCTTGTGACATCGAGACTAGATTATTGTAATGCGCTCTACGTGGGGCTGCCTCTGAAGATGGTCCGGACGATTCAGCTAGTCCAGAATGCGGCGGCCCGTGTGGTTGCTGGGGCTTGTCGGTTCGACTCTGTCGGGCCACTGCTTCAGCGACTACACTGGCTGCCCATTCGTTTCCGGGCTGAATTCAAAGTGCTGGTCCTGACCTTTAAAGCCCTAAACGGCTCGGGTCCAGGGTATCTGAGGGACCGCCTTCTTCCCTACAATCCGACCCGTCACCTAAGGTCATCTGAGGGGGCCCTACTGACTGTGCCGCCACTAAGAGATGTGAGAAGTGTGGCGGCCAGAGAGAGGGCCTTCTCAGTGGTGGCACCCCGGCTTTGGAACTCCCTCCCTTTAGAACTGAGGAAAGCTCCCTCAATACAGAGCTTCAGGTGGAGCCTTAAAACCTTTTATTTTAAAAAAGCTTTTTAATGGGGCAGAGGTTGGGGAGGCTGTTGTTTTTATGGTTTTTAACATATATGTTTTTAGCCTGGATGTTTTAATTGTTTTTATTAATTGTACTATTTATGTTTTTAATTATGTTTTATGTTAGCTGCCTTGAGTCGGGCTACTGGCCCGAGAAAGGCGGGATATAAATTTTTAAAATAAATAAAAATAAATAAATATCCCTTTACCGCATATATATATATATTAAATAATATATCACTGGATCAGGCCCAGGACCCATCTAGTCCAGCTTTCCGTAGCTCACAATAGCCCACCAAATGCCTTAGGAAACACACAAGACCTCAGGATACTTACATCTCGCCTTATCCTTTATGCCACTTCCTTCTCTTTCCAGTCCAGTGTAAGTTCGGTGATGGACCACCTTGTAATTAATTTTAAAATAATCTGTTGAGCGTCAGCTCTGGAGGTCTCACATCTGTCGAGGTGGGGTCAGTAGTGCCTGTCAAATCCTTATGATGTACTTGAAATAATCACTTGGATATCCTCTCTGAAGTTGGTTCCGTCTCTGTTAAGCCAACAGGGAGGCAAAGGAGATAAAAAGCTAGAAGGCTCTTCAAATCAGTTGGTAGAGAAGTTGTCTCTGCATTAGCTGAAGTTGCCCGCAGAAGTGTGTATTCATCACACTATCCAAAATAAATGCTGCTTCCATTTGCAGTAGCAGGTCCTATTTGTGACCTGTTCTCACAAGTGAGAAAAAATGAAAAGTTTCCCCGAAGAAGTGATGAACGATGAGTTGCCCTGGTGGGAGTGTGAATGTATTATTGCTGCAGTTGTTGAAAAAATGGTCTCTGAATGAAGAATGAACCTCTTTCCCTTCTTCCTTTCCTTGATGTTTCCAGGAATGACTTGTTTCCAGGAATGTTTCCAGGGGTTGACTCTGTTCTGCATCCCATTGCTTCTGAAGAATGTCTAATAATGGAATACGAGCATTTACTCCAGGGGTCCTCAAGGTATGGCCCGCGGGTCAGATCCGGCCCGCCAGGGCCCTCAATCCAGCCCGCGACCTCCCACAGCCTGGCTGGGGTGCTCTGCTCTCAGCTGTGCAGAAGGCGGAGAACCAGGGTGCGTGGCATCTTTGCGCTCCCAGAGACTCCTCCTTGCCGCAGCAAGGTGGCTTCAGGAGCCTTTTCCTTTTCCTGTCCCCTCCCCCCGCTGGACAACCAGGACACGCGGTGTCTTTGCGCGCTCAGAGGCTCCTCCTCACCAGGGGGCTCAGGGGCACCCGCACGGCACCACCACACTGCAGCAGCCTCTCCCTGGCCGGCCGATGGGGTTTAAAGCCACCCGCGCTGGTCCTCCGCGCCTCTGCAGCCTCAGCCGGCAGGGGGTGGTGGTTTAGAAACACCAGAGTCTCCAACAGACCCCAAAGGTAAGTCCCCAGGGAGTGTTTTTAAAATGTAGGACATTCTACATTTAATACAATCTGGACTTTTGGAGGACCTTGTCCTACATTTTTTTAATGTAGGACAAGGTCCTCCAAAAGTCCGGATTATAGTCCGGGCCCTACAGTGTCTGAGGGACAGTGAACCGGCCCCGTTTAAAAAGTTTGAGGACCCCTGATTTACTCTAACACACTGCAGTGAAGGTCCTTGCAAGATTTAATGCTTTGCACCCCATTTTGCTACTCCACTTACCTTACGCACAACTCTGATCCCGGTGCTAAAAGGTTTGAGTACCACTGATGTAGTGGATAGAGGGTTGACTGGTTCAGGAAGACCTGAGTTCAAATCCCTTCTCAATCATGAAATTTACTGTGCCTACAGTATGGTGAGGTGCTAGTTCACCTCCCCGTGGTGCACTCTGGATGTGAACCAAACACTTTGCCAAACCAAAAAGTGCAACAAGTGGCAGGCAGACTATATTGAAGAACTGGCAGTTGAGGATCAAAGTGCCGTTGTTTGTTCTGATGTCTCTTTGGGGTCTCCAGAAGACTGCATTTGGGCATCTAGATCTAGAAAAAGAGCGATGCTGCTGTCCATGGTCCTGAGCTTTGATCAGACAAATTCCAGACCAGGTACCCACAGCTATGGATATACCCACAGTATATGGATATACCCACAGTATACAGAGCAGTACACACAGAGGAAGTCCAGACTTAATTGCCACTGTTCATATATCATCATGTATCGTTCCTGATCAACTGTGATTATCCAGTCAAGTCAAGTCCTGATCAACTGTGATTATCCAGGACAAGTCAAATATGAATCTTTTAGTGGAACTTGGAATCTAAAGGTGAACTGAACTAAGGCTACAATCCAGAGTAACTATGGGACCTTTTACACCAACGCTGTTTCAGTGCCACCCATGGGAAATGCATGGAGCAATCCAGAGTAAGTGCCTCTTACATCTTCCTGTAGTAACTCTGGATTGTAGGGTTCCTGTATTTACCCAAATATAATGCTCACCTTTTTCAGACGAATTCAGTCTTCAAAAAGTTTCTGAATTCAGTCTCCAAAATCAGGGTACGCATTATATTTGATGTTAATTAGAGCTGAGTAATTCTATTGAGTAATAGAATTGAATCAGTATTTTGATTCTTAGTATAGGGTGTGCATTATAGTGGGTGCATTTGAGTAAATGGTGTATAGATGTAAATTTGTATAGATGGTAAATTTGTATAGATTGAGTAAATTTGTATAGATGGTGCATTGTATTTCAGTAAATATGGTAATTCCATATAGGAATAGTGGATTATTTCATGTTATTTTACAAAATAAAACATGGAGTTTATCAATACTTATACTGAATATATTTTCACAAACTTGAAATGTATATTTGGGTATAGGAATTAGGAGAGTTTCCATGTGACTGGAAAATACAGGGCATGATCCTGAGCTTCTTGATGGGAAATGTATGTGGTATACATACATGAAAAATAAAATCCTAACCATGGGTGCAATCCAGAGTAACTACGGGGAGTCTTTGCTCTGGTGTAAGAACAATTTACTCTGGATTGCAATATAAATTTCCCATAGGTTTTCACTAGGTGATGAAACTACGGTTAACTATGGGTTCACATAATGTCTCTTACGTGCTCCATAGTTACTCTGGATTGTAGGGTAAGTCAAAATCCTAACCATGTCAAAAGTAAGCCCTACTGTGTTCAATGGGTCTTAATCCCAGGAAAGTGTCTTTTGGATTGCAGCCTACATCTGTAAAACCAGAGACATGTTGAATCCAGGAATATATCAACAGATATGATGATGACGATGACGACGATGATGATGATGGTGGTGATCACGATGAACACATGTCTCCAGTTTCTCCATTTAAATTCAGTTTTGCCTCTGGAAAGATCCTATGCTAAATTTCTCAGCTTATTAACATTGCATTTTAATTAATGACATACTCTCAATTTTCTGACCCCCCAAAAAACTTTTAAATGCAAAGTTCCTTTGAGAGATGTAAACACATTAATTCAAAACACATTAAATATTCCTCCATTGCTCTGCAAAATTTCTAGGTCCCTCATAAGCCAGTGAGTTGGATGCTGATCGTAACCTTGGCCTTAATTAGCATTCCTTTTTTTTTTTTTTTTTGCTTTCCTTTAAATATCAGAAGAGTAAACCTGTCAGAGTTGATGACTTATAATGAAGTAGATGCCCCAAAAAATGCTACAGTTTAGATATAGCATGAATTCCTTAAAGCAAATTGATTGGTTTTATACTGAATGTAACTCAGTGCAGTTTATTGAACTGATGGATGTCTTTCTGTGCAAGTTGATTGCTTGTGCAATGGATTTGTTTTTTGCAGTTAATTTTTGTCTTTGAAGAAATGTTTTCAAAGCATTTTGGATCATTACCAATTTCTGCAGCTGTCTTTCCTTGTTTAGGAAAGTGGTCTGCGCTGCCACCCCAGGGTTCCCACTCCCTCCTCCCCCCAACACAGTGGGTTCATATAAAGACTCAGAGCATCATGGAAAGCATTCAAAATTATGCAGAGGATGAATAGATGGATATTGTGGATAAAGGGATGCTGTTTTCCCCTCTCAACACAACACCAGATCCATGGTTCATCCACTAATAACTACGGGGAGTCCTTGCTCCGGTGTAAGAACAATTTGCTCTGGATTGCAATACAAATTTGCCATAGGTTTCCACTAGGTGGTGTACTAACTACGGGTACACGTAATGTCTCTTATGTGCTCCCGTAATTATCTGGATTGTAGGGTCTAACTGAGCATTGGGAGAGTTAAGTCAGCTAAGGGCAAAATCCAGAGTAACTGGATTCCTTGCTGGATGGGGAGTCCTTGCTCTGGTTTAAGAACAATTTACTCTGGATTGCAATATGAATTTCCCATAGGTTTTCACTAGGTGGTGCAGTAACTATGGGTGCACATAATGTCTCTTATGTGCTCACGTAGTTACTCTGGATTGTAGGGCAAAAGAAAATATTGTATTTACTCAAATCTAATGCTCACTTTTCCAGCTGAATATACCCTACAATCCAGAGTTCTACTGCACCACAATCTACAATCCTGTAGTTACTGCACCACCTAGTGAAAACCTATTCATATTGCAATCCAGAAATTCATATTGCAATCCAGAGCAAATTGTTCTTACACTGGAACAAGGACTCCCCGTAGTTAGTCTGGATTGCACTCTTAGGCTGCAATCCTAAAGACACTTTCCTGGGAGTAAGACCCTTTGAACACAATAGGGCTTACTTTTGAGTTGAAATGATTAGGATTGTGCTATTAGTCTCCAAAATCAGCTGCGCATTAGATTCAATTGTTAATTAAATGTGGTATTTTGATTGTAAGTATAGGGTGTGCATTAGATTTGATGGCACATTAGATTCAAGTAAATGCTGTATTCTGTTGTGCAGGAGTCTATGAAACTCCTTGCCACCAGATGTGATGATGGCACTTGGCCCAGATGCCTTGGAAAGGAGATTGGACAGAGTTCTGGAGGAAAAGTCCGTTAGAGATACAAGTCATGAAAAGTCTTTCCACCTCCTGATTTCAGAAGTTGGCAACCTCAGAATGCCACAAGCAAGGAAGAGGAACAGGATGCAAATACCTTGTGGTTCTTATATGCTCCCTGAAGGATCTGGTGGATCCCTCTGAGATACAAGAAGCTGAGATAGGTTGCCTTTGGCCTGATCCAGCAAGGCTCTTCTTATAGCTCCCAACGACATAAGAACAAATTATGGTATTGACATGATTCCCAGTGCCTTTGTTTCCTTCCAGTTACTGCAGAGTAGGGTTGCCACATGTCCCGAAAAACCAGGGACAATCCCAATTTGGGGGAATTGTGACATACTGGCAAATGGGACAGAGGATCCTGTTCCAGTTGTGTGGGAGAGAGTTATGGCAACCCTCCCACAGAGTGAAATTCAAAGCAAGCAATACTACTTATAGCCTGCAGATTGAGCAAAAGCTCAGAGTCTATCCCTGATTGATTGATTGATTGATTGATTGATTGATTTGATGTGTACTCTGTTATCTCCCCAAAGGGCACCAAAGGCGGCTATTGATCAGATTACAAAAATCTGCCCTGAACTTGACCACTGGCATCAAGCTAGAGACTAGGATTGTCAGCCAGGATATCCAAAAGGTGGAGACCCCATAACTAGGTCCCCTGGAACAGTGACCTCTCAGCCTCAACCCAAGTCCCTTGAAGACCTAGCCCAAGACCAGATTTTTCAGAATGACTGTTTTACCTCTATGCACAGGTATGCCTACGCAACCAGTACTGAATGCGTGAGGAATGCTTCTCATCTGTTAATTAGCAAATAGCACTCATAAAGAAATGTTTACTCGGAGTGAAGTCCCGCTGGGTATTGAATGAGTTTCTTAGCACCGTGCATGGGCATCACACAGTAGAACAGATGGGAGCACAGCTCCCTTCCTCTGTGGGCTCACAGTCTGGGAAAGAAGGGGAAGGATGAGAAAAGAGGGCAAATGGGAATGGATTTCTGATGTTTCATGTGTGCGGCATAAACAGTGGCGTAGCTTGAAGGGGAACAACGCACTAGCTTTGGCAGAGACTCTTACCATAGCATGTCCCTCTCCCTTCCCTTCAGTGCCATTGCATGCCACAAGAGCACAACCTTACCTTGAAGAAGCCCCAATGATGCCCCTCAGTTCAAGAGGCAATGCCCACCTGAGTGTCATAACTGCATCAGTGCTGGAAAGTTGGATAGGATTGGGCCTTTATTCCTTAGAAAGCATGCAGATTATTTCAGCATATAAAATAAACTCTAATTGGATGAACTCTCCTTTTAAAGTGTTATTGTGCATCGTGGAGGGGTGTTATCCTGACCGGCATAATTCACCTGCCATACCTTGCCATGGGCAGCATGTGCTGGGGTGGGGGTAGAAGTTGGGCAGAGGGCTTATGCCAGCCTAACTGGAGGATAGGATTGCAGCCCCCATTTCGTAAAAGTCCTGATTGGAGGTTGGGATTGCAGCTCCAGTATTTTAAAATGATGTATTACAGAATATTTGAACAGGCAAGTGTGAGTGAGTGAGAGTGAGTGAGTGAGTAAAAGGAAGGAAGGAAGGAAGGAAGGAAGGAAGGAAGGAAGGGAGGGAGGGAGGAAGGAAGGAAGGAAGGAAGAGAGGAAGGAAGGAAGGGAGGGAGGGAGGGAGGAAGGAAGGAAGGAAGGAAGGAAGGAAGGAAGGAAGAAAGAAAGAAAGAAAGAAAGAAAGAAAGAAAGAAAGAAAGAAAGAAAGAAAGAAAGAAAGAAAGAAAGAAAAGTAGATTATGGGTACAATCCAGAGTAACTACGGGGAGTCTTTGCTCCGGTGTAAGATCAATTTACTCTGGATTGCAATATGAATTTCACATAGGTTTTCACTAGGTGGTGAAACTACGGCTAACTACAGGTGCACATAATGTCTCTTACGTGCTCCCATAGTTACTCTGAATTGTAGTGGTTATCATCATAAGGTTACATTAATAAGTGGCACCTCTGATAGAAAGTAATCTTCCCCTCAGGACATAATTCTACTTTGCCAGAATCCCCTATTTTACCCCAAATTCTGTAATAGTTCTGAAGCAGCCCTAGTTTTTATACAGAACTGCAGAATCCGATATACTTTTATATGCAACATATATACTGATATATGCAATTCAACTTTTCTTTCTTGATGCTGCAATATTTGGAATATATATAAAGAACTCTCTCTCTCTCTCTCTCTGTCTCTCTCTCTCTCTGTCTCTCTCTCTCTCTCTCTCTCTCTCTGAATGTGTGTGTCTTGGGTATGGGAGGAGAACCAAATATGTACACACTGTATTTGAATCTTTATCTTTTTCCAGACAACGGTTCAATTTGTACCGCACTCCATAGTCAAACTTGATTAGTCCTGATTAATCAGAACCGATGTTGTGTCTACGTGAGGCTGTGCTTCTTTCCACTGTACAGACGGAACCCAAATTAGTCCCCGAAACATCAGAATATTTCAAGTTCTAATTTGGAAACTGGCGCACGTTCAAAATGTACCGCGTGGCCCATCAAGTGAAAGCGGAAACCTTCGCTCAGTGCATCTGAGGCTGATCGGGCCTTTGTGGCCTTTCTGGACAGCAAACAATATTTCTGGTTTGTTACTTGCTATGAGTTTTAAATACAGGATAATCTATTTTGGGTCCCAGAATTCTGTGGAATAGTCAATGGCACAGTTTGGCCAGAAAGGACAAGGGGGTGAGGGTGAGAAAATCAAGTTTTATATGAAACTAAATAAAAAGCAATTTAATGTCTCCTAGGCTACAATCCAGAATAACTATGGGACCTTTTACACCAGCGTTTCTCAAAGTTGGGGTCGGGACCAGTGGTGGGCACCAGCAGGTTCGCACCTACTCTATAGAACCGGTTCTTAACAAGAGATAGTACATATAAAGTTTAAAAATAGCCATTTAAAAGTGGCTGCCAGATGGACAGAGAACCGGTTCTTAATTTCTTTGAAGCCCATCACTGGTCGGGACCCCTTTCGGGATCGCCTAGAGGTTTCCTGGGGGTTGCCTAAAGACCCCTGGTGCAGGGGGCTAGGTCAGGCTTGCCAGACCTCTGGCTGTAGATGCACATGCACTGGGGCTGACTGCCTGCCTCATGGCCCAATCCTATGCATGCCTACTCTGAAACAAACCCCATTATAGTCAGGAGGGCCTTTACTCCCATGTAAATGTGGATAGGATTGCAGCCTCAGGGGCCCAATCCTATGCATGCCTACTCTGGAATAAATCCCATTGTGTTCAATGTGTACATAGAACACACATTTCATTTGTAACAATGAAAATACATCCTGCATATAGATATTTACATTGCGATTCATAACAGTATCAAAATTACAGTTATAATGTAGCAACAAAAATAATTTTATGGTTGGGGGTCCCCACAACATGAGGAACTTATAAAGGGGTCACGGCGTTAGGAAGATTGAGAACCACTGTTTTACACCAATGTAGTTACAATGCCAACCTATAGGAAACCTATGGGAAATGCATAGAGTAATCCAGAGTAAGTGGCTCTTATGTCTTCCCATAGTTATGCCTTCCCATAGGTTGTGGCAGTGAGCTGGTTAAGAGCTCGCCCTGCACATTTCTCCTGAAACCCATCTGTGAGATATTTATCCCACTAACCATTACAATCTAAACATCTGAAACCACCACCCTCCTTTTATCGTAATATTATGATGTTTGCAAAGAATTTGGATCATCTGATGAGGCAAACATTTTCATGATTCACTGCTGCCTGGCAGGCTGTTGTTGCTTCTACAGGAGAAGAGGAACATTTTTCACTGGGTGGTTTCATCTTCTTGGAATTTCTCCCTACAAGTCTTGCTATGTTTGCTACATAGAATCATAGAATCCTAGAATTGAAAGGGACCTAGTAGGTCATCTAGTCCAACCCCCTGCCTGCAGCAGGAAATCCTCCTAGATCAGTGTTTCTCAAAGTGGGGGTCAGGACCCCTTTGGAGGTCGCCTAGAGGTTTCCTGGGGGTCACCTAAAGACCCCTGGTGCAGGGGACTGGTGCAAGCTTGCCAGACTTCTGACTGTAGCTACGTGTGCACTGGGGCTGATTGACAGCCTCAGGGCCCAATCCTATGCATGCATACTCTGAAACAAATCCCATTATAGTCAGGGGGGACTTTTCTCCCACGTAAATGTGGATAGGATTTTAGCTTCAGGGCCCAATCTTATGCATGCCTACTCTGGAATAAATCCCATTGTGTTCAATGTGTGCATAGAATACACATTTCATTTGTAACATTGAAAATACATCCTGCATATCGGATATTTACATTACGATTCATAACTAGCAAAATTACAGCTATAGAGTAGCAATGAAAATAATTTTATGGTTGGGGTTCCCCACAACATGAGGAACTTATAAAGGGGTCACAGCGTTAGGAAGATTGAGAACCACTGTCCTAGATCATCCCTGGCAGGTGCTCTTTAAGCCTCTGCTTGAAGACCCCCAGTGAGGGAAAGTCCACCACCTCTCTTGGCAATCTGTTCCACTGCCGAACCGCCCTCACCGTCAGGAATTTTTTCCGGATATCCAACCGGAATCTCCTCTCTTGCAGTTTGTCCCCATTGGTTCTAGTCCAGCTTTCAGAAGCAGCTATGAACAAATGAGCCCCTTCCTCCCTATATAAATCCAATATAAGGGTTTCACATTTTGTCCATTGCTTCAATCCTGAATCAAGAAATTGGAAAGCATGCAACAGATAATAATAATAAATTCTTTATTGTTATTGTACATATATACACAGTGTACACATACAACGAAATTCACAGAAACACCCCGAGACCAGACCCGACATACACACTACAATCTCCAAATCTAGCACAGGGGGAGGAAACTTTTAAACTTCTACATAGAAGTTCCCATGACATAGAAAAAGATCCTGAACCATGTCTGAGTGACTTCAGTCTACATTCCTCCTTCCCCAAGAATCCTTGTAGTCTCCTAAGGTTGTATTTAATTAATGGTCTGATCCTTCGGCCTGATCCAGCAAAGGCTCTTCTTAAATACTTTTGCAATGGATTGGTCAACATGAGAGTATTTTTGACTTCTGATATTGGATCTGAAGGACTTCTGTCCTTCAATCTTTTTCACTCCATGCCACAGAGTATGCCTTAGAGAACAATCCTAACCATGTCTGTTCAAAAGTAAGTCCCATTGTATTCAATGGAACTTATTCCCAGGAAAATATCTTAGTGTACTGCTGATAAAGGACAATCATCCAGGGTGGCCATATGACCGGAAATTTCCAATGGTGTGCAGTACCCCATCATCTCATATGGCGTTGGGTTTGTATTGAAGAGCAGAATCCAATGTAAAAATTGGTTTGGAATATCTCCTTCCTATCAAAAGTTATGGCCAAAAAACTAAAAATATGCATTGAGCTCTATAGGAAAGTGAAAGCGCCCAATATAACAGTTTTACTCGTGAGTATGCAAATGTGCCATTGTCCACTGGAAATGCCAGGCTGAGATTAATCCAAGACCTTATCCTCCTTTTGAAGTTTGGGATCTGGTCACCCTGCAATCATCTCATGAAGAATTTCCAAGGTTAAGTGCTTCTTTGCCCAATTATTAGGAGGTTTCCTGACTGATCTAGAGAACTCAAGTTAGAAAACATCTCAGGGACTCCACATCTCACACACCCCACTTTGGGATTAAGGTGCAATTGTTCATAGCCCTGACCTTACAAGAGATCTTCAAGCCAGGTCTGTTGGCTCTACTTTTGCCCAGTAATGAACTGTAGAACTGAGCACTTCTAGATGGCATTTACTTTACTGGTTTTCTTCTCAACCAGCATGCTACCGCAGGTACAGGTGTATTCTGCAAATATCTAAAGTATCAGCAAGTAACAACTTCCTAAAACTAGTTCCCACTATGTTACCCTACCAGGAATTGTGGAGAATGAGGAACTCTACACCAGTGGCATAGCTAGAAGGGGTGCAAAGCATTATGTTTTGCAGGGAACCACAGTACAAGATGCAAGCGGTCCCTTCTGCTCCCCTTTGGAACCATTCTAGGTAGGGAGCAAAATGGAGGTGAATACTTTGCACCTCCTCTTGCTACGCCACTGCTCCACATACCCCTACTAGACTCCCTTGAGTGCATGTAACATGCAAAAGGAACTAGCACTAGAACTCAAGGAGCATCATGTGCCTTAATGAGGTGTGTAGATCCTCTTCCCATCTGACAACTCTTTAGAGACCCAATGTATTGGGGTTGATGGATTGTACACAGCATTCCTCGTGACTACACCTTGTGCTCATAAATAAAGAATATATTGCACCCTGCATTTAGCCCAAATGGAGATGATTCATCCCAGATTGCAAGCAATTCCGCCACCTGTCCAAAGAAAGGAAGATATTGCAGTCATGCTCCCGAAGCTATGCTCCGATAATCATAAGCATTAGAGAGACGAGCGTCATAAGTCATAGGAGGTGCCTGAGTATTACTTTTGTCTGGGAATCCAGCCTGCAAATCTAGGTGTTTGGGCATTAACTCTGCCACTCTTAGGCTGCAATCCTAAAGACACTTTCCTGGGAATAAGACCCTTTAAACACAAAGGGGCTTTAAACACAAAGGGGCTTTAAACACAAAGGGGAATAAGACCCTTTAAACACAAAGGGAGTAGACATGGTTAGGATTGTGCTCTTTATCTCTCTCCATCTGAAACAAGCAAGTAGCAAGCAAAAGTAGACAGACAGACCTACAAACAATCTTTCAAAACTGCCTAATGGGAAGTGTTGAACAACATCTGTTATTAAAACTTTGGAAAGTTAATGAAATAATTCAGTTCTGTTTGTGATTTAACAACACTCATAGATTGGATAGATTTATGGTGTGTTTGTGCAAGACATAAATACCCTCTGATTCCTTACTTGGGAGGAACCTGTTTCTCAATATCGGAAGATGCATAAGACCTTAGGGCGCAATCCAGAGTAACTACCAATTGTAGTCAGACCAGTGGTGTGGCTAGAGGGGGTGATGAATGCTAAATCTTTGCCACCTCTCTAGCCCCCTGCAATACTTAGAGCTATTGGTAAATTAACAGCAATTATGGTCAGGAAATCATATAGTCACCCCATAACTTCATGGTGGTCCTGCATGGACCAGACTACACAGACTACTATGGACACAGACTACAGCTTCAGGTTCAGTCCATTCTTTAATTTCAGACGTGGAAAAATATTCTGTATGTATGTCTGTGTGTGTTTGCGTGCATGCACGTGTGTGTGTGTGTGTGTTCATCAGCCACACATTACATTCATTTATTTCACAATTCTTCTGCACAATGTTTGATTTCCATACCTGATTGCAATTTTTTTTTCTTGAAAGATTAGTTTTTTGGAAGACATCGGAGAAAGCGAAAATCCCTTTTAGTTGCTAAAATGGGACCAAGTATTTCTGAACAACAGGTTTGTTCAGAACCACCCGCAAGTAGGCAAACATAGGAAAGATCAACACACACACAAAGAAGCATTATCGGGAATGGGCTTGCTTTGAGTTTGCAAAGCCCTCTTATTCCGTTTCCCCGGATCTTTGTGGTCCGTGAAGCAAGAGAGGGGGAAAGCAGTGTGGAATGTGTGTTGATACACAGCCCCGGGTTCAGGGTGGTCCATAAATAAGATCCAGGGTGGAAGATGTATGTGCTAGGGCAGTGGTTGGCAGCACCCACTGGTGAGTTGGGACCCACTGATATTTTGGTGGGTCACCAAAGGGTGATGGACAAGATCAGATAACTCCGCTGCAGATAAGTTGCCTCAAGCCCCGAGGCTATCGAAAAATCAAATACTCTTAGCTGCTAACTACCTGCAAAAACCTCAGATCTTGCAGCTGGCTAAAGAGTTGCTAACTGGCCCTGCAGGAGCTAAACTCCTGCAGTTTGCAAGGATGTGCAAATATAGAAAGATAATGACTGAGGTCTTTATTCTGGTTTATTCTGCTTTATATATATATATATAAAGCAGGTCTTTATTCTGCTTTATATATATATATATATATCTATATATATATATCTATATATCTATATATATATATCTATATATATATATATATATATCTATATATCTATATATATATATCTATATCTATATCTATATATCTATATATATATATATATATATATATATATATATATAGAGTGTGTGTGTGTGTGTGTGTGAGTGTGTGAGTGAGTGAGTGAGTAATCCTAACCTAGGCCAGCACAACTCATCAGTCTTCTTATTCCCGTGGTGATGTAGGAGGGCAAGCGCAAGTCTGTACAGTGGCCTAAGCCTCCCCCATGAGTGGCCTAGAAGTGTTGTATGGCACTTTTGTGACATCCTCAGATCAGCACAGGACTTTAGGATTGCAGCCTAAGTAAGTAAGAGCACAATCCTAACCATGTGAACTCAAAGCAATCCCCATGGTGTTTAATGGGTGTTACTCCTAGGAAAGGAAGGAAGGAAGGAAATATTTTCTTTAAAGTCAGATAAACTTACTGCACAATCCAGAATAACTACAGGAGCTCTTATGTCAACGTAAGAGTACTCAGTACTCTGGATTGCTTTATGAATTTCCCATAGGTTTTCACTTGGTGGCGCCATAACTATGTCAACATAAATGTCTCTTAAGAACTCCTGTAGTTACTCTGAATTCTGCACTTAGTTGCTATTAGCTATTAAATCACTATTATTTTTCATTTTCTTTGTTAACCACTTTGTGAACTTTTTAGTTGAAAAGTGGCAGGCAGGCAGGCAGGCAGGCAGGCAGACAGACAGACAGACAGATAGATAGATAGATAGATAGATAGATAGATAGATAGATAGATAGATAGATAGATAGATAGATAGATAGATAGATAGTGCCCAGAGCAGAAAGAGGGGGACTCCTGCTGCCAATGTCCCCTTTGTGTCCTGGTGAGACAGAGAGGGACACGTGTCCTCCTTTGTGCTGCCACCCATAAGAACAGTGATGAAGGCAAAGCATGACTGTGTGGTCCTCAGTCCAGGTAGATTCCCCTGCTGGGCAGCACTGACGGTGCCAGGTTTGGAAGTTAACCAAGTAGTGGATGGGTGAGAGTTCTCCTTGGCTGCTGAGCCTGGAGAAAAACCAGTCACCTGTTCCAATTTGGGTCAACATCATTAATTTCTCATTGAGAGCGAGCAAATGACGCCGGTATCTTCAGTGCTTTCTTTCAGCTGGGGATGGAGCCAGCAGCTATTTTTAAAGCTCTTCTAGAATGAAACAGCCATTCTGTGCCAGGATTGGATTCCGGACCACCACAACAGAATTTAATTTCACTGATGGGGGGCTGAAGCGGAAGAAAGTTCATAAAGCTAATTGGTTTGGACTTGTGTTAATGCTGAGTGGGTGGAAAGAAAATGATGCGACAAAAATCCTCAGTGGATGAACGGTAAAGATCCCTTCCAGGTTGCTGTGAAAAAGCCGACTTTACAGCCAATTTCAGTTTGCCAGTCACACCGACGTAACAGCAGTTTGAGCTCAAAATACCACAGATCTCTGTCTGTCTGTCCAGCCATCCTTTTATTCATGCAACAATCTTGGGAGGTAAACATATATATTAAAAAAATAATATAAGCATATATGCAAACATGTACAGTATATCATCATCACCAGCATCTATATGTACATATCACAATCTATATTACAGACAGACAGACAGGATGGAAGGAAGGAAGGAAGGAAGGAAGGAAGGAAGGAAGGAAATTGAAATGGAAAGATTTCCAGACAACAAGTCTAGAGGAGATGCAGGTAGCAGCAATCCTATCCACACTTAAGGCTCAATCCATAGTAACTGTGGCAGTTCTTGCTCCAACGGATGTAAAATTTACTGTGGACTGCAATATGAATATCCCATAGGTTTCCACTAGATGGTGCCGTAGCTGTATCAACGCAAGTGGAACTTGTGGTGACGGATCTGGTGCAGTAGATACTCTGGATTGGGGGGGGGGGTTAATTGGGAATAAGCCCCACAGGCAGTAAGGTAACTTCTGAAGAGACAAGCATAGGTTTGGGCTTTTACACCTTACAGAAGATGGGAGGAAGCAGAGAAGGCTGCAGAGACTGTACCATTTTTTGCATCAAAAAACAAGGAATGGTGCAGGTTTCTAGGCTGAGTTTAGGAGAGGAAGGAAAATTTAAGAATTTTGGAAAAGTAGGGATTTCAGTCCATTTGCATCAGTGTAGGGCATACATACGTGCCCCCCACCAATGCAAATAAAATGCACATAGAATGAAGGGAACAAAATTCAAAATTCAGATACTGCAGCTGCTAATTACTCTGCAAAGAGCTCAGCTCCTGCAGTTTGCAAGATAGCTGCTCACTGCCCTGCAAAGAACTGTTCAGAGTTCCTGCAGTTTACATATGTGAATATAGGGAGATAAATGTTTGAGGGTCTTACCCTAGTTATTATTACCTATCAATAAAATATATATTTCTAGATCTTTTCTAGATCTATACACCTTTACAGGTCTGGTAAGGTTAGGAGGATCCCAATAACAGTGTCCTTTTTAAAAGTGGGTTTTAAAGTTTGGGAACCACTGGTCTACATCAGGGGTCTCCAAACCCAACTCCGGGAGCCAAATGGCCTTTAACTGGCCTGTGGCCACCCTCTGATCCCTTAAGAGCCTCTAACCTTGTTGTACAAACTGGTGCTGCGATGGTGGGGTGGAGGAATGGGGGGGGGGGGAGGTCCTATCAAGTGTGTGCTTTATTTCTGGTGCTTGTAGAAATCCTGCAAATTTGATCTCATTGATTAATTAATTAATCAGTCTCTAATGTATTTAAATTTTATATAGGGTAGAAGAGCAGACTGGGCTGAAGAACTCAGGGCAGTGGAGTTGAGCTATTGCCTTAAGAAGGCTTGCAGGATCTGGTTGAAGTGCGCACAAAAATAAGTAATTCTGTGGCTGTGCGTCCTGCTGAATCTGAAACATGCACCGCCATGCGCAGTGACAGTTACCTCCAAGTAAGCCTGCTTAGGGTGACGCTGCAGACCGCACACATTATATGGAGCTCAGCATCAGGTTGGCACCCTGCAGGGAAATTTAATCAACTCAGGTATTTGGGACTGTATTGTCTCTGTAGATTAAATTTGCCTACATTTGCACACATTTACATATGAATACACCACTTGAAATAAAAACAGACTGTGGAAAAAGTTGGAAAACTCCTGTACAGTATGTGGCCCTGCATTTTGTCACAGCGCTTGTCACACCGTTGCGTAGCCTGCTCGTTGCCTAGTGGAAGTCTGGCGTTGTGACAAGTAGAAATCTTTTCAGTGCTCTGTACATTAAATAATTTCGCGTCTTGTGGCTCTTGTTGTGTTGCTTGTCAGGCTGTTGGAAGGACTTTATTAAGACCTGGAAGGACTTTTATACAGTATTAATAACCTACCTGCCAAAAGGTGGAAGGCGCATTTGATGCCAGCAAACTTTGGGTGGCTAGAAGTTCTCACCTCTTACAACATTTTGGGCACTGATCCCACATTTTTGATATGTCCTTTGGTAGTGTTTGCATCACCCATGACAGATCTCTTCCCATGCAGTGGGCAGTTGATTCCAGCACACCCCATGCATACCCAGTGGCATAGCTAGAGGGGGTCAGAGCAGTCAGTCTTGGAGGGTGTCTCACCCATTCAGAGCTATTCCAGGTAGGGGGAGCAAAACAGAACCATATGGCTCCCCCCAGACTGACTGCCCTGACCCCCTCTAGCTATGTCACTGCCCCAACCCAATTTTTTACTATAACTTTTGATAAAATAGAGATATTTCAACATGGTTTGTTTTGTTGCATTTGGCATAAAATTACACATTGAATGATATATAGCAGGCCTCCGTCAGTCTTGAGAGACTGTGGTATCATGCTCAGCGCTGCATAAGCTGCATGCAAAGCACAAAGGCCTGTGTTAGATTGTTATGGAGGATAGGCTGTTACCCAAGCAGCAAATCCCCCCTCTCCACGCCACTGAATTAGTCCAATGGAAAGGCAGAGCCAATGGCGTCGCAGAGCTGGGCTAAGGACAGGAGCTCACCCTGTCTTGTAGGGCCGACCCGGGTATCAAACCCTGGCCTGCTGGTTAACAGGCACAGTGTCTTAACCACTTGCGCCACCCACAGCCCAGAACGATATATAACATTTTTTAAAAATATATTATTAATTAGTATTATTAAGATGGGTAAAATGATTAAGATTATTAATTAGTATTATTTTTCAAAATGATTTCAACCATTTTGGCCACAAGTGGTGTTTCACCCCCCCACATGCACATCACCTGGTGCGGCCTACATTCCCCTTTTGACACCATAGCCTCAACCTCTGCGTAACAGACCCCAGCAGTGGGTTGATCTACGTTGACTGTGAAAGATACTCCCAAGTTACAGATCCAGAAGTTCTAGCTTTCGGGGTATTTAGAGCAGGTCCACATCAAATATCAAGAACAGTGTTAAGGCAAGTAAAAAATTAATATAATAAGTACATTAGGAATGGAACTTAATGAATAAATAATAATAATAATAATAATAATAATAATAATAATAATAATAATAATAATAATAATAAAAATTAATGAATAATTAGGCTCAAAGTATAGAATTTCTGCAAGTACTAACACAAAAAAACAGAAATAAATCACACACTTACCGTAAATGGACCCCCATTTCCCCACCTCACTATCCAGCTAGCTTGGGATCAGAGGCTGGGCATGGGCCAATTAAAGGGTCACTGCGGACCACATCTGTCCCCCAGGCCAAGGTTTGGAGACCCCTATAATGCACTTGCACCCTCCATCCTCAACACCCAGGAGAAACATGAGTAGATCAGGAATGACATTGGCAGAGCTTTTGGAAACCTTGCAGGGAGGAGTAAAACTGCAGAGTTTGGGATGCCTACAAAAGGAGTGAGGAAGGTGCGATTCTCCCTCAATGGGGATCTTCAAGCAGAGGCTCCACGAGCACCTGTTGGGGATGCACTAGGGGGATTTCCTGCTGCAGGCAGGGGGTTGGACTAGATGACCTACTAGGTCCCTTCCAACTCTAGGATTCTATGATTCTATGAACTCTCCAGGCTCTGCTATGTGCTGCAGGCACATAGTGCTCACGCTGTGACCACACAGCAACATCATGGCCTATTCCACCCTCGTTCCACCTGTCCAACTGAGAGTCAGAACACTGGATCCATTAGGCACCAGTCCTATAATATGACCCTATATGTGGGTACTGGATTTTGGAATATTTTGGTCTTCTTTTGCGTATCTTGAAATAAAAATGCAAGAGCAAAAAAATAAAAAATAAAAACCTGTGTGGGACTTTTTGCATTTTAACAAACACTGCAATGCTGACAACATTGCCAGATTTCTGGGGAGGGAGTGATGGAGGAGTATGTGCAACGGTGACCAAATGTCCACTTTTTTCATGTTGAGCCTTGTGTCCTACAAAAATTCTTCAGTGTCCTCTTTTCCCTTGTGAGCAGGCAGCATACAGCCTTCTTGTACAAGTATCCCGTTTTCTGATGGTATGTTTTCTGAGGATCCACTCTTTCAACACCTTTCATTTATACCCTGAACTCATTCATACAACGCATGTTCTTCTTTCAACCTGTTCTAAGCGCCAAAATTGCCCTCCCCTGTGTTTGAGTGCCTGGTCTGTATCCTATTCAATAAGTGGGGGATGCCTGTAATTAATAAATTAGGTTTCTGATGGTAAGTTTTCTGATGATCCACTCTTTCAACACCTTTCAATTATAACCTGAACCCATTCATACAATGCATGTTCCTCTTTCAACCTGTTCTAAATGCCAAAATTGCCCTCTTCCATGTTTGAGCTCCTGGTCTGTATCCTTTCTAATAAATGGAGGATGGCCTTAATTAATAAATTAGATGTAATAAATTATAGATAATGGCTTTAAATTAAAAAATAAGTGATATAGTGTTTAAATTAACCATTCGAAAGCAATATACCATAGTTACTCAAATCTAGTGCGCCATCAAATCCAATGTGCACCCTATACATACTTATAATCAAAACACCGTATTTACTCAAATGTAATTAACCATCAAATTTAAAGCGCACCCTGAGTTTGGAGACATTCAGCCGAAAAGTTGAGCGTTAAATTCGAGTAAATACAGTATATGAGTTTTTTAAGTTTTTATTTTGTCGTATCCTACATTTTTCATGGGAGTCCATTTTGGGGACCTTGGCTGAATTTTCTGGTTTTGGCATATAGTTACCCTGACTATGTGCAAAGCACAGGTTGCAGGTGAGCCAAAGTGAGTAGGCGATGCTTGGTGGTGTAGGTAGAGGGGGTGGAGGTGTCAGTCCTGGGGGAGTCTCACCCCTTTGGAGCCAATCCAGGTGGGGGGCAACATTGTAGGGGAAGCTGGTGGCATAGCTAGAGGGGGTGGAGGTGTCAGTCCTGGGGAGTCTCACTCCTTTGGAGCCAATCCAGGTGGGGGGCAACATTGTAGGGGATGCTGTTGATGTAGCTAGAGGGGGTGGAGGTGTCAGTCCTGGGGGAGTCTCACCCCTTTGGAGCCAGTCCGGAGGGGCAACACTGTAGGGGGTGCTGGTGGCATAGCTAGAGGGGGTGGAGGTGTCAGTCCTGGGGGGAGTCTCACCCAGGTGGGGGGCAACATTGTAGGGGAAGCTGTTGACGTAGCTAGAGGGGGTGGAGGTGTCAGTCCTGGGGGAGTCTCACCCCTTTGAAGCCAGTCCAGGTGGGCTGGAACGTTGGGACACTGAACGTTCTATGGATGGAACGTTGGTGGGTTTGAACGTTCTAACGATGGAACGTTGGGGAGCTGAGCGTTCGATGGATGGAATCTTGGGGGGCTGACCGTTCTACTGGATTAGGCTGCGGTGGCGTAGCTAGAGGGGGTGGAGGGTGCAACTGGGGAGGGGTCTCACCCCTTCGGAGCCATTCCAGGTGGGATGGAACGTTGGGGGACTGAACATTCTATGGATGGAACGTTGGGGGGGTTGAACGTTCTGATTGGAAGGCTGCAGTGGCGTAGCTGGGGGGAGCGGAGGAGTCAGTTTTTTGGGGGGTCTCTCCCCTTCTGAGCCATTCCAGTTGAGAGGATGCTGGTGGCGTAGCTAGAGGGGGCGGAGGAGTCAGTCTTGAGGGGCATCCTCTGATCCCTGCCCAGCCAGACCCCTCCCCAGCGGCGCCTCCTTCCAACTGCTCTGCACAGCCCTCGGGGCGGAGTCCGGGCTTGGGAAGCTCAGCCTGGGCTGGATCGCATCAGTGCTGCGCTGGGGCTGGGCTGCTGCTGGAACTTAGATCGCGGAGCCCGGGAAAGAGGCAGGGCTGGGGACTGCCTCCACCAGTGATCTCCTTGCCATGGACTCCCCGGTGCGGCTGTGCCTCTGGCTCTCCGTGGCCAGCCACCTTCTCTCCCAGGTGAGCCCGGCTTCGGTGGGATCGTGTCCCCCTCCGGGGTGCTGCACTGCAACCAGCTGGAACTGGCACCAGCTCCAGATGAGGGATGTCCTGTGGATGGGAAGGCAGGTGAGGCACTGCCTCCCTCTGCCTCACCTGCCTCCCCATCCACCCAGGGCAAGGGGAAGGTCAGATGTCCTCTTTTTCCAGGACACGTCCTCTTTTTTAGACTTGTCCTGGAAAAAAGATATCTTCATTGTCCTCCTTGAGAGCAGGATGCAAGGAGCCTTCTTACCATTAATAAATTATCCTAATTTATTATTAAATTACTAGGATAATTACTAGGATAATTATCTGAGACTGCAGTCCTAACCACACTTTCCTGGGACTGTTGAACACAATGGGACTTACTTCTGAGTAGACATGCTGAGGATTGCACTGTTCATCTAATTATGGCTGCAAGCCTAAAGACACTTTCCTGGGAGTAAGTCCCATTCAACGCAATGGGGCTTACTTTTGAGTAGACATAGTTAGGCTTGTGCTCTATATATAATCGTTTTAGATTCAATAAGAAGCAATCTAGAGTTTAAATTAATATTGAATTAAAATGGCTGCAATCTTAAAGACACTTTCCTGGGAGTAAGACCCATAGAACACAATGGGGCTTACTTTTGAGTAGACATGGTTAAGATTGTGCTTTATATATACACGAGTATTTTTAGCTTTTATTTTAACAAGTCCTACATTTTTCTTGGTGTCCTACATTTGGGGGATCTTCTCTTTTTTGTTATGGCACATGATCATCCTGATTTGGTGGCTTCCCCTTATTTTATTACTTTAAATTATATGTTTATATGTAATAATTATAAATTATATGTAATAAATTCAAATATAATAAATTATATGTAATTATTTCAAATATAATAATAATAATAAAATGTTTAAATTAACCACATGAAAACAATATACATATATGAGGGTTTTTAGCTTGTTTTTTCTCATGTCCTACATTTTTCTCAGGTGTCCTACATTTTTGGGACCATGTCCTTTTTTCTGGTTATGGCATATGCCCTATTTTTCCTGGACATGTCCTCCTTTTTAGCCATATGTCCTGGAAACTATCTTCATTGTCCTCCTTTTTCTTGTGAGCAGGCAGCATGGAGCCTTCTTGTAATTCATAAATTATATGTACTAAATTCTATAATAGTTTTAAATTATTCAGTATAATAAAAATATGGAATAGTTAAGTAAGTAGCTAGAACTAAAATGCTTAACATGTAAAAATGAGTTAAGTAATAATAAATAATAAGTAACATGTTTAAATTAACCACATGAAAGCAATGTATAGATGTGTGTTTTTAGCTTTTATTTGTTCTGTCCTACATTTTTCAGACATTTGGGAGGATCTTGTCCTCTTTTTTTGGTCATGACATTTGGTCACCTGTGAGGATGCTCCAGGTGTGACTCAAAATACTATATATGGGGATGTGTCGTGGGTGGGGAGGCAGATGAAACAGAGCCTCCCCTATGGAGTCCGTACAAAACCACCACTGCTGTGTGAGGCACAGGGTGGAAAGGCAGGTGAGGCAGAGCCTACCCACCAGAGTCCTTTAAAAAGTGCGGCTGCATACGATGAGCAGAGCCTTCTCATTAGAGTCCCTTGTAAAGCATCACCACTCTGTAAGGTGAGGCAGGTGAGGCAGAGCCTCCCCAATGTCCTTTGAAAAATGGCACCACCATCTGAGGTGCCCCAATGCTCACAACCTACATGCGCATGGCTTTGACTGCTTGAGCCCCTCACATGGCATTAGGAGGTGGTGTTTTTCAAAGGACTCTGGTATGGAGGCTCTGCCTCACCTCACATGGCATGGCATTTTTCAAAGGAATCCTAAGGATGCTTAACGGCGGTTTAGGGGTGTTCAGTCATAATCCCACAGATGGTAGCTTTGCCCTATTGGCATCTCAGCCGAGCACATGCCCCAAATGTCTGAACCTGTGGTTTCTCTTGTACTGAACAGGATGTGCGCGCTGACTGTATCATACTGATAAGAGTTAATAAAATAGTGTGCTTAGGACTATCACCACAAGTGACAAGATGGAAATCTCTTCTACTGGTATACCACATTTTCATTATCTGATGATCCACTCTTTCAACACTTTTCAACTCTACCCAGATCTGATTCATTCAACTCATGTTCCGCTCTTTCAACCTCTCTTTGCTGTACTAAAGGCCAAAATTGCCCTCCCCTAATACAGCGCCTGGTCTAATCCCATCCCCGAAGGAGTTAATGAGATACCATTGGCAGAAATCTTTGTGCGGCAGCAGGAGTTTGCAAGATAAAAGGGGCATTTGCAATTTGCTAGCTAAAAAAGCATTGGAAGCAACATTTATAAGCTAGAAAAGATGGGGTTTCACTTTTCAACGGTTTTCACTTTTGGATGGTACTCCGATTCTTACCACTTTCAATAAGTGGGGGATGCCTGTACCTGACTGGCCAGCACAAATTGCAGGTGGCAGCAGCAGGCAAGGGCAAGAGAGCCACTGATGCCCGTGGGTAGCTCTTTCTTGATCACTCTTTCTGCTGCCGGCATCTGACACTCCTGACGTTCGCTTCTTATCAACGCTTGATTGCTAACCATGCAGGTGTTGGAGCTTTAATCTTTGGCAGGTGGGCACTCTCCGGAGTGACTTTTTCTGCTAGAGAAAAATAATTTTGTGCCAGTGCACAATAGTTTTCTGTTCTGCTCTTGCCATTTTTGTCAGGTGTGTCTGTGTATGTGTGCATGTGTGTTACCAACTGCACAAAGAGGAACGTTAAAAACTTTGAAAAAACCTTTTCTATATTCTTGGTCAGTGCAGTGGTGTAACTAGAGGGGGTGCAAAGCACTAGGTTTTATAGGGAGCCTCACCATTGTCCAATGATCCGATCCAATGTGGTGGATCTCTAAAGATCCACCCACCTAGTTGAGGGACATGATGATTATCTATCTATCTATCTATCTATCTATCTATCTATCTACCTATCTATCTATCTATCTATCTATCTAAAAAAGCAGGCCTCCGTCAGTTTTGAAAGACTATGGTATCGAGCTTGGCGCTGCATATGCTGTATGCGAAGCACGAAAGCCTGGGTTAGATGGTTATGGAGGATAGGCTTTTCCCGAAGCAGCAAATCCCTCCTCTCCACGCCACTGAATTAGTCCAATGGAAAGGCAGAGCCAATACGGTTAGATCCAGCTGGCATTGCAGAGCTGGGCTAAGGACAGGAGCTCACCTTGGCTTGTGGGGCCAACCCAGGTCTCAAACCCTGGCCTGCTGGTTAACAGGCACAGCGTCTTAACCACTTGCGCCACCCACAGCCCCATCTATCTATCTATCTATCTATCTATCTATCTATCTATCTATCTATCTATCTATCTATCTATCTATCTATCTATCTATCTATCTATCTATCTATCTATCTATCTATCTATCTCTGTTCCCATGCCAAAGCAAGTACCCAAGCAGCATACAAAACCTTTATTCTTCCCCTCCTGCTGCCCTCACAACAACCCTGTGAGGTAGGTGAGGCTGAGAATAGTGTCCAGCTGAAGGTCACCCATGAAGCTTCATGGCCAAGAAGGAGTTTGAACCAGGATCTTCCCAGTTTCAGTCCAACGCCTGAACCACTGCAGTATCCTGGTTCTGGTTAGGGCGTCTAGAGAGGGTGCCCTTTCCCTTGTCCTTTAAAACCAGATGTGTGCCTCTGTTTTGTACTATCCTCCACCTAGACTGTCTCCAAAAGAGAAGGGTCCATTACATTAGCTATTAATTTTTTATTTTCTATGTAAACCACTTTGTGAACTTTTTAGTTTAAAAGCAGTATATAAATACTGCAGATGGATGGACGGACAGATGGATGGATAGATTGATAGATAGGGTTGCTTTGCATGCTGCAGTGAGGCTCTCTGCAAAAGTTAGTGCTTTCCCCCCTCTAGCTATGCCATTTCTTTGGTGTTGTGGAGTAAGACCAAGTGTTCCTCTTTGCACTGCCTGTCTTCTAAGCAGAGCATCTTTTGTAGTGTCTGTTTGCTGGGGTATATTCTCCATTTTTTAAAGACGTGGTATGGACAACACGGTATGGACAAAGATGTGGTATTGACAACAATACTTGCTCCAGGGTGCAATCCCAACCAACCCTGGCCCATTTGGGGTCAGGGAATCATGACTCTGCATTTGTGATGTTAACGGCTTTGTCGGTGCTCTTGCTCAAAAAGCAGCAGATCAATATTATTATGAGATTTTTTTTTGCACAGTCAGGATAGGTGCTATTGACTGGTTTGTTTTACTCAGACTATCCAGACACGGAGTCCTTCTATTATTGCTATTATCTGATGACCCTATAAAACAGTTTCTGATGACTTCAGTTTGGATCATCAGAGTACAACCTCTGGGGAAGGGGATTTCAGTCTTTCCCTGGGTTTTTTCCCCCAGATCCTAATCATACCTACCATAATGAGAAGAATGCAGTCAAAGTAGTGGCATAGCTAGAGGGTGGTGGTACAATCAATCTCCGAGGAGGCGCACAAGGGGTCCTTCGCGCACCTCCTTCCAAGGCTGAGCTCACTGCCATATAGTATAGATATGTTTTAAGATATCTTACCATATAGTATAGATATGCCAAAGTATAAATATCCTTTAAAAGTTGCATGAGATCTTTATTTGGAATCGGTGGGCCAAACTCAGTTAAAACCGAGCGAGTCTATTGATAACACCAGGAAGGTTAAGCAAGTTCTTTGCTCTTTTTCTCATAGCAATCAGAAAGACTTAAATAGCTTAATTTTGGTTGGACTCTGTCCAGTATTTTGATTGCTACTTATGAGAAGAACGGGATAATTCACTTGGAAGTCCGCCTGTGCAAGCCGTGTTGAAATGAAGGGGTAGTGCCTGAGAACATGGCAACTCAATGTGCTCAAGCGTGCAAGATAGTGGCAACTCAACGTTGCGTGTAGGGGAGGTTACTGCCATACAGCCCAATCCTATGTAATTTAATACAGAAATGTAATATGGTTTCTACTGTATCCTACAAAAGCTTTGACTGTTTGATCCAAAACATGCTCTCCCCTGCGGAGAGAAAATGAGACAGATGTGAGAGATGTGAGACTGAATCTCACCTGATGTGAGATCGAATCTCACCTGTGCCCTCAACATTTTGCATATTCATGATGACTGAAGCCTCAGTTTTCCAGCTGTAAAATGGAACTACGGCTGCAGTTTCCTGGGAGTAAGACCCACTGAACACAATGGGGCTTTCTTCTGAGTAGACATGGTTAGGATTGTGCTCTATGCCTGTTTTACGATGAGGTTTGCTTCACTTGAGCAGTGCAATTTTAAGCATTTTGATTTTCTAGTAAGGCTGTTCTAGATCCTCGAACCTGGAATCCAACATTTGAAGCACTGGATGTAGTGCCAAGCACCAGTCTTTCCCCAAAAGCACAGGGGTTAGGCAGAGAAAAAGGATGTGGTGTGGGCAGCTGTGGGCAATGATGTGGTGTGGGCAATGATGTGGATGTGGTATGGACAACAATACTTGCTCCAGGGTGCAATCCCAACCAAATTAGGCCTGTGCATTGGTTCTGATCCAATGAACACAACCCCACAATCAACCCCATTCCTGTCCCCCCATTCCTGCAGTGGTGCAGCACATATCTGTGTGCTGATGTAACACCCTCCCCAGGAGTGGAGCAGTAGTGCCTTCTGGCACATTTATGACACCCCCAGGCCCGTATGGGTCGGGACTTGCTGAATCTATGTCTAAAGATCAAGCAAGAAGTTCCTTTAGCTACTGTAGTTACTTAAATGTAACACTCACCTTTTCAGCCAAATTTACCCGACAATCCATAGTAACTACGGGAGCACGTAAGAGACGTTTACGTCGACGTAGTTACGGCATCACCTAGTGAAAACCTATGAAAATTCATATTGCAATCCAGAGTAAATTGTTCTTACATTGGAGCAAGGACTCCCCTTAGTTACTCTGGATTGCGCCCTTCGTCTCCTAAATCAGGGTGCATATTAGATTTGATGGTTAATTAGATTAGAGTAAATGTAATTTTTTATTATAAGAATAGAGTGCACATTAGATTCAATGACACATTCGATTCGAGTAAGTACAGTATTTTCAGTTGTGCCTTGGCAAATAGGTATGCCACAAAAGGTATACCACGGGAGTTTAATCCGAAGCTAGTGCGCACCCTTAAAGGAGCACTGAGGGTTGCCCAAATGTGTCTGGTGGCTTTTAACTTGAGATCTGGAAAATGTATTCCCAATCTCTCTGAAAAAACCCGACAAGATATTAGGTGAGGAAGATCATCCGCCTGGCACTCTGTGATCCCTTGCGCTTGTGAACAGCCTCCCCAGAGAACATGATGAGACGTTACAGGAATGTAAACCTACTTGGGATAAAATGCTCCGAGACGCAGCCGGGAGAACATTTTTACGCACTTGCCACTGGTAAAAGCTGGGAAACGTGTTATATTTGGAGCTCTTTCCTCTCTGCGAGGAGAACGCCGGACGAGGAAGATCTGCGGGTGTTTGTTCTCTCTCCCTTGCATAATCGACCCAATCGAAGGGAATCGTTTGATCTTCTTTTGAGTTTCCCAGCAATTTCTTTCTCAAAGCCTTCCATAAACCAGGTCAAATCACCTCCATTATACTTTTCCCCAATCTCAGATCTGGGGGGAGGGACTCTGTACATGCTCAGAAACTCTCTTGTATTGCAAGATTGATATTCGAAGTGGATCGTGGCTAGGCGTGAGGGTTGGTGGTAGTCAATCAGTGGGAAATAGAAAGTACTGGACACATGACCAGTAGGGCTCTCATTTTCCCTTTTAATCATCATCATCATCATCATCATCATCATCATCATCATCCTTTATTGTAATTGTTTCATGGACTTGTACTTTACACAGTGAAATTGATTACTTTATTTATACTTAAAACATAAGTATATTTATACTTAAAACATAAGTATACTTTAAGTATACTTATTTATACTTTATAAAACATAAGTATCCTTTAAGTATACTTATTTATACTTAAAACATAAATGTATACTTAGAACATACTTATACAGACCATTTACACTTAAAACATAAAACCCATATCCCCTATCCTATCCCCTATTTTAATATGGTTGTGGCTGATCTATCTATCTATCTATCTATCTATCTATCTATCTATCTATCTATCTATCTATCTATCTATCTATCTATCGCTATTCAACAGAAAAGTTCACATAGTGGTTACAAGAAAAATGGAAAAATTAATAGTTAATTAATAGCTAATGGCTCCTAATGATCATGGTAGTACATCTGGTTCTGGAGTTCAGCCAATCTGGGCCCTGACTTGAATGATGTTCCCTGCTTGGCAAGTTAATGTTCACTCCTAAAAGTTGTATCCAGCTAATTAATCAATTAGCAAAAGGTCCTGCAGGGGTAATGGGACCATATTTAAAACTACAAAAATATGGAGCCATATGGAGAGTGAAACTGAGCTGTCTCATGCCTTTACTCCTGAGTAGGACAACATGCCCTAGTCCATTGTACAGGGCAGACTAAGAGGAATCCAATGCCCCCAGAATGATCCTGGTCTAATAAAAGCAACCCCCACAAATGAACCCAGCCTTGATAAGTGCATTGAGCCCTTTGGAAAGTGGAACACGGTTACACAGCTGCATTTACTCTTGAGTAAGCAAAGGTGCATTGGCTGGTGTTCAGCTCAGAGGAATGCTGAATAGTGTTTGCATAGAGGAATGCAAAAACACCAGAATTGTCCCAATCCAGTGAATGTGAAGCTCAACAAGTGCTCCAGAAGGCAGCCTCCCCCCAAAAACAGGCTTAATTGGTAAGGTGATTTTTAAAATATGAAAATATTAATTAATATCTAATTAGTTCTATTAATTCATACCGATAATAATGGTGGCGCAAGTGGTTAAGACACTGTGCCTGTTAACCAGCAGGCCAGGTTTCGAGACCCAGGTCCCCCCAAGGCAGGATTTCCTGCTACAGGCAGGGAGTAGACTAGATGATCCACTGGGTCCCTTCCAACTCTATGATTTTAATTAATTAAATAATTTTGATGTATGGGGGTGTCAAATAATTTGTGGGCTCTGGATACCAAATGACTTAAGTATGCCACTGGGCCACTGTGAGATCCAGGAAGCTGGACTCGAAGGACATTTAGCCTGACTTTTAGCCTGACTCCTCTTATATTCTTATATATTATATATTATATTCTTGCCAAAAATAAATGTTCCGCAATTGTTCTTGTGGATATAAACTAAACCACAAACAACTTCTTGCTTTTTTCCAGCTCTGTTTTTTTAAAGCATTTATTTTCTGCACTCTATTTCAGAGGCTGCAGCAGCTCCGTACTACAGGCATGATACCCCAGGGGTTGCTTTTCTGGTGGGATCTGCAGTTTCTTATGCTATGACATTGAAATGATCTTTGCAATAGCAGCATCAAAGCAGCGTCAGGGATTATGTACATCACATGTGGCAAAGGTAGCTTTAATTTTTCATGGAGGTATTTTGGATAGCTCTGCCTAGAGAGTTTGGCGCAAGTACCGGTATGTGCAACAAGGACTTGTGGCCTCGCTCTATTTTCTGGTGACGAGGGAGAGGATCAAAAAATAAGAGGATGATCTAGTTAAGGAACAGCAGAAGGAAGTTTCTCTACTCCAAGTTATGGGGCAGGTGGGAATGTGCAAACCCCCCAACATGAGAGAAAATAATTATCTTTTAAGGCAGTGGTCAGGGAACAGGGGTAAATTACCCCAAATGGGGTAAAAATGAAATTCCTGGGGGATAAAGGACAGTAGCGCTGCCGAGACACAGCTGGAGATGATATGAATCTATATGCATGCCCAACTGTGTCTCGGCAGCACGACTCTCCATTACCCCCAGGAATTTCATTTCATTGCATATAGAATCTACATATATATTCTATATGCATGCCCGGCTCTGTGTGTTACAGTACTGTAGTGTACAAGGACCTGATGCAGTGCATTATATTAATAATATATGATTTCTTTCCTTTCAAATCAAGGGGGTAATGTCGGCATATCTAAATATATTTTGGGGTAAAAGGTAAAAAAGTTCCCTGACCCCTGTCTTAAGGAAAAGCAGCTGGGAGTTAAGAATATTCATGGGGTCCTGCCAGATCACAGTGGGGGTCCACTTAGCTTGCATCCTGTTTCCCACAGCATCTGATCGGACGGGTCTGAGAAGCTCATAGGCAAGGCATGGGTGCAATGGCCTGGCCCCATGGAAGGCAATTCCAGCCTTCTTACACACTAATTTTTTTGATACACAGATTTGAATCAACATGAATGGCCGCAGTTTTAAAAACTGCTTTTCTACCATTGTAGAGAAGCGGTCATGCAAGCAATCATTCCATTCTTCACCTAAGCCAGGCAAAGCTAGGGGGATCCTTGGCATTTATAATTGCTGGCTGCCTGTCTACAACAGTAGAAAAAGCTGTTTTTAAACAATTGTAAAGGGTCACACTTTTTATAACACTTTTTTTGTATCAGCAGGGAGTTCCACAATCAAAGACTTGCAAGTAATAAGACACAACCTTATTCCATTAGGAGCAATGGAGTAGTAAGTTATCTCGAAGTGGATCTTCAAATATATTTTTCCACCTTTTTATCCACAGATTTTTTTATCCACGGGAGGTTCTGGGATGGAGCCCCAGTGGATAAAAAGGGACACCAGTTTTCTCTGCAGCAGTAGTACTGAGAGGTTGAAAGCAATGCTGTGGTCCTGTGATTGCCACATATCTGCTCCTCTGGCAAAGCCCCGAAGCACCAGGACTTCCATATAATTCCTGCTGTCAAAGAAAACACACACACAAGGGGACAACTTTAAGCCAAGAATTAAAAAAGAACTTGGCCGAGTGCCGTATTTCCATCAGGCCTCCATTTGAGCGCATTGTTAAATGTGGAAATATCGGCGAGGCTTTGCCAGTGGAATTACAACCATGTAAATCCATCCCTGACTGATAGCCAAATTGAGCTGTCTCTGTGTAGGACAACTGCTTTCCCCCATCCCTCTTTTTTAATTCATTTAATTCTTTTTTAAAAAAATCAATTACAGTTTTAAATTAATTTTTTTAATTCATGAATTTTTAATTCAACCTTCATCATTCTGTCATCCGGTGATCCTTTGACTCGAGAGGAGGCTTTCCCGGGCGTCATAAAACCCGGTAGTCATGGGCAGACTGAAGAAGTGGTCATTTGATCAACACAAATGACTTGATCAGCCAAATAAATAGTATTTTGGAACATCAACGTTCTTAAGAAACATATGGTTGGCCCTTAAAAAAGTGGGGAACTTCCTGAAACGGATGCCAGAGAACTTGGAAACTTTGCAACAGGGAAGTGAAAATGAACAGTAAAACCATAAAAGTGTCTATACTTCCTCTATAGGGCTGTGGGTGGCACAAGTGGTTAAGTCGCTGTGCCTGTTAACCAGCAGGCCAGGGTTAGCCCCGGGTCAGCCCCATAAGACAGGGTGAGCTCCAGTCCTTAGCCCAGCTCTGCGTCGCCAGCTGGATCCAATCGTATTGGCTCTGCCTTTCCATTGCAGTAATTCAGTGGCGTGGAGAGGGGGGATCTGCTGCTTGGGGAACAGCCTATACTCCATAACAATCCAACCCAGGCTTTCGTGCTTTGCATGCAGCATATGCAGCGCTGAGCACGATACCATAGTCTTTCAAGACTGACGGAGGCCTGCTTTTTCCTCTATATACTGAGAATAGTGTCTGTACTTCCTCAATATAATATAGATATTATATGGTGCTTTATTAAATCTGGCAAAGTATTTTGGAGGAGCATAAAGTGTCCCTCCACTGTTTGGTTAAGTGAGGCAAAGCAGAATCTTATTATTAATAATAAATAATAAAATACAGACACAAATAAAATATAATGATTTAATTGCAACTCCGCTTCTATCCGGATTGTCCTTTGAGCACATGTGGCGTGTGTGCTGCCCTGTGTTTCTCGAAGGACAATCCGGATAGAAGCGGAGTTGCAATTAAATCATTATATTTTATTTGTGTTTGTATTTTATTATTTATTCTTCGGTCCCTGCAATCAATACTAGTACTAGCTTGTTGGGAGTCGTGGGCCCAACCCCTCCCACAGAGTCCCTGGTGGTGCAGTGAAACCCACCAGTGGTACAGAGATATCAGTTATTTTATTCAGTTTCAGTTATTCTGGCAGAAAAGGAGTTTCTTTCCCTTAGAGGCAGGGTGACCGTATGACCAGAAATTTCTGGATTTGTCCTCTTTTTTTAGCCAGGTGTCCTCCAAAAGCCTTCATTTTGGAACACTGCAATGGTGTGCAGTTCCCCATCGTGTCATATGTCATTGGATTCGTATTGAAGAGCAGAAATCAGTGCAAAAATCGGTTTTGAAATATCTCCTTCCTATCAAAAACTTAAAAAATAATAAATACGCATTGAGCTCTATGGGAAAGTGAAAGTGCCCAAAAGCACAGTTTTACTCATGAGTAGGCAAAAGTACCATTGTTCACCGGAAAGGCCAGGCTGAGAGGAATCCAAGACCTTGTCCTCCTTTTGAGGTTTGGGCATCTGGTCACCCTGCCCAGAGGAAAAAAGCAAAGCACTTTTCCCTCGAAGGTCGCTGGGTTCAAAAAATTTCATAGGGAGCCCAAAAGTCTGTAAAAAAATACCAGCATTTTTTATAGGTAGCAGATCTCCCCGCCTGCCTTTTTCAAGTGTGCTATAAAACACTTTGGCGTAAAACACTTTGGTGTCAAACACATTTTCCCCCTGTTCAGGATACACACTTTGTTAAGCATCTGGCCTGAATCATCTGTCATCAGTGGCATAGCTATGGGGGTGGCGATGGAGCAGTACGTACTATAGACACAACATGATGCCACGTAAGGGGCCCCTCCAACTTGCTGTCAGAGCCACTCTGGGCAATGATGGCAATACGCAGGAGAGCTCTTGCTACGCTGCTGTTATCTGTTTTAAAAAGCTCATTGAGTAAATTTATCACCGCAGCTTCACACATGCTCATGTACTAAGGCTGCAATCCTAAACACACTTTCCTGAGTGTGAGTTCCATAGAACACAATGATATACTTAGGATTGCACCCATAGATTCACATTTATATAGGGTTACCATAATTCTCTTCTACAGTACCAGACAGTACCCCTGTCCCATTTGCCAGTATGGGAACACAATCCCCCCAAATCAGGACAGTCCCAGTATTCCAAGATATATGGCAATGCTACATTTATAGGATATTTAACCATTGCAACATTTAGGGTGCAATCCTCACCAATTTAAGTTGGCACAGCTCACCCACTCACCATTACTATGGTGGCATGGAGAGGCCAGCGCATGTCTGTGCACTGGCCTAACCTGCCCAGGAATGGTGCAGATGTGCGTGACGACACTTTTGCAGCATGCAAGACCAGCACAGGACTTGTGCCAAAAATTGTGCCATCCTCACTGGGGGATAGGATTGCAGTCTTCGGATGCAATCCTAATTATGTCTACTCAGAATTAAGTCCCATTGACTCAATGGGTCTTCCTCCCAGGAAAGTGTCTTTTGCATGGCAGCCTTAATCAACAATTTATTGATGACTTACAAAAATGTGGATCACAATCTCAATCAACAATTTATTGATGATTTATAATAAACTTACTGATGACTTATAAATAAGAAAATAAAAATTAAAGCAAATTCAAATTCACAGTACAACCTGAATTTGAATTCAATGGGCAATTTGTGTCCAGTGGAATGGAAATACCCAATTGTAATTGTGGGTATGCTGATGTTGTTCAAGGTGATGAGCACAATCCTAACCATGTCTACTCAAAAATAAGCCCCATTGTGTTCAATGGGTCTTACTCCTGGGAAAACGTCTTTAGGATTGCAGCCAATGTCTTGTAATTGCAGGAGAAGGAGAAGAGTCTGAAATCTGTGGAATTATACACAAAGATGGTTGTTAGGTCAAGCAGGATATCAAACAGTCCATCACGTTTAGGGTACGGAGAACCTTAAGACACGCAAGGGGAATGAGAAGAAAAATATTTTGCTTAGGAAAACATTAACATTTATAAAGATTGAGGAATCACACAAGGGGGAAAGAACTTAAAAAATTATGTTTGCAATCCTAAAGACACTTTCCTGGGAGTAAGACCCATTGAAAATGGGGCTTACTTTTGAGTAGATGTGGTTAGGATTGTGCTCTAAAGCAATTAAAGTGTGTGGAAGAGGAGAAAACTGCCTGTTGTTCCTACATGCCTATATGTTCCTATATGTTCCTATATGCATCCACCATCCCCAACTCCTGACCACCTAACTTTAAAATACCCATCAGGTATTTAATTAAATACTGTGACTGCTGTAGAGGGCAACCTCGTCACACAAATAAGCTTTGCAGTAAATCCCTTATTTAATTGAATCTAATGTGCCATCGAATTTAATGTGCACCCTATACTTCAGGGGGTTCTCACGGGTTCTATAGAACCCTTTATTAATGAGTGCCTGAGAATCAGGGACATAGAACCTTTATTCTATAGAACCCTTTATTAATGAGTGCCTGAGAATCAGGGACATAGAACCTGTTGTTAATTTAGGTTATTTATTTTATTTTATTTTAAATATTTATATCCCACCTTTCCTCTCCTATAAGAGGGAGCCCAAGGCATAGCACATAGAACCTGTTCTATTAGGACATAGAACCTGTTATTGATTTATTTGAATCCCATCACTGTTTATAATCAAACAACAGTATTTACTCAAATCTAATTAACCATTGAATCTAATGCGCACCTTGATTTTGGTGGCTGAATTCAGCCGAAAAGGGTGAGCGTTAGATTTGAGTAAATACAGTATTTTATTTACATCATACTTTATTTCAGTGTTTAAGATCAGAGATGGGAAGAAAGTCACCTCCACTTCCACTACCATGAAGCATGGTCCCACTCACCCCACCCCTACTTTACTGCACCCGTGAAGGTCTGATGACTGCTGGCTGTCGGGACTTGGCTAGAGAATGATCTTCACATTGTTGTCCCTAAACTCCAGGGATGGATTTTAATTAAAAAAAGTTATTTCAGCTGGACTGAAAACTTTCTGCCAAAGAGGAAACAACAAATAATGTTCATGGATTAATAAGAGGAAAACAACAGAAAGCCATTCCAAGTTATTAATTCCCCCCGTTTTCGCTCTGCCCTGCTTGGAGCCCTATCAGGCTTCTTTGATCTTAACTGTAATCCTAAATGCGCTTTCCTGGGAGTGAACCCCATTGAACACAATGGGATTTACTACAACTTTGGCTGTTTTTTTGTGTGAGAAATTTTTGTGTTCCTCCATAGCAAATTCAGTGTGTCTAGTATTGGGTGTGGGGAAGAGCTTTTTTATTATGAGGACTGGATTTGAAATTTTTTTTTCCTTGAAAGTGTGAGAGATTCTCAGAGACTTATAGGGCCTTTCTTTGCAGCAAACTGTGGATTGACCAATGCGCAGGTTGAAAATGCAGGTGTGCCTGTTACGGTGTAGATCTCAAGGCAACAACACTGTTTCACTGCAAAATCCAATCAAGCTAGTTCTGCCTGCATAAAACGGGATTGCAAACTTGCTTAGCAAGCTCTCGAAACAAAACCGTTTCCCCATCCCAAGCAGGGTGAGCAGATGCCCAGATCTCAAAAGGAGGATAGGGTCTTTGATTCCTCACAGCCAGGCTTATCCGGCAGACTATGGCATGTTTGCCTACTCATGAGTAAAGCCACAATATTGGGCACTTTCACTTTCCCATAGAGCTCAATGTGTTGTTTTTTTTGTTTTAGTTTTTTTGGCCATAACTTTTGATAGGAAGGAGACATTTCAAAACTGATTTCTGCATTGGATTCTGCTCTGCAATACGAATCCAACGACATATGACATGATGGGTACTGCACACCATTGCAAAGGTCCAAAATGGAGGACAATGAAGCCCTTTTGGAGGACACCCAGACATAAGACACTCAGGCTTATGAGAAGGCTAAAAAAAGAGGAGAAATCTGGAAAAATCCTCTCATATGATTACCTTGGCCCTGACATTATGGCTCATGAACATCCGGCTCATGAACATCAAAAATGCCGAATCTCTGCTTTTGACACCAGTAGACTCCAGTAAGGGGTAATGTACTTGTTTACTGGTACTGTAAACAGATGTTTACAGATTAAATATACAGATGTTTAATTTGCATCCTCGCTCAGGCTTATGAGAATGAACCTTGACTCGGCTTCTCTTTGCCTTCGGCTGGGGGCCAAACAGAAGCACTTGGGACAACCTGATTGACGACTTTTTTTTAGAAATCCAATTAGGTCGTAACGAGATGTCCCATGTTTGCGCTTCTCAACACCCAGCTGGGATAATAGCGACTGAGCAAACAACCACAAGGTTATAAGGCAGGGTGGAAGTGTCAACACAGCGAGACAAATTAAGATAGGGAACCAAATTAATCGGTGGCTTGTTCTTACCATGTCTCTGAACGTGGCCAGAAATGGCTCCCTGAAGCTAGAAACTCGCTGGCTCAGTGTTCTCGTAGCGCACCACGTTCACGGGAATGTGGGTAGAGCTTATAAGGAATAGAGATCTACCTGCACCTCTCCTGTTGTGCACCACAATGTCTTTGCAGTGCAAGATGTCAAAAGCAGGAAGCCGGTAAAGCAAATTTTGCGCACAAAAAACAATTAAACTCAGGAAATATTCTGCAAGTTCTATGGCTTTGCATCATTCTTTCATTGGTTATGATGCTGGGTGAAGACGGATGTGCAGCAAAGCCTCCGATTCCCCCAATTCCCTTTCTTCCTTTTGGAGAAGAGGAAGAAGCCTGTGCAGGGTGACCGTATGTCGAAACTGTAATATCCATCCAAAATGTAGATCATCCAAGAAAAATAGGACATGAAAAATTAAAGTTATAAACACTTGTGTATTGCATCCATAAGGTTAATTCACTTGGGCTGCAATCCTATTCTCCACTTAGGCTGGCCTAAATCCCAGCACAAATCCTGTGCTGACTTGGGGGTGTCACAAAAGAGCAGTAGGACACTTCTGCCCCACTCCTAGGGAGGTTAGGCCACTGCACAGGCATACACCGACCTTCCCACACCATCACGGAAAGATAGGCCAGGTAAGTTAGGCTAGCCTAAATTTCTTAGGATTGCGTCCTACTTATCAAATTTAAAACTGTTACATATACAGTGCAAGCCTATGCATATCTACTCAGAAGAAAGTCCCATCATTTTCTATTCTAGGATTGCATTCTAGGATTCAAAGTATTCTAGGATTGCAACCATAATTTATTGCATCTAATGTATGAGTTACAAGAAGGCTACATGCTGTCTTCTCACAAGGAAAAGGAAGACAATGAAGATTTTTTTCCAGGATACAAGGCTAAAATGAGGACATGTCCTGGAAAAGGAGGACATTTGAACACAGTTTGTTGTGGCAGGGTCTGTAGTGGACAGCACTGTCTACAGTAGCTATGCGTGACTCTCAAAAGCAATGACTAGTGCCTGAGACCCTTTAAGTATAGGGCAGGGTGAACAGATGCCCAAACCTCAAAAGGAGGACAAGGTCTTGGATTCCTCTCTGCTTTCTGGCAGACAATGCCATGTTTGCCTACTCATGAGTAAAGCCACAATATTGGGCACTTTCACTTTCCCATAGAGCTCAATGCATATTTTTGATTTTTAGTTTTTTGACCTTAGCTTTTGATAGGAAGGAGATATTTCAAAACCGATTTGTGCATTGGATTCTGCTCTTCAGTACAATTCAATATGGCATGATGGGGTCCTGCACACCATTGCAAAGTTCCAAAATGAAGGTAAAAGAGGACAATGAAGCCCTTTTGGAGGACACCCAGGCAGGAGGCTAAAAAAGAGAACAAATCTGGAAATTTTCAGTCATATGACCACTCTGAGATAGAATTGCCCTCATTTTCTTCCACAAGACCAAGACATGAGCCCTATCAAACTTCCCAGTAAGTGAATGCAATCCCCCAAAACCAGGACTGTCCTGGGTTTGGGGGATATATGGCAACCCTACTTAAAACTGTGATGTCTCTACACAGCTGTGTGCTTCACTGCATTTTGCTTTCCTTACATCCTTTATTTCCCTAGGGATGGGGTTTAAGATGATTCCGCTAATGTATTCATACCACTGTGAAAAAACCCCAAAAATCATAATAGTGCAAACATGAAAAACACAGTGGCAAAGATCTATGCATAGATTGTCTCCCCATCAGTTCCATTGAAGCAGAAATATTACTGAAAGATTGCCAAGATCACTATGGTTCTTGTATTAGGATTTACCCCCCTTCGTAGTAGCATGAATGGAGTTGTATGTTTGTGGCAAACAGCACTCATTTCCTTGGGAATATCATGGCAGAGTTTTTTGAAAGGTCTTTCAGTGGTGCTTATACCCTGGAATCGGAGGTGGTTGGTGTTGTGGTGGTGTTTCTCTCCCGCCCATCCCCATCCCCATCCCCAACAACTGCCCTACTTAAACATCTGGCAGTGGCCCATGCAGCAATCCTAAAGACTCTTTCCTGGGAATAAGACTCATTGAACAAAATGGGGCTTACATTTGAGAAGACATGGTTAGGATTGTGCGCTCAGTTATACTGGTTATGGTAGCAACGGATATGAAGATCTAAGCTGACCTGATCAGTTGGTCTCCCTCATGCAATTGAGTCTGCTTCACCCAAGGTCAAAAAACCAAAGCGTGGGAGGCAGAAAACCTCAGGTTACAAGAACAAGCATTTGGTTTTCTTTCTTACGATCCTCAAAGATACTCTGTGGTGGGACAGACGTGCTCAGTATGACTTTGGAACCACAAAGTTAATGTAGATACTTCTCCCCTCCTTTCATGATGTGTGGTCTATCAGTTCTGCAGCCCAAGCATGACCTCTGTCTGGCCTGGAACATGCTTTCGTTTGTGATTCCTTGTCCAGGTCGTGTTCAGCAACTGCTTTGCCTGTTATGTTGTGCTCTCTGGTCCAGGAACGTCTAGCTGTACCCACCACTCATCCCTGTCCTGGTTCCATCTGTCTTAATGGCTCAAGAAGAAATTGTTGACCTATTTATTTCCATTATTTTCCATAATGGTAAATTCTAGGGTGTGATACTAGTCCGCCTCGTTGCGGTGCACCCCGGGTAGCACCAAAGCGTGAACCAAACAACTAGAAACAATTGGCAGCCAGACTACATTGAAGAATTGGCAGCCAGACACCGATGTGGAATTTCTGGCTCTCCAAATACACGACAATGGCACATTGACACCTGATTTACCATAAGTCCATGTATGCCATACACTAAATAAATAAATAAATAAATAAATAAATTCATTCATTCATTCATTCATTCATTCATTCATTCATTCTATGACAATGTTTCCCAAACTATGAGCTGCAGCACCCCAAGGAGCCATATAAACCAGATAGGGGAGCCACAGAATCTTTGAGAACCACTGACAGGATATCAGAAATCAGTGAGAGTTTGCAGGGAATGAGCAGAGCTGCATCACTTTGTCCTACTCCAAAAATATTGTTGACTAAGACAACATCTGGTTTTCCTTAATCAAGGAAACTGCTTGGGATGGACCATTGGATTGGACCAGCTAAGTATTGTCTACACCAAGGGATATCAAACATAAGGTCCACGTTGTGATGTGACCCCCAGAAGCAATTATAATGTAGTTATAATAATTGGGTTCTTCCAGCATGATGATCCTTATATCTACAATGACTGACTATGACACGCCATAATCTTTGTAGGAGATTCATAAGTCCTGCTTGGGGATTATGATGGAACCTTGTATGGTCTTCCATTGAGCTATACAGTCTGGCATTGTGTATGGTGTATACTTTGCATTGATCTATAGCTTCATCCTCAAAACTCATCCTCTGCCCTGATCAACAACTGAGTTGTTTCCAGAAAAAACTCTCTCGTCCAAGAAATTGCGGAGCTGTCCTACAGTGTCTCACTCCATTACGTTCCCAAAAAAGGCAAATTGGAAACCAGCCTATTATTAGCAGAGGCTTCAGAGGGTAATTTTCCAGGAGAAGTCTCATTATGCTGGAAAGGATCTCCTTCTCCTTCGCTTTGCTTTGCCACGGCTGTGCACCTGAGAGCGGTTGGCAGTTGTCTGAAATGGTTCATTTGCCACGATGGGCAAGACTGTGGGAGCCAGAGAAATATTTTGTCATCTCCCTGGCATGACAACAGTTGAAATGTATCGGTTTTAACTGCACAAACCAATGCATCAAATTGGCACCAACTATGAAGACCATCAGTTTTGATCGGTGAAATGTTTGCAAACCGGTTGCAGTCGGGCACGGAGGGATATTCGCTCTCTGGCGCAGACGGACTGGGCTTCCGCTTCATCGTTCAGGCACCGGCTGTTCGTTGCTGGCTGATTTCCATTTCTGGAGGGGATTTGGAATTCTGATCCTGTCCTTTAGTGGCTTCCACGTGCCCAGATTGTGCCAGTTTTGTGCCATTGCAGCTAATGAACGTAGGGATAATCCAGATTTGTTCAGTCATAGCTAGGAAGGCAAGCCAGTTTAGGAAGGCTTTGATCCTTTTCTAGCTTTGATCGAGGTAAAGAACTGTTTGTACTATAGCTGGATCCAGATTGTGAGGCACCTTTAGATGAAAACTCCCATTTCAGTCTGTACTTCCTGATCCAGCAAGAGATTTCTGCACCATTCTCAGCATGGGGCAAAAGTTTTCTATTCCCCCAAATCCAGAGTAACTACGAGAGCACGTAAGAGACTTTACACATCCATAGTTACTGCACCACCTAGTGAAAACCTATGGGAAATTCATACTGAGATCCAGAGTAAGTTGTTCTTACACCAGAGCAAGGACTCCCTGTAGTTGCTCTGGATTTTGCCCTTAGTCAGACCAATAACTTATTTTGCTTAGAGCCACAGGCTGCAATTCTAAGCACACTGTCCTGGGAATAAGTCCCATTGAACCTATGAGTAGACATGAATAGGATTGTGCCCACAGTCATCCAATGTACACCATTGACAGCAATTGGGACGGCAGGTGAAGGATCCCCGGGGCCCAAAAATAACCTTGATGACTCCTTCTCACGGATCTTTTTTTCTATAAATTCAGCGTGTCTTTTCCATTCCAATTGAGGTATTTCATGTGAGTAAATCATTATTCAAACTCTCCCATGGAGGAAAAGGTGATGTTGAAATAGATGTGAAAGTTATCACTGCATCTCTCGGGAAGAAACAGAAAACAGCATCATCACTACCTGTAGAGTCCAGCCTTGGGGTGAAAATACTGTGTTTACTCAAATCTAACGCACCCCCTTTTCAGCCACATTTAGGGTGAAATCCTGAGTAACTACGGGGAGTCCATGCTCTGGAGTAAGAACAAGTTACTCTGGATTGCAGTGTTAATTTCCCATAGGTTTTCACTAGGTGATGCAGTAACTACGGATGCACATAGTGTCTCGTACGTGCTCCCGTAGTTACTCTGGATTGTGCCCTTAGTCTCCAAAATCAGGGTGTGCATTACATTTGATGGTTTAATTAGATTTGAGTAAATGTTTTATTTCGATTGTAAGTATACAGTGTGCATTAGATGTGAAAGCGCATTAGATTTGCGTAAATATGGTGCTGCCTTTTTACCAAGTGGATTCTAAAGGTCCTTCAAAGAACCAGAATGAAAACAAAAGAAACTCAAACATGCTTAATGATAACTAAAATCACTGCTACAAAGCTGTACATGGAGGTTTGCAGAATGAACATACATTTGCTGTCAGTGGAATAAATCCCTGCCTAGAGGAGATTACACTAAATGGGGAGGGAGGTAGTGGAGCATAAGCAGATGCACGATAAAAATAAAATGTCAGTATGACTTGTGCAAAGGGCGTGCAAATTATGGTACCCCTATCCAAGTAAGAGCACACTCCTAACTATGTCTTCTCAAAAGTAAGCCCCATTGTGTTCAATGGGTCTTACTCCCAGGAGAATGTCTTTAGGATTACAGGAGTAAGGGGGGCTTTGTGACCTGCTGGAGCTGGAAGCAGGGACTCCACGCTAGACCCAGCCTAGGTCAGGCTGTTTGTCCTGCAGGCTGCCAAATAGATCTTGAAAACAATTCTTTGTGTATTTACCCAAATTTATCCATGGTCTGAGAGATTTAGTATCCCAAGTACATATTGACCTGTGTTTTTATAACAGCAGTACAGGAAGTATTGATTTAAAGGGCGATATGTCACGGCGGACAAATATCTCACCCAGAAAATCCGGTGTGTGTGTTGGTGTGTGTCTTGGCATGTCAAAGATTGGCCATGGAAGTGATGGGCCGGGATCAGGCTCCGAACATTGCTCAAGGCTGTGCTGGGCTCCTCATCTGGAGCAGCTGTCAAGTGTTTCTGTGCAAGACCAAGAAAATGGAGCTGCTTCTCCAAAATGCCTGGAGCAAAGTTGGAACGTTTTCTGTTTTGTTTAGTTCCCCCTAAAAATCAGGCACAGCATTTTCACTCCTGGCCAGGCTGGGAGAAACAAGAGTCTGATCAACAGCCGGTTGTGGTTTGAGACACAGAAGCAGCCAAGACCCACCGCCAGGCGGAGCGTACGAGAGGGACCTTTTCACCCTCTCTCTTCCCACTCCTGATCTCCTCTCCAGGCTGATTTCCCACCTAGTTCCCATAAGGGCTGAGCAAGAAAAAGGCATGAAGGATAAGGTAAACTCCCTCAAGAATGGGATTAGACCAGGAGGGCAATTTTAGCCTTTAGTACAGCAGCGGGAGGTTGAAAAAGCAGAACAAGCATTGAAATGTTGAATTGGTTTAAATGATGAATGTGTTGAAATGCGTTGAATGAATGAGTTCTGGGTATAATTGAAAGGCGTTGAAAGAGTGGATCATCCAAAAATGAACCATCAGAAAGAGGAGGATACCTATAAAATTTAAAAATACTCAAAATGCTCATGTATATTTTTCATGTGGTTAATTAAACATTAACATTGAACAGAATTCCGGTCAAGCAGTGTTCTAACTCTAGCATTCTAACCACTGAGTCACTACAGCCCTAACAGTTAATTAAACATTATATTACTTATTAAATGTAAAACTATTACATATAATTTATAAATTACAAGAAGGCTACAGGCTGCCTGCTCACAAGAAAAAGGAGAGAATGAAGATTTTTTTCCAAGACATAAGGCTAAAAAAGAGCCTCATAATGCGTATGGGGGGTTGGTGCACATGGGGAGATTTTGTGCATGGGAGGTTGATGAGCATGGGGGGGGGTTGATGAGCATGGGGATGATGCGCATGGAGAGATGATGCACATGGGGATGTTGCACATGGGGGGTTGATGCGCATTCGGGATATTGCGCATGGGAGATGTTGCGCATGGAGGAATAATGTGTATGGGAGAATGTTGCGCATGGGGGAATGTCCTTGAAAAGATGGATCTATGGTCAGCCTCAATGAACTGAGCAGCCTCCCATTTAGCCCACTGACAGTGCAATCCTAAGTATGTGTACTCAGAAGTCCCACTGAGTTCAATAGTACTTACTTCCAGGAAAGGGTGGTTAGGATTGCAGCCGGAGACATGAAAGACTGAGGTTCAAGCTGTGAAGCTTGTGGGTGACTTTGGGCCGGTCACTTACTTTCAGCCTCACCTACCTCACAGGGTTGTTGTGAGGACAAAAGGATAAAAGCTTTGTAAGGTGCCTTTGGACATTTGCTTGTAGCATGGGAAAAGCAGGATATAAATTCCACAAACAAACAAAATAAATAAATAAATAAATAAATAAATAAATAAATACCTCTGTCTGCTAACTTGTCTCCACTGGACCACCTGTGATTCCTGGCTGGCTCTAAAATTCATACTAAGAATCACAACACATGTCCTCCCTTTCACCGCAGCTGCCTGAGGCAAGGTCTTCATCTGGCCTCTCAGATGGACCGACCCTGGCCAAGATGTTGGAGCGGCTAGGGTAGAGGTGGGCAAATATTTGCACATTGCTTCCGGCTTTCTTCCATCCGTTGTACACCATATGCATTTACTAATTCTGTAAATGAGTCTTACTAATACATAGGTGAAAGATACACTAGAGACACTTCATGGTCCAACTATCTGTTATCAACCTTTCTGAGTATACTTCATTAGCTGCAGGACTGGCTTTAACTCAGCTGGACCAGTTGCTCCTAGTTGGGCAATGTGCCTAAGGGAGCCGTGCACTGAGGCAACCTCAACTTGTCTGCAGTTGTACATTAAAATGTGCTTGGTCCGTTAACTCACTTGCCCTACAATCCAGAGTAACTATGGGAGCACATAAGAGACATTATGTGCACCCGTAGTTACTGCACCACCTAGTGAAAACCAATGGGAAAGTCATATTGCAATCCAGAGTAAATTATTCTTACACTGGAGCAAGGACTCCCCGTAGTTACTCTGGATTGCACCCTTGGTCCGTTAACTCACATGCACACTTTGTAAAGGAAATGCAATTTCCATTCTACCATAAAGAGATCTACAATAAATTGTATGGTCTATAGTATATTTTACTTATAGATTCTAACAGATCGTGGCAAGCAATGGGGCCCAAGTTTCAAATGGGGTTTTGCAGTCCCGAAAGCAGACCTCAGGATGCCACACAGTTGATGTGTGTGAATTTTCATACATGTGCACTAGATGTAAAATGTGTTTCCCTCTTGCCTGCACACAGATTTAACAGATTGGGACCCTTGTCAGCATGGGAAGGTCAGCGCATGTCCATGCGCTGGCAGAGTAAAAACCACTGAAATTGTTCTCAAGTTTATGGTTTTGGGGCAACTTGGCTTTGAGTATGGAAGAAAACTTATAATCTTTCTTTCTCTTTGTCCTTTCTCTAGGCATCAGGCATATCTCTGGAATGCGCCATCATGTTGGACGTTGAATCCGCGCATGAGAAGTGCTTGGAACGCATCAATCTTGATAACCACACTTCAGGTAGGATATGATGCTGTCTGTGCTTGCCATGATCTGCCCGTGTATCTTCCCACTGCAACGTGGGGAGACTGGTGCATGTCCATGCACCTATGTCCTACCTCCCCCGTGAGTGCACAAAAAACCTATACAGCACTTTCATGCTTCGGACTGTGCAAGGGACTTTTGGCATCCAAAAGGGTGCTCTAGATTGTGTGCTGGAACCGGTTGGTTTTGAGCTCCAGGACAGAGGCGCATGAAAGCGCATGAGGTCAGGTGTGAGCTCAACAGACAGAGGGGATTTGTAAGTGTCGGCCTGGTGTGTTTGACTTGCCTTTGTCTTGTGCCCTTTCTGAGTTGCCAAACCAGTTTTTTGTGACGGAAGGTGGCTTAAGCACTGTGACGGGAACGCGTGCAGCATAAGCCAACCGTTCCGTGGGTTGGCATCAGTTGGCAAGGAACTTGTTTGGTTGGCACAAAGAGTCTCTTTTTTTCCTTTCATAAGGCAACTAACTGACAAAATTCATAGCCGTGATTGATGTAATACATCCTGCCGGAAAGCCGGATTTGGCAGGTTGAAAACCAACTTCAGAAATATCCCTTCTCCCTTTTCCAGAGTAATACCCTTGTCGGAGTTAACTATCCATGTTCCGTGCTCACTGGAAACATGCGCATCCCTTCAGAGATCAAGCTGCTGTTTTCATGAGGATGTTGTTATTATTGAGCTACCAGGAAAAGCCCAGTCTCTTCTCTGGTGTTATCAACAATGTTTTAATATTCTTGTGGTGGTGTATATATTTTTGTGGTTTTTATTTATTTATTTATTTATTTATTTGATTGATTGATTGATTGATTGATTGATTGATTGATTGATTGATTGACTGATTGATTGATACCTCATCTTTCCACCTAAAAGGATACCCAAGGCGGTATTTCTAGTTTCTATTTTTTTTATGCTGGTTATTGTAAGCTGTCTTGGAAGTAAAATGTAGTGCAGGGACTAAATGAATGGACAAGAATTAATAAGGGAGGCCTTCCCAGATCTGACTTATGCTGCAATCCTAAAGACATTTTCCTGGGAGTAAGACTAATTGAACAGAATGGGCCTTCCTTATGGGTAGACATGGTTAAAAAGACCTTTTTTCCATATCTCATTCCTACAGTAACCAAACCAATGCCTTTGGGAAGTTTCGGTGTTGGATGTTGAGTCTGGAGGTTTCACTTAGTCATCATGGCTAGTAGCTTATCCTCAAGGATGGCCATTGTTGCTTCTTGTGGTAGGGAGTTCCACAAACTCTAGCTGAAAAGCACTATTCTAGTCATTAGAAGATGAGGATCAGTTCTGCAGCTGATGTTATTCTGCCGGAAATATATCTGTACTAATGCAAAATATCCATACCCGCTCCAGTGGGAGAGTGTGCATGCATTCCCATGGGATATTGTTTTGCCACTGCATAATCATGTGTAGGTTAAACTCCAGAGTTCCTCTTGATATATAATTTCAGTACTGCTAAAATAGTATGAACAGTTAATCATGTACTAAGGATGAGTACATAAATAATGATGCTTTGTTCAAGCATTCCACCTGGGTATCCTATATATATATATATAAACTGAAAAGTCACTGACTGACTGACTGACTCAACTCACTCACTCACTCTCTCATCAACACCCAGACAAAACCGCCAGGCCTAGAAGCATGAAATTTGGGGAGGGCATTGCTTCTGTGATGGGAGCACCCATTAAGAACCGATTTCTAGGAATTTTGGGGGTTGAAAAGTGGTGCAACATGTTTTTGTCTTAAACTTAACATGGAAGACTGACTGATCAACATGCAGCCAATCAACGTCCAGCCTGATACACGGGAAGGATGTTGCGCATGAAGGATGTTGCAGATGGGGGTGATGCACATGGGGGGTGATACACCTGGGGGGTATTGTGCAGAGAGAGGAGCTGGGCATGGGGGTGTGTGATGTGCATGGGGTGGTGATGTGCATGGTGGGGTGATGTGCATGGGGGTGGCATAGGGGGGTATTTTTTCCTACAACATGGCTACATTTTCCTAGTAAAGACTGGCCCATCCATGCATGAGAATGATTGAGGAGCTCACCTATTGCAACAGATTCAGAAGGGGTACCCACCTCTATTCACCAGCCCATCCCAACTGCTATTCCTCTGTCCTTCCCCTACTCCTTAGACTGGCAAAGAATGTGGGAACAGAAGAGGAGGAGAGGAGAGAGGTGGGCTAGAGCATGACCTAGGAGCTCTTTCTGCTTCTGATCAGTCTCAGAGATCCCCACTGATCCTTGTGGAGAGCATCACACCCTGGCATGGCATAGCACTGAGCAGATGGCAACCACTTAGGGTGCATTTATGGAACCCTTAGAGGGGTCCTGAGCCAATCCTGCCATCCCCCCCTTGATTATGCAAGAATAAAACAAAGTTCTGGCTTGGGGTGCAAATGCACACACATGTGTGGCATCCTCAGGCCATGTTTAGCTATATCGGCCAAACCTGCCCGCCTTTTAAACTGGGACTGTACCAGAAAATTTAAAAAATCTTGTTGGATTTGAACTCCATTTGTAGTGGCTTGTATTGTATCAAGCACAAAAATGGACATATCCCTGGGATGTGTTGGAGCATCTGCTGGCATCTTAGACTGGGAGAAAATTAGGATTTCCCCAAGTCTTATAATGCTATCCAAGAAAGAAGCCTTTGCCGATCCAGCTGTAATAAAAGGCTCTAATAAAAGTGTATATATGAACTGCCACATTGTTTTTCATCCTGTTTTCTGATGGGAATTTCTGTTACGGTTAAAGAAGCCATTTATTGCCGTTGGCTAATTCGGTGAATGGTGTAGGATGTGTTTTTGAGAAGTCAAACCTAATCAATTCAAACGGGAGAGAACATTGGATTTAGGAAACCTCTTATCAATTGCTTTGCTTAACGGGGATTAATTCGTTTAGGCATGTTTGATCAGGCCGGCAAAGAATCATTAATCAAGGCTGTCCCTCTGTTGCACCTCATCCATCATTCCTCTGCCTCTGCACCCTGCTTGTACAAAGCAGCTATGGAGCAATCAGACTGGCTCCAACTGGTGCCTTGCACTGGTGGCTGCAGTTGGTTCAGCCCAGTTGATCCTGGGGCAAAGACACCTGTCCCAGTCCAACATCAATGGTTTCATTGCTGCTCTCCAAACGTCCTGGCAATGGGGTGTAAAAAATAAAAATAAACAGTTTGGGGCAGGGATCAGCATAAACCGGGGAAAAACTAGCTGCAATGGGCATCTATTGGCAAGCACCTATAGCAGTGATTTTTCAACCAGTGTATCAGTGTCAGTATAGTAGTCTCAATAATAATAGTTTCAGTAATAATAATAATAGACAATCTACGGTGCTTCCTCTGCCACCCCTAAAGGAAAAAGAAAAACCTTGGCAACATATTTTGGACTCCAAAATATATCAAAACACATATTTTAAGATATAATTTTTGGAAATTTTGCATTCTGGTGATTAGTAAATATAAGGATTTTTTAAACATTTTTTTTCTGCAATACCAGTTCTGGGTTCTGTAGTTCTATCTTGAGGGCAACTGTAGATACAGTAGAAATGAATTGTCTGTCCCAGGTTTCGATCAATAGAAAAAGGCTTAAAAGCAGCACCTGCCTCAGTTTCCCCTTCTATGCATGTACTTCTCCTTACACTGAGGACCAAAATACTGAGCTGGATGGATCAACAGCTTCGTATGGCTACATGTATCTCCCTACAATCCAGAGTAACTTTGGGAGCACATAAGAGACTTGGGGCGCAATCCAGAGTAACTACGGGGAGTCCTTGCTCCGGAGTAAGAACAATTTGCTCTGGATTGTAATATGAATTTCCCATAGGTTTTCACTAAGTGATGCAGTAACTACGGGTTCATGTAATGTCTCTTACATGCTCCCATAATTACTCTGGATTGTAGGGATGGTCACATAAGAGACATGGTCATATAAGAGCACATAAGAGACATGGTCACTACATGACCTAGTGAAAACTTATGGGAAATTCATACTGCAATCCATAGCAAATTGTTCTTACACTGGAGCAAAGACTCCCCATCGTTACTCTGGATTGCTCCGTCTTTCTTTCTTTCTTTCTTTCTTTCTTGCTTGCTTGCTTGCTTGCTTGCTTCCTTTCTTTCTTGCTTCCTTGCTTCCTTCCTTCCTTCCTTTCTTTCTTTCTTTCTTTCTTTCTTTCTTTCTTTCTTTCTTTCTTTCTTTCTTGCTTGCTTGCTTGCTTGCTTGCTTGCTTGCTTGCTTTTTTGCTTTCTTTCTTGCTTCCTTGCTTCCTTTCTTGCTTTCTTTCTTTCTTTCTTGCTTTCTTTCTTTCTTTCTTTCTTTCTTGCTTTCTTTCTTTCTTGCTTTCTTGCTTTTTTGCTTTCTTTCTTGCTTCCTTGCTTCCTTGCCTCCTTTCTTGCTTGCTTGCTTGCTTGCTTGCTTGCTTTCTTTCTTTCTTTCTTTCTTTCTTTCTTTCTTTCTTTCTTGCTTGCTTGCTTGCTTGCTTTTTTGCTTTCTTTCTTGCTTCCTTGCTTCCTTTCTTGCTTTCTTTCTTTCTTTCTTGCTTTCTTTCTTTCTTTCTTTCTTTCTTGCTTTCTTTCTTGCTTTCTTTCTTTCTTGCTTTCTTTCTTGCTTTCTTGCTTTTTTGCTTTCTTTCTTGCCTCCTTTCTTGCTTGCTTGCTTGCTTGCTTGCTTTCTTTCTTTCTTTCTTTCTTTCTTTCTTTCTTTCTTTCTTTCTTTCTTTCTTCCTTGCTTCCTTTCTTTCTTGCTTGCTTCCTTGCTTGCTTGCTTTCTTTCTTCCTTGCTTGCTTTCTTTCTTTCAGTCTCTTTCTGTGAAGAGAGAGGTGTGTGGCAATGCACACAAAACAAAAGCTGTTAAAAAAAAAGTCAGCAGACAGGTTAATGGCTTTTTAAAGAGGCTTCTGTTCTATTCTTTGGTTACTGTTTGTTATGCAGCAAGATAAGAAATTATTAATATATCTTTGCCTCCTCTGTGTGGAGATAAAAATGCTCACCTTTTCTGTCTGCATAAAAGCAAAGCTGCACCGAAGCAACTGAGAAAAATCAATCAGTGACCCTTTTGAATGTCTTCTGTAGCCAAAGATTTTTGGTCCAGAGCATGTGTTTTTTTAACATTGATTTTCTATCTATTTATTTTCTATCTACATCAGGAGATGTAGAAAATTTGTGGTCTTCAATGCAATGTGCTAATAGGATGCATGACTAGCACATGAGAACCAGGGATGAGTCAGGGCAACAGCAGGGATATTCCAGAAGCAGGGTGACCAGATGCCCAAACCTCAAAAGGAGGACAAGGTCTTGGATTCCTCTCTGCATGGCCTTTCTGGAGGACAATGGCACGTTTGCCTACTCACAAGTAAAGTCACACCATTGGGCACTTTCACTTTCCCATAAAGCTCAATGCAGATTTTTGATTTTTAGTTTTTTGGCCATACCTTTTGACAGGAAGGACAAACTCTTGACAAACCAGTTTCTGCTTTGGATTCTGCTCTTCAGTATGAATCCAATGACATATGACATGATGGGGTACTGCACACCATCGCAAAATTCCAAAATGGAGGACAATGAAGTCCTTTTGGAGGACACCTGGATGGGAGGCTAAAAAAGAGGACAAATACGGAAATTTCTGGTCATATGTTCACCCTGTCCAGAAGAGTCTGATGGCACACCCGTCCTCCAGAAACCTGGTGGTGATGTTGCTCCTGAATGAGAATCAACTTCTTTGTAGGCTACTCTGACTACAGTTTGGTTTCTTCAGAACCATCCTTCTTAAGCCTGGTAATAAAATGTAGCCCAAGAGGAGGTATCGTGGAGGTAACGTCAGAAACCATAATATCAGGTCTGGTTGGAGCAAAGAAAACATCTTCCTAGTCCAGCTGGTGTCCTTCAGAAAACCCCCAAACATTTTGTTGGCCTAAGTCTAGATCACATCAGCAGTTATGCGGAATGATAAATGGATATTAGACCCAGAGCCATTTAGGGCCGACCTGAGCTGCGGGGAGAACAGATTCCCGTCCTTTCCATTTTCCACCTCATTGCCTTATTTGTTTCAGTTTTATAAGGTTGTTATTTCATTTGCAAGAAGGCTACAGCTTGAATATTTCCTCAAATATTTCCTCATACAGGCAACTGTGTATGAGCCAGAATTGGGCTCTAGGATTTGACTGGAGAAAAACAGCTGTCCCCAAAACAATGGGATTAGCGGCCATTGAGCAATGAATTGGAAAGCTGAAATATTTTTTAATATTTAATATTTAAATAATATTTTTCTGGAGGTGTCACATTTGGAATCAGTCGCTTTGACAATATACATATCTGTTCAGCTTTTGCTGTCCAGCAACTGGAAGAAGAGTCCGTGGATGCCAAAGAATTCGTGTTAACCCATTTGGGAAAACTGGAAAACAATAATAAAAGGGGGGATCAGCTGCTATCCTGCATCAGTCTATAGACATTTATTATATCAGACCTGCAGTGAAATCCAGAGTAACTACAGGAAGTCCTTGTTCCAGAGTAAGAACAAGTTACTCTGGATTGTAATATGAATTTTCCATAGGTTTTCACTAGGTGGTGCTGTAACTACATAAACGTAAATGTCTCTTACGTGCTCCCATAGTTGCAGGGGATGATGTGCATGGGGTTGATGAACATGGGGGATGTTGCACATGGGGGTGGATGCTCATGGGTTGTTGATATACATGGGGGATTAATGCACAGTGGGGAGATGGCGTACGGGGGAATTTTACTTCCGCAACGTGGGTACATTTTCCCTAGTAGTGTATATGCTGGAGCAAGAGGGATCCTTGCTAGGTGGTACAGTAACTATGGGTGCACATAATGTCTATGCTCCCGTATTTACCCTGGATTGTGCCCCTGGACCAGTTTCCTGTGGATGCTGCATGAAGATCCAAGGGGTGTGGCGGAGGTTGTGGTCCAAACAACTTCACTGTCCTCCGAAAACTAGATGGAACGTTTTGGCCAAACACTCTACTCTGATTTCCATTAAAGATGGAGTGACCTGATCTCATAAATGTGTGTGTTTACGGCATTCAAAAATATTCAAACCACGTTGAAGTCAACTCTGATGCTTCACATTTTGAATCATTCATACGTTTTATGAAATTTGCTGGATTTATTTTGCTTCCGCCAGCCAATGAGGAGGACATGCGGATAGTATTTTATCCCCTACTTTCTCTCTGAGCCCCTGAATGTGTGTTGTATTGCTACTACTACTGAGATGGTATAGGCTGTGCCCGATAAATAGATGCCTATGACGCTCACTTAAACATTATGGCGAATACGACATTAATTGCTACGTGTTCCTAGCAGCACGAAAAGGCAATTTCCCTACAAACCTGTATCGGAAAATGCTAACTCAACAGATTAGTAACAAACATTGACAATCATTGTGCAAAATAAGGTTGTGTGTGGATTAACGGAAACCAGATTGGAAGCCAACCCGATCTTGAAACTGTACAACGTTACCATATTTACTCAAACCTAAAGCACCATCGAATGTAATGCACACACTATTTTTCTAATCAAAATACCACATTTGCTCAAATTAATTAGCCATCAAATCTAATGCACACCCCGATTTTGGAGACGAATGCTGCAATCCTAAAGACACTTTCCTTGGTGTAAGACCCATAAAACACAACGGGGCTTACTTTTGAGTAGACACGGTTAGGATTGTGCTCTAAATTTGGCTGGAAAGGGTGAGCGTTAGATTCGAGTCGATACAATATTTACTGCTTTTGTGGCATAGAAGGAAAGGTGAACACCTTATTTTACCATTTTCATCCTTTTGGGTGCATGAATGAAAGGTAAAGGTGTTCCCAGGGTTTTCTTCTCACCACGGAAAAGAGATCTATACAAGAGCAGCTTGTGGGAATGTGTTGTGAGGGTGTTGTGCAATCTAATGAATGTGTCACTTCTTGATCCAATAAAAATATTTGACTTAGGAGAAAGAAAAGCTTGCAATTTTGGCTGATGGTGACCTTTTTTTAAGACCACAACCCTTTGGTTTTCCAGTATTTGCCTGGATCTTGCTCTTGTTTTTCTCAGCGTGCCAAGACATCTGGGAGGGAGCGCCTTTCACAACGCACAACTATAAGCAGTTCCAACCTCCTAACCTTGATCTAGGTAGTAATCCATCTCCGGGCCAAGCTATTCATGATGTATGCAAATAAAACACCCCTTTATGTTTCAATGTATTATGGCTGCTTTAGCTATTGAATGCTAGTGGAATTAATTGGGAACTTAGGTGAGTGTTTTCAAAACCGTTGCAAAGATTTATGCTGCCCTAATGCTTAAGAAGAGCAACCACATGTCTGTACCTTAATTATTTTTAGGGCCAAACTGGACATTATAACAGAAATAAAATTCTACACAGCTTTTCTTTCCTGTCTTTCCCATATGGCTCCGTTTTGCTCCCCTCGCCTGGAATGACTCTGAAGGGGAAGCGGTCCTTGCATGCCACAGTGAGGCGCCCTCCAAGACTGACTGCTCCACACCCCCTCTAGCTATGCCACTGGCATGTTGCAAAATACCGATCTACTCTAATCTAATATGCCATCAAATCTAATGCGCACCCTATACTTATAATCAAAATACCACATTTACTCAGATCCTATTAACCATCAAATCTAATGCGCACCATGATTTTGGAGACTAAGGACAAAATCCAGAGTAAAATTTCTTGGAAATTTTAAAATTTTAAATTTTAAAATCCAGACAAAATTTTGGAGTCCTTGCTCTGGTGTAAGAACTACTTACTCTGGATTCCAATATGAATTTCCCATAGGTTTTCACTAGGTGGTGCATTAACTACGGGTGCATGTAAAGTCTCTTACATGCTTCCACAGTTACTCTGGATTTGGGGGATGTGCACAAACTAGAGCAGCTACAGCAGTTTTTGCATTGACACAAGAGACATTTACGTCGACACAGTTACAGCGCCACCTAGTGGAAACCTATGGGAATTCATAGAGCAATCCAGAGTAAGTTATTCTTACGTCGACACAAGAACTGCTGTAGTTACTCTGGATCGGGCACTAAATTCAGCTGAAAAGGGTGAGCGTTAGATTTGAGTAAATACAGTATTATAGAAGCCTCTACGACTCCAGAGAAGTACTGTTGCCTGTACATCTTCCCTTTTTACCCCATTTTGTGTCCTCTCCCAATTATTTTTTTTAAAATCCACATTTTATGCTTGTATATAGGGCAGCAAAAGAGGTATTCCAGGTCATCCATCCTGCATCCTGTGAATACAGACTTATCAACCTTATACTAAACTATAGGGTAGTTCATTTGCTAGGAGTAGGTTGTTGGACATTTTGATGGATCAGGTATCTGATACGAGTTGACAGCTTCTTTTTTCATTACATATAGACCGTGTCCTCTGTATGGTTTACAGAGTGTGGTTTACCGTAGTATGTTGCACACATAGAAACCATCAAGATCAGGCAGGCAGATCTTTCTTTAGGCTGGCCTGTTGTTTGCACAGGAACTTGGAGGACTGTAAATAAGGTTCAGCTGTAATGATGTGCATCTCAGAAAATGAGGAAAAAGAAAGGGTTTGGCTATTCCAAGAATATAATGTAATCCCCCCCCCACCAAGCAAATATGAACCCGTCAGGCATGTAAAAATAAAGATTATAATAGCACAAGAGATAAAGGATTTCAACACCATCAGACAGATCACTGGCTGGTGCTTTTGCTAGTGTGTACAAGCACACAATATTGTTTTGTTGTACTGAAATCTTGCAGAACAAGGCAATGGATCTTCCAGCAGGAAAGGTAAAATGTTATTGGTAGGGCTAGTCAGATGCCCAGATTCGATCCCCCACCATGCTGTGCCGTACTGCCACTCTGCAAGAGGGCACATTGCATGCCACGGGGTGGAAAGGCTGGGAGAAGGAAGTAAAATAACATGATGTTGTCCCTAGAAGTAAAATAACATGATGTATTCCTAGAAATATTCACAATTTTGTTCACTAATGGTGTCACACACACACCCCAAGAGTGTCACCTTACTAACACCTTGTTGCGTCCATGCTGCATCGTAACAACTTCTAACTGGTTTTTTGAACAATCATTATGAGTTAACGAAATCTACAACTTGTTACACAAAACTGCTGTACTTTTTAATACAGGTATAATGCCACAGGTATAATTTTCTAAGTGGCTTAGCAAGTGGCTAAGACACTGTGCCTGTTAACCAGCAGGCCAGGGTGCAAGACCCGGGTCGGCCCCACAAGACAGGGTGAGCTCCTGTCCTTAGCCCAGCTCTGCAATGCCAGCTGGATCCAATCATATTGGCTCTGCCTTTCCATTGGACTAATTCAGTGGCGTGGAGAGGGGGGGATTTGCTGCTTGGGTAACAGCCTGTCCTCCATAACAATCCAACCCAGGCTTTCGTGCTTCACATGCAGCGTATGCAGCTCCGAGCACGGTACCATAGTCTCTCGAGACTGACGGAGGCCTACTAAATTTCTAATTTTTAACACTTTTTGCAATAATCTTTGATAAAACAGAGATATTTCATTCTGGTTTGTTCCACTGCATTTTGCTGAAAATTACTCATCAAATGGTATATAATATAATGGGATTATTCCTAATTCACCACAATTTTTGCAATTTTGGTCACTAGTGGTGTCTCCCCTCCTAGGGTTGCAGTAATTCGCTTCCACAAAATTGGGACAGGACCCTCTGTCCCATTTGCCAGTATGTGAGTGCAATCTCCCAAAATTGAGATTATCCTAGTTTTTTGGTGACATCTGGCAACCCTACTCCCCATACCCTCTGAGGGCAGTAACAGGGAAGCCCTTTTTCCCAGCTAGTTCCCTCATTGATCTTAGATTGTCAAGGTGGTAGTTGATGAAACACCAGCAGAGAATTGGGACCAGATTAAGTCTTTATCAACTTCTGATATTCTGTCCGTGGGCAATTTTCATGTAGGGAAGATTATATTTGATTATAGAGATTTGATAATATATGACATTACTTGATTATAGGTCTCACTTGTGAAGATGCTTACACTCTGTTCCTTGACCACCCGAGCTGGACTCCTACGCAACTCCCTTGGCAATCATTTATTTCATTGCCTTTCCCGAAAAGTGATGGAGGTGATAACTGTTTTTAAAGAGCAGACCTTTCCTTGGAGGTGTCTTCCGGCTGCACTGCGGTGAAAAAAATATTTGTATGCACTTTTTGCTCCTCTGACCTCAGTTGCAAAAACTGCGCATCCAGCCAGGCTTCCCCTCCAACCCCTTTTCTCGTTTATCCTCAGAACAAAAAGTTTGGACTCACCCCTTTTCCAATGCAAGTTCCTTCCAACAAATAATAAGATGGCCGGGATTCAGTGTCACCAGCCAGCTGATCACACTCAGCCAGACAAACCTAAGGAAGGGGTTAAATGCATGGCCCCCATGGGTGACACACTGTTAAGAGGAGCCATATTTTGCACACATGCCAAGTGATGCTTCCACTGGTGTCAGCCGCAGGAGAGGTTCCCTTTGAGTGGACCCTTTTTCTACCTTGCCTGCATTAAGAGCCAATCTACGCACAAGCCCATGGATTTTGCACCCCAAACTCACACTACAAGAGGGCTGTATTGTCTTAACAATGCAATCTCCCATTTACCACAATTTTATTTTTCATAGAATCATAGGGCGCAATCCAGAGTAACTACTTGCAGTCCTTGCTCCAGAGTTAGAAGTTACTCTGGATTGCAGATGAGTTTCCCATAGGTTTTCACTAGGTGGTGCAGTAACTACAGGTGCACATAATGTCTCTTACGTGATCCCGTAGTTACTCTGGATTGCAGCCTTAGACTCCTAGAGTTGGAAGGGACCTAGTAGGTCAATTAGTCCAATCACCTGCCTGTAGCAGGAAATCCTCCTAGAACATCTCCAAGCATTTTATTTTTATTTTTTCATTTTTAATGCCCTTCCTCCAAAAAGAATAAAGTACATAGTTCCTCCCCTCCTCTTATCCTCACAACAACCCTGCAAGGTAGGTAAGCCTAAGCGATATTAGCTCAAAGTCATCCAGGAAGCTTTGTGAACAGGGATTTGCAGGGCATGCAGGGATTTGAACCTGGATCTTCGAGCCTTAAACCCAAACCACAATACCATCCCATAGCTGCCATATTAGGGAGTTCCACAGTGCCCTTTCTGCGCACTACAACCTTGTCTACAGAAGTAGCTGATACTGCTTTTCTATGATAATTTCTACTCTAAATGCTTCGGCGGCACTTTCCCAGTGGGAAGCTGTCTACGTTGTATTCATGGGCAAAATTCTCAATATCTCTAGTTAATAGCAGGCATTTGAAAACTCCGATACTAATCAGGGTTTCTCAGCAGAGCTTTCACGTCCTTTTATTCCGCTGCGATGAAAAGAGTGAAAAGTCTTAAGAAAAGGAGAGAATTTGTCTTATCCAGGGATTTTCAACCAGTGTGCCGCAGCAACATCTCTCCATGGGCATCAACCCCCATACGCAACATCTCCCCATGTACATCAACCCCCCCCCCCATGCGCATCAGTCCCCATGCACAACATGGAAAACTTGGGGATATGGACAGCATGTTGTGGCATAGTAATGGTAAAAACAACTGATGGTGTGCCATGAGATGAAAAAGGTTGACAGTCTTGAAAAGGTTTCTTCGGTTCATGCTTCTTATAAGGGTCGGCGGAACATTATGGCTCCGATTTGCTTCCATCACCCAGAACAGCTACATAGGGTTCTGCACAGTGCAGCGATGTGCACCCCCACAGTGCACCCTGCACAGTGCAGCAATGCTCCTTCCAAGAATGATGGATCCACCCCCCCTTTAGCTATGCCACTGAACCTGTTCAAGTTTTCTTGTTGGCAGATAAAATATGTGGATAAATTCCTACGCCTCTGCCCCGATCAGATGAGCTACATCGAAATACTCCCACAACCATTGGGGAAAAGGGAGTGTTGATTCCCCGCACTACTTTCCAATGACTCACATCCATTTTGTATTTGAGAGGAGTCCCTTCTCTTGCCCGAGGAGTAAGTGTGGATGGAATGGGCTTTAAATCCCAGCTCCGAGACCTTTTAATGCGACGGATGTTACATGTACCGCATTTTGCGTGCCGCAAATGGGCTGCTGCCTCCCAGATGTGGATGCATGTGCCATTACTCCCGGGTGTTCCTTCTGGTTGCTGAGCATCTAAATGTGTGAGCAGTGCATCTTCCATGCGCTCGACAATCTCACGGGTTCTGTGACCGTGACTCCTAAATCTCCCTGCACCCTTTTCAAATATTCCAAGTTTTCTTGGAATATATTCCAAGTATATTCCATATTTCTTGGAATATTTTCTTGGAATATATTCCAAGAAAATATTCCAAGTATTCCACTAGTTTTCTTTGCTAGCGGGGCAGATGCCCCAATGAATGAATGAATGAATGAATGAATGAATGAATGAATGAATGAATGAATGAATAAATAAATAAATAAATAAATAAATAAATAAATAAATAAATAAATTTTCCAACCAGCTGTTAGACTCCAGACGTACCATAAGTTCTTCTGCTGGAGGGAGCAGGACATTCTCATAATATGACCAATTTCTGGGCACTTGTGCAAGTCTCAAGCACATCAGACACATACAAAGAAGACACTATCAGAGCCTGCGTCGCTGCTCGGCATGGGTTGGAATCTGCTGGTTTTATAGTACCGACGTACCATAGACGTACTGAGTTTATGTACTGAGTTGACGTTGACTTTTTTACTGGATGCTCTGATTTAATTGCACTCTGACCTGAGAATTCATCCTGAAGAAAACCTATAAATGTTTCTTATGTATGTTTTAAGCAAGCCAAATCAGGTTTCTCAAGCTTTGGTCAGATTAGACAAACAACCCTGCTTTTAAAAAAATGCTGGCCACGGCTTTGGGACTTCATGCGGCCACAAGATCTTCATTCCGGATAATTCGAACTACTCATGACCCTGCCCGTGATGGAAAACAGGTGAGCTGGAGCAATTTCAAGGGAACTTTCTCCACCGTCCCCCCCAAATGCACCAAATTTATGAGAACTCCCAGCTCAGCTCTAATTGGAATTTTTAAAGGATTTGCAAGTCATGGAATCTGGATGAAAGGTGCTGCAAATGCGTTTTGTTTTAAACCCGCACTTCTCTGATCATCATTCTATAGGGTCATGGATTGTGGAGAACAGGCCAGCCGAGGAGCCCAGATCCATTTTTGCCACTGGTTGTGTTGTTGCATGCTCATTTTAAATGTGCAAAACTATTTCTGGTTTTGTTACTGTAAAAAAAAAAATCTTTTTTCCCCTACAGATTGCAATACTATGTGGGATAATCTCACATGCTGGCCTGCGGCAAATTTGGGCGAAGTCCGAGTGATGCCTTGTCCAACGTATTTCATCCACTTTGCGGGGGCTCAGGGTAAGTGGCATCAGATTCCTTTTCTCAAATCAGAGTTAGCAGGCACTGTTTTCCAAAGTGTTCACCGTTGCGCATACGCTGATGGGTTCTGAGCTATCTGTGACGGATCAGGCGAGAGATCTTGCAGTGCTGGGGAACAGCTTGAGCGTCTTGCCATAAGGCACTTCTGCGCCACTCCTGAGGGTGTTAGGCCAGTGCTCAAATAAGTGCCAGCCTTCCCATGCCATGGCAGGAATGGGGAGAAAGGTGCATTACGGTTGCATAGATCACTTAGGATTGCACCCCAAGACATTTAAAATTACCTTCTAAAATGGAATGGATAAAGTGGTTAAAGAGAGGTTTTCTCTTATGCACAACGTCAGAACCAGGAAACTTAGGGCACAATCCAGAGTAACTACAAGGAGTCCTTGCTCCAGTGTAAGAACAATTTACTCTGGATTGTAATATGAATTTCCCATAGGTTTTCACTAGGTGGTGCTGTAACTACGTCAATGTAAATGTCTCTTACGTGTTCCCTTATTTACGGGGGATGATGTGCATGCGGTTGATGAACATGGGGGATGTTGCACATGGGGGTGAATGCGCATGGGGTGTTGATGTACGTGGGGGATTGATGTACAGTGGGGAGATGGCATACGGGGGAATTTTACTTCCACAACACGGGTACATTTTCCCTAGTTGTGTATATGCTGGAGCAAGAGGAATCCTTACTTCTTCCCCACTAATAATTTCTTTACTTCAGTACGGTTGCAATCCTGAAGACACTTTCCTAGGAGTCAGACCTTTTGAACACAATGTGGCTTACTTCTGAGTAGACATGGTTAGGGTTATGCTTTATGAACATTCCTAAGGTGTATTCCTACAATCTGGGCAAGTGATGCAAACCATCATGAGGACCAGAAACCTTGCTTTGTTTTGCACCAGATTCAGGACCAGATTTGAGGTGTGCCTCAAATGCTTGCATTGCTTATGAGAAGCTGTTCCATTTGTGGTCAACAAACACAATATTTTAAGAAACCTCACTCCAAAGCCAAAGTGTTTCTTGCCTGCAGAATGCTGGGCTGCAAAGCATGAGGTTTTTTAATCTATCTAGGGCAGATACAAGTGCAGAATTGAGCAAAGAGAGAAATTAGGTTACAGATGCTGTCTTCTTCCCGTCATTACCCACATCCTGTCTACATGGAGGAGTAACTAGAGGGGGTGCAAAGCACTAGGTTTTAGAGGGGGCCACATGCAGGTAGATCGATCCTTGTGGGGTGAGCAAAATGGAAGTGAATGCCCAAATGGAAGGTACAACTTGCACACTGAAGTGAGGGTGACCATATGACCAGATTTTTCCAGATTTGTCCTCATTTTTAGCCTGCTGTCTGGGTGTCCTCCAAAAGGGCTTCATTGTCCTCCATTTTGGCTTCATTTGGAACTTTGCAATGGTGTCCCATCGTGTCATGTGTTGTTGGATTCGTATTGAAGAGCAGAATCCAATGCACAAATCAGTTTTGAAATATCTTCTTCCTATCAAAAGTTATGGCCAAAAAAAACTAAAACTAAAAAAATACGGTATGGGAAAGTGAAAGTGCCCAATATCGCGGCTTTACTCATGAGTAGACAAAAGGCCAGGCTGAGAAGAATCCAAGACTTTGTCCTCCATTTGAGGTGTGGACATCTGGTCACCCTGATGACTCCCTACTGTATGTAGTGTCCCCCCCCCCCCCGCTACTCCACTGTCCACACCGCTTTGTAGTATTTATTCCAACACCTTCCTGGCCTTCTATCTGTCAGCTGAAGCTTCAGTAAATCAATTTGCTCCCACTTTGTGCTCCTTTGCAGATGATTTAACCCGATGCCGTTCCAATTCATGCCTTTTTTATTTCATATATTTGTTCTATGGTAAGTTAGGTTTCTCCACCTGGAAATGTCACCAGATGCTTTTTCATCCCGAGAGCCTTACCGAGCTCTAAGTAATGCTTTAACAGTGACACAACACAACAAAAAGCCCTTCTCCGCAGATGAAATGCTTTTGGCAAGTTCCCTCTTATGGCTCAGTTTGCTTTTGGGAACACTGGAAACGATGGGGTGATGTGACGTCATGATAATGATAATGATCATAATTGATGTCTGGCTATGAAGTTGTTTTATTTACAAGTTCATCAGCGAAGAAGGAAGAATAGGAATCAGCAGGCAGGATAAGCATAGATGGATGCCAAGGAAAATCAGTGCAGATCCTGGAGACATTCTCAGCCCGTTGCGCTACTTCGGTTCAGACCCCTCCCTTATTCCTTTCCAGCAAGTAGGTCAGTGAGCAGATTGAGGCGGTGTGATAGCAGCTTGATCCCTACTCCAGAGGCCTCCTGCTCCATCTGATAAATCAGGCCCAAACCTTCGGCTTTATAAAACAGGGTAGAATCCATCCTTGGCACCTTCTGTCCTCTGCCGACTGCCCAGTGATCAGTTGCTGTCCCTATTCCAGCCTGATGCATCGAGGAACCCAAGCGCAGCATGCATAGCAAGTGTCTGCAGCGGTGGAACGGATCTACCATTAAATACATCTCATTATGTGGGGTTGTAATTTGGGACACTCAACCACTTCCATCCTGGATGGACTGCGTATGTCCAGGGTTTACATAGGGTTGCATATGTCCAGGACAATCCTGGTTTTCGAGGATTGCATTCACATACCAGGAAATTGGACAAGGGGTTCTGTCCTGGTTTGTAGAAGAGAATTATGACCCCCCCCCCTTTTTACTCACCGTGCTCAGTTTTTCTGTCTCTACTAGAGGTTGGAGGAAATAAAATAGAGCAGTGGTACTCAGGCATTTCAGCCCAGGATCCCCTTTCAAACTTAAAAATCCAGGACCACCTATCAGACTTACCAGGGTATGATGCTGGAGCTCCTCCATATCTTTTCAGAGGTATGTCCCATTGGGTTCAATGAGTCTTAGGTTGCAATCCTAAAGACACTTTCCTGGGAGTAAGACCCATTGAACTCAGTGGACCTTACTTTTGAGTAGACATGGTTAGGATTGTGCTCCCTGGAATAGTGCCAGATTCCAAAATTGCAGATCCCACCCTCTCGCAACTGAGGTTGTGACCCTCCAAGGGATTCCGACCCGCACTTTGAATACTACTGAACTAAAGGTATTCATGTTGGAATAAATGGAAATTTGATCAAAATCACACCTGTTTGAAGCCTTTTTTGCCCCCATCACCAGTAATAGTTTCCAAAGGAAGGGGGACAGAGACCACTTGAACACTACAGTGAGGCTCCCTGCAAAACTTAGCACTTCACCCCCCTTTAGCTATGCCACAGATAACACACATGGGCTCCACTCCCTCTGATGAGAAGTTCTGGGAAGAAACCTCTTTTGGCCAATCCTATCCAGCCGTCGAGTGCTGATGATGTGGACCATGTACTGCATCTTGCAATGTGCCAGCAGTCATGAAGTTCCCTTAACATAGGTCTGCATTGAAGCGCAGGAGAGTTGAAAAGGATTGGGCCCTCCAAGTAAGACAGCTTTCCTATGGCAAAACCGGCTCCAGTTTTCATAGAGGTGGAAACTTTGAGCTCGGTAGACCTTATTTGTGACCTTGGACGCATCTCCCAGGATTGATGTCTATCTCGGCGGCTCCACTTCCATCCTGGATCGTGTTCAGCATCGGCTCTTTTCCCAGTTCATTTTGCCTTCTGTATACTTCTCACTACAAGTGAATAAATCATTCTGGCTCTCAGAAGCAGAACATAGCAACGCGCATAAACATTTCCTCTTAGTGGTGCCTCTGGCCCTGCGCCCTTGATCCGCTCTTAGAGAGCAACAGTGATGTGTTTTGGACCGTGGCTTCCCCATCGCAGGCGAATAGATGTTGGGTAAATATTTAATTCAGATCACGGCCAAGATCCCCCAAGAGAAGGGTCGCAGGAGCGTGAATACCTCCTTCCCATGCAGTGTCAAAACATTATGGACTGTCTTCATTTATTCCTTTGTAGTGAAAGTGCACTCCTGGTCGGAGAAAACCCTTTGGGTCTGGGAGTCAGAATAAGGTCTTTTATTTCAAGTGCTCTTGTAAGGCGGGCCTGGGCAAGAGAAATAAATATGATATTCACTCATTTCCAGGAATAAAAACGGGATATGCTTGAATCCGCTGCAGAGGTTGGAACTAGCCCTGATGTCAGAACATGGAAAGAGAAGGCTTTTGACTGTTATGGATGACTTTTGTTATCCTTCCTTTGCTCCAAAGAGCTCCACATGGTTCTCCCTCTACTCATTTGAATTCCCAACAACCCTGCGAGGTTGGGAATGACACTCAAATTCCCTTTCCACACTTGGTCTAGAGTAGTGCATTTCAGCCCGGGACCCCTTTTCAAACTTGAAAATCCGTCCAGGACACCCATCAAACTTACTGTCAACATCACTGTCATGCCAGTGCTCCCCCATGTCTACTTGGAAGTAATTCCCATTGCAGACACGAATAGGATTGCACTGTAACGCAATGGGAGTTACTTCCAAGTAGACATGGAGCAACTCTGGCATGACAGGGATGTTGCATCCTAGTAAGTTTGATGGGGGTCAAGTTTGATTTGAGTGTCTTTCCCAACCTCAAAGGGTTTAATGGGTTTTACTCCCAGGAAAGTGCTCCTAGGATTGCAATCCTGAAGACACGTTCCTGGCAGTAAGACCCATTGAACACAATGGGACTTACTTTTGAGTAGACATGGTTAGGATTGTGCTCTTATTCTCGGATTCCAAGATGGTGGATCCCACCTTCTCATGACCCCCCTGACTTGAGCTTGCAGTCCCAAGGAGGTTCTGATCCCCACTTTGAATACCACTGGTCTAGATAACTTATGCCCACTTTAAAGTTAGTCCCCCAAGCTCCAACACAGCTAGATCATGCGGCATGCAAAATTATTATAGCTAGTAGATACCTTGCAAGGCTGCTGAGGTTCTCCTAACTTCCTATTCCAATCATCAGCCAGGCAATCCTCTCTCCTGTTTTGGAGTATGATGTCCATCAGGACTAGGGTTGCTCTATGTCTTGAAAAACAAGGACAATCCCAATGTGTGTTCATATAATGTGAACACATTGTGTTCACATAATGGCAAATGGCAGCCCTAACCGGGACTTAATTAAACTGGGATTCCCTCTAGCTCAGTGGTCAGGGAACAGGGGTAAGTTACCCCAAATGGGGTAAAAAATGAAATTCCTGGGGGTAATGAACGGGACACTGGGGAGAAGTTTGAGCCAGCTGCGGCTTTGCGTGGCTAAGGGCGCAATCCAGAGTAACTATGGGGAGTCTTTGCTCCGGTGTAAGAACAATTTGTTCTGGATTGCAGTATGAATTTCCCATAGGTTTTCACTAGGAGGTGCAGTAACTACGGGTGCACGTAATGTCTCTTATGTGCTCCCTTAGTTACTCTGGATTGTAGGGCCTGTCTGGGCACTGTAGGAACACATCCTACATTTTGTCCTACATTTAAAAAGTCTGGATTTTTTTTGAATAGATTCAATAAAATTGTGAATTCAAGTAATTAATAATTATATGATTTCCTACCTTTCAAATCGAGGGGGTAATGTTATCATATCTAAATATATTTTGGAATAAAAGGTAAAAAAAGTTCCCTGACCCCTAAGCTGAAGCAACTGGGGGGAGAGAGAGCATGCGCAAAAGGCAGTCTGCATTAGGATCTGAGCAGAGAGAGCTGGAAATTAGGGTACAGCCTGCCTTTGGGGGGGAGACAAGCCGCCTATTTGCTGGCACTTAAGCTCTACTTGTGTAAATATGCCAAAGGGAGGAAAACACGTGATTATTTTTTTTTAAATATCATACCTTGTGCAGAGAAGAGGCTGTTTTCCTCCTGTTCCTATAATACAGGACCATAATTAGGTCATTCAGCATGAAATGGATTGGCAGGAGATCTGGGACAGATGACTGGAAGCTCTTCTTCACAATGTGACTGAAGAATGCACTGCCAGAAGGTGTGGTGCCACCCACTTGATTTTTCAGACTATCAGAAATATTCATGGAGGACATCTGCCACGGGCACCTCCGAGCCGTGATCGAACCTCCATGTTCAGGTGCAGTGTGCCGCTGAATGCCAGTTGCAGGAAGGGGGCAGCATGTTTGAGGAATTCCCATTATGCCATCACATTGTTCCAGGTTGTGATGATGCATGCCTGGCAGATCCTGGAGATGAGAAATCACAAAGAAGTGCCCTCTTACACCTCACTCCTGCCCCCCTTACTCCTGAAGGTGCAATCCTAACCGAGGGCGGCACAACTCATCAGTCTTCCCATTCCCGCATTGATGGAGGGAGGCAAGGGCATATCTGTGCACTGGCTTAACCCTCCCACAGGAGTGGTGGAGAAGTTCCTTACAGAACTTTTGGGACACCCCCAAGTCAGCACAGGACTTAGGCTGGGTGTTTAGGCCAGCCTAACTGGAGTTTAGGATTGCAACCTAAGGACGCAATTCAGAGTAACTATGGGGGAGTCCTTGCTCCGGTGTAAGAACAATTTGCTCTGGATTGCAATTTGAATTTCCCGTATGTTTTCACTAGTTTGTACAGTAAGTATGGGTGCACGTAATGTCTCCTATGTGCTCCCGTAGTTACTCTGGACTGTAGGGTTAATCTCATAAAATGTGTCTTGTGTCTAGAGCCGTATCAGCCAGGCCTCATCCTTCTCTCATTCAGGTAACGTGAGCCGGAACTGCACCACCAATGGCTGGACCAACATGGACCCATTTCAGTACATGATGGCTTGTGGGTATGATCCCAACAACACAATCCCAGAGGTTAGTGCAATATGAGCAATGTAAGAACATGACATTTTAGCAGGGCTTGGGAGTGTGTGTGCGTGCGTGCGTGCATGCATGTGTGTGCGTGCAGGCGTGTGCATTCGTGCATGTCTGTGTGTGCCCAAACAGTTCAACCTTTCTTTCCTGACGTTTCACCCCACTGTTCTTAGCATCCAATGGTGCTCAGCCATGTCTACAAAATGCAACCCCAAGTGGAACTTAGATCTTGGATCAGGACTGGGCTTTGGACCCCTTGGTTTATAACCTCTTGACTGAAGGTCTCCTTCCAATGTGGGCAACAGATTCGTGTTGAAAATCAACCAGGGGGTGATTTACAACATGATGTGCATTGCAAATAAATTGGATCAGGAACGTTCTGTCATTCTCATGTAACGAGGGCTTGGGGTTATCCAGAGACTGGAAAAAAATTCAGAGAGGCTGCAGCACACAACACCCCATGTTGACCAATTTTTTGACACCCAGACTTCTTCCTTCCTAGACTTGTTCATCTCCTGTTGCTTGACCTCCTGCTGCTTTGTTTGTATTTCTCATCACGGAAACATGTATTCCTTGTCATGTGCTTCTCGTCATGAAAACATTCTTACTAGAGAGTAAGATGCACAGGTCCAACCTTGTTATACGCGGATTTGACTTAAGGTGCATGCCAATCCAAATCACAGTTTTTTACAAAACTGCTTTTCTACTGTTGTAGAGTCAGTCACGCAAGCAATCATTCAATACTTCAGCTAAGCCAAGAAAACGCAGTGGGTCCTTGGCATTTCTAATTGCTGACTGCCTCTCTACAACAGTAAGAAAAGCTGTTTTTAAACAACTTTGAAGGGATGCACTGCTTTGATTTAACACACTTTTAGTATCAGCCCAGAGTCCCAGAATCAAATCCCTACAGATATTAAGGCGCAAAAGTATTCCATTAGGAGCAAGAAACCTGAAAATGGTTTATTAAAACTATTTTTATTGTTTTCTTATTACATGGATTTTTTTTATCCACAGGAGATTCTGGAACAAAACCTAGTGGATAACAAGGAACACCTACGAGACATTATAGATGTATATTATAGATTTTTAGATATAGAGAGTAAGATGTATATTGCAGAATTTCTAATAGTGCCATCTTCCCCCTCCAAGCCTTTTCATTTCCAGACAGACCTGTGTAGGTACTATATGTGCAATCCTAAGCATGTCTTCTCAGAAGTAAATCCCATAGTGTTCAGTGAGTCTTACTCCCAGGAAAGTGTGTTTAGGATTGCAGCCCAAGGCTACATTTTCAGGTTGGCACTAGCAGTGTCTGTACTGAAGTCCAGGAATAATGTTTCACCCTCCTCTGAGTCAGTATCCGGAGAGGACCACGAAAGGGGTCCAGGAAAAGTCTAGAATCTAACCCCCCACCACCAATAAGGTTTGATTATAGTATGCAATATGATTTTGATAGTACATCAACACAAGCGGATGTTTCAGTGATTCATTTGCCTCCGTAACAGTGTTGTGTTATGAGAATGGTATCCTAGTTTTCCCACATTTCTGGACACCTCTGGCCAAACAGATCATGGGTCATGATCTTAAAACAAGGTCCACTATATGGTCTGCAGTGCTCTCTGATTCCTGAGCATGACTTATCTGGAAAGACTGGGCACCCTGTATTTGAAGCTGTCTATGGTTGTACCCAGTGTGACCAGATGCCCAAACCTCAAAAGGAGGGCAAGGTCTTGGATTCCACTCAGGCTGGCTTTTCTGGCAGACAATGGCACATTTGCCTCCTCAAGAGTAAAGCTGTGATATTGGGCACTTTCATTTTCCCATAGAGCTGAATGCATATTTTTAGTTTTTTGGCCATAACTTTTGATAGGAAGGAGATATTTCAGACCTGATTTTTGCATTGGATTCTGCTCTTCAATCCGAATCCAACAACATATGACACAATGGGATATTCTACACTACTGCAAAGTTCCAAAATGAAGACAAAACGGAGGACAATGAAGCCCTTTCAAAGGACACCCAGACAGAAGGCTAAAAAAGAGGACAAATCTGGAAAAAATCCGGTCATACGATCACCCTGGTGGTACCAGATTGCTGGTCTGTGGAGCTCAGCACTGTCCCTTCTGACAGCAAATCCTCTCCTATTACTGGTACCTGTTCTATTTCCCTGGAGATGCCACCAGGGATCAATTCTGGTCCTTTTGCCTTGCAAACCTATGGCTCCCCACTGCTTTTTTCACCCCCCAGGAACTGACACAGCGAAGCCCATCACTAAATAAGATCCCTGCAGCAATGTCTCCTGAGCTCAGTAATGCTCACTCTTATTCTGGCCAAAATGGTATTTTGCAAAATGGACATTCCTGAAGCATGAGAGTTACAAAGAAAAAGGTTTCAGGCAGAATTAAGAGATGTCCACGTGCAATCAGTTGGACTGCTGGAGGATGTAGCTTTCCACTGCGTGGTCACAAAACGTCCCTGGTGTGAAGGACAAGGACCTGCTTACTGGGCAAGAGACACTCTTTCAAGTGGGTGTTCCTCTTTTCTTTAGCAGGGGGAGAGTAACTGGCCCTCCACACCCCAGCAATGTCTGTTCTAGTGGCTTCTGCTGGTGTTCTTTTTGCACTTTAGATTGTGAGCCCTTTTGGGACAGGGACCCATTAGCTATTAATTAGCTATTAATTTTTTCATCTTGTAAACTGCTTTGTGAACTTTTCAGTTGAAAAGCGGTATATAAATACTGTAGGTAGGTAGGTAGGTAGGTAGGTAGGTAGGTAGGTAGACAGACAGAAAGAAAGAAAGAAAGAAAGAAAGAAAGAAAGAAAGAAAGAAAGAAAGAAAGAAAGAAAGAAAGAAAGAAAGACAAAGAGTGAGCTCTCTTTCCAGTAGCTGATCACTATGGATTATCATATGATTTTCTCTTTAAAATTGCTCTCATCCCACTGTTCACATAACTGGTTTGAAAACCTGCAGCATTTAAATCATAATGTAATATTCTTTTGCAAAACATGTTCAGTGTTCAATGTTCACCTCCTCAAAGTGCAACATGCTGTAAACACCCACAATGTCAATGAAACCAATCATGCTCTTTACTCCTGTTTTCTTTCTTTCTTTCTTTCTTTCTTTCTTTCTTTCTTTCTTTCTTTCTTTCTTTCTTTCTTTCTTTCTTTCTTTCTTTCCAGAATACTTTCTACAGCACGGTGAAGACCGGATACACCGTTGGATACAGCGTGTCTCTCATAACTCTAACTGCGGCCATGATTGTTCTGTGTGTTTTCAGGTAATAAAAGCATGGGTGGTGTGGAGACGTGGCGTGTTCCTTAGTTCATGATGTGCCCCATGTGTGCTATAATCAATATCTATATATATAAAAGAGAAGGGCACTCACTGACTGACTCACTGACTGACTGACTCATCACCGCTCTGCCAAAACTGCTGGGCCTAGAAGCGTGAAATTTGGGGTGGGTGTTCCTTCCGTGAGGGAGGGGTGCACTAAGAACCGGTTTTCGGAAATTCCAACCGGAAGGGGGTGAAAAGGGGCACAACACATTTTCCTCCCTATACTTTGCATTGAGAATTGCTGACTCATCAACATTCCGCCCCAACTGCTGGGCCTGAAGCATGGAATTCTGGGAGGGATCCTTCTGTCACCTGAACACCCCCCTAGAACCCATTGGATAAATTTACAGCCCAATCCAGAGCAACTAATCTGTCCACATAAGAGCCCTTAGGTTGCCCTATCTAACACTAGGTTGGAGCAACTGCAAGATGCTCCAGCCCAGTTACTCTGAAGGAGGCTTAGGGCAGAGCAAGGCAAGATAGGGTGCCCTAAGAGAGGAGGACCTGCTCTGCCCTAACTGGGGCAGCCTAAGCAGCTCAGGAGAGGCAAGTTGAGGGCATGTTGAGCATTGCCTAGGGCAGAGCAGTTACTCTGTATCCAGAGCCTGTTTCAAGGCAGAAATGCCCTCTTCCAGCCCTCAGAGTTATACCACCTCAGGAGCAGGTATAGTAATGAGTAGACCCATAGGGGTCCATGATAAGGCCCGAGTAAGAATGGCAGTGCTGACCAAAAATCTGAGTTCTTGGCCATCCTAGCTGCAACCCCTGCCTCTCAACCTCAGGATATGGAACAAACTACGGCTGCCCACAAAGCTCAGGATACAGCAGGCCACTCCAAGAAGCCCCTTGTATTCACTGGAGAATGTACTGGCATCTCATCAGGGACTCCTTATAAGGCAGGCACCCAGTGGCGTCACCAGACTGGTGCGGCTGGTGTGGGCTACATTGGGGATGCGCTCCGTATGGGGTGATGTGCCGGAGGAGTTTGACTGTCCTTTGGCAGGCCCCGGGTGTCAGCACCCCCATTCAGGCCTGCTCCAAGGCGGAGAATCAGCCAGAAGCTGCCACTTGTCTGAGGAGCTGGCCTGAACGGCCATCTGAGGTGCACTGCGCAGAAACACACTGAGCATGCTGAACAGCTTCAGAGGAGACTTCCTTAGAGCAGAGAAAGTCCGCGCCTCTGCACAGCCATTCGGCCTCACTCAGGAGGCGGAGCGGCAGCCGAATGGCTTCAGAAAGAGTACTGCACAGGCACCAACTCTGACGCCTGCAGTCTCCCCTGAAGCCAAAAGGCTTCAGAAAAGTACTGTGCAGGTGTCAAAGATGGTGCCTGCGCAGTACTCTTTCTGAAGCCAGTTGGCTTCAGAAACAACTGCACAGGCGCCAACTTTGGTGACTGTGCAGTCCAGGTGGGGGGGGGGGGGCGCATCCCAGGGATGACGCACAGACTTCCGCACCAGGTGATGTGCAGAGTCATGTCACCACTGTAGGCACCACAGCTGTTCCTTGTTCAGTGTGATCTGAGGGGTGTCTCCTCAGGAGCAAGTCTTCCCCTTGTGTCAATTACTTAGCATGCTCTGGAGCAGTTAGGGCAGCCCAGGCTTCCTGACTCTCTGGATTCAGCATAACTTTCTGCTCTGGATACAGAATAGTTAGGAGAGTGCAGTTAGGGCAGAGCAGGCTGAATTTGCTCTGGATTGCAGCCTTAACCCTTCAGGGGCTGAAAAGGGGATAACGTGTTTCTGTCCTATACTTTACATGGGAGACTGAATAACATCCTGCCAGTTTGGTGATCAGTGCCTGGTGCACTGGGGGGATGTTGTTCGGAGGAAGAGGTTGCGCTGGCGAGGATGCTAAGCATGGGGGAAGTTGCGCATAATCGAAGTTGCGCACGGAGGGATGTTGCGCATGGGGGGATGTTGCGCATGGGGGGATGTTGCGCATGGGGAAGTTGCGCATGGGGGAAAGTTGCGCATGGGGGATGATGCGCATGGGGGATGATCCGCATGGGGGGATGATACGGATGGGGGAAGTTGCGCATGGGGGGATGTTGCACATGGGGATAAGTTGCGCATGGGGGAAAGTTGTGCATGGGGACAAGTTGCACATGGGGTGTTGATGCGCCATGGGGGGATTTCGTATGGGAAAATGTTACTCCCGCAACGCAGGTACGCTTTTTGCTAGTATATATATAAAACTGAAAAGTCACTGACTGACTCACTCACTCACTCATCAACACCCCGCCAAAAAGAATTATAATTCTATATAATCTTTGCCTCCTGTGATGTCACTTCTGGCTTCTATAATACAAACACCCCTACTTATTGGATGGATTAGGAACCGGGGCGCTGTCCAAAAATGAAAACTGTTGAAAGATGGAATCCAATCTTTTTTTTAATTTATACATTTTGCTTCCATTGCTTTTTTAGCTAGCAAATTGCAAATGCCCCTTTTATCTTGCAAATTCCTGCTGCCACACAAAGATTTCTGCAGCTGGATTCTAATTAACTCCTTCAGGGATGGGATTAGACAACATGTGGCAGGTAGAACATACAGCTACAACATGGGGGAGGGCAATTTTGGCCTTTAGAAAAGTAAATGGTGGTTGAAAGAGCAGGACATTGACACTGATATGCCCTTAGGCATCTATGGAAAGCTAAAAGAATCCCCCCCAAAACCACAAAATATGGCAAAGGCCACAGAATTGAGGCCCCATCTGCATTTTTAAATGTGATGAACACCCTAAGGACTGTCATGTGGCGAACCACTGAGACTTCTCTGTGCAACCTCACTTGATTCTCCTCCTGCCACTTGAAATTGCCGGGCTTCATGGAAAGAGGAAATGCCCATGAAACCCATTTTGCTCTGTCGTTTTGCCTTAGCCCATCCCAGTCGGGCCCTCTCCCACAATGTGGGATGTGGGAATGAGGCTGTCCATTCTGGAATCCTTCTCAAAGTTTGCTTTCTCCTCCTCTCTTTAGGAAACTGCACTGCACCCGGAATTATATCCACATGCATCTCTTCACGTCCTTCATCATGAGAGCGATTGCTGTCTTCATCAAGGACATCCTTCTCTTCGACAGCGATGATCCAGATCACTGTTCCCAGGGCTCGGTCAGTTGGGGTTTCTGCCTTGAGCATTCTAGAGGTTTCTGTCCTGTTCATCTGTGGGGTCCATTTCCGATCCTTTAGCAACCAGAGATTCCTTTTCCCAGAGATGTGTTGGAGTTAATGCTCCTGTTTGGCTGTTGCAGAGGATCTCTGATGCAAAAAAAATCAATTTTTGCACAATTTTCCACCGTTTTTGCTGGCAGCACTGGCTCTGCTCATTGGTCCGCTCTTGTGCAATCTGTCACTTCAACCGTCTGCCATATAAACCCACCTTAACCTAATATGTGCTTTCATGGAACATTAGATGTGCCAGTGACATTGGCGCCTTGGAAAATCTTGGTCTGCACATGTAGCAAATGGGCTGGGAATGAGGATCATTGAGATCTTTGCTGGTTAGCGTGGATTAAACCCCAGAGTGAATCCTCAAATCCTTCTGCAGAGACTGGCTCAGTCTACCTTTATCTGTCATTTAATTACAATGTTGTTGGAATCTGTCATTTAATCCTGATGTTGCTAATATAGGAGAAATAACAGAAGTCTAAAGATCAGAGAGAGATTCTGTTGAGATCCATAGCTCTGAACCCAAAAAATAGACTTAACAATGAAAGTGGTGGTGGTGGTGATGATGATGGTGGTGGTGGCGATGGTGATGATGATGGTGGTAGTGGTGGCGGTGGTGATGATGATGGTGGTGGTGGTGGTGATGATGGTGGTGGTGATGATGGTGATGGTGGTGGCGGTGGTGATGATGGTGGTGGTGGTGGCAGTGGTGATGATGGTGGTGGTGGTGGCGGTGGTGATGGTGGTAGTTGTAGTAGTGGTGAAGGTGATCGTGATGATGATGGCGGTGGTGACAATGATGGATATTTACATACCTCTTTTCAATGAAAAAAGAATCATAGCGCAGTTGACGTAGCACAATCAATAAACAAATGCTTCTCTGTCCCAAAAAGGTTCACAACCTACAGTGCGCATAAGAAAAACTAGCAAATAGCCCCATAAGAGAAGAATGACAGTTACTCTCTTTCTAAATACAAAGGCAGCATCCCTGTGTTAAAGTGTTGCTTTGTCTAGCTAGCTAGTAATGACATAATTAATTAATGACATAATTAATTAATGATATAATAAGCATAAATCCTGCTTACAGGAGTTTGCAGAGCCCTATATTTAAAATGATGATGGAGCAGAAATTTCTCCGGTGAGGATTTGGAGTTTCTGTTGTGACGCACATGCTTTCTTCCGAAATCATTGCATTTCCCCGTACTGCAGTGTTCAGTGTTTTTCTTTCCATGGCACACTGATCTCTTCTCATGGCACTCTTTCCTAAGATAGGAAAATGTGACTCTTGGTGAAGCGAGGTGGGCAAAAGTAATACCAAAAGAGTACTACAAAATAATAAGAATAATAAAGAGGTTGAGAAAGGTTTGGGCCGTGACGTTCTTTCTGATTCATATCTGCCTCCTTCACCTCCATCCTCTACTTCTGAAAAGGTGGTGAGGTGGATGAAATTTCATATAATACGTCAAAGGAAGAGTTGCTTCCTCCTGCAGTCGGCCTCTCAGAACCTGCAGCTGTCCCCCCATTTTATTCCTGCTTCCAATCGAGCCTCTTTATCTTTCAAGACTTACTATCTTTTATGAATAAGCGGAGACTGAGAGGAGGGCTGGCCCCACAGCTTTTGGAACAGCTCCCTTGGACACTATTTTAACAGGCAAAGCTCTAAGAAGAGCCCTGTAGGATCAGGCCAATGGCCCATCTCATCCAGCTTCCTTCATCACACAGTGGTCCACCTGATGCCTCCAGGAGCACTTAATCCAAACGAGAGACCTGCATCCTGGTACAACTTCCTGAACATGGCGTTCAGAAATAGCCTGCTACTTCTAAAACCTGGAGGTTTCATAGAGACTCGTAGAATCATAGAGTTGGAAGGGACCCAATAGGTCCTCTAGTCTAACCCCCTGCCTGTAGTCATCAAACCCCCTGTATGTAATCATCATATAGTCATCAAACCTGGAGGCTGCATATAGATTTTAGCTGGTGATGTCCTTTTTCTCCAGAAATCTGCACATTGCCCTTTTAGAGGAACCTAGGCTAGATGCCATCACCATATCCCATGGAAAGGATGATTATCTTGATATCAGCCGACCTGCTTGTCAGAATCAGGCTTGTCCCTCTCCCAAAATTGTACAAAGTGGAAGGAGACATTGAGCAAAATCCAGAGAAACAACGGGGAGTGCTTGCTCCAGTGTAAGAACAACTTACTCTGGATTCCAATATGAATTTCCCATAGGTTTTCACTAGGTGGTGCATTAACTATGGGTGTACGTAAAGTCTCTTACATGCTCCCGTAGTTACTCTGGATTTGGGGGATCGTCTGCAATCCTAAACACACTTTCCTAGGAGTAAGTACTATTGAACACAAAAGGACTTCTTTCTGAGCTTAGGATTACACTGAAAGTGTTCTGAGATAATGGGACAGATGAAGGGCACGAAAGCCGATTAGACGCATGCTTTTCCCCAAACCATATTTTTTCCCTAAAAACTCTTTTTCCAAATGAAGAAATACTGGTTTTTCCCCAATAAAAAATCTAAACCAGTGCAGGGTGGAGAAGCACAGATGGGGAGGTAAAGACACAGCATTCGGTAGCAGCATTTCACCCACCCCGCAGTACTAAGGCTCTCACGTGACCTCATGGGTGAGATGGAAGGTAATTAAACCAGGATGACAACCCTCTGCATAATGATCTGAAATAATTACTTTGCCCACTCCTGCCCCCTCGCTCAGGCTCCCCATCTCCAGATGATGTGCTATGCAGATTTATATTCATTTATCATCCTGGTTGCCTCCCAAAAATCTGGAGTGGATGTGACAGATCTGCAAATTCAACAGTGCTTAAATGCGTATGTCGTATCATATGGATCATGTAAAGCAGGAGCAAGGATCTGATGTTTAGAGACAAGATGGTGATGCGTATGTGAGTGTGGTAAATTCCTTCCACACCACGCTGATGTATCCATGCCTGTTTAAACCCCAGTATAGTGGGACTTGGGCTCAGTATCTGTGGATCTGAATGTTCACGGATGCTGATCGGGCTGGCACAAAGTAGGCACAAGTGTGCTCCTTTGGCCCATGTGCTTCTTCTGCCCTATGGGAAATCTATGGAAAATGTATAGTGCAATCTAGAGTAAGTGCCTCTTATGTCTTCCCATAGTTACTCTGGATTGTAGGATTAGAGCTGTCTTATGCCACAGCATCCGTGGACACTGAGAACTGGAAATGATTTGATTGATTTTTTTTCCAGAAAGAGGCACATGGGAAAACTCAGCTCACCCAGCCATGGACTTGGCCACATAGCCTTGTTCTTGGAAATGAACATTACATGCTAAATCGAGCATGAACTGTATCATTGGGGTGGGGTCTGCCTCTCGCCTTCATTGCATGCTAGGACTAGAATCTCTGACTCTACCAGGTTGCCCTCACTTCCCCCTTCACCAGAACCTGCTTTTGTGCCAGCTGTTGCACAATCCTAACCATGTCTACTCAAACGTAAGCCCCATTGTGTTCAATGGATCTTACTCCCAGGAAAGTTTCTTTAGGATTGCAGCCTAAAGCAATTAAGAACCAACATCTAAAATCAGTGGTATAGCTAGAGGGGGTGGAGCAGTCAGTCTTGGAGGGAGTCCGCAGTGTGCAAGGGTCTCTCCCCTTTGGAGACATTCCATGCAGGGGGAGCAAAATAGCTGTTTTGCTTGATATCCCTTCTGGGTTTATTTCTTAAGTGAAATAAATTTCTGGATCTGAATTTAGATCCAGATGTGGTTTCTGAATTTAGGGCATTAGGCCCAGATGTGTCTTTTTGCCCCCCATACCTGATCCTGCCAACGCTTTCTCCTACCATCCAGATCTGCCTGGTAGGAGACTTTGCATGTTCACATGTATTAGGGTGACCATATGTCCTTTTTTCCCCCAAGAAATTTCCTCTTTTTTAGCATTGTGTCCTGGAAAAAAAAATCATTGTTATCTTTTTTCTTGTGAGCAGACAGCATTTAGCCTTCTTGTAATTAATAAATAATATACAATGAATTATGTTATTACACAAATTTTAGTCACACAAATTTATTATTTTAAATTTAATAATAAGCAATATAATGTACTAGCGAAAGGCGTACCCGCGTTGCGGGAGTAAAATTGCCCCGTATGCCATCCCCGCATATGCATCAACCCCCCCATGGATAACTTTCCCCCAGGCGTAACAACGCCCCATGTGCAGCTTCCCCCATACACATCAACCCCCCATGTGCAACTTCAACCATGCGCATCAACCCAGCATGCACAAGTTACCCCATGCGTAACTTCCCCCATACACATCAACCCCCCATGCACAACTTCCCCAATATGCATCAAACCCCATGTGCAACTTTCCCATGTGCAACTTCCCCATGCGCAAATTCCCCCATGCGCAACTTCTCCCATGCGCAACTTCCCCCATGCGCAACTTTCCCCATACAATTTTCCCCATGCGCAACTTCACCCCATGCGAAACTTTCCTCCATGTGCATCATCCCCCATGTGGATCATCCCCCGTGCGCAACTTTCCCCCGTGCGCAACTTTCCCCCATGCGCATCATCCCCCATGCGCAACTTCCCCCATGCGCAACTTCCCCGAATGCGCAACTTTCCTCCCATGTGCAATTTTCCCCATACGCAACTTCCCCCCATGCGCAACTTCCCCCATGCGCAACTTCCCACCATGTGCAACTTCCCTCCGTGCACAACTTTCCCATGCGCAACTTTCCCCTGTGCGCATCATCCCCCATGCGCATCATCCCCTGTGCGCATCATTCCCCGTGCGCAACTTTCCCCCGTGCACAATTTCCCCCATGCGCAACTTTCCCCATGCTCAACTTCCTCCCATGCGCAACTTCCTCCCATGCGCAACTTTCCCCATGCGCAACTTTCCTCCATGCTCAACTTTCCCCATGCGCAACTTACTCCCATGCTCAACTTCCATGCGCAATTTCTCCTCATGCGCAATTTCCCTTCATGCGCAGCATCCTTGCCAGCGCAACCTCTTCCTCCGAACAACATTCCCCAGTGCACCAGGCACTGAGCACCAAATTGGCTGGATGTTGTTCAGTCTCCCATGTTAAGTATAGGACAGAAACACGTTGCCCCCTTTTCAGCCCTGAAGGGTTAATTTCTCCAGGTGGTTCTTGGTGGGTGTTCAGGTGACAGAAGGAACTCCCAGAATTCCATGCTTCAGGCCCAGCAGTTGGGGCGGAATGTTGCTGAGTCAGCAATTCTCAATGCAAAGTATAGGGAGGAAATCGCGTTGTGCCCCTTTTCACCCCCTTCCGGTTGGAATTTACGAAAACTGGTTCTTAGTGCACCCCTCCGTCATGGAAGGAACACCCACCCCAAATTTCACACTTCTAGGCCCACCAGTTTTGGCAGGGCGGTGATGAATGAGTCAGTCAGTCAGTCAGTGAGTGACTTTTCTCTCTTATATATATAGATTTTATTACACAAATTTTAGTCACACAAATTTATTATTTTAAATTTAGTAATAAGCCATATAATGTTTAAATTAACCACATGAATGCAATATACTATACTCGAATCTAACACTCACTTTTTCCAGCTGAATTTAGTCTCCAAAATAAAGGTGCACATGGTTAGATTTGAGTAAATGTATTATTTTGATTATAAGTATAGGATGCACATTAGATTTGATGGCACATTAGATTCGAGTAAATACAGTATGCATGGGTCCTATTTTGTCATGTCCTACATTTTTCTTGGGTTTCCTACTTTTGGGGGGTGCCTTGTCCACATTTTTGGTTATGACATATGGTCACCCTGACATGCATGTATGTGCAGCTTTGTTTGTGCCGGTCTTTCCATGTACTGTAAATACTAACTTGAGGATGTAGGACCACTATGGCCAGATGAGGCCACACTGAACCCTTCCCGGCCTTATATCTCCAGCCCCAAAAGTGTCACAGCAGCAGATTCTCTTTATTCCTATGTTTTGCTGGATAAAAAAATGCTATGTTGTGCTGGGAAAAAATACTGCAAATGCACTACATTTGGAGCATGTGGTAGGATGCTGTCCCATTGCCAGCTTCCATTTGTATCCCATTCTAATACATTTAGGGTCACTTCATCAAAGTCACACAAAGTGCAAGAGACAAAGCACGGCTTTAATTAAGTCCCTAATGATGCTCCGTGCATGACGTGCCAGGGTCAAGTGGAGGGGGCTGCGCTTTTCACAAAAGCCACCTCCAACCCAGGGGGACTGAAGGTGGGGGAAAGAATGCTCGATCCTATCAGTTCTGCCAGTGGAGGAAGAGGAACAATTTATGAATTCCTACAAGCCACAGAATGCAGAAGAATTTTGCAACCATTTTCAGCCACTGTGATCCAAAGTCCCAAGCATATCCCGAGACTTTTTTGTGGCACACCAATGTGCCCCAGCCTGCAATCCTAATCTCCATTTAGGGTGGCAATCTCCATTTAGTCCATAGTTATGGATCAAGGAATGAAATGTGTGCCCTGGATATTCCTTGTAGGAACAATGTGAGAGGCAGAGGGAGGAAAAAAATAAATACAAGCTTGAAAGAAGCTCTTGATCTCCGTGCAACAGATGCGATGAATCTGGGCCGGACGCAGTCAGGAACCTCACATGCTAAGAGCAGCTGCACGCGTGTTGTTTGTAGCCTGCCTATGTAAAAAGACAGATTTTTAAATGTCTTGACATTTTCATCCTGTCGGAGAAACTCATTAAATTCAGATAAGAGAGGAGGGCTTGAGGGTATCTGTGGGGGACCCTCGGGATGAGCAAGACGGTGACTATATTCCTCATGCGAGGGGCACTCTCCCTGAGAATGAGTAAGCTAGCCTCTCAGTGAACTCATCCATTATGCCCTCTCCCATATGCATGCTCTCCACTTAAAGTTCATTCCTGGCCCCATGGTTATATGTTTTTTTATTTATAGAAACGTTCTATAAATGTTATTTATAGAAATTTAGAGAAATATAGAAATGCCCATTGAATGAGGTCTAAGGATGACATTTAGTAAACCTTCCTGGATGACAAAAACTAAACCCGACAATATATTTTTTTAATTCAGAATTATCCTTCCCCCACCCTTCCAAAAAAATATAGGTAGGGTTGGCACTGGAGGGTTGAAGGTCTTGCATGGATCTCCTTATTATGCCGGCCACATTGAGGTCACATGTGGTGCACATTGGAGTATTACTCCAATCTGTTACTAGCACCTTTGGTTGCAGGATCTCAGAAGGGCCCGACCAAGAGGGATCCTTGACCTAACGTTTCAGAAAACTTCAACAAACTGAAAAATTCTAGGGTGAGCAGAACTTTGTGTCTTAGATCCTCCCAATGGTGCAGAGTCTCCTCGTCCTAACAAGACAGTTTCTCAGAATTTCTGGTGTTAGTGTACAGACTGTCCATGTGTTTCTTGACATGTGTGGAAACCTGCAGTATGGAAGAGATGCCATGGAATGTCTCTGTAGAGATGCCATCATGTGGCATCATAAACAGCGGAATGCAGATTTTTGATTACCGGGAATTTAGGCTTCTTGCCCAGCTCCTAGAAGATATCAAGTGGGACCATGGTGGACTTCTGCTGGCATGCCAGCTGGTTGCACTGCCAAAAAGAGAATGAGGCTGGATTAATGGATTGATTTGACATAGAATCATAGACTCATAGAGTTGGAAGGGACCTATGAGGTCATGTAGTCCAACCCGCTGCTTGTAGCAGGAAATCAGCCCAGAGCATCTCCAATGGGTCCTTATCAAGCTTCTGCTTCAAGATCTCTGGTGAAGGAGAGTCTACCACCTTGACATGTTTGGAATGCCGCTTTTTGTGTCAATTTGTGTTCATCACTGATATGCTGGTTTTCTGAAGTGTCGGTGATTTTGTAAATCATGTTGGGTAGAGATCCTGGTTTATCCAAACCATGTTGAGTAAACCAGGTGGGATAGAAACAGCAGCACCATTAAAGACAGCAATCAGATCAGATCCCTTTGTTTGTGACACTAATTTAATACTCTTCCGCTGTCGGTGGGTGGAAGTGTGTGACACATTAAAAATAATAATAACTTGGGACAGATATCTTGGTTCGGGACCTTGATGCATCTCCCACCAGTGTGTCTCTGTGGAAAGTGCTGCTATTCCTCATGCTATTCTTTTTGCTTCCTATAACTCCAAGTTTATCTCTGCAAACATAAAGATTAGCAAACAGTGTGCGCTAAATGCTCTCAGGAAGGCTTTGGTACTGCAAACAGTGCGCAGGTTGTCACACAGAAAAAGGAAGTTATTATTCCACTAATCTCTGCAGTCCATTACAGTCCCAAGTCCCCACCATGGTGGCACCCTGGGCTTTGTTTAAATCCATGCAATGCCATATAAAACATTGGAATATTGCACTGGGATTTTTTTTTTGTGGTACTAGGACCAAGTTTTCATTTAGTGTTGCATGTGCCAGGATGGTGTAGCGGTTCGGGAGTTGGACAGAGACCTGGAACATCCAGGTTTAAAACCTTCATAGCCCATGAAACTTCCTGGGTGACTTGGGACTCACCTACCTCAGCCTCACCTACCTTGCAGGGTTGTTGTGAGGACATCAGAAGGGGAGAAGCTAATGCTTTGTAAGATATCTTGGGCATTTGTGTTGGCATGGGAATGGTAGGCTATAAATAGGTAAATAATAGTGGTTCCCAAAATTTTGAGCAATAGTGTCACTTTAAAAATTTTGGTGTCACTTTAAAAACTGACACTATCAGGACCTGCCTAGTTCTACAAGACTTTTTAAAAGTTCCATTTTATCCGCTGCTGAAGCATCTTTTTCTGGGTTTTTTTCTTTTTTGGGAAGTAAAAGACCACATTCTAGAGCATTTGTTGTGCTCCACATTCATTGGATCAGGACCGTTCTGGTTGTCATGTATTTCATTGGATCAGGACCTTTGATAAGAGCTGAGGCATGGTTGCCTCCTCTCAAATAAATGCACCCATGTGACTCAGGCTGCAATCCTAAAGACACTTTCCTGGGAGTAAGACCTATTGAACACAATGGGGCTTACCATATAGTAGACATGGTTAGAATTGTGCTCTCAGTTTCACTTTCCATAGGATTTTTTCAGCTTGGAAAGGGGAAGCATCCATCCTCAATGTTTTTGGGGTCCTGCATTCATCAGATTGGGACCATTCTGGTGGCATCATGTTCTTCTCAGCCTGCCTGCATGGATGGAAGCACATTCACCTAACTGAAAGTAAATGTACACACATAGCTCACCTTCACTTTCCGTAGGGCTCCATACATTACCTGCACACCAATTTCAGTTTCACAACCCAGAGACAATCAGGTTGTGACCTGCACTTTGGGAAACACTGGACTCAAACTTTGAATTGTTGCAATTTTTTGGCAGAAGGTGCAAAGTGGACAGAAGAAAATAAATGAGTGCTGCAGAGAACATAATTAAGTGCAACAAGATGCGCTTATAGCAGTTTATATATATATGGTTTGAGCAGAAGAATGCATGGTGAATACATCTATAAATGACCATTAAATGGTCACAGCCATACTCAGGCTGTATTTTCTAAAATCAGGAGCTCTAAATTATCATGCAGCGAGTGGTGAATCCAATGATGGGATTTGGGGGAAAACAGTGACACTGATCACTCTGTTTTGAAGAGATACTAGCGTGCTAAGCCCAGAAGACTTTCTGCACAGCCGGTGCTTGTCCTCAAATCTCCTCTCTTCATACTGTGCCTTCAGTGCAGTTTTCTTGCCATCCGACAAACCCGGTTGACTTGGCACATGAGTGCTTGGAGCCAAAAGTTGGACGGCACTGACTCCATTTGGTTTTGCATGAGCTGTGCCCTTCCAGCACCAAGCCTGTCTCTTGGCTTTGCCACTCCTTGTGTCCCTCCATCTGTCCCCTCAGAGATTCCCTCATCTTTTGCTTGCTAATTTATCTGTAGGGTTTTTTTGTGGGGGGGATGATAAAGGTTAAGAAATGGACTTTCTATCCCAGGGCAAGATAAGTAGACCTTTTTCTGATTGACTTTGCCATTCCAAGACATGGTGTTCTATGACCGTCATGATTATCATTGTTGTTAGATACATGGTTGGCCCAGCATGAGTTGATGCAGCTTGTGTCAGTAGGGGACAGCAGATTTGCACCACCCCATTGGATCATTATCTCATATGGCGTCATCCTGGATCCACATGATTCTTTATGGAGTTATATGGGTTGAAAAGAGAGATCTGCTTTCCTAGTTCATAATCTAAGACAGTGGTCTCTAAACTTTTTGGCCACAGGGTCACATTTGGCCACATTTGGCCACAGGGTCACATTTGGCATGGTGTCGAGGGCTGAAAGAAAATATTTAAAATATAAAATTTAAAGAAACAGGTGGAAGATGGAATGTAAAATAATGAATACGTGGGCTCCAATTTCCAGGATTTCTGCAAGCACCAACAAACAGAAATAAAGTATACACTTAAATGGACCCCCATTTCCATCACCCCCCCATCAGTGATGTTTGGTCTACTGTTTCAGAGGCAATTATGGGACCAGAGGTTGGCTGCGGACTAGTTAGAGCTTCACTGCTAGCCACATCTAGTCCCCAGGTCAAGGGTTTGGCAACCCCTGATCTCAAGCAATAATATTCAATGTTTTTCATATCAAGCTTCTTGCAATGTTACTTCTTACTTTCCAGGAAACATCAGAAGATGTTTTGGGTTTCCTTTATAAAATAAAATAAATTATTATGACCTAAAAACAGACCTTCTGGAAGAGTTTTATTTTCCTGATGTTAGCCGCCTTGAGCTCCCTCTTGCAGGGGAGGAAAGGCGGGATACAAATTAATTAAATAAATAAAATAAATAACTCGCATGGCATATCTGCAGTGCGCTGCAGACGAGTGCGCTGGGCCACACTGATCTAAAGTTTAACAATATGAAGGAGAGACAGGAAAAGGAGATGATGGAAGAGGGAAGGAAAACTATAAGAAATGAAACGAGGGCTGCAATCCTACACTTTCCTGGGAGCAAGATTGATTGAACACAATGGTGCTTACTTCTGAGTAGACATGGATGGGATTGCACCCTAGGTTCTTTACTGAAGCACTTCTGCTGTGGTCAGTGGGGTAGCTAAAGAGAGTGGAGCAGAGGGAGGCATGCAAGGGACCCCTCTCTTTCGGAGCAATTCCAGGCAGGAAGAACCCTTTTCTCTTGTTAAGGTAAAAGCATTTTCGGATTTTCTTACACACCAACACATTTGAAATACTGTATTTACTCAAATATAACACTCTCCTTTTTCAGCCAAATTCAGTCTCCAAAATCAGGGCGTGCATTAGATTTAATGGTTAATTAGATTTGAGTAAATGCAGTATTTTGATTATAAGTATAGGGTGCACATTAGATTTGATGGTGCATTAGATTTGAGTGAACATGGTACATCAGACCAACACTAGTGACATCAACACTGTATAGCAATAGTAGTATAGCCAGAGACCACCTAGTCTATTGTGTATAGTCAGAGACCACCTAGGCTGCCTAGTCTGGATTTTTGCAGGAATCTCCTGCAGTTTTGTGCACAGTACATTAATGTGGGGAAGGCACATTTATTTTCTTGAAGGATGGAGAAAATTGCTGCTTTCGATGTCTCTCCTCAGCCCCTTCTTGTGCCAGGTCTACAAATTTTGAATGAGTTTATATTTTAGCCTAAATGTCAGCCTAAAAGACTAGATTAAAAAGAATGAAGCGTGAGCTCCCCACTGGCTCGGTAGGGATTGGCTCTGAAAAAGCCAAGCTATTCAGCTTCATAAATGAGGAAATAGTTCAGCTCTGAATCAAATTAAATTCTGAGCCCAAACTCCTTTATTTACCTTTTACAATTTTCTCAGTTCACATTTGTGACAAGAAACCATTTTTAGACATAATTGTTATTATTTTCCTTACCCCCAAATCCAGAGTAACTACGGGAGCACATAAGAGACATTACGTGCACCCGTAGTTACTGCACCACCTACTGAAAACCTATGGGAAATTCCTATTGGAACCTAGAGTAAGTTGTTCTTACACCGGAGCAAGGACTCCCCCTAGTTACTCTGGATTTTGCCCTATATATTCTGACTTTTTAAAAATATCAAATCCTTCCCAAGGATCTCGAATATTCCGAGGTGTTAACATCTAAATTTGGCATAAAATTTGGCTGTTTTACACCTAAGGTGTAGATGTGTTTTTCAACATTTCTTGGCATCATTATTATACCACCCCACAATTTATACAAGGCTGATTACAGTGGCATACCTAGAGGGGGAGCAAAGCACTAAGTTTTGCAAGGAAGCATGCAAGTAGCTTCTCCCCTTACCCTTTGGAACCGTTCCAGGTGGTGGGAGCAAAACAAAGGTGCATGCCTGGAATGGCTTCGAAGTAGAGGGGGAGAAGCCCCTTGCATGTTGCAGTGAAGCTCCCTGAAAAACCTAGGGTGCAATCCTAACCTAGGCCAGCACAACTCATCAGTCTTTCCATTCCTGTGGTACTGTAGGGAAGCAAGTGCATGTTTGTGCACTGGCCTAACCCTCCCCAAGGAGTAGGCCTCCGTCAGTCTTGGAAGACTATGGTATCATGCTCTGTGCTGCATACGTTGCATGCGAAGCACGAAAGCCTGGGTTGGATTGTTATGGAGGATAGGCTGTTACCCAAGCAGCAAATCCCCCCTCTCCACGCCACTGAATTAGTCCAATGGAAAGGCAGAGCCAATACGATTGGATCCAGCAGGCGTCGCAGAGCTGGGCTAAGGACAGGAGCTCACCCTTTCTTGTAGCGCATAACTATCTTATGGAATTTTTGTGACACCCCTGGGTCAGCACAGGACTTAGGCCAGCCTAAGTGGAAGTTAGGATTGCAGCCTGAGTGCTTTGCACTCTCTCTGACTACACCACTGGCTGTTTATAGTCTGAAATTCAGGATCTAGCCAAATCCTGGACATTATCTGTACATATAATTTTTTTCAAATTTGTCACTGTCGTCATCATCATCCTCATCATCATCCTCATCATCATCATCATTTCTGCTGACGTGTCATTAATTAAAAAAACTTCTACATGTTCACTTTCTATGTGTAGGGGATAAGTTTCTATAGAAGGGCAATACAACTATATCAACTCATTCCTGCAGTCTAAAATGTTAACGGAGGACAGATTCTTATGTGGCTGAAACAGGCTAGCCAAAGTTGTCGTTGCAGAAATTGTGTGTTGTGGGGTTGGCGGGGAACCTTTCCAGCTAAACTTTGTTTTCTTTTCAGGTTGGCTGCAAAGCTGCCATGGTTTTCTTCCAGTATTGCATCATGGCCAATTTCTTCTGGCTCCTCATTGAAGGCTTGTACCTGCACACGCTTCTTGTCGTCGCCTTCTTTTCGGAGAAGAAGTACTTCCGGTGGTACATCCTGATCGGTTGGGGTACGCATCTCTTTGACACCCCTGCCTTTGATCCTCGACTTCTCTAGCATTTTTGTAATGCTCATCTTCCTCATCTGTTGGCAGGTGTCCCCACACTCTTTATCTCGGCTTGGACAGCTGCGAGGATAAAATTTGAGAATAACGGGTAAGTATGAAAACTACCCTCTGTTCACAACAGATAACAATTCAGGAGAGGGATATTATGCAATGGCGTAGCTAGAGGGAATCAAAGCACTCGGTTTTGCAGGAAGCCTCACTGCAACATATCTCTCTCTCTCTATATATATATATATAACTGAAACATCATTCACTGAGGGATGAGGCGCATGGGGTTTGATGTGCATGGGGGGTTGATGCACATGGGGGATGATGCACATGGGGATAATGCTTGTGAGAGTAATGTGCATGGAGGATGATGCGCATGAGGCAGGGTGACCATGTGACTAGAAAAACCTGGATTTGTCTGGATTTTAAGCCTCCTGTCCTGGTGTCCTACTTTTTGGCTTCATTGTCCAACATTTTGGCTTCGTTTTGGAACTTTGCGATAGTGCGCAGTATCCGATCATACCATATGTCATTGAATTTGTATTGAAGAGCAGAATCCAATGCAAAAATAAGTTTTGAGATATCTCCTTATCAAAAGTTATGGCCAAAAAACTGAAAAACAAAAACTATAAAAACAAAAAAATTACATTTTGTTGGCAATTTTTAAGCGGGTAGGAATTTTGGCCTTGGGGGTCAGGAATTTTGGGTTTGGCATCTGGTCACCCTGGCATGTGGAGATATTGTGCATGGAGGGTTGATGCACATTAAACTCCCCAAGTGCATCAGCCCCAGATGCATCAACCTCCATTGCACATCCCCCCACACCCCACATTTCCCCAAGTGCCACGTCCCCATGTGCTTCAACCCCCCCATGCACCACACACCCCATGTTCATCATCCCTCCATGCACAACATCCCCAATGCTCAACACCCCCATGTGCAACATCCCTGATACAGAACACCCCCCATACAGAACACCCCCATGCACATCAACCACCATGCACCACATCCCCATGCTCATACCTGTCCCCATGATTAAAACATGGCAAAGGTTCAGTTGTTTCCCACTGCTATTTTAAATCTGATTTCCATATTATCCTTTAGGGCCTGGGATTACCTAGAAGTTTATTAGGGTTCCTCAATCAAAAGATCAAGGCTTGATCAAGAGAATTCTCACAATCCTAACCATGCCTACTCAAAAGTAAGTCCCACTGTGTTCAGTGGGACTTACTTCCAGGAAAGTGTCTTTAGGATTGCAGGTTGAGCACTTTCCTGGAAGTAAGACCCATTGAAGACAATGGGGTTTACTTTTGAGTAGGCATGGTTAGGATAGTGCTCTCGGTGTCATTCATAGACTATTTGGAGAGTTGTTGGGATTTGTGTTGCTTAACATTGCCATTCCCTGTCTATAAGTAGCAGTTCTTCATTTTATTAATTTTCTAGGTGCTGGGACTTAATAGACTCTCCGTACTGGTGGATCATCCGGGCACCCATTTTGGCATCTCTGTTGGTAAAGTGTTTCCCTTCCTTGCCTGACTTCTGATATTCTGCATGCCACGTGTGCCCCATCCAGGACTGAGCCAGAAGTTCTCAGTGGAGACTATACATGTTTGATGCAACTCACTGTGCGCTGAGTAACCAAGAAACTTGCCTGGAAAAGTCAATCTCGTTAATCAAGTCTTGATTAATCTTTGAGTTAATCAAAAGTTAACAGTCTTCAACTTAATCAAGTTACCAGACTTTTTCCTGGTATTATCATTATTTTATTTTAGATTGCAATGTTTAATTGGTGAATCAGTTAGCCCAACTCAGAGGTGGGCAGATGCCGGTTCAGCACTACTCGCCCAAACCGGATCTTCCCCCTTGGCTGACACTAGCGATCCGGTCAGAGCCGCGGCTGCAAGAGCTGCAGGGACCGGTTCGCCAGCGTTTGCCAGCGTCGCGTCTCTTGGGGCTCGGCACCAGGAAGCTTAGTGCGCGAGCCCCAGGACACTTAGTGCGCATGTGTCCAGCTGGACGCAGGCGCACTAAGCGTCCTGGCACGAGCCCCATGGATGCATGCGCACTGACTCTCCTGAAGCCAAGCTCGGCTTTGGGAGACGCAATCTCCCATGCACAGTGCGGCCTGGTTAGGGCCCACCCCCCGCCCTGCCCCCTGACCCGAGCCCCGCCCCCTGACTCCAACCCAGCCTCCAAACTTCCAGCGAACCGGATCTTCAGGGAGGCTGAGCCCATCACTGGCCCAACTGATATAAAAATCTTCCCAGACCCCCTGCAGGATATTTGGATAATATCCATGTGTCAATTATAAAAAAAATATGGATAATTGAGTATGTGGATGGAGGCATCTCTTGTGTCCCAGAGGTGGTCTGAGATCCAGTGGCCTTTATAGAGGAGGTGCAAAGCACTATGTTTTGCAGGGGCCTCACCAGAGCATACAACCAGACCACCCTCTCACCTATGGAACCATTTCGGGCTGTTCCACTTCCATTTGCTCCCACTGCCTAGAATGACTCCAAAGGGGATACCTTTGGGTATAACCAAGAAGTCTTAGGCTGCAATCCTAAAGACACTTTCCTGGGAGTAAGATCCATGGAACACAATGGAATTTACTTTTGAGAAGACATGGTTAGGATTGTGCACTTAACCAAGTATGATTGGGCAGGGGACAGACTTTATTTGTCCCCAGTGTGGAAGGGATTGCCACTCTCAAATTGGCCTTCTTAGCCACACCAGACCCTCAACCAGAGCACGATACCATAGTCTTTCGAGACTGAAGGGTGCCAATGAATGATGATGAAGAACTAAAAAAAATTGGGCCTCTCTTTGTGTTCATTAGGAGTCCTTTTCCCTTATTAGCAGAAAGCCAGTGGCCGATTGATAGGATTGATCACCTTTCTATAGGGTGGGCACATATTTTGGCAGGAGAGCCACTGCATCGATGAACAGGAAGTTTCAAATTTGAATAAAGTTAAATAAATGAACTCATTAGAGAAAGAACTTATATGACTATTGAGCTTATTTATAATACACAGAAGAACCACATCAGAATTGGTTCTATAGAACCACATCAGAATTATGAATTGTTTTCTACACGCCTTTTGCACAGTGAGAACCCAGACCAACCAGTGAGTCCAACCCAGACCAAACCAGAAACACATGGAGACATAAGTTGTTCAGAGGCAATCAAACCAACAGACTAGTGTGGGTTCCAATGGTCTCCAACAGGCTGGAGGTTTATTAGAAACTGGGGGCTTCCTGAAGACTGAATTGGGAGTCCCAAGGGCCACAAATGGCCCCAGGCTGGGGTTTGCCCACCCCTGCTATAGATAACCTATCTTCTACATTGGGCTGTGGAATGTTTTCTATACTGGACTTTAGCTGCGCAGTGTAGTTTAGATCATTCCATAGTATATCCATCGGCATGTGGAACGGGAGGTCTTCTCCAAGGGTGCGGGCCACAAGGCCATTCACAATTCATCTTTTGATCATGTTCAAGGACTGCCTACCATTAGGCTGTGACGATCTTCTTTGGTCCCTCCACCATCCTTCCTTCTGGCTAACTGGAAAGGCCCTTTTCCTGTCCCAGCGTCGACGTTGTGCTCTGTGGGTTTGACATCATCATACTTGGGATGTTATAACACAAAGCCCCAGGCAGGCTGATGTCAGGCCCATGATGGCTGCCAAACTGTCTTGCTATACCTTGTCACTTACAGAATGCTTATCTTCTTTGTCTTTCAAATATGGTGACCTAAAATTGTGGTGGCCTTGGAAGCTTCCCAAAACAGTGCCATATTATGAGCACATACAGTTGACCATTAAACCATACCGACTGCCTCATATTTTGTTGCACACCTAGAATCACTGAGTTGGATGGGACCGGCAAGGTCATCTAGTCCAACTCCTTACCTGTAGCAGGAAATCCTCCTAGAGCATCTCTGATAGATGCTTGTCGAACCTCTGCTTGAAGATCCCAGAGTGAGAAAGAGAGAGAGAGAGAGTCTACCACCTCTCTCGGCAATCTGCCGAACTACCCTCACCATCCTGATATCCACTGATGCAAGAACAGATTCTGCCCATTTGAAGCAGTGGCACCAAAGTGTTCAAAACCTGTGGCCCCAACCCTGCTCCTGACATGTAGTAAAATCTTCCTCATCACTTGGCAGGACTCAGATTAGGGTTGCCAGAATTCTGTTCCACAAAATTGGGACAGACCCCTCTGTCCCATTTGCCAGAATGTGAACACAATCCCCCCAAATTTGGGTTTGTCTCTGTTTTGGGGGATATATGGCAACCCTAACTCAGATCACTCAGGTAGCCAAAGATGAGACAGTTCATCCAAGGGTCTTCTTTATAGGTTTTGGCAGGAAGAACACTCTGGAAAAGTTTTGCCCATATTCCTGCATTCTCCTCCCTGCAGGTAAATGTCTTTTTCTTCATTTGCGTTATCCGGATCCTGGTGCAGAAACTTCACACTCCAGATGTAGGAAGGAATGAGGCAAGCCAGTATTCGTAAGTAATCTGGACACACTTTTTGGTAAACTAATTTTGGTAATTTTGGAGGGATGTCACCTTGAGAGCAATTTATTGGAAGGCAAAATAGAAACATTATAAAGAAATTAATCTAACCTGAATATGGTTTTCCCCCTTTTTAAAAATCACACCATCCAAGATGCTGTTGTGAATATATTAACCACAACCACCCCTGACATCCCACTGAACCTTGCTGTAGGCTATTGTTACTGATTCAGGATGTTGTTTCTGGGACATTTTGATTAAATCAGCATATGGAACAATGTTCCCAGTCAGGACACTGTCATGTTCTCATCACAGTGGAGCCACAAGCAGCTTCCCGAGAGTGTAAACGGACCCTTCTGACTTCATTGGAGCATCTGTGAGTCTTGCCGTCAGCTTAGCGTTAGATAGTCATTAGCTCAAGACCAGGAGCTGCTTCTGCTTAAACGGACAAGTGAAGAAGAGCTGGTGAAAGGTGATGGAGAGTCCTCAATTAACCTCCAGAACAATGTAGGATTCAGCAAAAGTGGCAGGCAGTTGGGGCAATGGAGGACACCGTCTTGGCCAACATCTCTTTCCAAGATTTGTCAGGATAACAGGATGGAGGGAGAGTAGTTCCTACAAAGAGTGCCAAATCATTAAACCAATGATTAAACCATCGAAATCATTAACCCAGTGATTTTAATGCTTTTATCTCATGACACACTGACCTCAACGGCACCCAAGAAAAATGAAGGATGTGACAAAATAAAAGCTCAAAACCCTCATACATAGTGCCTGCATGTGGTTAATTTAAACACTATATTGCTCTTTATTAAATTCAAAACTATTGCATATAATTTATAAATATAAGAAGGCTCAATGCTCCCTGCTCACAAGGAAAAGGAGAACAATGGTTTTTTTTTTTGTCCAGCACATAAGGCTAAAAAAGAGGACATGTCCTGGAAAAACGGGACACATGGACCCCTATTGTCTTCGCCTCATGATGTCACAGAAGTGATGTATGATGTTACTTCTGGTTTCTGGGAGACCCTTCAGGATCCTGCAGCTTTGTTTCTAGGGCAGCTTTCTGTCTTTGAGAATGTTGTGGACATTCAAACTGCTTGAGCAAAGGGATCAAGACCATAATAATAAGAAAGATCCTGATGGATCAGGTCAAACTGGGCCTGCCTAGACCAGTATCCTGCTTCTCATCAGCTCCCTCTGGAAAGCTGACACACAGGAGATGAAGTCAACCTTCTCGACCACCTTTGCTCTCCAGATACTAATGTTCAGATCCTGAACCTGGAGGTGGTCCACAGCCAGTGTGACTGAAGGACATTGATACACCTATGGATGGATGCTGTGGTTTTGTACAATGCTGTGCTACGATGGATCCTGTGGTTTTGTACAATCCCCTTTCAAGCTCTTCAAGCTAGTGGTCCTCAGCTCATCTTGTGGCAATGAGTTCCAGAGGCAAATTAAGTGCTGGGTGAAGAAGTCCCAGCTTCAAATCCTGACTGAATCATAATGTTCATTGGGTGTCCTTGAACCATGCACTATCTTTCAGCCCAGCCTACCTTGCAGGGATGTCGTGAGGATAAAATGGGGGGAGTTTGGGATGCCACCCCAAAGCAACTTGAAAGAAAGAAGGGTGGGAAACCATCCCAGGCTCACACATACATGGACATCACTCGGTTGCAGGTCCCTTGCAAAATTGTCCATCCCCCTTCTCATGGGACACTGACCTCCAGGGTCTTAGAAACTTCCAGATCTAGAAGTTTTTTCCTAGGGCAACTGTCTGTAGTAATGATTTGTCTGCCCTTCAGTTTCCTCTTCTGGAGGAGGAAGAAGGACAACTCATGACTACAGACAGTCACCTGAGAAACAGAGCTGCAAAACCTGGAAGAAGTTTTTTTCAGCAATTTTCAACTATGGTCCAAACTTTCTTGGCACACATATGGACCTTTTGCGGCACATCAATGTGCCACGACACACCAGTTGACAATAAATCCATTAAGGAAGCTCTTCTTGAGTTCATAGCTGGGTGGATGAACTAATTGATGTCGTTAATGAATGATGTTTCACCCCCAGGCTCCTCCCAAAGCAATCACCTTTCCCCAGTCTTGTACCTTCCCGCAACCTAGTAATGGGGATTACTAGGATGAGGATTACTAGATGGGGATTTCCCAATGCAGATTCCCGCAACCTAGCATTACCTCTTTGGGGGGGAAGGTGGCATTCAGATTGCAGGTAAAAAAGTGCTGTAGTGCTTTTTACCAGCACTAAAAAAGGAGCCTATGAATGTGAGGAATTCCAGGATACTCTTATCCTTGATGGGCTAGTTTTCCAGGGAGACATACATTTTTCATTCAAATATGCAGTTCCTTTACCTAACAGCTCCTGCTGTTAATTGTGAGTTCAGCTCGGAGGCAGAAGGTCTGTCCCACAGGTCTGTCCCTCTGTTTCAACCGCTCCGCCCTGCGTACTCATCACCCTGCACACTCATTATTGTTCTGGTTGTCCTTCTCAGGAGACTCGCAAAATCAACACTTCTTCTGATTCCTCTCTTTGGCATTCATTACATCATATTTTCCTTCTTCCCTGAGGATGGAAGGAAGGAGGTGATAGACATGAGGATCGTGTTTGAACTGGTGGTTGGATCCTTCCAGGTAAGCTGTTTGCACCCTTGCAATTTTCCTGTCCTTAATCCTCAGATCTGGCAGTGATGACCCTTTTTTTACAAATTGTTTTTTTTTAAAAAAACAAATTTTTCCTTCCTTTCCCATGTAGACATCAGCAAGACCCTATTTATTACTGTTTGGGTTTCTGTGTCTATGGGATTTTTCAGATGCAGCTTCTACTGTTATGGAAACTCAGAGATATGCAAGAGCCCTGCCAGATCACATCAAAATACCAGTTTGCCTCAGCAGAAATGTTCTGTTCCACAAAATTGGGACAGACCCCCAATTTGCAGCTGCACATTACAATTGCCAATAAACGTGTTTTTTAAAAACCTCGAGATTTTTTAAAAAAATGTTTATTGGCAATTGTAATGCGCAATTGCAAAGCAAGTGCAAATTTAATTTTACTGCATACACGAATTAGTAATTTGATAATAATATTAATAATATGACAATGGGTTTATGTTATGATTTTTACCTAATTGCATGACTATATACAACAATGGGTTCGTGTTACATTTTTTATTACAGTATAGTAAACTGTTAAACTAAATACTGAGCTATACTTATACTCAAAATACCATATTTACTCAAATTTAATGCACCATCAAATCTGATGTGCACCCTGCTTTTGGAGACCAATCCAGAGTAACTACGGGGAGTCCTTGCTCCGGTGTAAAAACAATTTACTCTGGATTGCAATATGAATTTCCCATAGGTTTTCACTCGGTGGTGCAGTAAGTTTGGGTGCATGTATTGTCTCTTACGTGCTCCCGTAGTTGCTCTGGATTGTAGGGTAAGGCTGCAATCCTAAATGCACTTTCCTGGGAGTAAGGCTCATTGAACACAATGAGGCTTACTTCTGAGTAGACATGGTTAAGATTGTGCTCTAAAGCTACAATCCAGAGTAACTACGGGAGTATGTAAGAGACATTATGTGCATCCGTAGTTAACGTATCACCTAGTGAAAACCTATGGGAAATTAACATTGCAATCCAGAGTAACTTGTTCATACTCCGGAGCAAGGACTCCCCATAGTTTCTCTGGATTGCACCCTAAGACTGCAAATCCATAAGATGCTTTCCTGGAAGACCTTTTGAGCACAATGGAGCTTACTTCTTAGTAGACATGGCTAGGATTGTGTTCTAAATTTCCATGAGGGAGAAAAAGAGGTGAGCGTTAGATTTGAGTAAATATGGTATTTCCTTTTCCTGACCTTCAGATCTTCATATTTTGGAATCTTCATGTTTTGGAATATGGAATCGAGTAGGGAAAGTCTTCCAAATTTAGGGAAAATCTTCATATTTTGGAATATGGAATCGAGTAGGGAAAGTCTTCCAAATTTAAGTGAGCTTTTCTTTAAATTAAAACAATGTCTTTTTCCCCCCTAGGGCTTCATAGTGGCTGTCCTATATTGCTTCCTCAATGGAGAGGTAAGATCAACTTGCTTGACGGCTTGACGTCTGATAACTTGCTTGACAGCTGATAACTGGGGCTGTCAACCAATGAAAGGAATTTGATTGGCTTCTGAACACACACCATAGACGAAGGGTTGCACTCAGTGGGGTTTATTCAATGGGTCTTACTTACCTGCTGGTCTGATACTGTAAGCTATTGTCTGCCCTTCAGCTAATGTGCCAATTTATTTAATTTTATCCAATGCAGATGTTACCAAAACCTCAAAAGGTGGCAAAGCTTATATTTTAATAGACTAGAACTCCTATTTGGTGATGTTTGTGGTTGAGCCATATTTAACCAAAAATGGCAAAACTGGAACAAATCCACTGGACAGATTTTCAGGAATGAGGGCCCAATCCTGAACTCTCAATGCAGGACATCCACTGGTGTGGAGGGTCACAAACGTGCCCTATGGCATACCTGTGACACTCAGCTTCAGGTCAGCATTGGCACTGATTCCGTTTCTGTTTACACTGAGCCAGTGCTACCCACCACATGCCACCCAGGGCAAGGAATGGCCTGTGGGTGGCAGAGAGTTGAGTTGGAACATGGGGAGCATACAGGAAAGCAAGGCAGAGGGGTGTGTGGCAGAAGAGGTGGAACAAGAGGAGCTCCACAGGGTCCAGACAGCGCACCAGGACTTCTGGCGCAACCCAAGGACTCTCAAATCTGCACCAGCTAAATGCTACTAAGAGCACAATCCTACTCATGTCTACTCAAAAGTGAGCCCCATTCTGTTCAATGGGTCTTACTCCAAGGAAAGTGTCTTTAGGATTTTAGCATTAAGGATACTACTAAGATACTAAATAGCTGACACCAAACTTAGGTACCCCCCAGTGCAGGATCTTCTGTGAAATCTAGGATATCATAGCAGGCTGATCCCCATAACATGATAGGAACTGAATAGACCAGTGATATTACACAGATTTGGAGCTCACCTAGGCCTGCAGGGGTGACCACCAGCAAACCATCATTCCTAGCTTTGAGTTCCGTGAGAAGGGAAAATCAAGATAAATCCTTTTGCCAGTCCAAGTTGAAGCTCACTCTCCTTTTCTCATGGGGTCCTTAGGTTCAAGCCGAGCTGAAGCGCAAGTGGCGCAGGTGGCACATGGAGAGGTTCTTGGGCTCTGACATGAAATATCACCACCCTTCTTTGGGCAGCAATGGGACCAGCACCCAGATATCCATGCTGACGAAGAGCAGCCCCAAATCACAGCGAGGCTCCAGTTTCCAAGCTGACTTGTCCCTGGTTTGAATCCTGGGAGCAAAGCGCCATGCCAGAAACGGGGTGGGATGGACAGCAAGACAGATCACACCATGCGGGGCTTGGCATTAAAGGATAAAGAGTGGTTTTTTAAAGACACATTTTTATTTTGTGCATCAGGAGAAAATACTGGAAGGAATACATTGATAGGAAGAGGCAAGTCCAGATGGCTCCTCTGTTTTGCTCTTCCCAGGTTGGAAAGGGTTGGGAGTCACTTGTAATGGCCATGCAGGATGGATGACATCAGCCTGGCAGTGATGGTGGTGATCACAGAGAATCCTGGTGCCAACTCTTCTTTTAATAAACCGATACAACATACCTGTTAGACCTACAAGAAAGGAGAGCTGTGATCTCAAGTGCAGGTAGCCTTATTAGGAAAGGCAGCAGTCCTGCTGTCCGCCTGCATTCCTGGCATTGTCGAAAGAGCCACCCGGATTGAGGGGCTGGCGAGGAGACCAGCTCCGTCCACATTGGCACAGTGGGGGTGGACTTATTTGCATCATGGATGGACCAGACATGCCAGTGCTACCCTAAGAAGCTACGTTGATGCATCAAAATCCAGAAGTCCTGACCCTTCCATTCTTTTGTTATCAGAAGTTTTTGTGTCCCTGGGAATCAAGATAGGCAATCCTTGGCTGCTTTATGGTGGCATAGCTAGAAGAGGGTGGAAAGCACTATGTTTTGCAGGGAGCCTCACCACAACATGCAGGCATCCCCTCCCTTTCTTTGGAACCATTTTGAGTGAGAGGAACAAAACAAGGCGCATGGATGCACATCCCTTCCAAAGATGGTACTTGCCACTCCTGCTTGGTACCAGTAATTCACAGATTCCTGCCTAAACGCTCAAATCTGAGTCTGGTGGGAACACCAAATTTTTCATGTATGATGTGTTGATGACTACAAGTTATGCAAGGAGGAGGATGCTGAAGAGGATGCAAATCAAGACGAGCGCTGCGTTGTTGATAACATGTTGGACTATCTCATTCAAGAGCCTGTTTTCAATGTGGTTAAAAAAATATAGAAGCCAAACTTGTTCTGATGTCCACCCTTCCCTCAATTGTCCTCACTCAAAGTGCCAGTGTCACATAAATATTCCAGAAACTTCCGAAATGGCTGGCTTGTCGGTGCCATTGACTTGAGTACTCAATTTCAGGATACTTTCAGATACTTACGTGAAGTTTCTCACATTTGCCTCTTTTTGTTGTTCCAGCCACTGTGGACATGGAGTTTCTAATGCCCTTTGGTCCTGTCTTATTTATTTTTGCCAGACTTAGAACTGTAAATATGTGGCAGATTTTCTTCCTAACCTTTATTTCATCTCAGAAGCATTTTTTTTTAATTTCAAAAGGATTACCAGTGATGAAAACAAAAAGTAAAGTAGTTTGGAAAGGTCTTGTGTTTGAACTCTGATTTTACGGAGTGACCAGATTTTACGGGGTGACTATTACTGCTGAACACTGATTTTTAATGCTTTTCTTCTCTTGATACACTTACCTCCATGGTCTTCACCTCTTGGGATGTCTCTTCCATATCCCAGGAGACTCAAGAGTAAGCAACATGGGTGGGCAAGGGCAATGCTGCCACTGGGTTCACATAGAACAATATTTCCCACAAGGCAGAGATGGACACAAAATCCATCTGTAATTATGCACATCAAAAACTGATGTATGTTGGATGTGCTAAAATAGTCTGGTATTTATATCACTTTGTGAAAGTGGAATTTGACAGAAGCAAACACCTTCTCTCAGCCCACAAGAGTTTGCAGCATTTGTTCAATCTGGAGATATATGAAAGGGCTAATTGCATGTATTTATACATATGCATTGGTTGATTGATTGATTGATTGATTGATTGATTGACTGATTGATTGATTGATTAATACCCTTCCTTTACCACGCCATAACAAAATTCCCAAGGCAGCTGGCCTGAAAAATCCTTACAACAGCCCTGTAAGGGATTTCAGTACTACTCCTGCACTTCAGATGGACAGATTGTGGCTCAGAGGGATCAACTTGCCTGAAGTCGCTACTAGGGATGAGATTCCAGCTGAGACCTTCCTGATCATCTATTATTATACAGTGGTACCTCATTTATTATTCACCAATTAGTATATTATATTGAGTGCTTAAGCGGTACCTCACTTAACAAGCACCTCGCTTAATAAGAGTTTCACATATCAAGCAAAAATTTCCAAGAAATCTTGCTTCACATAACAAGTTCTGCTTCACTTAACAAGCAAGCGTGCTATGGGCACACATGCTATGCAGCCCTGACGCTCCGCATGGAGGCTCTTTAAAAGAGATGTTGGCCAGCGCTGCTGCCTCTAACTGTTCCCAACTTGGGGGCAGTTGCCTGGGGTTGCCAGAGGCAGCTGCCCCTAAATGCCCCCAAGTGCCTCCACCGACCACCTTGAACCTCCAACAGCAGCCCAGATAAGCCTTCCAGGAAAGTGTCTTTGACTACAGTCTCCTAACTATGTCTACTCAGAAGTAAGCCCCATTGTGTTCAATGGGGCTTACTCCCAGGAAAGTGTCTTTGATTGCAGCCTCTTAACCATGTCCACCCAGAAGTAAGCCCCATTGTGTTCAATGGGGATTACTCCCAGGAATGTGTCTTTAGGAATACAGCCTAAGTAGACTACATAGGATCGTGCACATTGAATGCATGTTTTGAATTCAATCCCAGTGTTCTGTCATCATTTTTACATCCAGTTAATATTTTTATATGAATATTTTGGGGGTTGTGGAACCAATCGTCTGAGTTTCCATTATTTCCTATGGAAAAATCTGCTTCATTTAAATAGCATTTCACATTTCATTTAAAGAGCAGGCCTCCGGAACGAATTAAGCTCTTTATGGGATGCACCACTGTTTTACCAATTATTATATTACTGATGGGGAAATTCAAGCTGAGGGGGAATGGGTTACCTAAAGCTAGGCAGGACTTTTGCTGCGGGGCTGAGGTTAGACCAGGGCCCATATTTTCATGGCCTCAAAATCACATCCCATTTCTGTGACAAGGTGACTCTGAAACATGCTCCAGGGAGCATTACGAGAACGAGACACCTCTGTGATGTTTTGCATGGTTCAGATTTCTATCAGGTCTGGTTTCCAGGGCACTAACATTCCTAATCCTAGGAAGATGAGGAGCACCTTCTTCAGAGACGCAGATGGCAGCCATATGGACTATCTCCGTTAATCCCCATTTGTGCTTCATATCTCGGCTGGTAGCATTTAGTGGTTGTTGTTGGCAACCCAGAACCTGTAGCAAACCAACAATCAAGTACTCTTCCTGGATCCTATCAAGCCTTTGCGTAGGAGACCTTGTCTGAACATCACAAAAGCTACCCAGGCTTCCCTTCTTAAGGCAAAGCAGACACCTAATGCCCTGGGACCCTTGTAGGACAAGTTTTTCCTTATCTAATGTATAATTAATCTGTGGAACTCCTTGCCGTAGGATATGGTGATGGTGTCCAGCCTAGATCACTTTCAAAACTGATTCAAACTGTGGGTCAGGACCCATTACGTGGGTCACAAGCCAGTTTCAGGTGGGTCCTCATTTATTTCAACATTTTTAATATGCTAGACTTGATGCTACCATGATGTGTGATGGCATTTGGAGAAATGCTACAATACGTTACATTATAGTTCCAATGGAGCCTTGTGTGCCACTGTTGTCTTCCTCCCCACACCTGATAACTGCCAGGGGGATGTTTACAAGAACCATTTTCTGCTTGAAGGGTTTCCCTTCTAAGGGAGTAGAATAAAGTGGGGAGAGACTTTCAGATTCAATACCAGGGAAAAGGATTGGTCATTCTGGTCTTATAAAATAGCTCTGATCCAAATTGGACACCCCACGGACATCTCCAGTGGGTTGAGAGTTGGGGGTTTCAACTGTGCTTTCTGCCTGTCCTCATTACTCTAGAACAGTGGTTCTCAATCTTCCTAACACCATGACCCCTTTATAGGTTCCTCACGTTGTGGGGACCCCCAACCATAAAATTATTTTCATTGCTACTTTATAACTGTAATTTTGCTACTGTTATGAATCGTAATGTAAATATCCGATATGCAGGATGTATTTTCATTGTTACAAATGAAATGTGTGTTCTATGCACACATTGAACACAATGGGATTTATTTCAGAGTAGGCATGCATAGGATTGGGCCCTGATGCTGCAATCCTATCCACATTTGCTTGGGAGTAAAGCCTCCCTGACTATAATGGGATTTATTTGAGAGTAGGCATGCATAGGATTGGGCCCTGAGGCTGTCAGTCAGCCCCAGTGCACACGCAGCTACAGCCGGAGGTCTGGTAAGCCTGACTGGCCCCCTGCACTAGGGGTCTTTAGGCGACCCCCAGAAAAGCTCTAGGCGACCCCCAAAGGGGTCCTGCCCCCCACTTTGAGAAACACTGCTCTAGAATGAGAATAATTGATGTGGCATAAATTAAAAACAGCCACCGCTTTATAGGGAATGTTTGAAATTTCCAAGTTGCAGAATTTGTGCCATGAAAGGTCTATAGGAGTGTCATGGAGGTTTGGGTCACAGCAGTTGAAAAACAGGGGAAAACTATTCTGGGTTCTGGGCAACGGGACGATAATTCTGTTGCTACACACAATTGCCCTAAAAGCAATTCCCTAAAAGCAATCACAAAGCGTCCTAAAAGCATTACAAGAGGCAAAGCCTGTAGAAAAAACCAGAGGAATCAGTGTGCAGTAAAAAGGAAAACACTGAGAATTGCGGTATTATCCTGTCGGTTGGCTAAAATCAACACATACTCGGGATATTTGACGGATACAAGGAAGTGTTCGAGCAGATTGAGATGTATACATTCTCCAACCATATATGGTATTTTTAACAGCTAGGGCGAGATCCAGTCCCTGCTATGTCTCCGTTTTGCATGAGGAAATTGGGCATGGAAGTGCTTTCTGAAAATGCTACTGGTGTGCTTTAGTGGCACATCTGCCTTATGGGGCATGAACATCCCTTCCACCCATATCTGTCAGTTCGTATACTAAAATACCTCTGAACATGTCATGAGATTCAGCAGTTCTAGAAATACAATCGAGTGTGCTGCAGAATTAAATACCCAAGGAAAACCACACTTAATGCTGAAGGCAATACCTGCCAGCCTATCACAGAGAAAACTGATATGTCTGCAGGCATATCTTCCGCAATATGTCGGGGCAAGGGCACCCTTGACTGTGCTCTTTGGGGTGAGAAAAGGGTTATACACAAGAATATCCTTATTTTCCTTGAAAAAAACGAGAAGGTACAAGCATACCCCTAAGAGTCTGGTACCACATGTGCTCTGGAACATATATATTCATGCACACACTGTTCCCAGATGTGCATGGGGGATGTTCAATTATTGCCAGTGCGGCACATCCCTATGGTGTATTGGCATGTAAGGGGTTAAAAGAAGAGGCAGAAATCTCAAGAGACTGAAACAAACCAATCCTGAGTTATTGAGAGTTTAATATATATTTGTTATATTTATGTTATATATAGCTGTGGCAACAGTGTGTTATCAATGAAACATGCAGGGGCTATACAGAACTCTGTTATATTTATTTTATTTATTCTATTTAAGGGATTTATACCCTGCTTTTCCCATTCCAAAGCAAATGCCCCAGAGTGGCTTACAAATTTTTTTTATCCTTTTGTCGTATTTGTTGCAATTGCATAAAGAGGGAGAAAGGGGAGACAAGGAGATCACCATGCTCTGAAATCTATATCCAATGCATAAACAGAGACAGAAGGAATGAAGGTGCAAGAAAGAAATAACTGGGGTTCTCTTCCCAGCCCAGTCATCATTTTGGTCATAGAATCATATTGTTGGAAGGGACCTAGTAGGTCATCTAGTCCAACCCCCTGCCTGCAGCAGGAATTCCCCCTAGAGCATCTCCAACAGGTGCTCATCGAGCCTCTGCTTGAAGATCCCCAGTGAGGGAGGGTCCACCACCTCCCTTGGCAATCTGTTCCACTGCCGAACCGCCCTCACCGTCAGGAATTTTTTCCGGATATCCAACCGGAATCTCCTCTCTTGCAGTTTGTACCCATTGGTTCTAGTTCTGCTTTCAGAAGCAGCTATGAACAAATTGGCCCCTTCCTCCATATGACAGCCCTTCAGGTATCTGAAGAGGGCAATCATGTCTCCCCCCCCAGCCTCCTCTTCTCCAGGCTGAACATCCCAAGTTCCCCCACCCTTTCCTCATAGGGCTTCCCTTCCATCCCACTGATCATTCTTGTTGCTCTCCTCTGGACTTGCTCCAGTTTGGCTGCATCTTTCTTAAAGTGAGGTGCCCAGAACTGAACACAGTACTCAAGGTGAGGTCTCACCAATGCAGAATAAAGAGGAACTAGAACTTCTCGCAACTTGGAAGCTACAGACCTCTTAATGCAGCCTAAAATGGCATTTGCCTTCTTTGCAGACACATCACATGCTGACTCATGTTCAGCTTGTGATCCACAGCGACTCCAAGATCCCGCTCACATGTTGTGCTGCCATTTTCTAATGACTAGGGTTGCCATAATTCTATTCTACAAACACAGGACAGGACCCTCTGTCCCATTTGCTAGTATGTGAGCACAATCCCCCCAAATCGGGATTGTCCCTGTTTTTCGGGACATATGGCAACACTATAATGATCCCAAGCATGGAATTGTCCTTCTCCACTGGGTCAATGCTTTCATTCAGCTCTCCATCAGCACCCCAGCTCTCTCACAAATTCAGAATCCATTTGCCTATAAGTAAACTTTTGAGATGAGCAGAGCGGGTTTACCCAGGTGGCAATGGATAATAGGGTAGATCAAGATTTGAGGCTCCTTATAGGAATGTTGTTTTGCTGTCAGACTCTGGTGCATTAAAAGGGAGGTGTGCAAATCAAGATAAACTTCAAGGAACTGACAAATTTCAAAGGAAATCATTTGGATGCAAACAGGAGGGGCAGGATGAGAATAAAGGAATACTTCGGTGAGGACACCCTGGGGGTAGTTTACTTTGCATGTCAAGATAGGCTTATTAACTTTAATGCAACCCTAGAATCGCAGAATCTCCCAGTGTTTGTGCCGTGTCTTTGGGGTCCAGCTAGGACATCACCGTAAGCTGTTACGTTTGGAAAATTCCAACCTCCGAAGGGGTGATGCTCCCTCCAAGTCCAACTTCTCCACCCACCTCTAGCTATGCCACTGCCCAGCACGTGCTACTGTGGTCAAAATATGGAAATAATCAAGATTTGAACAATAACTGCAACCCAGTTCAAGCTGACCCTCTTTCACTGGTTGTCTAACAAAATGCGGCAAAGTCAAAACCATCAGGAAGGTTTCTATTTGAAAACTGCACAGAATCTTCCTCCTGGGAAGGCTGTTATCAGTGTGTCTCCACCTATCACTTGACAGCCAGGTGTAAACTTTCAAAGAATGTAGGCTGGGTTGATAACAAGAATGAGTTCAAATAAATAATACAAGAGATCAGAAACAGCTCCTAAAAAAAAAAGATCCACCACCCGAGTTGGCACAATGAGTGGACTGCAATGCTGTCTTCTTGGCTCAGTACTCAGGCTGGATTTAACCATCCTTGGAGCATTGATCCATCAGAGTTGGCTGACACATACATGTGTCACTGGATGCATTTCCTCTCCCTGAACTTTCTGGTGTTACTGCCTTGACAGTTCCATCAGGTTGACCACAGGGGACACATTTCCACAAATGCATACACACAAAGCATGCTTAGCATCAGGATGGTTTCAGCCTCCACAACTGATTCTTCGTCCAGACTGATGTCCAACCACAGCTTGAGATGGTGGTCCCAAATGGAGAACCTTGGAAGCAGGTGTTCAACAGAGCCCTTTCTTGAGTCAAACAGGTGTTCCTGCTTCATCTGCTGCTTCCCGCCTCACTCCATGGCATGTGGATGACCAGGCTGTGGAGGAACTGAACCTTTAGCCCAAATGCAACCCCAGAAGTGGCATAGGTAGAGGGGGTGCAAAACACTATGTTCGGTGGAAGCGTTACCATAGCATGCAAGGAGCCATTCCTGCTCCCCTTCAGAGCCATTCCAGGTGGGGAGAGAAATAGAAATGTATACCTATGAAGGGTTTGGACAGATGCCCAAACCTTGAAAGGAGGATAAGTTCTTGGATTCCTCTCAGCCTGGCCTTTCCAGCAGACAATGGCATGTTTACCTACTCATGAGAAAAGCCGCGATATATGGCACTTTCACTTTCCCATAGAGCTCAATCTATATTTTTAATTTTTAATTTTTAGTTTTTTTGATAGGAAGGAGATATTTCAAAACCAATTTTTGCTTTGGATTCTGCTCTTCAATATGATTCAACCGGAATCTCCTTTCTTGCAGTTTGTCCCCATTGGTTCTAGTCCTGCTTTCAGAAGCAGCTATGAACAAATTGGCCCCTTCCTCCATATGACAGCCCTTCAGGTATCTGAAGAGGGCAATCATGTCCCCCCTCAGCCTCCTCTTCTCCAGGCTGAACATCCCAAGTTCCCCCAACCTTTCCTGGTAGGGCTTCCCTTCCATCCCACTGATCCTTCTTGTCGCTCTCCTCTGGACTTGCTCCAGTTTGGCTGCATCTTTCTTCAAGTGAGGTGCCCAGAACTGAACACAGGACTCAAGGTGAGGTCTCACCAATGCAGAATAAAGAAGAACTAGAACTTCTCGTGACTTGGAAGCTCCAGTCCTCTTAATGCAGCCTAAAATGGCATTTGCCTTCTTTGCAGACACATCACACTCATCACTCATGTTCAGCTTGTGATCCACAGCGACTCCAAGATCCCGCTCACATGTTGTGCTGCCAAGCCAAGTATCCCCCATTTTATACTTGTATTTTTGATTTTTGTTTCCTAAGTGCAGAACCTTGTACTTCGCCCTGTTGAAATTCATTCTATTTGTTTCAGCCCAGTATTCTAGTTTATCCAGATCCTCCTGGAGGATGGTGGATGGGAATGCCTCCCATATTTCCTGGCGGTATGAAATAGCACATCTTCTTTAACACCTTCCATTTACATTCCTCCAATATTTTGTCTCTAAGTGTCCTGCTTTTTCCTGAATGGAAATGGACTGAGACCTTTAGCAGGTTTCGAATTGAAGAAGCTGTTGAACTCCATTTCACCTTCCATCTCACCTGCCAAGCACCCCCTGTTGCATTTCAATTTCTTTAAAAGGGGTCCTAAAAACCATGCCTGTAACTGGAGTCAACTGGCATTGCACTTTCATCGTTCAGTTTCTGAGTGTTAACTAAAAGCATTGCAGGCCAAAACTCATGCATATGTGCAGGGAGATCATATGTGCAGGAGATCATATGTCATAACCACAACAGAGGACAACCAAGAAAAATAAAAGCTAAAAACACTCCAATATATTACTTTCATATGGTTCGCTTTAACACTCCGGGCACAGTCCTAACCACTTTTGGCCTCAGAACTCACCCACTCCCCGTTCCCGTTAAAGTGCGGGGAGATCAGCACATGTCTGCGCACTGGCCTAACCTAACCTCCCCACGAGTGGTGCAAAAGTGATAATTTTGCAACACCTCCAGGCCAGCATAGGACTTGTGCTGGGACTTACGCCTGCCTAATTGAGGATTAGGATTACAGCCTGAGTTTTATTATTATTAAATTAATATTATTAAATTTAAAACTATTATATGTAATTAGTTAATGCGCTATATGTAATCTATTAATTACAGGAAGTCTATGTGCTGCCTGCTCACCAGGAAAAAGAGAACAATGAAGATTATTTTTCTTCCAGGACAGAAGGCAAAAAGAGGACATGTCCTGGAAAGGTGGACTTATGTTCATCCTGGATATGTCCCATTAGTGATATTGACTGTGATGATTTCAATGGAAATGAGCCATTCCAGGCTCAGGATACTCTGAGTCATTCCAGGATGCTCTTGCACTCTTCAGGGAGGACGTCCCTTGCACTCTTCAGGGAGGCTCCCTGCAAAACTTTGTGTTTTCCCCCACCCAAAAACAGCCCTGGGAAAGGATCTTCCCTGTGCCCCTCTGTTCTACATCAGTGAGAGTAGCTCCACATCAGCCAGTCTCCTACAAGCAAGACCTTTTCTGTGGTTGCACCAACCCTATGGAATGTCATCTGTAATGTCAGACAACGACATCCTAATCATCATAATTTCCATTGTTACTACTTTTAAATACCGTATTTACTCTAATTTAGCAGCTTTCTGTAGAAATCACCACTTCCAAACAGTCTTCAAGGTCAGCCCCACATCTGCAGTAATCAAGCCTGAGGCTTATGGGGAAAGATTCTTTTGGGGGTTATTTTGTGCATGTGACCCTTTTGAGACACATTTGCTTTCCATTTTCAACAGCCTTGGATTCATTTTTGGACCATGTTAAATCAGAAGAGCCAATGAAAGGGGCTCTTCCGATAATTTGTCCATGAAACATCAACCCTAATTGAGGAAGCTGAAGGAGCTGGGTGTAAGTTTGGATCCACTTCCCCGTGACCCCCAAGTTGATAACAAAACATATCCTGTTGCTCTCACAGCCCTTGTAATTGATGACCTCCAACTGCTTCTAGACTTCCTTTTCCCTGACAGCTGTTTATTTAACTTTTTGCGTGCTTTTTACAAAATCTGGTTGAGTCATTTATGGAAATTTTGCAGCTTGTGTGAACTTCTGACCCACTTGCCACGTGTCTAGTTCGGTATCATGCCTCCCCCTATATAAAGGAATATATATCTATATATATATAGGAATATATATATATAGGAATATTTATATAGGAATATTTTAACTATTTTAAATATTCCTAAATATAGGAATATTTTAATATTCCTATATATAGGAATATTTTAACTGCCACGACAAATTTAACACAAATGCCTCCATTCATGAGTTAACAGTGGCTGCAATCCTAAGAGCACTTTCTTGGAAGTTAGCCCCATTGAACTCAGTAGAACTTACTTCTGAGGAGACACAAATAAGATCGCACTGTCTTGTGACAGTTTCAGATGTGGAGAGTGATGGAGTTTCAGATGTGGAGAGTGATGGACAGTTTCAGACGTGGAGAGTGATGGAGATCTGAACCAGGCCCATCTTTTGTATCCCAGCTGTGAGATTTTAGGGAGATTATTACAACTGATTTAAATAATATGCCCTTTAAAAATACTCATCGTGTATTTTTGTGACACAGCCTGGAATTCTTGGCTGTTTCTAAAGACGTACAACAACGTTTGAAAAACAGAGGAGGAAAATACCCTCTTCCAAGCCCCCTATTAGCTTTCCTTATACATTTTTGTTTCCAAAATCTGAAAGGTTTAGAATTTAAATGTCAAGGGGGAAAGAATGAAATCATGGACAGAGGTTAAATCCAGATTGCTGGGAACTGTGGATGATGACGTGGTGTGGTCAGTGGTGTTGTGCTCATACAGATCTAGCCTGGTTGAGCATCACAGCCGACCTGCACCCAGATGCATGGCAGAGAGACAAGCTTCCAACCAGAAGTGCTCAGTCTTTCACCCAAAGCTTCCCGGAGAGGGCATGATGCTGATCGGATTGTAGCATGCAGCTTGGTTCATGTCACCTTTCTCTTTTCATGCTCTTTTCCTTACTCAGAATTCCCCAATACTATAGTCATGGCAAGTGGCTTAGCTAGAGGGGGTGTAGAGCCCTTAGTCTGAAGGAGCATCATTGCCACATGTAAGATCCAACACTATCACATTACTAATTTTATTTGACTTTGAGCACAATCCTAATGTCTACTAAGAAGTAAGCCCCATTGTTTTACACCCAAGGAAATGTGTTTAGGATTGCAGCCTTCATGTTCTCAGGATCCACCCTTCAGTCTGCATTAGATCATATGGGATAAATCATTGCAGACCTTGAGTTTATATGATCCCACCCCTCTCCATCTCCTTTGTATCTGAGTGGAGGAGATAGACAGTGGTGGGCTTCAGGGTGTTCGCATAGGTTCTATAGAACCCTTTGCTAATGAGCACCTGGTAGCACCTGACATTGCCAGAAGCTTGGACATCATACCAAAGTTGGACATCATTGGATGGACATCATACCAAAGTACCATTGAGAAATCTGCATGTTAAGGGCACAATCCAGAGTAACTACGGGAGCACGTAAGAGACATTACGTGTACCCGTAGTTACTGCACCACCTAGTGAAAACCTATGGGAAATTCATACTGCAATCCAGAGTAACTTGTTCTTACTCCGGAGCAAGGACTTCCCATAGTTATTCTGGATTTCACCCTAAGTTTAGGATACAGGATTAAATTGGTATGTTGACTGCATTTCTAGATTTTATGGAGATCTTTGAGTTTTGCAGGGAGATGAGGAATAGAGGCCAAGATTAATTAGCAGCAAGAATAATGATTCTTTTCTTGCTGGTTCTCCCTCCGGGGGCTCTCAAAGATTGTGCACCAGAACAAAAGTATAACACAACTTGACTTCGGTGAGCCATTTAAAGTCGCCTTTGAACAATTCTTTCTCGCTTCTTTTGAAGAGATGAAAGGGAAAAGGCGAAGGAGAACAAAGGCATCTTGAAGGGGGAGAAGATGTAACAAGGGGAGGAAGGAGATTGGCCAAAGTTCCTTCGAAGAGGAAATGTGGGGGAGAAAGAGGCTGTTAACCCTCAAAGATCTGCAGTCATCTATCTCGGAAGACCAATTTCCATCTATTTAGGACTAAAGCTATAAATGTATAAATTTCTGGAGAAAAAGACCATCTTGGGTTACAAGCCATGATGAGTTCGTTCAACCTCCTGGCTTTAGAGGTAGACTATTCCAGAATGCCACATGTAAGGAAGGGCACCAGGATGCAGGTGTTGTGTGCTTCATGGTGGGCCACTGTGAGATACTGGAGCTGGACGATATGTGCCTTGAGTCCTATAAACTTGAATCCTATACAGCAAGGATGGGCAAGCTGGGCCACGTTAGGGATCCTGGACCTTAATCATTTGTATAGAAGAGGGAATTTTGAAATGCCCTGCAAAACCTAGTGCTATGCACCCCCTCTATTTACACCACTGAGTCCACCACATGGGTTTGAGTGTTCCAGCATCGGGAAGACAGAATTTGTGTGCAGCCAAGTTGCATGGAACCAATCACAGCTGAAAGAGAAGCTTTAACCTTAGATGACCATCTAAAAATAGCCTAATTTGCATAAATTATAATTGCCGGTCAATGGATCCGGTTGTTCATCTAAGGGTTACTCATAGGATTCAATCCAGCTGTCCTTTGCCTTAATAAATTTGCCAGTCCCTTCTTCCATTGAAAAAAGAGAGCTGAGAGTGGTACTTAGCAAGCAGGCCTCCATCAGTCTTGAAAGACTATGGTATCGTGCTCGGCACTGCATACGCTGCATGCGAAGCATGAAAGCCTGGGTTAGATTGTTATGGAGGGTAGGCTGTTACCCAAGCAGCAAATCCCCCCTCTCCACACCACTGAATTAGTCCAACGGAAAGGCAGAGCCCATACGATTGGATCCAGCTGGCGTCGCAGAGCTGGGCTAAGGATAGGAACTCACCCTGTCTTGTGGGGCCGACCTGAGTCTCGAACCCTGGCCTGCTGGTTAACAGGCACAGTGTCTTAGCCACTTGTACCACCCACTGCCCTACTTAATTAATTAATGGCACTTAATTGTCAGGAAAATAGTTCTGTCCACCACAGAGAAGACACAAGCTGGCGATGCATATGAGCTGCACTCTTTCAGAAATCCTTCTCATCTGGAGTTCTTTAATGCCAGGAGATGCAATTAGCTTCTAGCCCTGAGCATCTCCCAATTATGCATGCAGAGGCTTATGGAGCGGAGCGTGCTGTTAAATGGGTCACAGACTCAGGTGATCAGCGCCAGGACGAAAACTCATGAAACTCGTTGCAAAAAAAGAGCACACAAGCATTGCAGATCTGCAGGAGACAGCAAAGCAGAAGGGTTTGTGGGTGATGGTTTCCATCAGGATGCACAGTCTGAGGTCTGCATTTCCTGTGCAAAGAAGATTTGCAAAACTATGTTTGGGACAAATACAACAGCAAGGACCTTGACCACATCAGGTCAGTGTTCAGACAGCTACGTTGGCTACAGTGGCATAGCTAGAGGGTGCAAAGCATGCACCTGAACATGTCGTGCAAGTGGCCCCTCTCCCTCCTCTTTGGAGACATGCCAGGCAGTAACAAAATGGAGGGGCGGCTTAGTGCATTGCAACACCTACAGCACTTACCACCTCACCCCAACTGTAGCTGCACCATTGTTCTTGGGTCCTTCTTGGGTCCTTCATAAGATTGTTACTGTGGGTGGCGCAAGCGGTTAAGACGCTGTGCCTGTTAACCAGAAGGCCAGGGTTCGAGACCCGGGTCAGCCCCACAAGACAGGGTGAGCTCCTGTCCTTAGCCCAGCTCTGTGACGCCAGCTGGATCCAATTGTATTGGCTCTGCCTTTCCATTGGACTAATTCAGTGGCGTGGAGAAGGGGGATTTGCTGCATGGGTAACAGCCTATCCTCCATAACAATCCAACCCAGGCTTTCGTGCTTCGCATGCAGCGTATGCAGCGCCGAGCATGATACCATAGTCTTTCAAGACTGACGGAGGCCTGCTATTAAGTCCCTGTAGGGACGACTTCAGTTGTGGCAAGACTTGGAATTCTCTCTTCAAGGATGCCTGTGGAAATGTGGTAGAGAAGGAAGAATTTTGGCAAGCACAGCTTCTCATGCCTCAGAGAAGTCCCTCACGTCCCCTGCACAGCTCTGATAGAGCCTACTGGGAGACCAACCATTCCTTTGTTAGGCAGATGGCATCCAACACACACGTGCACAGACACACGCGTGAGCGCACACACAACCAAGCAAGGGAACAATATTCTCTTGTGTGAAGGTCTATGTGATTGCCCACCATAACCACTATAATTGAAAAATTTCCAGCAAAATGTATGTTTACTGGGATCTTTTGCCCCAAAATCACATAGACTGTGACCCCTTCTGGGACAGGGAACTACTGATTGATTTTACGAAGTAAACTGCTCTGTGAACTACTCCATTTAAAAAGCGGAATATAAATATCATCATCATCATCATGAGGTTTACTTGAATTTTAATAGACTGGAGCTTAATTTGATGGTATTTTTAATTGTGTGTGTGTGTAACCCTACAATCCAGAGTAACTACGGGAGCACATAAGAGACATTACGTGTACCCGTAATTACTGTACCACCTAATGAAAACCTATGGGAAATTCATACTGCAATCCAGAGCAAACTGTTCTTACATCGGAGCAAGGACTCCCCATCGTTACTCTGGATTGCACCCTATGTGTGTGTGTGCATGCGTGCACGCATACGTGTGTGAGTTTTTTCTGTCTGGCTGTGTATGCAGGGAAATGTTTATTTTTAAATATTAGTGGGGTGGGGATCTCTTGACAATGTCCCTTAAAACTAAACACTATCCAGATTAACCTCTGGAAAACCGACAGCATCTCGGATTTGCAGACTATGTATAAACTCGCTAATCTTTGACACAAGACAGCAGCGGAATCGTTCCAAATCTTGTATCGTGTGTTATTGAGCTAAAGGAAAATCAGCTTGAGTGAAACCACAATAATACAGCTCAAAGTCTGAAGAGACCTTGGCTGCAATCCTAAAAACACTTTCCTGGGAGTAAGACCCGCTGACCACAATGGGGCTTACTTCTGAGTAGACATGGCGAGGACTCGGCTTAGTGCCTTTGGTGTGAGAGGTGATCGTAAAATCCCTTCCTTCTGAACTTAAGCAAGTGATGTGTGTTTGCAAACACGGGTTCCATACTTCATATTCTGTTCTGCGACAGCCTTGGGGGGGAATCCAAAGATGTTAAATAAAGAAGATCCCATTAACTTTTTGTGAACTTTTTATTGAAAAGCTGTCAGAGTATACGTGTAGTATATGCGCAGCAGCTGCGCCAACACCACAGAGGAACTATGTAGAAGGAGTCCCTGTCAGAGCCTCCTCTAATGATGGCTGTGGCAGTATGTGTGTGGGAGAAAAATGAGGAGGCACTCAATAGATGCAGGAAGAAGAACTCTGTGTACAAGTACTACAGAGAGCAATACAAAATCAGAAGACACTACAGCAGAGCCATTCTTCAAATCCACACAAACCACTACTCAGAGCTTGTAATAATAATAATAATAATAATAATAATAATAATAATAATAATAATAATAATAATAATAATAATAATAATATATTTATGGTTATTTATTATTTAGTATTTATGGTTGATAATAATAATAACAACAACATCGTCAATAATAATAATATATTTATGGTTATTTATTGTTTATTATTTAGTATTTATGGTTGATAATAATAATAACAACAACAACATCAACATCAACATCAATAATAATAATAATAATAATAATAATATATTTATGGTTATTTATTATTTAGTATTTAGTATTTATGGTTGATAATAGTAATAACAACATCAACATCAATAATAATAATAATAATAATAATAATAATATATTTATGGTTATTTATTGTTTATTATTTAGTATTTATGGTTGATAATAATAACAACAACAACATCAACATCAATAATAATAATAATAATAATAATAATAATAATAATAATAATAATAATAATAATAATAATAATACAGTGGTGCCTTACATAAAGAGCTTAATCCATTCCAGAGGCCTGCTCTTTATGTGAAATGCTCTTTAAGTGAAGCAGGTTTTGCCAGAGAAATAATGGAAACTCAGACGATTGGTTCCACAACCCCCAAAATATTCATATAAAAATATTAACTGGATGTAAAAATGATGACAAAACACTGGAATTGAATTCAAAACATTCATTCAATGTGCATGATACTATGAAGTCTAATTAGGCTGCAATCCTAAAGACACTTTCCTAGGAGTAAGCCCCATTGAACACAATGGGGCTTACTTCTGGGTAGACATGGTTAAGAGGCTGCAATCAAAGACACTTTCCTGGGAGAAATCCCTATTTAACAGAATGGGGCTTACTTCTGAGTAAGGAGACTGCAATCAAAGACACTTTCCTGGGAGGCTTACCTGGGCTGCTGTTGGAGATTCAAGGTGTTTGGTGGGGGCACTTGGGGGCAGTTAGGGGCAGCTGCCACTGGCATCTCCAGGCAACTGCCCACAAGTTGGGGGCAGTTAGAGTCAGCAGCGCTGGCCGGCAGCCCTTTTAAAGAGCCTCTGTGGGGAGCGTCAGGGCTGCATAGCATGCGTGCCCATAGCACGCTTGCTTGTTAAGTGAAGTGGAACTTGTTATGTGAAGCAAGATTTCTTGGAAATTTTTGCTTGTTATGTGAAATGCTTGTTCAGCGAGGCACTTGTTAAGCGAGGTGCCACTGTATAGAGCTCTGATGAGGTCTCCACTCCTTTCCTGAGGAGACTCTAAACTCATACCTTTTTTGAGGTAATTTCAATGCCCACTGAGGCAAAACAGCTTCTGAGGTAAAATTTACCTCAGGAATGAGAGACGCTTCCCAGGGAATCAGAGCGTCTCCCTCTGTTTCACCTCAGCTAGACAGACAGGCAATTACCAGCTTCTCATAAAAGCTGACAAAAGCAATATATAAATGTTGATTGATTGATTGATTGATTGATTGAATGAATGAATGAATGAATGAATGAATGAATGAATGAATGAATGAATGAATGCTGGGCAGCATCACCAGAAAAATTGAATTATTAACTATGAAGCTGCTGCAAGAGCAGGTCACAACCAGAAACGTGAAACAAAACAGTCAGGCTTCAACTGTGACACTATAGGCTGCAATCCTAAAGACACTTCCCTGGGAGTAAGACACATTGAACACATTGAAGACATGGTTAGGATTGTCCTCTTTCTGAATGTTTGGTGCAGAATGAATGGTTCCTTTCTTTGGATCTGTCTTTTTGGATCTGTTTCCCTCCCCTTCACCTTTTCTCCTTTCCTTTCTCTCTGTTGTGTTCCCCGTAGAAGACTGTAAGGTCCTCGGGGCAGAGACCTGTCTTCAGTTGCATTTTGAAGATTTTTATCCTGCCTTTAGACCATGTGATCCTCAAGTAGCTAACAACAGATTCAAACAGTATAAACGTGCCTAGCGGGGTGACCACCCTGGCCTTTGTGGTGGTCAACGGCAAGTAGAGCTGCAATACTGGGCACTTTCACTTTCCCATAGAGCTCAATGCATATTTTTTATTTTCTTTTTTTATGGAAGGAGATATTTCAAAACCGATTTTTGCATTGGATTCTGCTCTTCAATAGGAATCCAACAACATATGACACGATGGGGTACCATTGCAGAGTTCCAAAATGAAGCCAAAATGGAGGACAATGAAGCCCTTTAGGAGGACACCTGGACAGAAGGCTAAAAAAGAGGACAAATCCAGAAAAATCCGGTCATATGGTCACCATGTTCCCTCCATCCAAATGTTCTTCTGCTTTATTCTGCAGTCTCTGGGAGATGATGGAGGAAGGAGACAACCAGTTCTCTGGATAAAGGCTGGCCGATGCTCTGCTAGCAGGGACGTGTTAGTTACATGAAGCTTCTATTTCCCTGTGCAGCACCTTGTATACACACTGTATGATGATGATGATGATGATGATGATGATAATGATTGCAGGTGTTTCTGGCAGAGGAACAGATCATTAGATCAAGCTCTTAGATCCACATGTGACAGCTTCTCCTTCCTTCCGCCACAGACATTTCTCTCTTCCTGCCTGTTGTCACAGTCCTTAGACACAGGAGGTCTGAAATAAAAGGAGGCTCATATTTCCCATGCACAACCTCAGTTTTTAATGTGCTGCTGCGCAGTAATAATTCATCAGTAGTCATTCATATTCTGCCGATCCCAGCATTCCTTCTGTTCTCTGCACGGCCTCCGGATTTGGGGCATCTTGGCCTGTCTTGATGCAACGATACGGCACAGGAAGCATCCCTTTCCCCTGCTTCACTTGCTCTTGGGTATTTGCCTGCTGTATCTCTGATCCAAATCAGACCCTCTCTCCGTTCAGCCTCTGCGGGGAATACAAAGATCCTGACAGCAGCATCAGGCACATCAAAGCCTCTGTACCACCAGTGCGATCAATGAGAAGTAATTAGAGTGGTGCTGCGGCTGCAAAACTGAAGTCCCATCTTCAGATCCCATTAATCATGGGTTGAGTGAAGAAGGACTTCCTTCTTTTCCTCCTATTCTGAATTTACCTACATTCCATCCTTCCAACCATTTTCTTGACAGCCCACAATTCAGTCTCTGAACCCAAAACCAAAGACCTGATGTTGAAACGGCAGTTTTCCGTAACTGAGAAGGGAGGCAAGAGGCAATCTGGGCTTTGGAAATAGGATCTGTTCCTACTATGGTCTATTTTATTGCCTGGTTTTATTTGTTTCTATCTAGTTTTAATTAATCATATTTTAATTATATCTTCTCTGTGTTGTCTTTAATTGCTGTAAGCCACCTTGGGCATCCTTTTAGGTAGAAAGGGAGAGTATAAATCTAGCAGGCAGGCAGGCACTCCAGTTTGGCTCCAAGTATTTCCCATACTGGACAGATCCTCTGCAATTTTGGAAACCGGGTCCTAACCAGCAGGACAGCTCTGAGCCACATAGCTGATGTGATAAAAATGACACAGACTCATTGATGAAGGGGTGATGTGAACCTCTAGGAAAGTACAGTGGCGCCTCACAAAAAGTATGTTTCACGTAACAAACAAAAATTTCTCTAGGATTCTGCTTCACATAATAAACTGTGCTTCACGTAAAGAACACATTCGTTTGCAGTTGGGGCAGACGCGCTGGACGGCAGCCTGTTTAAAAAGCATCAGGGCTGCCTAGCGCACCTGCCCATAGTGAAAGCAAGACTTCCATGCTGTTCCTCCTGTGGCCGGAGGGAGAGAAGAGGAGTGGAGAAGAGGGAAGCAGCTCAGGGCTAGCTAGAAGGGAGCAGGGGAGAGAGAGGCTCAGGATGGAGAGAAGGAGAAAGTGGGGAGACACTTGGAAGGTGTCTTGGATTGCAGCCTCCTAGCCATATCTACCCAGAAGTAAGGCCCATTGTGTTAAATGGGTCTTACTCCCAGGAAAGTGTCTTTAGGACTGCAGCCTAAGTAGATGTCATAAGATCATGCATATTGAATGCATGTTTTGAATTCAAATCCCAGTGTTCTGTCATCATTTTTACATCCAGTTAATATTTTTATATGAATATTTTGGGGGTTGTGGAACCAATCGTCTGAGTTTCCATTATTTCCTAAGGGAAAATCCACTTCACGTAAAGAACGTTTCTCGTAACATACATGCCTCCAGAACAAATTAAATTTGTTACATGAGGCATCACTGTATATGAATTGCTAAAGGGACCCTTGGAATTGAAGGTCACACCCAGGGGAAAGGTCTGGTCTGAGCCTTCACTGACCAGTTCTCGATCCTCAGTTGAGCACAAAAAAGAGGAAGCACAAAGAGGAAACGTGACTGGAAACTGAAGGGTCTTGCCCCACCTTGCCCTAGTGTAGGGGACATTCACACATCACCCTCATTGTGTGTGAGTTGAAAGTGTGCATTTCTTGAATATGATATATATAAGGAAGACAAGCCTTCTTCTCATGGTGGCCAACAAGATGCCTCAGAGTGCCTTGAACTGGGACATGTGTGGAACCACAAAGCTAGGACCACAAATCCCTTACAGCAGCAAAGCAAGCCGTGAATACGTGTGTCACTTGCAATTCTGATCCTACCTGATTCTTTTTCTTTCAGTATGTAAAGATGTGCTGCATGTGCTGTATGTATGCACTTATTTCCGTATGTAAAGATGTGCTGATTGCAAGAGTTCTCCCCCCGCCCCAATGCAATAAGCCAACTCCTTTGTATTGGAGAGCACCAGCCATCCAAGAAAGAAGGAAAACAAGGATGTTGTTGTGAACCTGAATACCAGCCACCAAGAAGCAAATGGAAATAGCCTTTGAGATGTGCCATGTCACCAATTCAGATTAACGCACTGTTGGCCGGTGTCCATTCCTGCAGCATGGTGGCAATATTTATGCAACGAGTCACGTCAGCTGGGGGATTAGAGCCTGTTGAGTTTAATTCATGGTGATATAATTATGTTAAGACACCAGGCAAGTCCACATTTGCAAGTTGCAAATTAGTACCATATGTCACGGGCAATGTATGTGGGATTTCCAGCCAATGCTTGGTCTGGCCTGGCAGCCAGGCTTTCCCTGGGCAGAGGGAATACAGATGTCTGGCATCTTTGGGGATCTTCCAGAAGTGGTCCAAAAGAAGCTGCTTGAAACTGAGCTGAATGGTTCTGGGCACAAACGGGAAGACAAATGCGAAGATAAGGGTGGGTGAGTGGCAGAAATGGGATCACAGAGAAAAGGACTGATCTCAAGGCCGCTCAAAATAAGGCAGCACCTTGTTTCTAGACAGTGGCATAGCTAGAGGGGGTGTAAAGCACTACATTTTTCAGGGAGCCTCACCACAGCATGCAAGTGGTCCTTCCCCATTCCTTTTAGCTACACCACTGTTTCTAGCCTTGTTCCTGTGTTTGGAAGACAAACATTATGACAGACATATTCAAAGGACGATCCCAACTTTTTAGAAGTTGCGTCTATAAAAAACTGCTCCACTTTAATTTTGAGTGAGATCTTGAGTGGGGTTTAAGAGTGGTGGGCTTCAGGGGGTTCTCATAGGTTCAACAGAACCCTTTGCTAACCAGCGCCTGGTCCTGAGAACTGGTTACTAATGGGACATAGAACCATGTTGTTAATTTAGGTTATTAGGAGATAGAACCTGTTGTTAATTTGTTTGAATCCCACCCCTGTTTAGAAGTGTCCAAAAATGAGGACCAAATAAGGAAAACCCATGGCGCTCATCACACAAAGAATTGCCCCAGATTAAAAGCACAACTGGACCAGCAACAAAAATAAACTTCTAGAGAAAGAATTCCCAAGTTATGGGGCCACCACAGACAAAGCTATTCTTTTCACAGAGGTTAATCTGGCATCAACAGGGAATCAGGTCAAGACTATCATAGGGCACAATCCAGAGTAACTACGGGAGCACGTAAGAGACATTACATGCACCCGTAGTTACTGTACCACCTAGTGAAAACCTATGGGAAATTCATATTGCAATCCAGAGTAACTTGTTCTTACTCCGGTGCAAGAACTCCTCGTAGTTACTCTGGATTTCACCCATAGTCCTGATCTGACTGGGTCTAAGTCAGATCAAGACAATTATAGAAGGAGCAAGAAGTCTCTCCCGCACAGCATGATCCCAATCTAGCCTCCCCCCCCCACCTCTCTGCAGCTATTTAACCACATTTAAGCTATTAGTTAAGTGTGTTTAACCAACACAATTGGCAAGCAAGCACTTACTGCAATGTGTTCTTTGACCCTAAGCCAGAGGTCTCCAAACCCCAGCCTCTAACCAGCCCATGGCCAGCCTCTAGTCCTCTAAGAGCCTCTGACCTTGCAGACCAAACACAACTGGAACTGTGAAGATGGGGTGGGGAAAATGGGGGTTCATTTAAGTGTGTGCTTTATTTCTGTGCTGTGTGTTGGTGCTTGCAGAAATCCTGGAAATTTGAGGGCATTTATTCTTTAATCTAAGTTCCATCTCTAATGTATTTATTGAAATTTTATATTTTTATTTTTTTCTGGCCCTCAATGTGGCAGATATTTGTAACCTTTTGGCGAAAAGATTTGGAGACCCCATCTTAAAATTTACAACAATGTTAAAATTCAAAACACTTTGGTATTTGGGCTGTGGGTGGCGCAAGCGATTAAGACACTGTGCCTGTTAATCAGCAGGCCGGGGTTCGAGACCCGGGTCGGCCCCACAAGACAGGGTGAGCTCCTGTTCTTAGCCCAGCTCTGCCACGCAGCTGGATCCAATCGTATTGGCTCTGCCTTTCCATTGGACTAATTCAGTGATGTGGAGAGGGGGGATTTGCTGCTTGGGTAACAGCCTATCCTCCATAACAATCCAACCCAGGCTTTCGTATTTCGCATGCAGCGTATGCAGCGCAGAGCACGATACCATAGTCTTTCAAGACTGACGGAGGCCTGCTGGTATTTTGGATATCAATTGTTCTCTGTGGTCATAAGAATTCTTAAACTCATCCTAAATATATCACTTCAGTTCCCCAGCTGTCCATCTGTTTGGCTTTCAAAGCAGAAAAGCAAGCTCTGTACTTTTCTCTTACAAAACCAGTTCAACAACTAATGAGAATCCTCCCCTGATGTCCATTAATGCCAACACCATCACATCCTGCTGGTCAGGGCATGTTGCTACTAACTTATACAATGCAACCGCCTGGCTCCTTAAGCTGTCACCCCGAGGATTGCAAAAGCCAGTTGTTGGCAACCAGCATAAACACAGCCACTCTTTGTGTAACTTAAAGGGGCAATAAAATGCATTTAAGGTTAAGACACTGTGCCTGTTAACCAGTTGACAGATGATTGACAGATATAGACTCCATAATAAACTTCCAACTGGCTGATTGGGGGTGGAAGAGAACAGGCAAGGATACTGCCTGGTGTGTGTGTGTGTGTGTGTGTGTGTGTGTGTGTGTGTGTGTCATTCTAGATATTCTTGGTCACTAACATATGAAACAACAATCTTGGAGGACATATGTTGGCCAAGAATGATGACCGCACCATTGAAGGAAAACATCTGGAAGTGACAACTTCTATAGGTTTCTCAAACAACATTTTGTAATTGTCAATTTTGTCATTGTTGTTTTGTAAATTACATTTAGTAATTATAAATTGTAATTGTCAAAACTCCGTTTCTAAAAGAGTTTGGGGACAGCTTGCTACCTATGTGAACTGCGTTAGGTTGTAAGACCCTCACATATTATATTAAGTGTTAAAGGATTTGGATCTTTCATAAAAATATGGAGAAAGTGTCAGCATAATTAACCTCCCACCCCAGATCTCTGAATTTAAAAAACCTCTCTCTTTCCTCTCTATTCCAACGCTTGAGCCCTGTTGCCACCGCTTTCTCTGCCTTATGTGGAGGCAGAGCTGTACATCTTGATTTTGAGGGACAGAATATATGATCCATGGCCTTATTTTCTCACTGTCTCTTACTAGACTGTAAAGGGGGAAAAGCCATAAGTATAGTGGTATTTTAAATTTCCTCCCATCTCAGCTCCTCTAATGCTCCCATTACCTTGCCACTTTGCAGTTAATTTGTTTCACAGCTTGTTCAACCCTAAAGGAGAAAAGCTGCTACATCAAAGATACATATCGCTGTGAATTATTAAAGTGGATGAAGGATGCTAGCAGTGGAACCTTCCAAACTGTTCACTATGAAATACCTGCTTCCTTTGCCCCACGTAGGTCTCTTGACCACCAATGCAGGGCTGGCCTTAGGGTGAAAAACTGGGCCAAATGGGGAACCCCACAAATATGTTTTGTATTGGACTCCAAGATCCTAAATATATCACTATTAACACTCCAGTCACTATAAAAGTTAAGGCAACCAATATTGCGATGGTCTCATAAGAGATCTGCCAGAGAATATCCTATCTATCTATCTATCTATCTATCTATCTATCTATCTATCTATCTATCTATCTATCTATCTATCGCAGTGGTTCTCAATCTTCCTAATGCCGTGACCCCTTTATAAGTTCCTCATGTTGTGGAGACCCTGAACCAATTATTTTCGTTGCTACTTTATAACTGTAATTTTGCTACTGTTATGAATCGTAATGTAAATATCCGATATGCAGGATGTATTTTCGTTGTTACAAATGAAATGCGTGTTCTATGCACACATTGAACACAATGGGATTTATTTCAGGGTAGGCATGCATAGGATTGGGCCCTGAGGCTGTCAGACAGCCCCAGTGTGCATGCAGCTACAGCTGGAGGTCTGGCAAGCCTGACCTGGCCCCCTGCACCAGGGGTCTTTAGGCGACCCCCAGGAAAACTCTAGGCCATAGGTATAGTGGTATTAGTATAGGCAATCCCCACTTTGAGAAACACTGATCTACAGGGATATAAATTTTAATAATAATAATAATAATAATAATAATAATAATAATAATAATAATAATAATAATAATAATCTGTCTACATATTTATATATCACTTTTCAACTTAAAAAGTTCACAAAGAGGTTTACAAAGAAAATGAAAAAAATTAATAGCTAATTAATAGCTTATGGGTCCTCCTCCTCCTAAACCAAACATAGAGGAAGGAGCAATGTGCTGAGCGACAGAAGGCTCCAAGAGGGATCCCTGCTTTTTTATTAGGAAATTTTTAATTTTTCACGCAAATACAGAAACAATATACATATGAACACAGTTGAGCACCCCCCACCCCACCCTTGGGATCCCTACTTTTGTACAATGGGTTTTGCCAAATGCTTAGCTGCTTTGAATGTGGTCTGTGGCTGTTTGGGAACTATTAATTCCTCAGCACGGGCACATTGGAAGCACTAGGAATACAAGCCCTCTCTTTATTCCAGTATGTTTTCTTCACCTGCTTCCTAAATATTTCAAGCTTGAGTCCAATCCTAGGATTAAATTTTACCTGCATCCAAAGGGAGCTGTGGGTTGCTCACTGCAATCAATGATTTAGGCTGTGCTGTACAACCCTCTGGGCATAGTAATCGTGCTCCAAGTTTATGTTCCAAGTAGAAATACTACAGGACCTGTAGTTTGGTGAGCCTTCTCTGCCAAAGATCCTCAGTCCCCTCTCAGAACAAAAGGTTGCAGGGTTTCCCTGAGTGTAGGAATTACTGGTCCTTTTCAGGAACGGATTAGGACAAACACATAGAACATGTTTGAGGACATCAGAATCTGTGCCAAATCAGGCACATGGGTGGGACCCCTGTAGGGAGCTCCCCGAAAGAACATACAGCTCTCCTGACACGATCAGGAACCTAGCAGGGGTGTGAAAATGTTGTCCTGGGATCACTGTGCTACATGACGTGCCAAGCGGCACCAGTAGCATAGCCAGAGGGGAAAGTGTGCCACAACACATAGAATTATGTGGAAAGTACCTAAAGGTCATCTAATCCAACCCTCTGTTTGAGGCAGGAAATCCTCCTACAGCATCTCCAACAGGTTCTCCAACACATCTCCAATGCCAAGTTCCAGTCACTGTCCACTCGCTGCACATTGCCGTCTATGCCCAGAATAGCTCTGATGGTGAGTAGGAGGACCACCTATATAGCACTTGCAATGCTTGTAGTACATACTGTGCAGAACCCCACCCTCCTGACTACACATATTGTACTGGATCCACTTCTGCCTCCCAGAGCAGGAAAGGGTTAGTAGCGTTCAAGGTTCCCGGGTGAAAATTTTTCTGATCCTCCATTCAAATTCTCTCCAGCCTTTACTCTGAAAAATTGTTTTTCCTGCTTTACAAAAGGTCTTCCCCGGAGTTTAGGAAACAACAAAAGAGCAGACACTTCACAGATGACGGACACTTATCAGCCTGTAGCAGTGAACACCAAGGGCTCTTATTAGTCCAACAAGGCTTTTGCTTCCTCTCCCTCCATATGTCCAGGTTCCTCCTGGTGATGCTTACCAGCTTACCAGGGTCCCCGGGGGCTTCTTTTCATTACTGAACAGGAGATGTTTGGAGCACAATTTTCTCTTTCCTTTTTGCTGTATCAACAGTGTTCCGAACTTGTCATTCAAATACTATTACGTTTTGAAAAGACATTATGTTTTGGAAAAGTATGATGTTTTGAACATGCCTTCCATTGGTGCGCACTGCTGTAAAACGCTTGGAGATGCTTCTAGCCAGCCTCCCTTTTTGCCTCCTATTTGTAAACCATTTTGTGAACTTTTTGTCAAAAAGTGGTATATACTGTAGATAGATAGATAGATAGATAGATAGATAGATAGATAGATAGATAGATAGATAGATAGATAGATAGATAGATAGATAGATAGATAGATAGATGGATGGATGGATGGATGGATGGATGGATGGATGGATTGAACATGGCTGAGAGATTGGTGATTATTTGAGCAGCATCTCTTAATTGCCCCAATTCTGGGGAGGGACTTTAATTAGCGGCTTCTTAGGTCACAATCCAGAGTAACTATGGGGAGTCCTTGCTCCGGTGTAAGAACAATTTACTCTGGATTGCAATGTAAATTTCCCATAGGTTTTCACTAGGTGGTGCAGTAACTATGGGTGCACGTAATGTCTCTTACGTGCACCCATAGTTACTCTGGATTGTGGGTTATGTCAGCATTTTTTCTAAGCTAAGCCCCACACAGCTTCCCTCTTTGCACACCAGTAGTGATTATACAATATTTCTGAGCACTCTGCTACTGTCCATGCACAGGGCTCCACACACTGCTGGAAAATCAAAGGCAAACTTATTGCTTGTGATGTATATTTTTCTCGTGTTTATGGTGACATTGTTATTATGTATACATTTCATGTATAGCCTCCCCTTCTTCCTCCAAGGAACCAGTGGCCTCCAGCAAAGTCCTCTTTCCTCGTTATCTCCTTAATCCCCACTCCGTTAACTATTCATAAATGCACCCTTATCTTCTGTCATCCCCCATCTGCCCAACAATTAGGTCAGCAGCAAAACAGTTCTGCTCTGTTCGTCTCCATGATTTTTGTTTCGTTCCTTCTTATTCTGTCTGATCATCTCCAACTCTTCATGCCCCTTTGCCACAACAAGGCAATGATCCATGAAGGGGCCATCCTCTCTACCCATCCCATTTTTCCAGTCCATGAAACGTGGATCCCAACCAAAACACTTCTTTTCCTTTTAAATTTGGACTCAAAGATGTAGCTGGAGGAAATCTAAGGAAATCTTAGCTAAATGGCCTCCTTTCAAACCACGTTCTAGTTTCTCTAGCACAGTGATTTTCAATCTTTTTCATCCCATGGCACACCATCAGTTGTTTTTATCACTGACAAGGCACACCATGCTGTACAAATCCCCACATTTTCCTATTAATAAATATCCCTTCCCAAATTCCCACGGCACACCTGAGGACTATCCACCACACACCAGTCTGCCACAGCACACTGGTTGAAGATCACTGCTCTAGCACCATAAACGGGCAGGAGGTTAAACTGCATTGCAAAATTGTTCATTATCTTCTGGGTGGCACAAGCAGTTAAGACGCTGTGCCTGTAAACCAGCAGGCGAGGGTTCGAGACCCGGGTCGGCCCCACAAAACAGGGTGAGCCCTAGCCCAGCTCTGCGACACAGCTGGATCCAATCGTATGGGCTCTGCCTTTCCATTGGACTAATTCATTGGTGTAGAGAGAGGGGAGATTTGCTGCTTGGGTAACAGCCTATCCTCCATAACAATCCAACCCAGGCTTTCGTGCTTCGCATGCAGCGTATGCAGAGTGAGCACGATACCATAGTCTTTCAAGATTGACAGAGGGCTGCTATATTCCAGACCATGGGCTCCATTCATGGTACAGCTTTTAAATCTAGCATTTAAATCCAGTCCATGATTGCCATGCAGTGGCATCACCAGGGTGGTGTGGGTGGTACGGTCCGCATTGGGTGACGTGCCCAAAGGGGGTGATGTGCACTTGGGGACCTAAAAATTGCAACTTTGTGATGGAGCATCAAACCCCATCATGTCATATACCCTTGAATTTGTACTGAAGAGCAGAATCCAATGCAAAAATTGGTTTTGAAATATTTCCTCCCTAATGAAAATTATGGCCAAAAAACTAAAAATAAAAAATATGCATTGAACTCTACAAAAAGTGAAAGTGACCCATATCATGGCTTTACTCATGAGTAGGCAAACGTGCCATTGTCTGTTGGAAAGGCCAAGCTGAGAGGAATCCAAGACCTTGTCTCCTTTTTAGGTTCGGGCATCTGGTCACCCTGGAGAAGGTTGACTTCATCTCCTATGTGTCGCCAGAAAGAGCTGATGAGAAGCAGGATACTGGTCTAGGCAGGCCCAGTTTAACCTGATCCATCAGGATCTTTCTTATTATTATGGTCTTGATCTCCCTTTGCTCAAGCAGTTTGAATGTCCACAACATTCTCAAAGACAGAAAGATGCCCTACAAACAAATAGTTCATTGGAAACTGCAGGCTGCGAGAACTCTAAGGACACCAGAATTGTACTGATCCAATGAACGCAGCCCCCACAAATCACCCCAGAAGGAGGTCCCTGATGATTGCATTGAAATTCATTGAAAATGGATGTGAACTGCGCAGCTGTGTTTACTGGTGAGTAAGCAGGCATGCCTTGGCTGGAGTGGAAGGTCAGTCCAGGAGAATGCAAGATTTCCAAAATGGTCCTGATTCCCTCATTACTAGGGCACTGGAAAGGGGGACACCCTTGAGGGGGATGGCAGCACGTGAACTAAATGGCTAAAATCATGGTTTGTAGCAATAATCCCATCATGTTATACACCTTTGAATGTGCAATTTACAGCAGAATCCAGTGAAACAAACCACTTTATTAAAATGTATGGCTAAAAAAACCAGTGGAGGTGGAGCAATGGCACAAAACCACACCCACCATTCATATTGTTGCCCCGCCCAATATATGGGGGTGACACACTGGCCTTCCGCACCGGGTGACGCACACCCTAGCGATGCCCCTCTTACCATGGGTAACTTCACATTCACAATCTGAATATTTATTTTTTTTATTTTATTCATTTATACCCCGCCTTTCTTCCTAAAGAAAATCAAAGCGGCTTACAACATCTAAAAATTCCCATCTCTATACCATTTAAAAATGGATTAAACAATACATAAAAATCATTAAAAATCTACATAATCACCATAAAAAAACATTTTAAAAACACAGCGTTGGTTAAACCACCTAAAAACCAATTAAAAACAAGAGACAAGATTAAAAACAGCCAGTCAGACAACCTATTTACTAAAAGCCTTAGTAAATAGATTGATTGACGGAAATTCAAGAACCGCTTGACTTCGGATTTGCGCCGGCACTAACATGTGGGTGTCAAAATGTGACTTTTGTCTTCTCAAGCTTCTCCCATAACTCTCATCGTATCAAGCCACACTGGTTAGTATCCTTGGTATGTATATCTTTATCCTATTAGGCCGCTAATAAGGTGTGTGCCAAGTAGTGTATGATCTTTTTTGTCCCATATCTCTCTAAATTTTTCCTATCCTTATGAATTTTGTATCCCAATGACTTTTCATCACTGGCTAACGGATCGGTGAAGGGGGTGTATGTATGGAATCTTAGTCCAAGTTGAAAAAAATATTCATAAAAGTTGAAAAAAATATTCATATATTGCTAAATCAATATTTTTATTGTCTCAACTCCCCCATCAAGGGATCCTTCTTGTTCCCTGAATATAACCCTTTATTCTCCTTTCTTGGTGAAAGCCCCTTGATTTCATATTCAGTTGATCCTATCCTTTCTGAGACCTAGTGATAGGGTGGCCAATGATAAGAAACATTTTAAAATTCTGGTGCCCTCAGGAGAGAATGATTTGATGGAGGTGATGAGCCTCTCATCATGCAAATTGCAAGCATCATGTTAAATATACCACATTTGCATAACTCACTGCCTTTAGGCCGGCATGCTAATGATCTGGATGCTAGTTTTACCATGATGTCATATGGAAAAAAGGGCTGTGGGTGGCGCAAGCGGTTAAGACGCTGTGCCTGTTAACCAGCAGGCCAGGGTTCGAGACCCAGGTCGGCCCCACAAGACAGGGTAAGCTCCTGTCCTTAGCCCAGCTCTGCGACACCAGCTGGATCCAATCGTATGGGCTCTGCCTTTCCATTGGACTAATTCAGTGGCGTGGAGAGGGGGGATTTGCTGCTTGGGTAACAGCCTATCCTCCATAACTATCTAACCCAGGCTTTCATGCTTCGCATGCAGCGTATGCAGCGCCAAGCATGATACATAGTCTTTCAAGACTGACGGAGGCCTGCATATGGAAAAAGCCTATAGGGTTAAGAAAAAGGAAGGAACATCTTCATGCCAGGTCCTCTAAACCTCTGAGCTCCCTAGATCACAGCCTTACTCCCTTTCAGCACTTCATGAAAAGAGCCTCCAGGAACATCTCTTTCAGGCAAGAAGCAAATTATGGCTGTAATCCTAAAGACACTTTCCTGGGAGTAAGACCCACTGAACACAATGGGGCTTACTTTTGAGTAGACATGGTTAGGATTGTGCTCTATCTCTGATGGCTGGCAATGCCAGCAAGGACCAAGGAAGAGTGGAGCAGGTGCAATCCTAAGCATGTCTATTCAGAACATGAATACTATTTAAAAGTAAGCCCCTTTGTGTTCAATAGGTCTTACTCCCAGGAAAGTGGGCTTAGGATTGTAGCCTTACGCTCAGGAAAGTGTGAATTGGATTGTAGCTTTATCCATCCCTCCATGGTGGAGAGTGGATTTTCCATCCTCCCCTCCAAAGATGATCCCAAACATGGCACATCATCACCTGCCATCAGAGTGAATGGCTGTCAGTCTTGGGTCCTCATGGTCTTGGGGACACGGTGTAACATGCCTTTCATCACACATCCAGATGGTACCCAACTCCTGACCTGTGGAGGATCAGGTAAGCAGAGGTAGGAGATGAGAGAAGGGGTGGTCTGCCAGGTCTGGCTGTGTGAGAACACCTGCTGGTTCTTCCAACCCATTCAGTAAGGGATATTCTAGGCTGGATTCAGCAAGATTTACTCATGGGGAAGTATGTTTTGGGTTGCAGCCGCCACCTATGAGGCTTCTCCTTTAGGGCCAGTTGACATGCTATGATTCATGTGTTATTGATGAACTGGCAGAGCCTACCACTCCAAAGTCTGTGGAACTCCTAGCCACAGGATGTGGTGGTGGCATTTTATGTTAAGCCAGTTTCATCTGGTGTGCCACAAAAGGGCCACAGATTTGGAGTGAATAGTGTTGAAATAAGCTGATAGTAGCTTTCCTCTGTGCCAGCGGAGTGTGCCAAGGAACCAGATGGCATCTCTTTGACAGGGAAGTAAAGAGCTCCCTCTGATGTGCACTAATAGAACACTATAGATAGCCTGGGCTTGCCCTGGAGGAAAAACCAAGCAGAAACTAGTGATGGGATGAAAAGTGAACGTCAGCGTTGCATACAAGCACTGCATCAACATCTGGAAAAGTTGCATACCTAGACTTGGTTTTTGGCATCACACACACTTTGCATTAAGAGGCCCCTGCCAAGACTGACTGCTCACCCCCCTCTAGCTATGCCACCACTTTCCAGGCATCTGAGGAGCTTAAATTGCCACCCATACAGAACCCACCACAAAACAGAACCTGATTCTCCAGTTCTCTTATATGGCCCTCATCCTGAGGACATCTTAACAGAGGCAGTACACAGGAACATAGAGGTTGGGAGAAGGCAATCAACCGTGTATATGGTATTGTTATGGTATTGAAATTCCTTGATTGATTGATTGATTGATTGATTGATTGATTGATTGATTGATTGATTGATTGATTGATTGATTGATTGATTGATTGGAAGGAAGGAAGGAAGGAAGGAAGGAAGAAAGGAAGGGAGGGAAGGAAGGAAGGAAAGAAAGAAAGAAAATGAATGAATGAATGAATGAATGAATGATTGAATGAATGAATGAATGAATGAATGAATGATTGAATGATTGAATGATTGATTGAATGAATGAATGAATGATTGAATGATTGAATGAATGAATGAATCTGAGATGTGTTCTTTGAATCTATTTCAAAGAGTGCAAGTTCTTTAAAGGACCAATACACGCCCAGAGACATTTGCAAGTCAGGAAAATGTCATGGCCTTTCCTTTTATTGGAGGTGCCTATTTTCAAGCAGATAAATTGTTCCTTTATAGACGCTGATTGACAAATGGATTTAATCTCCTGGTGGGGCCTGTCACCACTGATCCCAGCTGAAGGTTTGCCAGAGGATGTGTAGATCACGTTTCAGACTCGGAAGAGCACTGATGATGTGAAATTGTGATGTTCAGACAGGTCCTGCCCAAGCCATGGAACCCAATCCACAATCCAGAGAGCATCATCATGCATTTAAAATATTTCCCATCCTCAGTGTGTTAGAAAATGGGGAAGACTGTGCAAAAATCCCTGGGAAATTTCCAAGGAGGAAGCACCTCGGGAGAGCCCCAGAACCAGGCAACACCTTCATCAGGCATGTGTCAGTCTTGAAAGACTCTGGTATCATGCTCAACGCTGCACACGCTGCATGCGAAGCACAAAGACCTGGGTTAGATTGATATGGAAGAGAGGATGTTACCCAAGCAGCAAATCCCCCCTCTCCATGCCACAAATTAACCCAGATGGAAGTCCCTGATAATTGCATTAAGCCCTATGGAAAGTGGAACAGAGTCACACATCTGTGTTTACTTATGAGTAAGCAAATGTGCCTTGACTCATGTTCAGGTTAGGCACAGAGAAATGCAAAACTACCAGAATGGTCCAGTGAAAGTGGAGCTCAAGAAGTGCTCCGGAAGGAAGGAAGGAAGTAAGGAAGGAAGGAAGGAACTCTTCTTCTGGCCAATTGATGGGCTAGAAAGGGTGACCATATGACCAGAAAAACCCAGATTTGTCTGGATTTTTAGCCTCCTGTCCGGGTGTCCTACATTTTGTCTTCATTGTCCTACATTTTGTCTTCATTTTTTAACTTTGCAATGGTGCACAGTACCCCATCATGTCATATGTCGTTGGATTCATATTGAAGAGCAGAATCCAATGCAAAAATCAGTTTTGAGATATCACCTTCCTATCAAAAGTTATGGCCACAAAACCGAAAAACAAAAATATAAAAAAATTACATTTTTTGGCAATTCTTTTTAAGCAGGTAGGAATTCTGCCCTGGGTGGGTTGGAATTTTGGCCTTGGGGTTCAGGAAATTTGGGTTTGGCCTCTGGTCACCCTGCCTGGGCTAGGATGTAGGCCTTGCTACATACATGTGCTCGTTGACAATGGCTGCAATCCTTAGCACACTTTCCTGGGAGTAAATCGTGTTGTGTGTACCACAATTGCGCCCGATGATTCTGAAGCATGTTTGCCAGTTGGTGGCCCGTTCACCCCGTTGCAAGAAGTCCTCTGAGAGCTCTTCACCATCAGTTTTGCATTTACCTCCCTGTATAGTTTAGTGTCAACTGCAAACTTGGTAAACTCTGTTTACCCCAAATTTTGAACCCGTATGGTGAAGTTATAAAGCACCAGTCCTATGTCAGGCCGTTCTTATTTCCCTTTTCTTGCTTTCACTTCCCTCTATTGTGAAAACTGCCTTTTTCTGCCTCCCAAACAGATCACTCAGCGCTATAAATCCTGGAACGGAACAAACTGTTGTTGATTCCCCGTTGGTATCATTCAGGAACAAAAGAAGAAGAGAGTCCAAGAAGGAAATTGCTTTGCCTGAATTGGGAGACTGCATCTGATACGCAAGAAGCTGAGAGTATTTTGCAAGCTGCAATCCATCCATCAGCGCTGATGAGCCATATGTTGCGTGACAAAACCCTGGTGTGGTTGTGTATTGGTCTGCCTAGTTTGACTGCTAAAAGAGAAGAGACTCACCCCACAACTCCAGCAGTTTTGCTAAGTTCTCTGCGCCAATCAGTGGCATAGCCAGAGGGGGTGCAAAGCAGTATGTTTTGCAGGGAGCCTCCCCATGGCATGCAAGTGCCCCTCCCCACCTTCACAGCCATTCTAGGTGCTGGGATCAAAACGGAGGCATTCACACACTCAACCTTACACAGATCGTATGCAGCACACTAATGTGCCATGGTGCACCAATTGAAAACCACTGCTCTAGCCCTCGTCTTCCCTAACATACCGTAGTTCAATCCCTCTTTTAATTCAATCCCCCTTTCTTTTCCCTTTCAGTGAGAAAAGGAGTAAGAGAAGGCAAGAAATTAAGACGAGTGACTGAATATGGGTCAACTCCCAAGACATATCCACTGGGAAGAATATAGTATCATGGAGCGAATGCCATTCATACAACAGAATTCCCCGCATGTAGAAAAGTAGTCACTCAGGGAGAACAGTACTAGCCTAGGTGTTTCCCTGAATCAGTCTTACCATGCAGGGACATTTTGTTTCATACAAAGACATGAAACTGGGGGAACCCCCATTGGGGGTCGTGAGTGACCATGGGACGGGGCAGGGTCTCGAGAGGATGGGATTCACCATCTCAGAATCTGACACCGAGCTTTCCTGGGAGTAGTACTCATTGAACACAATGGGAATTTCTTCCAAGCAGACATGGAGGAGCATCCCAGTAAGTTTGACAGGGGGTTTTGGACTGATTTTTAAGTTTGGCTGAAATGCCTGAATACCACTGGTCTCGATACGGATATACTACCTTGGCAGGAACTTGGCGAGTTAGTAAAAGTCATGTAAAGAAGCCCATCTTTCTTTAGTCTCCAGATATCCCAGGCAGTTATACAAATGTTTGTTTTCTTGTTTTAGAGAGAAACACAAAGCTATCCTTTTGCAGTACTAGTAACAAAACTGGATGCACTTAGTTTCTGACATTACAAACCAGTAGGGTGAGTGTTGGTCATCTCTAATCAAGAATGCTGGCCTGGGGATCCACCCAGGCATCTTGGTCACTATGCTATTGCAATGGCTTGCCAGGGAGCTGAGCTCTTTGCAGCACATCAGCACCACCCTCATGGCTGGCCAAAGCCAGTACTGCAGTTACTCATTTAGCAGTGACCTAAAAACCCAAGGCTCCAACAGAGATAGAATCATACAATCATAGAATTGGAAGGGACCCAGTGGATCATCTGGTCCAACCCCCTGCCTGTAGCAGGAAATCCTAGTCCTGTGGGGACCCGGGTCTCGAACCCTGGCCTGCTGGTTGACAGGCACAGTGTCTTAACCACTTGCACCACCAGATGCACCAGATCCCATACTGCTGCTAATTTGGGCCTAAAAACTCCTCTGGCCGGCTAGTTCTTCCAGTCACAAGGAGATGTAGAGCAACTGCTCATCCTATAAGCAGCCAAGAACATGGGGATCATTTTAGGCCAAGCCAATTTTACTGCAGTGTAATTTGGAGCACAATCCTAACCATGTCTACTCAAAAGTAAGCCTCATTATGTTCAGTAGGTCCTAGTCCAAGGAAAGTGTCTTTAGGATTGCAGCCTTACCCTACAATCCAGAGTAACTACGGGAAAACGTAAGAGGCTCTTACTCTGGATTGCTCTGTGCATTTCCCATAGGTTTCCCATAGGTGGCACCGTAACTAAAAAAAGCAGGCCTCCGTCAGTCTTGAAAGACTATAGTATCGTGCTCGGCACTGCATACGCTGCATGCGAAGCACGAAAGCCTGGGTTGGATTGTTATGGAGGTTAGGCTGTTACCTAAGCAGCAAATCCCCCCTCTCCACGCCACTGTATGAGTCCAATGGAAAGGCAGAGCCGATACGATTGGATCCAGCTGGCGTCACAGAGCTGGGCTAAGGACAGGAGCTCACCCTGTCTTGTGGGGCCAACCCAGGTCTCGAACCCTGGCCTGCTGGTTAACAGGCACAGCATCTTAACCATTTGTGCCACCCACAGCCCACTAGGCACCGTAACTAGGTCAGTGTAAAAGGTCCCATAGTTACTATGGATTGTAGCCTAAGGGCGCAATCCTGAGTAACTATGGGGAGTCCTTGCTCCGGTGTAAGAACCATTTGCTCTGGATTGCAATATGAATTTCCCATAGGTTTTCACTAGGTGGTGCAGTAACTACGGGTGCACGTAAAGTCTCTTATGTGCTCCCGTAGTTACTCTGGATTGTAGGGTAAGTCTGCAATCCAAAACACACTTTTCTGGGAATGATCAGCAGCCCCACTGAATATAATGGGACTTATTTCTGAGTAAGGCATAGGAATGCAATCACAAAATGGACAGCTGAGATGCTCTCTTGGATCGGGGTCTTTGATGCAAAAAACCATTCTGGTAGACAAGGGCGGGGGGGTCTTTGCATAACCTTTTCCACCAGTGAATTATTCAGAGGTTCCAGCCAAATGAACATTTAACACAGACTTGATCGATTTGGATGAGTTTGTTGCACTCATGCAAGATTTTGAGCAGACAAATGGTTGTTCCGTGCTGGAAAAAAGAGGAAAAAAATAAAAACTTGACAGTAAAGATTTATTCACATGAAAATGTGTTGAGAAAGATCGATGATACTGTTTCATATAAACTAATCCTTATATTTCTTCCAGCAAAACAATAGAGGCTGTAGAGCTGCCAGTCCGTCTCAAAGTCGAAAGGGAGCCAACCCATATTTCATATTCTAAAGCTTGTTGATTTCTCTGGAAGGCACTTCTTAGTAATATAAGAATCCCCTTTGAGACGTTCCCCCCCCCCCCCAGCTATTTCACTCGCAAGAAGGGCCACCTTCTATTTCCATCCAACATCTAAAATAAGACAGCTTACAAACAGCTTTCTTAAGGACTTCTTTTGGTCAAAAAGAGCCCTTTATACAAAAAATCCCTTAAGAAAGCGCATCTAACGTTGTTATATTCAGGGATTTGCAACCGGTGCGATGCGGCGCACTGATGTGCCATGAAAGGACTTCATGTGAGCCATGAGAGTTTGGAGCACAGCAATGAGAATGGCTGCAAAACTCTTCTGGCCGGGTTCTACCTATCCATCTATCTACGGTATTTATATACTGCTTTTCAACTAAAAAGATCACAGTTTACAAAGAAAATTAAAAAAATTAATAGCTAATTAGGAGCTAATGGGTTCTGTAAATCTCTTTCGAGGGCAACTGTCTTCAATGAAAAAGTGTCTGTCTCTCCTCCTCTGCCAGCTCTTTCCACAAAGGGAAACTTTGGAAAGCCAAGGAGAAAGAGGAAGAGGAGGGCAAGGAAGGAAAAAGTTGGCACATGAAGGAGAGGAAGAGAAGGGAAAAACATTGGCACACAGGGGAGAGGAAAAGGATTCCAGAGCAGGTCTTCATGATACTTCCCTGTCCCTCCCAGAACCGGCCATGTGCCATTTATTTATTTACGTAATTTAATTAATTACCGGTAATTGATTTGATTTGTTCTTTGTCTTTCTCCGCTTTTTGGAATGGAGTCAACATAGGCCTCACTATCATTTGATCATTGACAAAATTGTGTTATTTTTAAGAAGTAAAAATATGGTGTGGTTATTATGGGTGCAATCCAGAGTAACTACGGGGAGTCCTTGCTTCGGTGTAAGAACAATTTACTCTGGACTGCAATATCCCATTGGTTTTCACTAGGTGGTGCTATAAATAAAGGTGTACATAATGTGCTCCCATAGTTACTCTGGGTTGTAAGGTGTGTTCGTTCCTTTTAGTGTGATTATTTCTCAAGGGACTTTATATGGACAAGGACAAACTGTATCTTTAGTGGGCATCTTCCATCACTGGACATCCAGAGCTCATTAAAACCAAGCACAGGGTCCATCAGCTTCCCAGATCTGACCAGCCCAACATCTGCCCTTATGATGCATGGTTGAGCTGCACTGATACTGCCCTCGTGATACATGCTCAGTGGCATATCATTCTATTGCTGGTACCTGGAACCCTTTTTAAAGAACTCCATGTCCTGCAGGTGGAGAGGATGACACTTCCAATGGTCGTTTGGTGGTTGGACTGTACCACCATGTGTGCAATCTGGATTGGACTGTGAGGTATTTATGGACCACCAGTGTCCATCACAACCTCCAGCAATCTTCACAACTTTGTGAAACCAAAGACACTGTGAAAGAGTCAGGTGGGCCTCACCTAGCGGAAGGTTCCAGAGCTGCAGACCCCAAGTCTGCCTACTATCCATATCTAGGACAGAAGCCACGATGATGGTTTTGCCCCTTCCATGCCCCTTCCATGCACAGATACACAAATTAATTCTACCCCAAATTGTAATTAATTACAAATCAATTTTGATGCATTAATGCATAAAAATGCAAATTAATTAATTAATTTTCTGCCAATAAACAATCAATAGGGCCAGCCCTTGGTGTGATACACGAGTCAAAAATATTCCAACTATTGATAACAAAGACTAACAACTGGACAAATAAGCATAGCAGATGGGTGACAAACCCTACAATCCAGAGTAACTACGGGAGCACGTAAGAGACATTTACGTCGGCGGAGTTACGGCACCACCTAGTGAAAACTTATGGGAAATTCATATCACAATCCAGAGTAAATTGTTCTTATGTCGGAGTAAGTAATTACTCTGGATTGCACCCAAAGAGTGTTTTGTGAGTTGTCGGAGCACCGACTTTTCAGTTTACCCACAACCAGAAGATAAAGAACTTTCCTTTCATCTGGCTTGGATCGAAAGCCACAAAATGAAGCAATATGTCTGCCGAGGCCCGTGGGGTGTTCCACATTTCACTTTTAATCATCCTTCAGACAGCGGCTTTTGTCCTCCAATTCTGCACTCTGTCTTTTTTTTAACATCTTAAAAGAGAACCTCTGGCTATACAAAGGCATTTTGAGATCATGGAAATGTGATCAGAGCCATCTCGGTTGCCAATGTTTTCCTGGCCTTGCTCCTCTGCCTTTACCAATAGTCCATGCAAGGAGCTAGTCCCCACCTCTCTGTCTCAGAGGCAGTGGGATGTGATGCTACTTTGCCTCCTCGGTGAACTAAACAACTAGCAACAACCGGCAGTCAGACTACACTGAAAAATTGGCAGTCGGTGACAGTTGGCAATCAGAAATTGGGCACAATCCAGAGTAACTACGGGGAGTCCTTGCTCCGGTGTAAGAACAATTTACTCTGGATTGCAATATGAATTTCCCATAGGCTTTCACTAGGGGGTGCTGTAACTACAGGTGCACGTAATGTCTCTTATGTGCTCTCGTAGTTACTCTGGATTGTAGGGATCATTGTGAAATTCCTGGCTCTCAAAATACATGGCAATGGAACATTAATATCTGATTTCCCATAAGTCCATGTATTAAGAAAAAAAAAAACCCCTAAGGCTGCAATCCTCAGTTTCCTGGGAGTAAGGCCCATTGAACACAACAGCGCTTACTTTTGAGTAGACATGGTTAGGATTTTGCTACATACAGCGTGATGATTAATAGAAGTAATGTAAAGTGTACAAGGGGCACATATGGCAGAGCACATCCCTTTTCTCAAAAGCAGAAAAACAGAAAGTTGAGCAGCTGGTAAAGTTACACATTTTTTAAAGTCCTCTCAAGTTGGTGGGTCTTGATAGAGTGTTGTTTTTAAAAAGTGGGTCCCGGTGCCAAGAAGTTTGGGAAAAACTGATCTGAAGTAGATGAATTGTCTTTCTTCTTCCTCCATAGAAAGATAGTTTCCTCCTATGGCAAGTGCGGCACAGCAGGCACTCAGAGCCCTCACTGGCAGCACTCGGCCATAGCACTCCACACCCAGATAAGCGCTCTCAGCCCAGCGAGCATGCCCAGAGCTCTAGGCATGCACCCTGAGCAAGCTGATGGCTCTGGTGCCCAGTGTGCATGACCAGAACTGTGGACATGTGCATTGGGCCAGGAGCACATGCCCAGAGCTCATTGGAGCAGAGTGCGCTGGTGTCCAGTGCACATGCCCAGGACTCTGGGCATGTGCAATAGTCTCAGGGCACTCCTGGCCAAATGCGCATGTCCAGATTTCTGGGCATGTGCCCTGGGCACCACCACATTGGCACCAGCACCATCAGTCAACAGTCAGTATCTAAAGGGTTCACCATCACTGCCCTATATAGTATATGCTCTAAAGCAGTGTTTCTCAAAGTGGGGGTCAGGACACCTTTGGGGGTCGCCTGAAGCTTTCCTGAGGGTCACCTAAAGACACCTGGTGTAGGGACCAGCTGGGAAGACCTGGCAGAAACGCTGGAGCCGCTGCAGCTGGAAGAAGCCACTGAGAAGCGGCTCAGAAGGAGCCTCTGAGTCGGTGTGAGCTGGTGTGAGACCAATGTGGAGCCTAGGGGGTGGGGAGGTGCCCGACACACTCACCACAGATGGCAGCCTCCTCCTCCTCCCCCCTCCCAGCAGATCCTCAGTGCACCTGTGGGTTGAGAGTGTGAAGCATGCTGAGGTGTGAGCATGGCGTGAGTGTGGCTCCCGGAGATCTGAACTGTCTGGTGGGCATCCTGCTTATGCACCGACCATTGTGCCCTCCTCCTTGTGCTCTACTCAAAAGTAAGCCCCCTCAATGTTGTTGTTGTTCATGATAGGTGAATGGGACTTACTTCCAGGAAAGTGCTAGGATTGAAGCCTTAGAGTCCAGTTCTATGCATGTCTACTCAGAAGTCAGCCCCATGATAGTGAATGGGACTTACTCCCAGGAAACAGTGGCTGGCTCTGCTGCCTGAGATCACAATCCTATGGAGGTCTCCTCAGAAGTAAGTAAGTATGTTAGTAGGTGGGGCTTTCTTCCAGGAAAGTGCTAGGATTGCAGCCTTAGAGTCCAGTTCTATGCATGTCTACTCTGAAGTCAATCCCATGATAGTTAATGGGACTTACTCCCAGGAAAGTGCTAGGATTGCAGTCTTAGAGCCCAGTTCTATGCATGTCTACTCGGAAGTTAGTCTCATGATAGTGAATGGGGCAACTCCCAGGAAACTGAGGCTGGCTCTGCTACCTGAGATCCTAATCCTCTGGAGGTCTCCTCAGAAGTCAGTCCCATGATAGTAAATGGGGCTTACTCCCAGAAAAGTGATAGGACTGCAGCCTTAGAGCCCAATTCTCTGCATGTGTACTCAGAAGTCATTCCCATTGAGTTCAGTGAGATTTACTCCCAGGAAAGTGTGCATAGCAGTGCAGCAATAGCAACGAAAATAATTTTATGGTTGGGGGTCCCCACAACATGAGGAACTTATAAAAGGGTCACGGCACTAAGAAGATTGAGAACCACTGTTCTAAAGGGATCTTGCGACTCCTGGGTTATCCCACTGTGGCCAAGACAGAAAGGAAAGAGTGGGTATTTATGCAGAAGTCACACTAACCAGACCAATGAAAAGGTTCTGAAATTCCCATTTTCTGCTGCTTGTCCCAAGGGCTGTGTGTGGTGCAAGCGGTTTAGACGCTGTGCCTGTTAACCAGCAGGCCAGGGTTCGAGACCGGGTCGGCCCCACAAGACAGGGTGAGCTCCTGTCCTTAGCCCAGCTCTGCGACACAGCTGGATCCAATCGTATTGGCTCTGCCTTTCCATTGGACTAATTCAGTGGCGTGGAGAGGGGGGATTTGCTGCTTGGGTAACAGCCTATCCTCCATAACAATCTATCCCAGGCTTTCGTGCTTCGCATGCAGCGTATGCAGCCCCGAGCACGATACCATAGTCTTCCAAGACTGACGGAGGCCTGCTGCTTGTCCCATTTCACTCACACAGGCCTGGATGTTGCTGACACCTGGTGCTCAAAAGAAAGATATGCAGAGTGCAGACTCCAATACAATGTGTTGCGGAGAGAATGTTTTAGGACAGGGGTCCTCAGACTACGGCCCATGGGCTGGATCCGGCCCGCCAGCCTTTTGGGGGGGGGGTTTGGGAGGTGCTTTGTGGGCACTGGGGAGTGTTTGGGGGGGTCACTGGGGGGCAGTTGAAGGCTGCAGTGGCGAAGATCAGTGGCGAAGATTCACTTCCTCGGGTCAGATGACGATAGTCAGCTCCGCCCACGGAGAAGCCCTGCAGCTCTCCAGCGGAGCTCAAAGGATAAGGGAGACTGTGCGCGAATGCGCACAGTCTGCCCTTCAGAAATGGCTGCCTGCGGCTGGGGAATCTTTGCCGCTGCAGCCTTCAACTACCCCCCAGTGCCCACAAAGTCCAGGGAGGCAGCAGCCTCTCTCCAGCTGGCCAGGGGGCTCTGGGGAGCTCTGGCCGGTGCATGCGCCTCCAGCTGCTTCTCCGCGGCGCCAGGGTCTCCCTGGCCAATGTGCATGCCAGCGCCTCTGCAGGTGAGCTGGTGTGTGTGCTTATGTGTGCGTGTGTGTTTGTATCTGTGTGTAAGTGTGTGTGTGAGTGTAAGAATGCATGGGTTGTGTGTGGGGGGGGCTCAGGGGAGCTCGCGCACCACCACTGCGCAACAGCAGCCTCTCCCCGGCCGCCCCGGGGGGGTTTTAAAGCCACCCGCGCTGGTCCTCCGTGCCTCTGAAGCCTCCCCTCAGCTGGCTGGGGGGGATTTAGAGACACCAGAAAAATGTAGGACCAGGTCCTACATGTAGGACCAGGTCCTCCAAAAGTCTGGCCCCCGACAGCGTCTGAGGGACAGTGAACCGGCCCCATTTAAAAAGTTTGAGGATCCCTGTTTTAGGAGGTCAAGATCACTTAGACATGTCTCTCCCTGATAATCACATGATCTCTAAACAGGGTTGCCACATGTTCTCTAAACCAGGAGTGCCCTGTTTTTCAAGGATTGCATTCACATACTGGCCAGTTTGACACGGGATCCTGTTGTGGTTTTGTAGAAGAGAATTATGGCAACCATATTAAAGAAAAGGAAAATGATGGCTCTCTAACTTAGGGCAAAATCCATAGCAGTTACGGGTCCTCGCAGTCCCTTTAGCGTTATCTTATGGAAAGTCATCTTAACTGCTCCGGAGCAAGGGGCTTAATTTCACTTAAGGATACAGGCCTTAAGTGGGCCTATAAGCAAGATGGGACTTAAACTGTAATGGGGCAAAGTACTAATTACAGTCCTAAGCCCCTCCAAAAAAAGGATGCCTAATGAAACCATGCACCCAACCTTCCCATAATGGTTTCATTAGGTTTCCCACATCAGTGATATTAATACAGTGGTACTTGCTTTCAGTGTGACTTGGATTAAGAGTGTTTTGGATTAAGTAATTCTATTCTGCTGGCCATGCAATGGGGAGCAAAGTGTATCCAAAGAATCCCTTTTAACAACCCCCCCCCCCAAAGTTGGCTTCTGGAGATTTCATTTTGTACTGTAATTTTTGTTAAATATACATATACAATGTAATATTAATTATGCAGTCCATATATAATAAGGTGTCTTTAGTAATATTTAATATACAGTGTAATATTACTTATTCATATACTGTACAATGTTGTTTACATATGCAGGCTACATGTAATAAAGACTACAGTCCTAAAGACACTTTCCTGGGAGTAAGACCCATTGAGCACAATGGGGCTTACTTTTGAGTAGACATGGTTGACTAAACTCATCACGTATTAATTCCAAGGAGGCAAAGGAAGACATATTCCTCGTTGGAATTAATACATGATGAACACAATCCTAACCATGTCTACTCAAAAGTAAGCCCCATTGTGTTCAATGGCTAAGGCTGTAATCCTAAAGACACTTTCCTGGGAGTAAGACCCATTGAACACAACAGGGCTTTTGAGTAGAGTTGGTTAGGATTGTGCTCTTATCCCAGGAAAGTGTCTTGAGAATTGTATCCTATATGTAATTAGCAGTGCAGTCCTATTCATGTCAACTCAGAAGTACATCCCATTGAGTTCAATGGGTCTTAGAGCACAATCCTAACCATATCTACTCAATGAGTACTCAATTGTGTTCAGTGAGTCTTACTCCCAGATAAGTGTCTTTAGGATTGCAGCGCTATTCCCAGGACAGTGTTTTTAGGCTGCAATGCTAAAGATACTTTCCTGGGAGTAAGAGCCATTGAAAACAATGGGGCTTACTCTTGAGTAGACATGGTGCAGTAGATTCAGGACAGGCCAGAGTGTCTTTTTTCCCACACAACCCATAATTTGTGTATGACGCAGGCTGCCAGATAAGGTGATACAACAAATGAGTGGAGGAGCTGAAGCTCAGTGGCCCCAAATCATAGGGGCTGAATGGCATCTCCAAGGTCAGAGGGAAGAACCTGGAGGTTACCTGAAAAACTAACCCCCAAATCCAGGGTAACTACAAGAGCACACAAGAGACTTTACATGCATCCAGAGTGACTGCACCACCTAGTGTAATCCTATGGGAAATTCAAATTGGAATCCAGAGTAAGTTGTTCTTACACCGGAGCAAGGACCCCCCATAGTTACTCTGGATTTTGCCCTAAGCTGGATCAATTGCTTTGATAGCTGGACTGTGAGCATATTTGTGTGGAAGCCTCACCTGGAAAAAATGGGCAACAAATGGATAAATGGGACAAACATAGCAGGAGCCCAGAGACTTAGAACCTGTAGCAACGTCTGAGTAACTTATTGTAATCATTTTGTTCAATGGGTCTTACACTTAGGAAAGTGTCTTTAGGATTTCAGCCTTAATCCAGATCCTGAAGAGTTGCAACGTTTGGACCGAAAGGTGAGGGCCAGCCAAATCCTGTACAAAATTCCCATTTACAGTCAATATAAAAATCTCATTTATTCCTCCACTCTGTATCTATTAGTATACAAATATACAGTCATGCAACGTTATACAGAGATTTATGTTGTACTTTTAACACAATACAAAAAAAGTCTTCCCACAAATTCGACACCTCTTTTCTGTGAAGAGCTGGAAACATCTTTGATTTAAAAATAAAAAAGGGAGGAAGCTTATTCAAGATCCCGAACCATCAAATCTCTCTGGCAATGTTCAATCCTGGCTTGTTTGCTCTTAATGAACATGTTGGCTTTCAGTCTGAAGAAAAACAAACCTGGCATGCGGGACAAGTGAAAGTGCAGGCAAAAAACAAACAGGAAACGGTGGCACTAAAAACAGGCGGATGTAAATCTACAACTAGTTTCTCCTTAACACTAACCCTTTCCATGAAAAACTCTCAATATCTTTTGTTCTAGATTAGAAGACTTCAATTTGCAGGTAAGTTTGGGGGAGATGTAGGCCGCAATCCAAAACACACTTTCCTAGGAGTAAGCCCCATTACATATGTGACTTACTTCTGAGTAGATAGGGTTAGGATTGCACCTGTAGTACACGGTATCGTTACGGTACATATAGATATCGTATATTAACAGCAAGGCTGTTTTGCATCAAGGCACCTAAAGACACTTTCCTGGGAGTAAGTCCCACTGATTACAATGGTGCTAACTTTTGAATAGACATGGTTAGGATTGTGCGCCAAGTCCCGGACGGGGTCCTTGCACCCATTTGGGTTCAAGCAGGACAGGTGGCTCTTAATACCTCACTGAGACGGTAAACCTGTGAGAGCCCAAACCTATGCTTGCCTGCTCAGAAGTAAGTTTCACTGTAGTCAGTGGGGCTTACTCATAGGTAAGTATGGATAAGATTGCAGCCTGATTGAATCGCATGGCTTCAGATTCTAATTGGGACTCACCTGATGCACTATGTTTTTCACAAGCCTTCATATGGAAAATGTCAGATGGGAGGATTTTTGACCTGGCCTTTTTCTTGATCTGCTAATTTATAATGTGCCATGAATTATTTCGGACAGAAGAACACATTCAGTTATACAGAAACCTGCACCCAGCTTGATCACCACAGTGAAAACTCACAGCAAAAGTATCATCAGCGCACTATTTGACAGCTGGAAACTCTCTTAGGATTGAAATTAGTGTATCAAACCTTATTCAGCTCCACTAAAAGATACAAGAACATACAAAGAACCACTACTGTGCTCAAGCAATTCTCAAATTGCTGGATGGTCACAACACCCTCTTCATCCTGGCTGTCCCAAATGCAGCTATCTTGGATTGTACAAGATCTCATACGATCCAAGATGGTAAAAAAATCTCATATGATCCAAGGAAAGCCAAGATGAGGGCACTAGGAAAATCTGGTGGTGCTCCTAAGAGTTCATCAAGCCCCCCAGCAGCAGCACCGCACACAATTTGGAAAACATGGTCTAGAGAGATACAGTGGTAATCATGGCCAAAAGTCCTCCTTTTGACAGTAAACCATTCTCTCCCAGTCCAACTGTGTAAAATGAGGAACCAATTTCTAACCAAACTGGGATGGTGGTAAGATGCGAGTTAGTAAATCACTTGATACCGATGATGGTCCATCTCTTTATGATGTGAAAGTCAGTGGCTGCTAGTGCTTGACAGATTAAGCAAAGCTCACCCAAGAGGTGGGTACTGCAAGACCATTACAAGGTGTTGGTTCCGTTCCACCCTAAGCATGTCTACTCAGAAGTAAGTCTCATTCTGTTCTATGGGTCTTACTCTCGGGAAAGTGTGTATAGGATTGCAGCCATATGCTGCAATCTTAAAGACACTTTCCTGGGAGTAAGACCCATGGAACACAATGGGTCTTACTTCTGAGTAGACATGGTTAGGATTGTGCTCTAAACCAGGCATGCAAACCATACCCACACTGATGTCCTTCATCTACTGGGTTGGCAACTGTAAATCTTTTTTGCAATCCTCGCAATCCTTTTTGCAAATTCTCACTAGCCAGCAAAACTACAAACACTTTCTTGGAAAGACAAATACCATTTATTTCTGTCATTCTGAATTTTGTGTAAGTCTGATTTCCGAATTGTCAGAGGGACAAGATAAGCTGAGGAAAATGGATGGTCAAGTGATGGGAGTTTCATGGTGGGGGAGAATTATATAGCCCTGTCTGCATGCAGGAGATGAATGTTAGCAGGTTAAATAAGGAATGAAATCTCTGTATGATGCACCATTAGATTTAAGAGAATTGTTCATGTTCTCAGCTCTACTTTCAGGAGTTAGTTCTCCGTCCCCACCAGACAGACATAGTTGAAATAGCAGAAATCCTAAAGAACACGCAGCTAGGATGTCTGTAGAACAGTTTGACAACAGTGAAATCTAACATTTCACTGCACCTCAATAACCACTTCTAAGTTTCTTAACAATCAGACAAATCTTTTTTAAAAAACTGCATCAAAACTTTACACAAAAACTTTTCCAAGTTATCAAAAGTGGACACAAATGGTCAGTTCTGGCAAATCTATTTCCACATACTAAATAATGGAATATACAGTGCAGCAAAAGTTGAGAGAAGTGCCGTTCTGGTCACGACGTTCAAAAGTGCATGATCAAAAGGGTGGATCACAATATTTTTTAAAACCCCACCAACCTGCAATGGGGGTATCAGAGAGAGGGAGAGAAAACCTGCTCGACTCTCTCATGGGAGAGACAGGCTTTCGTTGTTATTACTGGAACAAAAGTGGTCTGTTAAGAGTCAACAGTTTACATCACTGGGAAGCAGCGACTTTGACGCACACCAGCCAGACGAGGTTTGGAAGGAGATGTCCTTGACATCTAGACCACTAAGGGTGCAATCCTAATTGTGTCTACTCAAAAGGAAGCCCTTTTGTGGTCTTACTCCTAGGAAAGTATCTTTAGGATTGCAACCTCAGTTTGGTAGTTGTTCTTTTCTGTATGAAGGAACGTTCAGTCCCCAATCTGTGGGATGGAGAGGTGCATTCCAGATACAGGTTTACCAACAGAGTGAGAACTAAGTGGGCAACGTAGCTTCTGTGCCTTGGTGTGGTTTGGTCACTCACCTGTGTGTGAGAGCCAGAACGTAGACCTATCAGTGCCACACCTAAGACTCACACATCCTTCCAGATCTCATCTTCAGATGTGCCAATGCTCCCAGTTGTAACATCTGTACCACAGGTTCACCACCTACCAGCAGACACAATGGAAATGCATCTAGCTCCTGGGCTACAACACACATTTCTCTATATGAACGTCTTCTAAAATATCATGCAAACTGAAAATGAAGCCCATCCAAGCTTGTCAAAGGTTTCATAACATTGTTTCTTGAGTCCTGAGAACTAGAAACAGTTTCTTTCAGAGAAAGCTGGAAATTTTAAAAAGCTAAACCAATGTATGCACTGCCATAATAAAACAGCATAGCAAAGGCACAGCCTCGCTGCTCTTTGAAGCTGCTAAACTTTAAACTGCAGGGACTTTTTGTTCTCAAATCAAGGCTGCAATCCTAAGCTCCAGTTAGGCCGGCCTAAGCCCAGGCATAAGCGCTGTGCTGATCTGGGGGTGTCACAAAAGTGCTGTAAGGTAACCCCTCACTCCTAGGAGGGGTTAGACCGGTGCACAAGCATGCACCGACCTCCCATACCTCCACAGGAAGATATGCCAGGTGAGTTAGGACATCCATAACCATAAATTGGTTAGGATTGCACCCCACATCTGCCTATTTGGGACAGGGAGAGTGATCCTCATCAACCATACAATGCGTGGTGCTCAGTCAACACATTGCCTCCACTCATCTGCACTACAGATGCATGAGTACAGGTGCACAGAAGACATAGGTGGGAGGACTGCCAATGAGGACTATGTGATCTGCCTCAACTCCCACGATGCTTCTGAGCTCAGTGTACTCAGATGTTGCTGTAACACAGTGTAACTGTGCTCGTGTTAACATGTGGCAAATACATGGACTTATGGTAAATCAGATGTTAATGCCCCATCCATCCAGCCATTCAAGAACAGAGTGTTCTACATTAAAAAAAAATCAGACACTGGACTGGTGTAAGCTGTTGATGGACACTCGGACACAATGTGATGAATATTTTGTCAAGGAGCACCTGGAAAAACAAGACCTCACTTAAACACTGAGTCCTGGCAGACACTGTTCTGGATACGGATCCTGTTCAGGGTTGACCAATGCTGGTGAAGTAGGTCAAAACCTGGCACCTTTTGTGTAGGGTCTTCTACGTAACTGCATGTAACTGGACATTCAGCAGCCCATTTGAGCTTTCCATTGTGCGTTGATGTTAAAGTTGTTAGACAACTGTTGTGCAAATGCCAGAGAGGGCTTCCTGGATTTAAGCCTGCCAACTGATAGATCATGGCTGCAATCCTAAGAGTAAGCCCCACTGAATCCTGGGAGTAAGCCCCATTGAATATAACAGGACTTTCTTCAGAGTAGATAGGCATACGATTGCACCCAAGGAAGACCAACATGCAATAAGTGGGTTGCTCATAATTTTGTTGTACTCCTTCACTAAGGCATCCTGCCTTTGTAGAGCTGGTGCTGCTATGGCTCAAAACAGGGAGCCAGCAAGTAGGATTAGATTTTATACAACTGCTTGTGATCCTCATGGTTTAATTTAGTCTGACATCAGTCTTACTAGAGGGTCAGCTATTAAGCCATACAGGGGCACCAGACAATGTGCTAGTAATAGGGCTTGAATTAAGAATACTTGAAAGAGCATCTCTGTCTGCATGTCCTTACACCACTGGGGGCTTCACAGCCCATGGTGGTAAAGCCTCCAGCTCCTAAAGTCAGTTGTCTTCTGGCAGGCTGTAGTTACTTCTGTTGGTATGACATTAAAATTTTGCTCTGGCAATTTTTTTACCTGCGCAGGATCTTCTGATTTTTTGTTGATATGTTATTGTTCTTTTGTTACAATTGTTTTATTTTAAAAGCTGCTTTGTCAGTCGCCTTTGAATGGAATCAAAAGGTTGCCCTGAAATCTTTTAAATAAATACATAAATAATGCTGTAATTAAGAGCCAACCTAAAAACCATGAACAAAATTTTTTTGGATTGTACCAAGTGGACAAAGGAGAATTTAACAAGTTTGGTAAAAAGTTAACACATCAAGGACAGTGCAAGTCCTGAACCCTTCCCTAAAACAAGCTTGTTTTCCATATACTAGGAACTCAGGGATGGGAATCAAAAATTCAAGCCTTGTCTGCAGTGTGAAGTGGTATCAGCTAAGGAGAGGCACACACTGCAATTTCGATGGGCATAAGTTGGCTTCGAGGAAACCAACGGAAGATACTGCGGACTTGGAATCCAGGTTCCCATGTCATGAATTTCAGCATGGCTGCAGCATCAAACTCTCCTGTGAGCATCTCTCATGACATCCCCCTCTAGCGTGACATGACATTATCCACATTGTCCACGATGCCACACCTGCACCACATAACCCGTTCTCTACTGGTGGAATACCGTCATCCTGATTAGTTGCTCCTGACCAGATACGACTATAAACCTTTGTCCAAAAACGTAAAGGGGCACACAAAAAGTGCCCAGGAGGTCCCTCATCATCTGCGCATGACTAGCACATAGAGAATCCTGCCTCAAGTTGGACCAAATAATTTTTTGATCTCTTTCCTCTATGACTTATGCTAGAATCCACTTTCTTGGGAGAACCATGGCTAAAAACCCACCACGCTCCCCAGGCTATTTTTAACCAACAGCACCCCATGTCCCAGCAAAACGTATTTAAAAACCGCATCAGGAATTCTGAGATTCTCTTCATACTCCAAAGTCTGGCTGTTTCTCTGCTACTTGTCGTGTCAGTATCTGATGTGCAGAAAGAGAAGCCACTCCTATGTGGAAGAGAATCTGCCAGACGTTCCTTAATCCATACAAATAGATGTTGCATAAACAGACAGTGACGAACAGTACAAAGACTTTTATCTTCCTTGCTGAACAGTAGAACAAGTAGAGGTAGCACTGTGGAGAGACAGAGGGAGAGAGCAACAAAGACAACTTCAGTTAAGTTAGGGGGGTCTTAACATTAATTTTCAAGGCTGTATTTCTGTGTTTTTCAGTCACATTCAACACCACATTCAGAACTTTCAATACCAGGACCAAAACTGGGACACAACTGCTCTATTTGAACAGCATCTGATTCCCTAAATATCTATCTTAAAAGCATACAGAGGTAAAAGATCACATCAGTATATATCCACAGCAGGTGTTCTACTCAATGCTTGTGGTAATATTTATAATGCAGGTGATAATCTGAAACCACTGAAATTGTTTCTCCAGCTTCCCAAGCTCTCTAGTTTACTGGGTTACGAATTTGCACATTTTCACATTTTAGAGCACTTTTTGCTAAATCTGAATTATTGTTAAAATTTGCTCAAGGAATACAGGAATAAATCAGGGGTATCCAAAGTTTTGGACAGAAGGGCCACATGCCCTACAATCCAGAGTAACAACGGGAGCACGTAAGAGACATTACGTGTACCCGTAGTTACTGCACTACCTAGTGAAAACCTATGGGAAATTCATATTGCAATCCAGAGCAAATTGTTCTTACACCGGAGCAAAGACTCCACGAAGTTACTCTGGATTGCGCTCATAATCTCTCTGGCACGGGGTTGGGGGCCAGAAAACTAATTTACATTTCAAATTTGAATTAAGAGCACAATCCTAACCATGTATACTCAAGCATAAGTCTCAATATGTTTAATGGGTCTTACTCCCAATAAAGTGTCTTTAGGATTCTAGCCTCATTTACATAAATTTACATATAAGAACGTATTGAAGTGTATTACAAGGCTTGCCCAAGGACAGGATAGAGCAGTGTTTCTCAAAGTGGGGGTCAGGACCCCTTTGGGGGTCTCCTAGAGGTTTCCTGGGGGTCGCCTAAAGACCCCTGATGCAGAGAGCCAAGTCAGGCTTGCCAGACCTCTGGCTGTAGCTGTGCGTGCACTGGGGCTGATTGACATCCTCAGGCCCAATCCTATGCATGCCTATTCTGAAATAAATCCCATTATATTCAGGGGATCTTTACTCCCATGTAAATGTTGATAGGATTGCAGCCTCAGGGCCCAATCCTATGCATGCCTATTCTGAAATAAATCCCATTATATTCAGGGGATCTTTACTCCCATGTAAATGTTGATAGGATTGCAGCCTCAGGGCCCAATCCTATGCATGCCTACTCTGAAATAAATCCCATTGTATTCAGTGTGTGCATAGAACACACATTTCATTTGTAACAATGAAAATACATCCTGCATATCGGATATTTACATTACGATTCATAAAAGTAACAAAATTACAGTTATAAAGTAGCAACGAAAATAATTTTATGGTTGGGGGTCCCCGCAACATGAGGCACTTATAAAGGGGTCACGGCATTAGGAAGATTGAGAACCACTGGGATAGAGGGATCTAGATGGGGCCATATTGAGGCCCCCGAGGGGCCACATCTGGCTCCTGGGCCCGGGTTTGAAGACCCCTGTACTAAATTATCTATATTTAAGTATATAACTCTACTTGAAATCATTATGATTTTTTGGCCCTATATAGGTCCATGCTTCTCTCTTTCTCATTTTCTTTTTAAAGTGCCATGCCATAAAGCAGGAGTTGGCAATTTTTTCACACAAAGGGGCCAGACATTCTGTAAGGACATCATCATTGCCAAACCACTGGGTTGCCAAATTCGCAGAAACAGTTTGCAGAGCCCATAGAGCAGTGGTCTCTAAACTGTTTGGCAGGAGGGCAACATTGTCTTTCTGATACTGTTTCAGGGGCCAGAAGTAAAAAAAAAGAATTTATAGTATTTACCTTTCAAATTTGGAAAAATTTACATAGATGAAAATATTAGTGATGGAACCTGTGGATGAATTACTGACCCTACAATAAAGAGTAACTACGGGAAGACATAAGAGGCACTTACTCTGGGTTGCTCTATGCATTTCCCATAGGTTTTCCATAGATGGCACCATAACTATGTCAGCATAAAAGGTTCTGTAGTTACTCTGGATTGTAGCCTGAATTCAAATCAATTCATAAATACTTTCCAACACAGAGGGTGATCTTCAAACCAGTTCATAAGCACATCCATACACAAATACCCTTCTGAGGTGTGGAGAGCAGAGCTTCTTCACCTCTGGAATATTACAGAGCATGCCCAAGGGGCAGATGGAGGGGGCTTGCCAAGGGCTGCATCTGACCCCAGCGCCAGGTTTTGGAGACCCTGCAATAGAATACAGGTGGTACTGACATGCCTTATTCAGTGGGTGGCAAATTGGACAAGAGGCTTTGCCATGCAAGCCATGCTCCCAGCAGGATTGATGACAATGGATGGTGGACCAGATCTCACCACCAGGCTATAAGTTGCAAATCCCTGCTGTAAAGGGAAGGATTACAAGCATCACCAAAAAAATAGAAAAAGCAGGAAAAAATACTTACCAACACAAAGCAGGCTACAAAAGGTAGCAGAAACGCTATCACATTTCCAATTCCTTTATGGTCTTCCTGTTGAAAGAGAATATCTGTCAAATTAACATATTTAATTATATCAAATTAAACTTTTCTAAGATGAAAATTCATTTCTGGACTATTCAGCCCATTTCTTTCTGGCCCATAAGCGTACACATTTGGTTTTGTTGCATACATATATGCATTAAGTAGATAACTGAGGCTGCAATCCTAACCTTCAGTCAGGCCTGCGTAAGCCTTGGCATAAGTCCTTTTCTGACCTGGGAATGTCACAAAAGTGCCATAAGGTACTTCTGCCCTACCTCTGGAGATGTTAGGCCAGTGCACAAACATACACCAAGCTTCTCACACCATTGACATCCTGACATCAGGTCATAAAAAAGGGCCCAGCTAAGCTGGCCTAACTAGGCCATATCCTGAGCTGACAGCACAAGAGCAGCATGCTCACTGGGCTAGTGTAGTTGTGCCACTGGGAGTTAAAAATCGTCATTGGCTTTCGAGGCAAAATTAAGTACAGGCCAATTTACTGTGCTCCGATTTCAATGTCACAATACTAAGCTATTAAAGACTGAACAATTCTTCGCCCCCAACCCCCCCAAAATCTACATGAATCTGGGCAAAGCTATCCCATAGTAACTGCAGCATGTCCAACATTATTGGCGATTGGGCCTTAACAGGTGGGACATGCCCCATCTTGAACCCTGCTATCTGCCAAGTTACCTGAAATGAATACTCCGCAAGGTGAACTCCTCGAATGAGATTTAGTGCTCCACACATGATGTTGAGGACCAGAGACAAGATTCCAATGGCAGACACAGGTTGCATTCTGTACGAAGCAGCTTCAGACCAAGTCAAGAAGGAAATGAATCAAATGAGTTATGACCAGTGCTTGAAAACTTACAATCTTTCTTCAAGCTTCTTAAGAATTCTGGTGTCTATTCTTGCTTCCCAAAGTTTCCTGCCATAAATAGTTCCCAAACTACACTCTGAGCCTACTTATTCCTACAATTCTTCTTAGATTGCAGAGACACACATATGAAAATAAAACAACAGAAGGCTGAAGGCTTGACAAGCCACACTAGCGTCTGGACTTCTGAATCTCAAGAGTACCAGAGAGATGTAACAGAGTAACAAGAGAATAAGAGTAACAAGAGAGTAACAGAGAGATGAAAGTAACAGAGTAACAGGATAACTACTCAAGAGTAACAGAGAGATGTTCTCCTTATATTAAGGTCATCAACTTGTTCTCTTTACGCTAAGATTAAAAAAAAATCCAACCACTTTGACTTCCTGAGTAATTCCACCCCACTTAGGAAATTTCACAGGCAGAGGCTTCTTTTATTCTGGCTTTATCCACCATGCTGGGGTAGCAGAATGGCTGTAGCTGCAATCCTTAAAGACACTTTCCTGGGAGTAAGACCCACTGAACACAATGGGGCTTACTTTTGAGTAGACATGGTTAGTATTGCAACCTAAGATTCAGGAAGCCTCCAGACTGACTCTCTCGTATCAGCTGATAAAGTGACCTTTGGCTCGGGACTGCTGTCTCACCCTTTGATCCCAAATCTGTAATATGATTGGGGTCTACCTTGCAGGATTGTTGTGTGTTTTGCCAAAAAAGTGTGTGAAGCACTTCACTAAAAACCCTCACCATCATCATTACTACTTTCGTATAAGCTGGCCTAAGTTGGAAAAGATAACAAGTTGCTATTGTGAGCTCCGACCTCATTCTATGTAATTAGCAGTTTTTCACAGACCCACACAGATTTATAACAAAAAATGCATTAATGTTATCATGCATTTGCCTTCAGGATACCACGATAGCTTAAGGCAAAGGCAATCGCTAAACTACATTAACATCCACTTGTTCTAAATAAGCCATAGCTGTTAACCAGCAACAAACGAAGTACAGAAGACTGAAACTTACCAGACTCCACATGAAGTTCTGCATGGCCATTTAGCATCCCATTCCTCAGCTCAGCATCTTCCAGCGTTATGAGTGAAGGAGGCCGCAGGCGAAGCTCTTCTTGAATTTTTTCCATATTAAACTTGGGCTGCATGCAGTTTGTATAATTGAAACGGCTTTTGACTTTCTGGATGACATTATCTGCAATGGAGAAGCAAGATAAGTGGCCACTAAATTCAATTCTATTAAGAGAATATCATATAAATAAAGCACATCTGCAGAATTCAGAGTATCCATAAAGCACAACCTACCCTCAGATACAACCAATTGTATTAGCCCTAGTTGATGATTAACTAAAACTACAGGTGGTCAGGCTCTGTATTCCGCTACCCTCAAATCTGAGCAAAGCTTTCAAATCCTGCTATTTCTGCCACCTACTGGAGTAACCAAAGCTTCTACTAATAAGAGACTATGGCCGCAATCCAGAGTAACTACAGGGAGTCCTTGCTCCGGAGTAACAATTTGCTCTGGATTGCAATATGAATTTCCCATAGGTTTTCACTAGGTGATGCAGTAACTACAGGTGCACGTAATGTCTCTTACGTGCTCCCGTAGTTACTCTGGATTGTAGGGTAAGGCAGCAATCCTAACCTCTAGTTAGGCCGGCATTAGCCTCAGCATAAGTTTAGTGCAGACCTGGGGGTATCACAAAAGTACCGTAAGACACTTCTGCACAACTCCTGGGGGAGGGATAGCCCTGTGCACAAACATGCACTGGCCTCCCTATATCACCATGGGAATGGGAAGATTGATTTGTTGTGCCAGACTAGCTGCACAATCCAGAGTAACTACGGGAGTCCTTACATTGACGTAAGAAAAATTTACTCTGGATTGCTCTATGAATTTCCCATAGGTTTCCACTAGATGCTGCTGTGACTATGTCAATGTAAATGTCTCTTAAGAGCTCCCGTAGTTACTCTGTATTGTGCACTAGGTTAGGATTGCACCCGACTACTTTATTTGGGAAAGTCTTAACATTCCTCTGCTATCTCTTGGCAGATCCCAAGTCATAATCAGTGAGTACAAATAACCATGTTATCCAATGTATTCCAACACCACTAATTGTTCCCAAAAGGAGAGCATGTGTATCTTGCATACCAAACTCAAGAAAGGCATATGGTCTGGAAGCCAGTCCTATACAGGTGGCATCATAGGAAGCAGAGAATTCCCAGTGGAGCTCTTCCAGAAAGCAAAATGCCATGACAGCTGGATAACTGCTGGCACAGATTCCCAAGCAGGCAATGTCACCTAAAGAATGGAAGCTGAACAGAAAGAGATCCAAAATTAACTATCATAGAGAATTTGCACAGAACAGAGATAAACTGAAGGATGTACTGAAAACAGTCGGCATATGATAATCAAAGCGCTGATCTTAACGTATAAGTCAAAAGGAAAAGGTGTTGCTTGCTGAACTAGCAGAGCTGGATCTCACGCATATAATGTGACATCCTGTCAATCTTAGCAGATTTTGCCCCAAAAACCCACAGGCACAGTTAAATGCTTATCCTACATGTAACCATGAAGTACTAAGCACTGAGATAGTCCTGGTCTTGTGACTTTGCTGCTAAAAAATAACTCTTATGTTATAGATATTTAATTGCTTGTCAGTATTATTTACATTATTTACATTCCAGACCTTGGTTAAAAATAGTTAAGTTTTTTTTATATAACACTACAAAGAAATGGGATTCAGAGAAAATGGATATCTGAGGCTGCAATCCTAAAGACACTTTCCTGGGAGTAAGACCTGTTGAACACGATGGGGGTTACTGTTGAGTAGACATGGTTAGGATTGTGCTATCCCCAAGGCCCTTGTGACAAGTGACCACTATTGATTGGGTATGCAGAATTCCCTCCAAGAGATATTACTGCTTTAAAATGATGGCTCAAATGATGGGTCAATGGTAGGCAGGAATGAGAAAGTCAATAATATAGCCTTCAGAGTCCAAAAGACATAAAGTAAAAGAGGCTACAAAGTTGGTGGTGGCTGGGATTTAAGAAACAGAATACAGTGTGAACGAAAAGTAGGTGTAAAGTAATAAACACAAACCCTATTCCACCTACTGTCAACTTACTTTTGGTTCACCCTGTATGTATTAAATTACTTACAGGGTGTTCAATGCAGCCTACAACATAGTACAATTCAGATTACTTTGGTACAGAATTTGTAATTCTAGCTACAGGATGTGCATATGCAGCACTTCAGAGCAGCCTAACAAACTGAGAAGGTCATTCCATTTTTTGTTTGTTTTTGGAGATTTGATTTTATTTATTTCAGATACGGGGAAAGGAATAATTGGTGCAATAACAGTGTGGATAGGTATAAAAGGTTATACACGTAAGGGTCTTCAGGCACAACATCTCTTCTACACTGCCATAATTCTACTTTACATACATCTAATTAATCAATTTCTATCATTTTTTTCCTATCATTTATAATATTTAAGATTCTCTTATCTAACGTAACAACATATTATCTACAATATAATATTTACAACTTTAACCGTACATTGAATGACTTCCAAGCTTGTTTAATTTCTTCAACTTCTCCATCTTTCAATTTTTCTGTCGGAACACCCATCTCCACAATTTCTATTACCTTCTCTATGTTTGGAATCACTTCTTTTTTCCAATTTATTTTTCCATTTATTTAAAGCTCCCATAATATTCTTTACTGATTTTTCCAACAGTTCTTCAGATTTCAGATTTCTTCCTTGTGAAAGCTGAGATAGGAACCCACATTACAATCTGAGCATACCTCCCTGAAGACTATGGCTGCAATCCTAAAGACACCTTCCTGTGATTAAGACCCTTTCGAACACAATAGGGCTTACTTCTTGAGTAGACGTGGTTAGGATTGTGGTCTATATTAGGGAGAGCCAGTACTTAACTCAAATTGAACTGTGTCTTACTGTATACTGAGGTCACGTTCCTTGGCTGTGCCACGCTCTGGATACTGCATCAGAATGGACGACAAGGCCTTGAGTCTCTTCCTGCATTCCAAGAAGTCCTGGTCTAGGTGGAAGTCTGTGGAGGCAGAGAGTGGAAGTCCGTCCCTCACCCGCACCACGCAGGCAAAGAGGATCATGGACATCCTCCTCAGGAGAACACATGGGGACAGCCTGCAAATAAGCACATTTAGAAAGATCAAGTAAAAAATCAAGCAAGAGTCTAATTTGTTCACTAGTTGTCTTTGGGCAACTGAAAATAAGTAGCATTACTAGAATTAGGATTCCTCGTTTTTTGCTGAAAGGGAACTATTGTACTGGATGGAGCACAGCACAGTAACCCCGTCATCCTTTACAATGCTTACACTGTTAAATCTACAAAGCAATTGCATAGCTACACCCATGTCTAATCTTACAAGATAAAAATGCACGACATTTCAGAAGACTTTAGCCCAGTTCCAAAGTATAACTCCAACTATGAACCTCACTGGCTTGCAATGCTGTGTATAGCAAGTCCTCACTTAAATATGCCGATACTGGTTGAGTACAGGGTGACCAGATGCCCGAACCTTGAAAGGAGGACAGGGTCTTGAATTCCTCTCAGCCTGGCCTTTTCAGCAGACAATGGCACATTTGCCTACTCATGAGTAAAGCCGTGATATTGGGCACTTTCACTTTCCCATAGAAATAGAGCTGAATGCATATTTTTTAGTTTTAGTTTTTGGTCATAACTTTGGATAGGAAGGAGATATTTCAAAATGAATTTCTGAATTGGATTCTGCTCTTCAATATGAATCCAACGGCATATGACATGATGGGGTAGTGCACACCATTGCAATGTTTGAGGGCAAAATGGAGGACAATGAAGCCCTTTTGGAGGACACCCATACAGGGGTTATATAAGAGGACAAATCCAGAAAAATCCAGTCATATGGACACCCTGGTTGAGTATGTTTGATCAGGACTGTTTAGGGCAGGACTATGGATTTTGGGTCTATCTGAGTTTTGGAATAATTGCATAAATACCAAAAAAATGCTTCCTTTTGTTTGTTTCATTGTTATCCATAAGAGTGTCTGCTGGCCTCTGACATTTTCAGCACACCACATAGCAGAGCAGAACCTACTATACTGTAAACACATGAACATACACACACGCATGTACAGCAGGCCTCCGTCAGTCTTGAAAGACTACGGTATCGTGCTTGGTGCTGCATACGCTGCATGCAAAGCACAAAAGCCTGGGTTGGATTGTTATGGAGGATAGGCTGTTACCCAAGCAGCAAATCCCCCTCTCCACACCACTGAATTAGTCCAGTTGGAAAGGCAGAGCCAATATGACTGAATCCAGCTGGCGTCGCAGAGCTGGGCTAAGGACAGGAGCTCACCCTGTCTTGTGGGGGTGACCCGGGTCTCGAACCCTGGCCTGCTGGTTAACAGTGACTTAACCACTTGCGCCACCCATGAACCGTGTACCAACGACACGTGTACACACACATACATATACGTATCTATCTAGATACACACACACACCTAGACACTTATATATGTACATAGTAGAAATTTTTTAAAAAAGTCTTGGGAGTGGCATAGTTAAAGGGGGCAGAGCAATCAGTCCTGGAAGGGGCATGCAAGAGGCCCTTCTCCTTCAGAGCTGTTCCAGATGGAGAGTGGAGGCTGAGTCCTGGCTCTTTGGTGAAGGTCCTCCCCCATCACCTTCTACAGCAGTGATTCCGAAAGTGGAGGTCAGGACCTCCAGGGGAGGAAGTGACTTAAAGTTGGAATCTGACACAGGGCACCACATTCTTCGAATGCACCATTCAATGCTTTCCTGGGTGTGGTTCTCATCGGAACCTGCTTCCGAGTAGAAGGAGCACCAACCTCACAGTGATGTTGCTTTGAGTTTGATGTCACTTCCTGCCATGACATCACTTCCACATTGATGACATCACTTTTGGGGGGATTCTGGACAGATTGCCATTCTCAGAAGGGGTCCCAGAGAGGGTTGCAGCCTATGGTTGCCAGCCTACCCATACTTAACCGGGAGGGCGGATGCCCCACTGACTACACTGGGATCTGCTTCAGAGGAGTCACAAACAAGATTGGCCCAAAAGAGGCCTACTCAGAAGGAAGCCCCAATGTGATCAATGGGCTGAAGTGCTTGAAAACCACTTGTCTCCAGAGAAGTGACTGCCTGGTGGTCCCCCTGCCTGGAATGGCTCTGAAGGGAAGGAGCCCCTTGCAAGCCCCCCAAGACTGCTCCGACCCCCTCCAGCTATGCCACCAGGCACTCCCCACAGTCACTGCGGCTCTCAAGCATTGCACTCTGGAACTCCCTTCTGAGAAGGAAAACCTACCCAGGATTTTGACCGCCCCCCCCCCCCCGCAAATGATATCATCAACCAGGGAGTGATGTCATGGCCAGAGGAGATGTCATCAATGTGGAAGTGATGTCATCAATCAGAAAGTGATGTCATGGATAGAGATGATGTCATCAACCAGGGAGTGATGTCATCAACCAGGGAGTGATGTCATCAATGTGGAAGTGATGTCTTCAACCAGGGAGTGATGTCATGGCCAGAGGTGATGTCATCAATGTGGAAGTGATGTCATCAACCAGAAAGTGATGTCATGGCTAGAGAAGATGTCATCAACCAGGGAGTGATGTCATCAATGTGGAAGTGATGTCATCAACCAGGGAGTGATGTCATGGCCAGAGGTGATGTCACCAACCAGGGAGTGATGTCATGGCCAGAGGTGATGTCATCAACCAGGGAGTGATGTCATGGCCAGAGGTGATGTCACCAACCAGGGAGTGATGTCATGGCCAGAGGTGATGTCATCAACCAGGGAGTGATGTCATCAACCAGGGAGTGATGTCATGGCCAGAGGTGATGTCACCAACCAGGGAGTGATGTCATGGCCAGAGGTGATGTCACCAACCAGGGAGTGATGTCATGGCCAGAGGTGATGTCACCAACCAGGGAGTGATGTCATGGCCAGAGGTGATGTCATCAACCAGGGAGTGATGTCATGGCCAGAGGTGATGTCACCAACCAGGGAGTGATGTCATGGCCAGAGGTGATGTCACCAACCAGGGAGTGATGTCATGGCCAGAGGTGATGTCATCAACCAGGGAGTGATGTCATGGCCAGAGGTGATGTCATCAACCAGGGAGTGATGTCATGGCCAGAGGTGATGTCACCAACCAGGGAGTGATGTCATGGCCAGAGGTGATGTCACCAACCAGGGAGTGATGTCATGGCCAGAGGTGATGTCATCAACCAGGGAGTGATGTCATGGCCAGAGGTGATGTCACCAACCAGGGAGTGATGTCATGGCCAGAGGTGATGTCACCAACCAGGGAGTGATGTCATGGCCAGAGGTGATGTCATCAACCAGGGAGTGATGTCATGGCCAGAGGTGATGTCATCAACCAGGGAGTGATGTCATGGCCAGAGGTGATGTCATCAACCAGGGAGTGATGTCATGGCCAGAGGTGATGTCACCAACCAGGGGGTGATGTCAGTGTGACGTTGTGGCTGCTGTCTGCTCAGAAGGAAGTTCCATCGTGTCCTGAGACTTACTCCCAGGAAAGCAGCCTGAGCGCCCCATTCCTTTCCACCGTGACTGGGAAGCCCTTGTGGGCGGTGTCTGTGGAGGGCCTCCACCCAGGCCTTTCCTGCCCCTCCCAGACTGGCTGCTCCGACCCCCCCCCCGGCTATGCCACTGTGGCATAGAGAGCAAGGGCAGTGGCGCCATCCACTGGTGATGACGTCAGACCCGCCCTTCCCCGCCAGAGGTCCTGCTCAGCTCGCTCCCTCCCTCCTCCCTCCCTCCCAGCCTGCCAGCCCCTCCTGCGGCCCCCCAGCCAGCGCACCTCTCCTTCTCGGGCCTGGCCGTCGCGGGCAAACGGCGCGAAGCCACCACCACCACAACAAACGCCACTTCCGGCCACTGAGACGAGGCGGCCAGAGCAGAGCCGCGCCCCGTTGGAACAGCGCGGAGACGCTCCCTCCCTCGGTCCGCCAATTCTCTATGGTCGGCGTTGTCCCCGGCAACCGCGGCGCGGGTGTGGGGAGAGCGCCGGAAGTGACGTTAGGTGAGGGGAAGGGCTTCACTGGCCAGACTCCCAGAGGGCGGAGGGGCCTGCTCCTCACACAGCTCCCTCTGAGGGTCTACTCAGGAGAAAACCCACTGTGGTCAATGGGCCTTCCTCCCAGGGAACTGTCCAAGGCCTGCCAGCTTATCCACACTGACCTGGGAGGAAGCCCCATTGACTACACTGGGACTTGCTTCAGAGTAGACCCACACAGGAGAGGCCTCTAACAAAGCAGGCTGTGTGGGTCTACTCAGAAGTAAACCCCACTGTGGTCAATGGGCCTTACTCCCAGGAAACTGTGTAGGGGCTGCTAGGCCATCCATACTTACCTGGGAGGAAATCCCATTCATTACACTGTGACTTGCTTCTGAGTAGACACACAGGCTCTAATAGAGCTCTTCTAGGCATGTCTGCTCAGAAGTAAACCCCACTGTGGTCAATGGGCCTTACTCCCAGGGAACTGTGCAAAGATTGCCAGCATATCTGTACTTAACAAGTCCATTTCACTACAGTGGCACTTGCTTCTGAGGAGACACACAGAATTGGGCTATCTGAGCTCCTAACTGAGCATGTCTACTCAGAAGTAAACCTCCCTGTGGCCAATGGACCTTATTCCTAGGAAACTGCAAGGACTTGCTACCCTATCCATACTTACCTGGGAGCAAATTCCATTGACCACAGTGGTACTTGTTTCTGAGCAGATAGGCACAGGATTGAGCTCTTGTGTGGGTCTACTCAGAAGTATACCCTACTGTGGTCAATGGGCCTTACCTCCAAGAAAGTGTTATTGGGTTGGCAGCTCAAGAGCGGTAGAGCAGCTGGAGCGAGAAAGCAGCAAGAAGAGGAGGCACTTCCCAAACAGATTCTGTGGGCAAAGCTCCTCCAAGAACACTTTCCATGTCAACCTTCCCCGCCCAGACTCACCTGGAAGATGTTGAGTCTCACAAGATATGCTGTGTGGTGCGCATGACACATTGGTGCATAACTGGAGGCGCCTGGGGGAGTGACATGATGTCTCTTCTGGGTGCTCCCAAGAGGAACAGGTGCTTCTTCCAGTCACCTGTCAGGAGACATCACATGGCCTCCATCCTGGGAATTTTGACATGGCCTGTCAGGAGACACAGCTGTGGTTAGATACCAGCATAATGATGGTTGTAATTCTATACACATTACTGGGAGTAAGTTCAGTTTAATTCAGTAAGGCTTACTTCTGAGTAGACATGGTTAGGATTGCTTATGACATGCATAGGATTACATACATGCATAGGATTGCAGATATTTAATTTGCATTGAAAGAATTGTTTGTTAGTGTGCAATCCTGACCATGTCTACTCAAAAGTAAGCATCATTGTGTTCATGGGTCTTACTCCTAGGAAAGTGTCTTTAGGATTGTGGCCTTACTAATGCTGCAATGGATTTATCAAAACAATTAGTAAATATAAAACATTGAGATGACGACTGGATTTTGCTATTTGCAATAAAGACCTAGGGATGCAATCCTAAAGACACTTTCCTGAGAGTAAGAACCATTGAACTCAGTGGGGCTTAGTTTTGAGTAGACGTGGTTAGGATTGTGCTCTGAATACACAAAAGCACACCGTCTGTTTCACATGGTGCTTACCCATTTGTTTTTGCAAGAATAATGTTATGTATTTTTCTTACGTGAGCAAATCCTTTCTATCTGTGTCAAACAAAGCAGTCATTGAAAGGGGAAGGCAGTGCTCTTGGTTCACAGAGTCCTTGAGGTCTCCGGTAGCATTTTTAGATAACATAATGAAGGCATTCATTGAAAACAGCCCTTTCTTTTTCCTTCCCTGGCATGCAAGACTATTTTTCTTGGTGTTTCAAGTGTCATTTTATGACACTAATCCTTCTGCATCAGCATTCAGGGCAACAATAATAATTCTTACCATTGATGTCACTTAACTGGAAACTTCAAAGAACTTCACAACTATTACCTGTAGTAGTGGATCTATCTGGGACATGCTGGTAGCACAAGCCAATTACCTTCCTCTCAATGGATTAGCCTTGAGGAATTCATTTACGGCTTTTGAGCATCCGGACCCAAAAACATTATCCCTACAATCCAGAGTAACTACTGGAGACATTTATATCAGTGTAGTTACGGCACCACCTACTGAAAGCCTATGGGAAATTCATATTGCAATCCAGAGTAAATTATTCTTAAGTCAGAGCAAGGACTCCCCAGTTACTCTGAATTGTGCCCTATGGCTGCAATCCTTTCCTAAAAGTAACTCACACAGAACAGTATGGGATTTATTTCTGAGTAGACATGCTTAGGATTGCACCCATATATAGGACCCTAAAGACACTTTCCTGGCAGTAAGACTCATAGAACACAATGGGACTTACTTTTGAGTAGAAGTGGTTAGGATTGTGCCCTAAGTGGACAAGGAGGGGAAATCTTAAGAAAGATTGCCTTCTTTCAGTAAGAGATTGGCTGACACCCTCAAGCTGTTTTTCTTCTTTAAAGTAGGATTGCTCTTTACTTGAGCATGGGATTGCTCAGCTTCTGAAGTACATGATAAATAAATAAATGCAACTATTAAAAGGCACAAAATGGGATTAGCTGAGTTGCTTAGGTTGACATTTTATATAAACTTTCCTTGGAGTAGGCCTTGTATAGGGTTGCCATAATGCTCTTCTACAAAAATCAGGACAGAACCCTCTGTCTTATTCGCCAATATGTGAACACAGCCCCCCAAAATTGGGATTGTCCATTTTACAGAACATATGGCAACCTTAACCCTGCAATCCTAAAGACACTTTCCAGGGAGTAAGACCCCTTGAACACAATGGGGCTTACCTTTGAATAGGCATGGTTAGGCTTGCACCCATAGGGCCCAATGCAGAGTGGTTTGCAAGGCTCTCTGCCAGTACGCATGGTCACACCTGGTTAACACCAGCCCAATATTGGAGCTGGCCTAGTATGAGCCTGTGCTGAACCAGCACACTTCAGCCTTGAGCAACAGCAGCTCAAGATTGGGCTGTTACTTCTGGTAGACATGGACAGGATTGTACTGTTAGTGTCTTTGTGTGCACTGTGCAACAGGAATATGTGACATTCATGTAAATGCTGTCTGTGTACCAATGAAACCACATTTATTCAGCAACAAAATGCCACGGTTTGTTCCCTTACAAAATACATTATTCTTAGTGAACACACTTAGATCTCCTGTAACAGTTACCAACTGCATAAAAAAGCAGGCCTCCATCAGTCTTGAAAGACTATGGTATCGTGCTCTGCGCTGCATACGCTGCATGCAAAGCACGAAAGCCTGGGTTGAATTGTTATGGAGGATATGCTATTAACCAAGCAGCAAATCCCCCCTCTCCACACCACTGAATTAGTCCAATGGAAAGGCAGAGCCAATACGATTAGATCCAGCTGGCATCACAGAGCTGGGCTAAGGACAGGAGCTCACCCTGTCTTGTGGGACCGACCCGGGTCTCGAACCTTGGCCTGCTGGATAACAGGCACAGCGTCTTAACCGCTTGTGCCACCCACAGCCTTGCGCTACCAACTGCATCATTCATCATTGGCATCCTTCAGTCTGGAAAGACTCTGGTATCGTGCTCTGATTGGAGGTCCTGAAACAACATCTGGTGTGGCTAAAAAGGCCAATTCGAGAGTGTCCATCCCTTCCACACTGAGGACAAATAAATTCCGTCCCATGCCCAGGTCCCAGGTTTTGCTGCTTTTGGGTCTGTCTCTTTGCGTCAGCCTGCCGAACAAGTGTCTCTTCCAGTTGAAGGCCATGCTGGGTCTTTTGCCTCCACGCTGAATGAGCAGAGGTCAAGGTTTCCCAGCTGTTTATGTCCATTCCCAAGTCCTTTAGATCCCTCCTGCAGATGTCCTTGTATCGCAGCTGTGGTCTCCCTTTAGGGCGCTTTCCCTGAACTAATTCTCCATATAGGAGATCTTTTGGGATCTGACCACCAGCCATTCTCACGACATGCCCAAGCCAGCGTAGACGCCGCTGTTTCGTAAGTGTGAACATGCTAGAGATTCCAGCACGTTCCAATACTGCATCATTTGAGACTTTGTCACGCCAGGTGATGCCAAGAATACGTCGGAGACAGCGCATATGGAAGGTGTTCAGCTTCCTCTCCTGTCATGCATAAAGGGTCCAAGACTCGCTGCAGTACAAGAGTGTGCTCAGGACGCAAGCTCTATAGACCTGGATCTTTGTATGTTCCGTCAGCTTCTTATTAAGCCATACTCTCTTTGTAAGCTTGGAGAACGTGGTAGCCGCTTTACCAATACGTTTATTCAGCTCAGTATCTAACTGCATAGCTTTGAAGTAAATACCATAGTGGCAAATTGGAGATGAGATTTGGAAGGGTACAACACCAGCATCATAGAAAGATCCCCTACACCCTATCCAAGATTGGGTAGCAAAGTAGCAGTCAAGTACTGTTAGTGTTTGAACCACAGTAAACTTATAAGAGGAAGGGTTTATTTTTCATTACCAAGCCCCAAGCTATTCATGTCCTTTGGAGATTTTCAACTGTCAAAACCTGGCAAGGGAAAATTACATTCTGTTCACCTTTTTAAGATGTTTAATGAACTTGCCTGGAGGCTTTTTGTCCTTATCATTCTATCTATCGGCAAAGAGCTTCATAATAATACACAACAAAAAGCTTTTTAATCTGTGTACTTTTCAAATTAATCTTCTTTGCCACAGCACAGTTCCTGCTGAAGAGTTATGCTAGCAAGTCATAATTTAAAATGCTTTTTTTCTAAACAGTTTTAAAAGATTTATTTTGACACGTAACACCTAGATGGATGAAACTGCTGTCTGCCCAATCCACTCTAATTTCCTGTGCAGTAGTGCCACAATGCCAACGTGGCATCTGCTATATTCTGGAGGTGTGCGTTGGCATGTTCGGATCACTGCATGTACCCTATCACTGAGGAAACATTTGTAAGATTGATGTTGCCTTATTTTATCGAAACATTTCCACTCTTTTCTCCAAAAGACAAATATATGTGGAGATATACTGTATCATTGTATCACGTTGTATCATATAACTATGATTGTACCTTGCCTATGTCCATGTACAGAGATGCATAATTGTACACAACAGTATGTTCCACATAAGATGTGGGAGATAGGGTGGAACAGTCTCCAAACCCCGCCCCTGGGCCAGATGCGGCCCTTGGCCAGCCTCAAGATCCCTCTATCTGGTGCCTGGGCAAGCCCTGTAATGCACTGCAATGCATACTTATACATAAATGTATGTAAATGTATTCAAATTTGAAATGTAAAATAGTTTTTTGGCCACACACAGTGTCAGAGAGATGATGTGGCCCTCCTGCCAATGAGTTTGGCGAACACTGTTGTAAGCCGACAGGATACAGTAAAAAAGGTATCTACTCTAAATATATCTACTCTAAAGTAAGCCTATTATAATCAGTCCAGCTCACTCCTGTGTAAGGGGGGGTAATGGAAAGGAGCGTGGGAAACCTAGATCTCACAGACCTGGAACTACAAAACTGAAACTGCTCCAGTGGACAATGAATTCTGCACATGCTCAGAGGCCATGAAACTGAGTCTGCTCCAGTGGAGAAGGCACTCTGTACATGCTCAGAGGCCACAAAACTGAGGCTAGTCCATTGGAGAAGGCACTCTGCATATGCTCAGAGGCAACAAAACTGAATCTGCTCCAATGAAGAAGGCACTCTGTACATGCTCAGAGGCAATGAAACTGAATCTGCTCCAATGAAAAAGGCACTCTGTACATGCTCAGAGGCCACAGAACTGAGGCTGGTCCAGTGGAGAAGGCATTCTGTACATGCTCAGAGGCCACAGAACTGAGGCTGGTCCAGTGGAGAAGGCACTCTACACATGCTCAGAGGCCCTGCTGGAGCTGAGGGTGAAGCAGGCCAGCCACAGCCAGCAGGTAGCCGCCTGAGGAAAGCCTTCCACGCCTCAGGCGAGGCCACATCGCAGGAAGGGGAGGCCGAGGATGGGCCACGTCCTCTCCTGCCTCATCACATCTCGCGAGACTACAGCACTACGAGAAAAGCGGCGAGAGGCGCTCACGCGCGCCTATTGGAACGACGCTCTCCATTCCTTCGCCCCGCCCCTTTTACCTCAGGTAAGAACCACGGCGGAAGGCGGGCAAAGGGCGCGGCTCTAAAACGTGATTGGCTGATTATGAGGACGGGTGACCAATAGGATGACAGGAAAGCCAAACCAGGTAGGAGCGCGCGTGCGCAGTGGGCGGAGGCGCGAGAACGCGCGCGAGGGAACGCCGGCGGAGGTGGGCGTGGCTGGGCGGGCGCGCGCGCGTCTCGACAGCGCCGTTGCTGGGGCCTGAGGCGGGCGACCAGGCGAGGAGGGCCCGGAGCGGCCTCCGGAAGGTGAGGGAAGGACTGCCGGGAAGCCACATCAGGCCCTGGCTCGCCGGCTCAGGCGCCCGCTCGGCTGGGGTGACCCGAAGCCCCTCAGAGAGCGGGCTACATCCGAGCCTCTCTGGCCACGCCCACCGCCTCATTAGCCACGCCCACACACTACCAGGCCACGCCCACCCCCTCTGAACACCTGTTGGCTACGTGGAGTAGCTGGGGGGGGCTGTGTTCGAGGGAGATCACACCTTCGGAGACCCCAGGCAGCGGCTCCCCAAACAGACTCCCCCGAACCACCAGCTACGCCACTGAAGACTCCCAGTCAGAACCCTCAGCCCCTCCCCCAGCCTCCCCCCTGGAACCCTCAGCCCCTCCCCCAGCCTTCCCCCTAGAACCTTCAGCCCCTCCCCCAGCCTTCCACCCCTGGAACCCTCAGCCCCTCTCCCAGCCTTCCCCTTAGAACCTTCAGCCCCTCCCCCAGCCTTTCCCCTAGAACCTTCAGCCCCTCCCCCAGCCTTCCACCCCTGGAACCCTCAGCCCCTCTTCCAGCCTTCCCCTTAGAACCTTCAGCCCCTCCCCCAGCCTTTCCCCTAGAACCTTCAGCCCCTCCCCCAGCCTTCCACCCCTGGAACCCTCAGCCCCTCCCCCAGCCTTTCCCCTAGAACCTTCAGCCCCTCCCCCAGCCTTTCCCCTAGAACCTTCAGCCCCTCCCCCAGCCTTCCACCCCTGGAACCCTCAGCCCCTCTCCCAGCCTTCCCCTTAGAACCTTCAGCCCCTCCCCCAGTCTTCCCCCCTAGAACCTTCAGCCCCTCCCCCAGTCTCCCCCCCTGGAACCTTCAGCCCCTCCCCCAGCCTTCCCCTAGAACCCTCAGCCCCTCCCCCAGCCTTCCACCCCTGGAACCCTCAGCCCCTCCTCCAGCCTTCCCCCCTAGAACCTTCAGCCCCTCCCCCAGCCTTCCCCCTAGAACTCTCAGCCCCTCCCCCAGCCTTTTGTTCTCTAGAATTCCCAGCCCCTCTCCAGCCTTCTGTTCCCTAGAACCCTTAGCCCCTCCCCTGTGTTCCAGAGACAGGTTTGTGGGTCAAGGGGGACTTCTTACCAGCCAATAGGCTGGGGGAGTGTCACCACCACCACCACCCTATTCCACCCAGGGGGGGCCTTTCATCCAGAGGAGCGAGCAGGGCAGAGGAAGTAACACAGAGTCTCTCTTAGAAGCCTCCCCACCCCTCCAATCTCTTGCACTAGGGGGTACTCAAAGTGGAGGATCAGAATCCCTTTGGGGGTGCCCTTCAGGTTCAGGGTGGGATTACCTAATCTGGGCTTTCCTGGGAGTAAGTCTCATTGAACACAATGGGGCTTACTTCTAAGTAGACACAGAAGAGCTCTGGCATCACAGTGATGGCATTTCCTGCTTGCGTGTGACATCACTTCCCAGGGGGTCCCATGCTCAGAAGGGGGTTCCGGGATGTAATGCTCAAAAATCAGTGTCTTAGATTCTTAAAAGCCAAGCAGTTCTCAAAAGCCAAGCAGTTGTGACTTCTTTTCTGGGGGTGGATGTTTTGCAATAAGTAGACACGGATGAGCTCTGGCATCACATTGATGTCACTTCCCGTTCTGTGTAATGTACGGTTATGACATCACTACTGGGGCCCTGTCATCCACACATAGGGGCTGGGATCGCCACTTCTCCTCCCATATGCTCCAACCTTCATAATAAGACATTACAGGTACAAACTTGTTATACTTCTCTGAATAGCAAGGCATGACTTTATTCCATCAGAAGCAATAGTGGAGGAACAAGAAACCTGGAAGTGGATCTTTAAATCCATTATAACAATTTTTTTATTTTCCAGAACCCTTAAGTTGATGTCTAGTGGATAACAAGGAACAACCTGTTATTCCTCTTTCCCCTGTGAACAAGGGACAATATGCAGAGTAACTATTCTCTCCTTCAGCCGTGAAATTAGTACTTGCCCTTTCCTTGCTTGTTCTCTTTAGATGCTTCTGATGAAAGATAAAAAAATGCCAAAAACGGCTGCTTTGTGGCGTGGGTGTTTCCAGATTTAGCACTACCCCTTTGGTGGTGGGAGGAACCCCCAGTTTAGGGGCTGACTGCCAACACGCTGATAAATACCGCTCAGCAAGTGCTGAGCTGCTTGAACTCTTGAGTTATTTTGCTTCTGAGGTCCTTCTGTTCTTTTCAGGGTGGTGTGGTGGTGTGGAGATCCTGCTGCCATGGGTGCACAGGATCGGCCTCAGTGCTTCTTCGACATAGAAATAAATCGAGAACCAGGTAAGGTTTGAGAATGTTGTGATGTTGCCGTTTATTCAAAAAAGGTTTGACTCACGACTAACAACCCTGAAGGATTAAAACAGATATTTTATGTAGGCAATCTCTGTAATTCATATCTTTTTTCCTTGATGCAGTTGTGTGGATTTCGTTAACCTTTAGCCACAAATAGCCATTTTCCCTTTCAAAACTTCTGCAACATGAATCAGTTCATGACTTATGGTATAACATATAGTTGTGTTATATTACAAGGGGGGGGGGTAAATTTTGAGCAAATACACAGAAGAAAATTTTTTATAATATATACAGTATCAGATGTTGATAGAGGAGTGTATGTTTATAGTGTTGATGTTTACGTATAAAAATTTCTTAGTTCAATCGCACTGTCTGTTGAACACCCACACCAGTCTGATTGCAGTTCTACGAACAAACATCTTGTTTTGTGTGGGTGCAAGGTTAATAAAATGCCTTCAAAAAGGGGATGGTTATAAGGACGGGAACTGAATATGCTGAAAATTTATGAAAGTGATATTGAATGCGCTATAGATTAAATCTTGACATAAGCAAGTATTTCATTTTTTATAGTGTTCAAATTTTTCTTATTCACATTTCTTCTACCTGTCAGTGAGTTGTGGCAGCCATAATAGCGTGTCACAGACTTTAAGGCATAGGGGATTGAGAGCTTATTATATGCGTGTTGATATCTCATAATTATAGTTTTCTAGTCATGACTGACTGGATTTCAGATTAAATTGCAGCAGTGACAGTATCTTATTTGGTACCCTTTGTTTTAATTATCTATATGGGTGCTTGAAACTCAATACTCTTGCTTACCTGTTGGGAAGACTGAACATTTGACCATCCTGTCAGACTTTCAGTGACATGCTGCTGTGCTTTCTCTTTGCTGGCTTTCATTAAATGTTTTTTTAGTATTGGAGCGTTGGAATATTTTGGATAGTTTTTTGGATAAGAAGAGATTATTTTTGTATAATGATAATTATTTATTGTAAGTTAATTTGAAATTATGTTATGGAATAGTAGTTTATACACACAATTAAACAGAATCTTTTCTTGTGGTCTATTTTTTCTATAGTTTGTGGTTACGTGAAATGAAACATATTTACTCCTCAATCAAGGAGTTTCTTCTTCCATTCTGAAATGCACTATATAAGTTCTTTTTCATAGCCATGCACTTGACTGGAAATCTTTTCTTCAGCAGGGGTTGGAATCTGCTGAAATGCCAAGCTTATTTATACTTAAAAATTCCTTTTAATTACCGTGTCTTGGAGCACAATCCTAACAAATTTAGTCTGGCCTCATATGGCATATCTTTCCATGGTGGTGTGGGGAGGTCAGAGTATTCCTCTGCAGTTGCCTAACCCCCCCTCCCCACAAGTGAAGCCAAAGTGCCTTATGGCACTTTTGTGACACCCCTGGTCAGCATAGGACTTACTCCAGGGGTTATGCAAAATCCATCGCAGTTACGGTCCACGCAGTTACATCACCCTCTAGTGTTATCTTATGGAAAGTTATCTTAACTGCTGCGGGGCAAGGGGCTTAATTTTACTTTAGGATATGGGCCTTAGGGTGCAGTCCAGAGTAACTACGGGGAGTCCTTGCTCCAGTGTAAGAACAATTTGCTCTGGATTGCAATATGAATTTCCCATAGGTTTTCACTAGGTGGTGCAGTAACTATGGGTGCACATAATGTCTCTTACGTGCACCTGTAGTTACTCTGGATTGTAGGGTTAGTCTCAATTTAGATCTTTTAGGATAAATCAATACCTAATAGGAGTTTTGGAAATATTAATACCTTGAAGTGTCATATCTTAAAATGTTTTCCATTCCATTCCAAATCCTTTATTGGCATAAAATTAAAATGTTTTTATATATAAAAGGTATATTCAATCATGGCTCTATCATAGTGGCTGAAGCATGTGAAAGGGCTTGAGGTTCAGAATTGCTGAGATCAAGATTTTTAGGAATTTCTTGGAAAACTTAAGTGCTTCAAATCATTCTTCAGACTTTCTGCCTATGTTCTAAAAGTTTGGAACAGATTTTAAATTAGCACAGTTATTAGCTTATTAATCCTTTTTTAAAAGCTATGGTTTCAGGTGAGGAACTGGTAATAATAGTGCTTCTGAATTAAATCATCTAAAAGGACATTCATTGTTATGTGTTCTCGAGTCAGTAGCCCACATACATACCTACTTTCAAAACACTTCATGTTTTCTCTTCAAATGATTTCTTTTATGCTTTTCTAATCCCTGCTTTGTGCCCTATGATAACTCTGAAATCTGTATTCAAAACTGTCATTCTGAGAATTTCTTTTATACAGCACTTCACAAAGGATGAGAAGATGGGTCCCTCTCCTTGCCCCAAAGGCACATGATCTAAAAATATATACAAAGAAAGGGGATCAAAGGGGAATCAGGGATAACTGGGGAAGGATGCACAGTTGTTATAGGGTACTGGGACTAGAAACTGTGCAGTGCCTTCCTGGAAAAGGTGAGTTGGAAGTGGAATCACAAAGGTATTTTGTGATTCAAAATAGTTTCAAGCAAAGAGGGCAGCAGGGGCATCTAGCCTGAATGCCTTTAAGAAGGAATTGGACAAGTCCTAGAGGAAAGGACCATCACAGAATACAAGCCATGAGGGGTGTGTATAAGTAGATAACCTCAAAATGCCAGATGCAGTGGGGGCACCTGGATACAGGTGTCATATGTTCTCCTTGAGGCATCTGGTGGGCTGCTGGGTGATACAGGAAGCTGGACTAGATGGGCCTTTGGCTTGATCCAGTGGAGGCTTTTCTTATGTTCTTAGGGAAGAAAGGAAGGTAGATGTAGTGCAACTTTGGGTGACTGAGGATGGTAAAAGTTATAGGCAGGGATGTGTTGGTATATAACAATATTTTACTATTTGGTTTTTACTGCTTTTTCCTAGTTTTTAACTGTATTTTATTCTGTTGTTTTAAATACTGTTTGCAGCCTTTAGGAAGAAAAGTGGGATATAAATCTACATAAAGTGGGATATAAATATAAAACTGAACAGTCACTCACTCATCAACGCCAAGCCAAAACCGCTGGGCCTAGAAGCGTGAAAATTGGGGGGGGGGAGTGTTCCTTATGTAACATCAACACCCATCAAGAACCGATGCTGAGAAATTTTTTAACCCCTAAGCGAGTGAAAAGGGGTGCAATGTGTTTTTGTCCTATACTTAACATTAAAGACTAGAAGTACGGTTATCAGGAAGTACTGTAATGGGAATTGTAACGTGAAAGCCTTGATCACTTAGTGCTTGGTTCTAAGGAGGTATTGCTGGATGTCTAAGCAAGAGGTCTAGATTTCAATTGCTTGGGAAGATAAAGAGACCAGCATCACCTAGGCGTAAAGCCTGGTTGCTGCAAGTCAGAAGATGCAGAGGTATCTTCTTTCTGAGTCTTACCTCAGTTTTTCCATTTGACAGACAACCTTTGCTAGCGCAAGTTTCAGACTTAGCCCTCCTTGATGCCTCTGATGAAAAATGCCATAATTTATTTCTTCACTGCCAAAAATGTGCACATCTACGAAGAAATAATAAAATAGACTAAGCTGCTGTCAGATACAGTAGTGATGACCCCCTTTACCCTGTACTAATATAAGAGGTTGGTATTATGCCTCTTCCTCTTTAATTCCAGTTTGCATAATGGCAAGGGAGGAGAAATTATAGCTGGAAACAGCTATAGAAGGAGTATAGAGTAGAAGCGACAGATGCTTGATCTCTAATCCTGTTGTTTCTTAGCTTGATCCTCTTGCCTCATAGAAAACAGAGAATGATTTGTGCATTAGAGATTTTCCTCAGTTTGTATTATTAAATCTCCATGTAAACATGTGTTTTCAAGATAATGTGGAAATGAACACGTTGTTTTCTTGTACAGAGATACCAAGGGGTTGTGGCACTTCAGGTATGTCAGGTGCTTAAAGGAGCAATGAATACACATTGACTTGAAAATTGCTCTGCAGTAGATCCTTACTGAGGTTCCTAACCTTCTCTGTTATAGGAGCTCAGACTGTTTAGTCTTTAGATGAGTGAGCATGTAACTCGGTGGTTCCCAAACTGTGGGCCGCCGCTCTCTGTGGAGTCATCAGATTGTTCCTCCCCTTCCTCAAAGCCAGAGCAAAGCAGAGACTATAGCATTTTCTCTTCTTGACCTTCACTGCTTAAATCCAGCTGGGGCTTCCATTCCTATTTTTCCTTGTTGGTACTTAGCGGTAAAGATGTCCTCACAACGGTAAATCTTGGAGAACTGGGAGCAGTAAGGAAGTCAGTGACTGATTGCTTCCTCTGACTCATCCTCCAGGAGGCAAGAGCAAAATGCTTTTTCCTTTGGCCGCAGGCACCAGGTTTTTCTGGTTTGCTAAGGCAGGAGTGTTTGAGCAAAACTTTGTTTATGCATCTATCTCTTAACAGCATCACTGGCTGCCAAAAGACTAATGATGGTATGAGGGTGAAAGTACTATCGAAGGGAACCATGGGTTGAAAAAGTTTGGGAACCACTGGTGGAACCAATTGATGTGTTATTGGAACAGTATTAGTCCATAGGAGAAAACTAAAATGTCAAGCTTGTACATGCCAACATTACTAGTCACCAGTGAGAAATAAAAAAGGCCACCATGTATATCCATACACTCTCTCTTTCTTTGATTTGTCCTTCTAGAGCAGTGATTTTCAACCTTTTTCATCACATTGCACACTAACAAGGCACTGAAATTGTCAAGGCGCACCATCAGTTGTTTTTACTATTGACAAGGAACATCAGGCTGTTCAAATCCCCCAATTTTCCTATTAACTAATGACTCCAATGGGCTGTGGGTGGCGCAGGCGGTTAAGACGCTGTGCCTGTTAACCAGCAGGCCAGGGTTCAAGATCCGGGTCGGCCCCACAAGATAGGGTGAGCTCCTGTCCTTAGACCAGCTCTGCAACGCCAGCTGGATCCAATCGTATAGGCTCTGCCTTTCCATTGGACTAATTCAGTGGCGTGGAGAGGGGGGATCTGCTGCTTGGGTAACAGCCTATCCTCCATAACAATCCAACCCCGGCCGAGCACAATACCATAGTCTTTCAAGACTGATGGAGGCCTGCAATGACTCCAAATTCTCGTGGCACTCTAGAGGACTATTGTGACACACTGGTGTGCCATGGCACACTGATTGAAAATCACTGTTCTAGAGTTGTGCTGGTCGAAGACTAATAAATTTAAATTCACTGTTCTGGGGAGATGGTATACAAGTCCTGTAAGATGGGTGTGTGTGTGCGAGAGAGAATAAGTATGTGCATAAGTAGGAGAAAGTGTTAAAAAGACATTTAATTATCCCAGTTTTTAAAAAACACATGCTTTTGTCTTCATCAAAGACAATATGCTTTTGTCTTCATCAAAAGCATATGGAACTATAATAATTAAACAAAGTTCATAACTTTGGCTCCAGAAATTACAGAGCTGCAAAGTAATAACATCATAATTTTATTACAGTTGGCCGTATTGTATTTCAACTCTTCTCGGATGTATGTCCAAGGACTTGCACAAACTTTCTCTCCCTGTGTACAGGTAAGTTCCTTTTTGCATAGTTATAAACCGCCATTGATTCCCCACTTGTTGGGGTAGATTCAAAACATATTTCCAACACACCTTTTAAAAAAATATGCGCATTTATCAGTCTAACATAACTACGTTTGGTACTGCTATAATACACAGAAGCTTCATAATTACATTAACTACGTATAATACGGTAGTGTGCCTTTCTTTGGGAGATACTGTAGTCTGGAAAGTTCCGTGTGTTATGGGAGTGGGAAAGCAAACATTGTAGCGATTGACTTCAATGCATCTAATATAATAGCTTTTTTTGCTAGGTTCAGGAGTGTGCCAGTTAATATGAGTTGCATCTGGTATGGGTTGGGAAGTGTGTGGTGTTCTTATCTACTATGTAAAAATGTGTAAAACTTCACAGATGTAATTGACATGAAATCTCCTGCACATAGAATCATAGAATCCTAGAGTTGGAAGGGACCTAGTAGGTCATCTAGTCCAACCCCCTGCCTGCAGCAGGAATTCCCCCTAGAGCATCTCCAACAGGTGCTCATCGAGCCTCTGCTTGAAGATCCCCAGTGAGGGAGAGTCCACCACCTCCCTTGGCAATCTGTTCCACTGCCAAACCACCCTCACCGTCAGGAATTTTTTCCGGATTTCCAGCCGGAATCTCCTTCCTTGCAGTTTGTACCCATTGGTTCTAGTTCTGCTTTCAGAAGCAGCTATGAACAAATTGGCCCCTTCCTCCATATGACAGCCCTTCAGGTATCTGAAGAGGGCAATCATGTCTCCCCTCAGCCTCCTCTTCTCCAGGCTGAACATCCCAAGTTCCCCCAACCTTTCCTGGTAGGGCTTCCCTTCCATCCCACTGATCATTCTTGTTGCTCTCCTCTGGACTTGCTCCAGCTTGGCTGCATCTTTCTTCAAGTGAGGTGCCCAGAACTGAACACAGGACTCAAGGTGAGGTCTGACCAATGCAGAATAAAGAGGAACTGGAACTTCTCGTGACTTGGAAGCTACAGTATATTATACATTATATTATACATTATACTTCCCAAGTCCCAATAGTCCCCAAGGAGAAGTTACAACCTGTTTCCTCTGATCTTTGAGGTAAGTACATGGAATAAAATAATGGCGTTGGTGTACACTGAGCTGATGTCATCACTGAGGTCCAGGGCACTAAAGAAGCAGAGCAGGGCTCAAATTCTAGCCATATAACTAAGCAGGAACACTGGTTACAGCACAATCCTATGAATGTATGCAGAAATAGCTGCTATTGACTTAAATGGGACTTGCTTCCAATTAAGCTTGCATAGGATTGCAGCTTTAAGCGCGTTTGAGTTTTCTACCTTTTCCGCGCTTTTGTTTTGTGCACAGTAAAATGAAATGTCAAAATTGCATTTCCAATTGCTATTTGATTCTTGGTTGTCTCAGATCGTATGTTTTTTAAACTCTATACTAAAACCTTGGATTGAGAGTAACTTAGATTGGGAGTGTTCTGCAAGATAAGCAAACATTTGTAATAAATTTTAACTTGTATACAAACAATGTCTTGATAAACAAGCAAAAAAAAGTCCTGACCAGGATACAGCTGGTTTCCACACTCTGCCAGCACCTGCTCAGTCTCTCTTGAGAGACCTAATCTTGCATGTCTACTCTTAAGTAAGCCCTATTATAATCAGTGGGGCTCACTCCTGTGTAAGGGGGCAAATTGCTGCCTTACAGCACAATCCTAAGCATGTCTACTCAAAAGTAAGCCCATCGTGTTCAATGGAACCTACTCCCAGGAAAGTGTCTTTAGGATTGCAGCCTTAGAGACCTAGAGCACAATCCTAACCATGTCTACTCAAAAGTAAGCCCTATTGTGTTCAATGGGTCTTACTCCCAGGAAAGTGTCTTTAGGATTGCAGCCCTAGAGGCATAGGGCACAATCCAGAGTAATTGTGGGGAGTCCTTGCTCTGGTGTAAGAACAATTTGCTTTGGATTGTAATATGAATTTCCCATAGGTTTTCACTAGGTAGTGCCATAACTACGTCGACGTAAATGTCTCTTATGTGCTCCCATAGTTACTCTGGATTGTAGGATAAGAGCACAATCCTGAGCAAGTGTACTAAGCCCCATTGTGTTCAATGGGTTTTACTCCCAGGAAACATAAGTCTGCAATCCTAAAGACACTTTCCTGGGAGTAAGACCCATTGAACACAATGGGGCTTACTTCTGAGTATATATGCTCAGGATTTTGCTCTAATTATGGGTTAATTTGTTCTAATTTTTTTTATTTTGTATTACATTGCAGTATTGTAATCATTCAGTACAGTATTGCACAAATCGTATTACAGTACTGTAATTAATATTGTAATTATTTTGCATCACATTACAATATTCATTTTTGTAGTTACAATATTCACACTGTAATTCATTTTTGTATGAATATTTTGGGGTTGTGGAACGAATTGCCTGAGTTTCCATTATTTTTATGGGAAAATTCACTTTGATATGTAAGTGTTTTGGATTACAAGCTTTCTTTCGGAACAAATTATGCTCAACATTCCACTTTATTGCGGAATAAGTTATGGCTATGGCCATAATATCTGCCAAATGATAGCTGTGATCATAAATCAAGCAATCATTGGCTGACCTTCAATATTAAAACTTTTGTGGAAGAGAAGCAGGCAACCATCAGTCTTGAAAGACCATGGCATTGTGCTCAGTGCTGCATACGCTGCATGCGAAGCACGAAGGCCTGGGTTAGATTGTTATGGAGGATAGGCTGTTACCCAAGCAGCAAATCCCCCCTCTCCACGCCACTGAAATAGTCCAATGGAAAGGCAGAGCCAATACAATTGGATCCAGCTGCTTTGCAGAGCTGGGCTAAGGAGAGGAGCTCACCCTGTCTTGTGGGGACCGACCCGGGTCTCAAACCCTGGACTGCTGGTTAACAGGCACAGTATCTTATCCATTTGCGCCATCCACAGCCCTGTGGAAGGGAAGGGAGAGATAGTTAATCTCCAAGTGATGTTGTTGCATGTGATTATTGAAAAGAGAGGGACAGTCTTTACTAAGCTTATAATTCACATATATTTCTACCTTTTAGGTGAAAAGGGAATTGGGAAAACAACTGGAAAAAAGCTCTGCTACAAAGGTTCTACATTTCACCGTGTGGTTAAAAACTTCATGATTCAAGGTGGTGACTTCAGTGAAGGTAGAGGAGCATTTTTAATTTGGCGGAGGGGTTTTTTTTTTAAATTTTTGTTGAAAAGAAACATCTGTAGTAATTAAAACCAACAAAATGGTTCTTAAAATGATATGCTTTTTCTGCATAATTTAAATTTATAGTCCATTCTCTATCAGATTCAGGGTAATTTAATAGCTTTATTTTAAAAAAATGGGTTCTAATGCTGCAATCCAGAGTAACTACGGGACCTTTTACACCAATGTAGTTACGGTGCCACCTATGGGAAACGCATAGAGCAATCCAGAGTAAGTGCCTCTTACGTCTTCCTGTAGTTAATCTGGATTGTAGGGTAAATTACCTGGATGTATTTCTGTTTTTGTTTATGTTAGTAGTGAGTGTTTGTACCTAATAAATTTCTAATTGTCATCAAAACCAGTTGTTCTTAGCATAAGCTATATGTTTGTTTGAGATTTGGGTGCTGCATGAACCACCATCCTGGTGACAGGCCCCTGCAACAGGCCAGCCATATTTCCCCATGTCACATCAGTCATCTATGTGCTCAGCAAAAAAAAAAGTTGAGAAACTCTGCCCCAAAGCACTATATTTTAAGGAAAAAAATCTGCAGTTGCTTGAAATATTGATTTGTAATTTAAAATGTATTCTTGTTTTGCTATTATCTAGTGTTATAAAGCAGCCACTTATAGAATAATTTTTTGTTATATCAGAAGTTAAACTGGTTATATCAGTTACAACACCTCTGTGTGGAGGCACCTTTAATCAGACATGATAAAATTCTGACAGAGGACACTCCAGGTGTAACTGTATGCTTATTTGTAGTTTAAATTACACATATGTAGAATCGCATGTAGCATCCTGCAAGGAGAGCCACACAAACAAGAAATTGTGTAAAAATTTTGTTATTAGTAATGTGTTCAGAATTAGGTAGGAATGTTCACTGCTGCTCTGCTTGTTAACTCGCTTGGTTACTGCTGCTTTCTTCATTCCTGCTATCCTCAAGGATTAATGTAAGTTGCATCCACTACTGAGAGTTTGCTCAATATATGCTTCTGTGCAGAGAGCAATCTTGAGCTGCAAAATATGGATCTGACCAAAGTTTTGGGTGCTGTTGTGTCCCTATAATTTCCTGTTCAGTGCAGAAACATAAAAACAGTCAGTTTTAGATATAGTTTACCTTGTTGTTGTCTCTAGTGTACTCCCAGGCTGCAATCCTAAGCCCCAGTTAGGCTGGCAAAAGTCCCATACGGGTCTGGTGGTGTTGCAGTATTGCTGCAAAACACTTCTGTGCCAATCCTGGCGGATAAGGCCAGAGCACAGACATGTGCCAGCCTCCCCACACTGCCATGGGAATGGGGCACAGGAGAATTGCATTGGCTGTATGGAAATGCACACAAAAAGAGACAAAAGTAGGCACCAAAGGAGAAAAAACTGGTGCACTTACTAATCCAATAACAGAGTTCTTGTGGATGGCCCATTTAGGGCTGCAAATATTGTAGAATGTAGCTATGCTGCAAGCTTGAAAATTCAGCCTAAATAAATCTTTAATGAAGCTTATGAAAAATCCTTAATCAAGAGTTCAGATTAAGTGGACATGATCCTATTGTCCCCGGTGTCTTTCACTAGTTACTGTGAAATATTTTAAATGTTCTGTAGGGTTTAACGTGTGCTCCTTCATGCTAGGTAACGGAAAAGGAGGTGAATCTATTTATGGTGGATATTTCAAAGGTAAGATCTAGTAGTTTTTGATGGGTTTATTGCTTCAGTTTTGAGAGTTTTTATTCCTGATATGTTTTATGAGAAGATCAACTTAGATCATCTTTGCATGAAAGTAATGTTGCATGGATATTATCTATGTGCATGAGTTTTTAAAAGATGTATACTGTAATATTAGCATTAATGGTCAAAATTAATTGCGGCTAACTTAGTGGTTAAACGTGACTTCAGCATGGAGGCTAGGCAACTTGATTCATGACAACTCCTATCTTCCTGCCTAAAACTGTCAACATATTCTTTTGTTTATAGAGAATGTGGTCTTTTGCAAAATGAAAAGGTAAGAGACTAAAGCTCAACACAAATTCAAACTTTTCCCCTGCAACCCTTTTTAGTCAGTATATGGACCACTGATAATGAATTTGTGGCTGGGTAAGCATTGTAGCTTGGAGAGAAGCCTAAAGCTAGTCTGAGAGGCTCTAAAGTGGTGGCCTCTTTGGACAAGGAAATACTGGGATTCTTATCTCTTAAAAGGCTTCCCTTTCCCTGCCTGTGTAAGGTTTGTATGTGTATTGAACTCTTGGATATTTTTCAGAAACTGATTCCTTTTCATAAAAGCAATATTTGATGTTCACATGTGTTTGTGATGTTCAGTTTTTGTAATTTTTTTTAAACTAATATTGTAAGGTTTCAAGAACAAGGTGATGATGACGCATTGTTGGTTACAATTTTTAATTTTTTTAAAACTTTCCAAAATTTTATACCACCTTTTCTCCAAGGTGCTCAGGGTGGTGTATATGATTCTTTACCTCCTTTTGTCTTTACATCTGGTAGGTGAGGTAGGTGAGTCTGAAAGATAGTGATTGGCCCAAGCTTGCCCAGAAAGCTGGGATTTGAACCTGTAACTTCGAGGTCTAAGTCCTGCTCCTTAAACTCTATACTATCCTGGCTCTATGCAATCTATATTGAAAATATTTGGAGGGAGTATAATGTTTTCTTTTCCCTGTTGGTACTACTGCAAAACTTTTCTGACACTAAGGCTTCAATCCTAACCACACTTTCCTGGGAGTAAGTACTATTGAACACAATGGGACTTACTTTTTAGTAGACCCACTGCAAAAATAGTTAGTGATAGAACAGACTATCAGTTGAAAGTCCTTCATTCTAAAAGGTTTCCAGTTCTTTTTCTCTAAGATTATATGATGGGTGAGTACAGATATTCTTCACTGTGAATTGTAGTTATTCTGTTTGTTCCATAAATGTTTTATTTTATGTATAAGAGAAAACAATTTTCCTGACTAAAACCAGTTCTGCTCATAACTTCTATACTCATCTAACCAACAATTTATTCTTTAATGTCATTCAGACTGAAGCTGAAAAGGTGGCACAGTTGCTTTCTCCTGTGTTTTGGAGATTTGTTTCTATTCACTTTTGCATTTTATTTTTTTAATGGTTTCTTGGCCTTAAACTAAATCAATCACTTGTTAATCCTTGAACTTGGGAAAAATATGGGAACATTTCACAGGAAAGAGAGTGGATCTCTGGCAGACAACAAAAGTATATTTAATACTAGGATGATTTCCCTTAGACAAAAATCATTGTTGTGTTCAAAACCAGCTATATAAACAAGAATCTCATTGAAACTGCCCAGTCCAGCTTCTCAGCAAGTGGTGATTAGTAATGTGATAATAACAGAGAAACTAACAATTACCCAGCACTATGTTCCCCCTATTTTCAATAACTATTCCTGGAAGGATGCCATTTAAGGCGCCTGTGGTTCAGGGGGCCTATTCAGCCAGTCAGAGATGTTGTCTTGCTTCATAACATAAAAATTATCTTTAATTCTGTATTATTTCCTTCTCCATAGAATTGGGTTGAATTGGGTTGAGTAAAGATAAGGGCTGTAGCTCAGTGATTGAGCATGTGCAACCTGCATAAGGTCTTGGGCCTAGTCCCTCCTGGCACTGACAATAACCAAAAGATTTGAAAACTGAGAAGGACTCAGAGCTGCTCTCCAACGTGGATGACAGTATAGGAAGTGCATAGATCCAAGTTCAAATGCAGTAAAGGTAGTTTTATAGCATTGCTGTTTGTTTTTAAAGTAATTTTAAAAGCTCTTCTGACATCACAAATCTCAAATATCCTTTTCGAGTTGTTCCTGGTTTGATTGCAAATGGGTCTCCGCTTTTTAAAGTTTTCCTAGTGTACAGATTGAGAATCTTGTTACAATTATTTTGTTATCACTTTGATGCACGTAAGGATTCAGAAAAGCTAACTAAGCTCTCATTCTCTTTTCTTCCAACAGATGAAAACTTTATTCTGAAACACGATAGAGCGTTCCTTTTGTCAATGGCAAACAGAGGGAAACATACAAATGGTTCCCAGTTTTTCATGTAAGTAGATGTAAAATGAGAGTTGAGCTTTTTAAAACGCAGAAGCGCTGTTCATGAGAAAGATGGTATTGCAAGTCAGTCGTAAGGAAAGATTTGAGCAAAAAGTACATTTCTGTAGGCATGAGGGTACACTTCCTGTTCCGCTTCCAAAATTAGAATGTATTTTATAGGCCTGTAGCTGCAAAGATGTACTTTGCATCTTTGAAGAATATAAAAACAATATTTCAAAAAGGATTCAGTATATTAATTTTTCATCAACTTCTCAGACAAGACTTGCCTTTCCTAGAAGCCAATGGTAATTAAAATTCAGTACATTATAAACATTCTTTGTTACTTACACGTTAATCAGAGTTAATTTACAAGCAGCATAAAATTGAATTCTGAAGAGAGTTTTCTTTCAGGAGAACCTGTCTGAAGTTTATCCATTAAGATTCTTATCCATAGTGCGCTTGTACCAAAATGTTTCTACAGCATCTGGAATCCCTTGAAACTACTTTTCAACTAGTTTCAGTATTAAGTGGCAAAGTAGCTCACTTCAGGATTTTTTGTTACAAACTTATTCTAGCTTCATAATACTATGAATATTAAATGAATATCAGGTTTCAGTTTCAAACTGTCTTCTAAATCAGCCTTCTTGGTTTGTTTCAGTATCCTTTCTTTTCTGTTTTTTCAAATTTCCTTTGTTCTCAAATTCAAGCTTTATTCTCTGAAGGTTTGTTTCAAAAATAACATTTTTGTTGTGATGTATCTTCACACTGTTATGTTTTAGTTGAATTACAATTCATGCAACTGTATTCAAATTGTGCAAACTGCCATCTTTCTTAATGGATTAGAATGAATTGCGCTTCGCTAAAGGTGTAAACTGTCCAGAAGGACTTGACTCTTTTGTTTGAAGACATCTCTCTGCCATGATCTAATAAGGTTCAGATAAGAGGCATGTTTAGGTGGTTTCCTAAAGAATGTCCCAAAAATGGAAAGCAGAAGTTACTGCAAAAAGAATTTGGAATCTGTTGTGCTTTACATTTTCCTAGGAAAAGGTGGGTAGGTTTCTAGTGAATTCTCTTGGTTGTTATTTAGTTTAACAGAAAGGTGGCTTCTCCTGAAACCTGAGGTTTGAATAAATCCCATTTTGTATGTTTTTGTGAATTAAAACAATAAACAATTTGTTTATTCTTCTTGCTACTTTATTCCGTGCTCACATATTTCCATTTTTAAGCTTATCTGAACTTGAGAAATTACAACTATTGGTACATTGGATAAGAAGCTACTTAAGGGCTCTAAAGTTTCTTTTATATTATATTACAGTATGCTCATAAGCATTTGAGGATAATTAGCTTCTATTTTATAAGCCATGCTTTACTAATAAAAAGAAAAGCCCACAATTTCACTGTTTGGTGCTAATTGTTGTATGCAAAATGTTGTTTGTAAGTAGGTATTGGTCTACACTATATCAAAGCCGATAGGGAGGCACCATACCACCTGATTTGGGTATACTGTAACACAGCCAAGACACTCACTTCTAAAAGCAGGGACTGAGCTACACTTAGAGGGCCTGCGGAGAGTTGACACTGAATCCATGAAAATGAGACCCCCTTCTCCCCCAAAGTGAAGTGGCCCGGCCAGATTTGCCCATGCAGAAGTGTTGGACTGCCTGTGGAGGTACCATGGTATGGAAGGGAGGGTTGTGCTAGAGCTAAAGTACCTCTTCTGCCCTGTGTGCCAAGTACTGGATTTTGATTAGAAGCTATAGCCTTTATGGGCTATAGCCTTTGAGAGACGAACAGCCTTCCAGAATTATTTTAAGTATTCCTCCATGAGTAGCTATTAATTAGCTATTATTATTTTTCCATTTTCTTTGTAAACCGCTTTGTGAACTTGTTAGTTGAAAAGTGGTATATAAATACTGTAGATAGATAGATAGAGTGAACTCCCAGATAGTGTTTTTAAACCCTGACCCCTTGCTGCTTTTTTCCATGTCAGACTCATTACAAATCACCAGTCTCCCTTTCCAATGTGATGGGGAGGAATGGGTGGGTTAATGCCATCTCTATCATTTTTAGTTACTTTAGTTTATTTTTAGTTTAGTTTATTTTTAGTTACTTTAGTTACTACTAAAGAAATACTCAGACAACAGTTGTATGGTATTCTTCATGTCCACAGCACTGACAACATATCAGTGGTGCAAAATCTCCAAGAACAAATACCTGCACTTCAGATGAGAAAACAAACCTTGATCGTTTACTGTCTGAAGACAGTAATTTCAAAAATGCTGCATGGAAAATAACCAGAAAATTCTTTAGTCAGTCACCAAAAATAGGATCATTTCCTACATCCCTTCCATTTGTGGTATATTTTTCAAAGGGATTCCAAGCTGAACAAGATCTGCTACATCCTCAGAAAAATCACCATGGCTGCAATCCTAAACACACTTTCCTGGGAGTAAGCCCCATTGAATATACTGGGACTTACTTCTGAGTAGATAGGGTTAGGATTGCACCCTAAGGCTGCAATCCTAAAGAAACTTTCGTGGGAGTAAGACTCATTGTTTACAATGGGACTTTCTTTTGAGTAGACATAGTTAGGATTGTGCTCTTAGGCTTATATGAGTAAACTCCACTGTATTCAGTGAAATTTATTCAGTGGAATAACTAGGATTGGGCTGTTAGTCTTCTTAGACTCACAAATGGTAGCATTTTGCTGGAGGTCTTTATTGACCTCTTTATAGAAGTGCAGCTAGATACCATATATACACTGGATCAGTTAACTCTAGGCCCAGTAGTATGCACATGATAAATGTAACAATAAACACGTCACAATTTGTTTATTCTACTTGTGTTGAGCACATTAGGTTGTTTAATAGTGAGGCTACTCACATTAAGCTATTCTAGTTTCTGGGGAGAACACAAAGGAGCACCTTTGCTGTGCTTTCTGGCCATTTCACTGTAACACAAAATCCTAGTTTCTTGCTGTAAGAATGAGCTTTGCGTAGTTCTCATCTATTGCAAATGGGAAACAGGGAGCACATTAACCTTCAGTCTCCAAGCTCATTGTTCCATCTAATCCAGGCAAAATCTTGAAACCTGACACTGTGTTATTAAATTATTGCAGAAGCCTGAAAGAGTGTGTCACATTGAAGCAGGTGTTAAAAATAGATTGTATGTCTTACAGCCCAATCCTACCTAAATCTTGGTGATGATGCAGTAGCACTGGGTACACTGCATCCTCCTAGGGATTTTGGCTGCTGATCTCTTCACATATAGAGCATAAGGACCGACATGTGCACTCGCTTTCATTTTGCACTGTTACTTTCTACAGCTGCTTGAATCCTCACTGCTGTGTATAGTGATTTTTCTTCCCTTCAGTTTCTTGTGCTCCCTCCAGATGCTCCTGAAATCAGGAGTGACTGGTTCCTCCAGAGTCCCCCAGAGCTTGTCATGCTGTAGTTGATAAGAACTGGAAATCCCTTCCTTTACTAGTGGAAGCATTTTATGTTCACGCATTTAACATCTCCAGATGCTTACAGATACGCTTATTTTATGAGGATGGTTCTGTGTCCTAGGACACATTGGGAAGGGAAGTACGTATAACTTTTAAAGAATATTCACTAGGATAAAAAAAAGAATATTGCTCAACTTGTCTGTATGACCCTGGGGAGGGAAACATTTGGACTGCTAAAGTAAGTTGGAGACATATAGGATGGATAGATGTCTGCTGCTAAAGGAGAGAGATGGAGTAGGAAAATCCAGTTGGGTTCCCTTAGGACTATGTAACATGAGTCATTAAATATCAGCTCTCTAGCATGTCTAGTTCAGACAGTATTTTTCTCCTGAACCAGCCCTATGCGATAACATGGCCATCTGCATTTGTGCCAAGTGCACATCCTGTCTATTTCCCTTTCTTCTTGGTTATATTATCTAATTACTAGAGAGCTGTGTGTATATCTCATTTGAACTGCCCCTTACTCATGCTACTGAACCCACTTTGAAAGTAACCAGGACAGGAGGGGAGCATACAAGACATGCAGACAGTGCAAGGGCACATTCTTTTCATCATGTGGGAGCCATGATATCATACCAGGGAGGGAGATATCATACCAGCCCAAAGTAAATCGTGGCATTTGGAGTGGGGGGGGGGACTTGTTTAAAACTTCAGTTCATTAGCTCCTTGTGTCATTAGTAAGTAAAGAGTTTTAAACTGTTCAAGTCTCTTGGCATACATGCCTTTTAAACAGTGTTCTAAAAATCAGAATTTCTCCAAACATACAACTGGTGTTTTTTTTTCTAACTAGTTGTAAGCATTTGGATTGTTCTTAAAGTTAGGTCTAGGGGAAGAAAATGATTTCCATGATAACCACAGTAGTTGGCCCTGCAATTTTTCTAGCCTTTCTGTTTTTCTGTTTCAAACTGGAGGAAATCCCATTTACATAAGTGTTGTGAAATAGAATTTAAAGGTTGTTTATCTGGCCTTTTTATGTAATGAAAGGCTTCTTTTTTGCATGAGCCGTTATTAAGGAAGCAACATTAGAAGACCTAAGTCTTTGAAAACATCTTCACTACTTTTTCTTTGCTCCATTAGTGGATGAATAATAATAATGCTTTAAAAATTATTGCTAAATATTCAAAAATACTTTAGGCCAAGATTACATAGAAGCTTAATGTAATCATGAAGAATTTTGTTGAGTTATTCTAAGGATCTATAGTAAAATTAAGCCTATAAATGTGGGTTTTGTATAATACAACCTTATGGTAAGTGGAGAAGGTCTTAAAATTAATTAGTGATTTCCATTAGCATTGGTAAATGAGAATATAGGAACCTGCAATGCTAACGTTTTGCAGTAATAAATATACTTGTACTATGTCAAAAGTGCTAAAACTATAGCATCATCATTACAGACATGGTTTATGACCTTGCATTAGCATTTCATAGTTGGGCACAAGGAGGACTGGGCTGTTAATTAGTGCTTTTCTGGCCCATGCATCCAGGCCAGAACATTAAAATGAAGGTTGGTTGTTCAAGAATAAACCTGCCTGGTTAAGACTGATTTTTGTGCTTGATCTAAGCTAGGGGTGTCCAAACCTTTTGGCAGGAGGACCACATCATCTCTCTGACACTCTGTCAGGAGCCAGAAAATAATTTACATTTCAAATTTGAATAAATTTACATAAATTTAAATATAAGAGTGTATTAATTACATTACAAGGCTTATTTACAGGCCAGATGGAAGGGTCTTGCTACGGGCCATATCTGGCCCCCGGGCCAGGGTTTGAACACCCCTGAAGGCTATGAAAATAAGTTTTTTCCTTCCACATATTGTGTACTGGCCTGTTTTTCCCCCCTCATGGAGGTGTAAGGGTCTTCAAAATGAGGTTATTGGCTATTTGTAATGGTGGGTTTCTGCATTTTTAATGTACTTTATTAGCAAATCATCTTTTCAGCCATCTTTTCTAATGGTTCATTATGGATCATGATAAAAGAAATTTATTCTTTTGGCAAATTGCATAAATTTGACTATACATATGTATTGCTGCATTGTCTTTGAAAATTATGGGAAAGTATAAGAACTTCGCTAGACGTGGATTTTAATACTTCATTATTTGTAGTAGGACTTTGGAATATACGCAAGGCATCCCTTTTACAGGTGCAACCTTGAACTTAAAATAAGTTTCCAAATATAAAAATAAAGAAAATTTAGAGCCCTCTTTTTTAAAGTATCTTTGGTTGTGCGTACACTTTGAAAACTGCATACACTTGGAAAATATCTTAACTTTGTATTAAACATAGACAGTTCTGTTTGGAATTGTACTACAATTTATTTCTTGCCATTTTTGTGTAAAATTTACAGAAACAGTGTTACATCGTGCGCTCCAAAGGTAATGTCTCATTCCTCTAAGGCTGTGTTCTTTATCTTCTTTCTGTCTTTTCTTGTCCTTTTCTGATCATATGTGCATTAAATCTTGTGGTGGTGAGGTTCTTCTGGGGGGCAGTTCCAGCTTTTAGAGTGACATTACGACAGTGTTATGACAATACTGTGTTTAATTTGTATATACTGTCTAGTTTCCTCTTCACTAGGAAAATTCAATTTCAATACTATCTCATGCTAAAATATGAAGTTTTATTTGTGGGAGGCTAGTCACCAACTGGGAGAAAAGCTTTTTCAAGGGCTCTGGAGTCAACCTTTAACGGAACAACTTTTTGCTGGAAGGAAATTCTGCTTGTACATTTGGAAAAAAAGTGAGATGGGTTTGTTCATTGGCATGTACACTTACTGCTCTTGCGCAGTTGACTTTCAATGAAAAAAATTTAGGGTGCAATCCTAAACAATTTAGGCTGGCATAATTCACCTTTCATATCTTCCTATAAGGGTGTGGGTTTGGGCAGGGGGTTGGTGTATGCCTGTGCAATGGCTTAACCCCTCCTCCTCCCAGGAGTTGGGCAGAAGTACCTTACAGCACCTTTGTGATACAGGTCACACAGGACTTAATACCGAGGCTTATGCCAGCCTAACTGGAGATTAGGATTGCAGCCTTAGTTGAATGAGGTTGTCCAGGCACCTATCACCTTGCTTAATATTCTTCAAATATATTTTCAAGCTTGTTGGAACAGCTAAATTTGGCATAGAGAAAATATTATAACTGTCCTTACTCACTAGTGTAATGTATAATCCATTTTTATTTCCCTTACTGACTTCTAAACATTTTTAGACCAGTATAACTGGGTAATGAAAACCAAATATTAGAGTCTTGAGTATTATAAATTATAAATTGAAGTATTCTTCTGTAGGGTTATTTCTTTATGGAGAGTTTAATATCAGCCTTCAGTTAGAAATTTGTGGGAACTTGCAGGTGGTCTTTGACTTTGATCATCTTCCTGGTAACTGTTCAGAAGTTTTAATCAAGGTTTTCTCTCTCATTTTTGTTGAATGTGCAATTTGCTTTACAATAGTTTTCTTACCTGATCTCTATGCAGTTGCATGTAGGAAGGGTCTGTGCATGTGTAGCTCTGACGTTGGAAGCTTCCAGAACTTTGAATGGGAAGAGTCCCGTGCAGAAGAGTGTGGCTCCAAGTGCTGATAGAATACCCATTTCCTCAATTCCTGTTTGATAGTCACTGAAGGAGCACAGTCAGGAATGCTCGTTTTGTCCTTTGTCTCACACAACACCTGAGGGTCAAACCACAATATGGCTGCAATCCTAAAGACACTTTCCTAGGAGTAAGACCCATTAAACACAGTGGGGCTTACTTTTGAGTAGACATGGTTAGGATAGCGGTCTATATGTCATCACAGAACTCCAAATATCACTGTTCACAAGCTGTATCATTCTTGGCCACATGGCTGCAACACATTTTGTGGCCCAGGTTTGTCCCTTTGGGCTGGCTTGAAGGACAGGATAGTATGGATTCTAAAAGACAACACACTGGCTATGTATTTTGGGACAAACAAGGTGGCATGGCATCAAAAATCCTAAGCATGCGCAATTATTGTGAAACTATGCCTGGAGGAAGCCAAGCAGGGAGAGGATTAACTTTCCACTTGTAGTGTGTGGAAAGCAGATAGATGTGGATTGCTTTAGGAAAGTGGCAGACCTGGGGTAAAAGGCACCAGATCTACTTCCCTTGCATACCACAAACCACCAGTGAGTGGTGCAGCCCACATCACCTGTCTGCATGCATTGGCTATGTTGTGTGCAGAACATCTATTCATGACTAACTGCACCACCAACTGGTAAGAAAGAAAAACTAGTTTCCGGTAGTCTTCTCCATGGCTACAACCCAGAGTAACGAATGGACCTTTTACACTGACATAGTTACGGTGCCACCTATGGGAAATGCATAGAGCAATCCAGAGTAAGTGCCTCTTACGCATTCCCGTAGTTACTCTGGATTTGTAGGGTATGTGGCACTGCACAGAGACCATTAAGGAGGAAGTCATGTGGCATATTTCTTTGAATGGTCACAGTCACCAACCAGCTCCAGTTGCTGGATCTTCTATTAAGGAGAACATTGACAAAGATTGGGCATTCCACCAGTGTTTGAGCCACACAACTATGTGTGGAGTTGCTCCACTCCAGTACAGGACAAAATGTTCAACAAAGCTCTGGAAGCTTGCGAAGTGGCTCTGTACATGCACAGAACATCACTACATGTGGCTGCATAAATGGATATTCAAACTGCTGTTATAGGTAAGCAACCTATCCTCATCCTTGCAGCACCTTTGCTCTTTTGATGTTATTTCATGGATAGGAGAATGGGGGTTGAGGGATGTGCCAATAAACATCAGTACATCCATGACTGGAATAAGCATTGCATTTTGTAGATATGAGTTCCAGCAGTCTAGCCTCTGTTCTTCACTAGCTGTATGAAGAATCAGATTAGCAATGTGCTTATCCATTTTATTATGGGCTGGTTAATTCATTCTCATGGGAACCTGTTGGATGTTGCCCAGGATGGTTGGGATCAGCAGTAACTACTTCAGGAGAATAACTTGCCCTAGGAGCTGGTTATTGCTAACATGCTTGATAGTGCGTTCTGCTCTTTGGCTTGCTTTTGAATTTTATTGGTATTCTGGGACACTTATGCTTAAAGTCCAGCCCAGTTTACGTTTAATGCTGTGAAGATTATACCTCAGCCTTAATTCTGTTGAACAGAAACCATGGACCATGGATGGAACCTAGCACATTTGTTTTCAATTTAAATACTGTACAAAACAAAACTCTACCCTTATTTCACTAAAGATTTAGGAGGCTTTTTATTTGCAGGAATATATGTTAGGAGCCCGAGGCTTGTGTCAAGGAGGAATTGCTTGAATCACAGTAACAAAACTGCAGCAGTTCTTGCTTTTTGCTCCAGGAGTGCTTTCTGTATGATCTGAAGAAGCACTTATCCCCTCCAGCCCCCTGGCTCTTGTAGGATTCTATCATTTTGCTATTGACTTGATCTCAGAGAGCAAAGCTATTTAGGGCCTTGGTTGTGTGACTGAGAGCACAATCCTAACCTGTCTACTCAGAAGTAAGCCCCATTGTGTTCTATGGGTATTACTCCCAGGAAAGTGTGTTTAGTATCGCAGCCTAAGAAGGGCTAAATATTTATTGGTAGCAGGTTTGAATGAATAACATTTCAAATGAATATTTACTTCTGGTGTCCTGGCATAAAACCAGAGAGAGAGAGAGGACGATGGAAGTTGCAGGAATAATTTGCATAGATTTTCAGGATGCTGCTCAGAGTACAATTAATAGACTAGATTCTCATGAATTTCTTGTTATATTTTTAACACTACCTCATTGTAAAGTGGTTTAGAAGCAGTTTTGAAATTCTTTTCTTAAAATGTCCATCTCCTAAATAATGGAGTTTTTGAATCCTTCCTAGATGTTAAAGCCCATTTAAAGGCAACAACAGTTGAGTAGCCTTAAAAACATCATCTGAGTGGTTATGTATAGTCAGTACACGTAACCATTATATTACAGCATATTGCATTATAGAGTCAAATAGGAGAAATGAATGACTTACAGCACAATCCAGAGTAACTATGGGGATCCCTTACGTCGACATAAAATAAATTTACTCTAGATTGCTCAATGCATTTCCCATAGGTTTCCAATAGGTGGTGCCGTAACTACATCAACGTAAATGTCTCATACGTCAACATAAGAGGTCCCGTAGTTACTCTGGATTGTGCTGTAAACTTGTCAAGTTGCTTCACTGTTCAGCATTTTAATTCTTTTTATATATATATCAGCTTCTGTAGATCAGACTCAGGTGAGGTGGTTTGGAATTGATTTGTGGACCCAGAAGCATAGCGGGAGAACAAGTCAGTATAGAAAGTGTGGTTTTTGTTTGTGCCTCTAATATAGTTGATTTCAAAGAGTTGTGTAGTGTAAGAGGTAGCACCTAAATTGTTTGATACTTCTGTATTGTTGACAAGAAACAGATGGCAGTCCTACATAATTCAGTAGTGGAAATATCACTCAACAGATAAAACTTAGAAAAGCATATGAACATGCACAACCTGCCCAGCTGCAGCCTCTGTAAAACTGAGGTGGTGTATTTTTATATAAATATACATTTATACTCACTGCATGTATTTCATTTGATATGGAGAAAATAACTGAATATGGCTTTACATTGTAACATTAATTACTGCAAAAAATTTAATCTAGTCCTTGTATTTAGTATGAATCTTGTATTTAGTATTAACACTGTGTAAAATAGTGTTAATGATATTTGGTTTTTTTCTTCCCCTTACTTTATTTTATGTGCCATTCTGCCTTTTACTACTTCATCTGAACACCTGCCTTTAAAAAAAAATAATCTCTGTGTTGATGTTAAGCAGAACTACAAAACCTGCTCCACATCTTGATGGGTAAGGCATAATTTACCTTCTTTTGTGTTAAAAACATTTGGAACTGATCAACGGAAGTATTGGTGGCATAGCTGGGGGGGCAAAGTAATCCCTCTGGGAGGGAGCATTCCTCTCTACTTCAAAGCCTTTCTCTAACTTCTGTAACTATAATACTCCCTGGAGTGAAAGCTATTGCCTTTCACATGAGTTTTTGTGTGTCTGGGGCAAAGCAAATCAGATGGGTAAGTGGGTAGATCAGAATAACCATATGGGCTTCCTTGGGATCCCTCTAGATAGAATAATGAAGTGAATTGTAGGATCATAAACGTCATTCTCAGTAATTTATGCTTATATATCAATCAGTGTACTTTTCATCTTCTGCAGTGTACATGTTGTCTTTGGACTGGTTATTTCTGGTTTTGAAGTAATAGAACAAATAGAGAACCTGAAAACTGATACTGCAAGTCGGCCATATGCAGATGTGAGAGTTATTGACTGTGGAGTGCTGGTTGCAAAATCTGCCAAGGATGGTAAGCAGATAATTCTTGCTTGAGGTGTGTGGGAAAATCTCAGTATTTTTAGAAACCAAGAGAAACTAGCATTTCCTACAAGGCAACTTCTTCAATGTTTGTTACACACAGAATAGTGGCAGGGTCCCCAATTCTGAGTTGTAGTCATCCAGTCCATGTTTAATGGGACACTGAGGAAACCAGCCAGCCTGTCTTAGGAGCCTGTTGCGGCGTCATAATTTACGTTCATTTGCATCCTTTCAAACTACCTATGTTGGCAGGAGCTGGGCTAAGCAATGGGAGCTCACTTTCTTTACAATCCAGAGTAACTACAGGAAGACATAAGAGGCCCTCACTCTGGATTGCTCTATGCATTTCCCATAGGTTTCCCATAGGGGGCACCGTAACTACGTCGGTGTAAAAGGTCCCGTAGTTACTCTGGATTGTAGCCCTTGTCATTCATACTCAGGTCTCGCAAGCCACCAACCTTCATGTTGACAAGCACAGCATCTTTAACCACAACATCTCCTTTCAGTGAAGCCACTTTTAGCATTCTCTACAAGAAAGCCTGGAATTAAACTAGTGTTTAATTCAGATTAGAATTCTTTTTCACTTGTTTGCTGTCGTTTTCACTTTGCGACAGTACGATGCTAAGCTTAACTACCTTCATTTAGACAACATGGTCTGATGATTTTTGAACAGACATTGCAGGACATTTATTTATAATATGGAAGCATAGAAATTTTAGAAACTTTCCACGTTTTTAACCTATTAAATTATTTGAAACATGTAAATGATAAAATGAGCACTGGATTGCTGTCCATTTCCAGAATCTTAAATTGTTGTAAAAGTGGAATCCAACTGGATTCTGTAGAAGCGCATAGAAAGGATAAAGAATCTTAAGCAGTTTCTGTGAAATTAGAAATTGATGTGTACGTCAAATGGGCTGAATTCCGTTTTCTAGGAAATTTATTGTTGTTTTACTCATGTTGAACGTGGAAGCATATTTTCTAGAAGAAATAATCAAAATGTATAACTTTGTAATCTAAAAGTGTTGGAAAAGAAGAGAAAGGTGTCTACTCACTCGGAAGTTTCAGATACCTCCACCAGTAGCTCATCTACTTCATCTGAATCATCATCGGACAGCGATTCGGAAAATGAGAAAAGTAGGAAAAAGAAACGCAAGAGGAGAACCAAAGCTAAACCATCAAAAAAACGGCGAAAGGAGGAAAGGAAGAAGGATGAACCCAAAGACAAACAAACACCAGGCCAAAGAAGGTATTGTATGCATTACACTGTTGTATACATTACATTTTTATCCCACATTACATTACATTTTTCTCCAGTACGCTCAGGGCAGCATACCTGGATCTTCCCACTATATCAGTTTTTTCTCACAACACTTTTGCAACACCCCCAGACTAGCATGGGATTTGTGCCGGCCTACCCAGGGAGTGGACTTGAGCTGTGAGCATAAGACTTTCTGTGGGAGCAGCAAAAGGTCTCAGGATATAAAATTCCTAAGAACGACTTAATCCTTAACTTAGCAAGTTGATATGCAAGTTTGACTAACTACTTTTCACAGTGGCTGGTCAACCAAGCAAAAACACAGCACAGTAAAGATGAGTGTTACTGACCCTACAATCCAGAGTAACTACGGGTGCATGTAAGAGACATTACGTGTACCCGTAGATAATGCATCAACAAGTGAAAACCTATGGGAAATTCATATTGCAATCCAGAGCAAATTGTTCTTACACCAGAGCAAGGACTCCCCGTAGTTACTCTGGATTGCGCCCTAATTGTTCTTTCTTTGAATATCCATGTGGAGTAGTATATAGACCTCACTATCCTTTCTCTTTGGAAAGTTAATGCAGTGGATCTCTTTGGGGAACAGAATGTGATAACTTAAAGACAAGTTTTAATTGTTTGAGTAGTTAGGGGAAGTGAATGATGCAGTTTTTTTAAAAAATAAACCCTAATACAAGTATAAGGGCTGTAGAGGCTCAGCTGTTAAGATGCTGTGCCTGTCAACGAGCAGGCTGAAGCTTGAGACTCAGGTGCTACAAGATGGAATGAGCTCCCGTCCCTTGCCCAGCTCCTGCCAACCTAGCAGTTCGAAAACATGCAAATAGGTAAATAGGTCCCACCTCGGTGAGAAGGTAACAATGTTCAGTGTGCTTTGGTGTGTAGTGATGCTGGCCACATGACCATGGTGGCCTACCAGGACAGCACTGGCTCTTTGGGTTAGAAACTGGGATGAGCACCACACTCTACAGTCGTTCACAACTAGCAGTACTACCTGCAGAGGTCACCTTCACTGTTACCTTTTTTACAAGTATAATTTTGTAGATAGTTAAATTGGGAACTCTTTATCCTTCAAAGTTTCATTTTCTGGAGGGAAGAGCACTTGTCCACAGCATGGGTTGCCCCCTTCCCTGCAGAGGCAGGCCAGACGAAGTTCTGCTTCGTCCTTTAGGCAACTTGTTAGGTTATGTCTAAAATATAATTAAAAATTTTTAAGATCTGTGGCTTGAAGACTCAAGCAACTTTTTAAATTAAGTTTAATTTAACATCATGCTACTAAAGCTTTACCATGTGTGTTATGTTCTATTTTATCACATAGTTGTTTTCATTGGGTTTTAAAAATGTTTAAACTACCCGTTAGATGTTTTTCGATCTTAGCCATTTAATACATGCTTTATTTCCAACCAGCCATTCTGACAAAAGTGAAGGAAATGAAAAATTAGTGGATGTGAATATGAAAAGGGACAAACCTGTTGTCCGTCCTGAAGAAATTCCTCCAGTGCCAGAAAACAGATTTCTGCTGAGAAGAGATGCACCAGTTATAACTGCAGAACCTGAACCGTACGTGGCAAACTTCCTCATTGTTCATTCTTTGTGATAAAACACCTTTCCAGTAATCCTTGAGCCAAACGGATATTTCTAGTCTCTTTGTAGTCACGTAGTTCTGGATCATAGAATCATAGAGTTGGAAGGGACCTAGTAGGTCATCTAGTCCAACCCCCTGCCTGCAGCAGGAAATCCCCCTAGAGCATCCCCAACTGGTGCTCGTCGAGCCTCTGCTTGAAGATCCCCAGTGAGGGAGAGTCCACCCCCTCCCTTGGCAATCTGTTCCACTGCCGAACCGCCTGAACCATCAGGAATTTTTTCCGGATATCCAACCAGAATCTCCTCTCTTGCAGTTTGTACCCATTGGTTCTAGTTCTGCTTTCAGGGATATAATAAATCCTCATGATTTGCTATAGCTTAATGCAGTGATTTTCACCCAGTGTGCCACAAGTGGTCCATAGGTGTTCCAGGGGAATTTGGACTATTAATTAATTAATTAATTAATTAATTAATTAATTAATTAATTAATTAATTAATTAAATAAGCATCAATTATTAATAGGGTTATTGAGGAATTGAACCCCCCACACACACCACAGCATGGTGTGCCTTGTCAGTTGTCCACATATTGATAGTGACATCAACTTGACAACTTCGGAACCTGGTTGGGTGTGCCATGAGACAAGAAAGGTTGAAAATCACTGCCTTAACAATAGGGATATAATTTACTATTTATATTTCTCAGGAGATGCTTACTGAAATAATAGCATAGTTGAAAAGTGCATTTCATTTACGAGTCCACGGTAAAAATGTAAAGCTGAAAAGTGAGACAGACATTTTGTGGTAGCTGAAGTAATTATTCAATTACCTCATTTGACACTACAAGAAATGTTGCATCTACCCAGATCCACTAATCAGCTGTCCTATTTCCAACAATGGCCCTTATGAGAGACTGTTTCTGAGAGCCAAGTTATTCCTGTCTACTTGGGATACCTGCATAGGAACACATTGAAGGGATGACTCCTTCCATTCTTGATTCAAGAACAGATTTCAGTCTTGATTTGTTCCTTGATTTCAGAGGTGTTACCCTTTCTCTGATCCTTAGGGCTTTAAAGTGAATACTGTACTCACTGATTCATCTCTTTGTGTTTAATTTCAGTTAGGATTCCTTGCTTGATCAGATTAGATTTGTGCAAGATTAGAACCTATAAGGTTCCACCCGCATGCCTTTGCTCTTATCCCTGCATTTTCTTAATATTTCAGAAAACCTATTGATGTTCCACCAGTTTTGACTGACCAGAAGCCCTCAGTGTCAAAATCTGGAAGAAAAATCAGAGGAAGAGGCACAATAGTGCGTTTTTTGTGTGGTTTTTTTTTTTTTTTTTTGTAATATTGGGCTGTATTGTATTTATCAAAAAGGGTGGTTATCAGAATTCAGTTTATTCATGGACACCAGAAAAGAATAGTAAGATAGTAGTTCAACTATATGGATAAAGATTACATGCACTTGCCATAAGTTTTATAGTGTATATAGCAATAGCCATAGGAAAGGGAATGCTCACTCTTTAAAGCAAGCAAACCTTTCCATTGCATGTTCCACGTCAGGCCTGGATGTTTGATAAAAAAATATCAATAGATTTTACTTGACCAGATCATATTTCAGTGGCTTGAGGGTGCAATCCTAACCAATTTAGGCCAGCACAATTCTCTTAGCTCCCTGTTCCCGTGGTGGTTTGGTGAGAGTGGCACATGGCTCATATGCACTGGCTTAACCCCAAAAGGAGTTAAGGACTTTTCTGACACCCCAAGACCAGCACGGGACTTGTGCCAGCCTAACAGGGGTTTAGGATTGCAGCCACAATATGCTTTTTTCCTAAAGGGAGTGTGAAAACTAGAATCCAATGTGATGAAACAGCCGAAAAGTGGGTAGCTTAACAGTTACAGGCATGACAGGAATGGAACGTAGGTAGCAACTGAAAACACTCTTCTGCTCAGATTGTTTTCTTGTAGTTTATAGAAACTACAAGATTGTTTTCTTGTAGTTTATAGAAACTTTAGGCTCAATCCATAGTAACTGTGGCAGTTCTACAACGGACATAAGATTTACTGTGGATTGCAATATGAATTTCCCATAGGTTTCCACTAGATGGCACCGTAGCTGCGTCAATGCAAATGTTCTTTGCTGTGACTGATCTGGTGGAGTAGTTACTCCAGATTGGGGGGTATGTGAAGCAAGGGTGGCTCAACATGGAGCACAAGATCCATTCTGATGCCATGGTTCCTGCCTCTGCAGCAACAGTTTAGGGATAAAAAGGTCCTTACCATGCTTCTTGTGCAGTTTTCTGAAACCTTGAAGTGTGAGGCTTCTGGTTCTGTTTAAAAGGCCAACACTGTCTCTGTAGTGAAAATAAAGCTGGAAATCCTGCACTTCTGGGGCTCAAAAGCAGGTGGCCAATACTTAGGCAAGCAGGAAGGTAGATATGGCAGAATTGAGGGAGGCAGCAGCAGACTTGGGGTGAAGCACACCCCAAAACTGCCGTCTCCTTGCTCCTCACGTCTGCCACTGATGCATTCAGCTTACCTTGCCTCATGGTTGGGCTAGCAGTTGTTAAGTAAAAAAACAGCAAACATATAATCAAGCAAGAGTTCATCTTCTTTAGCATTTGTCCTGGCAGGGCCTGCTATTCTGGATTGTTGTTGCCATTTCTCCTGGTTGCGGGTTTGGTCTGGGTGCAGGCAGGTGGTTCTCATATAAGCATTAAAGGATTGAATTTGAAAATAAACCGTTATGGGTTTCCTTTGCACTGCAGAAGTTGCCATCTTCCACAGCAAATGTACTGAATTTAGGTGTAGTATGCTTGTTATTGTAAGATGAGCATGCAGTCATCCCTACCAGTTTTTTTGATCATAGATAGCATTTCTGTCCTCTGTGTGTGTGTTCACTGATGTGTTACGGATTCTGGATAATGCTTTCCTTTTATTATTTTCTCATGTAGCGATACCATACGCCACCTGGTTCCTGCGCCTGTACTGAATCTGATAATGATGAGAGCAGCGAAACTCCCCCACATTGGAAAGAAGAAATGCAGCGGTTACGGGCTTATAGGCCACCTAGTGGAGAAAAATGGAGTAAAGGGGACAAGTAAGATTTTTCTGGAAATATGAAGGTTTCTTAAATGACTCCTGTCCTCTAGTCTAAAGCAGGGGTCTCCAAACTTTCAACTTCAAGACCCCTGGACCTTTAAGAGTTGTGTAGTGTAGGGAATTTCAGCATGTGCAGCATGTGATCTGTGAGATGAGGAGCTGCACCTTCTGAAATTTCCTCTTTTGCACAATTGTTAAAGGTCCTGGAGTTCTGAAGTTGAAAGTTTGTAGACCTCCCCTCCCCCCCGCTCTAAACCCACAAGCCCCAGCTGAGAACCATAGAACTAAGGTTGCAGTCCTGAAGGCACTTTCCTGGGAGTAAGACCCATTGAACACAATAGGGCTTACTTTTGATTTGGATTGTGCTCTAAAGCAAGCAAGTGCAAGGGAATGCTCATCTGTATTAATTTCTTGTTTCTTAGATTGAGCGATCCAGGAAGATGGGATGAAAGAAGCCTGTCCCAAAGGTCAAGATCTTGGTCACACAACGGCTATTCAGATCTAAGTAGCACAAAAAATGTCAGCCACCGCAAAAAACATCGGAAGGAGAAAAAGGCAAAGCACAAAAAAAAGGCCAAAAAGCAAAAACACTTAAAGAAGCATAAACAAGTTAAGAAAAAGAGAGTATCATCTTCGACAGAGAGAGATTCCTCTCATTCTTCTACTGGAAGGACAAAATCTTCTCATTCTTCCACAAGGAGGACAAAATCACCTTGTGATCGTGAGAGAGCGTCCCGTTCCTCCTCGCTGACATCTAGGGGTTCTTCCTCTAGGAGGGATTGGTCTAAATCAGAAAGAGATAACCAGAGCTCACTGTCTCTGTCAACAAGAGACTCCCGATCATATTACAGGTCCAGATCAAGGTCTTATTCTAGAAGAAGCTCAAGGTCACAAATTGCTTATAAATCTCCCTCTAGGAGCAGGTCAAGATTTAGCTCAAATTCAAGGCATTTGAGGACAGTCTCCAGGTCGCCAAAAAATGTTGAGGTTCGTTTAAATGAACACAAAGCCGTGACAGCTGAACCTGTAAGAGTAGCATTGCCACAGAATGATAAAGTTGTGATACAGCCTGTTACCGAAAGTATTCAAGTTATACCCCTAAGTGACAGTCCTCCACCTTCTAGATGGAAACCTGGACAAAAGCCGTGGAAGCCATCATATGAGCGAATTCAAGAAATGAAAGCAAAAACAACCCACTTAATGCCTACTCAAACAAACTACAGTTTAGTAAGTACTAAAGAAGCTGGCCCTTCTTCTTCATTCAGGAAGCGCCAAAAGAGTTCAGATAGTAATCAGAGTGGTTATTCAAAGAATCGGAGCAATTGCAGTTCAGATAGTTGGCTAAGATCAAGGAGCAGAACTTCTCGTAGTAGATCTTATTCTAAGTCATATTCAAGGTCCAGAAGTCCATCTAGTTCTCGATCAAGATCTCGATCCACCGGCAAATCCCGTTCAGCAAACAAATTCCCTAGTGATCAGTCCTGCTACAGTGGCTCCTCATCTGATTTTTCATTAAGTGATGACAACCGAAGGAAAAGTAAAATGAACACCGAGCCCCGAGAAAAAAAGGGGCACCCATCAAAGAACAGACAAAGTAGTTCTGACAGTACTCTTCCATATGTGAAAGATGTGACTTACCAGAAGCAGAGAGAGAGTGCCAGTAGATCCTCTTTGGATTTCTCAACAGACAGTGAGCAATTGGTTAAACAACAGCCAGTCCCAGAGAAGGAGCAGTCGCAGCCAGAAAAAAACAGTCTGAAGCAAAGCAAAAGTACTTCAGCTTGTGATGGTCCTGACAAGAAGCTGCGGCCTGAGTGGGGCAGCAGCCATTCCAAAAAGAGAAGTTTGAAAGAGAAATCTGAGTCGCCAAGGAGTGGTCAGAAGGCAAGAAAGAAAACTCATGCAGACAGTAAGTGGGATTCAGGATCAAATTCAGAAAGAAGCAGGAACAAGAACAGCAAAGGTGACTCGCCATTATCTTCCAGTAAGGAGGAAGGCGAAGCCACGTCAGACTCTGACACGGATCTCAGCCTTGAGAAATGTAAAACCAAGTTGGATTCCTCCCTGGGGCCAAAGAAGGCAAGTAAGCGACAAGCCTCCCTTGTTGAGACAGAAAGTTCTCATTCAAATTCAGGGGTGCCGGAAAAAACAAGGAAACAAAAGCGTGGATCTAAAAAAAATCTCAAAAAGGCTCATTCCAAAAAGTCTAAAGAGAAATCCAAGGGTAAAAAAGAGAAGAAGCATAAGGCCCAGAAACGAAAGGAAACATTTCATTGGCAACCTCCACTGGAGTTTGGGGAGGAGGAGGAAGAAGAGGAGGAGGACACCACTGGGAAATCAGCAGCCAAGAGTGAAAAGGAGAAGACAACAAGCGAGGCTAAAGGTGGCACCAGAGAGTTGGCTTCTGAAAACAGTGAAGTGGTCACAGAACAAAAAGGGGGTGAAGAAAAGCTCCACAAAGAGAGTTCTGTACTGGATAAAGTCAAGGGTAGCACATCACCTACTGGTAGCTGTCAGGGCACTAGGGAACAGTTGACTTCAGCCCCTACTCTAAATTCCAATAAGGTGAATGTTTCAAAAAGCACAAATAATGAAAATGAGGTAGATATTCCCCGGATGAATGATGTGGAGATCTGTACTCCATATCATAACTCGCCTGTGAAGGTCAGTGTGGATCTGTGTCCTGTAAGCTTGAAGGTGAGTTTTCAGGATGTCAGTAAGAATGCAGATGCTTCAATTAACTCTGAAGCTCAGAATGCAAAGCAAGAAACGGACGTGAAAGAATTCACAGCCATTAAAGAGAGCAAAAAAGAGAGGGAGAAACAGAGCCCCAACCCCAGCACTATAACGTCTGCTGCAGAAAGTGTGCAGAAAATTGAAATGGTTGAGAATGCCCAGAGCAGCATGGTGGATAATAAATGGAAACCATTGCAGGGTGTAGGGAATCTTCAGCTGGCAGCCGCACCAGCAGCGGTTGCTAATCTTTTAGAAGGTAAAAACTCGGCATCGTCATCTGATTCGAAGCCACAAGGTTTAAGGATAGAAATTAAAAGCAAAAACAAGATTAGGCCAGGCTCTCTGTTTGATGAAGTGAGAAAGACAGCCCGGCTCAATCGGAGACCAAGAAACCGTGAGAGCTCCAGTGAGGAGGATTCTCCCACACGAGAGAACAGACAGTCCAGGAGCCACAGCCGGTCACGGAGCAAATCGGATCCTAAATCCAGGCGCAGAACAAGATCCCTCTCCTATAGTCACTCAAGAAGTCGATCAAGAAGTTCCACTTATTCTTACAGGTGGGTAAAATTTGCTCACACCAGTACACTAACCGTTGCAGAAAAAAACAGAGTGTCCCTTATTACTCTATTTCCTTGTTTTACGTATGCTCGCTGTTTTGTTACTAGGTAGCTGTGAAAATACGTTGTTTTCTCTTATACTCTTAAAACATAATCTGTTTTATGTTTTCTCTTAAAACATAATCTATGAAGATTGTTCCTTATTTCTTGCCTCAGTTTTTCAATACAGGTGTAGCCTAATTATATACAAATATGCAATTTTGTCTTAAAGCAACTGAGATTGGCTCTTTAAATTAAAAGATAAGCCTTCCTCCTTAGAGCTGTTAATGGCTTCAGAGCAGCCTGCTTACCTTGGCAACATGGCAGACAATTCAGCTTATCTTATAAGTTTGTGACCTTTTAGTTTCCTTCTGTTTCTTTCTTTCCCTTCCCCCCACCTGAATTGCACTGAACAGAAACTGTTTGCAAACTGCTTGCACATGCTTACAAGATTTTTGCAAGCTCAGGCTCTTGCAAGTGGTCAACTCCCTGCTGAGCAGTTAGCTCAGTGATTTTCAATCTTTTTTTCTCTCATGGCACATCATCAGTTGTTTTTACCATTGACTAGGCACACTATGCTGTTCAATTCCTCAAGTTTTCAGGATAAATGTCCCTCTCCAAATTCCTGTGGCACACCTGAGGACTATCCGTGGCACACTGGTTGAAAATCACTGAGTTAGCTGTTAGCAGCCGAAAGTGGCTACTTGGAACTTGATTCATTGTTGCCTTGTTACCATGGTAAGTAGTTGCCTTTGGGCACAATCCAGAAGCGTACAGTACTTGGCTTACTCTGTCAGTGATAGGCTTGGAGAAAAGGCTTGGGACAGCCTCAGGCAACATAGGATGCCCCAAGACAGGTGGACCTGGGCTGCCGTAGCTGGGGCAGCCTAGGCAGTTCAGGAGAGGCATGTTGAGGACATGTTTAGCATTGCCTGGGGCAGAGCAGTGACTCTGTATCCAGAGCCTGTTTCCAGGGCAGAAATGCCCTCTTCCAGCTCCTCAAAGTTATATCACCTTAGGAGCAGGTATAGTAATGAGTAGACCCATAGGGGTCCATGATAAAGCCCAAGTAAGAAAAGCACTGTTGACCAAAAATCTGAGATCTTGGCCAGCGTAGCTGCAACTCCTGCCTCTCAACCTCAGGATATGGCACAACTGCAGCAGCCCACTCAAACATATCAAAACAGCAGGCCACTCCAACAGGCCCCTTGCATCTATCCTCCACTAGAGGTATTGCTGTACTGGAGTCTCAAATTGCAGCTGTTATTGGTTGTCAGGAACCTCTGGGCTTATAAGGCAAGCACCCCAATACAAAAGAAATTTGTATTTCCTTTGCTGTTTTTTGTTCAGTGTGATCTGAGGGGGGTCGTCTCAGGAGCAAGCCCTCCCCAGGCGTCACTGACTTGGTGCCTACTGAGCATGCTCTGGAGCAGCTAGGGCAGCCCAGGCTTCCTGACTCTCAGGATGTAGCATAATTTTCTGCTCGGGATTCAGAATAGTTGGGATAGCCCAGCTGTGGCACTCCTCACTGCCCTAACTCTGAATTGTGCCCTTTGTATAGTTAATGATGCTGGTTCTGGGAACCAAATGTTGTGAGTGGGGAGTTCAACCTGTACGTGTAATTGTGAATCCATAGATCAAGAAGCTACACTCGAAGCCGGAGCAGAGGATGGTACAGCAGAGGACGCTCCAGAACTCGAAGCAGTTCTTATCACAGTTACAGGAGCCATAGGTAAGCCTTTGAAAGGTAGGAGAAGACTGGAGATGAGAGGAGTTCATTTCCAAACATTCTCACTTATCCGGGGCCCCTCTCCGATGCCAGCAGGAAATAGGTTAGCATCAAGTTGTTTTCAGCCCCCAACCACTTTCTGTGAGCTCTTTCTGCTTCCTGTTGGCATTTGCAGACAGTGTAGAGACAGAAGAGAAAACAACAGGAGTGCTGCGGTTAGACAAAGATAAGTTGGGGCAGCCTAAAACAGTATTTGTGAAATAACACCACCATAGCTCAAAACAAAACAACAAAATGCAATATCCCAGTCAGTTAATGAAATAATACTGCCATGTGCATATTAAAGTGGCTGCAGAGCATCTGTGGATCATCAAAGTACTTTTGACTGTGTTTCCAATCCCCAAACACCACATATAGCTCTTGGGAATTTCTCCTAACTGGCTGTAGGTTTTCTGAATATTTTCAGAAGCTCCCAAGGAAAATGCATTGAGCCCTATAGAAAGCGAAACAGGCAGCAGAGTCCTAACTTGCACTGGAATAGTCAGGTTGGAACCAGTATCCAGGGCATGTTTTGGGACTGCAGCTGCAACCCAGGAAAGGGGGATTCATCCCTTTTCCCACATAAGTGGTTGATAGCAGCCCCAATGACTCCACTGAGACTTGAGGTCACCTCTGGAGTTGGCCTAAGTTTGAGCAGCCAGAGGCTGCTCCTGGTGACCTAGGTAGAAGGATTTGGATCTGACATGACTCTCTCTCTCTCTCTCTCTCTCTGTGTGTGTGTGTGTGTGTGTGTGTGTGTGTGTGTGTGTTTGAGAGAGATGTGTTTTATACCTGTTTTATTCCTGTGGCTATGCCTGCTGACAGTGACAGGCATAAAAACATATACTATGTATATGATGGTGATTACATGAAATAAAAATGCTTTGAAATTCTTTAAAATACAAGTTGAATTTACCAGTCATTACTGGAGTAAAATTTAAAGACTATTTATGGACAGTGGGCACCAGCACTAGCAGGCACTGAGCATTGCTAGAGGCCAACAGGCAGTGTACCCCTCCAGGTACCAGTAGGTACCACCAGGCATCACTACCAACGATCAGCAGGCAGCAGCCGGAATCACAGGGCAGAAGGCACCTGCACCAGGCCTCCCTGCCAGGCAGCAGCAAAGGACACTGCACCACCAGACACCACTCTGGCACTGGGCACCACCATGCAGCATGCAGTGGCCAACACTGGGCACCAAATTGATTCTTAGTGGGTGCTTACATCATGGAAGAAATACACTCCCCAAATTTTATGCTTCTTGGTCCAGGGATTTGGAGTGGGCATTGAGGAGTCAGTGAATCAGTCAGTCTTCAATGTTAACTCTAGGGACAAAAACATATACCCCCTTTCACTCCTTTATGGGTTGCAAGTCTTGGTCCACAAGCAGCTTCTGAATAATATTCATGCAGGGGTTCAGAAATATTAGGGATTGTGCAGTGGGCACGGGGTGTTGGTGAAAGGTTTCTTTCTGGAAGGAACTGTAGGTAAGTTTTAGGGCTGCCTAATGTCAAAAATGATTTTCAGATAATTTGTTACTTGTGAGAAAGATACAGAACTGCATCATATGCTTTAGACAGGAAAACATTTTTTGTAAGCTTAAAAAATACTTCTGCAGGTTATCTCTAGGATTGTTCATATCCTTTTCCTGTTTTGATAGTAGAAGCCGGTCCAGTAGAAGCCGGTCCAGAAGCAGTTCTTCTGATCACCATAGTCGATCAAGGTAAACTAAGAATTAATTAAACCATTAATAAAAATGTCATGTATGTAATTTGTAAGAATAGTTTATCAACAGAATATGAATGATACAATCTTGTGGCTGTTAGTTTTACTACAACTCTGGAATTAATTGGGTTATTTTGATTTTTGTACTTATTCAACTTCTTCTCCCATATCTAGAAATTGTGCTCAAGGACTAAGGAGTTCCTACATGAGAACAAAGTGCTTATTTTTGACCCTCATTTGCTAAATTATGTCACTTTTGGCCCAGGAATGCTATTGGGCTTGCTGCAGGAAATGAGTTTGACACGTTTAGTATCTAATGAAATACAAAGCTAGTAACTAAATTTTATCTTCGTAGACTTTCTCAAAAGATGCACAGCAGTTTAATAGGCTTAGGTGGCAATCCTAAGCTCCACTTAGGCCAACTTAAGCCCTGGCATAAGTCCTGTGCTGAGCTGGGGATGTCCCCAAAGTAAGACAAGTTTTCCCCACTCTGCACAGGCATACGTCAACTTGCCCATACCATCACGAAAAGATAGGCCAGGTGATTTAGAACGGCCTAAATTTCTTAGGATTGCACCCTTAGAGGTCTGGGTGTATTGTTTCTACAAAACTGTTCTAATTTAAACTGTTTGCTTAGGGAGATAAAATAACGTTACTCTTCTCTTTCTAAACCCTTAGAAGCAGGTCCTATACATATGACAGTTACTACAGTAGGAGTCGTAGTCGAAGCAGGAGTAAAAGGAGTGAGAGCTACCACAGATCTCGCAGTTATGACCGACGGTCCAGGTTTGTGACTTTCAGCTGTCAGTCTTCGAGAATGTTATTTGAACGAGACAAACTTCAGGGTTCTTCCACTTGTCACTCTAGTACTTCACCATGAGCATTCCTGCTTATTTTTATATGAGTATCCTGCAGTTATTAAAGTTCCACAGAAATGAAAGAAGAATGATACTGGAATATTAAGTGTGATTTCCACTGGTAAACTGGGACATGCCATAACACAATGCATTCACTTGACAGTTCACAAGTGTCAGATCACAAGTTGTAACAAGCATTTCCAGGTAACTCCCAGGCTAGATGAGTCAGAGTCTTACTTATAAAGAATAATCTTTTGACTATTGAAATTCGTACCTTGAGAAAATATCAGAACACTGAGTGGTGCCCTGTTAGAGTAGGGTGAGAATGACAGCTATCTCATCCCAATAACGGTGCTGATGTTACAGCAGAAAGTTCCACAGATTAACTGTGTGCTGGTGGATGAACCCTGTTTCAGGTATTGTACAAGAGAGATAACTTACTCCCTGAATTGCCTCTCTCATAGAATCATAGAATCATAGAGTTGGAAGGGACCTAGTAAGTCATCTAGTCCAACCCCCTGCCTGCAGCAGGAATTCCCCCTAGAGCATCTCCAACAGGTGCTCATCGAGCCTCTGCTTGAAGATCCCCAGTGAGGGAGAGTCCACCACCTCCCTTGGCAATCTGTTCCACTGCCGAACCGCCCTCACCGTCAGAAATTTTTTCCGGATTTCCAGCCGGAATCTCCTCTCTTGCAGTTTGTACCCATTGGTTCTAGTTCTGCTTTCAGAAGCAGCTATGAACAAATGAGCCCCTTCCTCCCTATGACAGCCCTTCAGGTATCTGAAGAGGGCAATCATGTCCCCCCTCAGCCTCCTCTTCTCCAGGCTGAACATCCCAAGTTCCTCCAACCTTTCCTCGTAGGGCTTCCCTTCCATCCCACTGATCATTCTTGTCGCTCTCCTCTGGACTTGCTCCAGTTTGGCTGCATCTCTCTTGAAGTGAGGTGCCCAGAACTGAACACAGGACTCAAGGTGAGGTCTCACCAATGCAGAATAAAGAGGAACTATTACTTCTCGTGACTTGGAAGCTCCAGTCCTCTTAATGCAACCTAAAATGGCATTTGCCTTCTTTGCAGACACATCACACTGCTGACTCATGTTCAGCTTGTGATCCACGGCGACTCCAAGATCCCGCTCACATGTTGTGCTGCCAAGCCAAGTAGCCCCCATTTTATACCTATGTTTTTGGTTTTTATTGCCTGTGCAGAACCTTGCACTTCTCCCTGTTGAAATTCATTCTGTTTGTTACAGCCCAGGATTCCAGTTTATCCAGATCCTCCTGGAGGTTTCTCCTATCTTCTGATGTGTTTGCTACTCCTCCCAGTTTGATGTCATCTGCAAATTTGATCAGGCTCCCCCGTATCCCTTCCTCCAAGTCATTGATGAAAATGTTAAAGAGAACCGGTCCCAAGACAGAGCCTTGGGGTACCCCACTAGAAACTGACCTCCAGGTTGACACAGAACCATTTACTAAAACCCTTTGAGTGCGGCCATCGAGCCAGTTGCAGATCCACGTAACAATTGCCCTGTCTAGCCCATATTTTTGCCAGTTGCAGATCCACCTAACAATTGCCCTGTCTAGCCCTCTCCAGCCTATGCATCATTTTATACAACTCAGGTATAGTCCCACTTCAGGCACCTTTTTTCTAGACTGAAGCGTGCATGTTCAGTGCATATTCCTCATAAGGGATGTGCCCTAAACCAGTAATATTTTTCTCTATGATAAAAGAGAAAATCCAAAAGAGAACACACAAGAAAAAAATTTAAATTGGAAAATGCATATAGAGTACAGATAAGAAAAGTATAGGGAGTATTTGCAAAGTATAGGTAGGAAAACACATTTGCGCCCCATTTCACCCCCTTTCGGTTGGACTTTCCGAAAACCAGTTCTTGGTGGCTCCTGACATCAAAGAAGGAACACCCACCCCAAATTTCATGCTTCTAGGCCCAGCAGTTTTGGCTGGGTGTTGATGAGTCAGTGAGCGAGTGATGTTTCTCTTTTTTATATATAGATTTTCTTTTTCTTTTTTGGTAGATCCTCTGGCTCTGACAGTGAAAGTGATCGCAGTTATTCCAACAATCGGAGTCCCAGCGAAAGCAGCAGATACAGCTGAAAACGAACTGTAGCTGAAAACGTTGGTTCATTTCGCAGGGCTTTTTTACATCAATACTGTGTTTTTTTTTAAAGTTTCCGTGCTCTCAGTAAAAGTGAAGGATGCCTACTGATGTGAGGCCTTATTTATAACTTTGAGCAAGTTTTTTTTCCTTGCATTTTCCTTTCTGATGGACATATTCTGATTTCCCAGCCACGAAGATTTGTACACATCCTTGTGTCTTGATTAATCTGTTGGGGATAACAGATGGTTTCTAGTCTGTTCTCAAAAACATGCTATGAAACTGTCAAGAATATTACTGTTAAAAGGCTACCTTCTATGTAGCCGTTTTAAAAGCTTTCCTTAAATACTGGTGTATCGACTCAGTAGCGTCTTGTATGTACATGGCGCCACCATGCATTAAGGTGGACCCTCCACCCTGTCCCTTTCTCTCTTTCAACTGCTCCACTGTATTCTTTCTCCAAAAGAAACATTTGATTTTCAGGTGCTGGACTCGAGGCACGTTTAAGCATTTGTATGAGAAGACTGGAGTACACAATTGGTACTGTACTGTTTTATTTAAGTTTTGTATCCAACCCAGGAATGCAGGAATAATGTTCTTGTTGCCTTTTGTATTTGTAAGCATAGACCTGAAAAATGTCTTTGATATGGCTGGCTGTATATTTTTGTTCGTATCTGGGTGGAAAGTGTTTGGCGCATAATTTCACAAGGGACGTCTGTGCAGTCCTCAATGAACTGGATGAGACCTGCACAAGAGAAGGTTCTGATGGGCTTCTCCGCTGTCTTCTGACATGCGTGTCCATCGATGTGCTCATAGTGTCTGGTGTGAAACAAAGGAAGACATGGGAATTTGTTGAAGTGTTCAGTACCAAAAAGTCTTTACAATGACAGCAAACTGTCTGTATATCGTTTTACAACACATCATTTTTTTAATGATGTGGCCCTCAGCTTTTTCCGGTGCTTCAATGTCATTTTCCCCCAAATAAAATACATCTGTAAATCAACAAATTTACACTGTCAGTATATAAAAGTTTCCATATTAAATGTCTTTTTTTACAGCAGAAACGGCCCACCACGAACTGGGTCTGATAGCGAGAGAAATGCCGGCTGAAACTAATGGTGGGAATTCTATGATTTTGAAATGCCGTATGTTGTTAAAAATGATTTTTTTTTTGGTCCAAAACCTGTACATTTTAAAACATGTAATTTAAAAATATGAATCATTTCAATATCAGATGTTGTTTGTTCTTTGTTCATCAAAAATACCAATGAAAGCCGAAACGTTCTTGTCGTTGTCTTTTACCCATCATGCAGAAAAGCAAACTTTGGATGGTAGACCTGAAAATATTCTGGTTTGTATGACTAACCCTACAATCCAGAGTAACTACGGGAGCATGTAAGAAACATTAGTTACTTATGTGTAGTTACTGCACTACTTCGTGAAAACCTATGGGAAATTCATATTGCAATCCAGAGTAAATTGTTCTTATACCAGAACAAGGACTCCCTGTAGTTACTCTGGATAGCGCCCTAAGGCTGGCAATCCTAAAGACACTTTTCTGGGAGTAAGATCCATTGAGCACAATGGGACTTACATTTGAGTAGACATGGTTAGGATTGTGCTCTTAATTCCTACAGGCAGGAATTGCAGCTGAACCTTTCAGTTGCAATTATGCCCAGAAAAACATACATTTCATTCATTATTAATCTGTGAACATGTTTGTAAGTACTGTGAACTCGTACACTTGGCTGACTCAGTTCATATTACACTTTATTTGTTTTCTTTCAACAACTTCCCAACAAGGATTTGTGTCCGTGGTATCTAGAGAGACTCCTCATGCAAACTTCGAGTATTCATCAAATTTAGCACAGCTTCTTCCTCTAGAGCAGTGGTTCTCAATCTTCCTAATGCCGTGACCCCTTTATAAGTTCCTCATGTTGTGGGGACCCCCAGCCATAAAATTATTTTCGTTGCTACTTTATAACTGTAATTTTGCTACTATTATGAATCGTAAAATAAATATCCGATATGCAGGATGTATTTTCATTGTTACAAACGAAATGTGTGTTCTATGCACACATTGAACACAATGGAATTTATTTCAGAGTAAGCATGCATAGGATTGGGCCCTGAGGCTGCAATCCTATCCACATTTACAAGGGAGTAAAGGCCTCCTGACTATAATGGGATTTATTTCAGAGTAGGCATGCATAGGAATAGGCCCTGAGGCTGCAATCCTATCCACATTTACATGGGAGTAAAGGCCCCCTGACTATAATGGGATTTATTTCGGAGTAGGCATGCATAGGATTGGGCCCTGAGGCTGTCAGCCCCAGTGCGCGCGTAGCTACAGCTGGAGGTCTGGCAAGCCTGACCTGGCCCCCTGCTCCAGGGGTCTTTCCTGCCCCAGGAAAGCTCTAGGCGACCCCCAAAGGGGTCCCGACCCCCACTTTGAGAAACTCTGCTCTAGAGCTCTGGTACCCAGCATGGGGCACATGCCCCATGGTGGGGGCAATTTGAGAATCAGTTATTAACAATGAATTTTTTGCTTCACTTATAAAGCATGGGACAATTTAGGCAGCTGCAGTCTGATTGGTATCTAATATAAAATCTCTCTGCAGCAGACATGAAGCACAAAGATCTCACTAACGTTAGTCTCCATATTATTTTGAATTTGTTGGGTACTTTTATTGTAATTAAAATGATCCAAAGTATTACAGAAAAAACTTCCATCAAAATTATTTTATATTTCAGTTCTCAGTACAATCCTAAGCATGTCTACTCAGAAGTTCAAGAAGTCCCACTATGTTCAATAGTAGTTACTTCCAGGAACTTGTGGCTAGGCTTGCAGCCTATAACATGTTTCAAAACTTTATTTGCTATTTTTTCCTATCACTTCGTATTATTATTATTTTAAATAATTTCTTAGTGATTTCTTCCTCAGTACTAAAAACTATCTTTTTGTACTTTTTTCTCTTTTGTGGATGCCTTGTTCTTTGGAATCTAGTTTAGACCAAGTTAATGGCCTTTTACGCTTCTGTCACATAAATAGGATTTCACTTTTTTAATAATAAATTTTTCTAAATAATAAGAATTATGTCAGGGTCTTAGAGATGCTTTGAGGGGGGGCATGTCCAAAGAAAGGCTGGGAAGAACTGCTCTAGAATTAAACCTAGAATTAAACCATGCCTGAAACACTGAGAACTTTAATACAAGTGCAACTGCTACCTGAACTAGAACAGAAATGCATTAGAAGAAGTTTCTGTGGGATTCATAGAATCATAGAATCCTAGGCTACAATCCAGAGTAAATATGGGACCTTTTACACCGACATAATTATGGTGCCACCTATGGAAATGCATAGAGCAATCCAGAGTAAGTGCCTCTTATGTCTTCCCATATTTACTCTGGATTGTCGGGCTAGAGTTGGAAGGGTCCAATCATCTAGTCCAATCCCCTGCCTGTAGCAGGATATCCTCCTAGATCATCTTCGACAGATTCGGATTCTAATGTTTGGGATTTGGATGTTTTTTGGCTAATTGGTGGAATTTGGCTAACCATAGTGGAATATCTACAACTAAAATAAGGTTCTTACATCATGCAGTTAATATGTGGTGGCCCAGAATACTGCTTCTGAAAAAGGAACAACATGTTGGGAGTCAATACTCAAAGTGGGTAGCTCTTCCTCTCACTAAGTATAAGAGTGGAGTATAATAGTAGTCCTCTTATATTAAACTTGGGTGCTTCGCTAAGGGACTCCCATCTCATAATTTTTTATTAAATAGGTGTATTATTATATTATCTTGCTTTGGAACAGTTCCCACCTCCAACCTCTTCCCTGAGCACCATGCCATGATGGAGGTCATCTCCCACTGAAAGAGACCAGTTGACTTTTACCCAAACTGGTGAAAATTGCTGCTCTAGTTTCTACTTCTGGCCATGCCTGGAGACTTATTTTTCTACCTGGATTGGTTCTTGAGCTTGACATTCTTCTGGAACTCGAGTCCTCTGTGTGGAGGGGGGGATGTGACCTGATTTGGCCCTTCCTCATAGCAACCCGGGGCAAACCCACAGTAAGGTATGCACCCTTCCTCCGCAGAGACTTCCCAGGTAAGGATCTTGTCTTTAACGTACCTGCAGGGAGGAACTGTGTGCACTCTGGAGCAATAAATAGGGTGGAATTCCTTAACGTGGAAAAGAGGAAGCATAAGCATACCTCCTTTCCCAGATGTAACTCTCGATAACTCCATAGACTGGAGATAATTTCCTTTTGAGATGATCTCAAAACAATAATATTTTGTTTTCCTAATTCCTTTCAGTCCTCTGTGTGTTTGGCTCTTTTAGATTAGGTTGCACAAGGACCGTTTTGGGAAGGTGGAGTTCCTCTTCCAAGGAATGGGGAGTCCGCAACTGGCCTACTATTTTAAAGGTAGGAGGATTAATAGAAAATGGTTGCTGAGTTTTTGTTTTCCTTTTGCTTTTTGGAAGTGCAGAATCCAAATCAGAAGCATCCAAATTGATGCTACCCCTGATTAAATGCATTAACTATAGAATTTAATGCATAGAAATTAAATGCATTAACCTCAGAAAGGGGATTTTATCTCAATTATTCATATTTTTAGTAAAAAAATGAGTGGACCTTATTAAATGTCCCCAGTCTGAAGTGAGTTGCCAAAGTTAGGACTCCAGCTCTGCCTCCCAAAAGGTCACCCATATAATATTTTTAAACACCTATCTAAAAATATACCATGGAAACAACAACGTGTTTGAAAACACAAGTATTGCCCACTATGAAATAGCAATTGTGACGCCTTCTTGTGACTTGGCAGGGTCAAGCTTGATGGATTACACCAGTTCTGTAACTAGAACTCCCCAAACCATTTGTTTGGGGGACTGATGCACTGAGAGAGGTTGATACCCATTGGGGGGGATGTTGCACATGAGGGGTTGATGGGTATGGGAGGGTTGATGGGTATGGGGTTGTTGAGCATGGATGATTGATGTGCATGGAAGGGTTGTTGCGCATGGAGGATTCATGCGCGTGGGCAGATTGTTGAGCATGGATGATTGATGCGCATGGGGGATGTTGCACATGGGGGATTGTGGCGCATGGGGAAGCTGTGTATTCAGGGTTGATGTGGCTGGGGTTGATGCCCATGGGGGATAGTACACATTCAGGATTGATGCGCATGGGGGGATGTTGCATATTCAGGGTTGATGTGCATGGGGGATGTTGTGCATGGAGGGATGATGCTCATGGGGGGTGATGCGCATGGGAGTGTTGCCCATGGAGGGATGGGACACAGGGATTGAACACAGGGTGCACAAGGGGGGTTTTCACTCCCACAGTATGGGCACATTTTGCTAGTTTTTTATAAAGGGCACCCCAAAAAGGTGACACTGTGTACCAAACTATGTTTAGTTAAAAAAGAATTGTGCTGTTGCTGCCTCAAAGCAGTTCTAGCTCAATCAGGTATCATTTCACAAGACTGATTAGATCTATGAGCCAAGCTACATATATGAAAATATGGGTATTCAAATTGCACTCCAAAGGATAAATGGTAACATGCTTCCCCTCCAATATTTATCCTGTGGTTTCATAAACATGTAGTTGATTCACATTTATACCAACCATGTGTCCATAGCACATTCCTTAGAGTAGATGCCTCAATCTTTCTTTTGCCATATGGTTTCTTGAAATACGTACTTGTAGAAGAAGCCGGCCATGTGACCTGCATGAAGATGGTATTTAAAAAAATAGTTCCCTAAAAAGATAACTATAAAAAGTCAAATTCAGTATTTGGTTTGAAAGCCAAAAATTAAAACCGCTACAATTATAAATGGAACAATTTTAAAAAAGGTTCAAGGGGAACTTCAGGTTTCCCTTGGCCTTAAATTCAGTTTTAGAGGCACTTGGAGCAAATTTTGCAAGGCTTTTGGTTACCTGCAATTCTTTGATTCCAAACAAGAGAGCAGTTCTGGACTCTGGAGTCACCTGTTTCTCTTGCTGATCCTGTCTTGGGGATCTGATCTTGGGGTACAGCATACAGTAGCTCCCAGTTTCAGCCGGATTTTAAAAAAATACCTTGGGTTGCTGGACTGGGAAAGATATTTTGGTCACCTTGGAAAGCAGCTGAAAGCCGAGCAGTCAACACAGGATAAGATCTGACCCTACAAAGCAGCCCTACAAAGCAGCTTGTTCATCTCAAAAGCAAGACGCCTATTCCCATTTCATTCCAACAACTACCTTTTTTAATTTAATTTTTTGGGGGGAGGGGAGATTTCCAAACACAGTACTTTTAATGTGTGAATTGACTCTGCTTTATATATTTCATTTCCGAGGACAGATAAACATGACCAGGAACATAGTTGGGGCTCAGGGGTGTTTTATACTTTTCCCCCATGGCAGTTTTATTTCCCTTAATCACACAAGTGGCTAAGACGCTGTGCCTGTTAACCAGCAGGCCAGGGTTCGAGAGCCAGGTCGGCCCCACAAGACAGGGTGAGCTCCTGTCCTTAGCCCAGCTCTGCGATGCCAGCTGGATCCAATCGTATTGGCACTGCCTTTCCATTGGACAAATTCAGTGGTGTGGACAGGGGGGTTTGCTGCTTGGGTAACAGCCTATCCTCCATAACAATCCAACCCAGGCTTTCGTGCTTCGCATGCAGCGTATGCAGCGCCGAGCACGATACCATAGTCTCTGAAGACTGACGGAGGCCTGCTTTTTTAATCACACATCCCTGCACATCTAGTAACCCTAGGAGGGAAAAGCGTCAGTCACTCTTCCGCCCTGACTGTATATAGATAGCTTTCTTTTCCATAGGGGGGCTTTCAGAAAGACCGTCATCAGCAAAGGCTGTTTGATGGAAGTATAGAATTTAACCAACCCGCTCTCAGCGCAGTAGACTAAGCCTCGCGCTGCTTCTTTCTGATTCTGACGTTTTTAGGCAGGGCCGTGTTCATAGGATCAGTATGCAAAACTTGCACAGCACCCTGGTTTGTTGTGTATTTAATTACTGCTGTCATTGGATTGTAGCCTGGTGGATCTGATGGTGAGCAGCATAAAATTAGAATGGCGAAACATACATTGCGCTGCACATACGGCACATTCCTCGGTTGCTATCAACAGTTTGTATTTGAAGGAGCTCCCAGTACTGTTGAAAGCTTCTGCCCACAAATGAAATATTCAAAGCACGCATTGAAAAGGCTTTGTTACACTCCTGATAACCAAGTGGTATGTTTTATGGCCTCATTTGCATGTATTTATGGAACTGGTTCCCAGCAGTGGTGTAACTAGAGGGGGTGCAAAGCACTAGGTTTTGCAGGGAACCTCCATCTCATGGGCTGAATACACGCCCCACTGAGTTTCATCCAAAGCTGTGTGCTTTGTATCCCCCTCTAACTATGCCACTGTTCCCAAGCCAGGCTACTCGAGTCTGTACTGCTACTCTACATATATTCCTCTTTCCCCATACTTTCCCACCATGGTGTCCATGCAACTTTTTCATAAGTGTTAAGCTCCCCCATAGTTAAGATAATGAAATATAGCAGGTAGATTGCAGTTCAAGGGGGACCATTCTAATGGAACTTCATTCATTCATTTAGGTTTGTATCCTGCCTTTCTTCCTTACTAAAAGGAAGGCTTAAAGATCAGTATTCTTTTTACTCTTGCAAGTAGGTACAATATTCTTGCAAAAAGTGTCTTTGTGATAAATACTTAATCCATTTCTGCCCAGCCCACACCTTGATCGCATTTATGTACTCACTAGCAAAAATGTACCCATGATGCGGGAGTAAAATTCCCCCGTAAGCCATTCCTCCACTGCACATCCACCCCCATGCACAACAACCCGCCATGCGCAACAACCCGCCATGCGCATCATCCCTGCCATGCTCATTATCTCCCCTGCGCATCATCCCCCATGTTTCTTCCCCGCCATACGCATCATCCCTGCCATGCTCATCAACCCCCCATGCTCATCAACCCTCCCATGAGCAACATCACTCTATGTGCATCGTACTCTCATGCACATCTGTTCCCCGTGCACATCTGTTCCCTCGTGCGTATCATCCCGCCATGCACATCACCTCCCCAATGCATATCACCTCCCCATTTGCAGCATCCTACCCAGTGCAACCCCTCCCTCCGAACAACACCCCCCAGTGCACCAGGCACTTAGCACCAAATTGGCTGGATGTAGGTCAGTCTTCCAAATTGAGTATAGGACAAAAACACGTTGCACCCCTTTTCAGTTTCTTAAGGGTTACATTTTTCCACTTCAGTTCTTGGTGGGTGTTCAGGTGACAGAAGGAACTCCCTCCCCGAATTTCATGCTTTTAGGTCCGGGGGTTGGGGCAGAGCATCCCTCAGTCACCGATTAGTCAATGAAAAGTCTAGGGAGGAAAATACATTGTTCCCCATTTCACCCCCTTCCGGTTGGAATTTCTGAAAACTGGTTCTTCGTGGATCCCTCCATCACCAAAATTAGGCTGCACATTAAATTCAAGTAAAAACAGTATTTTGATTATAAGTATAGCTCAGTATTAAGTTAACCGTTTGCTACATAGTAATAAAAATGTAACATAAACCCATTGTTGTATGAATTTTATTATCTAGTGCAATTAGGTAAAAATGTGAGTCAAATAAACCAGTGAGTCACTGACTCATCATCGCCCAGCCAAAACCTCCAGACCTAGAAATGTGAAATTTGGGGAGGGTGTTCCTTCCATGATGGAGGCACCCATTAAGAACTGGTTTTTGGAAATTCAAACCAGAAGGGGATGAAAAGGGGCACAATGTGTTTTTGTCCTGATTCTTTACACTGAAGGAACCCTGACTGATGGACGCTCTCCTCCAACCCCTGGATCTGGTTGCATGAAATTTGGGGAGGGTTTTCCGGCTTAAATGATATGAGCACCCATCAAGAAGTAATATTTAGAAATTTAACCCCTAAGGGGGTGGAAAGGGGAGCAATGTGTTTTTGTCCTATACCTAACATTGAAGACTGATAAAACCTAGGAGTGTTGCATAGGGGTATGTGTTGCACAGGGGTCAGGGTGACCAGATGCCAAACCCATAATTCCTGAACCCCAAAGCCAAAATTCCTACCCACTGAAAAAAAATTGCCAAAAAGTGTAAGTTTTGTTTTTGTTTTTCAGTCTTTTGACCATAACTTTTGATAGGAAGGAGATATCTCAAAACTGATTTTTGCACTGGATTCTGCTCTTCAATATGAATCCAACGACATATGGCATGATGGGGTACTTTGCACTATCACGAAGTTTCAAAATGAAGCCAAAATGTAGGACACCCGGACAGGAGGCTAAAAATCAGGACAAATCCGGGTTTTTCCCATCATCTGGTCACCCTGACAGGGGTGAGTATTACACAGGTGTATGTGTAACATGGGGGGTGTTGCACGGGGGGTTTGTTGCATGGGGGAATTTTACTCCCACATTTTGCTAGTATACATGTAATTTTAGAAGCATGTCAGCATGTGGAATAACATTGTAACCTAGGTCCGACGTGACATCGTTGAAAGATTGCTGATCCCTATTCTATAGCAAATGTGCCACATGCATGATGCTTCTAAACCCACTGGCAGACGCATGTCATGCTGCAAGGTTCTGATCAAGTATTCAGCTGTTTGTAAAATAAAATGTAGACTGTGGGAGGGACAGCAGGTTTAGAGAGGCCTGCAGAAAAGCTGACGGAGCTTTTCAACAACGGAGGAGGCTTAAAGACCAGAGGGATAGAATTTTTCAAAGGAGAGAAAAACTGGAGGCAGAAGAAATGCCAGACTCGTAACAAACAGCTTTGCAGAGGGTGAGGAACATCTGGAAGAGGTTACTGCACAAGACAGCTGAAGCTGTATCAAAATGCATCCCAGATGCAGCTCAGTCCTGTTCCGAGAGTGGGATGGGGTGAAACCATCAGGGACGCGGCGATGCAAAAGAAAGAGGAATCCGATGAAAGCTCAACCTTCTTGAGATCTTCCCGAAAAAAACAAACCCAGCCCCAGTTCTTTCCAGGCCAGGGATTTTCACATTCCTTTTCTTCGGTGACTCCACCCTGTACACGCCCTGCACACCCCAATTAAGATAGGTAGATAAGGCCTGGTTGCCAGATCACAACCCAGAAGACACAGAACATTGAACGAGCCCATTTCTTTCCTGGTGTGTCTGTTGCCCTCTTCCTTCTTCCAAAGCAGAAAGCGTCGGGACTGTGAAAGGAGATGAAAAGGCCAATCGTAGATCCACAGTCCATGAAAGTCTATCTGCTGCATGTTTTTGCTGTGACTATTGACCATCACTTCTGGGGCTAAACATACCATAAATCATGTGCTGAAACCTGCATGAAATTGTACAGGCATCCCCTATTATTTTGGACACGGGGACTGGAATACTATCCAAAAGTGAAAACCATTGAAAATATTTTTTTTATTTTATACATGTTGCTTCTAATTTTTTTTTTAGCTAGCAAATTGCAAATACCCCTTTTATCTTGCAAATTCCTGCTGCCACACAAAGATGCCGCACATGGATTCTCATTAACTCCTTTGGGAACGGGATCAGACTAAGAGCTACAACATGGAGGAAAGCAATTTTGGCCTTTAGAACATCAGAGAGAAGTTGAAAGAGTGACAGGTGTTGAAAGAGTGGATCGTCAGAAAACAAAACACCAGAAAGCAGGAGATGCCTGTATTTCCTTTTGGCTCTCCTGAATTTATTGCCAGTCAGTGCAGTGGCATAGCTAGAAGGGGTGCAAAGCATTAAGTTTTGCGGGGAGTCTCAATACAGTGTGCAAGCAACCCCTGGCATAGAGCAAAAAGGAGGCATGTGCTTTAGTTGACGTTTCTTTGGATTTGCCACCACAACAACCAGATTCGACTGGCTAGTTGGCCACCACTGGTTTGGATCCCGTCACTAGGACCACCTAATTGCTGTCTGCTTCTCTTATCCACCTTAGGTATCCTTTCTTTAGGAAAAAAGATGGGATAAAAAACGAATGATGTTATAATGATTTTAATTAATTTATTGCAATCTAGGGTGTTTAAATGGTTTTTATGTTCAATTGTTTTATGTGTTGTGCCTGCCATGCGCCACCTGGAAAATAACCCTGGGCAGGTGTCCCTCAAGCTCCACCTTAGTCACACCTTTGGACAGGACTGTCCTCCTCTGGAAAGAGAGGTGGTGGGTGCCCACTAGGCCCAAACCCCTGGACTGATGGGTGGATGGCGATGCTGGGGTACCCACCCAGCAGGCTGCCTGCTCTTTGGGATACCAGATGTGCTGTGCTGCTGGTAAGGGGCATGATGCCCCATCTCTCCCCCCTACCAGTGGCATAGCTAGAGGAGGGCAAAGGACTTTTTAGAGGGGGCCTCACCATCCCCTTCGGAGTCATTCCAGGAGGGGTTGCTTCCCCTTCTTCCCCAGTGCCATAGTTAGAGGGGGGCAAAGCAGGTTTTTTCAGGGTGCCTCACCCTCCCCTTTGGAGTCATTCCAGGAGGGGATGTCTCTTTCTCCTGGAGGGGGGCAAAAGACTTTTTGCAGGGAGCCTCATCCTCCTCTTCTGAGCTACTCTAGGAGGGGTTGCCTTCCCCTACCAGTGGCATAGCTGGAGGGGGGCAAATCACTCAGTTTTTCAGGGAGCCTCACCCTCTCCTTCTTAGCCATCCTAGACAGCAGTGCTTCCCCCTCCCAGTGGCATAGCTAGAGGGGGGCACAGCATTACGTTTTGCAGGGTGTCCTCTGTGGAGCCATTCCAGGAGGGGTTGCCCACCCAGTGGCATAGCCAGAGGGGGCACAGCACTCAGTTTTGCAGGGAGCCTCTGATTTGCTGCCTCCCCCCTGGAATGTCCCCCTGCCAAACTGAAAGCTTTGCCCCCCCCCCCCTCTGGCTACTCCACTGGGAAGAGGCCCCGATCCAGGATGCACGTGCCTGGGACAGCCTTGGGCACCTGCAGCAGCCTCTACCTGTTTTGGGAGGGGGAGAGTTGTATGTGCTGTGCTGCTGCTGAGCACCTCCCTGTCCCTCCCCAGGCTCTTGCGCAGGCGCACTGCCCCATCAGCTGGGTCTGGGTCCTGGCACTGGCTGGCCTCCCTCCAGCATCCCTGCCTCTTCCTCTCTGGAGATGGGGGGGCCAGGCAGGCAGGAGGAAGAGGAGGAGGAGCAGCAGTAGAAGAGATCAGAGCACAGGCAGAGCCAGATCCAGCACTGCAGAGAGGGGGAGGGGGCAGCCCTTCAGACCCCCCCACCAGGCAAGCCCAGCATCCATCCCCTCCCAGCCTTTTCATGGAGATCTCAACCCCCCAGCAGGCAAAGGAGCATCGGGGCTCATCCCTGGACTGGAGACCCTTCCATCAAAATGGTACAGTCTCCCTTCCCTTTTTATTTTTGAGCCAGTGGCATAGCTGGTGGAGGGGGGGGGCTCAGCTGTCAGTCTTGGAGGGACTCTCACCCCTTGGGAGACATTCCAGGAAGGGGGGCTGAGCCCAAGGGGTGAGTCTCCCTCCAAGACTGACAGCTGAGCCCCCTACTAGCTATGCCACCTCCATCACTGCAATGACCCCTGTGTGCTTCCCTCCTGACTACAAGGTTTCCTTCTGCATGCATGCAATTGGTGGCAATGCCAGGATCAGGGCCAAACCAGGTAGACTGGGCAATACTTCCTGATTTGCATGCATCATCTTAATTTTTTTAAAAAACACACACATATATATATATGATGGGCATTTATGGGTGGGGGAGGGGAGAAAGCCTGGATGTGCAGAGAGAGAGAGAGAGAGAGAGAGAGCAACAATAGCTTTCTTGTTGCATGCAAAGAGTTAACATTCCTTCCTATTAGGCTGATACTGTTGCAATGGATTAGCTCACCCCAATGCAAGCACTACAAGTTGACTGGTCTGGCTGTTTTCTGATCCCTTTGATTTCCCCTTAATGACTTTTGCAAGCAAATAAATTCACTTGGGGGCGCCTTGTCCAGGCAATCCTGACAGTTAAAGAAGGGGAAGAAGGACCCCCATTCCAGAGATGTGCAATAGAACCAGGTCGGATCCATCGCTTATTTTGATCTATTTTCCCCTGTCTATATCTTGATCCCTTATAGAGCAAGGAAGTCAGCTCAAGTTTGCATGGGTTCCCCCTCCCCATATTTTCCCCTATTGCAGAAGAGAGATAGATATTTCATTATGGTCAACCAACCAGCCAAACAAAAATACATAGAAACAAGCCAATATTCATATTTTGCAGAAGGTATGTATAGATCAGGGTTCTCCAAACCTTAGCACGGGGGCCGGATGTGGCCCACAGCTAAGCCTCGGACCCAGTTGATCAAACACAACTGGCGCTGCAATGGTGGGGTGCAGAAATGGGGATGCATTTAAGTGCAGTATATGCTTTATTTCTGTGCTGTGTATTGAAGCTTGCAGAAATCCTTGAAATTTTGAGCCATTGGAGCCGGTTCATTCCATCTCTAATGTGTTTATTAAAATTTAATATTAACATTTTTTCTGACCTTTGACACCATACCAGTTATTGGATGCAACCCTTTGGTTGAAAAGTTTGGAGACTCCTGGCATAGTCTTAGAAGGCAAGAGACTTGCAATACAGATGTGAGGACGGGGAGGGCTGGAGACCTCTCTGCAGAAAGGCTCAAGGGCAGAAATGGGTTCAGAGAGAACAAATTGGTGTTGGAAGTGGTGCCAAACTAAAGCGCTCCTTTGGATGTGAAATGGTGTCTTGACCAAGAGAGGGGCTGACCCACCAAGACATTTATGCCCACTAGGCAGCAACTTGGAAGCCACAGGAATCAACCAGGGAGTTGTGGAATCATCATGATCAACCTTTCACCTTATATAATATATAGGATTGTAGCCCTACCAGGGAGCTGTGGTCAGTAATAGCCCAATAAGTCAAGGGAGCCATCGGTCAAAAAAGTTTTGGAACCATTGCTCTACAGAGTTTTTTTTTAATAGTGGGATTTTCAGGACAGATCCTTGTAATGGTGAGGGATAGGATCCTTTAGAATTGCCAAGATTTTGGTTTGGTTGAATGGAGAGGGGCTGCTACTCATGGGAAACAAAAAAATGTCCAGTCTTAAAAGAGTGAGACATTTGACTTTTATGGAGGATGCTGGAAGTGAAACATTTGGTTTTGGTTGCTTAGTGGAAATATGTTTGGGGTAAACTCTGTGATCCTAAACTCAAAATACTTCTGTACAGCTTGCTTTCTGTGCTGGGACCAGTAGTTAGAGGGGATGTAAAGCACTAAGTCCTGTAGGGAACCTTGCAAGTGACCCCTTCCCTTCCGAAGCCAGAAGCACACATCACTGTTTTGCTCCCCCATAGGGTTGCCATAATTCTCTTCCACAAAATTGGGACAGGACCTTCTGTCCCATTTGCCAGATATGAACACAATCCCCCCAAATCAGGATTGTCCCTGTTTTTTAGGTCATATGGCAACCCTATTCCCCCACCAAGATTGGCTCCAAAGGGGGCTAAAAGCTGTGGTGAAGCACCTTGCCAAACATAGTGCTTTGCACCCCTTCTAGCTATGCTCCTGGCTTGGACTGTTCATCTCTGGATGACCATAGCTTTGCATGTCTAAATGGACCTTCTGAGTTAGAAGATCTCAAGCAGAATTATCAGAGTTGGGTATAGATTCAGGCATGGTGGAGAGGTCTGTCTGTTTAGGTGCTAGTCGCCAAGTGCTCGGAAATGAGATGATGGGTGTAATCCAGAGTAACTACAGGGAGTCTTTGCTCTGGAGTATTGCTCTGGATTGCAATATGAATTTCCCATAGGTTTTTCACTAGGTGGTGCAGTAACTACGGGTGCACATAATGTCTTTTACGTTATGCTCCTGTCGTTACTCTGGATTGTAGCCGATGTGTCTTGAATTTAGGAAGCAGCACACAGTATGATGGGGTTGGAAGAGAGCAGAAAGTCAATAGGATATTTAGATGGATCTTTCATGGTTGGGGCACCACTTGCTGAAGCAAATAACTTGTGGACTTCCTGATGGTCTCTGGGTGGCTGCTGTTGGAAAAAGGACCTACATCTGGATCTCTGGTCTGATACCTACATATCATTCCTTTTCTTACTTGAACAATCTGCAGGCACAATCCTGCCAGTTGTTTTCCTGCATACGTTCCACTGAAATTAATAGGTGCTGCCTATGAGCATGGAAGCAGCAAACTACCTGGGTCTATACCTGCCTTTAGGTACTGCTCTTCCCTAGTACCCATTAGCCTTTAATGCTAATGTCATAAAATCCAACAAGTAAAGCCTTTCTTGGCCTGGAGATTCAATGAGAAGAAAACTTAGCCTGTTGAATTATTCCTCTCCTGCAATAGTTAAATACATTAGAGCAGCGTTTCTCAAAGTGGGGGTCGGGACCCCTTTTGAGCTTTCCTGGGGTTCGCCAAAAGACCCCTGGTGCAGCGGGCCAGGTCAGGCTTGCCAGACCTCCAGCTGTAGCTGCATGCACACTGGGACTGACTGACAGCCCCAGGGCCCAATCGTATGTCTGTCTACTCTGAAAGAAATACCATTATAGTCAAGGGCCTTTACTCCCATGTAAATGTAGATAGGATTGCAGCCTCAGGGCCCAATCCTATGCATGCCTTCTCTGAAATAAATCCCATTGTATTCAATAGCCACTTTCCCTATTGTATGATGGTTGGAGAAATTATTTAGGCATTACAATGGTTCTGAAAGCCTATCAGCTGTGACTGCTCCACATGGAAAGCAGGGACACATGGTGGGCGGTGAGGCAGAGTCCTTTGAAAAGTACTGCCATCGTGCAAGATACACATGCACTTTGCGTTCCAGCAGAGAATATGGGTTAAGAGTCGTTGCACACCTTGCATGGCAGTGGTATGTGATGGAAGGACCAAAGGTTGGACCATAGATGGAAGGACCGTAGGTTGGCATATTAAGAAGTATAGTTGTTGCTCTCTGTGGGTCACGTTGGTAGTGGTAGTTCCTTCAGAAGTATTCTGGGTACCAGCAGGCGTGTTTTTCAGGGGGTACACACTCATATGGAGTACCAGCACCTCTGTCTGAGTTCTGGCACCTCTTTGCGGGAACTGGCATACACTCACATAGACACAAACACACACAGGTGAGAACCTGTGAGTACTGGCAGGTGAGTACCAGCACCTATTTTCCAGAAAAATAGCGCTGGGTACCAGTATCCAAGACGGACATTACTGAGTTGACAAGGATGCTAAACGACCTACGCAGTGGCAGTGAGAAAACATATAAGGAATTTGAAGTGATGGGAACAACTTCTGAGGCCACGACATACAGCAAATATTTGTTTGTTTGTTTGTTTGTTTGTATCCTGCCTTTCTCAAGGTGCCTCACATACATACATAGGACATCTTCTCTGATGCAACCCCTTCCATGTGGGTGTGCAAGAAAAGGCTGGGCAGGTATCTGGTGCATTTTGGGGGTGAAGGACCTCATGTTGTGGGTTGTAACAGATGAACATTGGAGATTTAAGACTTGGATTCTAAGGCTTGGATTCCATTAGGTGACCTCTGGGAGTCGGCACATGATTGTGGTGGTTCTGAGGTTGGGGAAGGGCTAAGGGCCAACAACAGAGCACATGTTTGACATGTGGCACATCTGAGGGCTCCGTAAAAGATCTTGGAAAGCAGGGTCTGGGAGAAACCCTCTCCCTGCGGAGCCTAAGATTGGGAGGACCAGCTGATGTAGGTTGAACATGGTGGTCGGTGGCCCTCACCTTTGTTCCCTTGCAGTGTGGGGTTCCCATGGTGGAAGGCTGAAGGTGCCTTAGGAAAACTTTGAATGGCTATGCAGGATATTTTAATAAGGGCGCAATCCAGAATAACGATGGAGAGTCCTTGCTCCGACGTAAGAACAATTTACTCAGGATTGCAATAAGAATTTCTCATAAGTTTTCACTAGGTTGTGCCATAACTATGTCGACGTAAATGTCTCTTACGTGCTCCCGTAGTTACTCTGGATTGTAGGGTAAATCAAAGAGGTTGAAAGCCCTGTATGGCCTGGGGTCCTGATACTTCGGGCAGCATTCCTTGGTCAACTTGCAAAACCTGTTTCCAGAGGCCTTGGTCTTCAGACTCTTAGGACCAGGCTTCCTCACTGCTGTAAACCAACCCATATCCTGGGCTGCTCTCTTGCTGGAGAGGCCAGGCAGCCTTGTCATTTCAGAAAGATGCTAAAAATTTCCTACTTGGGTGATCTTGAATGCATTGCTGCAGGCTTGTTTTTCTGCTGATTCTTTGATTAATTTTTTGTATGGATAGTTTTATTGTCCAGATGTGTAGGGTTTATTGTGTTTTAATGGTTTCCGTTGTGAGCTCTGTGAACGACCTGGCCCTGGGTAGAGCATAAAGAGAAAGCGGCGTGGTGGGCACAGCAGCATGACTAAGAGCACAATCCTAACCATGTCTACTCAAAAGTCAGCCCCATTGTGTTCAATGGGTCTTACTCCCAGGAAAGTGTCTTTAGGATTGCAGCCATCGTCTCATTGTGCAAAAAACTAGCAGTGGCAGAGAATGGATCTTCTGGGCACTTCATGTGCTGATCCCCCTTTCCCCACCTACCCACTTTGCCTCCAAAGCAAAGTCGTTGTCCTAGGCAGGGTGGCCTGTGAACCCCAGATGGAAGCTCCAGCAAGACCCTGGTCAGTAGCAATGAACCTTGAGTCAGTAACTTTGAGGAACATAGGTGACCCCATGAGATCTTGGTCCTCCGCACCCTCCAAGCCTACTGGAGCTAAGCTGCCTGCTTAAAATTTTCAAGATATGGGAGATCCCAATTATTGTGAGATCAGATCAATTGCTTCCAGGGACCAGATTCAGCTTTGTGGTCTCCTACAGCGGAGACTCTGCATTAAACTTGACATTTTGTTAAGGCCATTCCACGTACTTAAGGCCTGGTTTTAAGAGTTCCTACCAATCTGCTAACAGTACCTAGATATGCATTAGAGGTGACATCCAAAGGTAGCATAAGGGCAACGGCAAAGCTTTGCACTCTGGATTAGTTCTGTTTGTCTTCACTGACATCTCCACATACCCAAACCTGGCTCCAGTTAAGACAACATTCAAATGCTATAATATACCCTCTACTGTTAATATAATATACTCTATACTGTTGTCATGCACCTGACTTAACCCAGGGTTCCTATTTGTTGCAAGATGCAAACACCGAGCAGCCAAATTGGAGTAAGAAGCCCTTCCAGAGTGTAGTTTGCAGACCACTATGATACGTAAGGTGAGCCACAGCATGGCTACAAAGCATGTTAGTGCAATGCCGTGTAGCTTGCTTGCCTACATAGGTTACAGCATTTCACATGCCTTTTGTGTTCGGTCATGCCAGCCACATGACCACAGAGATTTGGACAACGCTGGCTCTTCAGCCTTGAAATGGGGATGAGCATCACTCCCAAGAGTCAGTCACAACTAGCAGGACAACATATAGGGGCCACTTTTACCTTTATAGGTAATCCCCCATTTATTGGACAGGTTAGGGACCAGATCACCATCCAAAAAAGAAAATTATTGAAAAGCAGAACCCATTTTTTTAGTTTATGAATGTTGCTTCCGCTGTTTTTTCAGCTAGCAAATTGCAAATGCCCTTTTATCTTGCAAATTCCTGCTGCCGCACAAAGATTTCTGCAAATGGATTAACTCCTTTGGGAATGGGGTTAGATCAGGAGCTACAACATAGGGGTGGGCAATTTTGGCTTTATAACTGCAGAGAGAGGTTGAAAGAGTGGAACATGCACTGAATAAATGAGTGTTGTGTATTACTGAAAGGTGTTGAAAGAGTGGATCGGCAGAAAACAAATGGTCAGAAAGCAGGGAATACCTGTACTATTTAATGAGCCCCAAACAACAGGTTTTCTGTTTAGTGGTTCATCCACACTTACTCCCACGTAACTTTCAGAAGTGAATAATTATTTCCACACCAGAGGGAATAAACTACAATCGTTCCATGCCACTGTTTCCCCAGCAGATAGGGAAAAAAACACCATTGCAATCATGGAGTACTTAAGAATGTTCTATGTGGCTCATTTATTACTTTGCTGTATTCCTTACAGCCCGATAAGGTAGCCTATGTTATTATTCCTATTCTGCAGGTGATGGGTTGAAAGAGAGGCTGACTTGCCTTAAGATCACCAAGTTGATGGCAGGGGCAAGATTTGAACTGGGGACTTTGAAGTTCGGTCTCACACCACAGTGTTACTCCAGCACATTGTGTGGCGCTCATATAGTTGAGCAGGGAAATATGGCTTTGGAGACGGCAATCTGTCCAATTATTTCTGCCGGGTATGAGAGTGGCACTTTGTCTCCATCGATGTTCGCGTGGCAGCCGAGGAAAGCAAGAAGCTCCTCTGTGCTCATCAGCTGCCACTGTTGGGTGGCATCTGTGAAGTGTGTGCCACACAGCCACTGAGAGGATGTGCCTGTACCAATGTGCAGGCACAAACTGATGGCAGCAGTTTGTGCCAGATGCTCTCTACCCAGCTAGAATTTTTTCCCAGGTCTAGCCATTCTCTGACTAATACATTACAAGAGGATAATGCCACCCATTGGGTGTCTGTCATCCTAATCCCATGCAAGATCTACCTTAATATAAGTGGTGTGTCTATGTTTAGGTCTCCAAAACAGGTGAGGAAGCTATATGTAGATAGATAGATGAGCTCTTCATATGCTCAGGAGCACTGTTTCCCAATTCTCCTGAATTGGGAAAAAGAATGCCTTCTCCGTTGCTCTCAAAACAGAAGCATGAGAATTTTGGAAAGGAAAAGGCGATGGCACTGTGGGTGCCACGCAGTGATGGGATTCAAAGAAATTAGCAACCGGTTCTCTGCCCATCTGGCAGCCCCTTTTAAATGGCTGTTTTTAAACTTTATATGTCCTATCTCTCATTAACTACCGGTTCTTCAAAGTAGGTGCGAACCTGCTGAAGCCCACCACTGGTGCCACATTCCTGTAAGCCATGCACACAGGTTTTCCTCAACGGCCGCTTGTCTGTCATTTGGGTCAACTAGATCTGAGATTGCAACCCCCTTTTTGGATTGCATTACTTCTGATTCTGTGGAGGGTGTTGCATTTCAGAATGCTTCCAGTGGTGACATCCTAAAGCCACACTAGTCCCCGGCTTCCAGGGGACTGTGGCAGACCTTCTGATATTGAAATATGGTGGCAGGAAGCAGACACCAGGAGAATCAGAAAAAACCGCTAACCAGGTAAGTTGCCCAGTGACTGTGGAGGGGCGATCCAGCCCTTAAACTGGTCCAAGTGGCTGTCTGGAGCCAGGGGTGAGCTTCTCGAGCAGGGCTGGCCGATCTCTCTGCATTGGCCTCTTTTGCAAGGGTTCTTTCCAGCCTCCAACTCCAGTCTGCATTCCAGGCATAACACTGGATCTCATGTCGAGTTGAGCTGGTGGGAGTTTGGCGTTTGCCAGGAGCGCAAGTCCAGGCCCCGCAAGGGGAACATACTTTTCAGGGCAGCCTGTGGGATGCTCGGCCCTTGCAGAACGCAGGCTTTCGGCAGCGGCTCTGCTGTGTGTGAGCAACAGCGCCGAGCAAATTCCTGTTATGTAAAAGAATTTTTTTCCAAGTCGTCTGTGGATTCTGCAGGAAATCTGCTCTGAACGGGAACACTAATCCAGGGATCTAACGATACCGCATGTTCTCTCCCGCTCCATCCATGCCCATCCCTCCTACCTTTTAATAAAACTATACCATTATGTGATTGCTCGAGATGTGGCACCGTGCCCTTCAGAACGCAGCTTGTAATTTGAGCACTTTTCAGAAAATGGCAGTGAAGTGCCTGCTTTGGGGAAGGGAAGTGCTATCACCTGAATCGCCTGAATTAGCACGGCACTGAGCAGGGGCACACAAGATTACGGCTGTCGGCAATGGGTCACTGGCAACCGGGGCACAACCAGCCTGCGGATTCAGAAGCTGGCATCGCTAGAGAATACTGGGGGGCAAGTGGTCAACATTTTTTTTCTGACAGCGCAGTGATCTCTCTGGCCGTTGCCTCTTGTGATGTCATGTTCAGCTTCTTTTGTATCCTATGACACTATTCTAGGTTGACTGTCTGTAGTAACAAACTCCAGTAACAAATTCTAAATTCTCCTTAGATCTAGTTCCAGTGGTGTAGCCAGAGGGGGTTGCCAGCACTATGTTCCAAACCCTTTTGGAGCCATTCCAAGTGGTGGCCACAAAACTACAAAGCTCCCTGCGGAATGTAATGCTTTGCAATGCTTTGCGTTGCGGGTGTAACATTTTCCCCCCATGCGCATCATCCCCCCACGGCGCAGAAACACCCCATGCGCATCATCCCCCCATGCGCATCATCCCCCCATGCGCAACTTCCCCATGTGCATAATCCCCCATGTGCAACTTCCCCATGTGCAACTTCCCCCATGTGCATCATGTCCCCATGCGCAACTTCCACCCATGCTCAATTTCCCCCATGCGCATCATCCCCTCATGTGCAACTTCCCTCATGCGCAACTTCCCCTCATGCGCAACTTTCCCCCATGCGCATCATCTGCCAATGCACAACTTTTCCCCATGCACAACTTTTCCCCTTGCGCATCATCCCCCATGCGCATCATTTCCCCATGCACATCATTTCCCCATGCGCATCATTCTCCCCATGTGCAACTTCCCCCATGCGCATCATGTCCCCATGCACAACTTCCACCCATGCGCAATTTCCCCCATGCGCATCATCCTCTCATGCGCAACTTCCCTCATGCGCAACTTCCCCTCATGCGCAACTTTCCCCATGTGCGTCATCTGCCAATGCACAATTTTCCCCATGCACAACTTTTCCCCTTGCGCATCATCCCCCATGCGCATCATTTCCCCATGCACATCATTTCCCCATGCGCATCATTCCCCCCATGCGCAACTTCCCCCATGTGCATAATCCCCCATGTGCAACTTCCCCATGTGCAACTTCCCCCATGCGCATCATCCCCCCATGCGCATCATCCCCCCATGCGCAACTTCCCCCATGTGCATAATCCCCCATGTGCAACTTCCCCATGTGCAACTTCCCCCATGTGCATCATGTCCCCATGCGCAACTTCCACCCATGCTCAATTTCCCCCATGCGCATCATTCTCCCCATGTGCAACTTCCCCCATGCGCATCATGTCCCCATGCACAACTTCCACCCATGCGCAATTTCCCCCATGCGCATCATCCTCTCATGCGCAACTTCCCTCATGCGCAACTTCCCCTCATGCGCAACTTTCCCCATGTGCGTCATCTGCCAATGCACAATTTTCCCCATGCACAACTTTTCCCCTTGCGCATCATCCCCCATGCGCATCATTTCCCCATGCACATCATTTCCCCATGCGCATCATTCCCCCCATGCGCAACTTCCCCCATGAGCAACATCCTCTCATGTGCAACTTTCCCCATGCGCATCACCCCCATGCGAAACTTCCTCCATGCACAACTTTTCCCCATGCGCATCATCCCCTCATGCGCAACTTTCCCCATGTGCGTCATCTGCCAATGCACAATTTTCCCCCATGCACAACTTTTCCCCTTGCGCATCATCCCCCATGCGCATCATTTCCCCATGCACATCATTTCCCCATGCGCATCATTCCCCCCATGCGCAACTTCCCCCATGAGCAACATCCTCCCATGTGCAACTTTCCCCATGTGCATCACCCCATGCGAAACTTCCTCCATGCACAACTTTCCCCCATGCGCATCATCCCCCAAGCGCAACTTCCCCCATGTGCAACTTTCCCCATGTGCATCATGTCCCCATGTGCAACTTCCCCATGCGCAACTTCCACCCATGCACAATTTCCTCCATGCGCATCATCCCCTCATGTGCAACTTCCCCATGCGCAACTTCCCCTCATGCGCAACTTTCCCCATGCGCATATCCGCCGATCCGCAACTTTTCCCCACACGCAACTTTCCCCCATGCGCAACTTCCCCCATGCGCATCATGTCCCCATGTGCAACTTCCACCCATGCGCAACTTCCACCCATGCGCAATTTCCCCCATGCGCATCATCCCCCATGCGCAACTTCCCCCATGAGCAACATCCCCATGCGCAACTTTCCGCCCATGCGCATCATCCTCCCATGCGCAACTTTCCCCATGCACAACTTTCCCCCATGTGCATCATCCTCCCATGTGCAACTTTCCTCCATGAGCAACTTCCCCCATGCGCAGCATTCTCGCCAGTGCAACCTCTTCCCCCTAACGATATCCCCCAGTGCACCAGGCACTGAGCAGCAAACTGGCTGGATGTGGTTCAGTCTCCCATGTTAAGTATAGGACAGAAACATGTTGACCCCTTTTAATTAAGGGTTAAATTTCTCCAGATGGTTCTTGGGGGGTGTTCAGGTGACAGAAGGAACTCCCAGAATTCCATGCTTCAGGCCCAGCAGTTGGGGCGGAATGTTGATGAGTCAGCAATTCTCAATGCAAAGTATAGGGAGGAAAACGCGTTGCGCCCCTTTTCACCCCCTTCCCATTGGAATTTCCAAAAGGAACACCCACCCCAAATTTCACGCTTCTAGGCCCAGCAGTTTTGGCAGGGCGGTGATGAGTCAGTCAGTGAGTGACTTTTCTCTTTTATATATATAGATATATTTTAAATATTGGGGGTTTGCTTGCGACTTGCCCTATCCTGGTTGGATTGGCTTTGCGGTGCCCTGGTTGAAGTGCCTTCCAGTGGATTCCTTCTGATGTGAGAGTGGCAACAGCTGATCAATCAATCAATCAACAAATCAATCAATCAATCAATTGTATTTAGATACCACTTTTCAAAAAAGTTCACAAAGTGGTTTACAGAGAAAATAACTTCTCAAAGCCACCAGACTTTGAGTGGCTGGTGGTGCAATAGGAGCAAAGCCTCCAGTGATGCTCCTCTTATTCCTCCTCTTGAAATGCTGGAAAGGTCCTTGAACTCCTCTCTCTCCCAGTTCAATTTTGGTGTTGAACAATGCAGGATGCTTTTGGGATTTATTAAACTACAACCCCTACAGAGAGAGGAGTGCTGGCAAGTACTGAAAGAAGTTCTGCTCAATATATCCTCCTTGGACCCAGATGCAGTAGCGTAGCCAGAGGGGGTGGCACAGCAATACTTCGGATGTCACAGCATGCCATCTAAGCATGCCATCCTCCAAGTCGCTCTCCGAGCCACTCAGGGCAGCAATGGCAATGCAGCAATGGCAACACATTGCAAAGCCTGCAGTACTTGCCATGTGTCCATCTCTGGCTGTGGTGCAGCGTTAGTGTGCCACATATCTATGGCTAGTCTGATCTTAGTGGCTCCAATGCTTCCTTCTGACCCAGTATGGGGGCTCAGTTTGGGGAAGTGGTAGATTTTCAGCATTCTCTTTCAGTGCAGGCAGTTAAAGAAAATAAACAGAGCGGAGCCCCTATTAAAATTCATCCTCTGTACTACGTTGGATTGCCAACCAACAAAGAGAAAAAACCAGAAATTTGGCTTGGTTTTATTTTTTCTCCTGGGTCAGTTGCCAGAAAAGCAGTGAGCAAGCCAGGTTTGAAAAGCTGCTTTGCTTAAGAAATGAATACTTAGTTTTTCCTCTGGGTTCTCACCCCACTCTTGCCAGAAAGTGCTGTAATCCCTCCCAACTACACAATTTGTATATACCCAATATACCCATTTTATTTTTCATTTCAGGAGTTTGTAACCTTAATGCCAAGTTCATCTTGCAAACCAACCCGGGTTGAAAGGTAGCACAGCAAGTCCAGACAGTGGCAAAGGAGGAACCGCAGGCAGGGAAACGGAGAGCAAGGATGGCGTAGTGATTCAGGAGTTGGATTGAGACCTGGAAGATCCAGATTCAAATCCCCCCCCCCAGCCGTGGATGACTCACAGCCTAACCTACCTCACAGGATTGTTGTGAGGTTGAAAGATAAATGCTTTGTTCTTTTATTTTGACATGGGAAAGGTGGGCTAGAAATAAATCTATATATATAAAAAAGTCACTGACTGAGTGACTGACTGACTCATCACTGCCCTGCCAAAACTGCTGGGCCTAGAAGTGTGAAATTTGGGATGGGTGTTCCTTCCGTGACTGAGGGGTGCACTAAGAACCAGTTTTCGGAAATTCCAACGGGAAGGGGGTGAAAAGGGGCGCAACGCGTTTTCCTCCCTATACTTTGCATTGAGAATTGCTGACTCCTCAACATTCCGCCCCAACTGCTGGGCCTGAAGCATGGAATTCTGGGAGTTCCTTCTGTCACCTGAACACCCACCAAGAACCATCTGGAGAAACTTAACCCTTCAGGTGCTGAAAAGGGGGCAATGTGTTTCTGTCCTATACTTAACATGGGAGACTGAACCACATCCAGCCAATTCGGTGCTCAGTGCCTGGTGCATGAGGGAGGGGACAATTGTTCGGAGGAAGAGGTTGTGCTGGGGAGGATGCTGCGCATGGAAAGATGCGCATGGAGGGATGTTGCGCATGGGGGGATGTTGCGCATGGGGGTTTATGCACATGGGGGTTGATGCACATGGGGGAAGTGCGCAGGGGGGACTGGTACGCATGGGGGATGTTGCGCATTGGGGATGTTACGCCGTGGGAGATATTGCGCCATGGGGGATGTTACGCCGTGGGAGATATTGCGCCATGGGGGATGTTACGCTGTGGGAGATATTGCGCCATGGGGGATGTTACGCCATGGGAGATATTGCGCCATGGGGGATGTTACGCCGTGGAGATATTCCGCCATGGGGGATGTTACGCCGTGGGAGATATTGCGCCATGGGGGATGTTACGCTGTGGGAGATATTGCGCCATGGGGGATGTTACGCCGTGGAGATATTCCGCCATGGGGGATGTTACGCTGTGGGAGATATTGCGCCATGGGGGATGTTACGCTGTGGGAGATATTGCGCCATGGGGGGTGGCACATGGGGGAATTTTACTCCTGCAACACGGGTATGCTTTGTGCTAGTATTATATAAACGTTGCCAAATAAATTTTTCGATAAATTGAAAATGTAATTAATTTTCAGTACAATCCAATGCATTTCTATCTTGTTGTAAGTGGTGTTGAATTCAATGGGATTTACCTAAGAGTGTTATAAGATTACAAACTGACAGTGTATTCAGAAGAAACTGAATCCTAACTCTGTGTATTCGGAAGAAACTGAATCCTAACTCTGTGTATTCAGAAGAAAGTTCTATTGTATTCAGTGGGGCCTACACCCAGGAAAGTGTGTTTAGGATTGCAGCCTGAGTGTGTTTCTATCCTGGTATTTTTAACTACTGGTACCTAGAAATTGGATCCAACTCTTTTCAGGCGCTTTGCTGCTTGAGATGTCTTCTAATGGTAGTATGTATGGAAAGGCAACAGTGCTTGCACGGAAAGGGTCCTTCCCCTGCACTTTTTGTCTTGGGAGGGTTGTTTGACTGGGCCCATAGTTGGCTGTGCCCACCCAGCGTGGCCAGATGCCAAACCCAAATTTCCTGAACCCCAAGGCCAAAATTCCTACCCGCTTTAAAAAATTGCCAAAAAATGTATTTATTTTTGTTTTTATAGTTTTTATTTTTTACCATAACTTTTGATAGGAAGGAGATATCTCAAATCTGATTTTTGCATTGGATTCCGCTCTTCAATACAATGACATATGGCATGATGGGGTACTGTGCACTGCCGCGAAGCTTTAAAAGGAAGCCAAAATGTAGGACAATGAAGCCAAAATGTAGGACACATCTACAGTGTGACACCCGGACAGGAGGCTAAAAATCCAGACAAATCCGGGTTTTTCCGGTCATATAGTCACCCTGTACCCACCTGTGTTGGCAGAGCCACTGGAAGGCATTCTCACAACTTCAGGGGAAGTATTGAGAGCACAGTCCTAAATCCCCTAAATTATCTTTTAGAATAAAATTATTTTTATGTCTGTTTTTATCCAAGCTTGAGTCAGATTATTCCAGTTCCTCCCTAAATTAATCTGCTTCTTTCCTGAAATTATCAGTAACATTCTCAAGCTTTTTGTTTTCCAGTTTTTTGTTCCTCCAGTACATTTTCCATGTTTTAAATCTTATTTGCCTGCTCCAGAAATCTTTCTTCAACTTGTTGGAATCTGGTATTGCATTTCTTTCCTCCTCCTCCCACAACATTTCTATTCTATTTCAAATATAATTTTTTTAATGCATCTTTCAAACTGCCTGCATTGCTTCTCCTCTGTACATTTTGGGTTGATTCATTTACCCTACAATCCAGAGTAACCTACAGGAGCACGTAAGAGACATTACATGCACCCGCAGTTACTGCACCACCTAGTGAAAACCTATGGGAAATTCATATTGCAATCCAAAGCAAATTGTTCTTACACCAGAGCAAGGACTCCCTGTTGTTACTCTGGATTGCGCCCATTAGCCTCAGAATGGCAAACCCCAGAAAGCTGCCAGGGAATCGATAAGGTATTTAGCTTATAGGATTCTGTCTGGTGCACTTTAGTTCTTTCTATAACATTGCAATCCTAAACATGTCTCCTCAGAAGTAAGTCCCATTATGTTCAATAGTACTTACTCCCAGGAAAGTACTGCAGCCTTAGTAAATGAAGTGGATCACTGTGATTCCTCCTCATTGCTGTGAAGGATCCACTTCTGAGCTGTCACTGTTGAGTTTGAAATCCCTCGTGTGGGAAAAATAGGTTCTTTTGTCATCCTTTTGGTTGCGCTCTCAATTTTTAGGGTGCAAGTCTCCCTTTATGGAGGAAAAATACCAACCTGAGATAAAAGAGGGTGTTTGATTTTGAGTGGGGTGACCCACATTCAAACCCTCAGACATGAAGCGTGATGGGCACCTTGGGTCTGATGTGGGGAGCTGCAGATGGCCCATGTTCCATCTCCGTCCTCATCTCCCATTTCGTGTGCTGTGATACTGGAGTTGGGGCATGTGTGTAGCAAACCACTGGTTGACAGCTATGGGGTGTAGAGGGGATAGGATTTAATTTCTTGACAAGAGACTTTTAGGGTTTTTTTGGCTGTTGAGTTGGGGGAATTATTTTCCCTTCTGAAACGGTGTCTTTTGAGTCAGTATGGAGTGGTGGTGGTGGTTGTTTTATGGGTTTAAACTAGCATTTTCTGCCCTGCCCTTTGTTTGTCAGAACTCCTACTCGCAGCGGTCATAAAAAACTACAGGACGCAGCGAAAGGATGGAGGGATGGAGGGAAACCAGCATGGCACCAGTAAGAGCTTGGGATTCAAGCCAGTTGAGGTGGCGTGCTGCCTCAGCATTGGAGCTCATAGGAAGGAATGGCCTCAGGCTGGGGTTGGAAGCCTGTGACCCACAGGTTGGATCCAGTTTCCCACACCACCTAGCCCAGGCCTCTCTCACAAAATTCCTGTATGCTGGTCAGGGACGGTGTAGGGACTTTGCAAGCCTGGCCAGGTGGTTCTACCATTCCCTGCCTGGTGTGTGGCAAACTGAATGGGAGATGTTGTGTGGCATCCCCAGAGCTGAGCCACTTGACTGCCCAGTAATGGCGCAATGATGGCCCATTGTCCCGGAAACATTTCTTACCCATGGCCTAGCGAGTGAGTGGGCTGTTCGCACAGCGTGCCCTTCGTTCTCAAAGCGCTTTAAGGCCTGTGGTGTTAGGCTGAGCATTGCTATATGTCCTAGAAAGGACAGTCTCGGTTTTCTGGGATTATGTTCAATGGTGTTGTGGTTTCGTTGAAGAGAATTATGGCAACCCATCCACAGGCTGGTCTGGAGGACAGGGTGTGAGGAAGAGCGCATGGCTGCCTCCAGAAGCCTCAGCGGGTGGCAAGGTACTCCCCCCCACCCCTGGCAAATGTGGTAATGAGGGAAGGTGATGCACTTTGGAGTCATGTGTTGTTGTTGTCTCTGAGGCCTGTCGTGAGGTAACCTCATGGATATCCACTTCATGATGGGCTACTTTTTGGCCGCCTTGTATTCAGCGCATTGAATTCTGCTCCTTGCCCAATTCCTTTCCCAGTTGCAGTGCTCCGAGCTCTCATGCGCCGTGTGCTTGCCAAGCCCCGCTTGTTGTAAAGGAGGGGCCGCCTCGCAGCCTGCCTTGGCACAGTGCTTCCCCCGACCTTCACATGGCCTCCGTGGAGCCGCTGGACTGTGGCTGGACCAGGATCAGCAGCTCTGGCTGTTCTCTCCTCACCCCCTTGCAGGCCTCCAGGCCTTGGGGAGAGGCCAAGACCAGCACTCCCTCCAAGCCCAGCCAGGTGTCTTCCTTCACAGCCTGCTTGCTGCAACCCCGAGGCTTTTTGGCTGCATCGGGGCCATGCCTCTGGAAGGGCTTCAGCCTGCTCTCCTCAAGCGCCCGTTCTGGCCTTGCACCTTCACTGAGATGCAATCCTAAGCATGTCTACTCAGAAGTAAGTTCCATTGTGTACTGTGGAACTTGCTCTCAGGAAAGTGTGTAGAGGATTGCATCCTGAGATAGCTGGGCTGCATGATGGATCAGAGACGTTGCTCTTAAGAGTTGGCATGTCAGTCCATTGACTGGTCACATCCAGGGTGACAGCATGACCGTAAATTCCCAGATTTGTCTGGAATTTTTGTGTCCTCCATTTTGGCTTCATTGTCCTACATTTTGGCTTCATTTTGGAGCTTTGCAGTGATGTGCTGCACCCCATCATCTCATATGTTGTTGGATTCGTATTGAAGAGCAGAATCCAATGAAAAATCGGTTTCGAGATATCTCTTTCCTATCACAAGTTATGGCCAAAAACCTGAAAAACAAAAATATGCATTGAGATCTATGGGAAAGAAAAGTTCCCCATATCGCGGCTTATCCAAGGACACCGTATTGGTCCTGATCCAATGAACGGAGCCTCAAAAATCACCCCTAAAAGAAACCCTGATAATTGCATTGATTTGTATGGGAACTGAAAGGGAGTCGTATTGTGCCTTTACTTGCAAATAGGCAAACTTGCCTTAGGTATTTTGAGCAGGTTGAGAGAAATCTGATCCTGATCCGATACATGAAGCCCCTATCAGGCACCTCACAAGAAAACCCTTTCTCCAAGCTCCACTGCGTTAAACCCTATTGAAAGTGAGCCTGCACAGCCCCCTTTTACTCATGAGTAACAAACATGCCTTGTCTGCTGTGGAAGGTCAATCCAGAGAGTGCAAGGCTTCCAGAATGGTCCTGATCCTGTGCACTTGGAGCGCAGCAAATGCTCCACTAGGCAGCATTTGGGTGTTTTCAGCATGAGTGCTTTCAGATTTTATTTTGTCATGCCCTACATTTTGCTTGGACGTCCTACATTTTGGGGGGCCTTGTCCTCTTGTCAGATAGTCACCTTGGGAGGGTCATGTCTGCTTTGAGCCACTTACATGTGCATTGCTGGTGAAAACAGGTCATGCAAATAAGTTTTCAATTTTAAAAGAAGTAATATAATGTTGAAATTAAGTACAGGAAAGCAATACGAGTACGGTATTTTTAGCCTTTATTTTAATATGTCCTACATTTTATTAGGTATCCTACATTTTAAAAAAACATGTCAGGAATTTTGCTTGGATGTCAGGAATTTTGGGGGACCTTGTCTTCTTTTTGGGGTTCGGGCATCTGGTCACCGTGGGTCACATCCTGTTCATTGGTTGCCTGTTGCACAGGTCTGCACCCACTATGTGTCTTAAAAGTTTGTTCTGTTATTGGGTATATAGTTCAAATTTCTCCATTCGCGACATTTGGTTACAAGTAGCTCTGTGATTAATTATTTTCACATTATACAAAGACAATTAATTACAATGGTAACGAGGCAGTCATGAATCAAGTTCCCTTGCAAGGAGCTGAGCTCCTGCAGTTTGCAAGCCGTTTCAGTTCAGAGCAGTTTACACGTAATCATTAACTGTGACTTAAGGGATGCTTATCTTTCAATTTAAAAAGCCAACCTTATTCGCCTTGAGATTGCATATAATTGCATATAATAAATTGCATATAATTAGGCTACATATATATTTGGGGTGTTGATTCCAAAAGGGCTGTGGGTGGCACAAGCGGTAAAGACGCTGTGCCTGTTAACCAGCAGGCCAGGGTTTGATTCCCAGGTCAGCCCCACAAGACAGGGTGAGCTCCTGTCCTTAGCCCAACAGCCTGTCTTCCATAACAATCCAATCCAGGCTTTCGTGCTTCGCATGCGGCGTATGCAGCGCCAAGCACGATACCATAGTCTTTCAAGACTGACGGAGGCCTGCATGATTCCAAAAACACAATTGTCATAAGAGCGCAAGTTGGCTGATCCTGGAGATAGTCTAGATTGCAAAAAGGTGACTGGGCAGTAGGATGTCATATCCATTTGAATACACTGAATTCCAGGGTACTCCTGACCATCTGCCACAGGGACCATTGAGAAGCCCCTTGTTCTAATGCAGTAGTCTCCAAACTGGAGTCCATGTTTCTTCCAGAAAATCTTACCATGAATATTACTATTCTGCTGATCACCCCCAAACTTCACACCAGCCAGCCACGTCTGTCTGGAAATCTGGGTGCAAAGCCTGCCAGGGGAATGGAACCCTGCAAAAAGTCTGACAGCAATCCGGCAGCACTTAGAGGAGGCTCCACTGCACAACAATAAACTCCATTCACCCAAAGGAAAGATTGCAGTGGGTGGCGGGTCCAACCTTCGGGCCAGGGTTTGATGCTTGCTGTTCAAGTATGCCCTGCCAGTATACTGGATGTACATAGCCTTGAGGAAACATCAGCAGCCAGCATCCATTGGATATAATGCCAGAATGGTGCAGGGGCAACCAGGGACGGGGAGCAAAAGTTCAGTGGGACATCTGGAAAGGCTGGAGATGATTTGCTGTGAGCTTCTTGAAGATCATGCGGCTCAAACTAGGGCCAAGTTTGCACCAAGGTAACCCTGACTATTTGACCTGTATAAATTATGCAGATTGGCCAGCTGTTCCTTATTTTGCATTATTTAGGCTTCTGCTACTATTGAGTAGATCAAGGAGTCTCAAAGCCTCTCTCTGACCACTGGAGGTCAGAGGAAGAAGCTGCTCAGAGCATCAATATTGGCCAACTCAAAGTTTCTTTCCTTTACAATCTTAAAGGATCAGAAATTTTTGCGCTTTTGAGAATTGGGAAGCTGTGGACAAAATCCGACCTAACCAATTTTCCAACTCTGGAGTAAGGGAAATGCAACTCTAAGGTAAGGGAGCAAACATTGCCTTACCTTGAGTCACCTCTCAAGACACCTGCCAGGTGACTACCCCCTCCCAACTGCAGGATACAGCAGCTCCCCTTCCGGCACAGCTATGCCAGAGCTAGGAAGCTACTCAGGATCGTGCCCCTTATATAATATTTGGCCTGTGCAATCACACCAGGCCTAAAATAATGGAAAAAGCAAAGTAATAAATGCATGTCTTACCAAACACGCAAAATAATTCCAAAACTCTTTCTGTTGCCACATTTTGCATTTGCTCTAGCCATGAAACATCACTTTTCAGTGTATACTGACCTAATTAGGTGTATATTTCATGCATCCTTTTCATGCATTATAAGAAGAAGCTTCTACTGTTTCTTGGAGTAACAGCAAATATAAGTTGCAAATATAATGGGGTGAGGGTGAAGTGTGGGTATAGTGAGTAGGAAAGTCGTTCATTTTCCAAGCTGTAACCACAACATAAATTACTGGAGTTTGCACTTCTGTCACTCCGGGTGGCTGCTCAGCTGTGACAGCAGCTTTCCCTGGGAAAAGGAGGGGGGGAGTCTCAGGGATGGAAGTGACCTTGAATGCCTCTGATTTCAGCGCAAGGCAGCATCGCCAGAGCCGGGCTTCCCACTGCTGTGACACGGCTCATCCCAGGTTACACTGCAGCGATGGTTCACTGTCCCCAAGAGATGCAAGGAAAGCCTTTGATCAGCTGGGACTAATCATGCCCTCTTAGGGGAAAATGCAGGAGAAGAGAATGTATGTGAAGGTGCAGGAGCCACGACGGGTGCCCGGCCTTGGCACAGCTGGCTTGCAGCTGTTATGTATCATGTAACTTGGTATATACTGTATTTACTTGTATCTAATGAGCCAACAAATCTAATGCACACCCCTATTTCTAAAGGCTAATGATAAAAAATGTGTTGGTGATTGTCTTGCACACCTGCAAAGCAGGTACAAAATTTTATTTTACTGCATACAACGAATGATGAAGATGATATGACATGGGGTTTATGTTATGATTTTTACTTATTTGCACTATTTAAGAAGAACCTCCCTGGATCAAGCCAAAGGCCCATCTAGTCCAGCTTCCTATATCATACAACAATGGATTTGTGTTACATTTTTAAAATTACAATATAGTAAACTGTTAAACTAAATACTGACCTATACTTTAAAATCAAAATATCATACAGGAATCTAATGTGCATCCTGATTTTGGAGACTAACCCTACAATCCAGAGTAACTACGGGAGCACATAAGAGACCTTACGTGTACCCGTAGTTACTGCATAACTTAGTGAAAACCTATGGGAAATTCATACTGCAATCCAGAGCAAATTGTTCTTACACCGGAGCAAGGACTCCCCATAGTTACTCTGGATTGCACCCTAAATTCAGCTTTAAAAGGTGTGAGATTTGAATAAATATGGTATCATGTGAAAATGCAAAAAATAAGCACTGCTTATGGCTGCAAAGTACACTTTTATTGGCAGTGAGACCCACTGAACACAATGGGGCTTACTTCTGAGTAGACATGGATGGGATTGCACTCTTTGTCTCTCTTCTCTTCCCGCCCCACTGCGGGGAACAGGATGCTGGGCTAGATGGGTGTTGGCCAGAGGCACTAAGGCCATTCTTCTGGGGGAAATGGAGATGGAGTGGAGAGCCTTGGGTTGGTGTGTCTTCTGTAGATTGACACTTCTGGTTGACACTTCTGGTACCTGGTCGACACTTCTGCTTTCCTGTGTTCCTCTGGCATCCCTTGCTTCCCCAGCTTGTTTTCTCAGATCCAAGATCTTCTGTTAGACTTGGACGCCACCTCCTTCTATGCACTGACGGGTCACGCTGGCCTTTCTGCTGTTAATGTGGTGTCTTTCGTAACACATGCTGGCAACCACCTGCACTCTCAACAGATGGCTTTAATAAGGCCTTTCTCTCCCCCCTGCCATAGCTCTGCAATCTGGTTTATCTGATCACTCTCTTCCCCTGCCCGGGAAACATTAAGAAGTAATCCAGTTACCTGAATCTAGACTCACCAGGTCTTGTGCCAGTGGCAGACTCAAGTCAGACCAGCAAGGGAAGGGAGGGCAGTGGTGCTTGGCTTGCCCGAGTCAAAGAGCCAGCAGAGAGAGTTCTCGGATCAGGGTCAGATGACGCAATGATTGTTGTGGGGTCTTTTGAGGGCAGCAGCTGCCAAGAAGCGATGCCAAGAGCCACCCACTCTGGCTTCATTTGCAGTCTCTGAAGACAAACCTCCCAGCACAGCTCTTAGCAATTAAGATTCAGGTGTGATCATTCAGCTGTTGTGATCAGAGGATCTTTGACATGTGGGAGAGAGTGGGTTGAGCCTCCAGGGGCTAATCTGTGTCCTTACCAGGGCCACGGAGCCACCTTGGGTCCCTTTGGGAGAAAGGCGGGGTAGACAAAAGGTTATTATTTTTATTATTATTTACTATTTCACAGTTGCCAGGTGTTTGACTGGAATTGGCTCTATTATGATTCTGTTCTTATCCGAGCAATTATTATTATTATTAATTATTATTAATTGTTATTACTATTTCACAAAGCACTGAGTTTGGTTCCTGGTGCTGAGAAGCACTGAGTTTGGTTCCTGGTGCTGGTACTTTAGATTGTGAGCCCTTTTGGGACAGGGACCCATTAGCTATTAATTAGCTATTAATTTTTTTCATTTTCTTGTAAACCGCTTTGTGAACTTTTCAGTTGAAAAGCGGTATATGAATACTGTAGATAGATAGATAGATAGATAGATAGATAGAAAGAAAGAAAGAAAGAAAGAAAGAAAGAAAGAAAGAAAGAAAGAAAGAAACCCTGCCTTCTTTTTAAAGCAAGCGTGTGGTCTTTGCAAGTTTACCTATGGATTGCTCGTCTTGAAAGGGTGATAGGCTGGGTCTGGCAAGATTTGGGGAGGAGGAGAGCTGAACAGATTTCTGTAATCAAGGAGAGGTACCAAAGCCACATTCCTTGGAGGAGAAGCAGCAAAATAAGTCGACGTGGCAAATTTGTTGCCATTGTTTGTATAATTTATGTAAGTCTTGGGAATTGTGGTGCTTTGGCACGGGATTGTGCTGCGTGTCCTCTCCCCCGCCCAGCGCTCACAACCCTAATATTGGCATATGTATCTCCACTCTCATAAGCCTCACTGGATCTAGTAATCTTGACTCTTAATCTATGATGGACATTTGCCCCTTAAATCTGTCGAATCCCCTTTTAACCCTCCGTCACTTGAAGCTCTGTTTTGCCACTTTTAGTTGAAGTGCGCCTTTTAGAACACTGTCATAAGCACCTAATTAACTCAATTGTAACACTCTTAAAGTGTTAAGTGACATTCATTAGGATGTACAAAGAGACAATATTCGAAATCTGATTCAAAAATCACTCGAAGCTCCGAAGCTCTGTTACTCCACTTTTAGTCGAAGTGCACCTTTTAGAACACTTATGTAGTTCTGGACATGTATGTACAAAATATATACAATATTATGGGTGCAATCCAGAGTAACTATGGGGAGTCCTTGCTTCGGTGTAAGAACAATTTGCTCTGGATTGCAATATGAATTTTCCATAGGTTTTTACTAGGTGGTGCAGTAACTACGGGGGCACGTAATGTCCCTTACGTGCTCACGTAGTTACTCTGGATTGTAGGGTATGAACAAAATATCCACAAGCTTTGTAATTTCCTTCATAAAAATAGCTAAATGAACATTTATGATGAATATAAAAGGAAATAAGAAACTTCCAAAAGTCAGCTTAGGAGGGTCGAAGTTGGGATTTTTTGTTCAGGGGCTCCCCACACAAGAAGCTGGAAAAATGACTAGGGGGGTCTCAAACAACACGTAGAAATAGGAAGGTACTAGGAGGGGCAGGCCTCTTGGTCATCATGGGGCAGAGGGAGAAAAAACAAAATCGCATGCAATAATTGCAGCCTCAAGCCCCCTAGGGTTAAAAAGTCAGTTCGGCCATCACAACATTTGCAAGGAGTTCCACAGATTAATTATGTATTGTGTGAAATATCTCCCACCACTTTGACTCAGTAGATGTCCCATCACTCTGATGTTCTGCGCAAAGGAAAAGACCTGCTCTCTATTCATCCCATGCATAATTTTATGTGTTCCTATAATTCTATATTTTTAGTTTTATATGTCATCCTCCCTGGTGCCGTTATTTAAGACTGAAGAACCCCAAATGCTGTAACGGAGATGATCCAGCCAAGTAATAACTTTTGTCGATCTCTTTTGAATCTTTTCCAGTTCTACTATGCTGTATATCCTTTTTGAGATGTGGCAACCCAGAACTGCATGCGCTTTACTCCAGATGTGGCCTTGCCATTATTTGGCCATTTTATTATCAATTCCTATTCAAATTATCCTGAGCATGGAATTGGCCTTCTTTACCACTGTCAATCATTGAGCTGTCCATCCAACACTATCACTTCCTCCAGGAGCTCAACTTTCATGCCAATGCTCGGCAGTGCGCAAGAGGTTTTTCCATTTGAGCCAATTTCCTGCCCTTCATTAAAAAATATTTTCTCCTAGCTGTTCTTTCCATTGCAGGCTGCTACTAACAGGACACATTCGTCCAGTGCACCTCAAAGTTTTGGAGGTGATAACTTTGTCCCTGGCAATTAAAACATGTGCTAGACTATATGCTTTAATTCATCCAAATGAAATTAAGTAGTCCATATGAAATGGGCAGGAAAAAATTGAAAGGGATTTATAGCTTGTCTCGTCCCAGACACTGACCTTCCTTCGCCCTGGTTTCTTCCATTGCATCTGACAGACATGCAGCATGGAGTTCAAGTTACCCCTGGATAGATAGTCAGCCACAGATAGTGCATCGCAATGTGTCCAGTATGCAGTTAAATGCACCAACATGCTGGTCACTTAAGAGAGTGGTATTCAAAGTGGAGGTTGGGACCCCCTTGAGGATAGCAACCCTGGGTTAGGGGGTTGAGAAAGGGTGGGATCCACCATCTTGGAATCTGGCATGAGGCTTTCCTGGGAGTAAGTCTCATTGAATTCAATAGGAGCATCCTAGTAAGTTTGATGGGGGTCCTGGACAGATTTTTAAATTTGAAAGCGGTTCCCAGGCTGAAATGCCTGAATACCACTGACTTAAGTGGTACCACTCACTTAAGGCTACAATCCAGAGAAACTATGAGACCTTTTACACTGATGTAGTTACTGTGCCACCAATGGGACACCTATGGGAAAATGCATAGAGCAATCCAGAGTAAGGCTGCAATCCTAAAGACACTTTCCTGGAAGTAAGACCCATGGAACACAGTGGGCTTACTCTTGAGTAGACATGGTTAGGATTGTGCTCTAAGTGCCTCTTATGTCTTCCCATAGTTACTCTAGATTGTAGGGTATATCTTATGGAAGGATGTAGGGGTGGAAATAGTCACTTGGGAATGCAATACAAAGGAAATGGTTGTGTGAATTGTATTTCCTGCAGCATTTTGTGATTCATTTTTCTTTTTTCTTCCTATTAGCTGATAGTTGAAAAAACAACTGACTACCCTACTGCGGAATACTCTCTGGTGGAGGATGTAGCCCTCCACTTCACTTGTTTGATGGACAGATTGAATGAGCAGCGCCTGTTTCAACCAGACCTGTGTGACGTAGACATTGTCCTGGTGCCACAGAAAAGCATCTTCCCATCCCACAAGGGAGTCCTCGCTGCCTACAGCCAGTTCTTCCACTCCCTCTTCACCCAGAACAAGCAGCTTCAACGAGTAGAGCTCTCCTTGGAGGCCTTGACCTCCCAAGGTCTCCAGCAGATCCTGAACTTCATCTATACGTCCAAACTCTTAGTCAATGCATGTAATGTGCAAGATGTCCTGAGTGCCGCTGCTGTACTGCAGATGAACAACATTGTGTCGTCTTGTCAAGAGCTCATCAACACCAGATCCCTCGGCTTGGCCATGGCAAGCAACATGGCATTGCCTCCAGATAGTTGTGGCAAGAACGTCCCATCTCAGTATTACTGTGACATTAAGCAAGAGATGGATCCCCCACATCCTAAGATCTATGCCCGGGAAGGGAACGATCCATATTCGGTACGGGTGGAGGACGGTGTGGCATGTGGAGGCAACGAGAGCCTTCCTGCAGTAGCCAGCAAGAAGTATTACAAGGAGGAGAAAGATGGTGGCCCACCTGTCTGCAAGTTGGAGGGTGACGAGTCTGAGGTGGGTCTGGGCAATCGGGGCGCTTACAACCGCGGAGAGCAGATCATTGTGGAAGTCAACCTCAACAATCAAACCCTCAATGTATCCAAGGGGATGGAGGGAAAATCTCCTGCCACCACCCAAACGACTGCCATTGCCACAGTGATTGGGCACTCTGAAGGGAAAGGACGGGCCACAGAGGAAGATGGAGAGGAAGAAAATGGAGACGGGGAAGAGGAAGAAGAAGAAGCTGAGATAGGGGAAGAGGAGGAAGAAGAGCACAGTGAAGAGGAAGATCTGGAAGAAACCTCTGAGGAGGAGGAGGAAGAAGAGGAGGATGGTGAAGAGGTAGGGGCGGCAAAAAGGGAGAAGTCTGGGCAACTTCACAGGCCCAGCAGGGCACCAAAGACCAGCAAATCTGTGATGTCCACAAGGTCCCAGGAAACAGCCCAGGTTGCCATTGCAATGGAGGAAGAGGATGGTGAAGAGGAGGAGGAAGCTGAGGAGGAAGAGGAAGACCAAAGAGGCAGGAAGAGAAAGAAAGAACAGGATGGTGATGAGAGAACAAGCCAAAAGGTGAAGCTTGAGGAGAAGCAACATTACCCGTGCAAGAAGTGTCCCCGAGTCTTCAACAACCGCTGGTACCTGGAGAAACACATGAATGTCACGCACAGCCGCATGCAGATCTGTGACAAGTGTGGCAAGAGGTTTCTGCTGGAGAGCGAGTTGCTGCTGCATCATCAGACAGACTGTGAGAAGAACATACAGGTGAGTCTCCCCATCATATTTGTGCTCTTTTCCAGTCATTCTTTCCAGTTAGTGATTCTGGGACAGGAGGCATGTTGTGTGCTCTGTGTGGGTTGCTGAAAAGATGGCACTTCAGTTTGCTTACCTCCTGGAGATCATGTGGGTCAGTCCAACACTGCTTATTCTCCACCCCTTATTCTCCAGCAAACCACACAGGGTTGCCTATCACAACCCTATCACAGATAACCCTATCACAGATCTATCCTGTGAGATGTCCTATATCTAAATATTACTGGAACTGTAGGAAGTGGAGCCAACTAGAAGCTGCCTGTTGTAATAATGTGTGAGTGTAGGCATGGTCTTCCACTTGCAGAAGAGGATCCCTTATGGTTTTTCGAGTACCCCCTCTAGGAAACAAATGCCACCCTTATCTCTGTTAATATCCTATTTAATTTATTATCAGGCCTTAATATGGTTTGAACGTATGCAGTTGTCTCCGGTTGAGTCTGACCAGTGATATCTCTAGCTCACCACTGTCTATACCAGTGCTACTCAGGCACTTCACTCAGGACCTCCTTTCAAATTTAAAAATCTGTCTGGGATCCCCATCACACTTATCAGGATGTGATGCCAGAGATCCTCTATGTCTACTCAGAAGTAAGTCTCATTGTGTTCAATGAGACCTACTCCCAGGAAAGCCCAGAACCAGAATCCAAGCTGGCAGATGCCACCCTCTTTCAAGCCCCCCAGGGGTCCCAACCTCCACTTTGAATAGCACTGGATACTGATAGGCACTGGCACTCTAGGGCTGCAATCCTAAAGACACTTTCCTGGGGGTAGGACCCATTGAACACAGTGGGGCTTACTTTTGAGTAGACATGGTTAGGATTGTGCTCTAGGACTCTTTCCTCCCAGCCCTTAACCTGGAGATGCCAGAGGTTGAACCCTGGAACATTTGCCTGGAGGGTGTTTGAGCTACATCTGAGTGGCAGCCACTTCCATAAAGTTCCTTGAAGATTGTCTGTTGACAGGTCTTTAAAACAGGTATGGATTCTTTGGAGGGGAGGGAGGTATAGCGTTCAAATATACAGCTGTAACTGTGCCCTGGATCCATATGGCAGCAGCCTCCTGAAGGGCTGACTTCTCTGGAAAAGGAGTTGGGGCAACAACTTGTAAATGTGGTTTTGTGCATAGCTGCAATGCTAGTTAGTGTGTGTGGGGGGGGGTGGTGGTGGTGGTGGTGGAGGTATCGCATCAGGAGTTTCAAGTCTGTGGAGTTAACTTTGGAGTTGCCAGAATAAGACAAGGTGGTTTTTAGTGCACTAGGTGAGATTCTGATTTGAATCCCAAGCCGTTAAACTCCATGAAAGCTCTCTGTCTACTCAGCTATGCCTATCTACTCAGAAGTAAGTCCCACTATAGTCAATGGAGCAAGCCCATTGACTATAGTCAATGGCAGTGAGATCTCTGCCATCTGCAATCTCTCAGTCTCGGTTTTAAGAGGTGGAGGAGGAAGAATAAGATCTTTCTTGGGGAAAAGGTGGGAGGAATAAAAATCATTTAGCTCCCCATTTGTGCAATGCAAATAGTAACCTCCTTGCAGACGGTTTGTGAGTGTCAGTTAAAAAAAAATAACCGATCACATCAGTTTGCAAATTCAAGTTCTATATAGGCCATTGTTTTAAAATGCCTTAAAAGTATTTTTAGATAAAATCTGGACTGTCTAGGAATTGGCTGGAGCCAGAAAGTTAAACCACATGCCTCAACATGTGGCGGTGGCAGGATCATGGTGGAGCAGAGAATGTCACAAGGCTGCCTGCCAAACCTTAATAAAAGACCATTGTGTGGAATTAATCCCTTAAGAAAGTGCCGCATAGTACTTTTAACAGCGGAATGCCTTTTGATATTTGTCCTTATGTGTAGTGGTGTTGCTAGAGAGAGTACAACACACTAGGTTTTGCAGGGGGCCTCCATGCAGCATACAATCAGCCCCTTCCCTTCTGGAGCCTTTCTGTGCCTCAGTTTACCCTGCAACCAGAATGGCTCTAAAGGAGAGAGACCCCTAACTTGCCATGGAGAGGCATCCTGCAAAACGTAGTGCTTTGTCTCTCTCTAGCTACGCCACTGCTTATATATCTGGAAGATGGAGACCATGGTCTATCTGGACTCATTTTAATTCAGATCTCTAACTTAGGGTTGTTGGGTAAAGACCAGCAGGCAAAACATTCCTCAGCAAATTAGTATTGGCTCGTTCCTGTAGAAGCATATTTGTGGTTTGTAGACTCAGTGTAGTGGGTGGTCAATACTTTTTGGTGACTTCATGTGCATTAACGTGTGTTTGGCAAGTGTGCATTTGACCAACCTCAGGCCAACAGATGGTGGTCTGAAAATCCATACAGTGGTAAGACAAATGCATTGTAAGGAGAACGCTTTGTAAGACAACTAAAATTTCTAAGGAATTCTGCCTTGCAAGACAAACAATTTTACAACTATTAGAAAACTGTTTTACCACATATTGAAAATTTGACTGACTGCCTCCCTCTGGAGAGGGCATAGGTGCCAGACCCAGTTTTCGAAGTGTGTGGGGGGGCAGGGGTCTCCTGAGTGTGCCTCCCTGGAAAAAGCGCTTAGGGTGCCAGCCCCACTTCTGGCTGTGCGGGACAAGGGTGACCTGGCTAAGTGAGCACCCCCTTCTGGAGAAACAGCTGAGGAACTTGGGTGCCAGATCTACTTTTGGGCCCAGGGGTCTCTTGGTTGCCATTTGGGTGGCCTCCTTGGTGAGATCTGGGCACCCAAGGATCATGGCGCACCCTGGATGCTTTGGCTCCATCTGCAGGCTTGGCCATGCAGCTGCAGCAGCCCCAAAAAGTGAGACCAAAGTGGGGTGGTTTCCAAGAGAAGGGTTATTAGAGAGGTTTGGCCAGCTCAGTTCTCTTATTTGCTGTACCCCCACCCGACCCCCACATCCTGGAAAAGGGAGGCAGTGGATCAAGCAAGCGGCCTAGTGGAATGACACCCCCCCCCCCATGATACCATTCATGGATTCCTCTAACTTTATCAACAAACATTGTCCCTCTGTGTAGGGAGCAGTTGGATATAATTTCATGTGGATTACAGGTGAGAGGGTAGCATCGGATTTTGAATTTAAAGAATTCAGAAACAGTTTGCAAACTCAGGTACAGTATATTATTAAGAACATCTATATCAGTGTTTCTCAAACTGTGTGTCAGGACCTACTTGATGGGTTGTGAACCAATTTCAGGTGGTTCAGCCTCTATTGAAAATACAAGGGAGAGATGCAGGGTTGATGGCATGTGGGAAGATGAGATGCTGGAAAGGAAGTAGGGCTTTGTGGCTGGAGAAGGATCCAAGTCTGGTTTAACTTCCAAGGTTAAACGTTTGGCTGATTGTGGCTTCAGTCTGAAACCTAAATTGATGTCAGTTTTGCCCATGGGCATCACTTTCAGGTTAACGACATAACTTCAGGTAGATTCTGATAAATTATCATTCTAAAACATGGGTTCTGGTGCAAAACATTTGGGAACCATTGATCTTCTAGGTCAGGGATCTCCAAGCTTTTTGGCCAAAGAGCCACATCAAATCTCTGGAACATTGTTGAGGACCAAAAAATTTAAATATAATATTTAAATAAATACATTAGAGATGGGACTCTAATTTGGAGGCTCTTAGAACACATTCTGGATGCAAACAAATACAGGTCTTGTTATGTTTTGTGGGCCAGAAGACCTGCTGTGGATTGGGATTTGGAGACCCCTGATCTAGGTGAATGTCAATATAATCTACCAAATTAGGAATGTCTGTGAACACAAGTCAGTCTCTCCTAGGTTTTGCTTTTATGGCCCTATACCTGCCTAACTTCTCTGCTTCCTTACAGTGTGTCACTTGTGGGAAGGCCTTTAAGAAGCTCTGGTCACTCCATGAGCACAACAAAATTGTACACGGCTACGCGGAGAAGAAGTTCTCCTGCGAGATCTGCGAGAAGAAGTTCTACACGATGGCACACGTGCGGAAGCACATGGTCGGTGAGTGTGGTGAGTGGGTAGGTGGAGGGTGCAGTGGCAAGCATGCTCAGTGCATGTTTTAGTTTTCAAGGGAACACTGGTTTTCTAGTGTTTTGGGGGCATTAGTGTGTTAAATCAATAAATCAGTCAACAGAATTTATATACCACTTTTTAACAAAAAGTCAGAAAGCTGTTTACAAAGCTAATGGGGGAAAAGCATTGAATTTTGCAGGATACATAATGGTGCCCTGAAAACTTCCCATCCCACCTGCCTTGGGAGCCACTTGCAGCGTAGTGAGGAGGAGATGCAGTTTCAGGGCATTTGAGGCACCCTGCAAACCTCAGTGCTGCTCCACATATATATGCCACTGCTTTTGAGCTCAGTTTAAGGCTCATGATCTTGTCCAAGACTGCTCTAAAATGCTTGGGCCTCCCCATCACTCACTATTGTGCCATGATCTCAAAGAACAAGTGCAATTTTCCTCTCATCCATATTCTTATGGATGACTAGTCTAGATGACCTACTAGGGTTGGACTAGATGAATCATAGAATCATAGAGTTGGAAGGGACCTAGTAGGTCATCTAGTCCAACCCCCTGCCTGTAGCAGGAAATTCCCCTAGAGCATTCCCGACAGGTGCTCGTTGAGCCTCTGCTTGAAGAAGCAGACCTACTGGGTCCCTTCCAACTCTATGATTCTATTCCTGAAGGAAATTTTATTAGCAGTTGCCTTCGAGCCCAAGAGGAGTCCATCCTGGCCAGCATCCTATTGCCCATGTTGGCCAGCCAGATGACTTTGGGTAACCCCACAAGTAAACAGAAGGTGCAGGGAATATCCCCTACTTTTGTGGCATCCCAGTGATTAGGTACACCTGCTTCTGAACTGGGAGATTCTACATGGGACCACTACTGTTTGCCTTTAGTAGTGGTGTTGCTAAAGGGGGTGCAAAGCACTATGTTTTGCAGGGAACCTCTCCATGGCATGCACTTATACCCCTCACTTATGGAGCCATTCCAGGCAAATGTCTCCATTGTACTCCCTACATCCAGAGTGGCTTTGAAGGGGAGGAGAAGGAGCCGCTAGCATGCCTCAATGAAGTTCCCTGCAAAACTTAGTGCTTTACACCCCCTCTAATTATGCCACTCTATTAATTTGTTCAAACATCTTTTAAGCCATGGCCACATCTGCAAATACCATAAAACTATTGGTAGCAACTATTGAAAACTATTGGTAGCAACTAGAAAAAAATTTAAAGGTCAAAACAAGATGATTTTAATATATTTCATTTTTAGCTGACCTACATGATCAGCGCTATTTGGCAACGCTCCTGATGGACTGTGCCATTTCTGACTGCAGAAGTGAAGGAACTGCATCCTTGTCAGTGTTTCCATATAAAAGGAAATCCCATTGAGCAATGGCTTGCCCCAATAAGCCATCTCGCTGGGCTTATTTTCTATGTGCAACTCTAGGGTAGTATTCAAATTTGTGATTACACAGCAGGGCTGAGTAATCCTGGTGCTACATCTTTCCTGGTGATCTGCCAGCGTGTGGACAAAATTGGCAGCCTCCTGCCGGTCAACCTGCGGTGACATTCTCAGCCAGCCTCATGAATTGGCCGGTCCTATCATCAAAGGCTGAAACACGTAGTACTAAAAGTCTAACAAAAGCTATATCTCATGACTTTTCTCTGATGATGTAGAAAGAAATTCAGGTGCCATATAACAATTCAGGTGTTTTTGAGTAAACACAGCATTTACTCAAAAACACACACCTTTTTCAGCTGAATTTAGTCTCCAAAATCAGGATGTATATTAAATTTGATGGCACATAAGATTCAAGTAAATACAATATTTTGATTATAAGTATAGGTAAGTATTTAGTTTAACCTTTACTATATTGTGATAAAAAAGTAACAAACGCATTGTCGTATAAAGTAGCGTAGTTAGGCAAAATTCATAACACTGGGTGCAATCCAGAGTAACTACGGGGAGTCCTTGCTCCGGTGTAAGAACAATTTGCTCTGGATTGCAATATGAATTTTCCATAGGTTTTCACTAGTTGGTGCAGTAACTACGGGTACACGTAATGTCTCTTATGTGCTCCCGTAGTTACTCTGGATTGTAGGGATTGTCATATTATGACAACATCATATAACTCATCATTGTATGCACTAAAATTAAGCTTTGCAGATGTGCATTACAATCACCAGTAAACCTTTTATTTTAAACTTAAGCCTTTTAAAATAGGGAGTGTGCATTAGATTCGATGCTGCATTAGATTTGATGCTGTATTAGATTCGAGTAAATACAGGTAATTGTGATGGCCACAAAGGATAGGAATTTGTGGTGTAAGATTTTCAAACATCACCTGGTACTTTTGCGTGAACAGTTCTGCAGAATACCCACATGTCCTCTCCTTGCTTTCCAGCTCACACCAAGGACATGCCTTTCACCTGTGAGACATGTGGGAAGTCATTTAAGCGGAGCATGTCTTTGAAGGTGCATTCTCTGCAGCATTCGGGGGAGAAGCCTTTTAAATGCGAGGTGAGAAGAAGGATCAGTTTCGTTTTCCGTTCTGATTGTCTGCCTCCTGTAGAACACCTTTGGGTGACGCTGGCCAAGGAATCCACCGCCATAGGTGCAGTCAGGCCATTGGGTTCATCTTTGTCAGCAGTGTCTACACTAATCAGCATCAGCACACCAGTTTGGGCAGGATGTTTTCCTACTGCTGTCAATCAAACCTGGGACCCTTGCACTAATGTGTGGTGGTGGATTCCACTGATGCAACTTTTTGTTAGACATCACACAAGAGAATATCCATTCTCTTTCTGTCTCCAATTCCCACTTCGTCTCCCCTTTGACAGCTATATATATAAAAGAGAAAAGTCACTCACTCACTCACTCACTGACTCACTGACTGACTGACTCATCACCGCCCTGCCAAAACCGCTGGGCCTAGAAGCGTGAAGTTTGGGGTGGGTGTTCCTTCCGTGATGGAGGGGTGCACTAAGAACCGGTTTTTGGAAATTCCAACCAGAAGGGGGTGAAAAGGGGCGCAACGCGTTTTCCTCCCTATACTTTGCATTGAGAATTGATGACTCATCAACATTCCGCCCCAACTGCTGGGCCTGAAGCATGGAATTCTGGGAGTTCCTTCTGTCTCCTGAACTCCCACCAAGAACCACCTGGAGAAATTAACCCTTCAGGGGCTGAAAAGGGGGTAACGTGTTTCTGTCCTATACTTAACATGGGAGACTGAACAACATCCAGCCCATTTGGTCCTCTCTGCCTGGTGCACTGGGGGATGTTGTTAGGAGGAAGAGGTTGCGCTGGCGAGGATGCTGCGCATGGGCAGAAGTTGCGCATGGAGGAAAATTGCGCAAGGGAGGATGATGCTCATGGGGGGAAGTTGCGCATGGGGATGATGCGCATGGGGGAAAGTTGCGCATGGGGAAAGTTGCGCATCAGCAGATGATGCGCATGGGGGGAAGTTGCGCATGGGGAAAAGTTGCGCATGGGGAAAAGTTTGCATGGGGGTTGATGCGCATGGGGAAAGTTGCGCATGGGGGATGATGCGCATGGGGAAAGTTGCGCATGGGGGATGATGCGCATGGGGGAAAGTTGCGCATGGGGGAAAGTTGTGCATGAGGGGATGATGTGCATGGGGGAAGTTGTGTGTGGGTGGAAGTTGTGCATGGGGGAAGTTGCGCATGGGGGAAGTTTCGCATGGGGGACTGATGCACATGGGAGGATGTTGCGCATGGGGGAAGTTGCGCATGGGTGGAAGTTGCACATGGGTGGAAGTTGCACATGGGGGAAAGTTGCGCATGGGGATGATGCGCATGGGGAAGTTGTGCATGGGTGGAAGTTGCGCATGGGGGATGATGTGCACAGGGGGTAATCCACATGGGGAAAGTTGCACATGGGGACATGATGCTCGTGAGGACATGATGCACATGGGGTCATGATGCGCATGGGGGAAAGTTGTGCATGGGGGAAGGTTGTGCATTGGGATTGATGCGCATGGGGGAAAGTTGCACATGGGGGAAAGTTGTGCATGGAGAATGATGCGCATGGGGGGATGATGCACATGGAGAAAGTTGCACATGGGGGAAAGTTGCGCATGAGGAAAAGTTGCACGTGGGGGAAGTTACACATTGGGGAAGTTGCGCATGGGGGAAAGTTGTGCATGAGGGGACGTTGCACGGGGGGGATGATTCGCATGGGGGGACGATGTGCATGGGGGATGATACGCATGGGGTGTTTCTGTGCCATGGGGGGATGGCATAGGGGAAAATGTTACACCCGCAACGCGGGTACACTTTTCACTAGTAAATGAATAAATTGGTTAGGGTGCAACTCATTGGTCTTCCTTCCCATGGGGGTGTAGGGATCAGGGTGACCATATAGAATGGAGGACAAAGTGCCTCTATAACTACTGCATAACAGAGAATTTTGGCAGATTTAACTCGTCATAGAAGGGTTTAAAAAGCGTCACCTGCCTAAATTCCTACTTCTTTCTATCTATCTATCTATCTATCTATCTATCTATCTATCTATCTATCTATCTATCTATCTATCTATAGTATAGTATAGTATAGTATAGTATACTGTAGATAGATAGATACTTCTGTACAATGCTAAAAGTAGAGGAACTTCGTCCTCCATTCTATATGATCACCCTATGTAGGGAGGCAAGTACATGTTTGTGTACTCGCCTAACCCTCCCCCCACGAGTTGTGCAGAAGTGTCTTAATGATACTTTTGTGACACCCCCTGGCAGGTCAATATAAGACTTGTGTTCAGGTTTATGCCATCCTAGGTGGAAGTTAGGATTGCAGCCTTACAGAGCGATCCTAATCATGTATACTCATTGATTACATGTATAATCATGTAGACCCATTGGGTTCAATAGTACTTACTAGTACTACCAGGAAATTGTGGTTAGGATTGCAGCTTTAGGGTGCAATCCTAACAAGTTTAGGCCAGCCTAACTCACACGGCATATCGTTCTGTGGTGGTGTGGGGAGGTCGGTGTATGTCTGTGCAGTGGCCTAACCACCCCATGAGCGGGGAAGAAGTGCCTTACAACATTTTTGTGATACCCCTCACAGGGCTTATGACTTAATGATTAGTCTTAATTATCCTGATCAGGAATAATTCATTCAGCGTTTGTATCCTGAATAAGCACAACAATAAGAAGTATTTATATACTGCTTTTCTGGTCATTGAATTGCTCTTTTTGTCTTGATTTAAGGCAGGTCACACAAGCAGGCTTTCTCTAAACCCCTAAAGGGTTTTTTTAAAAACACAATAAGCAGAGAAAATCTATATTTCAATAACTGACTACGGCTGCAATCCTATAGACACTTTCCTGGGAGTAAAACCCATTGAACACAATGGGGCTGACTTTTGAGTAGACATGGTTAGGATTGTGCCCTACATCACAGCTGGGTCTCATTCTGGCTATTATCTCTTCCCATTAAGAGCTTCAAAGCTGGCTTTCAAGTGATCTTGAACTGGTGACCTTCAGATGTTATCTTTGGGCATAACCAAAGGGTGACTATATATCCTGTTTATAGAGGACACATCCTCTTTTTCAGCCTTGTATCCTGGAAAATTTTATTGCCCTCTTTTTCCTTGCAAGCAGGCAGCATGTAGCCTTAAACAATAAATTAACATGTAATAATTTTAAATTTAATAATATGTAATACAGTGTTTAAATTAAGCACACAAATGCAATATTTCTGAGTGTTTTTTAGCTTTTATTTTGTTACGTCCTACATTTTTCTCGGGTGTCCTACATTTTGGGAGGACCTTTTATTTTAGTTATGGCTTCTGGTCACCCTGGGCATAACAGCCACTATACCCTTTAGAACTCACCCTCTTCCCAGTTCAGAAAACAATATGCAGAACTTTTAGATGTTTTACCCTACAATCCAGAGTAACTATGGGAGCACGTAAGAGACATTACATGCACCCGTAGTTACAGAACCACCTAGTGAAAACCTATGGGAAATTCTTATTGCAATCCAGAGAGAATTGTTATTACACTGGGGCAAGGACTCCCCGTAGTTACTCTGGATTGCACCCTTAGTCTCATCCAACAGACCATACATCATGTCGTGTGTCTTGGGAGCCGCATAAGAACATAAGAGCCCCACTGAATCAGGCTAAAGGACCATCCACTCCAGCTTGCTATATCTCACAGCAGTGCACCAAAGAGACCTTCGTCCTGGTGCCCTCGTTTGCATCTGACCTTCGGAGGTAGCCAACTTCTAAGATCAGGAAGTTGCACATATGGATCATGGCTTGTAACTGGTGATGTGGTCTCGGTCTTCTTCCCTCTAACTCCCATCCTTTCTCTTTCTAGAACTGTAATGAACGGTTCCAGTACAAGTACCAGCTGCGCTCCCACATGAGCATCCACATCGGCCACAAGCAGTTCATGTGCCAGTGGTGTGGAAAGGACTTCAACATGAAGCAGTACTTTGACGAGCACATGAAGACACACACAGGTAAGGAGGACTCTCCCCATCCGTCTTCTGGATCCTCTGTTGCTGTCATTGGAAATTTGTTGACTATTAATTGGAGATTTTGCTCAGTTTCCCAAACTGGGCTTCATGGTCTCCCAAGATCTTCATCTTATAAAAAGAAGTCAGGGGAATGAAGTGGTAGAGTCCTGAAGTAATGAATGGCCTGTACCACTTAGGCTGCAAATGGGAATCACATTTTGAAATACTCATACATATGGAATACATTTTATGTGCTTCTATACCTCACCTGCTGATGGTGCTTTTTGAAGGACTCCAGTGGGGAGGTTCTGCCTCACCTACCTCTCCACCCACCTCAGTTCCTTGGCAAGAGGTGTACATTTCCAGTGGAACCTATACATTTCTCCAGTAAAAGCAGGCTCCTTTGGGGAGAGGGAGGCAAGAGAAACTAGTAGTATAGGTATTGGCTGTAGATGTTCTCTGAATCACTCAGTTCAACTTCTGGATTCCAGTCTGCTCACCTGAGGCAGGTGCCCACTACTTTCTGGAAGAACCAGCATTTCTTGCATTTCCAGCTTCAAAACAGCTTCAGCTGTTTTTCCACTGACCTAAAGTCAGTTGCTGGCTAAAGCCCCAATCCTATAATCCTCTGTATGACAACAGGGCACAGTAATAAAGAGACCACCAAGTAGTGCCACTGCTAGGGGGTGCAAAGCACTTAGTTTGCAGGGAGCCTCGCCACATTGTGCACCCCACCTTTGGATCCATTGCACATGGGAGAGTAAAACAGAGGTAAATGCATAGGTCTGAAGGCAAGGAGCCTTCATTTACTTTCCCTGCAAAGTGTAGTGCTTTGCACCCCTCTTGCTACGCCATAGAGCCTGCCACTAGCAGCCTTTTTTCAAGCACTCAAGGCATCTGACAACATGAATAAAACACATAAATGGTAATATATATTTGAAAATATCCCACCACCCTAATTTTATAATAAAAACTAAAAACACATCCACTCCCATCCTCCCTGTATTTATTTTATTTAGAGTAAATAAATATTAAATTAAATTATTAAGCAAATTTTACTTATTTATAGTTTACTTATTATAAGTAAACTTATAAGTATAAGTATATAGTTTACTTATTATAATTTACTTATTATAAGTAAATTATTTATAGTTAAGCAGATAGTAAGTAAAACATTTTTGCACAATCTTTTTTACCAGTTTTTGTCCTTCCTTCCTCACTAGGTGAGAAGCCGTACATCTGTGAGATCTGTGGGAAAAGCTTCACCAGCCGGCCCAACATGAAGCGTCACCGTCGGACACATACGGGAGAAAAACCGTACCCTTGTGATGTTTGCGGGCAGCGCTTCCGGTTCTCCAACATGCTGAAGGCCCATAAGGAGAAATGTTTCCGTGTGAGCCACTCTGTGGCCTCCTCAAACCCCACCAACAACAGCAGCAACAGCGACGTGAACTCCCTCAGCCTCTCTGCACCCCAAGGTGCCAACTCACCTCACCTGACAGCTGGAGTTCCGCTTCACTCAGCTCCTCACTCCCATGCGCTCCCTTTGCCACTCATGCACACTCACACCCAGAGCATTCCTCCTCCTCCTCACTTACCACCACCACCTCCTCTCTTTCCCGCCAGCAGAGTGAACTTGAACAACTAAGCCTCTCCCTCCTGTTGCGCGTGCACAGAAAACAGGTCTGTAATTCAGTAAGTGCCCAGCAGGTATCTCCATTGGGAACCTGAAGGGTTGGCGGAGCAAGAACTGGGATGAGTTCTGCTTTGAATGGGTTTCATTTTTGTCTATGGCATGAAGGTCTTTTGGTTCTCCACCTGAGCTGGAGCTCCAGATGCCCACAAGGCACCCTTGCTGCTCAAGACTGCATATAACACAAAGGTAACATTCCACCTTGTCAAGTCACATAAGGGTGTAGACCAAATGATGTTGCGGTTGATTTGCTCTCAAGACCCAGAGTCATGCCAAGACCATCCAAGACGATGGTTAGGACTCCATAAGGGCCATTCTCCTGATTTCCTACCCTCCCTGCTGTGGTATTGCATAGAGTGGAAGATGTGTGCACTTTCCTTAGAGGTGGTGCCAGGTACTTCCAGCCAAGCCAACAACTTGAAGGAGGCAACTGTGCTCCTTTTCACAAAAGGAATGGGGTGACCACAAACCTCTATGCAGGTATATGAGGAAATGGCTGTTCATTGGTCCTGAAACTCTCACTGGCAACTTAAGGCTTTTGAGAGGAGTGTATGTCAAACATGTGCACTAGCCTTGCCCTTACTTCCTTTACCTTCTCCTTCTTCCATTGTTGTCGCTCACTTGGCATGACTTGGGGTTTCTCCGTTTTTGTTACTTAACTAGCCAATTTCCTCTTGCACACTGTTTAAGGTGAGGGCAAACCTTTTCTGATGGTCAGTGAAATTGCACCTGTGCATTAGAGGCCTTGTCCTGATCCCCTCTTGCTCTCTTCTAGTACCCACCACTTAGCTAAGTCCAATCTACTCCCATTTATAATAAGAATTGGGACAAGCAGGCTTGACAAAAGGGTCTTGGAGCATCCAATGCCATGCTGTGAATTGGTTTAGAGACAGGGTGACCATATGACCGGAAAAACCCGGATTTGTCTGGATTTTTAGCCTCCTGTCCGGGTGTCCTACATTTTGGCTTTGTTTTGAAACTTCGCGATAGTGCGCAATACCCCATCATGCCATATGTTGTTGAATTTGTACCGAAGAGCAGAATCCAATGCAAAAATCAGTTCTGAGATATCTCCTTCCTATCAAAAGTTGTGGTCAAAAAACTGAAAGAGGGTAGGAATTTTGGCCTGGGATTAGGAATTTTGGCCTTGGGGTTCAGGAATTTTGGGTTTGGCATCTGGTCACCCTGTTTAGAGATGGCTAGATCCCTCTACCAGGAATGCCAACACTTCTTGGTCTACATCCTTCTTGAATTCCAGGAAGGGGACATTCTTCTTTAGTGAACTAAAGCACTTAAGCAGACTCCATTCAAACATACCTGCCGAGGTTCTTCTCTGTAAAAGGTTTTGAGCTGGCTTGCAGAGAGATATTTGGCCTTTTCTAACATTAAGAATTTATTATTTTAGCGTGTTTTGCACTTTGTTAATCCATTATAGTAACTTTTCTTCAATAGGACACTTGTTTGCCTGCACTTGTTACAGATTCATGAAACATGTGGGTGCAATCAGTCCATCAGTGCTCTGCTAGATGAGCATGCACCGTTCGTTTCAAAGACATTTGTGCAAGGTGCGCACCTTCAGACCCCACGTAGCGGGTACAGCTTGCATAACAGTAGTACGCAGGTGGATTTGCACTCTTTGCATCGAGAACCTGTGTCACAAACATGTCTGTGTGCATGAAGAACATCAGAATTACGTTGAACATTGATTTGAAGGTTTCTCTTCTCCATTTCCTTTCCTGAAACTTGGTGTGTCCTTTTTGGCCAGGACATCCAGACCACTTTGCCTCTCTACATATAGAGTGTGTGTATGAGTATGTGTGTGTGTGTATGTGTGTGTGTGTGTGTGTGAGAGAGAGAGAGAGATAGAGAGAGAGAGAGAGAATGAAAGCAGGGCTGGCCCCTGGAATAACAGCCATAACATGAATGGACAAAAAAGATGTATCAAGAAGGTTGTGGCTCGAAAAAGGTCAAGACAGTGCAATAATTATGAACTGGCAAGATGCTCAAGTAAATGCCTCGGTACTGAACTCTGTGGAAAAGAAATTGGTGACATATTTAATCTTTTGCTTAACGGAACGGAGGCTTCCCAATAAGACCCTCTAGAACAAGCTCTTCAGAGACTCTTGCACGGTCATTAATGTTGGGGAGAAGGAATCCTATTTCCTAACCTGAAACTTCAGTAGCATGTATCAGTTTGGAAGTCAAAGGAAAAAGCACTTCACATGCCTCAGACACATTTTCTGAATGCCTGACCTGTGCCGGTGTGAACTTTCACGGCATTCGGTGTCGGTTGTCCAAATATGCCAAGAAGGAGAGCAAAAAGACGCGCGTATTGCGGACTGTCCTTTAGTGTGAATTTCTTTTTATAACGAAGCACTTTATTCTGTATAGATCTGGCAGGGTTGGCAGGGGTGGGTGGGAGAATCTCGGTTCTGATAATTTTATTTCAGAAACATCTTTAATGTCATAGAAAATATATGGCAACTTTTGTTTTTACAATGGTGTATTATCCACATACTGTCTGTTTTTATTTCTGCAAAGGAAACAGGATCCCAGCATAAATGATTACAGCCATTTTTGTATTTGTCCTGTATATGATTAAGTCATAAGGAAGATTTGGTCCTTACTAGCACGGCTGCGTTCTTCCCAGTATGCCCACCATCAGCCATTTTTCCCCTCTCTCATCCGGAACACAAAGCTGTTTTGATCTCATGATAAAGTTGGGACAAGGGAGGTTTCAAGGGGAAAACTAGTATGTAGGAAAACATGTTTAACCCTCACCCTTTCTTCACCCTGGGCTGTGCAATGGGAATATGTTCCAGTCACATGGAGGGGAAATGGTAGTGGTGGGAATAATCTGTCCAACCCCAAATTATGGTTCACCGGCAAATGTATGTGACGCCTACCTAGTACTGTTCTGGAATCTTCTAAAGACTTGGATGAAAGTGCCAGTATGTCAGGACTGTAGTGCTATTGAGGTATTGGAGAACTTTTTGTACATCTGCTCATTGAGACATAAACCCTGCTTCAAATTGATGATGCTATTGCATTTTTTAAGTTAAAAATTGTTTAAATGTTTTCAGATACATCAGCTGATGATCAGTTGTTTTTGTGAGGGCTCATCTAGCCTGCTCTTAAGGCCCCCATCCGTCCCAGAGATTGTCACCGCTCTCAAGTGGAAGCTTTTGAGTGATCTCACCCTGCAGATAATACCCCATAACAGTTTGTGTTCCTTTGGCACAAACTTGGAAATGTGAGCAGTACAAATCTTTGAATCCAGTTACCAGCGATGTAATTGCCAACTTTAAAAAGTATGTCAAGACACACACATGCACACACCTTTAGGTCAACAATAAAAAAAACTTGACATCCATCAGTCTTGAAAGACTATGGCTGCAATCCTAAAGACACTTTCCTGGGAGTAAGACCCATTCAACACAATGGGGCTTACTTTTGAGTAGACATGGTTAGGATTGCGCGCTCTGGTATCATGCTTGATGCTGCATGCAAAGCACGAAAGCCTGGGTAGTTTGATATGGAGGATAGGCTGTTACCCAAGCAGCAAATCCCCCCTCTCCATGCCACTGAACTAGTCCAATGGAAAGGCAGAGTTAATATGATTGGTTCCAGCTACGTCGCACAGCTGGACTAAGTACATCAATAGCAGCAGCAACAAATAAACTTTAAATTTCAGTGGGTTTGTTTAATTCCCCTGCCCCTTACTACACCATATATAAAGATTTAGTGCACAGTCCAGAGTAACTGTGGGAGCTCTTTGAGACATTTACGTCCATGTAGTTACAGCACCACCTAGTGGAAACCTATGGGAAATTCATGGAGCAATCCAGAGTAAATTTTTCTTACGTCAACGTAAGATCTCCCGTCGTTACTCTGGATTGTGCAGTATGTTCATTTCAATCTAGACTCTTGGAGGGAGTTGCTGTGGGTTCTGAGCAAATGTGTACACATTGAAAAGTGGGGTTGCAGAAAAACCCAAATAAATTAAAAAAAGTTATGCTATAGTTTTAGCATGTGCCTTTTTTACTCAGGAGTAGCAGTGTGATTCATAAGATTTTGCCCCATGTAAACCTTCTAGCCTCGATGTAACATGAGCTCCATACTGAATTCTCAGGCAGCCTTTTGAAACTTCAGCAGCTTAGACGTGGTCAGGTGTCTTTCGGCCAGTTTCTCAGTTTCCCTCCTGACCTTGCCAAAGGACGTTGTTTTCCAGGGCAGAGTAGGAGCAAGCTTGGGTCCAACTGGGAGTAAAGGATTTGTGTCTCCTTACCTTATGCCACACACCAGCCAGTCCTATGGACTCCCTCGGATCTGCGCCTGCAATTTTCTGGCTCAGTTTTTTTCCATGTAGTTGGTACATTCACAACACTTGGGAACTGCTACTTGCTCAGGGCTGGGTCTGGATTGCACTGCCTGTGACTCTGAGATCGAGAGTAGTAATAGTACTATTACTACTATCGAGCTATGGTTTAGATTGAACCCAATTTGAATTTTGCTTCTGCCACAAACTCGCCACGTAGCCTTGTGCATGTCTCCCATCCACAATATGGGGTGATATTCACCTCCATATGGGATTATTATAATCCTTGCAAGCAGCTGATGTACATGAAGCACTCATATACCCAGGCCTTCTTGAAATTCCAAGGGGACTGAATCATATGCTCCATCTTTTATCAGGGTTCTGATTGCATAAGAGCTGATGTCATCAGACATGCTCTGATGTCATTCAGAGCATCTGATGTCATAAGATGTCAAAACAGGTGAACTATTCTACTAGATAATTATTAGGGATAACAGAAGGAAATCTCAGATAGGAGCAACCTCTCCCAGTTGCAGTGAATTCATCATCAGTACTGGTATGATTTATTAATTGACCTAAAATGTGTAAAGGCATCTTTGTGTTTTAGGGTGCAAATGTATGGCTAAAGACATGTGCTGTATGGGAAGCTGGAATCCAGATGGCATAATTTATGACTGGGGGTAGTGGAAGGAAAAAAAACGTAGGAAGAGCACACAATTTACTTTTATGATTTTCAAATTTCATTTTTTGAAAAGCAAATTTCTAATCCTGACAACTGGAGGATATGTTTGTGAGTGGGTGGACAAGGTATGGTATTTGTGCAAGGTATAGTACTAAAGGTGCAAAGTATAGGGCAAGGTATAGTACTAAAACCTCAATGACCAGAGGAAGGCTTTGGCATCTTTGTATCTCCTGTCACTGGCAAAATCAGAATAAATTCTGGCAAATTATTAAACCAGAATAATTAAATATATTAAAAATAATTAAAATAAATTAAAAGAAACCAGAATAAACCAGCATTGATTTTAGAATAAATTGTGGAAAAATAAGGAGCACTACAAATGTGCTCAGTTGGTATGATTTCTACAGGACTCAGAATTTATCTTTAGAATTCCAACTTGATTACCATTGTTAAGGCAAAACTTTCTGGTGATCTTTCTGTCCATCCATCATTATGGTGGCTTAGTCACTTGGATGATCTCGTGAACTTGGGATTCAACTCATTTAGGGTGTCTCTGGCTCTGAAGGGGATGAGTAGGTGCCGTTTGCACACTGCAGTGAGTCTCCCTGGAAAACATCATACTTTGCACCCCCTCTAGCTATTCCACTCCTCCCTGGGCACCCATCCAAGAATGGCATTTTGCTGAAACCTACCCATGTATCATTCTCCCTTTTAGGATTTTCAGAAAAGATGTAATAGATAAAAAACTGGGAGGACCCCTTTCATTTGAAGGGACTGGATTTAAGTGATCTGGTACCATGAATAGATCACTCTCCTAAGCCCATTTTTGCAACTCAAAAAATGGCAACCGCAGGCATAAAAGTGGCAACGTGGCAGGCAATTAACTGAGGTTGCAATTTTTTTAACTGCAAAACATGGAACACAAGACATCAATGGGTTAGAATGAATTCTTTTTCTTTAAGGGGACTTTGAAGCCATGAACTGGTGTCCAGGATCTAAGGGTACTGTTAACATTCCTAATCCTCTTTGAAAATAATTACAACCTGAGCCCCCATTTTTTGAAACGAGGAAAAAAACACTGCTTCATAACAGTTGCCATATTCTGTTCTGTTAAGGTTTGGGGTTGTTTTGATTTTTTAGGAATTGGAGGAAAACTGTTTTCAAAAGTACACCAAAATAAAAAAGAAAACTGTTGGCCCTTGTCTGTGTTTCTGTCCCAGAGGAGTCTCTGGGTTTAGTCTTGAGCCTAAACAACACTTAGGGGAGATATGTATAAAAGCTGGGAATATGATGTGCCTTGAGTTTTTTTTATGACTAAGTGGGATATAAATGAAGTTAATAATAACAGTAATGTGACCAGAGCTGAAAAAAGGGTTGTCAGATGTTAAGAACTGAATATAAAGTCTCAAGTTTTTTTCTGCTGCTGCAGGATCATCCAGGGAACAACTTAGGAGTGCAACCCTAAGCGTGTCTACTCAGAAGTAAGTCCCATCGTGTTCAATAGTATTTACTCCCAGGAAAGTGTGGTAAGGATTGCAGCCCAAATTGGTCTCCTTTCTATCACAATACTGAAAGTGATTTCTGATAACTTTTCCCCCACTGTTGCAGAGACTTGGGGAGGCCTGGGAGCTCCAAAATTAAGGGGGCCTCTTCTACGCTGCAGTGAGTCTCCCTCCAAAACTGACTGCTCCACCCCCCTCTAGCTATGCTACTGCTTGGGAACACACCAACACAATTCCATCATGAACTGGACTCCCCCATCCCCAAAAGTGATCATTGCAGTTTTTAATCTCTGAATTCTAGCTGTCCTGTTTTTTGGGGTTTCCCCCCCTATGGGCAGAGTAAAGAGAATTATAGAGTTGGAATAAACAAACAGAAATACTGTATTTGAATCTAACACTCACCTTTTTCAGCTACGTGAAATCAGGGTGCGCATTAGATTCGATGGCTAATTAGATTTGAGTAAATGCAGTATTTTGATTATGAGTATAGGGTGTGCATTATATTCGATGGCACATTAGATTCTAGTAAACACAGTAAATGAATGAATGAATAAATGGCAAATGTAGGAACTTTTTCTGTTTTATCTAATAAAAATGATTCTGCATCCTTGAATCCAGAAATCCAGGCTTACAAAAGAAAGGAGAGGAATAGGGTGAGGAAGGGGGGTCAGGAGCTGGAAGTCCAAGTGACTGCATGGCTGCTTCACATCTTGTTGAGTCGCAGGATGTTAAGCCTCACAGGTAGGAAAGTGGCGCCAGATGCGTACTGGATTTCTCTGAGGATGCCCTCCCACTTCTTGCCTTCCTCATCATACCTGGAAAGAAAGCAAGAATACTTACTAAACTTAAGGCATCATCACCATCATCATTATCAGGATTTCATCCATGATTGTCCCGTGTTGCTGCTTCTCCTCTCCCCCCAGCAATGCCAGTAAAGGCTACTAATTGGCATCGCTTACCTCCACACATCATTGAGTTCGGTTGGCATCAGTTCTCCCGACTCAGTCTCCACCGTGGCAAACCCCCCAATCAGATAGAGGGTACCGGCCAGGCTGACCAGACTTACAGAGCTGCGTTCCTGGGGAAATTCTGTAAAGGCTTCCCATCTGTTGGAGCACAAAGAACAAAAAGTTAGAAAACAAACCTCTTTGTGGCAGACCCTGCCATGTACATTGTAGGCCGTGGCGTAGCTAGAGGGGGTGCAAAGCACTAAGTTTTGCAGGGAGCTTCACTGCGACAAGCAGAGGGGCCACTTGCCCTCCACTTCAGAGCCATTTGAGATAGTGGGAGCAAAATGCACCCACTCTAGATACACCAGGGGTCTCCAAACCCCAGTCCGGGGGCCAGATATAGCCCTCGGCAAGCCTCAATATGGCCCCCAGAAAGACCCCTCTATCTGGCCCTTGGGCAATCTGGCCCTTGTAATCCACTCCAATACATTCTTATATGTAAATTTATGTAAATGTATTCAAATTTGAAATGTTAATTATTTTTCTGGCCCCTAACACAGTGTCGGAGAGATGATGTGACCCTCCTGCCAAAAACTTCGGAGGCCCCTGAGCTACACCACTGATAGTAGGAGTCTTAGTTATGAGTGGAGTAGAACGGAATAGTCCCATCACTCCTCCACAGCATTGGCTCCTACTTGTTGCATCTCTGTAGGAGTCTCTGTGCTAGGCAAGCCTTTTCCCAGTCAGGAGGAATACCCACTAATGGTTTTGTGGGCCACTACAGAATGCATGACAAAGCTCTGGATGTGGAATTAGGGCACATCAAGACGTGGGAAAATGGTCACAGGGGCCATGATATGCCCACATAAACTGCAGAAAGACTAGAGTGGAACTGAGGCTGAAGGGGAATCTTGCTATCATCCTCTTTATAGCTCTATAGGGTACAGCACGTACTTGTTGTTTGCAATGTCATAAACTTCCACCGAGTTTGTCAGACCGGCATCGGTCACTCCTGCTGCCACGTAGATTTTATCATTGTGGATGGTGGCCCCAAACAGAGAGCGGGCTGTGTTCATCGGGGCCAGCTCCTTCCACTCAAACTTCTTGGGATTGTAGACGCACATCATGTTCAGGCACTTCCTGTGGAAGACAAAGGGACAGATTTAAGGCTTATCCATGTGCTGGATCTTACAGGGTCAACTTGACTTTTTACTAGGATCACCCCGTTCCTCCAGTGCTGGTGGAAAGGGGTAATGATTCTCCAGGGAGAGTTGATGGGTGGTGGCAGTAGTGGTGATTCTCCTGGAGACCAGCTAGAGGACACCTCTTGTCCAGTCACCCCTGTACTTGCCATCCCACCCCATGGTCTCGTACTTACTTATCATTTCCTTTGCCTCCTATGACATAGATGAGATCATTGTGGGAGACCACAGCGTGGCCATACACTGCATAAGGGAGCGGGTCAGCTTCTCCCCACTTGAAGGATCTGGTGAAGAAGCAGAGCATTTGGTGAATTCAAGGGCTGATGCACAATTCCCAGATCCTCAGCCATGTTTTGAGACCCAACATGTTTCTGACCCTCTTGAATGCCTCTCTTTCAGCACAAACCCCACTTTTTTTCCTGGCTGTGCAAATTACTGTATTTACTTGAATCTAACACTCGCCTTTTCCAGCTGAATTTAGGGTCACATTAGAATTGATGGTTAATTAGATTTAAGTCAATGTGGTGTTTTGATTATAAGTATCGGTGCACATTAAATTCGATGGCGCCTTAGATGCGAGTCAATAAGGGCATATCTGCGTAGCAAGCAGAAATTCAACAGGTGGTGTTTCCCCAATGCTGGTTTGGGGCAAGTAACTGTTGAACTTCTGACTGTCAAAGCTGTTGGGAGAATAAAAAAGAAAATCTAGAAAATCTATGGAAAACATCTAGATTTAGATATAGAAAATCTAATTCTCTCTAGCACAGAGATGTGCAAAGGAAGGCAAACAAGTGTTGCTGTATTATACTACTGTATTAAAATCATTTTATATGATTATTTTTGGGTTGAGGAATGAATAGTCAGAGTTTCCATGATTCGTTTTGATTTACAAGTGTCTTGGATTACAAGCATTTTTCCAGAATGAATTATGCTCGTAAACCAAGGTACCACTGTATAATACAAAATAATAAAGAAAATGCAAAATATAAAGAAAAATAAAACAAATTAACCTGCACTTGGACTCTCAGGCTGCAGTCTGCTCCCCACTTATTATAATAGGGCTTACCTTAGAGTAGACATGCAAAGGTAGGTCTCTCAGGCTCCTTTCTATTGCCCACTCTTTACACAGGAGTGAGCCCCACTGATTATAACAGGGCTTACTTTAGGAAAGACATGCAAGGCTAAGTCTTTCAACCTTCTTTCCATTGCCCCCCCTTTCCTAGGAATGAGCCCCATTGACTGTAATAGGCTTACTTCAGAGTAGATATGTACAGGCTGGTTTCACAGGAGAGGCTGAGCAGGTGCTAACCAGCCATATTATGGCCAGGACTTTTTTGGGGCTTATTTATTAAGCATTGCTTGTGTATAAGTCAAAATTTTTTAGAAATGTTTGCTTGTCTTGCAAAATGCTCTCAATCCAAGTTAGTCTAAGGTTTCACAATACAGATTTATCAAGGTCCACATTCTGGCCACTTACCATTTTTAATCATTCAAGACCTTCTAAAGCGCTGCTACGTTGTCAGGAGGTGGGCAAGAGATGGGAGCTCAATTTTCAGGTTGATAAGCACAGCAGCTCTAACCACTGAGCCACCCCAGCCTTTACACTTTTGGTACACCCAAAGATTACCCAATAGGGGTAATACCCAAGATTACCCAATAGGGGTTGGGTCCAATCCTAACCAATGTTTCAGCGCCAATGCAGCAGGTTGTGCACCGCATCCTGTGGTGGAGACAGTCAGGGAGGTCACCTCAAGAGAATATTTGTTCCCTAACCTTGGGGTTGGGAAGTGTTGAATAGGATCAGCAACATCTGATCATGTCGTCATTCAGATTTAGGTGCTTTAGGGCACAATCCAGAATAACTATGGGGAGTCCTTGCTCCGACGTAAGAACAATTTACTCTGGATTGCAATATGAATTTCCCATAGGTTTTCACTAGGTGGTGCCGTAACTACGTCAACGTAAATGTCTCTTACTTGCTCCTGTAGGATTATAGGATAAGTGTTCAGAACTGACTATGACTGCATCAGGAAACTTTTTTGAGCACCATCATATTTTTTAGACTACGTATTATCCAGTTTAGCCTGGAGTCCTGACACCATTTCATGCTCTTCCAGACCCTGGACACTTACATGCGATCGTAGCACATGACGGAATCCAATGTCTGCTCTCCTTCTTTCAGCTCTTTTCCTCCCACCACAAAGATGGAGTTTTCTGCCTCGCCAAGGCCAAACAGACACCGCGGCGATGGGAGAGGAGGCATCCCGAGCCAGTCTGAATCCAGGTGGTCGTACTATGGAGAAAGACAAGGCAGTCCTCATAGCACACACAGTACATGAAGGTAGAATGGTAATCCCACCTCGGGTCTAGGCAGTGAGCGGGGCAAGTTTTCTAAAGAAGTCATGGATGCAGCGCCATCACCATCACTGGAACTTAGAAACTTAATGAAGAAATACCTGTTGTAGGATCAGTGCTTCCAGGGTCAAGATCTGCCAGAATGTGAGGTGGCATGCCAACCAGTGCCCCATTCCCCTGGTGTTATGCCCCTTCCTACCACCCATATTTCCTGCGGTGCTCAAAGTGCAATCCATTTCTGATCAGAGAATACCCCTGGTAGAACAGCACAAAGATCCTCACAGAGCTACCTACATGATGTTGAACATGGTAACACATCAAAAGGTTTGTGTTTGGAATGGAGGCCTTGAGGATAGAGCATGTTCTTGGGATATACAGGTCCAGCCTTGTTAAACACAATTTTTAGTACATGGATTTGACTCAACACCCATGGCCATTGAAAATCACAATTATAAAAACTGCTTTTCCACTGTTGTAGCGTGACATTCATGTGGCCAATCATGCCATTCTTTATTCCTAGAACCAAATGCCTGCAGATTTTAAGGCACAACCTTATTCCATTAGGTACAATGGAAGAGAAAGAAACATGGGATTGGGTTTTTAAACCTATTTTTTCCATTTTTTCATTTGTTACTCATGATTTTTTTATCCACAGGAGGTTCCGAAATCCTGGTGGATAAATAGGGATACCTGTAGATGGTTCAGCACACATAAGACTGGGAAAGTCTTATCTGCAACCTAAGAGCATCATTTCCAGTTAGCACAGACACCAGTAGCTGGATGGAATTGAGGTCTGGATCCTTGGAAGGGATATACAGTGGCGCCTCACGTAACAAATTTAATTCGTTCCAAAGACATGTTCTTTACGTGAAACATTCTTTACGTGAAGCGGATTTTCCCTTAGGAAATAATGGAAACTCAGACAATTGGTTCCACAACCCACAAAATATTCATATAAAAATATTAACTGCAAGTAAAAACGATGACTGAACACTGGGATTGAATTCAAAACATGCATTCAATGTGCATGATCTTATGAAGTCTACTTAGGCTGCAGTCCTACTTTCCTGGGAGTAAGACCCATTGAACACAATGGGGCTTACTTCTGGGTAGACATGGTTAGGAGGCTGCAATCCAAGACACCTTCAAAGTGTCTCCCCACTTTCTCCTTCCCTCCATCCTGAGCCTCTCTCCCCCCTGCTCCCTTCTGGCTAGCCCTGAGCTGCTTCCTCTTCTCCACTGCTCTTCTCTCCCTCTGCCCAGCGGACGCCCGGCCACAGGAGGAACAGCGCGGAAGTGTTGCTTTTGCTATGGGCAGGTGCGCAAGGCAGCCCTGACGCTTTTTAAACAGGCTACTGGCCAGCATATCTGCCCCAACTGCCAACGAATGTGTTCTTTACGTGAAGCACTTTCTGTACGTGAAGCAGAATCCTAGAGAAATTTTTGTTACATGAAACATACTTTACGTGGGGCGTTCTTTATGTGAAGTGCCACTGTTTGTGTGTGTGTGTGTATAGGCTGTGGGTGGCGCAAGCGGTTAAGACGCTGTGCCTGTTAAGTAGCAGGCCAGGTTTCAAGACCCGGGTCAGCCCCACAGGACAGGGTGAGCTCCTGTCCTTAGCCCAGCTCTGCGACGCCAGCTGGATCCAATCGTATGGGCTCTGCCTTTCCACTGGACTAATTCAGTGGCGTGGAGAGGGGGGATCTGCTGCTTGGGTAACAGCCTATCCTCCATATCAATCTAATCCAGGCTTTCGTGCTTCGCATGCAGCGTATGCAGCGCCAAGCATGATACCATCGTCTTTCAAGACTGATGGAGGCCTGCTACTATATACTCGTATATTCCTATGCTTGTAAAACAATAAATCAATCAACAGTATTTATATACCACGTTTCAATAAAAAGTTCCCAAAGCGGTTTACAGAGAAAATGAATAACTAAAACCAGTTGCATTTTAATTCTCAAGTGTTATTATTCAGCTTAAAGTTGGTGATGGATGATATCGGAAAACCAGGATTGTTCTGCTGAGACAGATCAATGGGTCCAGAAATGTGACATCAGACTAAGAGATGCCTCTGTATGTCACGTGATCTGCCTAACGGTCTGTCTCCCCACTGCTGCCAAAGGGGTGCATTGGAAGGGGGAAGAATCCGGTGCTTATGGTGCTTCTTGTGTGATTTTCACAATCCCATAAGCCCTACCCCATACCCTATGCAAGGTGCATGAGGATGTTTGCAACAGCCTTCAACATAGTTAATGTACACTCTTCATACAGCAGCAGAGTACTGGACTAATGTAATGAATACTTAAGTAAGAAAACAAAGCAGATGGTCAAGTATCTCAATAAAAATGTCGAAAGAGCCCTGCTAGGTGAACCCGAGGGTCAGCCTAGTACACAGTACTGCTTCTCACATTAGCCAAGCAGATGCTCCTGCAAATCCACCTTCCATCAGAGCACGAAAATGCTTCTTTCCAAACATAAAAATAATCTGTGGAACTCCTAGCCACAGGATGTGCTGATGGCATATGGTCTAGATGTTCTTAAAGGGAGATTGGACAGATTTATAGAGAAAAGATCCATCACCGTTACAAGCGCAATGTGTACGTACCATCTCTTGATTTTAGAAATAGGTTATATTGGGACTCCAGATGCAGGGGAAGGCAACAGGGTGCAGGTATATTATTGTGTTGTGTGCTCCCTGGTCGGCCGTTGTGTGATATAGGAAGCTGGACCAGATGGAGCTTTAGGCTGCAATCCTAAAGACACTTTCCTGGGAGTAAAAACCATTGAGCACAATGGGGCTCACCTTTGAGTAGACATGATTAGGATTGTGCTCTTAGCCTGATCCAGCAGGGATCTTCATATGCTCTAAGTATTAATATTTCTTAGGCTGCAATCCTGAACACACTTTCCTGGGAGTAGGAATCATTGAACACAACGGGGCTTACTTCTGAGTAGACATGGTTAAGATTGTGCTCTAAATTTTTATGTTCTGATTATCAGTTTCCTAAAAGGATCCTAGAAAAATCAACCAGCAGAAAGAGAATTCTGGATTAAACAGACCTTTCTACAAGCTGTAGAAAGCATGCAATATACTGTATTGACTTGAATCTAACGCGCCATCTAATCAAATGTGCACCTGATACTTATAATCAAAATACTGTATATACTCAAATCTAATTAACCATCAAATCTAACGTACACCCTGAAAAAGGTGAGCATCCCAAAACTTGAAGCAGAGAATCAAAACGTTGTTTGAAATCTAGAAACAATGTGCTGCACATTGTTTCCAACTCGAGGAAAGGAGGTGCCCTGTACCTGCAGGAAATAGGAGTTCATGGGATCCTCTTTATCATCCTCGTTGTAGTAAATTCCACCGATCAGGAAGACCTGATTCTCCTGGGTGACCAAGCTGACGTGGTTCTTTGGAATCTGAGCAGAGAGGGAGGCAAAATAGCACTCGTTGGCACCCGGGTCGTACGCCACTGCCCCGGAGTCGCTGATCATGAAAATAAGGTCTTGAAGGAACATCCCATAGCGCATCGTGTCATTTAGGACCCCTGGAAGGACATCCTCTTCTTCGTTTTCAGCCCCTTCTTCTACCCCTCCGTTGATGACAGCGTCCCCGGATTTGGTCTCCCCCTTTTTCTTCTCTGTTTTCTTTTTCAAGACTGTGAATTTTCCCTCGTGAGAATCTTTCACCATCTGAATCTTCTTGAGGAGCTCTGGGTTGGACTTGACCAGGGCATGCTTTTCAACATGGTTCTTAAAATAATCCTTGTCTATGAGACGGAAACGGATGCTCTCAAAGACCACCGGGAGGGCCTTGGTCCTGCTTTCGCGGTCCTTGGTGGTGGCCCACTTCATCACCACCTCAAAAACAGACTCCTCTTTCTCAATGTTAAGGGAATCACTGGAGATGATGGCAATGAGTTCATCTGGAGAGAGCTGGTAGAACTCCTCATCCCGGGTGAGCAGGGCAAAGCGGTCGCAAATGAAATCCCTGGCAGAGACGGCCAAGCGGGCACAGTCCAACATCAGTCCCAGCCTGAAAATGGCCAGGCAGTTGCTAAGGCAGAGCCGCTTCTGAAGGAAGGAGACGCAGATCGTGAAGATGGAAGGGATCTGGAACATGTTGGCCACCGAGAAGATGTCCTGAACGTTCTGCTCTGTGAGCTCCATCTCTGAAGTGTAGATGTAGTGGAGGATCTTACCCATGACGTCGGGGTCCACGTCCTCCAAGCTGACCTCCCTTTTCTTGCTCTCTTCCATGTCTGAGAGGAACATGGCCCTGAAGTAGGGGCTGCAAGCAGCCAGCACGAGACGGTGACATGGAAACTCCTTCCCTTTCACTTTCAAGACACAGTCGAGGAACTTGTTGTGGTCGAGCAAATCCTTCAGCCCGTCTTGGAGGAGAGTTTGTTGGTAGAGCCGCTGCTCTTCCGCTTGGTCTATCGGCAAAGCCATGGTTGGGATCCTCCGTTCCAGTTGCTTTCAAACTGGAGATCTTCCTTGCAGCCAAACCGAGCGAGAGAGTCTTGCTGCCGACACAGCCGGCTGGGTGTCTTGGGTGTCCACAGCAAGTGGGGTTTTATATATAGCTACAGCGCTACAAGGCTTAGAGAATCCATAGCAGAGCATGTGTAAGCCGATCACCTTTTAATATGACATACTGGCCAGGGAGGGGTGCCTGGGAGGGTGGGGGCTGGGGTGACACAAGGAGGCTGAGCAACAGCTGTAAGAGTAATTCTAGATCAGTGGCAGAAGCTGTCGTGAGTCAGTGCTGAATGGCCTTTTCCCCAAAGGATTCACCGGGAAGGCTCCTGACTGGCTGCCTTCGAAACCGTGTGTGTGAAACAGCAGATTAGTGTACCGCTGAGAATCCACCCCATAAACCCCTGGCAATCAACCTCAGGACATGTGGGGGCTCTTTGGCAGAGGCGCAGCAGCAGGCCGCCACATCCCTGCTCCCCTCTTCTAAATCCGGAGCAAGGCTTAATGTGCTAAAAATATACTGCAAAGTCCGAGTGGAATCAACAACAAAGATATCCATCTGACATCGGTTGTGGTGCAAAGAAATGTGTCTGATTTTGCAAATACTCCTGATGCTACTTTTCATCTTCTTGTGCATTCTCTCTTTCTGTGTGTGTGTTTGTGTGCATGTGCGCACATGCATCCCCGCTTCTTCAAGTGGTAAGTTATTCCAGGGAGAGTACCACAAGATGTGCAAGTGCTCTTTTGTATTTACCGTATTTACTCACATCTAATGCGCCACCGAATTTTATGTGTACCCTATACTTCTCAAAATACCCTATTTACGCACATGTTATTAAGCATCAAATCTAATGCACCTCTTGATTGCGGAGACTGAATTCAGCTGAAAAAGGGGAGTGTTAGATTCGAGTAAAAACAGAATTAATTTATGTTAATGAATTACTCGCTTTTGACAATTTACTCGCATTTTGGAGTAAGTTATAAACTAGCATATGTTGGAATTGGTACCAGCCCCAACAATCTTGATACAAGCACCACAATATCCTAGGAGCTCCTTCCATCATCCATGCAGAAGACTCTTAGAAACCTTATCTAGTCTCAGGCTGCATTTACACAGTGGAGTAGCTGTGTAAATTTTCAGGGAGGCTCTGCAGCATGCAATAGGCCCTTCACCCACACCTTTAGCGCCGTTTCATGTTTGGGGAACCCAATGGAGGAAATGCCTGGCTCTGAAGGGGAGAGGAGGGACTGCTTGCAGGCTCCCTGCAAAACTTTGTGCTTAGCACCCCTCCAGCTATGCCACTGCATTTTGGCAGATGCAATATTTTGCCCTGCTGAGCACAAATGTTGTATTTTCCCCTCTTTTGGGTTCCCAGAAAGAACGCTGATTTTAGCGCTTTAGCAGGTCTTGAATGATTAAATATGGTAAGTGGGCAAGTCACAGCTGAAGGAAGCTTAGCCCATGACAGTGGTTACTTGCAACTGCCTAGGGCGCATTCCAGAGTAACTATGGGGAGTCCTTGCTCCGGTGTAAGAACAATTCACTCTGGATTGCATTATGAATTTCCCATAGGTTATCACTAGTTGGTGCTGTAACTATGGGTGCGTGTAATGTCTCTTATGTGCTCCCATAGTTACTCTGGATTGTAGGGTAAGAATCAGTGTATTGGTTCATCTATCTATCTATCTATCTATCTATCTATCTATCTATCTATCTATCTATCTATCTATCTATCTATCTATCTATCTATCTACCTACCTACCTACCTACCTACCTACCGTATTTATATACTGCTTTTCAACTAAAAAGTTCACAAAGCAGTTTCCAAAGAAAAAAATTAATAGCTAATTAATAGCTTCTACTTCAGCGATTACATTTTTCTTCTCCTGGCACACTGATCTCTCCATCTCTTGTGTATTCTCTTCTGGCTTCTCTTTCAGGCGCTGTTTCTAGCATCCGTCTGCTGTACTGAATTGTCTGTTCTTCCAAGTTGCTCCTCTGCTGACTCGGCAAATAGACCAATTCTGAGACCAATTCCAGCCCTTGGTTCACCCCCCCTCTGTCCAGTGGTGGGCTTCAGGGGGTCCTCACAGGTTCTATAGAAGCCTTTGCTAATGAGCACCTGGTTCTGAGAATCAGTTACTAATGGGACATAGAACCTGTTGTTAATTTAGGTTATTAGGACATAGAACATGTTAATTTGTTTGAATCCCACCATTGTCTCTGCCCCATTCAGTTATTTCACCCCCCCCCCCCCCCGTTCTGCCTTGTCACACCATTGAAACACCTACCTTTTAGATCCAGTTGTGAATCTCCAGCACTGTTGTCGATGTTGCAGTGCGCCTGCTCTGGCTTCCAAAAACAATTTTACAACAGCAGAACTGTGTTCTGTTGTCCTAAATACTGATGGACTGGACTGGACTGGACAGACAGACAGACAGACAGACAGACAGACAGACAGATAGATAGATAGATAGATAGATAGATAGATAGATAGATAGATAGATAGATAGATAGATAGATAGATAGATAGATAGATAGATAGATCCTTCTCTGCACTGGCCCACCTTGGGATCAGGCAGTGAGTCAGGGAGTATCTGTATTCATTTAAAATAATTGTTTTACTAAGAGATTCAAGATTGACTGACAGATTGGACAGATTATAACTTTAGATTGGAACTGTCCAAAGTTAAGACCACCATTTGCATTTTTCCCCCTTTAAACCTCAGTCTGATTCTTGGAATGCAAATACCTTTTGCATGGTAAGCAAATACTGTATATGCAGTTTCTCTGTCGTTTTCAACCTTAATCGACACCAAAAAAAAAAAAATCAGAATTAGGACTTGTGTAGCATTTTCTTGACACCAGCTGCTCACCGATGGACTGTACCACTTTTCATGGTGGTTGGATTGTGTGCTCCAGTGATCCAAAGGGCTATGCTGGTGGTAGCGTAGCTACTGGCAGGGACTCCCATGCCAGACAGGCCTTTGTTGAGGAGCCGGACTAAACCTGCGGGTTGTCTGGAGAAGGAAAACTCCCACCTCCAACCTCCACTGCCTTGTGGCTCTACCCATCTATGGAGTCAACCTCCAGGCCAAATCCGGAGCCGGAGTCCCGCAAGCAGTTCGTGACTGAGCTACAACCAGTGATGGGCTTCAAAGAAATTAAGAACCGGTTCTCTGTCCATCCGGCAGCCACTTTTAAATGGCTATTTTTAAACTTTATATGTCGTATCTCTTGTTAAGAACCGGTTCTATAGAGTAGGTGCGAACCTGCTGGTGCCCACCACTGGCTACAACCATGTTCTGGTAACTCCTGCGACGCAGCTGGACCCATTGTATCAGCTCTGCCGTTCCATTGGACTGTTTCAGTGGCGTGGAGAGGGGGGATTTGCTGCTTGGGGAACAGCCTCTCCTCCATATTAATCTACTTGGTGGGTCTTTGAAGCAAACAAAGGGTTCGAATAACTTCTCAAAGCAGCTCGTACTCCCATCTCTGTGCTCCATTCTGCATCTTCTTTGCTCTTGCAAAGTGTATTTTTCCCATCTATATGAATTTGCCGCTTTCAATATGAATTAACATTTTTTTTAACCAGCTCTTAATCTTTCTGATGACCCAGATCACCTTAATCTGTGTGGCATTCCCAGCCAAACCAGCTGCTTTGGGACTGAATTTATACTCCATGTTTCTTGCCACAGGGACAACCGAGGCCAATTCCAGAACTAAAATCCAGAGTAACTACGGGTGCACGTAACAGACTTTGCACCCGTAGTTACTACACCACCTAGTGAAAACCTATAGGAAATTCATATTGCAATCCAGAGCAAATTGTTCTTACACCGGAGCAAGGACTCCCCGTAGTTACTCAGGAATGCACCCTAAGTACAAAAGGATAATTTTTTAAAAAAATATGTATTTTAAAAATTGCCTTCATACATTTAAAAATGAAAACAGTGTTACAGGAAAAAAATCCTGACTAAAAGATAATAGTATCTTTTAAAGGCTGAACAAATAGTATCTTTATAAAAGCTGAACAAAATGATCAGGTTTAATCCAGGGTGACCAAAAGGCATGATTACAAAAAGAAGGCAAGATCCTCCTAAATGGAGGACATCCAAAAAATGTAGGACGTGACAAAATAAAAGCTAAAACACTCTCATATATTCCTTTCATTTGCTTATTTTAAAAAGCTATTTTACTTATTAAATTTAAAAACAGTACATATAATTTATTACATATAGGCTGTAATCCTATGCATGTCTACTCTTATGTAAGTCCCACTGAGTTCAATGGGGCTTACTCCCAGGAAAGTGTCTTGTCCACTCGCAAGGAAAACGGTGACATCGAAGTTTAAAAGCTAAAATCTGGGACATGGGAAAAGAGGAGATATAGTCACCATGGGTTTAATTTAACCAGTCTCCTGAAGGTATATGTAACCAGTGATTTGTAACCAGTGTGAAAACCAGTTCAAATGTTCCCTTCAAATGGGTTAGTTTCAACACAAATTACAAATCACTGATCAAATGGCAAGGCCATTTGTAGACCAGGGGTCCTCATCCCCCGGTCCACAACCTAGTGCCCACTGGGCTGCACTGGCACTGGGTCCCAGACCAGTGGCAGGAGTCCTGGAGGCTCTCAACACTGATCCTATCTATGGGGAGAACAGTTCAGGCGCATCCTGCCAGCCCGTGGGAAATTTTCCCCAACAGTGCTGGGCCGTGGTCCTCACTAGGTTGAAATTTACTAGGTTATAAATTCAGGGTGACCACATGTCATAAACAAAAAAAGAGGAAAAGTCTCCACCCAAATGTAGGACATCCAAGAAAAATGTAGGACAAGACAATGTAAAAGCTAAAAACACTCATATAATGCTTTCATGTGGTTAATGAACTCATATATAATGCTTACATATAATGCTTTCATGTGGTTAATTTAAACTCTCCTTTGCTTATTATTAAATGTAAAACGACTACAAGTAACCAGCAATCCTAACCACACTTTCCTGGGAGTAAGTACTATTGAACACAAATTGGACTTACTTCTGAACAGATGTGCTTAGGATTGCACTATTTATTTATATATAATTTATGAATTACAAGAAAGCTACATGCTGCTTGTTCACAAGGAAAAGAGGAACAATAAAGATTTCTTCCAAAACACAAGGCTAAAAAAGAGGACATGTCCTGGAAAAACAGGACATATCACATTGTGTAAATTCCATAGAAAATTGGAAAGTCAAGAAAAAAGCGAGGGTGAATATTTCCCCCAGCACATCAGTCACATACCCCTATATCCAGAGCAGTTACGTTAGTAGATGCATTGACGCATCTTGTATTTACATTGACGTAGTTACAGTGCCATCTATTGGAAACCTATGGGAAATTCATATTGCAATCCACAGTAAATTTTACGTGCATCAACACATCTACCAATGTAACTGCTCTGGACAGAGCCCTAAGACTGAAATCCAGTGGTGTGCTTCAAATTTTTTAACAACCAGTTGTCTATGTACTGATGACCATTTTAACTGTTTGTTTACCAAATTTTTTTTTGTATCACGTGTGGCCACGTCAACCAGTAGTAAGCCCCTGAATTCAGTGTAATTTATTCCTATGCATGCAGGAATAAATCACACTGAACTCAGTGGGCTTACTTCTGAGTAAAGCATTGGATTGCACAGGAGCATGCAAGAGCTTTTAACATACATGATTCGAATCCAAGCATGCAACACACTACCAAGGCAGTTTGCAGGTGGAAGGTAAGTAGCTGGGTAATACAGCTACGTGGGTGAGAGATAGGGAAGCAGGCAAGTAGGTAGGTAGGTAGATTGGTAGATCGGTAGGTCGGTAGGTCGGTAGGTAGATAGATAGATAGATAGATAGATAGATAGATAGATAGATAGATAGATAGATAGATAGATAGATATGAGAGAGAGACAGACAGACAGACAGACAGACAGACAGATAGATAGATAGATAGATAGATAGATAGATAGATAGATAGATAGATAGATAGATAGAGAGAGAGAGAGGGGGGGAGGGAGAAATAGAGAGAGTGGAGGAGGAAGAAATAGAGGGAGGAGGGCAAAGGGGGGATGGATAGAGTGGGAAAGGGGAGAGAGGGGGGGAATAGCGAGGGAGGGAGGCATAGCAGAGGCAGCAGTGGGGGACTCCTGCAGACAGTGCTTGGCTGCAGGAGTGCCCCCCCTGGCCCTACCTCTGCCCCTGTGGACTTTTGAGGGGGCTTTCCCCCCAGAAAGCCCACAGAGGTGATGGGTAAGGGCTGTGGGGACCTCTCTCTGCTGGCACTGGCCAGGAGAGGTCCCAGAAATACCGCAGAGACAACAGGGAAGGGTTGCGGGGACTTCTTTGTGGCTGCACAGAGGCCTCTACTAAGAGGCCTGCACGTGCACACACAGTTGAAAAATGCCCAGGGAGGTTGGAAGACAGGAATTGTGCGCGCACACAGGTGCGTGCGCAATTACATGATGGCAGTGCCCAGGGTGCCTATTTATTTTTTGGATTTTATAAACCGGCAGTTCAGGCTCAGTCCTAACTACTGGTTTGCTAGGATTGGGCCCAAACTAACAACTGGTTCTTGCTAACAGGTGCGAACCGGCTGGGGCCCACCTCTGCTGAAATCTTAACCACATATTCCTGGGAGTAAGTCTTACTGAAGGCAGAACTAAGGACTTCTGAGCAGGCATGTTCATTGCCCTGAACGTTGCAATCCTATTCACACTTTCCTGGGAGTATGCTGGGAATATGGTAATAGGATTGGGCTGTAACAGCTAACACTAACAGCTATACACTGACAAAGAGCACAATCCTAACCGTGTCTACTCAGAAGTGAGCCCCTTTTGTGTTCAATGAGTCTTACACCCAGGAAAGCATCTTTAGGATTGCAGCCATTATCTGAGAAGCCCAAGAGAGACCGTAACCTTGTGAAATTGACACCCTGCCTATCCAGGTTCCCATTTTGTATCTCCAGCGGACGACTCACTCAGCTGGCATCTGACTTTAGATCCTTCTCTGAAATTCCAGCATGTCCAGCTGCCTGTTTAAATTTAGCCTCCTTGTGAACAGTTTGAGCGCATTAGCTATTCTGGGGGTCCCGTGTCGTGGACTGGTCATTGATGTGTCACGGCACTTTCGCCTCTTGATATCTATGTCAGGGGTTGGACGTTCCATGGGCTGAGCCACATCACAGGTTTGGAAAAGGAAAAATTGACAACATTAGCAGTAGAGTCACCATCATGAAGATTTATGAAATTAATTATTTTTTTTAGCAACATGAAGCTTCTACGTTCTTCTTAACTGGTCAGTAGATCCAGAATATACCTTGCAGTTCCAGAAAGGAAAATGCTGACCAAAGGAGATCTCAGTGCTCATTATCTGACTCATCAAAAAAGATTCAAGAAGTCATTTGAGTCACAAAAACGGGGGAAAGCTGCTATCTACACACCACACAAATGGAAATTAATTAATTAATTAGCCTTACTTGGCATCCATCAGTCTTGAAAGACTATGGTATCATGCTTGACGCTACATGTGACGCACGAAGGCCTGGGTAGATTGATATGGAGGATAGGTTGTAACCCAAGCAGCAAAGCCTCCCTCTCCGTGCCACTGAAATAGTCCAATGGAAAGGCAGAGCCGATACGATTGGTTCCAACTGTGTCGCACAGCTGGGCTAAGGACAGAAGCTCACCTGTCTTGTGGGGCCGACCCGGGTCTCGAACCCTGGTCTGCTGGTCAACAGGCACAGTGTCTTAACCACTTGTGCCACCCACAGCCTATTAATTAGGCTAATTATTAATTATTAATTACTTAACCACAGCCTATTAATTAATTAGCCAAACACACTTTTAATCATCCTCTTTAAGAGGTAGAGAGGAACTAAGAATATGGCTTGATCCTCCAGTCCTCCCATCCCATTACTAGACCCCCACAGTCTTTGAGCACAGTCTTAAACCATGGCTACTCAAAAGTAAGCCCCGGTGTGTTCAGCGGGTCTTACTTCCAAGGACGTTTCTTTAAGATCGCAGCATTTGAGTTGCAAAAACAATCCAGGCAGTTTGAAAAGTCCACCCATGAGGACTTATTTTCAAGTCAAATTGTGGGGGTGCAGACACTCGACTCTCGTCTAACCACACACTGGACTCACCCCTCCCTTGAAAAGTGTGCATTTATGCTTTATTATGCTCTCAAACTCTTTTATGGCTATACAAAAATATGAAGGCTGATGTCTGTCTCTCTTTGATCTTCCATACTAATGTCTGCACCCAAGTGGCCCCTGTTTTCTCCCCATAGTTGCAGTGGCATGAAATGGGGCAGAAACCTGGCAGTAATGAAAGATAAATCCTACGTGCCAAAATGTGTCTCCTAGAACAGGCACAAGAATTGGCAGCATGACAATGAACTAATAAATAAATAAATAAATAAATAAATAAATAAATAAAGAAAGAAAGAAAGAAAGAAAGAAAGAAAAGTAGAGTAGAGTAGAGTAAAGATAAACTTCTCTCTGCTCTGAACCTCCTGCCTGAGCCTCGGTTTCTTCTCCACCTTTGTGCTTTTGGCATATGTGGCCAGTGCTTGGACCACTTTAATGATCTGTGACAACAGCCACTCCCTGACCAACATGGTCTTATAGACCCTGGAGGTGGCCCCCCAATAATAGGTTCTCTGAAGCATCCTCCCCTAACGTACATCTATGCCTAATGGCAAGGGTTTGCAACAGAATCTTAGTCACCGCTGCATGTGAATCTTATAGAAAATATTTTTATTTAAATAGGAAGATGATTCTATTGCACAGGTGAATTTGTACAGAGAGAAAGTACCGCTTTGTAGCAGCGAACAGCACTTCGGACGGAGTGGTCAGTGATTGGGGGCTTCGGCACCGCATGCTTAGGAAGGAGTGGATGCCACATTCCTTCCTTCCTTCCTTCCTTCCTTCCTTCCTTCCTTCCTTCCTTCCTTCCTTCCTTCCTTCCTTCACTCAGCCTTCTCCTTCTCCTCTTGAATGGCCAGCCGGCGTTCTCTCTCCTTGATCAGTTGCACGCCACAGTAAGTGATGAACCAGATGGACAAAGTGCTGAGAGGGAAACCTGAGGGTGAGAGACCAGGAGGCCATTATGGTCAGCAGAACCACCAGGTCTAGATAATGCCAAATGTGGGGCTTGAGCCACTTCTGAATTTTTAAAAATAAATGTATATATAAATATAAATATAGCTTGGCCAGCAGTGATTATAATATATAGTCTCACACACACAAACCTTGGCCAACTTTTATATCCTGGCCAATGATTTTATCTCATCAGTGACCAAACTTGCTTTGGATCCACACAGACTATAAACTTCAAAAGTTTAAGAGCCTCATCTTTAAAAGCAGAAATAAGTAAGAATCATTTAAATTCTTAAGTATATTTATTTACCATGAACATTAAACTCCTATTTTAATCTGGTGGACTCTGTTTATATTTGGTAGACAATAATAAAACTTGAAAAATTGTATATCTTTTATACTAATTGCAATGCAGAAAGGAGCCAACTACTTCTGAGAGGTGCACATTTTATATTGAAGTGCCACATGTGGCTCGCAAGCTGTGGTTTAGCCATTCCTCATATATATAAATAATGGGAAGGCCAATATACAGTATATGGTCATTGATTGTTCGTGTGCATGCATGTGTGAGTGTGCATGAATGTGTGTGAGAGTATGCTGTGCGTGCTTGAAGTGCTCTTTATATACTTAACATTTTTAAGGGAAGGAGAAGCTAAGGTTGCAATAGGGTTGGGTAAAAACCTTACAGAGAGGGCAAAGGACAGCCAGAAAAGGGTATGATGCAGTGATGTATCTAGGAAGGTACACCCATGGCATGAGCTATGTTGTGAAATGGAGAGGGACTCATTCTCCATTTAACGTGAACACAAACCCGCATCTTAGGGGGGAGGGTGCACATGTGCTGTGGGGCACAAGGTGCCCTTGGTACACCTCTGGTATGATGCCAGTAGGAAGAAGAAGGAACACAGAAGCCTTAAGGTGCAATTTCGCAGATGGATACCATATAACCACAATAGCCTTTATGTGCCAGAAATGGTTTTGGTGGATCTCTTTTGGTGGATGCACTATTGTTTAGATCAGTGGTTCTCAATCTTCCTAACACCGTGACCCCTTTATAAGTTCCTCATGTTGTGGGGACCCCCAACCATAAAATTATTTTCATTGCTACTTTATAACTAATTTTGCTGCTGTTATGAATCGTAATGTAAATATCCGATATGCAGGATGTATTTTCATTGTTACAAATGAAATGTGTGTTCTATACACACATTGAACACAATGGGATTTATTTCAGAGGATTGGGCATAGGATTGGGCCCTGAGGCTGCAATCCTATCCACATTCACATGAAAGTAAAGGCCCCCTGACTATAATGGGATTTATTTCAGAGTAGGCATGCATAGGATTGGGCCCTGAGGCTGTTAGTCAGCCCCAATGCGTGTGCAGCTCCAGCCGGAGGTCTGGCAAGCCTGACCTAGCCCCCTGCACCAGGGGTCTTTAGGCGACCCCAGGAAACCTCTAGGCGACCCCAAAAAGGGTTCTGACCCCAACTTTGAGAAACGCTGGTTTAGATGAACAGGTATATCCAAGGATTGAAAAGATCAGGATTGTTGAAGGGGGATAGGAGGAGTTTTACCAATCTGGAGGATTCTCTTGGTGACAAGCAGGGCAAATTCCAGGCTGTTGAGGGCCAGGATGTTGTAGAGGACAATGGCCCAGAAATTGGCTGCCCCAAAGATGCTTCTGATCCTCCGGGACATGGCTTCTGACATCTTGGCCTGTCCAGGGAAAAAAGCATAAGAGGAGCATGAGAGAGGAAGGAGGTGTTTCTTCCATCCTGACCGCTCTTGTATGAAAATATTTTGCTTGCCGGAACTCCTGTTGCTGGGCAAAAGCAAATCCCTAAACCAGAAGAACCTCCAATTGGATCAATAATGGCCACATCACAAAGCCAGCGGCATCCCTTCCTCCAGTTCAGGGGTCTCCAAACCTTAGCCCGTGGGCCCAGATGTGGTCCATGGACAAGCCTGTGGAAATTCTGGAAATTTGTTCCAATTTACTCATTAATATAAGTTCCATCTCTAATATGTTAATTTTAATATTATATTTAAAATATTTTTTCCAGCCCTCAACATTGTGCAAGGCATTTGATATGGCCCTTTGGCCAAAAGGTTTAGAGATCCCCTGCACCAATAAGCTTTGTCCAAAGATGCAAAGGGCACAATCCTATGCATGACTACTCAGAAGTCAGTCCTTACACTTACTCCCAGGAAGGTAAGTATAGGATTGCAGCCACAGCTGATTAAGGAAGATCTAGGCTTATACAACTAGCAGGAATCTGGACATATTCTAGTCCACAGGCCCTGACCCTCTGAGATGACACAGGAGGTGAAACTCCGGCAGAGACACCATGAACTGACTGTAATTTTAGACGTTGATTTTCCAAACCATTCAACCTAAATCAACATTTATTTTGTTTTAACAACAGTTTCCCATCATCAAGGGCCACCCCTTGGCAGTTTCAAATGTTTTTGCTGCACTAAAAGGATAATTCATGTGTGAATGGGAAAGGCTTGTTCCCACAAATGCCAGAGGATCAGGGCAAAACATGAACATCTGATGTGTGTGTCCCTGCACCATGTTCCCGAGTGCTTGAAGACATGGCAATCCCTTGTTACCGATTGGCCTGAAGGCATCACCAGCATGAACTCAAGAAACACTACTGCAGAATTAAACTAAAAATGTGGTATAATTAAACTGATAAAAGCAGGGGTAGAGCAATAGTAATGGTAAAGCCCCTTCCCCTCCCCCCCAATGGTTGTCTACGAGGGAATTGAGTTGGCTTGAAGTTTGGCATTTCCCCCGAAGTTGGGAAATAGTTCAGCTCATTTCCAAGTTGATCTGATTAATTTTTGAGTCTGACCACCAATGATCTTCCCAATTCTTTGGGGACTAAAAAGAAGGGGAGGAACGTGGGGGGTGAGAATATGGGAGGAGTGGAATTCTTCTCTGGCTCAGATTAAAATCAAGCCAATGGATCCCCCGGGGATCATCATGCATGCTTCAGTCTCCAGGTGTTAGTTGCCGTAACTCTTGGATGGACCCAAGTGGTAGATGGTGACCATCTCTTACCTCCCTCCCAGCAAAAGGATTCAGCTGGAAGAACTGCTGCACCCAAAGCTCAAAGTTGAGGCCAAAGCAGTTGCAGATGGACCAGATGTAGACAATCTCACAGGGACCCAGCCAGAGGGTGGTGATGAGGAAGGTGGAGATGGTGGCCACCAGCTCCTTCAAGATGTTGTCATGGTTCTCTCCAATGTAATCATAGACATACCTGGAAGTCCCAAAAAAATACCACACTTTGTTCGGTTCCCACTCCTCCAAGAAGGGCCCAGCCAAGGTATTTTGAAGTTGAGGATAGATTATTTATCTAGGGTTGCCACAAGTCCCAAATAACAGGGACTACCCCGATTTGAGGGGATTGCGTTCACATACTGGCAAGTGTGACAAGAGGGTCCTGTCCCAATTTTGTGGAAGAGAATTATGGCAACCCTATTATCGCTAACTGTTTGTTCTGAGAATTGGAAGATACACAGGGATCCCAAGAGAGGTACGTGGCATGGGTTGGGAGGCTTACTTGCAGAGCCAGTCGTTAATCCCTCGATCGAAGTGCCTGGAAGACAAATATTGAAGTAACACATCAGAAAAGTTGGATTCATTGTTTGTTCTCATGTCTCTGTCCTCCTCTGCCAATCTCCATTAGGGTTGCCATATATCCCAGAAAATGGGAACTGTCCCGGTTTTGGGAGATTGCATTCATGTACTAGCAAGTTTAACAAAGGGTCCCATCCCAGTTTTGTGAAAGAGATTTATGGCAACCCTAATCTCCATGGACAATGCAGGGCACCCTGATCTGTGCATGAATCCCACAGTCCCTAGGAAAGAAAGAATGACAGCCATGTGAAACATGTCAATTTCATGTATGCGTTTGTATCATGTGTCCTTCAAAGCTGATGGATACCAGTGGCAGAGCGACAAATGCGTTAAGTACTGCAGGCACCACAATGCAGGGGCATAGCTAGAGGGGGGTAGAGCAGTCAGTTTTGGAGGGCGCCTCCCCGCTTTGGAGCCATTCCAGGCAGGGGGAGCAAAACGGAGCTGTATGGCTCCACTGCTCCACCCCATAAAGAGCTTGCCAGGACTCACGTTTCCGCAAAGACGTAGAGCATGGTGATGCATTTTGGTGGCTGAGGGGGATCCAGGTGGTCCAGTCGAGCAATGGTGTTGATGACCCCGAACATCACAGCGGCTTTCACCCAGTCATACACCAGGTTGGAGTATGCCAGGCCAGCTGCAGGGTGAAAATGGAAGGAGACAGACAGCCTGTGGTCAGGAAAGCAGACTCACCATGTATGTTTTGAATGAAAGGTTCCCGGTGGGACTGTACCACACAGGAAAATAGAGTTAATTCTTTCCCGTCCTGTTGTTTTCCACAAAATTGTTGTATTCTGCACCCCCAAAACAACAACAACAACAGCAACTTGTGTGTCCTTTTCTCACCTAACGCCCAATCTGAGAGCCGGTTCACAAACTTCATATCTGAAGGAATGGTGAGGATATAGAAGAAGTGGAAAAAGATATCCACAACCACAATTGCTGCAAGGTGGACAACGGCATGGACACGGATGTGCCACATCTCGTTTTCTTTGCGCCGCAACTCACTGACACTCACCTGCGATCAAAGAGAAATAAAGAGATATCAGGGATTGTTTCACTCATGCGATCAGAGAACCGGCAGGTGGATGGTCCATAGAGGACAAATGATCATCACGGTGGGGGGTACCATAGGACCCAATAAACAGGAACAATCCCAATTTGGGGGGGATTGTGTTCACATACTGACAAATGGGACAAAAGGTCCTGTCCTGATTTTGTAGAAGAGAATTATGACAGCCCTACTTCACCCTATGCTGGAATATAAATAAAGAGCACAATCTTAACCATGTCTATTCAAAAGAAAGCCCTTTTGTGTTCAATAATAATTAAGTTAATGAATGAAATAAAAAATAAAAAATAAATAAAGTTAATAATGAAAAATAAAGTCAATAATAATAAAAATGAAATAAAAATAAAAAGAAAACCCTATAAAATTTCAGAAATGTGCTATTTTTTTCTCTGTTCTGCACCAGACCCATTCTATTCTAATCTTATGTATGCAGTAAAAACAGTGACACCCTCTGGCTGCAGCTGATATTTATTTATTTATTTATTTATTTATTTATTTATTTATTTATTTATTTATTTATTTATTTATTTATTTACTTTAAATATTTATATCCCACCTTTCCTCTCCTACAAGAAGGAGCCCAATTTTAAAATACTGGGTAGTATAAGACATCCTCATCTCCCACTTCTGATTCACTTTCTGACCGTTCTGCTGTTTCACCTTTCAGTTATACCCAGAACTCATTCATTAAACACATGCTCCCCTTTTCCACCTTTCTCGACTGGTCTAAAGATTACAATTGTCTTTCCTGACGTTGATTTCCATGTGAGATGGTGATCAAGCTGTTTTTGGCATTTCCTTATGACTTTTTCAGCAAATAACCATCACTGAAATGTATTCATTGCCCACACATGCCTTTTTCATTTTACTATAATTTGTTGTGTATTTTCTCTATGTGGTTTTAAATATGTGTTATTTCGGCTTTTGCAAGTGATATTTATGTCTTTTTTGGTGGCTGTTTCGCATTTGCAAGTTGAAAATGAGTTCCACTTTTCAACGGTTTTCACTTTTGGACATTGGATCTCTAAGCTATCCAATAAATGGGGGATACCTGTATTAGTTAGATAAACTGTATAGGTTTTGCTTCAAGGAATTCCTCCGTAACTGCAGAACAGGTGGGAAGTCAAGTGCATCCACTTGGAAAAGTGTCCCAGGCCATGGCCTCTCTCATGCTCTACTTACACCACTCTCACACACTACTGATATCAATATATCAGTAGCAGTTACTGATATACTGATACTGATATACTGATACTGTTTTTATGCATTGTTTGTGAGCCTCCTTGGGTCCCTCTGGGAAAAAGTGAGATAGAAATAAAGTTGAATTATTATTATTATACATAAATACACAGCAAACAATTTTGTGCTGGTTTCATTCACTTCAGCAGTCGGACCCTTCCCAAGAGTCTAGAACTGTGTGATATAGCAGCGTATAATTCTTGCTGATCCCAGAAGTTCAGAAGTGCTGATCCCAGAATTATTATTACTATTACTATTACTGTTACTATTATTGAAAATCAAACATAATTACACAGCAAACAATTTCATGCTGGTTTCATTCACATCACCAGTCGGACCCTTCCCAAGAGTCTAGGACTGTGTGATGTAGTGGCGTATAATTCATGCTGATCCCAGAAGATCAGAAGTGCTGATCCCAGAATAATAATAATAATAATAATAATAATAATAATAATAATAATAATAATAATAATAATAATAATAATATTATTAGTAGTAGTAGTAGTAGTAGTAGTAGTAGTAGTAGTAGTAGTAGTAGTAGTACACTTATATCAAGGAAGAAAGCAGCCATGTGAACCAGGACCCACCTGTTCATGGAATCGATCAAAGGTCATGACGGGTCCGAAGAAAAAGAAAGGTAGGTAGAAATTGTACTTCAACAGGGCGAAGATGGAATAGTTTCCGTTTTTCCGCTCACAGTTCTCCAGGGCGAAACTCATGCAGCGCATGATGCTGAATCCGCTCCCTCCGTAAAAGAGAACATCTTGAAGATCAAAAGTTCCTGTTACAAACCCGTTCTGGGCAAAAGAGAACAGTTACCACATATAAAAAGGGAATGTGAGCTCAGCTGGGCAAAAACTATATGGGGGAAGCTTTGGAGGTAAAAAGAGGACATCAAATAAGGAGAGCTCAGCACCATTTGCCCCACTTGTTCACCTCCCACATTCTCCTCCTTTGCTCCTAATCAGAGAAGATTCAGATTAAAGTCAGCAGATCTGGTGGAGCACCCATGATTTGTGCATAGATGGTCCCAGGCTCAATCCTTGGTAGCACTTCCGAGCAGGAATTGGAAATACACCCCTCAGGGGATGCTGGTGCCAGTCCTTGCAGACCCGAGTCCAAGGATCCCGCAAAAGTCCCTGCTCTGTGAAGGCAAAGTTAGCTGAGCACATACCTGCCAGGTGTTGAAGGGCTCCACCTTGAACGAGGCCAGGCTACACAGACCAGCCACAAAGCAGAGCCATTTCTGCTTGACCAGAGCGACGGTGTAGAGCACCAAGCAGTGAGACAAGATGATCATCAGGTAGGGGCCGCCCATCGTGACCAGCACAGCCAGGATTCCATACAGCATGTAAACCACAGACCTGTGCTAGGAGGAGGAGGAGGAGAGAGCACTGTCAGTCTCCTGTTTGTTGGATCCAGCCTCATTTATGTCGTTGAGTTGTATATGGAAGAGGTACTCTGTATATGGGAGAGTACCCCCCAGTAAGCCAGCAAGTGAACTCACCTTGCAGATCTCCAAAGATCTCCTACACTTGGGACAGCTTTGAAGCTGCAACTCCACTGAAAGTTGGGGAGGTTTGGCAGTGACAAAGCATAAGTTTTGAATGTATCTGAATATGTCATGCAAGTGGCCCCCTCAATTTAATACCTCACTTAACAAGCGCCTCGCTTAACAAGCATTTCACATAATAAGCAAAAATTTCCCAAGAAATCTTGCTTCACATAACAAGTTCCGCTTCACTAAACAAGCAAGTGCGCTATGGGCACGCGTGCTATGCAGCCCTGACACTCCACATGGAGGCTGTTTAAAAGGGCTGCCGGCCAGCGCTGCTGCCTCTAACTACCTCCAACTTGGGGGCAGTTGCCTGGAGGTGCCAGAGGCAGCTGCCCCTAACTGCCCCCAAGTGCCCCCACTGACCACCTTGAACCTCCAGCAGCAGCCTGGTAAGCCTCCCAAGAAAGTATCTTTGATTGCAGTCTCCTAACCATGTCTACCCAGAAATAAGCTCCATTGTGTTCAATGGGGCTTACTCCCAGGAAAGTGTTTTTAGGATTGCAGCCTAAGTAGACTTCATAGGATCATGCACACTGAATGCATGTTTTAAATTCAATTCCAGTGTTTTGTCATCATTTTTACATACAGTTAATATTCTATATGAATATTTTGGGAGTTGTGGAACCAATTGTCTGAGTTTCCATTATTTCCAAAGGAAAAATTTGCTTCACTTAGAGAGCATTTCACTTAAAGAGCATGCATCCAGAACGAATTAAGCTCTTTATGTGAGGCACTCCTGTACATAGTATGCGTACATTATCTTGAGGGATAGTATGGAGGAAAAAGGTGTTTACTAGAAGGGAATCAGTGATGACAAACCTTTTAAGGTGACATTGTGCACTAAATAATAACCACTGGGACAGGCTTTTTAAATGTTTAAATGTACAATGTTTAAGTGTACAAAGACTTTATCCAAAGAATCAAAATGGTATGCAAAATTTTGACTCATTGGACAGTCTTTGTATAATTTCATTTGTTCAGCAGGTGGCACTATTTGCTAGGCCAAGGAGATTAGTCGATGATGATGATGATGATGATGATGATGATGATGATGATGGAGCAAAATAAGAGAATTGGGGCTGTTGCTTACCTGGGGGGCAGTCATGGAGCAGATCTTGGCAAAGAGCACGTGCCCTGAAAGGGCGAAGATGATGAAGTTTCTGAATGAGGTGAACCACATGGCCCATTCAAAGTCCGCTGTGTCCTGCAAGGACAGAATCATGGCTATCAATGCACCGACTCATATTTACAGCTATTAAAAATATACCAGCAAATGTTCACAAAGTGGAGGTACCCTGTCCAAAAGTGGTGCGTCATTTTAAAAAAAGAGCCTGGTGGTGTAGTCAGAGGGGTGCAGCATGGTAAGTATTTTAGGTGCTGCAACATAGGTCCTCCGACTCAGTATTGGATCCATTTGGGGCAGTGACAGCAAATTTTGAAACAGAATAAACTATGTGCTGCACAATGTGCTGCACAAACAGATGTGCTGCACTGTTTGAGGGTAGCATTTTATTAACTAGCAATCTTCACCCCATTATGGTGAAGATTTTTTTTATAATGTATACAGACATCTAAGTTCTTTTCAAGAAAATAAAAGGAAACGCTTATTGCACGGAGGAGCAACACATTTTATTGCTTCTTGTAGAGAATAAGAAAGTAGCCCCTTTTGTGAATCCCCCCCCCCAAGTTTTCAGTCTGAAAGCCTATGAGGGCATCTCCTTCCCTGTTTTCTTGTGATCTGCTGGAAACGGGAATACATTTTGAATAGTGATGAACATTCACTTCCCTTGTGTGAAGCAACCATTGGCAAATGAGTGCCTGTTGGCATTGCGTTGCTTACCATTTTCCTGCCAAAGTAATGCCATCCGGGTTTTATGTTCTCTCGGAAGGTCTTTCGGTTCATGCTGTCTGAAAAATAATGAGTTTGGGAGGCCTGGTGACATCAAGGAAATCTTACAGACAATTAACAGTCAAGATAGACTTAGAGCACAATCTAACCACGTCTACTCAAAAGTAAGCCCCATTGTGTTCAATGGCTCTTACTCCCAGGAAAGTGTCTTTAGGATTGCAGCCATACCCCCAAATCCAGAGTAACTATAGGAGCACATAAGAGACTTTACATGCACCCATAGTTACTGCACCACTTAGTGAAAACCTATGGGAAATTCACATTGGAATCCAGAGTAAGTTGCTCTTACACTGGGGCAAGGACTCCCCATAGTTACTCTGAATTTTGCCCATAGAGCACAAGCCTAACATGTCTACTCAACAGTAAGCCCCACTGTGTTCAATGGATCTTACTCCCAGGAAAGTGTCTTTAGAATTGCAGCCATACACAAACCCATATAGATGCAGAAGCTGGGAGAGTTTTTCAACCGCTGTACTCCAAACGTCCTTGGGGCACCTGTGGATCGCCTGTAAATCACTGAAAATTGCTTGCTAGGTATGTCTACCTATAGTATGGCACTGGGCTATCAGGTTGGCACAGGCAGAAGGGCCTCCTTATACCTTCCTCTGTATACACCCCAAGGTCTGACGCAGCCTGCAAGTCAATGGACAGAACCCCGCCAGGGTGTCGGAAATCTTGGTTCTCATCAAGTGTCATGGACATGGAGGTGCAACAGCTTTGACTATGAAGAAGTGAGGTTGATTCAATGATGCCTTTTGAGTTACACTTTCCTTTTATCTTCTGATTCACCTCTAAAGATTTTCTTCCTAAGGAAGAAAACATGTCCTATGATCACTCACTAGGTAAACAGACATGGAACACAATCCTAACCATGTCTACTCAAAAGCTGTGTTCAGTAGGTCTTACTCCCAGGAAAGTGTCTTTAGGATTGCAGCCTTTGCTTCTCCATACCTTAGAGGAATTCAACAGGAATTAAATCATGATTGAGAGTTAAGGGGGGTGAGGAGCTATTAGAGATCATCTGCAGTCTCGTTCGAAGATCCCGCATGGACCTTATAGAGATCAAAGAGATGATGGGAAAGATCGATGCATCATCTTTGGTTGTAGAAAACACAGAAAAAGTTTTGGGAAGCTGCCATTTAATTTGGATTACTCATGAGGAACTATTGCTATAAATAAAATTGTGAGCACTCAGTGGATCGGCTGGAATGAGTCCACACATTCCTCCTTACTTGGCACTGAGGACAGGATCAGTGGTGGGCTTGAGGGGTTCTCACAGGTTCTATAGAACCCTTTGCTAATGAGCACCTGGTTCTGAGAACCGATTACTAATGGGACATAGAACCTGTTGTTCATTTAGGTTATTAGGACATAGAACATGTTAATTTATTTGAATCCCACCACTGGACAGGATGACCATATAGAGTGGAGGACAGCATGCCTGTACCTTTAACCATCACATAGCACAGGGAATTCAGGCAGGTGTTGCTTTTTAAACCCTTCTATGATAAGCCAAACCTGCCTCAATTCCTTCTTCTATTCAACTTAACTTAAAGGTAAGTTAGGTTACCTAACTTAAAGGTAGAGGCACTCTGTCCTCCATTCTGTATGGTCACCCTGCTTGAGGAGAACCAGACAGGCAGACCTCGACCCTTCTTGAGTCGTTCAGCATATAACGGAATTCAGATCCATACCCATGGATAGGGTTCTTAATGGGACAAAGCTCTTAACCACATAACTATGCTCCTTGAAATGATGCGCCTATAGTGTCAGAGTTCTTGAAACATGTGTGCTATTTTTTAATTGCAAAACTATTTTATGGCAAAACTTTTTTTAATGGCAAAAGTGCCATAAGCTAAGTAAGTAAGTTGGTTGGTTGGTTGGTTGGTTGGTTGGTTGGTTGGTTGATTGATTGATTGATTGATTGATTGATTGATTGATTGATTGATTGATTGATTGATTGCAAAACTCATTGATTAGCCCTGGGGTTTCCAAACCTGACCTGGTGACCAGATGCAGCCCATGGCCATGGCCAGCCTCCAACTGGTCCCCTAAGCATCTGTGATCCAGTTGAACAAACACACCTGGATCTTTGATGGTGGGATAGGGAAATGGGGGTCCATTTAATGGTGTATTTCTGTGCTTTGTGTTGGTGTTTGCAGCAATCCTGGAAATTTGAGCCCATTTATCCCATCCATCTCTGATGTATTTGTTGAAACTTGAATACTGAATATTTAATTTTTTCCCAGCCCTCAGCACTGTGCCAGATATTTGATGTGGCCTTTTGGCTAAAATGCTCAGAGACCTCAGCTTAGCAGAATCCATGTCTCTTGAGATCTTGGTTTTCATCTGCCGCCAGGCTGTTCCTGGACCTGAATGCACAGAAGCAGTGGGTCTACTTTCCCCATGGCAAGTTCAACACCCTTTCATTCCTGAGTAGCTCCTGGTTTCCAACTGATCTGGGGGTGTAAACATCTTATCTACAGGAAGCCAAGCACTGAGAAACCCACAGAGGACTTTCCACTCAGGATCCAGTCCTGGAAGACACTTCCACAATAAGCCTGTAACTTTATAAGCCTGGGAAAAGCTGCTATCTACACAACACATAAATGAAAATTAATTAATTAATTAATCAATCACATCGACCAATTAATTAATTAATTAATTTGCTAGTCAAACACACTTTTAATCATCTTCTTTAAGAGGCTGAGAAGATGGCTTGATCTTCCAGTCCTCTCAACCCATTGATAGCCCCACCACCGTCCTTGAGCATTATCGTAACCATGTCTACTCAAAAGCAAGCCCCGCTGTGTTCAATGGGTCTTACTCCCAGGATAGTGTGTTTAGGATTGTAGCATTTTTCAGTTACCTTGAGAGCATTCAAAGATCTCAAGCCCGCTGTAGGCGATGGCACATAGCACCACGAGAGCATATAGTCCCAACTCGTATGAAGGCAGCGCTGCTTTAATGCCCATTTTGGAAGAGATCACCACCACCTATGCCGATTCCAGAAGACCCAGATCTGTGGGTGGGGCAGGAAAGAAGGGAACAGATGTTAACATCTGGCTACAGATAAAAGTGTCAGCACCACTCAGACCATTTTGTCTACAGAGCCACTCCATGTCAAATGTTTGGGCCACTCTGTATATTGAATATACTTCTGTACAGTATATCAAAGTATATAGCACCTTTCCATTGACCTGTCAAGTAGGTATAATTTATTTTTTACTTGTTTCACATTTTTATACTGCCTTTCCTTCGGGGTGCTCAGGGTGGTCTACAAGATTTCTTCCCTCCTTTTGTTTGCACAACAACCCTGTGAGGGTGGTGAGCCCCTCAAGGTAACTTCTTACGGCTCTGTTTTGCTCCCCCCTCCTGGAAGGGCTCCAAAGGGGAAAGGCTCTTTGCACGACTCCCTCCAAGACTGACTGCTTCACCCCCTCTAGCTATGCCACCAATGCCAGGAGGTGAGGCAAAACTGTGGGTTGATCCTGTGTCCACACTGAATACTCTTCCTGTCCATGTTTTCCATGATCCACTTTTAACAAACTCCTAAAAGCGTACCTGTTATTGAATTGCGATATTTTATGTGTATTCCTGAGTAGCTTTTATTTATTTTCTCAAGCGGAAGTTGGTTTGGAGCCCAGTCTATGGTTCGGAGTGGACCAATGACTATGTGGAGTGAAAATGCAAATTGGGGGTCAATGGAGTCAAGACTGGACAAACTGGCTGACCAAGTGTTGGGCAGCTGGCAGTCCTCCAAGCAGAGATCAGGGAACAGGGGATATCCCTACAGTTGGATCCCAAACAGAAATAAGGTGACACTTTTGTTCCAGCAGCCCAAGAATTCAAGGCAGTAGCACCTAGTGCAGCATGCTCATCACCTTCTTGTTCCTCTCTAACACACACAAGCTCTAGGCTTCATTCTGAATTGATGGGTGCTTTGACGGTCAATTTGTGTAGCAAACCTAAGTCTGAGGTCCAGCCCTCTAATGCTGCCAACTTATTGCTGGTGAGCTTTTAACTTCAGTGCCTCCTCGAGTTTGGTGGGAAAGCTAAGAACAGGCTCTGGTCTCCCCTGGAAATCAATACCACCACAGTGGAGGGCAACTGGCTGGACTGGACTCCAATTCTTGAAAGCCCATTAATTGCTTTGCTGATCAGTTACTTCTGGACGTATCCAACACAGACCCCAATGGGTTGAGTTAAAAGTTCCAATGGTTGTTAGCAATGGTTGGACATGGACATTAACCAGTCTGGCCAGCACAAGTCACCACTACCCCATGGTATTGCAGGGAGGCTGGTGCATGTCTATGCACTGGACTAACTAGCCCAGGAGTGGTACAGAAGTGCTTTAAGGCACTTTTTGACACCCCCAGGCCAGCATGGGACTTGTGCCGGGACGTGTGCCGACCCAACTGGTGACATTCTTGGATTCGGTTCCTGATTTCTGCAAGAACAGGAGTTCCTTTGGGTTCTGAAGAAATTAGTACATGTATTTCGTTCTAATGCTCGTATCGGGACATTGTAAGGGTGGTTCATGAGAAATCCGATGAGGAAGGGAGAAAGTCAAGGAGCCAAGGACTTAAATGGCAGAAGGCAGGCAGTGCCACTCGAGCCGGTGAGAAGAAGGAAGGGGGTGCCAAATCAGCTGCAGGGCAGCCACCCTTTCCAATTTTAGCCTGGGCACTGCTCTTTCTGTAGCTGCAGCGCAATGTGATAGCACAGGACAGAGCTCCCCTTCTGCGACAGGACCGTACAGACAGCGACAGCCCCAACACAGATAAGCATCAATGCTATCAGACCCCCTAAAACAAGCTTCCTTCCCTGCTCTCTTGTGCTGCAGTGCACCTGCGCATGATGTGCCAGGGACACTTCAGAATGGTACTCCTGGCAGGCACGTCTGCTGCACTGAGCACAAACACCCTGGCCAGAGGCAGCTGCCTCCAAGTTGCGGTCCTGAATAAGACATTTATTTTCCAGTGCCAGTTCAATGCAGATGAAACTTATTAACCCTCTCCTAGCCCGCCACATAAACTGATCACATCGTCCACCCAGGACCTAACCATGGCAGTCTCAGGCATTTCCATTCCCAGGATCTCCCCACCCTGACCTCTTAGCAGCATGCAGTCCCTTCCACTGACCTTGAGAGACCGATGAGAGAGTTCAGGACCGCAGGCAAAAAGGGGGACACTTGGGGGGCTTAGAAGGGGCCCGGGTGGAGATCTCTCTTCCAGAATCCAAACAAAGTTTTATAGAGACATGAAGAAAGTGCCACTTTCCCTTCTGCTCCGGCACCTGCTTCCAAAATTCTTGGCCTGAAGGTTTCCCTCCTGAGCAGGTCCCTGGTGTGAGTTTTGCAAAGGGTGGAAGGCTGCAGATATTTTTATTTTGGAGCAGCACTGCAGAGAGGGGGGCTGGCCCAGGAGCTGCCTGTCAACCCAGGCGCTGAAGGCAACTCACAGCAGCAGCACTGCCCAAGTTAATTCAGGACAGGGTGGAAGGAGGTGGAAGAGGAGAATCTCCCTCCAAGTGCCCGGCACGTTGATCTGGATATCAGGTCACTCCTAGCACTGTGATCTGATTAGCACTTCACCCTTGCAGACTTCTGGACCGGCAGGATTAAGTTGCTCTCTGGAGTTGCTGCTTCAGGCCATAAATCAGGGGCACTCAACATTCGAGTTTAAAGATGCCATCAGGGAAATGCACAAGTTTGTTTTGTTGATTCAGGATCCTGAGGCTGCCAGACCTGAACCTGCCAGACTTGGATGCTACCCAATCTTGCAGAACCAACTCCTGCCTGTATCCAATGCAGGGTGCAACTGGAGGAAGATCCTGGTCTCTCCTACTATGGTCCAGCACCACCACCTGCCATCCTCTACTGCTTCTGCAGTGGCCAGATCTTGCTTCACCTTTGCAGGGGTGAAAAAGTGGGTGTTGCATCATAGAAACATCCTCTCTTGTCACCTTTGAGAGCCTTTAAAAGAAAGGTGATCAAAGGCAAAGAGGTTGGTGGGGCTCCTGAAAATGTTCCTATATAGTTAATGGCGAAAAACACCCAGCAGCCCACTTAATGGACCTAACAGAGAAAAAGCCTCCAGGCCATGCACAAATAGATGGAGTGTGAAGTGTTCCCCTTTAAGGTTCTACTACCATATTTACTCAGCTCTAATGTGCCACTGAATATAATGTGCATTATACTTGAATCTAATTAACCATCAAATCTAATGCGCACCCTGATTTTGGAGACTCAATTCAGCTGAAAAAGTGAGTGTTGGATTTGAGTAAATAAGTAAATGCAGAAGGAGACATTTCAGTCCAAGCACTTGCTCCTGTTCTGGCAGGACTATGATTTGGCAAGCCATGCCTGTCAATGGCAAAGGGTAGATGGGACCCTTCCGTGGTCAAAATGACAACTACTTACCCCATAAGTAGTTACCCCATAAGTTAACCCGTAACTTACCCCATAACTTACCCCGTAAGTCAGGCTTGTCTCGTCTCTAGCTGGGTCACTCATTAGATCTCAGGCTGGTGGAGACCCCTGGAAAGTGCAAGTGTGATGCTCACCCTTCTCCTTGCAAGGTCACCTCATATGGAGCTGGGCTCTGCAGGAGGACTGGGACGGAGTGGAACCCATTCAGGGACATTTCCTGGGACTGAAGAATTCCTGGCTTGAGCGTTCCCATCTCTTGCCAACTGAAGGCTGAGAAGGAAGCGAATGCACCTCACAGCCTGCAAGACTCCAGCTTAAAGGGAAAGTGTGCAGCTCTTCATTATTGCTCTGATTCTCCTTTATTTTTGCAATGATGTTCATATGTCAGCTTGCAATAAAAATGGACTTCTGAGTGCTGCTCTTCCCCTATTTGGGGTGTTGCTCTGTCTGGTGTCCCTTCTGTATGTGACCATCTGAATCACTTTTGTCTCAAGCTCCCAGCAATTCAGATTCTGGTCCTGCCAGTGTCATGAAGGACACATGGTGTATCAGGACTCAGGGAAGCCACTAGAAACACCATTATTATTCCAGATGGCTCCAGGACAATTGCAATCAATGGTCAGACTGCCTCTCACCTCAGTTGCCCCCAAACAGCCCGGATCCTGCCCTTGACCTCTCTGCTAGTATGCTGTGGCTCAAAGGGGCAAAGGGGGGCTCGAATCCACCCAGTTAATACCTACACACTCCACTGGCTGCACTTTCCTAGATCCCCTATTTTCTGATTCCTACTAGATCCCCTATTTTCTGATTCCTATACTGTTTTGTCCCTGACTTTTGGAGAGATTTATAGGGGGAGGTGATATTTAATGGCATTAACATGTACTGTATACAGATGGGGGCTTCTATTTTTCAGGTTACAGCCCTCCTCCCATCCCAGCTCAGTAACAGCTTTCTGTTGGGCAGATGCATTGAGGACTCAGTGGCATCACCTTCACGACACACAATGTGGGAGGCCAGAGCATCACCGCCATGATAGATTTCCTCCTATGCGGTGGATGGATCAACAACCTGGCAGTGGGTATGGAAATCTTTTTTGGGGGTGCCGTACCAAGCCAAGTCTCTTGGGGGGGGGGGGAGACAGGCTTCAGGGGCATTTGCTGAGCTCCACTCTCATTGGATCGGAATCGTTATGGTGGCCTTTGAAGTTCTTTGAAATTCCTGAACATTCCTGAACTTACTTCTGAGTAGACATGCTTAGGATTGCATTGATTCTCAACATTATCACTGTGGTTTGTTGTTGTTTTTTAATTGACAAGGTACATCATGGGGCTGACATCTCACAATATGTGACCTTTCCATAAACTGCATACCTGCAGTCCGTTTGTGGCACACGATGTGGTTGAAAACAGCAGCTTTAAACCCCAATTTCCTCCTTTTTTCCCTTTTATAATAGCAAAATAGATCTATTACTAAATAGTGCTCAAGTAATATTAGTATACTAATATAGGGCAAAATCCAGAGAAACTACTGGGAGTCCTTGCTCTGGCGTAAGAACAATTTACTCTGGATTCCAACATGAATTTCCCATAGGTTTTCATTAGGAGGTGCAGTAACTACATAATGACTCTTGCATGCTTCCGTAGTTACTTTGGATTTGGGGGTTACAGTATTTATTATACTATACTAATAATATCCTATGCCTGCAATCCTAGAGACACTTTCCTGGGAGTAAGTCCCATTGAACACAATGGGGCTTACTTTTGAATAGACATGCTTAGGATAGCACCCTAAACAGTATACTAGTAATTGTAATAGCACTAATTATACTATTATAATACTATAATACTAATAATACTAGAATAAGTATACAAATTCTGTCTCTCAAAAGCCACTTCTAGCACTGGTAATAAATTAGGGCAAATTTGTGCTAATTATTTTGCTTAATTGTGTGTTCTCATTACAATTTTTTTTAACAGCATAAATCTAGAGCATCTTTTATGAGCACCGACAGGGAGTGTGAGTCGGGACTGTCCTCTATAATGGATGTTCTGATCTCGCGTCGAGAAATGTGCTGAGTCAGATCAGTGCACTTAAAGGCAGAGTAATTAAGTCATAGCAAGAGTAAGGCAGCTACTTTATGGAGAATGTATTTCTGCGGTCCCTTAAGATCTGCTGTCCGTCCTTAATGCATCATTCAGCTCCGTGAATGAAGGTCTGGAAGAAAGAACTTGTGATGGATGATAGAACGGGAGAAGATCAAGGAATTGATGAGGTCCTACACACTTATTTGGGAAAAAAGTCAACGGGATGCAGTGTGGCTATACAGTGGCATAGCTAGAGGGGGTGGAGCAGTCAGTCTTGGAGGGGGCCTCACCCCTTTAGGGCCATCCCAGGCAGGGGGGAGCAAAATGGAGCTCCATTTTGCTCCCCCCTGCCTGGGATGGCCCTAAAGGGGTGAGGCCCCCTCCAAGACTGACTGCTCCACCCCCTAACTATGCCACCCCAGCTATCTTTCTGGGGTGTAGGAATATCAATTTACATTTACAGAGCAACTTACATTTGCATGCTCAAAACATAGAGCACATGATTATGAGTTTTTCGAGGCAATGGCAGCCCTGCTGGATCAAGCCAGAGGTCTACAGAGATACCAACAATGGTCAACCAGATCAAAGCTGGAAGCTCGCTGTTCATAAAGTCAAGACAGCACTAGCCATTGGTATGCATTGGAGTAGTGACTCCAAAAATGTACATCATCACTATGGCACAGCATCATGTTCAATGCATGCTCCGAACTCAGCTCACCTTCCAGGTTCAGCCGCAGCGTCCACCTGTCCCGTAACACCTCCGAAGCCTATTTTTCACAAGGATCCTGGGCGATCGAAGGCATCTAGAGTGAGCACATCTCAATTTCTCTCAAATCTTTGGGATGGGATTATGGCTTTGGGATGGGATCATCTCTGCAGGTATGTCAGGCCACTCATAGAACAGGAGGCGAAGTGAACGGGGTGTGGGAAAGCCAGGCGGGAACAGGGTGACCAGTGTTCTTGCAGCCAAAGGCCAGGCTGACCGGATTGTTTTGCAGCCCCGAAACACAATGAAGTGCATTGTGAAGGGACAGCTGAAAATGATACTGATGTGAGGGGCACCCTGGAGGGCGAGGGCTGCAGCATCATCAAAAACCCAATAAGAAATCCATGGCAAATGCACTCCTCTGGCTCCAGTGAAAGTGATGCCATGGTGTGCAAGAATGCAGAACTCTCTGGAAGGAACCACAAGGGCTGCCTCTGTTTTGGACCATCCACCTGTTTCTGGCCCACCTGCAGGGGTGACCAGATGCCCAAACCTCAAGAGGAGGACAAGGTCTTGGATTCCTCTCAGCATGGCCTTTCTGGCAGACAATGGCACATTTGCCTACTCATGAGTAAAGTCACCATATTGCACACATTCACTTCCCCATAGAGCTCAATGCAAATTTTTTTATTTTTAGTTTTTTGGCCATAATTTTTGATAGAAAGGAGATATTTCAAAACCAGTTTTTGCATTGGATTCTGCTCTTCAATACAAATCCAATGACATGATGGGGTACTGCACACCATTGCAATCCAATGACATGATGGGGTACTGCACACCATTGCAATCCAATGACATGATGGGGTACTGCACACCATTGCAGTCCAATGACATGATGGGGTACTGCACACCATTGCAGTCCAATGACATGATGGGGTACTGCACACCATTGCAATCCAATGACATGATGGGGTATTGCACACCATTGCAATCCAATGACATGATGGGGTACTGCACACCATTGCAGTCCAATGACATGATGGGGTACTGCACACCATTGCAATCCAATGACATGATGGGGTACTGCACACCATAGCAGTCCAATGACATGATGGGGTACTGCACACCATTGCAATCCAGTGACATGATGGGGTATTGCATACCATTGCAATCCAATGACATGATGGGGTACTGCACACCATTGCAATCCAATGACATGATGGGGTACTGCACACCATTGCAAACCAATGACATGATGGGGTACTGCACACCATTGCAATCCAATGACATGATGGGGTATTGCACACCATTGCAATCCAATGACATGATGGGGTACTGCACACCATTGCAATCCAATGACATGATGGGGTACTGCACACCATTGCAATCCAATGACATGATGGGGTACTGCACACCATTGCAATCCAATGACATGATGGGGTACTGCACACCATTGCAAAGTTCCAAAATGAAGCCAAAATGGAGCCCTTTTGGAGGACACCCAGACGGCTAAAAAAGAGGAAAAATCCAGAAAAATCTGGTCATATAATCACTTTGGTGACAGATCTATAGGTGGAAGGTGTCTTCCACCTTTCAGCATCTCTCGTGGTCCACCAGCCACCACCAGTGCTCCTCCTCTTCCTCATTTCCTGGATTTTAAGAATGAGGGGGAACTGAAGAAATGTAGAGGAGACTGAAGTGGAGATGCTCTAGAGCAGGGGTCTCTAAATCTTTTGGCATGAAGGCCGCATCATATCTCTGACACTGTGTTGGGGGCCAGAAAATAATTTACATTTCAAATTTGAATAAATATACATAAATTGACATATAAAATGTATTTGAGTGGATTACAAGGCTTGCCCACTGGCCAGAGAGAGGGGTCTTGATGGGAGCACATTGAGAGTCACCGAGGGACACATCTGGGAATCCCCTGCTCTAGTGTAGGAATGGAAGAGACAGAGCATCATTATCAGTAAATGATACAATGCTGGCTGGTGAGGAGTGGGGGTGCCGGCTGTGCATGGCCAGAGAACATCTAGTGCAACCACCATGGTTCATGCGGGGGTAACGTCTTGCCATGTCACCTAAGGTGCTGGTCAGCTCTGTCCATGTTTCAGCAGCGGTCCCCTCCCCACCCCACAGCCACTTCTTCCTAGAACCCGCAGCCACTTTTTCCCCTTGAGGCAACCCGTTACACTTCATGGTGTGCTGCAGACATCAAACCCTTGCATGATCATGACATTATGGCAGGCCCAAAGATCAGGGGTCAATCCCAAAGGCAGCCAGTTAATAGCTGGGATTGAAAGCTTCCCAAAAAGCGTAGGAAAAATCAGGGCTTCTTGGAAAGGAGGCTGAGTTTTCAACAGAAGCCCCGTTAGTTTCTCCAGGGTAGGGTTGCCATAATTCTCTTCCACAAAATTGGGACAGGACCCTCGGTCAAATTTACCAGTATGTGATCACAGTCCCCCAGAATCGGGACTGTTCCTGTTTCCCCCGTTTTTGGGGATATATGGCAACTCTACTCCAGGGTAAATGGGCATTTACGTCCATAACCACACAGAATCCTTGGACAACATCTACCTAATGAAACGACTGTAATTTGTGAAGTTGGGAGAGAATTGGAAAGGGCAGGGAAAGGGAGGTGTGTTCCAGCAGCTGTCCTTCCACCTCTCCTGTGGCCATCAGCCTGCTGTTCCCATCCCATCCCTTTGCCTCCAGGATTCTGCCAGTCTTGTTAGCAGGAGATATAAATAGGTGCTGCTCACCCGCTGGGTGCGGGATTGCGATCTGTTGAATGCAGGGGCCGCATTCTTTCCTTCCAAGAGAGGTTTGGGCTGAAGCAGAGTCCCCTTTCAAAGGCTTAAGAGATGCTGGGAGTGAACGATGTGCACGTTCCAAGCACTCATGCCAGCCCCCCACACACTGTCAAGGTGAAAATAGATTCCTGTTTCATGAGAAGGGCATGGAGTCACACAGTAGCCGTTCTAAAATGTATCACCAGGATTTCAGCACAGTCCTCCCTCTTTAAATCAAATGCACTGGACTCTCCTTCCAGCAGATCTCAACCCCCCCCACTCCCTAGGCTGCCTGGCAGGACCATCCATGCTGAGCTCAGGACCCATGATCAACACATATCATGGCACCCACCTTTCTTCTACTCTTCCGACTGTGGTTATTTCTGTTATATTCATTGAAACACATTACATATTAAAAAAACTTGAATGTAAAAGGAAAAGGTCTCTTACAACTAGATCCAGTTGGGATCCAGATCCAGATCCAGATCCAGATCCAGATCCAGATCCAGATCCAGATCCAGATCCAGATCCAGATCCAGATCCAGAGAGAGAGAGAGAGAGAGAGAGAGAGAGAGAGAGAGAGAGAGAGAGAGAGAGAGAGAGAGAGAGAGAGATAACTGATATAAAGAGAGATATAAACCTCTGGATATAACTGAAAGGTGCTGAAAGCGTGGATCAAAATGAACTGTCAGAAAGTGGTGGATACCTGTATGCTTGACCTGTGTTGTGAGATGGTGCGAGTTGTGGCCACATTTCAAATTGGCTTCATGCCCTCAAAAACGGCACACTGCGGCAGCTTTTCTCCATAAAAAGGGCCAGGCAGACCTTTTAGCCATGGACTTGTTGACCCTCTCCTTTGCAGTGCCTGACCAACCACTGCGACATCTTACAGAGCAATACACCTTGACATGCAGCAGGTGACTGGCAAAGATGGGACTGCAGGGAGGCACTCAAAGAAAAACTCATTGAACTGTTGTCAGTCTCAGAAAGAGGAGGAAGAGTTTAGGTAGGAAATTCCATATTTGAGTTGAGCCATTTATTGAACACGTAAGGGAAATGCAGCATATGAACTTTCCTAGAGAAAGGAATACAGTTTGATGCACATCTCTATGAAATTATACATTGTGAGAAATCAGAATGTCTCCTCTTTAATGGTGACACCACAGGAGGGAGCATCAGCATTGGCAGTACAGAAATGGGTTTTCCTTTCCCGATCCCAAGAATGTCCCATACAATATTAAATGAAATGAGATAAAGGATTTCCCGAGTGGGTTTTGTTTCTGGTAAAAAGAGAGGTCATGAGAGACTGAAGTCTGCCCTCTGGCCTGATGATTGCTGAATTCAGGACCCCATCATGTCTGCTCTTGGCTTTCCTCTCTGTTTGCAGCACTGCAACAGCTTCACAAGGAGCAAGCACAAGGGATCTTCCCCTCTCTACCACCTCCCTATTCCAAATCCCAGCTTCTTGAGGCTGCTTTCCACCCAGAGTACTCATCTGCCTGTTACACTTGCTAGCAAGTAACACACAGTTTGCCTAAGATCCCCGTCCCCCCTCCTCCCAGCAATCGTCCTGCCCTGGCTGGGATGCAACCTGAGCCAAGCCTGCCTTCCCTGGTACCCTAAGCAATGAGAACAGAGCCTTGGCACAAACCCAGCTCTGGACAAGAGGCTGACTTCTTTGCAGTCTTGTTTCAAGACAGGCTATGAGGCCAGCTCCCCCATCTTCCCCCCCAAAAAACCTGCTCATGTTCATCTGGGGTGCTCCTTGAAGGGTGATTCTCTCTTCTCCTGCTTGCAGCTTTTGCTAGCCTCCTTCCAACACCTTCTTTACCCAACAGCATGAACATGGTCCACACAGTATAGGATGAGAGAGTCAGAGATGGGGTCCTCTGTAATTGCAAGTTGCCATACTTTCACCCCAGAAAGATAGCTGGGTGGTGGCATAGATAGCTGTGGTGAACAGAGCATCACAAAAGAGATACAGTTCATCACCTAAAAGACGCTGTGTCAACAGTGAGAGGTGTCTTTTTCTCTCGCTGCTGCACTGGGGTCTTCCTGCACTCTTATATGACTTAGATATCTTGGCAGAATGTTTCGGTAAAATAGTAATGACCCAAGTCCCAGAAGAGCCTCTCTGTTCTGCAGTGCCGGTGCAGGAAGTGGTGCCAAGGAGTAAAACATGGGACCAAGAACAGCAGCAAAGGGCAGGAAACGTGGTGATGCAACAACAGTGCCAGAGCCACGGAGCGGGAGGCACACTTGGCACAGCCAGAGCACAGCAACAACTCTTCTTTGGGAGCCTGTGGGGAGTGAATGGTGCAGAGGGAGTCTGTGGCTGTGCTTCGCCATGCAGCCACCTTCCCCACTGGAATCCCCACCACACTGCAGCCCCCAATTAAACCCACCAACAAGACCTGCTGGAGATGGATTTGCCTCCCTTTTTGCTCCTTTTGAGAGGTTGTGAAACATTCACCTTTCCTTTCTCGCTTCTCCCTCTCTGTGTACAAACTCACTCCTGATTCTTCCTACTTGGACACACTCCGCACTCATCTCTCCCCAGCAAGCGCAAAGCTGCCACTTCCTCCCCTTGTGTCAGATTGTGCATCTGTGGGGAGGGACTCGTGTTCTTCATTTCTGCGTAACGTTTTATGCTTTGATAAATATTAAAATTATCTTCTTGCTTTTAAAAAATTAGAAAATCTCCTGCTATCGTGCCTAGTTTGATTCACCCTCAAACCAGGACCACCCCAGAAATAAATAATGTGTGTGATGGCAGGAATCTTGCAGCCTGCCATGGCTTTATAAAGAGTGACAATCAAGACTACAACTTTTCTAAGCAGAGTCCCTCTCTTTCTACAGTTTCAAGGACAGCGTGCATGGATTCTAGAACTGCATTAAAAATGCAGGCCTGACATCCCAGCGAGTACAGTTACATATACGTCATTATACATGTGAAGAGCTGACCCCTTTGCGTCTTTTGCAGACAAGAGTTTGCTACAGCATCAGCGTCTTCAACAGGATCAAGACTAGCTGTGGTTCTCTCGCCCTCCTGAAAGTATTTAAATATCATCATTTGGTTGGGGGAACAAGCTGGCGACATGTAACCACAACATCTCAAGTGTCGTGTGATCCCCAGTAAACCCCCTCCCCTGAGGAGACTCTTCATGTGAGCTTGGTTCAGTTCTTGTCCTGCTTCTGCTGCCTCAGAGCGTGCAGGAAGATCTCCTTCACCTTGTCCACTGTTTCCTGGTACACCTGGAAGTCCTCCTCCTTCGCCTTCATGGAAGTCTCCAAAGCACTCTTCAGGTCTTTGTTCTCGTCCTCTTGGATGGCCAGCCTGTGTGGACACAAGTGGTCAGTCTAACACAAGTGAAAATGGAGTGTCCTTTTCTGGGCATCTTAGTAGGGAAGATGACATACTGCAGGGGTATCCAACCTTTCGACTTCGGGGCTCCAACAAGTATGCAGAGGAGAAAATTTCAGCAGGTGCAGCTTTTCATCCCACAGATCACAAGCTACGCCTGCTGAAATTCCCTCTTTTACAAGCTTGTTAAAGGTCCAGGAGCCATGAAGTTAAGGTTGGACACCACTGGTGTACTGTACACAACACCACTTGTATTCCTATGAAGCTGCAGAGAAGCATTAAGTGCTGAGAACATCGCTTTTCCTGGGAGGCATGAAGAAGGCCAAGCCCAGATCTAGAGCACCACTCGGCTCATTGGAAAGGAACCAGAAACATGGGGCTTTCTTAAGGGTGCAGTGATGGAGCGCCAGGTGAGGAAGGTAGTGACAGGCTGGAATTTCCTCCACAGTTAGACCTGGCCAGCCCCATCAATGCTGGTCTTGATGGTGAGGGCGGTTTGGCAGAGGAACAGATTGCCAAGGGAGGGAGTGGACTCTTCAAGTTGAGGTTCAACCAGCACCTGTCAGAGATACTCTCAGAGGATATCCAGCTACAGACAGGAGTTGGACTAGATGACCTACTAGGTCCCTTCCAACTCTAGGATTCTATGATTCTTCAACTGGACTGCACAATGTCTTCATAGTTCAGTTGAAGACCAGTCTCAATTCAGACCCGTTCTGTTCAGACTCCTATTAGGCATTAGGATTAAATGTATAAAAAGATACGTATTGTATTAAGAGGTAATACAAGGCACGAATACACATGTATTAAAAGGTAATACAAAGCTATTACAAATACATAAGCTATATAAAGTGACATCTGACTGATGGCGCCATTTGCTTCTGATCTAGTCCTAAACTGCTTTTATTGTTTGCTATTGGTTCATAAGGTTTGCTTTGTTTTAGTGCTTCTATAAGCAACCCTGATAAGCAACCCTACCCGGAAAGGGCAGGAAGGCAGTAAATAAATAGTAAATAAATAGATCATATTGATTATAGCAACTGAAAGAGCTCTCCTCTACGAATGGTTTTTATTTAATCTTGAAAACCCTCCAAAGTGGCATCCATACCCACTATATATTGCAGGCCGACAGTTCCTTGCTCCTCCAGATGTCCTTTGACCCCTGATTTTTTTTTTATACCTGTAAAACTGGGGCGTGAGAGCAGAACAGGCTGAAATCATGGATAGAAGGGACCTTAGCCTTCCACAATTACTGTATTGATTCTACACCCTATTTATAACTCAGGAAAAATCTCCTCTGGGACTCCTCTATGTTTTGCAGAGACACCCTTGTACTACTGGTACATCTGCAAGTCAAAGGCTTAGACTTGCATACACATTTACCTTGACCCTTATTTTCAGGTTTTCCTTCCCATCTCTTATGGCTGGACAATTGATCTCTCTCAAATTGATAAGGAATAAGGGTGTAAATGAGATGGGGAGAAGGAAAGTAATTCCTACCTTGTAGACAGTTCTTCTATTTGGGACTCCAGAGGCACTTCCGAGTGCGGTGTTGACGAATGATCTTTCCTATCACCAGAACTTGAGCTGGAACATGAACCTGTAGATACAGAACTTGCTTTTTAACAGGGAAGGCTGACACATAATTCGCTCCACATTTCAAGCTTGTATCCAGTGTTTCTATCTGATTCAAATACAAATAATTTTCCTGACTATCAGTGATGGTGGGTGCAATCCTAACCCCCAGTCAGGCTGGCACAAGTCCCAGCCCACGTTCCATGCTTGCTTCGAGGCATCACAAAAGTGCTTTAAGGCACTTCTGTGCCACTCCTGGGCGAGTTAGGCCAGTCCACAGACATGCGCCAGCCTCCCCACACCACCATGGGACTGGAGAGATGGGTAAGTTGTGCTGGCCTAAACTGATTAAATTGGGCCCTCTAGCTCATCATGTGCAAGAGCTCATCCTCTAGGCTTGCTCTCTCACACCATCCACCGTTATCAGCAGAGGAGCTCCACGCAAGGTGTGGGCCACGTCCCTACACTTGACTCCCTTGGCTGGGTTACCTGCTCTGCCCTTGGGATACCCTTTTGGTGCACTGCTATTCTTCCCAGACTCTGCCTTCAGTTTTTCAAACTGCTGCTCCAAAACGTTGTATTTGTGCTGGTGATCCTCAAACTTCTTTTCAGCTTCCAAAACCTTACTCATGCTTTCATCCACCCTGGCATTCAGAACAGAAAGATTCAGAGAATTATTATTTTTAAATGCCATTGCTATGAAAAATATGGTGCTTTATATTCCAACCCCTCTCACACTGTACATACAATATGCAACCTCTGCCTCTCTCTTCACAAATACAGTGACTGACATCTTTGCAGTTAAAGTGTTAGCAGTTTGGAAAAGTAGAAGGCATCTTATTATTTGAAGGCCTTTTTTACACTCCATTCTTTTCTATTTGGAAAGAGACAATCCCCCCTTACAGCTTTTTGGTTTCCAAAGGCAAGAGAGGCTTGGAAAAAAGAGAATAGTGGCTCGTTCCACCGTATGTTGCACCCCAAACCTTCTTCACCTTTTCTGCAGGGTGCCAATCAGCTCTATCAATCTCTCCCGTTCCACTTGCATGGCCTGGCAGAGAACCTTGTATTCTGTGATCTCAAGCTTCAGATTTTTTAAATCGGCCGGGGTGTCAGTCTCAGCGGTCCTAAAGATGAGAAGGTGGTGAAATAATTAGGACAAATTTGATGACTGAATATATAGTTAGCAATTACCCCTGCTAGGTGGGCAAGAGGCACTCTTTCAAGTGGGCGTTCCTCTTTTATGTAGCAGGGGGAGAGTAACTGGCCCTACAAACCCCAGCAATGTCTGTTCAAGTGGCTTCTGCTGCTGTTCTTTTGCAATTTTAGATTGCAAAATTTCACAGTTTGAGATTGTGAGCCCTTTTGGGACAGGGACCCATTAGTTATTAATTAGCAATTAGTTTTTTTTCATTTTCGTATAAACGGCTTTGTGAATTTTTCAGTTGAAAAGTGGTATATAAATACTGTAGGTAGGTAGGTGATAGTATCTCCCTGTCCAAGAAAAACCTAAAAGCCTTTATGGTCATAGAAAAAGTCCTTCTAGCCATCCTGTTTCCTGCAGTAGCTGGACATTAGCCTCTGGTGAGCTAACAGGTCTTGAAGGCAACATCTTTAACCCTGTTGTTCTCCAATCCCCACACCCATCAAGTGGTGTTCAATGACATGTATTACCTCTGAATTCTGAGCTGTCATTGGTTTAATATCTTTGGTTTAATATCCCTATCCCTATCAATATTCCTTTCCTTATCAACATGGATGACAATGATGATGGTCATCCATCATCATTCTGGATGATGACCCCAGGAGTCATTACCAATTTTGTCCTTAATTATACCTTGTGCACTGCAGGGACAGTAGGATATTATTCCAGGATCAAAACAAACTGGCTGGTTCACTTCTACAATGCTGTGTTTGTTTGTTTATGGGATTTCTACCCCATAGTTAAACTGACTCAAGATGGCTATCATCATAAATAACACAATTTTTATCTGACTGATTTTATTTTCCACTTTTTATTTACAGTATAAATAAAAATAAGACTGATTTTATTTTCCACTTTTTATTTGCAGTATAAATAAAAAAGAGAACCAGCAAAAGAACTGGGGTATGGAAGTACCTGTGTGCATGGGTTGGATGCAAGTACCAGAATGGAGGCATGTGGAAAGGGCTTGGGTGGTTGGGTGGAGCACCCCCACTTTTGGAGGGTGTGAGTCATCACTGGTTGTATCTAGTTGTATCATATGCCAGTTTGGTCCCATAAACTGACCTTCCTGCCAAAACCTCCTCATGAACAAAGCAAGATCAGTCAACTATCATGCTGCAAAAATGTGGTGGAGAAACGGGCTTTGCCACTGTCCAAAATTTGGCCACCTGTGCTAGCCGTTTGGCTTCTTTGTTTACTACAGTTATACTCCATACTATCCCCTGGACCTGCGAGACTTTAAGGTAGGGTTGCCATATGCCCCCCAAAACAGGGACAGTTCCAATTTTGGAGGGATTGTGATCACATACTGGCTAATGGGTCAGAAGGTCCTGTCCCGAGTTTGTGGAAGAGAATTATGGCAACCCATACTTTAAGGGCTCAATCCTAATTAATTTTCTAGCACTGAAGTAAGGGCAATGCAACTCCAAGGTTAGGGAACAAACATTGCCTTACCTTGAGGAGGCTTCCATGACTACCCCCAACTGCAAAATGTAGCAGGCTTCCACTGGCACAGCTATGCCAATGTGGGAAAGTTGGTTAGGATTGCACCCTAAGTTATAACACTGGAAGCAGCATTTGGTTTCCTCAGTTTGATGGATAGTCGAGAAAGGATCAGATGAACTTGGAGTTTGGGGAGAGTGAAAGGAAACCATATGATACACTCCAAATAAAGTTCCAACTACACGGAGATTGAACATACCTCCCAGTAGTAGATGTGGGGGTTGGTGGTGATGTTGTTGCAGAGTTCACAAGGATATGCCCCATCTTGGATGCCATCCTGGGAAAGATAAACCATGAAAACCCATCTACAATAGTCTCTAACCACTGTGTAGGATACCATTTATCTGGGGAATGAAAGGTCTGATCATTTGCTTATTTGTGGATCCCACTATACAGAAGCAAAACTGCACCGAGTTGACAAACTGGGACTGGACTCTGACTTCACACTGGACTGGACTCTTCAAACTTCAAACTGGACTCTGGCTTCAAACTGTTGATTAGGCTAGAACTGCTCCCTGACATGCTAGTTTTCTAAGGCTACAAATCCAGAGTAACAACAGGACCTTTTACACCAACGTAGTTACACTGGCCCCAGCGGTCCTATTTTTGTCTCAAGATAAATGCATACCTGCAATAGACAGAGCACAATCCTAATCACAACTATTTAAAAGTAAGCCCCATTGTGTTCAATGAGTCTTACTCCCAGGAAAGTTTCTTTAGGAGGTAAGGTTGGGGGAACTTGGGATGTTCAGCCTGGAGAAGAGGAAGCTGAGGGGAGACATGATTGCCCTCTTCAGATACATGAAGGGCTGTCATAGGGAGGAAGGGGCTCATTTGTTCTTAGCTGCCTCTGAAAGCAGGACTAGAACCAATGGGGACAAACTGCAAGGAAGGAGATTCCGGTTGGATATCCAAAAAAAATTCCTGACGGTGAGGGCGGTTCGGCAGTGGAAGAGATTGCCAAGGGAGGTGGTGGACTCTCCCTCACTGGGGATCTTCAAGCAGAGGCTCCACCAGCACCTGTTGGGGATGCTCTAAGGGGATTTCCTGCTGCAGGCAGGGGGTTGCACTAGATGACCTACTAGCTCCCTTCCAACTCTATGATTCTATGATTGTAGCCTTAAATTATTTCTACAGACTATGAATGAGCTACGAGGTCTCCTTAAAACGTCACACTGATGAGCAATTAACCAAAAGTTGTCCAATCCGGTTTACTTACTGTGCAGAGATGTTCTTCCAGGAGCCGTTATCCCTCTTGGGTTCCTCAGAACAATTCTCCTCATCTAAAGACTCTGTAGATAGCGTAGAAGTGGAATCTGAGCCGCTTTCCTCTGATGGTTTAGGATTGCGCTGGTAGAAAACATCAACCCAATTAGACCCCATATATATATTTGGCTCAAACATCTGCAACATGGGGGAAGCTCCCTTTGAATTATTCTTTTGTGGCTTGTCAAGTGGGTAAAGACAGGGAGTGGAAGAACTTTCTTCTCCAGTTTGGTCCTGTATATCTGGTGCTGGCCAAGAAGCGAAACTGAGCCTAAAAAACCTGTGACTCACCAAGCCTGATGCAGCCCATCAGCCATATGACATGGCCTGCCAAGCTCTTGACAATACTGTTGGTTTTGCAACCCTGAGCAGGAAGTGAAAGCTTGGCAGGATCTCCCCCACAATCAAACCTTCATCTCTGCTCAGCTGATGCCCTCTTTTTGTGATGACAGAAGGCATCACAATTTGCACTGTGAACAGGCTGGCAGTCTGCTGTAGGACAGGCAGGATACACTGGGCTGAGTGGGTCACCAGTTGGGCAGGAAAGACTGAACTGGGATAAGAGTCTTCAAACACTGGTAGACAGACTAGCAGCACAATCCAGAGTAACTACAGAACCTCTTACATCGACATTTACTCTGGATTGCTTTATAGGTTTCCCATAGGTGGCACCATAACTACGTTGATGTAAGAGGTACCGTAGTTATTCTGGATTGTGCCTTTAGAGGAACTTAACCTACTTCACCTGAATCATCTAGATTAGGGGGGATATGTCAAAACAAAAGAGAAGACCCATTAAAAATATGGACAAGAGGCAAAAGACACACTGTGAGTCCATCCAGCAGCACACTGTATACTTTGGCTAGCTGGGGCCTTCTTCAATCCTATCTTGAATCGAATCTTCAGTCCTTCTTGGGGTCTTCTTCAGTCCAGTCACTTGCAGTCTTTGAAACTGGAGGTGCTGGAGACTGAACTGAGTACCTTTCAATAGAAAACACCTGCTCCACTACTAACTATGGTCCCTCCCCACAGATGATGGTGTCACAAGTTTTACAGGTGCTATCTCAGTGATGGGCACAGCTTCCCCTAACAACTGGTTCTCCGGAAGTGGGCGGGGCCAGGCTGGGTCAGGGGGTGGGGCCACGGTCAGGGGTGGGGCCAGGGAGAATTTAAAGGGGAATTTTTTAATTTAAAATTTTTTTAAAAATTAAGCATGCGGCTTACTTCTGAGTAGACCTGCATAGGATGGGGCTCTGAAGCTGCAGTCCTTTCCACTCCGCCCTGGGAGTAAGCCCCATTGACCAGCATGGGACTTACCTCTGAGTAGTCAGGTTGGGCTCTCAGGCTGCAGTTCCAGCCACTTTCCTGGGAAAGGGTTGCAGCATCCTCAGAGCCCAGTCCTGTGCAGGTCTACTCAGAAGTAAGCCCTATTATAGCCAATAGGGCTTACTCCAAGGAAAGTGTGGATAGGGTTTCAGCAGGTTTCCAGAGCCAGGCTCAGCCCCTGCAGTAAAAGGTCTATGGAACTCCCTGCCACAGGAGATGGGAAGACAGGTTGCAGGCGGAGAAAGAGACCTCTTTCCCCTCAAACACACCAGAGCCTGCAATGGAGGGTCTATGGAACTCCCTGCCACAGGAGATGGGGAGATACTTGCAGGTGGAGAAAGATAACTTTTTCCCCTCAAACACACCAGAGCCTGCAATGGAGGGTCTATGGAACTCCCTGCCACAGGAGATTGATCAGCCAGCCAGCCAGGGGTAGGTGTATCAGTACCTGCTGTAAGAGTGCATTCTGTCCCTGCACTGAAGGCAGTCACTGGCAGCATCACTAGCAGCAGAAGCAGCAGCACAGCACTGGGCTGAGTAAACATGGTCTACTCAGAAGTAAGCCCTATTATAGCCAATGGGACTTACCCCCAGGAAAGTGTGGATAGGATTGCAGTCTGAGCCCAGTCCTAACCATGTCTACTCAGAAGAAAGTCCCATTATAGACAGTGGGCTGACTCTCAGGAAAGTAGACAGGGCTGAAGCAACAGGGAACAAAAGCCCTGGAGGATCTCATCCTAACAACACTCTGATGCTCCTCCTACAGGCTCCGTCCCAGAGCTTTCTTAGCAGCTGTGTGTGGCTTCCGTATTCCCGCCCAAGGAGCCCTTTGTAGAGCTGTCAATCACAGTGCCTGATCCGAGGCTGCCTCATTTGCATATGAGAAACCCATCATGCTTTGCAAACTGCACAAGGAAATAACTTCTGAAAACTTGCTAAAAATAAGGTTTTTAATCAAAATAAGATGTTTAGCAAAGACAGGATTCCTGAATAGCATCAGACAAAGGTTTGGGGCATGAAGAATTTCCTCACTCTCACCTGAAAATATTTAAGTTAAAGAGATTTATAAAGTGATCTAGACCCCTCCCATCTCAGCTGTGAGTGTCTGATATGTTTTGGAATGACTGCAATGCTTTGTCTGAATGAGGGTAATGGGAACAGACTGTATTTTAAAATTAAAAGATAACCTTAGGGAGGGGGAGAGAGAAGGGGAGGGAGGCTCAGAAGGGGAGGGGGGAGAAAGCCCTGCTCAGAAGGGGAGGGAGGAGAGCTTCTCCTCTGGGAAGACAGACCCAGAGGCTCTTTAAGAGAAATGCAAACACACATGCATGCAATTCAAGGATGATGGCCCCCAATTAACAACCGGTTCGCTAACGTCAGCCCCCAATTAACAACCGGTTCGCTAACGTCAGCCCCCAATTAATAACAGGTTCTACAGAACCGGTGCGAACCTGCCTCAGCCCACCTGTGGTGCTATCTTAGGACAACCGGTATGCAAACAAATGTTCCTTGTAACCTATAAGATGCTGCATGTCCTGCCTCACTGGAAACACACACTCCCAGTCATAACATGGTTACTGAAGCCAGGATGACCAGCCGGTAATTTATTAGATCCTCCTTTCCCCCCTTTCTGAAGACTGGGATGATGATGCCATGCAGGACACCTGGAACTATGGCTGCAATCCTAAAGACACTTTCTTGGGAGTAAGACCCATTGAACACAGTGGGGCTTACTTTTGAGTAGACATGTTTAAGACTGCCTCTAAGACAGGCATCTATTCCCTCAGCACCTCTGAATCCATCTCCAACTCTGAATCTCCACCACCCACATTAATTTTCAGCCTCTCCAATCTGTTGCAGCAGATCAGATTGCAGCAGTATCAGCGCAGCTCCCACTGTATCCCTTGGGAGATTTTCAGGGAACAGGGTAAATTACCCCAAATGGGGTAAAAATGAAATTCCTGGGGGTAATGGATGGTACCGCTGCCAAGATGGTCATATGTTCTCCTCAGCAGCCTCCCCAGCCAAGGTACGCACCCTTTCCCAGGTGTCTACTCAGGAGTAAGCCATTAATTCAATGGAGCTTACTCCCGATTTTTAAAAACGTAGGACATCCTACATTTTAAAAAGTCCAGATTTTTTTTGAATAGATTCAATAAAATATTGAATTTAAATAATTAATAATATATGATTTCCTTCCTTTCAAATCAAGGTGGTAACATCAGCGTATCTAAATATATTTTGGGGTAAAAGGTAAAAAAGTTCCCTGACCCCTGGGTTAAGGAGACATTTGTTCCCTTACTCTGGGGGAAGCCCCAGAAGCCACTTTGTGTCAACTTGGATCTGAGCCAGTGACGTTGCTGGCAAAGTTGCACTTGGGTATGGCCATCCACTCATGCGTGTGAAACCACTTAACAATTCTATCATCTGAAATACGTGATTGTACTTTGTCTCCACATGCTGTATTTAATCCAGATGATAAAATGTGTATCATCATATTTTATCAACTTATATTTTATCAACATCATATTTTATCAACAGGACGCCATGCTGTACCTTGTCAAATGCTTTACTGAAGTCAAGATCTATTACATCCACAGCATTCCCAAAGTCAGTAACCTGATCAAAAAGGAGATGCGAATTGTCTGGCAAGATTGGTTTTTGACAAATCCATGCTGGATTCCACTTATCACTGAAGTCTATGCTGTAAGTTTATATACCATTAAAAAAATCTACACTTTAATGTTTATATAGGCTATAAGCCAGAGTAACTATGGGACCTTTTACGCTGATGCAGTTATGGTGCCGCCTAAGGGGAACCTATGGGAAATGCATAGAGCAATCCAGAGAGTCTCTTACGTCTTCCGTAGTTACTCTGGACTGTAGGGATAGCCCACTTTTATGTAGGGCTCAGAGCAAACTACGCCTATGTATGATGCTTTTGTTCCAGGACACTGCCCTGGCACAGGCTTCTCAACCTTGCCTCATTGCAAGAAGGGGCGCATATGCACCATCCATGTGGGCACCTCAGAGAGACTGGGTTTACCTGTGTGGTGAGCAGCTTGATCTTGTCCTCCAGCTCTTTCACCCTGCCTTCTCTCTCAGCCACCATTTGCTTGAGCTGCCCTATGAGGCAGTTCTGCTTCTGCATCTCGATGTTCAGCTGCTGCCCCAGGCCCTGCTGGCATTCCTTGTTCCTCTCGTCCTGCTGGCTCAGATTCTTCAGGATGGCTTGCATCTCCTTTTGCTGACTCTGGCAAGACAGGGCAGGCATGAGGATGCTCAGCTTTTATGGAGGCAACATTAATTGTGCATAAAGCAACAAACATGTACAGTGGTGCCTCACATAAAGAGCTTAATTCGTTCCGGAGGCATGCTCTTTAAGTGAAACGCTCTTTAAGTGAAGCAGATTTTTCCATAGGAAATAAAGGAAACTCAGACGATTGGTTCCACAACCCCCCAAAATATTAATATAAAATTATTAACTGGATGTAAGAATGATGACAAAACTCTGGACTTGAATTCAAAACATGCATTCAATGTGCATGATACTATGAAGTCTACTTAGGCTGCAATCCTAAAGACACTTTCCTGGGAGTAAGCCCCATTGATCACAACAGGGCTTACTTCTGAGTAGACACAGTTAGGAGACTGCAATCAAAGACACTTTCCTGGGAGTAAACCCCATTTATCACAACAGGGCTTACTTCTGAGTAGACACAGTTAGGAGACTGCAATCAAAGACACTTTCCTGGGAGTAAGCCCCATTTATCACAACAGGGCTTACTTCTGAGTAGACATAGTTAGGAGACTGCAATCAAAGACACTTTCCTGGGAGGCTTACCTGGGCTGCTGCTGGAGGTTCAAGGTGGTCGGTGGGGACACTTGGGGCAGTTAGGGGCAGCTGCCTCTGGCACCTCCAAACAACTGCCCTGAAGTTGGGGGCAGTTAGAGGCAGCAGCGCTGGCCGGCAGCCCTTTTACAGAGCCTTCATGCAGAGTGTCAGGGCTGCATAGCACACGTGCCCATAGCACATTTGCTTGTTAAGTGAAGCAGAACTTGTTATGTGAAACAAGATTTCTTGGAAATTTTGCTTCTTATGTGAAACGCTTGTTAAACGAGGTGCTTGTTAAGCAAGATACCACTGTAATTTGGAGCACCACAGTAAGAAAGGATTCTGAGCTGCAAAAGAAATGCACTCTCCAGAATGGACTTACGGGACCTGACTGTCAAAATCTCACTCCCCTTATTCTTCTCCCACCTTCCCTTTCTTAAGACACTTCTGTGTCTTCACAACAGTTATATAATCCTTCTAAATATCCCTTCTCATTAACTGCAATTTCAATTTTCCTCCCCACCCTTTTCTTATATATTGATCCCCTAATATGTGTGTGAATTTATTTCCTTTTCATGAAACCTTCACTGGATTTGCTGTTTGGACCAACAGTGAGTCTGACCTGAGTTGCAAGCAGGTTGGTGTGCATGAATATGAACACATACACATGTACCCCAAGCAGGTAAGGTGCACCACACACACCCAGCTCCCACAGTTGCTGATCTGGAATTTCTACTGCTCTGCATTCTCACCAAGCCTGCTTTTTTTAGTACCAAATTATTTGTTCTCACTGGGGGTCTGTATACTCAGCTGCAGCACACATTATCCTAGCACACAAAACCTTCACTAAACCTGACTGTTTGGAGGTTGACATTGACATTATATGGGAACTGACATTATATAATGTCACCCATTGACATTATATGGGAATTGGAACTAAACAACATGTACCCCCAAATCCAGAGTAACTACAGGAGCATGTAATAGACTTTACGTGAACCACCTAGTGAAAACCTATGGGAAATTCATATTGGAATCCAGAGTTAGTTGTTCTTACACAGGAGCAAGGACTCCCTGCAGGTGTTTGTGCTTTCTGGAAATTCAAACAGCTATAAATTGCGGCCAGCAAGGAGGCTCTCTGGTGTGCACCGGGAATTTCCTTCCTGAATCTTACCAATAAAGCATCAATGAGTTCATCGTCGTGCTTTCCTTTGTCGAGCAAGGTTGTGATTTGCTCCTTCAGATTTTTCACCTCACTGGACAACACTTTGTTCCTGGCTCTGGAGGCATCCAACTTTTTTTTCAAATCCTCATGTTCAGTCTGGAGGGCGTTGTGTTCATTGGTAAGTTTCTGTCGGAAGCAAATATGGAAAGGGTTAATTGATGTTGCATGTCATTGTGTATTAAGAGTTTCTTTGGACCCTGCAATGGCAGAAAGTATTTATTTTATTTTAAAGATTTATATCCTGCCTTTGTTAAAAACAGATGTAAACAAGCTAAAAAGGCTTTGCATTTGTATTAAGCAAAAGCTACATTGTGTAGATATCCATAATCTTTTCCTCTACTGCAGTGGCATAGATGAAGGGGGTACAAAACACTAAGGCTACAACCCAGAGTAACGAGGGGATCTTTACACCAACGTAGGCCCATATCCTAAAGTCAAATTAAGCCCTTTACTCTGGAGCAGTTAAGGTGACTTTCCATAAGATAACACTAGAGCAGTGTTTCTCAAAGTGGAGGTCGGGACCCCTTTGGGGGTCACCTAGAACTTTCCTGGAGGTCACCTAAAGACCCCTGGTGCAGGCTTTCCAGACCTCCAGCTGTAGTTGCGTGCGCACTGGGGCTGACTGAGAGCCTCAGGGCCCAATCCTATGCATGCCTACTCTGAAATAAATCCCATTATAGTCAGGGGGCTTTTACTCCCATGTAAATGTGGATAGGACTGCAGCCTCAGGGCCCAATCCTATGCATACCTACTCTGAAATAAATGCCATTGTGTTCAACATGTGCACAGAACATACATTTCATTTGTAACAATGAAAATACATCCTGCATATCAAGTATTAACATTACGATTCATAACAGTAGCAAAATTACAGTTATAAAGTAGCAACGAAAATAATTTTATGGCTGGGGGTCCCCACAACATGAGGAACTTATAAAGGGGTCATGGCATTAGGAAGATTGAGAACCACTGCACTAGAGGGAGACGTAACTGTGTGGACCCGTAACTGCTCTGGATTTTGCCCGTGCCACCTATGGGAAACCCAGGGGAAATGCATAAAGCAATCCAGAGTAAGTGCCTCTTACGTCTTCCTGTAGTTACTCTGGATTGTAGGGTAATTCACTGCTATGTGTGAGGAGCCACTTCTCCTCTTTGGACTCAGGTTTATGCCTCCATTTTGCTCCCCTTACCTGGAATGACTCTGAAGGAGAGGGGAAATGCTACCTGCATGCTGCTATGCTTTGCACCCTGTCTAGCTATGCCACTGCTCTTTGCACTCCTATTTTGCAAAAGCAGCACGGATATCAATTTTTAATTGATAAACCACATAAAGGGAAGTGGTGAAGCTGCTCTTTTTCCCCGCTATCCTTTGGTTAATGTACAGCCTGTCACAGGATTCTGGGTTTTTTTTTAACTGCTCAAGAAAAGCAGAGAAGAACTACAAAAAAGAGAAGAACCACGGAAAAAAAACAGATGGCACGTAGACTGAGATTTAAGATAAAGGGCAACTCCTTACTACAGGAGTTCATCACTTTAGACCCGTTAGGATGAGTTACGTCCACCAGGAGAACATTGTGGTTTTGTCACCTGCGTGTGATTTCAAAGCACAAACTGGGAGATGCCAAGAACCTGGCAAACTGTAATACATGGCGGGTAGGCTCTGTACGTCCTGGTGAGTAATGAGATATACAAGCCTGCATTATGACCAAGGCTGTGATATCTTTTGAATCGGAACAGCAGAACACTCTCTACCCTGGGAATGATTGATTATCCACTATGATTTACACACAGTGGGTGTGCATGAACAAGTCCAGAAAGAAAATACCTGTTCTTCCGGGACAAGGCGTCAGCCTCACAACCTGGAACCCATTGGCCACTGTGATGAAGAGCCAATTCCTTGTAGCTATGGGGATGGAGCAACATTGGGGACGGAGCATCATATGGGGATGGCGCTGTCAGTTGCTGCTCCATGCACAGATTTCCGCTCCCCCTATGTGAACGACAGCAGCCTACACATCCGTTCAAGAGCATTCTGCACCTCCGTGTTCTCTGATACAGCCAGCAGCCAGAAACCAAAGCACCCCTGGCTTCCAATTTGTACTGCTCCATCCTGAAAAAAGAAATCTGGATTCACCCTTACTTCCAGTGCTTCTTTCCGTTCTTTTTCCAAGGTCTTTATGCGCCGTAAATTCTTCTCTTGGATAGACTCTTTTCGTGAATTTGCTCCACCCTCAGACACCGCAGATTTTCTAATGCCCAACTCGTTCTCCAGGTCCCGGACCTAGAGGAGAACGTGAAAAACTCATAAAGGGACAGGTGGTGTTGCTCAGGTATAGACAGAAAGCTCCTTTTGCATCAAAGGGCAGTATCTGATCAGAAAGGAGAGACATACTGTACGTACATCTGTGGTGAATATAATATAGGTGGTAAGATCCACCTATATTATACCACCAAAATTGTACAATTGTACCACCAAAACTGGTACAATCCAGTTTTGCATCTTTACAGTACCTTCTCTGCACAAGTCTTAGGCTACAGTCTAGAGTAACTACAGGACCTTTTACATCGACATCGTTACGGTGCCACCTATGGGAAACCTATGGGAAATGCATAGAGCAATCCAGAGTAAATGCCTCCTGTATTTCTCCTGTAAATGTCTTCCTGTAGTTACTCTGGATTGTAGGGTTACCCATTTCTCAAATGAGTTCCACTGTGTTCAGCAGGGGTTATTTCACTGTGAATCCAAGGCTGCAATCCTAGTCGCATTTTACCTGGGAGTAAACCATACTGAACACAGTGGGACTTACTAAAAAATAAACACACAAAGCACTATGATGTTAGGTTGCAATTCCAAGATAACCTCTTAGTTCCTCCCATTGGTGCAATCAGTTTCAGAAAGCCCAGTGTCAGAATGAAGCATTCAGTCCATTCAAGAAGCTCTACTCCTGAGTAAGACCAGCATTCACTTATATTGCTGTCATCTGGAAATATTGCTTTGAATTACGTGGTACCTTGGTTTATGAGTATAATCGTTCCGGAAGCCTGCTTGCAATCCAAAATGCTTGTATATCAAAGCGAATTTTCCCATAAGAAATAATGGGAACTCAGATGATTTGTTCCACAATCCAAATATATTCATATAAAAAGGATTACAATACTGTAATATAATACAAAATAATAAAGAAAATATAAAAAATTAAACAAATTAACCTGCACATAGCACAATCCTAACCATGTCTACTCAAAAGTAAGCCCCATTGTGTTCAATGGGTCTTACTCCCAGGAAAGGGTTTTTAGGATTGCAGCATTGGTCTCTCAGGTTGCAATCTTCCCCCATAGAAAGGAGTAAGCCCCACTGATTCTAATAGGGCTTACTTTAGAGTAGATATGCAAGGCTTTGTCTCTTAGGCTCTCTTCCATTGCTCCCCTTACACAGGAGTGAGCCTCATTGACTATAATAGGTTTACTTCACAGTAGACATATACAGGCTGGTCTCTCAGGAGAGGCTGAGCAGGTGCTTGGCAGAGTGCCAAAACTAGCCATATCTCAGCCAAGACTATTTTATTTGCTTGTTTATCAAGATATCACTTTTATATCAAGTTAAATCCATTAGAAATAGCTAAATGTGCCCGCATTGTGGGAGGAAAATTCCCAAGTATGCCATCCCCCATTGCACATTACCCCCCATGCACAACACCCCCATTCGCATCATCCACTCATGCGCATCATCCACCAATGCACAATACTCCCCCATGTGCAACACCCATGTCCATTATCCCCGATGTCCATCATCCCCCATGCACATCAACCCTAACGCCCCATGTCCATCATTCCCGATGCGCACGACATCCCCCAATGCGCACCACACACACCCAGGCGCACCAACCCTTCCCCATGCGCACCATTTCCTGCCAGTGCACCCTCACTGGCAGTGCATCAGCCACCTGGCACCAAATTGGCTGGATGTTGATCAGTCTTCAATATGAATGATAGGACAGAAACACGTTGCATCCCTTTTCTTTCTCCCTGACCATACATTTCCACCCAAACTCTTTTAAAAGTTATTTTTCTCAGCAGGATTTACTTCCAGTCACAAAGTCTCAATGGGAGGAAAAAAAAGACATTTAAAAGTGTCAACACACACATTTTGAAAAGGAAGCCAGGGCGAAGAAGAAGGTCTGGCCTTCCCTTTCCACTTATCCATGCAGCCCTTCAAACTGCCTAGGTGATTCTGACCCGATTCTGCACATGGGTTGCATTCAATGCTGTACAAATGGGCCTAAAATTGTAAGGCTATGCAAGGCTGCAGTACATACATATCAGTACATATAGATGGAATACAACGGGCACTTAGGCCCCAAAAGAAATCAAAGACTGAAAAGAACACAAAGGAGAAACCAATGCAAAGCATGTTGCCTGATCAATCTGGTTGCCAATAATCCATCTCCAACAGATTATGGTGCGTCACAAGCAGGTGCATGGAAAGTGCTGCCAAGATGACTCACATCAGTGAACAAGGCCACACCCAGGAGGGAAAGGCAAAAAACATCCTGGTTATCAGAGACTGGTAAAGCTGACCTTGATAACTAACATTCTTTCCAGCCTACAAGTCTGGTAACCAGAGCAAGAGAAAAGTGATGCGCAGAAGAGAGGCAAAAAACTGAACAACAACTCACCCTGCCTTGTAGGACAAGGATCTGCTGAGCCCGTCCTCGCCACGTGCCAGGGGTAGAGGCCAGATTTTGAATATTGATGTCTTCTCCAACTTCATTTGCTAATAGCTGACAATGAAGGAGACAAATACGACCACGTTAACCATTTTCATAAAGATGCAATGGGAGTGGTTTCAAGAGGTTCAGCAGAACATGCTTCCAAATAGACGCAGGAAACCTGAGGAAGTTACTCTAAGAAAATGTGACACTCCCTTCCAGGGCTATGCGCTCAGCTGCTCCCCTCTTTCTCCAGCAGTCCCTGACGTCAGGCCTCACTAGACCGTCCAGAACAGCTCCTATATTAAGCCCCAGGGCAGCTAATGCTGGCTAATTCTGTATACGCCTACCTTGAGTTTGTGTACCTTATATATTCTATATGGATAGTTTGAAGCTTTGACAGGCAATAGAAGGACGACACACAACACCAACACAAATGCCCAAACAAATAATACAGCACTGAAATCATGAAAAATAATGAGGTTCCTTTTATAAGAATTGAAGGTGGGGAAAAAAAGAGCTTACAGGCAATAGCAAAATGAAAATATCCAGCACCATCCCTTACAGCAGTGTTTCTCAAAGTGGGGGTCGGGTCGGGGGTCGCCTAGAGCTTTCCTGGGGGTCGCCTAAAGACCCCTGGTGCAGGTCTTTAGGGGTCGCCTAAAGACCCCTGGTGCAGGTCAAGCTTGCCAGACCTCCAGCTGTAGCTGCGCATGCACTGGGGCTGACTGACAGCCTCAGGGCCCAATCCTATACATGCCTACTCTGAAATAATAGTCAGGGGGCCTTTACTCCCATGTAAATGTGGATAGGATTGCAGCCTCAGGGCCCAATCTTATGCATGCCTACTCTGAAATAAATCCCATTGTGCTCAATGTATGCACAGAACACACATTTCATTTGTAACAATGAAATTACAGTTATAAAGTAGCAATGAAAATAATTTTATGGTTGGGGGTCCCCACAATTTGAGGAACTTATAAAGGGGTCACGACGTTAGGAAGATTGAGAAACACTGCCTTACAGGCTCAGAGTGGGAAAAAGCCTGCAGGAACAGGGACCTGCCAAACTCTGGGCTGTCCATTTACAACAGAGATTTTCAACCTTGTTCATCTCATGGCACACTTAAAAAGGCACTGAAATTGTCAAGGCACACCATCAATTGTTTTTACCATTGACAAGGCACACAAGATAGTTCAAATGCCCCAATTTTCCTATTAATGAATGTCAATCCACAAATTCCCGCGCCACACCAGTGTGCCACTGCACCCTGATTTACAATTTTGGAGGTAAAGGACTCAAGATCAGGGTAGGTCCAGCCCCCACCTACCTGTGTCCACTGCCAGCCTGTGGACTTAAATGTGGAGAAACACACAAGGAGATGTTTAATGGGGACTCCCATTAGTCCTTAATCCCTCACATGTTTTTAGCTCCATGGTAGTTCACTCATCAAAATGTATGCAGTCGGACACCATGGAACAGGACAGGTCCGTCCCAACAGCCACAAAAAATAAAATGATGGAATGGTAATAATTTTCAAGGGGTGGCTCTGGGTCTAAGAGCGGATCTATCCAGTCGCTGGGTCACACTTGGGTGCTGCAAGGTCTTTCCCAAATAGTAAGTGGTTCTATGGTGGCACCTGGTGACAAAATACAGGCAATGTCACCAAAACCAAAATAGGACAGTGGGAGGGAAGTACTCATTACAACTCAAAAGTTAACCCAATCACTGGGTTACAACCCAATTAACAAATCATTTAAAAAACTATAAATGTTGATCACAAAAGCTTGCCTTACATGATCAAATAAGGAGAAAAAAACAAGCCTTCCTATCAAGCTTATTTTCATGTCCTTTTTTCTAGATTAATAGTTTTAGGAATTTTTCTTAGGAATGTGCCCCCAACCACATCAAGGAGACTGGGAGCTCTCAAGGTGTCCCCAGGATGATAAATGCCAATGATCATTCCACAGAACTGTGCAAATAAGACAAAGGGCATAATCCTCACCAATTTAAGCCGGCCTGGCTCACTTGACATGTCTTCCTGTGGTGGTGTGGGGAGGTTGGCATATCAATGTGCGCTGGCTTAACCCACCTAAGATGGTGGGGCAGAAGTGCCTTGTGGCACTTTTTTGATGCCCCCAGCCCCAGCACAGTCTGGGGCTTATGCTGGCCAACTGGAGATTAGGATTGCAGCCATAATTACCATGTGATACTGACACGGTAAAAATCATGCTGTGGTGACTTTACTGCATCCGTTAACAAGTTGCCAACATTTTTCCAACCACAGGACATCATGTCTAGCCACTTTTCATACCATTAGCACAAAGGGCAACCAAATGAAAAAGAAAAGTAGCCTCTACGAGCATCATTACTATTACTGAAGCCAAACCTTGGTTATTATTGCACAGACCACAAACAGAATCCTACCTTCTGTGTCATCTTAAGTTCATGCTTTGTGGACTGGAGCTGGTTGCGATATTCTGACACTTTGTAGTTGGCAGCTGTCAACTTTTCTTGCAAGGCCTTCATCTCTGGGCTCTCAGGAGTCAAAGGAATTAAGTTTGATAAAAACAGTATTTCCAGTTAAAACAAAGGCATGCGCCCGATACAATAAACAAGACCTGGAGAAGGGCCATGGCTCAGCGGCACAGCACATTCTTTGCACACAAAAGGTCCTTGGTTCAGTTCCTGGCCTCTCTGATTACAGGCAGTCAATGATGAGAAACTGAAAATCACTATCCAGAGTAACTATGGGGAGTCTTTGCTCCGGTGTTAAAAAAACTTACTCTGGATTCCAATATGAAGCTCCCATAGGTTTTCACTAGGTGGTGCAGTAACTACAGGTGCACGTAAAGTCTCTTACATTCTCCTGTAGTTACTCTGGATTTGGGGGTATGTTTCTTTTGCACAAAAAAGGTGTTGTGAATTTTGCAATCACTAATATCTTTTTGGTTAAGAGACTGTAAAATATACAGCTATGGATAGACGTGGCCACTACAGCCTTCCTCAAAGAACTCATGGCACCAGTCCAAGGAAGGGAGGCTGAAGGCACAACTGAAAAGCCAACCCATTGATCTTCTGTTTTATCTGACCTATGCAGAGAGAGTGTCAGTTCTTACCAGAGGTACGCCTGCTGTTTTCTGAACGGAAAGACCGTTTCTGTCACTGGGTGGCTGCAGCTTCATGTTGGAAGTTTGCAACTACAAAAAAAAGTCATCACATTGTTACACAGGTGTTGTGTTTGTTGCACAAGCTTATGCTCGGCTGCTTTAAAAGGCAAGAGCAGAAACCAGAGGAAGGGCACACGTGCAAACAGATGCCACACAGCCGGATGCCACACACTCTCACCAAGGGAAAGCAGGAAGAGCTGACAATACTTGAGGAAGGAATTCCCAAAGCTTCAATGGGAGACCTTGACACTTGACTGCTTGTCATAAGAACAAAAGAAGAACCCTGCTGGATCAAGCCAAAGATCCATCAAACCAGCTTTCTTGTCAGACACAGGGAAGTCCTTGACATATTCCACTTAAATCCAGGGAAAGAAAAGTGAAAGAGCAGTTTCATGAGTGAAACTCCGTGCCACAGGATGTAGTGATGGCATCTAGCCTCAATGCCTTTAAAAAAAGCAGGCCTCTGTCAGTCTTGCAAGACTATGGTATCATGCTCAGTGCTGCATACGCTGCATGCGAAGCACGAAAGCCTGGGTTAGATTGTTATGGAGGATAGGCTGTTCCCCAAGCAGCAAATCCCCCCTCTCCACAGCACTGAATTAGTCCAATGGAAAGGCAGAGCCAATACGATTGGATCCAGCTGGCGTCGCAGAGCTGGGCTAAGGACAGGAGCTCACCCTGTCTTGTGGGGCCATCCTGGGAATCAAACTCTGGCCTGCTGGTTAACAGGCACAGTGTCTTAACCACCTGCACCACCCACAGCCCACAAAGGAATGATAAAGGAATGCCTTTAAGGAATGATAAATTCCTAGAAGAAAAGATCATCACAGGTTACAAGCCGTGATCGGTGTGTGTGAGTGTGTGTGCATAGATAGATGTAGGCAACCTCAAAATGCCAGATGCCAGGGAGGGCACCTGTATGCAAGTGTCTTATGTGTACCCCAAAGTGTCTGGTGGGATGCTGTGTGATACAAGAAGCTGGACTAGATGGACCTTCGGCCTGATCCAGTGGAGGCTCTTACGTTCTTATGAATCAGAGGATCATATGAAAGTTCCTTATAACAAGTTACTGGCTTCCCATGAACTCTTCCCCAGCCCCACATCCTTTTAACAGTGCTTGTGGGATGAGCCTTGGAAGTTCTGTATACTAAGTACAGTTGCGCCTCACATAACAAACACCTCACGTAAAGAATGTTTCACGTAACAATCAAAAATTTCTCTAGGATTCTGCTTCACGTAACAAACTGTGCTTCATGTAAAGAACAAACTCATTGGCAGTTGGGGCAGACCCGCTGGCCAGCAGCCTGTTTAAAAAGCATCAGGGCTGCCTAGCGCACCAGCCCATAGTGAAAGCAACACTTCCATGCTGTTCCTGCTGTGGCTGGGCATCTGCTGGGCAGAGGGAGAGAGGAGCAGTGGAGAAGAGGAAGCAGCTCAGGGCTAGCCAGAAGGGAGCAGTGGGGAGAAAGGCTCAGGAGGAAGAGAAGGAGAAAGTGGGGAGACACTTGGAAAGTATCTTGGACTGCAGCCTCCTAACCATGTCTACCCAGAAGTAAGCCCCATTGTGTTAAATGGGGCTTACTCCCAGGAAAGTGTCTTTAGGATTGCAGCCTAAGTAGACTTCATAGGATCATGCACATTGAACGCATGTTTTGAATTCAATTCCAGTGTTTTGTCGTCATTTTTACATCCGGTTAATATTTTAATATGAATATTTTTGGGTTGTGGAACCAATTGTCTGAGTTGCCATTATTTCCTATAGAAAAATCCGCTTCACGTAAAGAACGTTTCACGTAACAAACATGCCTCTGGAACGAATTAAATATGTTACATGTGGCGCCACTGTATACTGAAAATATATGGTTCTTCCCCCGATTCCTGCTATTCCCCTGATCTCCCTGCTTTACAAAGTGAGAGCACAAGCAAACCTCACATATCCAACTGGAGCTGCCAGGTGAAGATGGGAAAGGAGGATCATAGAATCATAGAATTGGGAGGGACCCAGTGGATCATCTAATCCAACCCCGTGCCTGTAGCAGGGAATCCTCGTCTTGTGGGGACTGGGATCTTGAACCCTGGCATGCCATAGCTTGGTACTGAAGCTGCTGAGTCCATCATGGAGCATCAGCATCAAGTATACTCTGACCTTCACAGCAAGAGTCCAAGTCACTGACCACCACAAAAGGAATCAAAGGGTTTTATATATGAGCAGAAGCACCTACAAGCAACTGCGGGCTGTGCTAAGAGGTGCAAAGCAGGTGAGGCGACACCATTTTCACCCACTTGGCACCTCTGGGTCTGTGTAAGCAGCTACAAAGAGATACTCACTCCTCTCTCCAGCTCTTTCAGCTGGTTGTTGAGCCGTTTCACTTTGATTTTCTCCCTTTCAATTTCAGCAGTCAGGTGACGGTTCTGTTTGGCCAGTTCAACAATTTTCGTTGCTGCAACATCTCCTCCCAAGCTAGATGACCCTGCAAAAGAAGACCAAAAGGAAAAGGTGCAACACACTGGAAGGGGCACCAGGAAAGGGGAAGGAATCACTGCAAACTAGCAAAAGGCTTCTCTTGCAATGATAAGGCATGGGATGCCTGGCATTTCTCCATACTTTGTCAAGGGCCAGGAGTTCCTCCAATTCATATATCAGGTGCAGCCATGACTAAACTATAACTCTTTTCAAGCCTGGGAGAACCCTCAAGCGCTCCACAGGGCTTCCCCATATCCCCCAAACCCTGGCAGCACCTTTGGTACATTTTAAAGTTGCCCCCATACCTTGCAAAGGCATGATCCCAGAAATCATGCTTCTGCTTTTCGTCTTCCTCTGCTTCTTAAAGGCATATCTTTACATGAACTGGGCAGTTGGCAACCCTCCACACTGAGTAGCACAGGGTTAATGGGTTATGAGCTGTTGGTGACAGATCAGGAAAGAGATCTTGGGTGTTGGGAGCTGGTGGGCAGCTTGATGTAAATGTTACGTATGGTGAGTAGAGAAGGTTAATTCCATGTTTGGGATTATCAGAAAAGGTGTTATCAGAAAAACAGCTAATATTATAATGCCAATATATGCTGTATATAAGGGCTGTGGGTGGCGCAAAAGGGCTGTGGGTGGCACAAGCGTTTAAGACGCTGTGCCTGTTAACCAGCAGGCCAGGGTTCGAGACCCGGGTCGGCCGGCCCAAGACAGGGTGAGCTCCTGTCCTTAGCCCAGCTCTGCAATGCAACTGGATCCAATCGTATTGGCTCTGCCTTTCCATTGGACTAATTCAGTGGCGTGGAGAGGGGGGATTTGCTGCTTGGGTAACAGCCTATCCTCCATAACAATCTAACCCAGGCTTTTGTGCTGCGTATGCAGCACAGAGCACGATACCATAGCCTTTCAAGACTGACAGAGGCCTGCTTTATATGCTGTACATAAATCAAAGGGAAGGCCACACTTGGAATGCAGAATCCTGGTTCTCTTTGCTAAATAAGATGCTTTTGATGAACCATAAATTCCAAACTCAACTAACTTATTTAGAGTTTCTGTTTGACTCTAATAAAAAGACTCTTGTTTCTATATGGACCTTATATCTGCTGCTTCCATGGAACCTGAAAGAGATGAGGATGCCAAAAGAGTATGTCAGTTTACCCATAAAGACCAGTCTTTCCTCCTCGATTTTCTTCTGGAGCTGCTTGATTTCAAAATCCCGTTCCTTCAGCAGTTTGTACAGCCTTCCATTCTCATCGACAGTCTCTCGGAGATGCTGCTGGAGCTGCTCATTTTCATCCTTTACCAACCTAAAACCCAAGTACAAAGCACAAAGCTTGGTAGTGGCGCCTCACGTAACAAATTTAATTCGTTCCAGAGGCATGTTCTTTACCTGAAACATTCTTTACGTGAAGCGGATTTTCCCATAGGAAATAATGGAAACTCAGACTATTGGTTCCACAACCCCAAAAATATTCATATAAAAATATTAACTGGATGTAAAAATGATGACAGAATACCAGGATTGAATTCAAAACATGCATTCATGTGCATGATCTTATGAAGTCTACATACCCTACAATCCAGAGTAACTACGGGAGCATGTCAGAGACATTATGTGTACCCGTAGTTACTGCACCATTTAATGAAAACCTATGGGAAATTCATACTGCAATCTACAGCAAATTGTTCTTACACCGGAGCAAGGACTCCCCGTAGTTAATCTGGATTGTGCCCTTAGGCTGCAGTCCCAAAGATACTTTCCTGGGAGTAAGACCCATTTAACACAATGGGGCTTACTTCTGGGTAGACATGGTTAGCAGGCTGCAATCCAAGACACCTTCAAAGTGTCTCCCCACTTTCTCCTTCCCTCCATCCTGAGCCTCTCTCTCCCCTGCTCCCTTCTGGCCAGCCCTGAGCTGCTTCCCTCTTCTCCACTGCTCTTCTCTCCCTCCGGCCACAGGAGGAACAGCATGGAAGTGTTGCTTTCACTATGGGCAGGTGCACTAGGCAGCCCTGACGCTTTTCAAACAGGCTGCCAGCCAGCGCGTCTGCCCCAACTGCCAACCAATGTGTTCTTTACGTGAAGCACTTTCTTTATGTGAAGCAGAATCCTAGAGAAATTTTTATTTGTTACGTGAAACATACTTTACGCGAGGCGCCACTGTACTTGGGTACCAACTGTGGCCCCAGAGATAGGATTCCCAAACCCATGTTTCCCTCATTGGTACTGAAGCTGAAGGGAAGGAACGGGATGCGTTTGGAAGGGAGAATCAACGGATGGGATTAACAATCCTGGTTATTATGGTCTGGGTTGGCCGTCATGACATTCTTCAGCAGTTAATTCTGTACGCTATTTTGTGGGACACATTAAATAAACCACTCTTTTCCCAGAGGACCACAGAGTCATCCATGCATCTTATTCAATAAAGGGCAAGACACTCTGAGGGTTTTTGAAAAGGCCTAGGCAACCCTGAAACTGATTGAGTGATTAATGGCGGGTGGTTGATTTACTTCTGAGTAGACACGGTTCAGATTGTGCTCATAATCCATTAGCCAGGAGGACAGGATGGACACTTTGTGGTTCTCATCTTACGTCTGATTTTTCCAATAGTTATTTAGTATACAGTAGGTTGTGCTTTGAACTGCTGTCTACAGCTGAGACTGCTGACACTAACTGGAATTAGGCTGCAATCCTAAAGACACTTTCCTGGGAGTAAGACCCACTGAATACAATGGGGCTTACTTTTGAGTAGACATGGTTAGGATTGTGCTCTTAGTCTCAGTACTGACAACCAGCATAACTTTGGCAACTCAGTGGTGGGGACATAAACAGGGCCAATCTAGCTACCTACAAATGCTCGATAACCCAATGACTAACCCAAAGGGTGGATCCTGTTACAACCCCCCTCCCCCGTGTCAGATTTCATGAGGAATAAATAAGGTTTGGCTCTTTACTTTACGCCAACGTCTTCCTTTAACATCTGACTGTCAATTGTGGACAAGCTGAGATCATCTTGGACTCCAAATGTCTCCTTTTGGTTATCTTCATTGCTGTTTTGCAAACTCTGTTGTTTGTCTCTCTTTTTCTCCATCAGATTTTGCATCCTCTTCTGCTGCAGTTCCTGGAGAGCTTTAAACTGCATTTTTAAGTTTTCGTTCACTTTTTCGTCCATTATTCACTAATAACAGATAAAAAACAGAAAATAAAAATCAGAGCAGAATGCCAAGAGCACTTTCCAAAACACTTTTTTAAAAAAGAAACTGAGGGCCCAATCCTATCCAGCCTTGCTAACAGGATACGCGCCCAATCCTGTGGTGGTCGGACAGTCACGGGAGACCTCCTCAAGATACCTTGAGTGTGCAATCCTACGGGTGCAATCCTAACCTAGGCTGGCACAACGCAGTCTTCCAATTCCCGTGGTGATGTAGGGAAGCAAGCGCATATCTAGCAACTTATGTGCACCCCAAAGTGTCTGGTGGGATGCTGTGTGATACAAGAAGCTGGACTAGATGGACCTTTGGCCTGATCCTGTGGAGGCTCTTACGTTCTTACGTCCCCAGGAGCAGCTCAGAAGAGTCTTATGGCACTTTTCTGATACCCCCAGGTCAGCACAGGACTGATGCCAGGGCTTAGGCCAGCCTAACTGTAGGTTAGGTCGGCCTTTGTGTTGGAAACCCTTTGCTTCTCTTCCCAAATGTTGCTTGTATCAGCAGTTCAAGGATGCAGAGAACTCTCCTGGAGCAGCACTAACTACTTAAGTGCAGTAGCAACACACCACATGCATAGAATCCTATTGTGTGGGCACCAGCATTTTATGATGTGGAAGAAAATAATGGAGTCAACAGTAACAAGAGGGTCACTGGTGGCATCTATGAAATACTACATCCCCCTGCCACAAACCCTATAATGTCCTTTGTCTGCTGTATATGACATTGGTTTGCTTGGTAGTCCTGCACTGACCTCCGTACATGTAGATATAAGGTGGTTTTTAAAAACAACACAGTAGTCTTGTGTGTGTGCACACATTTGTTTGCGCGTACGTACGCAGACTGGACTGGCATTAACCTTTCCCCCTCATACGCACCATTCTCAAAATAAATATCACCCCCCCCCCCAGTATTTTAGTATTTGATCTATGGTTTTTTCTGTAGGGCAAACAGCATTACCGTATAGGGAAGATGAAACTAAGGCTACAATCCAGAGCAACTACAGGAGCACGTAAGAGACATTATGTGCACCCGTAGTTACTGCACCACCTAGTGAAAACCTATGGGAAATTCATATTGCAATCCAGAGTAAATTGTTCTTACTCCGGAGCAAGGACTCCCCATAGTTACTCTGGATTGTGCCCTATTCCACAGGGAAAACAACTCAGGAGCAAAGATTAACTGCTGCAATCTTCTTGCACTTTGGCAAGCCCTCTCAGTCTCATGAGTTAGGCTGCAATCCTAACATCCAGTTAGGCCAGCCTAAGCTCTAGTACAAGTCCCATGCTGGCCTGGAGTGTCCACAAAGTGCTGTAAGGCATTTCTGCGCCACTCCTGGGGGAGGATTAGGCCAGTGCACAGACCTGTGCTTTCCTCCCTACATCTCCATGGGACAGGTAAGACTGATGAGTTGCGCTGGCCTAAGTTAGGATTGCACTCTCAATGAGCAAAGGGAAAGAAGCAGTTCCAGTTCTCTAGTCTCATGTCTAGAGTGGTCTTAAGAGTTTCTTTGGTCCAAAATTTAAAGGCACAGCAGATCCAGCTGTTGTTACTACACAGTGCAGCGACAACTCCATTCAGCAGCATTTAGCTGTTTGGGTACAGCAGTTTTATGGATGGCAGTTGAGAGGGAAGCCATACACTGCCATGGTGTTGAGCACATGAAGGGGCAGATTTGGGGTAAGTGACACGCATAGGCAGACCACCTGGATATTACTCTTGAAATGAATAAGGCTTCTCTAAACTTAGAGGAGACCCTCCGCATGTCGGTTGCTTACCTGTGGCATACATGAATGCATCACATTTGTAAAGACACACTGGATCAAGCCAAAGGCCTACCCAGTCCAGCTTCCTGGATCTCACAGTGGTCCCCCGGAAGCACACAAGGCCATAACAAACCTGCATGTTGTTGCCCTCCCATGCGCCTGGTGTTCTGAGGTTGCCTGCTTCAAAGCCAAGAGGTTGCACAAACATGGCTGGCAACATGCGATGGCCTTTTCCTCCAAAGATACACCACAGTTACTCAAATCTAATGCTCACTTTTCCAGCCACATTTGATTCGTCTCCAAAAATTCGAGTGCACATTAGACTCAAGTAAATACAGTATTTTGATTATAAGCATAGGGGTGCAATCCTAAAGACACTTTCCTGGGAGTAAGACCCATGGATGGAGCTTACTTTTGAGTAACACAATGCAGCTTACTTTTGAGAAGACATGGTTAGGATTGTGCTTTAGGTCAGGTTTTAGTTCAACAGTTTATTTTGTTGTAATAAAAAGTAGTATATAAACCCATTGTTGTATATAGTAGTGCAAAAAGGTAAAAATCATAACGTAAACCCATTGTCATATTATTATTGTCATAGCTATTATTTTTTCATTTTCTTGTAAACAACTTTGTAAACTTTTCAGTTGAAAAGTGGTATATAAATACTACATATAGATGGATAACTCATTGTTTAATGCAGTAAAATTAAATTTTGCACCTGCTTTGTAGCTCTGCATTACAATTGCTGGTAAACATTTTTTAATCTAATTTTAATATATATAATATATATAATTTTAATTTATATATATTAAAATATATATTTTAATCTAATTTTAATATATATATGTGTGTGTGTATATATATATATGTATATATACATGTGTGTGTGTGTGTGTGTATACACACACACAAATACACACACACACACACCCCGCCTTTCTCCAAATGGACCCAACACAGCTAACAATGAAATAAAAATAATCTATTCAATTCTAATATTAATATTTTTTTAAGGAAACCAATACAAACATATTAAAAACACTGAAGCATTAAAAAAGCACATTAAAAACATTAGATTTGATGGCACGTTGGAGTCAAGCAATTAGTGTTTCCAATCCCTTTTTAAAGGTGTATAGGCCAGAGTTTATCAGCACATCCTGCAGCAAGGAGTTCCACAGACTAAGGACGTGCCAGATAAAAAAAATACTTGGGTACATTTTGCTCCCCTGCCCATAATGGGTGTGAAGTGGAGGGACTGTGTGCTTCCTGCGCAACCTCGGCTGCAATCGTAACCCCTGGTTAGGCCAGCGTAAGGCCCATCTGCATCACTCCTGGGGGTGAGGTCAGTGCACAGACATGCACCAGCATCCACACCCCTCCATGGGATCAGGGAGGTGACTGAGTTGTGCCGGCCTACACTGGTTAGGATTGTGCCCCAGTGCTTTGTCCCCCTCTGGCTACACCACTGGCAGCCATGAAATAAATAAGGGAGCCAATGATTATTTGGGGGTGGGGGTGAAACCCCACAGCAGACATGATGTTTGTAGCTGCACACACCCTAATGCAGGGAAAAGTCAGGACAGTGTGCAGAAGTTTCTCAAGGGGGGACCCCAAAAGGGGGGCACGAGGAGTGTAGCAAGAGCAAGCAAGGCTTTGCCCTTCCTGCCCCCACTCCGCCTCCAGGAAGGGTAACTGAGGGACAGGGAACCAGTGGGGGGAGCGGTGGGGGGAGCAGGGGGAACAGGAAGGGGGTGAGGAAGGGTGGATGAGGAGAGGCTGTAGTGAGGGAAAGTGGAACAAGGAAGGAGAGGATGGGAGGATGAGGAGGGGTTCCATTGTGGGAAATGAGGAGGAGATGTCAGGGGGGAGGAAGAGGAGGGCTTTAAGTGGGAGAGAGAGAGAGTAAGGGGAGGATGAAGAAAGGTAGTGGAGGTGAGAGAGGAAGGAGGATGAAGAAGGGGAGGGAGAGGATGAGGAGGGTTTCAGTGGGGGAAGAAAGGGGAGGATGAGGAGGGTCTCAGTGGGGGGGAGAGGAAGGAGGATGATGAAGGTCTCAGTGGGGGAAGAAAGGGGAGGATGAGGAGGGTCTCAGTGGGGGAGAGAGGAAGGAGGATGATGAAGGGTCTCAGTGGGGGAAGAAAGGGGAGGATGAGGAGGGTCTCAGTGGGGGGAGAGAGGAAGGAGGATGATGAAGGGTCTCAGTGGGGGAAGAAAGGGGAGGATGAGGAGGGTCTCAGTGGGGGGAGAGAGGAAAGAGGATGATGAAGGTCTCAGTGGGGGAAGAAAGGGGAGGATGAGGAGGGTCTCAGTGGGGGGAGAGAGGAAAGAGGATGATGAAGGTCTCAGTGGGGGAAGAAAGGGGAGGATGAGGAGGGTCTCAGTGGGGGAGAGAGGAAGGAGGATGATGAAGGGTCTCAGTGGGGGAAGAAAGGGGAGGATGAGGAGGGTCTCAGTGGGGGAGAGAGGAAGGAGGATGATGAAGGGTCTCAGTGGGGGAGAGGATGATGATGAAGGGGGAGAGAGGATGAGGAGGGTCTCAGTGGGGGGAGGAAGGGGAGGGTGTGGACGCACCCGAGAGGGGGAGCCTGTTCCTGGGTCCTGGGGGCGGCGGAGGAGTTCGGGGCGCCCGGGCTGGAGCCTCGCGGGAAGAGAAAGGCCGCAGGGAGGGACGCCGTTGCCCCGCGACAGTCGCCGGAGGAACGCAGCAGGGGGGCTGGAGCGGGGGCGGGGCTGCCGGGCCGGTGACGTCATCCGGCAACTGAATGACGTCACGCACAGAAGAGAAGCGCAGGAGGACAGATGGGGGAATAGCAGAAAAGGCAGAGGAAAATACAAAGCAAAACAGCAGAAAAGGTAGTAGGGAATGAAAGAAAAATAACAAAAGGTGGAAAATCAGAAAGAGCAGCAGAAAAAGTAGAGAAAAATAACAAAAAACTTGGAAAATAGAACTGAGAGTTTGGAGTTTTAGGGGAGAAAAGGCAGTGACGTCACTTTCTGCAAAATGATGTCACTTCCGGCACAAGCATTGCAGGATATAAGCTGCTTTGCTTCCACCGAGAAGGCAGACAGGATGCAGGGCGGAGAGTGTGGAAAGGGGCGCCGCTGCATGTGGAACTCCTGGACACTTGACAGGAGAACAGGACAGAGATGCGGAGCCTCTGGAAACCCCGCTTGAGCCCCTGGGAAGCACCACAAGCACTGCACAGACCTCCCTCCCGTGACAAGCACCGCACTAACTAGCCTTTCACTAAACAAGTGGAAACTTCCGAGAAATCCTGCTTCACGTAACAAGTTCCGCTTCACTTAACAAGCAAGCGCACTATGGACGCCTGTGCTATGCAGTCCTGACGCTCCGCATGAAGGCTCTTGAAGAGGGCTGCTGGCCAACACTGCTGCCTCTAATGCTCAATGGGACTTACTCCCAGGACAGTGTCTTTAGGATCGCAGCCTGAGTAGACTCTATGGGATCGTGCACTTTGAATGCATGTTTTGAATTCCATTCCAGTGTTTTGTCATCATTTTTACATAGTTAATACTTTTATATGAATATTTTTGGGGTTGTGGAACCAATCGTCTGAGTTTCCATTGTTTCCTATGGAAAAATCTGCTTCACTTAAAAAAGAGTATTTCACTTAAAGAGGTCTCCAGAATGAATTAAGCTCTTTATGTGAGGCATCACTGTATCTGAATAACATTTCACCCATACAACCTGCTTCCAGTAAAAACTGGGGGTCCCTGCTGGTCACATGGCATTATTTTAGCCACCACCCCCAACTGCATGGGTTTTGTGTGGTTAAGATCTACACCTAAGAGCACAAGCCTAACCATTTCTACTCGGAAGTAAGCCCCATTGTGTTCAATGGGTCTTACTCCCAGGAAAGTGTCTTTAGGACTGCAGTCAAAGGCAAGATTTTGTGTGGTTAAGAGCACAATCCTAACCATGTCTACTCAAAAGTAAGCCCCATTGTATTCAATGGTTTTTACTCCCAGGAAAGTGTCTTTAGGATTGCAGCCTAAGAAGATCTGCACCTAAGAGCACAATCCTAACCATGTCCACTTGGAAGTAAGCCCCATTGTGTTCAATGGGTCTTACTCCCAGGAAAGTGTCTTTAGGACTGCAGTCAAAGGCAAGATTTTGTGTGGTTAAGAGCACAATCCTAACCATGTCTACTCAAAAGTAAGCCCCATTGTATTCAATGGTTTTTACTCCCAGGAAAGTGTCTTTAGGATTGCAGCCTAAGAAGATCTGCACCTAAGAGCACAATCCTAACCATGTCTACTTGGAAGTAAGCCCCACTGTGTTCAATGGGTCTTACTCCCAGGAAAGTGTCTTTAGGACTGCAGCCGAAGACAAAGTTTTGTGTGGATAAGAAGATCTACACCTAAGAGCACAATCCTAACCATGTCTACTTGGAAGTAAGCCCCATTGTGCTCAATGGGTCTTACTCCCAGGAAAGGGTCTTTAGGACTGCAGCCATGTCAAGGGTGCACTCCAAAGGTTGCAGTCCTAACGACACTTTCCTGGGAGTAAGACCCTTTGAATACAGTGGGGCTTACTTCCGAGTAGACATGGTTGGGATCGTGTCCCAAATCTGTGCAAGTTTCCCAATGTGGCTCTACCGACATTCCTTCTCCACCAATTTAGAAACTTCTATAGGAATAAAACTTCCACACTAAATACAAGGCTGATCTTCAGAAGTGCCTTGATTTTGCCCTCGCTCATATTTATACATCAATGTAAATAAAAAGTGCTACTAACTGTTGTATTACCAGTACTTTATCTGCACGTATGTAATTAAAACAGAATACTCATCCTTTTTCCGGTTTCCTAACATATACTTTTATGGCAAGGATACCAACCTTTTTGAAGCCTATAAATGGGAATGATATTCCAAGGTAGTTAACATGAGTAAATGGGTGTGATTATATATAAGGGTAAGGTTAACAGTACAATAGTTTCTGGCCATAGATACCCTACAATCCAGAGTATCTACGAGAAAACGCTAACTCTGGATTGCTCTATACATTTCCCATAGGCATTTACTCTGGATCCAGACTTACACTGCTCTAGCATTTCCCATAGGTTTCCCATAGGTGGCACAGTAACTACATTGGTGTAAAAGGCTTTGTAGTTACTCTGGATTACACAGATAATTGGGAAACAGGCATTCTAAAAAAATTCTTTCCCTCAACACCCAAAGTGGTAAAAGAGGAAGTAAAGAAGAAAAAGATGCTTGCAATAGTTGCAACTGATCTGGTGAATTAGACCTTGACAAGGGCAACATTGTTGTCAAGTTGCACTCCAGATGCAACACCATGTCAAGGGCAACTTTTATTGTTGAGTTGCACTCCAGATGCAACACCATGACAAGGGCAACTTTTATTGTTGAGTTGCACTCCAGATGCAACACCACCATGACAAAGGCAAAGTTGTTGTCGACTTGCACTCCAGAAGGAACACCATGACAAGGGCAACTTTATTGTCGAGTTGCACTCCAGATGCAACACCACCATGACAAGGGCAACTTTTATTGTTGAGTTGCACTCCAGATGCAACACCATGACAAGGGCAACTTTTAATGTCGAGTTTCACTCCAGAAGCAACACCATGACAAGGGCAAAGTTGTTGTCGAGTTGCACCCCAGATGCAACACCATGACAAGGGCAACTTTTATTGTTGAGTTGCACTCCAGATGCAACACCACCATGACAAAGGCAAAGTTGTTGTCGACTTGCACTCCAGAAGGAACACCATGACAAGGGCAACTTTATTGTCGAGTTGCACTCCAGATGCAACACCACCATGACAAGGGCAACTTTGTTGCTGAGTTGTACTTCAGACGCAACACCTTTGTGGGACCAGACCTTTGAGGTTCTTTTCTCCTCTAAAAGCGGTGAGGATGTGCAGCTCTGATCATGCTTATGATAAAGTCTGAGAAACAACCACCCTTAAGACAAAGGAAAGACAAAAGACAAAAACAGGCTGCACAGACCATTTTGGAAAAGAACTGTTCTTATGTACATATTTAATAAAACCAATAGAGTCAATAGATTAGAGACGTGAATTGCATTGATCAGCACCATTCTCCACACTGCAATGAAACCAAGGAATGCAAGCAGCTGGAACTGTACAGATTTTAAATTTCACTGCGGCCACAGATATAATTCCCATCTTACTAGTTGACAGACATCATTTGGTGATCTATGGGATGGGGGTGCTATGTCCAGCTTCAGATAAACTGATAATTTTTTTTAATATGCATAGAAAAATACTCTGGGAATATTCCCTTCATGCAAGGGAAGAAGCAATCTCACTCACCTCACACTGAGCTCTATCCTTGGAAAGCAGTGGAACTCCTTGCCACTTTCTGGGATAACCCAGGCTCGTCTTTCATACCCAGACCACAGTGTCACTCTGAGCCTCATAAAATAAAGCTCCCATGACAATTAGTGGTAAGGTGTTGGTGGCAACCAGCACAGTTTTGTACTTTGAGGTTTCCATCCAATTATAATCCCCCCCCCAAAAAAATACCCAAATTATAATACCCTTTAAAGTATGTGTGGCAATAGGCACCCAGGAAGATTTTGATTACCCCCCAAAACACAATAAACTGCAATGTCTTCATCTGTGAAAGCTGCCAAACTTCCCTGATTTAATTAAAACTGTGCAATAAATAAAGTATAATCCACCATATGAAGTTTATACTTTATGAGTGAGGTGAAAGAAGCAATCTGTAAAATGCCAAACTAAGATCTCACACAAGCCAGGAAGACAGACAGGTTGCGTTTCTCACCCGAAACCTTTGCGAGAATTAACACTGGCAACATGACAATTTTACACCTTATGTCAGATGAACTACGTTACAGAATTACACCCTGGTGTTTATTTGCAACCACATTTTTGGTGAGGTCTCTATCACTAGAGTACATAAGAACATCGGCACACACAAGCGTCAATTGGCTCTTCATTGCGGCTTAGGCTTGGCCCAGTATTCTCGATACATGGAATAAATCACTCCTGAAAAACAGAAAGGAGAATAAGGTTTAGAGGTCAAACTTGGTCTTGTCTGGTTGAAAGAGTGAAAAGATTTGGCACCTCCTTGTTAAAGGACTACCCCTAGCAGAGGCTGCTAAGGATGACTGGGTCCAACACCCCCTTATTAAGGAAGTCAAAGGGGTTAAGAGTGAACCCATTGCCTGTTCTTACAACATAAAAAGCAGGCCTCCGTCAGTCTTGAAAGACTATGGTATTGTGCTCAGTGCTGCATATGCTGCATGCAAAGCACGAAAGCCTGGGTTGGATTGTTATGGAGGATAGGCTGTTACCCAAGCAGCAAATCCCCCCTCTCCACGCCACTGGATTAGTCCAATGGAAAGGCAGAGCCAATACAATTGGATCCAGCTGGCGTCGCAGAGCTGGGCTAAGGACAGGAGCTCACCCTGTCTTGTGGGGCCAACCTAGGTCTCAAACCCTGGCCTGCTGGTTAACAGGCACAGCGCCTTAACCGCTTGCACCACTGTTTCTTACAGACCCAAGAAGTGGGGGTGACCCAAGGCTTAAGTTTACATCTGCCAGATAGATGTTCTTGATTATTGCTTGACTATTTCTAGTTGAGCCACCTTGCGTAAAATCCAGAGTAACTACAGGGAGTAGTAAGAACAACTTACTCTGGATTCCAATATGAATTTCCCATAGGTTTTCACTAGGTGGTGCAGTAACTACGGGTGCACGTAAAGTCTCTTATGTGCTCCTGTAGTTACTCTGGATTTGGGGGCTTATCTGCCTCTGCAGAACCATGTATATAGAATAGCAAGTATAAACTTTAATTGTTCACAACCAAAGGTAATTGCAATAAAAATATATAAAATCTGGGACAATACAGACAGCCCCTCCTCATCACCCAGTATAATGCAACCATTCAAGGAGGCTATTTAGAAAGTGAGGCAAATCTCAGTCCAGGTGAGGCAAAGCTGGATAGCTCAGCGACAGGAAAGTAGGAGGGCCACCCAAGTCAGAATGTGAAACCTTTCAGAAACTTTTAAAACTTTTATACTGCCCAGTAAAACCACCTAGACTGCATAAAAACCAGTAAAGAACCCTTTTCCATTTAGGAAAAGAGAGAAGCTGGTCTCAGCACCGAATTGCTACGAGTCACCCAAGTGTGGAAAACACCAGATTCTGACTGCAATCCTAAGCTCCACTTAGGCTAGCCTAAGCCCAGCATAAGAGCTATGCTAACCTAGGAGTGTCACAAAAGTTCAGTAAGACACTTCCTCCCCACTCCTGGGGGGGTGGGGTTTAGGCCAATGTACAAGAATACACCGACCACCCCACACCATCACAGAAAGATAGGCCAGGTGAGTTAGGCCAGCCTAAATTTCTCAGGATTGCACCCTCTGTACAATATCAGTCTCTTTACTTGAATCCAACACTCACCTTTTTCAGCACAATCCAGAGTAACTACGGGAAGTCCTTGCTCCAGTGTAAGAACAATTTACTCTGGATTGCAATATGAATTTCCCATAGGTTTTCACTAGCTGGTACAGTAACTATGGGTGCACGTAATGTCTCTTACATGTACCCATAGTTACTCTGGATTGTAGGGTTAGTCTCCAAAATCAGGTTGCACATTAGATTTGATGGCAAATTTGAGTAAATATAGTATTTTTAATTATAAGTATAGTTTATAAGTTTACTATAGCATAATAAAAATACAACATAAATCCATTGTTGTATAAAGTAGTGCAATTAGGTAAAAGTCATAACAAAAATCAGTTGTCTTGTTGTTACGATATCTCATTGTTTTATGCAGTAAAATTAAATTTTGCACCTGCTTACCAGCTGCACATTACAATCGCCAGTCAATATTTTTTTTTAATCTCACGCCTTTTAAAATAAGGGGGCGTGGATTAGATTTGAGTACTCTAGTGGTACTTTGCAGACTGACTTGTGTGCCTTTACAACAGAACGGCCCTCACAAGTCTTCCTCCCTCAGATGCCATAGGAAACAGTAACACATTTTCAAGATAATGCAGATGTCTCTTATCTTGGAACATACCACAAGTCATGGCGCCCACGACGAAGCCCTGTGCAGCTACACGCATGTGGATCAGGTGCACAGACATTTTTGTATCTCCTCTGTGCTTCAGTTTGTAAAGGCCATAGGCCACCACTCCAATAAAACCTGCAATGCCTGGGAAAAATAAAGAGACACTCTGACAAAGAGTACAGGAACATAATTTTTATGGCACGGTCATGTTTTGTAGCTCTCATTAACAGAGCTGGGGGGGGGGGAGATGACTGGGATCCCAGATTTGGGAGTTTGGGCTTACACAAGGGCCTTGAAACAGCCCTGTGGAATTCCAACTTTCCAATGGTCAGCAGATCTCCCAGGGCTTGCTGTGTCACACTTTTCCCTATAAGAGCAATCTGCAATGCAACACAAGGGGCTGCTGTCATAGAAAAATAAGCCAAGGCCATTTGGACTGCTAGATAAGGTTTGTTTTGTTTTTGGAGGGAGAGGGGAGGAGATGTGCTGCCCAACATGAATCAGTAACAAATTTGTTCTACGTTTCTGTTTACCTGCAGTCTATTCCACATGCAATTTATATTGACAATAGGCAGGACACATGCTAAACCCAGACTGAAGAACTGTTTCCAATGGCCCACATTAATGGCAGCTCTAGAGGGTCCAGGTTCCATGAATCATCAAGTACCAGTCACCTTGTCACATCAGTAGAAGATCCCTGGCATCACTATGGTCACACCAGCACTTGATGAATGTCACACCAAGCCTTCTATACATCACCTCTGTGAAGCTCACATACAACTCGTATTCAGGCAGCCAGATCCACTTGGGTTTGAAAACTATATAACATTTTACCTTTCATCTAAAACTAGCAAAAACGTACCCACATCGCAGGAATAAAATTCCCCCCTTAAGCCACCCCCCATTGCGCACCAACCCCCCATGTGTATCATCTCCCATGCGCAATACCCTCCCATGCACATCAACCCCCATGCGTATCAACCCTCATGCGCAGTACTCTCCCATGCGCACCAACCCCCATGCTTATCAACACCCTTCACTGTGTATCATCCTCCATGCGCAATACCCTCCCATGGGCAATACCCTCCCATGCGCAATACCCTCCCATGCGCAATACCCTCCCATGCACACCAACCCCCATGCTTATCAACACCCTCCACTGTGTATCATCCTCCATGCGCAATACCCTCCCATGCGCACCAAATCCCCATGTACACCAACTTTCAACTCAGGGCTATTGGACTTTTAACAATTGTGTAGAGGAGGCAAGGGACAGGAGTGAGACTAAGGCTGCAATCCTAAAGACACTTTCCTGGGAGTAAGACCAATTGAGCACAATGGGGCTTACTTTGGAGTAGACATGCTTAGGATTGCACCCTATGTGCTCAGGTTAATTCCATATTATACAGAAATAAAACCTGGCAATCTCAGATCTCCAGATTGTACATATGTTCACCTTTCACTTAAAGCAGTGAACATAATGAGGAAATATTTCAAAGAGACTTCCTGTTTGTACTGTGACTAAACCTTTATTATATTTGCACCTCAACCCAAAGGCACTCACTTCTGTGTGACCTACAAAAAACAAACCAGCAGGTATGGTTCCATAAACAACTTACCAACTGGGACAAATGGTGACTCCCGAGACTTTCGGATGAGCTTTGAAGTCTGTGAGTCTTCAGTCTCATAGCTAGGAAGAGCTGATTCTGAATTGGATGTCATGTTGACTGGAAGGAGGGAAGCACAAAACCCATTAAGAAACCCTGTTGAAGAAATTCAGATGCTCTTTCATGGCTGCTTTACAGGTCCACCTAAAGTAAACACCCTCAGAAGCCTGGTTCTGCACCATAGTCTAGTCTCTATGTGTAGATGCCTTGACCTCCCCAAACAGTGTTGGTGCAAACCTCAGTACATCAAGAGAAAGAGATACTAAGGAAATACAAAATAGATATTAGTGGAAAATCCTTTCCATTTGGGGCTAGCGAGCCATGCAGGAAGTTTAAAATTCTGGATTAGCTAGCCAGAAAAGGTTGCATCATTGACCATATTACGCAATGAAGTTGTAGCAACAACTGACCCGTATTTACTCAGATCTAATGTGGAATCAAATCTAACTCGCATCCCAATGTGCCACTACAAAGCAGGTGTAAGATATGCCCTACAATCCAGAGTAACTACAGGAGCACGTAAGAGACATTACGTGTACCCGTAGTTACTGCACCATCTAATGAAAACCTATGGGAAATTCATACTGCAATCCACAGCAAATTGTTCTTACACCAGAGCAAGGACTCCCCGTAGTTACTCTGGATTGCACCCTTAATTTTACTGCATTCAACAATAGTTACACGACAATAATATGACATATCCAGGAGATTTTGGAGATGCTGTAGGAGGATTTCCTGCTACAGGGAGGGGGTTGGACCAGATGACCTATTAGGTCCCTTCCATCTCTACGATGCTATGCTATGCCATGACAATATTCATATTATAAGCCCATCTCTCACAAGTTGTTGTTGACCATATGAGCAAGCAAGATGATCAACATTTTGCCCAAACACATTCAACGTGGCCCAAGATCTCACCAAAACAGAATTATCCGGCTTCAATGCCTCCTTTAATGGTTCCACAGAGATGGAGTAAACTCCTTCAACACTGTAGCAATGAGCTCTGAGGTTTACACATGCAAAGCACTGTGTAGCTTTGGATCTCAGACGGATTGGCTGCAAAGAGGCCATGAAGTCCCCAGAGTACATTTACTAGACCTCTCCAGAAAACAAGAAAAAGTCGTGCTTTGCTGTCAGAAGGTCCCAAGTTCCAATATCCAGCATCTTCAACTAAAGAGGCTTGTCCAAGAGACACGTATTAGCAGGAGCAGGCCTCTGTCAGTCTTGAAAGACTATGGTAACATGCTCGGCGCTGCATATGCTGCATGCGAAGAACGAAAGCATGGGTTGGATTGTTATGGAGGATAGGCTGTTACCCAAGCAGCAAATCCCCCCTCTCCATGCCATTGAAATAGTCCAGTGGAAAGGCAGATCCAATACGATTGGATCCAGCTGCATCGCAGAGCTGGGCTAAGGACAGGAGCTCACCCTGTCTTGTGGGGCCGACCAGGGAATCGAACCCTGGCCTGCTGGTTAACAGGCACAGCATCATCGCTTGCGCCACCCACAGCCTATTTTTTTATTAGCAGGAGACAACAGTAAAAAAAGGTCAAGATGTCCCCTGCTGGTTATACTGCTACTTGTGACCAACTGTAGGGCGCTGTGCTCATCCCCGTTTCTATTTTTTCCCCATTTTTATAGGATTTTTATTGATTTCAGATACAGGTAAAGGCCAACAGGAACACAGAAAGGACAGGGATACCTCAGGATACCCACATTAGGATCTCCGTTGTACAGCCCTTATTATCTTCTATTTATCAAAAAAAATCTTTTGAATCATTAAATCTACATATCATCCATTTAAGCTCATCATAATATCTGTATGCTTTGCACTTCTTACATTTCATACTTGACACTTAATGAGTATCATATAACACCTTAATGAGTACCATATATCTTCATATAGCTATCTACTGAAAAAAATCTATGTAACTTTGGTACTATCTTCCATCAACATATTTCATATTATCTGTTGCGGTTAACCATTATCATTTTTCAACTTATCTATATTATCTATCCATTTTAATGAATTTCTATTACCAAACAATTAAAAGTATAATATAATAATCATATATAAATATAATTAATTGAGTGGTGATAGAAAGCTTATCCCCGTTTCGAGAGCCATAGAGAAAGCGTTGTCCAACATGTGGCTCAGATGTGCCCATTACATTGTTACATGGCTGTGGGTGGCACAAGTGGTTAAGTCATTGTGCCTATTAACCAGCAGGCCAGGGTTCGAGACCTGGGTCAGCCCCACAAGACAGGGTGAGCTCCTGTCCTTAGCCCAGCTCTGCGACACCAGCTGGATCCAATCGTATCGGCTCTGCCTTTCCATTGGACTAATTCAGTGGCATGGAGAGGGGGGGATTTGCTGTTTGGGTAACGGCCTATCCTCCATAACAATCCAACCCAGGCTTTCATGCTTCGCATGCAGCGCCGAGCATGATACCATAGTCTCTCAAGACTGACGAAGGCCTGCTCCCACCGAAGAGGTATCTATTTATCTACTTCAGTGTACATGCTTTCAAACTGCTAGGCTGGCAGGAGCTGGGCTAAGGATGGGTAGGACCTCATCTTGTAGGACCGGGTCTCGAACTCTGGCCTGCTGTTGGACAGACACAGAGTCTTAACTACTTGCACCATCACAGCAGGAGTAAACACCACAAACATAGTAGTAGAGATCAATCTACAATCCATTCCAAATAAGAAAGCTTCATATTAAAGAGTAGCAACTCTCCTTTAATAGTAGCACTTTCCAAAAAGTATTTCTGGTCATGGAAAGACCCAGAGGAAGGCAGGGAAAAGAACTAGACAAGGAGTCTCTGGTTCCCATTGAAAGTGTCCTTCTCAGGGATGCTACACGTTACCTTGAACAGAGTTTAATGCTACACATTATCTCGAACAGTCTGACTGGATTGGAGAAGTTACTGCATTTACTCAAATCTAATGCGCCATCGAACCTAATGCACACCCTATACCTATATTCAAAACACCACATTTACTCAAATCTAATTAACCATCAAATCTAATGCACACCTTGATTTTGGAGACTAAGATCATGTCGACTCAAAAGTCAGTCCCACTGTGTTCAGTGGGTCTTACTCCTAGGAAAGTATAGGATTGCAGCCGGTAAGTCCCAATGTTTTCAATGGGTCTTACTCCCAGGAAAGTGTCTTTAGGATTGCACTTTCCTGGGAGTAAGACCCATTGAACACAGTGGGACTTGCCGTACTTTTGAGTAGACATGGTTAGGATTGAGCTCTTAATTTGGCTGAAAAAGGTGTTAGATTCAAGAAAGTACAGTGATTATCTGGACACTTAGGAGTGAACAGATCGGGATCTTGTGTGGTTTCCAGTAGGTTAACACAATGCAGTTACACACACACACACAGCTGATGCAATAAATGAGAATATTTGCCACCCAACAGAAAAGGTTCCCACTTCATTTCTAACTGATTTACTAACTGACCTTGATTAGCTACTATAAGGCGCATGCAATCTTATTTATAAAAAATCCTTATAAAGATTCTTAGCCCAGACTTCAGCTCCATATAGAATCATAGAGTTGGAAGGGACCCAAGAGGTCATCTAGTCCAACCCCCTGCCTGCAGCAGGAAATCCCCCTAGAGCATCCCCAACAGGTGTTCGTGGAGCCTCTGCTTGAAGATCCCTAGTGAGGGAGAGTCCACCACCTCCCTTGGCAATCTGTTCCACTGCCGAACATCCTGTGGCAGGGAGTTCCACAGGCTACCCACCAAGCAATCATATGGGGAGCAAGGGTGGAATAAGAGCATCCTACTGCCTCCAAAACAGGCGCAGGGTGAAGGAGGCTCCTCTGAGTAGAAATTAAGCCTTGCTCTAAAATATTCAACTAGTTGACCTTGGAGTAGCCTCCCATTTTAGTTTCAGAAGTAGGAGAATTTCAGGAAATGCCACAAGAGGTCTTGCCCCACAAGCAATAAATTGCATCACGGATCTTGACCGTGATGTCAGTTCTGGTTACTCCTCGCCCTCCACAAGGTATTGCTTCACCTCCACATCCGCAGCACTTGCATCTACTTCTCGCTTTGCACCGCGCACCCCCAGAGCATCATCTGCTAGTTACCACCTTTCCCAGCAATTCACAGCAATCCCCTCCATGCTCAAAAGCCATGTGGCGCATGCATCCTGTTGGATCAACTCTCAAGATCTCACCCCAGTAACCACTACCTCCTCTCCATCCTTTCTTGTCACAGTCACATACCCATCATGGCGTGCAACCCATGGCTTTTGCTGTGCTCCTGCAAAAGCACTGCTGATCCAGTGGCAGGGAGTTCCAGAGGTTAACCACAAACATACTTTTCTCCCTCAATCTGCCCGGTTCCCTTCCAAAGACATCTGAGCCCAGAGTAGATGTGGCATCCTTCATCATGTGGCAGGGAGTTCCAGATGTTAATCACAAACACAAATTGCCATGGTTTGTAACCTTTGATGGGCTTTTCCTCCAGTCCCCTTTCAATGGCAACCAAGCAAATCACATACCCCGTGGCAAGGAGTTCCACAGGCTAATCACATACATCTTACCCATGATGAGAAAGTGATGGACTTTGCCTGCATCTCTCCTGCCCACTTTCAAAGGCATCCAGGCCAGATCCACATCCAGTAACAAGGAGTTCCACAGGCTGATCTCCATCCCCATCAGCACAGAGTTCCACAGACTACTTTCTCCACACACCCCACAGTGGCAAGGAGTTTCAAGGACTAATAACTCCTTCCCAAATCCTACAGCAACGAGTTCCGCAGGCTAATGACGTACATAGACCAACCATGGTTTGTAACCTGAAATGATGGGCTTTTTCTCCCTCAGTCTGTCTAGTGGCAGGGAGTTCCACATGCTAAAAACTATACTCAACCCCATGACCAGTAGCAAGGAGTTCCACAGGCTGATCTCCAACCCCACCTCCACCAGCAAGGAATCCCACACACCCCACATCCAGAGGCAAGGAGTTCCACAGGCTGATCATCCCAAATCCTGCAGCATGGAGTTCCTCGGGCTAATCACTCCACCCATCAGAAGAGGTGACAGAGAGTTCTGCAGGCCAGGACTGCACTCCACCCCCTGTCCAGCACAAGGAGTGCCCCAGGCCGATCCCTGCCCTCTCATCCTGTGGCAGGGAGTTCCACAGAGTAATTTCTCCACACATGCAGCGGCAGGGAGTTCCACAGGCCAGTCTCTCCAGCCATGGAGGGGAGCCCACTGCCGGGGAGGTCCACAGACCGAGCGAGGGAGCGCCTCAGCCTCCCTGAGCGGAGCCTCCTTCGGCACAGCCTGACCGGCGGGGCCGCCTCAGAGGGGGTGTCCTTGAGGGGCCAGGCTGCGTCCTCCCCCTCACCGGCCCCCTCACCTTGCGCTGCTGCCGACGCCGCCTCACAGATCAAGTGCGTCACGCGCCCTCTCGCCGGAACCGGCTTCTGTGGAGGCCACGCCCCCAATCCTCACGCCACGCCCCTTTCAACACTCTGCACTGCAGAGCCAGCACAGGGGTAGAGTCACACACGCGCGCCACGAGACTCTGCAGCCTCAAGGACAGCAGCAGACACTTGAGCTGGGGCCTCAGCACAGGCTCCAGTACCACACCCAGTGGCAGGGAGTTCCACAGGCACCACCCATCATATGACTGTATTCCACCTCCACAGCCAGTAGCAAGGAGTTCCACAGGCTCATCTCCACCCCCACATGCAGTGGCAGGGAGTTCCACAGGCATCACCCCATCCCACATATCCAGTGGCAGAGAGTTCCACAGGCACCACCCATCATATGACTGTATTCCACCTCCACCACAGCCAGTAGCAAGGAGTTCCACAGGCTCATCTCCACCCCCACATGCAGTGGCAGGGAGTTCCACAGGGTCCCCTCCACCCTCACATCCAGTGGCAGGGAGTTCCACAGGCATCACCCCATCCCACATATCCAGTGGCAGAGAGTTCCACAGGCATCACCCATCATATGACTGTATTCCACCTCCACAGCCAGTAGCAAGGAGTTCCACAGGCTCATCTCCACCCCCACATGCAGTGGCAGGGAGTTCCACAGGCATCACCCCATCCCACATATCCAGTGGCAGAGAGTTCCACAGGCACCACCCATCATATGACTGTATTCCACCTCCACCACAGCCAGTAGCAAGGAGTTCCACAGGCTCATCTCCACCCCCACATGCAGTGGCAGGGAGTTCCACAGGGTCCCCTCCACCCTCACATCCAGTGGCAGGGAGTTCCACAGGTATCACCCCAACCCACATATGCAGTAGTAGGGAGTTCCACAGATCAATGTCACTGTGATTAAAGTATTACAGTATTTCCTTTTATCTACAATCACTATAACATGAACCCGGAACATGCCCAAGGAGAGTGTGAGATTCGTCACTCTGGTTTCTTCATAGCTCTATGTTCTACGCAAGGGGTGAGGTCGTACACGGTCACTTAAGCCACGCCCCTGATGCTCCCTCTTTTCCTATTGGTTGGCCGCCTTCGGGGGTGCGGACCGAGTTCCCTCGTGCCACGGTGCGTATAAGAAGACTCAGCCTGTAACCTCCCTCGTGCGTCTTATCCAATCAGGTGGAGTGGAATGTGATGACGTCATCTGCAGGGAATTTCCCAGGAGTTGCCTAATAAGGATAAATGGGAGTTAGAGGCCGAGTGGCTTCTCACCTCCCCTGACACGCGTGTTCTGTGCGCACGTGTGAATTCTCCATATGCGTGTTGAACCAAAAAAGTACTCCCAGTGCCAGAGCCAACTTTTCAGTGCTAATGCAGCTGTGCCAATGGGATGTGCATTGCATCCTATGGTGGAGGACTTAGCAAGTGTGTAGCTGGGGGGTGCAAAGCACTGAGTTTTGCAGGGAGCCTCACTGAACTTTGCAAAGAGCCCCTCCCTTTCAGAGCCATTCCAGACTGAGGATCAGTTCCGCTTTGAGCCACTTGCATGTGTATTGCAGGTGAAAACAGGTCTTGCAAACAGGTTTTCAATTTAAAAAGAAGTATATAGTGTTGAAATTAACTACAGGAAAGCAATATCTATCTATCTATCTATCTATCTATCTATCTATCTATCTATCTATCTATCTATCTACCTACCTACAGTATTTATATACCACTTTTCAACTGAAAAGTTCACAAAGCGGTTTACAAGAAAATGAAAAAATTAATATCTAATAGTAGCTAATGGGTCCCTGTCCCAAAAGGGCTCACAATCTAAAGTGCAAAAAGAACACCAGCAGAAGCCACTTGAACAGAATGAGTGTTTTTAGCCTTTATTTTAATATGTCATCTTTGCCCTATATTTTATTGGGTGTCCCACATTTTTTAACATGTCAGGAATTTTGCTTGGATGTCAGGAATATTGGGGGACCTTGTCCTCTTTTTGGGGATCGGGCATCTGTTCCCCCTGGGGGAGCCTGGACTAGCTCTGATGGGGACAGGTCAACTGCAGGCTGTAGTGAGGCTCCCTTCAAAATTTAATGCTTGAAACCCTTTCTCCTTATACCACTATCTGGTCTGCTTATACTGGCCCAGTCTCTGAATTTTTCGACATAGAACACTCTGTCCTTGAGTGGCTGGGCGCACTGAACATTTACATCTGATTTACCACAAGCCCATGCATTGTACACCAATCAATCAATCAAGCCAGGGATGAGGTGTAATAAGGACAATCTATATGCAAATGCAAGTAGATTGTTAGCTGCCTTTGGAGCCCTTCAAAGAGAAATGCGGAGTACAAATATAATAAATAAATAGGTACCACTTTGATGGGAAGGTAACAGCGTTCCATGCGCATGTGGACTACATGTCAGACAACACTGGCTATGCTGGAATCCTAAAGACACTTTCCAGGAGTAAGACCCACTGAATACAATGGGGCTTACTTTTGACTAGACAAGGTTAGGAATGGCTCTAGAAATGGGTGTGAGCACTGCACTCTATAGTCAGTCAGGACTAGCAGTACAACCTGCAGGGGACACCTGTATCCTTATCATCTCAGGCATGGGCTTAAGGCACTGCATCTCTGCAAGGGCAACCCTGCAGAGATCCAGGCCGGCACTGATTTCCACCCAGTCCTTCCACAAACTTTCCCCTCTGCTAAGGCTGCAATCCAAAACACACTTTCCTAGGAGTAGGACCCATTGAACACCCATTGAATAGACATGGTTAGGATTGTGCTCTATGCCTGGTGGTCGGCTCAGTGCTGCTCACTTGGTTTGGGAATGGGAAATTTAAAACTTAAAACCAGCTTATTGGAGCTTGTGCCAGGACAGGATTTTCAAAAGGGACAAAGAGAACTACTCACCCGGGTAGGAAGAGCCTGAAGATCCAGAGCCAGGGCAGATGGAAGCCAAACTGAAGGCAGCAAATTAGGATACAACCCATTATGCTGACCTGCTGAATTCCTAGGAAGATCTTCCCTTCTAAGGACAGCAGGATGTTCCTATCTTGTTTGAAGCCTGGCATGATGCTGTGTTTTTATTTTATTTGTTTTTATTTTACTTGGCTCTCAAACGTACAAACTGATGGACTGTTTCTTTTCTTCCACTTGAATCATCAATAAATGTTTATGATGAAAACCAAACCTGCAAAGTGTTCTAGTTAGAGGTAACATCCTAACAACGGGCCAACCAGATATCCCCCCCTCAAGTCGTGTCAATCATGGATTGGATGAAATTCCAATCCACAACAAGCAGACACCGTCACCACGCAGTACAAACACTGAAGAACCCTACAATCCAGAGTACGGGAAGACATAAGAGGCACTTACTCTGGATTGCTTTGTGCATTTCCTATAGGTTTTCCATAGGTGGCAATGTAAGTACCGTATTTCCCAGCTTATTACACGCACTGGACCATAAGACACACCAAAGTTTAGAGGAGATTTAGAGGAGCAAAACAAGGAAAATATATTCTGAACCTGTACTAATATATTTAATAAAATATAGCAGAATAATATTTCAACCATGTAAAGTCAACAGTGGTATTAAGAACCATTATCACTGTCATTAACAAATGAGGAAAGGCTTCAAGCTTCAAGCACTCTTCTAATTTTCTGGAAACCCCAAAAACTCATCATCTCTAGTGTCAGTGATTTGCGACTTTTGTACAAATCTCATTGCAAATGATCAGACACAAACATTTTGCAAAAATCTCATTGCAAATGGTCCAGGAAGGCAGGTAAGTTGGGAGGTTCTTTTGAGGGTGGGGGGATCCAGGTAGGTAGGGAAAGGTGAGGGGATCTAGATAGATAAGGAAGAGTGAGGGATGCACTGGCATGTCCTGTGCATGTCTACTTTGGAGCAAGTTTCCAAGCCAGGGAAGGCTGCTTAGGATTGCAACTGTGCCAGGGTGACCAGATGCCAAACCCAAAATTCCTGAACCCCAAGGCCAAAATTCGTACCCGCTTAAAAAATGGCCAAAAAATGTATTTTTTTGTTTTTATATTTTTGTTTTTCAGGTTTTTGGCCATAACTTTTGATAGGAAGGAGATATATCAAAAATGATTTTTGCATTGGATTCTGCTCTTCAATACAAATCCAACGACATATGACATGATGGGATAAGGTGCTCCAGGATTGGCCCTATTATGGTAGACAAAACCAGCTGTCAGAATTTATTAGAATTATTATTAGAATTATTGAAATTATTTGATACCTTTGAAATCATTCTGTGGGCTGCCTATAGTACAGACATTAAACAACGGCTGCAGACACACATTCCCTGACAGAAGCTTCCAATCAACATTCACAGGTTCCCCGGAGAGGAGATGAGAACATCACAATGCCCCTTCTCCTTTCCCAGGAGTTTGATGGTTATCAGTGATTAGCCACTTAAGGCTTGTAAAGCCAGCCAAGCTAAGACAGGAAACTCTCTTTGTCTTCACCTGACCCTGTGGCAATAATAAAGAAGCCCAAAAATTATAAAATTAAAATCAAATTTTAATTCTTCTTCCTGTGGGAAAGAAAACTCAGATGGATCAACCAATGTCAGAATACAGGTGCTTGATTGCTTCATTGTACTGATGTGTAATGTACTGATGTGTCATGTCATGTCTTGCCACACATTTTTCCCATCTTGGCTCAGGAAGCCACTGAAGATAAAATCTTTGATTGTATAAATCCTCTTGTTATGAACAGAATCATCTTATTATGCAGAGAAACAGTTATGCTCTAAAAGGCCTAGTCAATTTGGACAAAGCACTCAGTCTTTTTGTGAGACAGAAAACTCTGTCTGGCTGAGTCCAGAGCTCTGAATAAAGAAATCTCTTGCTTGCATCATTATCTCCTGGGTCTTTCCTGCTGGTACCTACTTCATTCCTATTACAAATGGGGGCTCGTTGTGCCGGGATTATTGGATCTGGACCTTTTCCAGGGAATTGAAGTGGTACCCAGGGGAGAGGGCTCTTGAGCCCCCCCAAGCCGGTGAACAGTGTGCTATCGGTGGAAACCGGTCCTCAGGTTTCTCCAAGGCGCCTTCAACCAAGTTTGGTTGGGGAGAAAAAGAACACCGGTTCCCATCTGATCGGAACTTGTCATCATCTTCGGTCTCAGGAGTACAAGCAACAGATCTACAGGAACCAGGCAAGTATAGTAACGCCCGACCCGAGATACTGCCTGAAGAGTGCACTAGTTGAAGCTACTGGCTTGGAAAGGCCAGCCAGTGGAGCCCACTCAGTGACGCTGAGGGGTGGACCCGTTGGGTGAGCAACGGAAGGGGACCGAGTCCTAGGTAAACTCCCGGAGCCCGGCCGTTCGCTCAGAAGGGAGGATTCGTCACCCTCTCTGGCTGAAGAACAAGAGGCCCGTTACTCCTTGAAGGGCACCAGACCTATCCTGAAGCATAGGCTTGGATAGGTGAGACCTTTCTGTCTTGAAGCGTAGGCTTGAACAGTTGGGTCAGATACGCCAGCCTCTATCCTAAAGAATTTGGGAACGGGGGGAAGAACCTGACCAGACGGGACTTGGTAGGGAGGTAGCCCCTAAACCAACACCCAAGATTGGATAGAAGAGTCTTATCAGACTTTAATTAACAACCAAAAAGTTTTGTATTACCTGTTAAACTATGACAAAAGTTATTTTCTGTGGCTTAGTTTAACTGTATTGCAAGCAAAGATTTTTATTTCTAAAGCTTAAAAGTTGTACTGAGATCCTGTCTTATGCGGGGAGGAGGGAGGTAGAAACTGTGTGAGTGAAAAGTGGTTGCACGATTGACACAAGTGAAGGCGTCAGACCCCAGACGCGTGTTGTGTGTGATTGTGTGAACGTACCAAGTGTGATTGACACCGCCGTTCTTGTTGTGAGCCACTGACGAGCCTGGCCACGCAAGCTGGAGGAAGAAGTGAAAGTTTACCCTCTGTGTTCCTTACCCCATAAAAAAAAAGACCCTGATCCTCCCCTTTCCCTATTCTGTCTTGTGAGTGCCTTTTGTCTGTGGCCTGAGGACAGACCTCAGAAAACAAAAACAAGTGGCTCTGTGAGTTAGAAAAAGTAAGGAAGGCCCTTGGAGTTTGGCTCCAGGAGGGGGGGGGGGTGGAGGCGACTAAGCCTGCCCCATTACAGGGAATTTTAAAAGTTGTAGATTAATTTTGTGTCTGTAGTGCCTGTCAGTGCTTGCTTTGCATTGTTAGATGTATTTATTTTTTTCTAAAAGAATGCAAAAGAAAAGGTATTACATTGGGGGAAGAACCCCCCCATTTCTCTCTCTCTCTCCTCTGGGCTGGCTGTGATGGGATGGCTAGCAGAGCTGCCAGAGGGGAGCAGGGATTTGGTGAAAAACAGCAAAGTGGACTTTAAAAATTTAGTGTTTAGTGGATTTTAAAATTTGTGGAGGGACTAGCGTGGCTCAGGTGTGCAGTGACACTGCACATAGAAGACCCCAGCAGGGTCAGTTGTGTGTAACTGTAAAAAGAAGTCTGATACCTGAAGAAATTGCTCTCAGTTGTGTAAATTTCTGTATGTTGCAGTATAAGTGGCACCAGGAGGTGAGCTCAAAAAGCTTCACAAAGAGCAGAGAATTCTGGAATTGTAGTTTGCTAAACAACTATGGTGGTGACCCTTGCTTGATGGTGTGGTGGTGAGAGGCTCAGGGCCTCTGCATGGAAAACAAGAGTAGTTAGAGTTTGGTTGGGGGCAATGAGTTCTCAGAAAGAGCTTGGGACAGAGAGGAGTAAAAACAGGGGGTTATAAATACAGTAGTTGTGTGGCAACTAGAAGGCAGTGGACTAAAGTTCCTTATTAGGTATAAAAAGGTGCATGTTCTGAAGACTGTATAAATCAGTGTGTGGTTTGTGCAATCTTGTTGCCTTGTAAAGTTGTGTAGCAGGTCACACAAAGTAAAAAAAGTTTCACAAGCATAGTTAGATTTTAAGCAGCAATCTTGGTTCTTGGAGGCACATGGAAGAAAGAAAGTCTTTTCAGTGGTGAAGTGTGAGCAGTAAGTTAAGAAGTACACTTGCCCCTTAAGATGTGTGAAAGCAATAGTCTCTGGGCAGTGGTCTGTGCCATAAGTGGTCTAGAGGTTTCTTTTTGAGAACTAGTTAAAAGAAAAAGTCCATGTTAAGGTTACCATTCTGTCTGGAGGTTTTTTTCTTGCATTGGTTCTTTGTTCTAAAAACACCATCTGGGTTGACAATGCTTTGGGTCAAAAGCTGTATTGTAGTTTGTTGATTGCAGAAATATTTTGCTCTAAGCTCCCTGTATTGGCAAAGCTGAATAAAGCCTCCAGCAACAGGTATGAGTTACCAAAATTTAAAGAAATTGAATTCAAAAATACTTTTGCAATAAACAGCTATTTATATTGAGTTATGGTCAAGGCCAAAGAGAAAGGAGAGGACTCTTAGTGTAGTCTGCATGGTGTCACAAATCAGTCAAAATGTGTTGCCCTTTTCCCTACCCCTGGCAAGACAAAGGAGTCAAAGTGTTGCCAAAGCATCTGAACATGGGCAGAGTGCAAAAACAAAAATTTGCAGTCCTGAAGATGTTTTAATCGTTTTTTTCCAGGAGAAGACATTGCCTTCAGGGACTTTCTAATCCTGATTTACATAACCAAAAGCTATCAAGAAGTAATTTGCTTGGTATCTTTTGCTCTGCCCCAGATTCTCAACTAAATAGCCTTTATGTTCAAAGTATATGTTCTCTGTTTGTAGTGTAGTCTTTTGCTTGAGTGCAAATTGTTGTATTGGAATGTTCAACTTCATAATATTTCAAAGATAACCTTTTAGGCAAGTCCAAGCCAAAAGAGAGTTGCATTTAACTAGTATCACTGCATGTCCTCTTCCTGCAAATCTATATGGTTTTCTGTATTTCAAATGTAAATGTTATTCTCTCTCTCTCTACTCCCCCACAGGGAAAGAGTGCAAAAGCCATTAAATTTCCATTATTCCAGCAGGTCAAATAAGAGCCTGATCCAAGGTACAAAGTGTTAAAAAATGCCTGCCTAGTAAAACAGAACAGTCTAGATTTGAATGCGCAAGACACCTTGATGTATCGAGGAGATTAGAAATTAGGGCACTAAGTATGTCAAATGTTTTAGCAATCACATGTTTTAAGCTTTTAATTTGCAAGTTCAAAAGTGTCTCATTCATCCAAGGAACTTAAAAGTTGCCAAGATTCTCAATAGTGTGTATGTCTATCAGTGAGTGCAATCCTAAACACGCTTGCCCAAGAGTGAGTTCAAGCAACAGTAAAAAACAAAGGAAAAGGAATGTGTCCTCAGTGCAGATGGTAGCAAGCAAATTTGCTTAACAATGTCCATAGCAATCTCCTAATCCTTTTGTTTCAGCAGCAAAAAAAAGAACAACAACAAAAAAAGAAAGAGTTAAGCATGGATTTTTAATAAAACATTGCTTTTCAGAATATAAAGTTAACTGATTTATCTTGCTTAAATTACATTCATATCCGCATATGTGTATCCTAGTGTTATGTTGTATGTGTGTTGTGTGTCTTGTATTCTTATTTATAGAGCCAATATGATCCAAAGTACAGAGGTTTCAAAAAGAGTACCATAAGATGTCAAAAAGTCAAAACAAGCCTTACAGAGGAAGCAAAGGAAGTCAAACAGTATACAACAGCCTTGCAAACAGTCCACGTATGAGATTGCCTGTGTCTACAAAGAAAATGGGCCAAAAAAAGCAACAACTAGAAGGCATGACGTAAAGTGGGTCTTCCACATCCCTACTTTGCAGGGGTGTCGTACTGCCTTCTCCTAGCAAACTTATGCTCCAAAGCTGCAAAATGCCAACTGAGCCTCCGATGTTGACTGCCAACTATCTAATGTTGAAAGGTGCGACAAAATAGTGAGTTTTTCACTGCCAACAAGGTGTCGCAAAGCCTTTCCAGCTTCAAGGCCATCAAGGCGAGCCACGTGAGCCAGGCTGGCAAGCATGTAGCCGGTGCATGCTCCCATGCAACAAGAAGCAGCAGTGAGCCGTGTGTGACATATGCAATGTGGCCTGTGCGCTTGTGTTCCTGTACTTCTGTACACCTGGCTTTAACTCTGGCCCACATCAGCCACCTTTTGCAACCAGCATTCCTGATCCTGATCCGTGTTATAAACAATGGAACTTCAATCAAAGTATGAGTCTTGGTGTTAGACTCTAAGCTCAACAGCACAAGAACTCTGTTGTGGCTGTCCAGTGTTGTGAATTCCTAAAGACTCTTGTTTTCCACAGGTGTGTGGCAAAGCATTCAAAAGGTTAATTTGCAAGGACTAGTAAAGTATAACTTCTATTTGCAGTTGCAGATAAAACAATATTACATCAACCATGGAGTGGACTCTGCTGTTGAATACTCTTCCTGTGTGCATAGTCTTTTAACAGTGCAAAGACTTGAAATAAGGATTGTGTTTTGTTTGTATTGTATCTCTGTAAACTCTTGTCCCTTAGTTTTTGTATGTTAAATGTTTATGTTGTCTTGTGTGTGTGTTGGATAAGGTAAAAAGGACCCCCAGCCTCAGAAATGCCCTACTGACTGTAAAAAAGCAAATTTAGAAAAAGGTCCCAAAACTAGACAGTTGTGCATTATTGGACACTACCCATTTACCTTCATATATAAATGGGGTGTCCAAAGGGGGGGAATATGGTAGACAAAACCAGCTGTCAGAATTTATTAGAATTATTATTAGAATTATTGAAATTATTTGATACCTTTGAAATCATTCTGTGGGCTGCCTATAGTACAGACATTAAACAACGGCTGCAGACACACATTCCCTGACAGAAGCTTCCAATCAACATTCACAGGCTCCCCGAGAGGAGATGAGAACATCACAATGCCCCTTCTCCTTTCCCAGGAGTTTGATGGTTATCAGTGATTAGCCACTTAAGGCTTGTAAAGCCAGCCAAGCTAAGACAGGAAACTCTCTTGGTCTTCACCTGACCCTGTGGCAATAATAAAGAAGGCCAAAAATTATAAAATTAAAATAAAATTTTAATTCTTCTTCCTGTGGGAAAGGAAACTCAGATGGATCAACCAATGTCAGAATACACGTGCTTGATTGCCACAAGTGTTCTTCATTGTACTGATGTGTAATGTACTGATGTGTAATGTCGTGTCTTGCCACACATTTTTCCATCTCGGCTCAGGAAGCCACTGAGGATAAAATCTTTGATTGTATAAATCCTCTTGTTATGAACAGAATCATCTTATTATGCAGAGAAACAGTTATGCTCTAAAAGGCCTAGTCAATTTGGACAAAGCACTCAGTCTTTTTGTGAGACAGAAAACTCTGTCCGGCTGAGTCCAGAGCTCTGAATAAAGAAATCTCTTGCTTGCATCATCATCTCCTGGGTCTTTCCTGCTGGTACCTACTTCATTCCTATTACACTATCACTTTATGAGACGCACAGACATTTTCCCCACCCCCTTTGGGAAGAAAAAAAGTGCGTCTTATAAGCTGTGAAATACGGTATGCTGGTGTAAAATGTCCCGTAGTTACTCTGGATTGTGACCAAAGTTGCCTTTGGCCAAGTGTTCTAATCCAGAGGTACTCGGGCATTTCAGCCTAGGACCCCCTTTCAAAATTAAAAATCTGCCTGGGACATCTTGTCAAACTTACTGGGATGTGGTGTCACATCATCTCTGCCAAGTCTACTTGGAAGTAAGCTCTCTTTGTCATCTCCCCAAATCCAGAGTAACTACGGGAGCACGTAAGAGACTTTATGTGCACCTGTAGTTACTGCACCACCTAGTGAAAACCTATGGGAAATTCATATTGGAATCCAGAGTAAGTTGTTCTTACTCCTTGTACAAGGACTCCTTGTAGTTTTTCTGGATTTTGCCCTTACTCTAGGAAAGCCCAGTGTCAAATTCCAAGATGGTGGATTCTACCCCTGACTCAAGCAGGTCCCAACCCCCACTTTGAATAGCAGTTTATCTAATCCATGGAGCAGTTGGCCTCCCACATTACTCAGCCAGACTTGCCCACCACCCAGAAAAGTTTCTGAGTGCATGAATGATTGGACAGGGATGTACGTATGAGACTGAAAGAGAAAAAAGCAAGGGGGTAATAAATATGTTCCCCGTTCTTCTGACTCCTCAAGTAACAAAGCAGTGCATGGCAAAGCTGTGATCAAACTTCATCTCATGTTCCTGGTGGTGGTGGATCCCATGCATTCATCCATTTGTGCATCCCATGCATTCATTCTGGGCAAGAATTGTACATGTGGCTTAGATATGGTCTTGGGGTGGGGAGAACTGGGGCTTTCCTAAAGAGCAAGGTGCTTCTTTCTGGTGCTACCCAAGAGATGCCTGGCAGTTCTTTACCTGCAGGCTTAGGATATCGGCAATCCACTGACTTCTGGGCCAGTGAGTAAATATGGCTATGAACTGTGCTGTCCTTTCACCCGTAGGACACACCCCACACTCTTTGACTTTATTTTCTTCTTGGGTTGAATTGCTGATAATAAAATTATAGAAGAAAGGGCAGCCTTTACAGCTATCATAAGGACAATCTTCATCCTCGTGATGTCTTCAAGATTCAGCTTTCAACTTCAACTTTCAAGATTCAACTTCAACTTTCAAGATTTAAACCAGAGATTGCATGCAGTTTTAAACCAGAGATTGCATAAACCAGAGATTGCATGCATGCAGATACAGGGTATCTTTCTCTGCCCATTTAAAATAACACACTGCAATCCTAAAAACACTTTCCTAAATGTACGTCCAATTGAACTCAGTGGGGCTTACTTCAGAGTATACCTGCCAAGGATTGCAGCTGTTGTAATATGTCACATGAGACACGCAGGGTTGATGGAAGAATCTCTCTCAAGTCTGTCCTTTTATTAGGTTTCCACACAATCACAGGTAATTATTCAGAGTAAATACAGAGACAAGGAAACAGACAGTCCTGCTCCAAGTTGTGGATTCAGAGGTTACTTATCAAGGTTACTAACAATGGTCAATCTTTGGTGTTGATCAAACATCCTGAGAAACATCCTGAGTGAGCATAAGAAAGTCATGTTATGTGGATTCCAATTGAGTTCCATTGTATCAAAGCACAAGGGTGCCTGGCTAGCCTTTGGGCACAGTCCAGAGTAACTACGGGGAGTCTTTGCTCCGATGTAAGAACAGTTTACTCTGGATTGCAATATGAATTTCCCATAGGTTTCACTATAACTATAGATACACGTAATGTCTCTTATTTACTCTGGATTGTACCCTTTATCTCTGCAGGCTGTATCCTTTATCTCAGCTCCCTTAGTCTGTCATCCCCCAAATCTAGAATAACTACAGGAGCACGTAAGAGACATTATGTGCACCCATAATTATTGCACCACCTAGTGAAAACCTATGGGATATTCATACTGGAATCCAGAGTAAATTGTTCTTACACTGGAGCAAGGACTCCCCGTAGTTACTCTGGATTTTGCCCATAGCCACGCACCTGCTCTCATGGCCAGGCAGCTAAAAGAGTCAGCAAGGTATGGACTGAGAACTGGTCTATGTTGGAATCAGTGCCTCCAAGCTGTAAATCCTGATTCCAACACTTAGTCCAACCTATGTTGTGGCCTGGCCTGAGCCCCCAACCTGCAGACCACTGAGCCTGAAATTTCAGCATAAGAGATCCTAAGACCAGCACACCCAGTTCCAGAGCACCTCAGGGGATCAGTCTTGCCTCCACCTGGAACATCCAGCTCTTCTCGCTTGGTCTGGACAACAGGACAGAGTGTAATGAAGAGGAGAAAAACTGCATGACTCGGAGCCAGGAGGCTGCATACCTAGATCTCTTCTCAAGGAAGAAAGACAGAACCTGAGAGGGGAGTGTGGCATGCTTGAAGGTAGTGAAGACCTCATTCCACCTCTGACAATTTGGAGTTCTTCTCTGGAGTCATTCCAGAATCAGCTAGAAAACCAGTGAAGAAGAGATGATGAAGACCTCAGGTGTCTGGATCCCTGCCAAGAACTCAAGGGAAGGGATCCAGTCACTTAGTGCATTGTGAACGAGGGATTGATGGGTCAAGACCTGACGGGCCACATCGTAAAGCTAACAGTATTTTATAAGGTTTGTTGGTTTCCTTGGGCATTTGTCGCAGCATGGGAAAACCAAATTATAAACATAAATAAATAAATGCAAGTTTCACAAAAGTTTGTGAAACTTATGTGAAAAGTTTGTGAAAAGTTTATTTCACATAATAAATAAATTCTGTATTGTCATTATCTATCTATCTATCTATCTATCTATCTATCTATCTATCTATCTATCTATCTATCTATCTATCTATCTATCTATCTATCTATCTATCTATCTATCTATCTATCTATCTATCTATCTGCAGTGTACACATACAACAAAATTCACAAGACACCCAGAAACCAGACCCAATGCACACACTACAACCCCAAAACACACCCCCACCTGCTATAAATACCCCCGAAAACACACAAGCATCCACACAACAAACCAAGGGGCAAAATCTGGAGTAACTACGGGGAATCCTTGCTCTGGTGTAAGAACAACTTACTCTGGATTCCAATATGAATTTCCCATAGGTGAAATTCATAGGTGAAATCTACTGCACTAGGTGGTGCAGTAACTACGGTGCACGTAAAGTCTCTTACGTGCTCTCGTAGTTACTCTGGATTTGAGGGCAAGTAATACTGTCCAACAGCTCACTTATGATGGTCCTTAAATTCATTAAGTGCAATTATAGCTCATGCACTGATTAAGATCTTGCTCAATTATATAATTAGCATTTTCATTTTTCTGAACAATGAGAGGATGATGGTTTCTCAGATCTTCATAATCTTTGTGCACATGACATATCTGGAACACGTGGCACACAGAAGTGAAGATGTGCTGATCGTTTTGCAGAAACGTGGTTGGGTGGAGCCTTATTTAAAAAACCCAATGATTGCCTCACCTTCAATAAAAACTCCTCTTGACAGGAGGTAATCCTATTTTCCCCCCTGCAAAATTAAAGCATCACAAACATGTAGCTAGAAAAGGGGTTATTTTTACATTAAGCATTTTTTAAAGCCTAACTTTTATGCTTCAATCTAGGGTTGCCATATGTCCTGAAAATCAGAGATAATCCCAATTGGGGGGGCTGTGTTCACATACTGGCAAATGGGACAGAGGGTCCTCCCCTGATTTTGTTGAAGAGAATTATGGCAACCCTAGTGCAATCCTAACTCTAGTTAGGCTGGCCTAACCCTACTGCAATCCTAACTCTAGTTAGGCTGGCCTTAGCACAGGCATAAGTCCTGTGCTCACCTGGAGGGTGAATGGGTCACAAAAGTGCTGGGGAGGGTTCGACCAGTGCACATACATGCACATGTCTCCCTACATCATCATGGGAATAGGAAGACCAATGAGTTGTGCTGGCCTAAGTTAGGATTGCACCTAAGTTAGGATTGTAAATTGAGACATGTTGATTGGTTCACAGTTTGGTTGAGAAAGAAAATTGTGCCCCAATCAACATATCAGGGTCTTCCTGCCCCACTTCTTTGAGCAATGACATATTCCAGGAGCAGCAGCTCAGCCTAGGGTCTGGCTTCCAATGGAGGAAAGATAACTGGAGATTGGGGTAGGGTGACCAGATGCCCCAAACTCAAAAGGAGGACAAAGTCTTGAATTCCTCTCCACCTGGCCTTTCTGGTGGACAATGGTATGTTTGCCTACTCAGGAGTAAAGCCACAATGTTGGGCACTTTCACTTTCCCATAGAGCTCAATGTATATTTTTAGTTTTTTGGCCATAACCTTTGATAGGAAGGAGATATTTCCAAACCGATTTTTGCATTGGATCCTGCTCTTCAGTACAAATCCAACGACATATGACACGATGGGGTGCTGCACACCACTGCAAAATTCCAAAATGAAGCCAAAAACAGAGGACAGTGAAGATCTTTTGGAGGACATCTGAACAGGAGGCTATAAAAGAGGACAAATCTGGAAATTTCCAGACATATGGTCACCCTGGATTGGGGGTAGCTGTTTGGATGGAGTGAGGTTGCCTGCTCCTGCACTCAACATAAACTACGGGTACATCTAAGTAAAAGTAGGCCTCCATCAGTCTTGAAAGACTATGGTATCGTGCTCGGCGCTGCATACGCTGCATGCGAAGCATGAAAGCCTGGGTTGGATTGTTATGGAGGATAGGCTGTTACCCAAGCAGCAAATCCCCCCTCTCCACACCACTGAATTACTCCAATGGAAAGGCAGAGCCAATACAATTGGATCCAGCTGCATCGCAGAGCTGGGCTAAGGACAGGAGCTCACCCTGCCTTGTGGGGCCGACCCGGATCTCAAACGCTGGCCTGCTGGTTAACAGGCACAGCGTCTTAGCCACTTGTGCCACCCACAGCCCTTACATCTAAGTGTGTCTTGCTTTATTGAGTGTGTTTTTCAGACATGCGTTCATATGTGTGCATGAAGTGGAATTCTGTTTTGTGTGCTAAGATCCAGTGCCAGTGACAGAGTTCCATGGTTAGGCAGGGAAGGAAGAGGGAGAATTTTTTTTTACAAATGTGGGAAAAGGGAATCAAAGGCACTAAACCGGTTGTCAGTCTGGCTGAACACTGAACAAGGACAGGTGGAGGGGCGTTCATGGATTGATGGAGAGGCTGTGCCAAGATGCCCAAGTCACTTCTGCTGTAGTGGAATCAGTGGTGGGCTCCAGCAGGTTCGCACCTACTCTATAGAACCGGTTGTTAGCGAGGGATCGGACATATAAAGTTTAAAAATAGCCATTGAATAGTGGCTGCCAGATGGGCATAGAACCGGTTGTTAATTTCTTTGAATCCCATCACTGAGTGGAATCCTTCTGTTGTAGGATTTTCAGGGCTAAGTGACCAACCCCAAGTTCAGGAGCAGGGTATAAAACACGGAATGGGCTTTGGTCTAGGCTTCAGCCATAGCTGACTCGAGAGACAGCAAGATGGCCAGAATTGCTTCACTGTAGAAGGTGGACTCATGGCAAGATGGTCTAAAACAGGGGTCTCCAAATGTTTTGGCAGAAGGGCCACCACATCATCTCGCTGACACAGTGTCGGGGGCTGGAAAAATAATTTACATTTCCAATGTGAATAAATTTACATAAATTTACATATAAGAATGTTTTGGAGTAAATTACAAGGCTTGCCCACGGGTTGGATAGAGGGATCTTGCCGGGGGCCACACTGAGATTCACAGAAGGCCGCATCAGGCCAGGGTTTGAAGATTCCTGGTCTAAAAGGATGGTTGTCTAGCTTGCAGAGCAAGACTGGAAGAAAGCAAGACTGGGAAGGAACCAAGGAAACTGGTTCTCTGTGCTGACCTTCTTGTATCTTGTGAGATTTTCAAGGCTTGCTGTGGTCGAGGCCTCTTTCCAATATTCCTGTTTCAAAGTCACAGTACTGGCCTGAGTTGTGCTCTCCCAGCAGAATCTGCCAGCATCAGCTGCCTTTCTCCTCCACCACAACCCAGTCCTTTGATGGAAGCGTCAGGAAGGAGCAGGAAAAATTGCTTAGGATCGCATGCAAAGATACATAGCCAAGCAGGAATTTGAAGCCACCAAACATGAAGCCCAACACAGGCTCAGTCCAGTCCTTAATGCTTTGTTATAATGCAAAAGATCTCCTTTACGCCTCCCCAAATAAACTGAACGACAAGAGTCAGTTCAAAGGTGTGCATAGTTGCGTCATGGTGGCAATGTTTACAAGCCCTGGTTAGTAACAACATGGAAACAGAAGGAGAGATGTGAATGGGGGTGGTGGGCTCACATGGCAGGTATACCGGTTTCTGTATGTGGGATTTCTACTGGTTTACAGCAGGTCCTTATATCTGGCCCAATCTCATTTACTCCTTTGATGATGAAAGGATTATTTATTGCATTACGTTTATCTCAAGCTTCCTATTAAAACCCTAGCTGAGTGTTTCAGGCTTGCCCAAACAAATTGAAGATGATGATGGTGAACTATTTCCACTGTGATGCTTTCTGAATGAGGCACTGACCTGGATCAAATGTTGAAGCAGGGGAGACTGTGGAGGGAAGCTTGGGGCTCAAATGCCCCCTTTACCTCTTTTTGCCATCTCATTTGCAGATAAAAACAAGAAACATTTCAGCACTTTGGAGTTTAGGGTCAAGCACGGAACCGGCAGTAGCAGCTCTTTCCCAGACAGTTTCCAGAGAAGTAGATGCTGCTCCTCCCATCTCCCCTCTGAGCAATATTGCATCCTTGGGCTGGTTGGCATGAGACATCTGAGCCAGCCATGACCAACCAGCAGTGATTCTCAATCTTCCTAACGCCGTGACCCCTTTAGAGGTTCCTCAAGTTGTGGGGATCCCAACTATAAAATTATTTTCATTGCTACTTTAGAACTGTAATTTTGCTACTGTAATCATAATGTAAATATCTGATATGCAGGACGTATCTTCACTGTTACAAATGAAATGTATGTTCTATGCACACATTGAACACAATGGGATTTATTTCAGAGTAGGCATGCATAGGATTGGGCCCTGAGGCTGTCAGTCAGCCCCAGTGCGTGTGCAGCTACAGCCGGAGGTCTGGCAAACCTGACCTGGCCACCAGAGGTCTTTAGGCGACCCCCAGGAAAGCTTTAGGCCAGGGGTCAGGGAACTTTACCTTTTACCCCAAAACATATTTAGATACACCAATGTTACCCCCTTGATTTGAAAGGAAGGAAATGGTCACCCAAAAGACAATTGAAAATTGTCCTACATTTTGTCCTACATTTTTAAAATCTGGAGTAAATGTAAAGTAAGTGGTTTACTTCTGAGTAAACGTAACATAAGTGGCTTACTTACCTTGGCTGGGGAGGTTGTTCGAGGACACTGGGGGGCAGTTTCAGGCTGCTGTGGTTCAGTGTGGCTAAGTCCGGCCAGCTGGAGTAACCATTTTTTAAAAAAACATTACTGTGCACATGCGCATGCACTCTTCCCCTTCCAAAGGCTCCAACGGAGAGCACTAGTGCTTCTCCGTGGTGGAAGTGGTAGCGCTCTCCGTTGGAGCTTTCAGAAGGGGAAGAGTATGTGCACCAGTGCAACTGTCCATTACCCCAAGGAATTTCATTTTTACCCCATTTGGGGTAATTTACCTCTTTTCCCAGACCACAGCTCTAGGCGACTCCCAAAGGGGGTCCCGACCCCCACTTTGAGAAATGCTGCCATACAGGCTTAAGGACATGAAGGGTCCTGCTCACCCCAATGTGCCAATCCAGATCATAATTGGGGAGCTCACCCAGACCTCCCCTTCACACATTATTTAAATACCACTTAAAACCAGTCAAGCCTTTCTTTGGAGATTTTCAATGTTTTCCTTACCAAGATGCTCTGACTTCTATGTTTGTGGACTTTGTCTCTCGTGACGTCACTTAGAGCACAATCCTAACCATGTCTACTCAAAAGTAATCCCCATTGTGTTCAATGGGTCTTACTCCCAGGAAAGTGTCTTTAGGATTGCAGCCTTTCTCTTCCAAGTTCTGCGGCTCTGTTTCTAGGGAAACTTTTCTGTAGTAATAATTTCTTGCTACCGGAGGAAGACGGACAGACAACTCATTACTACAGACAGTTGTCCTAGATACAGAGCTGCTGAACCTAGAAGAGTTCAGTGCTCTGTTTCAAATGCCCATGGCACACCAGGAGACCATCTGTGGCACACCAACTAAAAAATGCTGCTTTAAACATTTGTCAACTGCAACCAGTAAGTTTGAATTTATACATAAGCACATAAGAACATTAGAAGAACTTCCAATGGATCAGGCCAAAGGCCCATCTAGTCCAGCTTCCTGTATCACACAGTGACCCACCAGATGCTTGGGTGGGGGGCACATTGTATGACGCCTGCATCCAGGTGCCCTCTCCTGCATCTGGCTCTTTGAGGTTGTCTACATCTACACACCGCTCATGGCTTGTAATCCATGATGGTCCTTTCCGTTAGGAATTTGTCCAGTCCCTTCTTAAAGGCGAGCTGTGGGTGGCACAAGTGGCTGCTGTGCCTGTTAACCAGCAGGCCAGGGTTCAAAACTCGGGTCGGCCCCACTAGACAGGGTGAGCTCCTGTCTGTAGCCCAGCTCTGCGAAGCCAGTCTGGATCCAATTGTATTGGCTCTGCCTTTCCATTGGAGTAATTCAGTGGCGTGGAGAGGGGGGATTTGCTGCTTGGGTAACAGCCTATCCTCCATAACAATCCAACCCAGGCTTTCGTGCTTCGCATGCAGCGTATGCAGGGCCGAGGACGATACTATAGTCTTCCAAGACTGATGGAGGCCTGCTTTCTTAAAGGCACTGAAGCTAGATGCCTACACTGAGGCTAGTGTAGTTCCTCAGATCAACTACACACTGTGTGAAGAAATATTGGTTGCAATCCTAAAACATGTTCCTGGGAGAAAGACCCATTGAATAAAGTGGGGCTTACTCGTGAGTAGACTTAGTTAGGATTGTGCTCATTTTCTCTTGTCTATCCTAACCCTCCCAACATTCAGTTTTAGTGGATGTCCCCTAGTGGCTTCAACCACTAGTGTAGGTGGCTTCAGCCAGGTTTGCAGGTACGTTGCTGTCCCTCTCCACCGGGAAAGTGGCTGGATCCTCTGCCACTAACTCCTATGACCGAAAGTAACCTCAGTATTTCCAAGGTGCACTTTATGTAATCAGCTTGATCAGGTGCCAATTACATACATAAAAAGATTGCATTGCTTTGTTTCAAGGTGAGTTTGCGGGGGAAGGAAATTATAGCTGCTGTCAAGTCTGTCCCTTCCAAAAGGCAGTGGTAAGAACATCAGAGAAGATCTAGCATTATTTCACTTCTTGCCCCCAATTTCCACCTAACATCAAGCTGAAAGTAGAATCATAGAATCCTAGAGTTGGAAGGGACCTAGTAGGTCATCTAGTCCAACCCCCTGCCTGCAGCAGGAATTCCCCCTAGAGCATCCCCAACAGGTGCTCATTGAGCCTCTGCTTGAAGATCCCCAGTGAGGGAGAGTCCACCACCTCCCTTGGCAATCTGTTCCACTGCCGAACCGCCCTCACCGTTAGGAATTTTTTCCGGATATCCAGCTGGAATCTCCTCTCTTGCAGTTTGTCCCCATTGGTTCTAGTTCTGCTTTCAGAAGCAGCTATGAACAAATGAGCCCCTTCCTCCCTATGACAGCCCTTCAGGTATCTGAAGAGGGCAATCATGTCTCCTCTCAGCCTCCTCTTCTCCAGGCTGAACATCCCAAATTCCCCCAACCTTTCCTGGTGGGGCTTCCCTTCCATCCCACTGATCCTTCTTGTCGCTCTCCTCTGGACTTGCTCCAGTTTGGCGGCATCTTTCTTCAAGATTACTTTCAGGTCCAGTCTGCTTAACAATGTGTTCAGGATAATGCTCCACCTGTGTTATCTGTTGAGATGAAAATCACAAAGCTTGTGAAATCCAACCTGTTGCTATAATACTGGGGTTACTTTTGGTCAAAGGAGTTTGAGGAAGAAGAAGGATCCAGGAGTTTGAGGAAGAAGAGGATCCAGCCACTTTCCCAGTGGTGGGGACCGCAGCATACATACCTGCAATGCTGGCTGGAGGAGGTTGGCACATTGTGTAGATGGCATGTAGGCAATAGCAGGGTCACGTTCAATTGTAAAGAGTAGTTGGCACAGCAAATCAGGGGGGCTGAAGGGAAAGCCAAGGCTAGCATAATAAGGTTTACCCCACACCCAGCAGGCAACTAAAAGCTGTTGCCCAGTTTGGGTCTGACTTCTGCTATGGGCTGATACTGCCCCATAGGAACAATGTGGTCTGTGCTCTGTCTTCCCAAAGGCAACCTGCTCTGTCTGCTTTGCAGTCTTTAGGGTTTCATGTCTTGGGCACTTTTGTATTAAAGAACACACACAAGTTCCCTAATTTGCAGGGATGTCACCAGTGATGGGAGTCAAAGAAATTAACAACTGGTTCTCTGCCCATCCGGCAGCCACTTTTAAATTGTTATTTTTAAACTTTTTATGTCCTATCTCTTGTTAACAACTGGTTCTACGGAGTAGGTGCGAACCTGCTGGAGCCCAACACTGGTGTCACTCATGTATTTGTGCATAGATCGATGTAGATGTGGACAACCTCCAAATGCCAGATGGAGGGGGAGCACCTGGATGCAGGTGTCATATGTCTTCCCTGAAGCATCTGGTGTGCCGCTGTGTGATACGGGAAGCTGGACTTGATGGGCCTTTGGCCTCACCCAGTGGAGGCTCTTCTTATGTTCTTATACTTCTCAAACTCCACTTGGGTGGTGAAAATGCACATTTTCTGAGATTCATGGGAATTTGAGTCATGTGCATCACTGACTTGAGCACTGAATTGTGACTTGGAGCTCTGACCAGAAAATAATTGTGATTTGTCTAAATATACATCAGGAAGACTCATCATTTTGCCACTTACCCCCAAATCCAGAGTAACTACAGGAGCATGTAAGAGACTTTACATGCACCCGTAGTTACTGCACCATCTAGTGAAAACCTATGGGAAATTCATATTGGAGTAAGTTGTTCTTACACTAGAGCAAGGACTCCCCGTAGTTACTCTGGATTTTGCCCTTGTATGTGTGACTATTCCTCTGACCCATAGGCTACTGTTGAAGCTTGCACATGTTTCCATGTGTTTCTGGCTTGGTCTGTATGTTTTCATTGTGCAAGAGGCGCATGGCAAACAATTCAAAATTCTTGTGGTTCTCATCATCTACATGCCTATATTATACATGCCTCATCTACATGCCTATATTATAATTCTCTTGTGCATCATAAATAAGCTCAGTAAAATACATTCATTCATATATGTTCTGTCTTTAATGTATTTATTTAATACTTTAATTAATGTATTTAATACAGTATTTATTATATTTATTCAAAATGTTAATGTAAATTAATTCCTTTTTCCCAGCTGCCAGCACATTATCAGAGAGATAATGGATGCAATCCAAACCTCCAGTTCAACTGGCATAAGTCCTGCGCTGACCTGGGATTGTCACAAAAGTTCCGTAAGGCACTTCTGGGAGGTAAGGCGTATGCCGACATTCCCACCACACCAAGGGAAATGTCAGATCAGTCAGGCTGGCCGAAGTTGGTTAGGACTGCACCCAATGTGGCCCTCCTGCCAAAATGCTTGCCCATTTCTGATTTAAATAAACTGAGCCTTGTGTCCTGTCCTTGTATGAGATTCCTACTAGTTTCCCATCCAGGGGACTCCCATTCAGGGGACTCCATCTCTGGGATTCAACAGTGTGCTTGGACTGTTGCACACCAGGCAACAGGACTCCCTGAGTGTGAAGGGCTCCACCGATGTTCCAGAACGGGTTAGAGCACCATCCTAACCATGTCTATTCAAAAGTAAGCCCCATTGTATTCAATAGGTGGAATTCAAATAAATTAAAAACAGTTTATATGTCCTAATAACCTAAATTAACAACATTAATTTTACCCATTAGTTACCCATTTTACCAGTTACCCATTAGTAACTGGTTCTCAGAACCAGGCGCTCGTTAGCAAAGAACGTGTGAGAACCACTGGTCTTACTCCCAGGAAAGTGTCTTTAGGATTTTAGCCTAAGTAAATCCATCTTCTACTGGAATTTTGAACGATGTGAGAGATAACAGACTGTTTTCTTTGTACTGATGTTTTTTTCTGTATGATGATCAATTGACTTGGATCAATTATCAAAACAGCACAAAATTCTAATGCCATTTTTACAAAATAGGCCATTGCACACTTTTTGATGGATTATTTGTACAAGGTGGGGCTTTCTCGTCATCTGGGTTGCTTCCCTAGTGTGGTCTTGTAATGCTTGTTAGGTACTTAGACCCCCCTGGAACAGGGTGGGTTCAGAGATGGGCCCGGCCTGGCCCAGCATCCGGTTCGCCGGAAGTGGGCGAGCCGGGGTCAGGGGCCGGGGGTCGGGCCAGGGGTGGGGGCAGGGGCGGGGCAGGGGTGGGGCTGGGGAGGGCACGCCACCCACCCCAGCACGCTGAGGTGGCGGGTGGGCGGGGTGAGAGGTGGGTCCCAACCCGGCGCACTGCACATGCGCCAACCCCCAGCGCATGCGCAGTGCGTCTCCTCCAGCTGGTCAGTGCATACGCAGTGCGTCTCGTCCTCCTGGTGTGCCGGCACGCAGGTTTTCTGGCCCCCCCACCACCACTACCGGATTGGAAGCAGCGGGGCCTTGGGGACAAGCGGTTCGGGTGATCCAGACTGAAACCACTTGGGCCCACCACTGGGTGGGTTATATGAAACAACAGCTTTTCCCATGGCTTCAGTACAGTAAAACCTTGAATTGAAAGTAATTTGGATTGAGAGTGTTTCGCAAGACAAGCAAACATTTCTAATTGATCTTGACTTGATATACAAGTGAGATCTTGATAAATCAGCAAAATAAATAGTCCAGAGTGTGATATGGTCAGTTTCAGCCCTCCACCAGCATCTGCTCAGCCTCTTCTAAGAGACCAGCCTATGCATGTCTACTCTGAAGTAAGCCTATTACAGTCAATAGGGCTCATTCCTGTGTAAGGAGGGCAATGGAAAGGAGCCTGAGAGACCTAGCTGTGCATGTCTACTATTATAATCATTGGGGCTATTATAATCATTGGGGCTCACTCCTATTATAGGAGTACGGGACTCAGCCCCTATTATAACTGATTGGGGCTCACTCCTGTGTAAGAGGGCAGCCTGAGAGACAAGTGCAAGTTCATTTGTTTTATTTTTCTTTATATTTTTTATTTTCTTTATTATTTTGTTGTATATTACAGATTTATTGTAATCGTTTTTATATGAATATTTTTGGGTTGCAGAATGATGATTTCCATGATTTCTGATGGGAAAATTTGCTTTGACATACAAGCATTTTGGATTACAAGCAGGCTTCTGGAACAAATTATGCTCATAAACCAAGGTACCACTGTACTCTTAAAAACAGAGGCTGGTTCTCCAGCATGTCACCAGTAACACAACACTGCTACAGCATCTGTAATTAGAAATTGTTTCCAGCCTATTCCTAATTATAGGTACTAACACAAAGTAGAATTTGCATTTGTGGGCAGCTTTCCAGTCTATCTGTGCAATTTTTGCATGAATCAACACCTTCAGGAAGGAATTCCTGGCAAGATGATCTCTCAGGCTTTCCTGGGAAGCAAACCCATTAAATGATTTATTGCCACCCAATGCTGAAAATATTGTATATTTTCAGTATACAAAAACGGAAACAAAACAGTTTCAGTAGAACTGAAAAAGAAAGGAGAACAAAAAGAAAACTTCCTTTGTACCATTACAATTTGTACAAGCAAAATATGGGCACAATCCAGAGTAACTACAGGGAGTCCTTGCTCTGGTGTAAGAACAATTTGCTGTGGATTGCAGTATGAATTTCCCATAGGTTTTCATTAGATGGTGCAGTAACTACGGGTACACGTAATGTCTTTTACGTGCTCCCGTAGTTACTCTGGATTGTAGGGTAAGTGTGGATAGAAGTTCGCTGCTCGGTTGCAGCTCCTGCTGCCTTTGACAGATGGGACAATGCAGCAGAGGAGGGAGTCCAATCCTAGGCAGGTCTACTCAGAAGTAAGACCCTTTGTAGTCAATAACCTCCTTGTCCTTCCTGCTGCTTCCTTTTCCACTCTTTTGCTGCTCCCCAGTGAACAGACCTCCACCACCAGGCAGCCTGGCAGCAGCCCCATATTTTTTTAAGGGGTGTCCTAAGAGGTGAACTAAGTACTCCGAAGTGCCCATTACTCTTTTTAGTCGCAAACAGGGTGATTCTGCTCAAACCTCAAAAGGAGGATAAGGTCTTGGATTCCTCTCAGCGTGGCCTTCCCAGCAGACAATGGTATGTTTGCCTACTCATGAGTAAAGCCACAATATTGGGCACTTTCACTTTCCTATAGAGCTCTATGCATATTTTTAAGTTTAGTTTAGTTTAAAACTAAAGTTTAGTTTTAAAACTTAAACTTTAAGTATAAAGTTTAAGTTTTATACTTAAAACCAGTATAGTTTTAAGTTATACTTCCTATAACTTTTGATAGGAAGACAATATTTCAAAACTGATTTTTGCACCGGATTCTGCTCTTCAATACGAATCCAACGACATATGACACGATGGGGTAATGCACACCATTGCAAAGTTCCATAATGGAGGACAATGAAGCCCTTTTGGAAGACATGTGGACAGGAGGCTAAAAAGAGGACAAATCCAGAAATTTCCAGTCATATGTTCACCCTGGTTGCAAAAGGGCAACGACTCTGGACTCAACCCCTGTTCACTTTTTGCAACACTGCTAGTCACACGACTCCAAAAAGGTCTTGTCCCCATTAAAGTCAATGCTTCCTTGGAGCTTAAAGCATCTGGAAGAGGCATTTGGGCACCAAGGTCCTTTTGAAAAGTTCACCCTGCACATTCCAATAAGTGTGGGGGTGAGATAACCATTATTCAAGCCATGACGGAGGTCAGCGTGACATGCCAGCCTATAGAAAAGGACATTGAAAAGGAAAAATGGGATCTGATAATACGGAGGCTGAGACTTCTGCCAAAATGCTGTGCAAATACCACGTCTTGAAAGCAAAAATCAAAACATGTACACCAGAAATTTTGCACATTCCCAAGAGAGTCGACACTTTGTGTTGGGTCTTCTTGCCAGTGTTGGCTTGCTGTATCCCCACATACGAGGGAATGCCAGGAATGCCATATTCAAGAGGCCATGGGGACCTAGGTCATTTGGCATCCAGACACATACATTTTTTGTCACCCTTATATGTTAAAATTATTTAATTATTATCAGTATCAATTTATTAATACAATTTAAATAAATATTATTTTCATATTTAAAAATCACCTACCAATTAAAACTTCTGGAGTGCTTGTTGAGCTCCACTTTCACTGGATTGGGACAGTTCTGGTGGCCTTGCAATCCTCGGTGCCTGACCTGAACATGAGCCAATTCACCTTTGCTTACTCACGAGTAAACATGGCAGTGTAGCTCAGTTCTGCTTTCCATAGGGCTCAATGCAATTATCAGGGACTTCCTTCTGGGTTGATTTGTGAAGGCTGTGTTCATTGGATCAGAACCATTCTGGTTGTTGAATTCATGTCAGTGTGCCCTTTCCAAGAGGCACATTTGCCTACTCATGAGTAAAGGCTCAATATGGCTCAGTTTCACTTTCCATAGGGCTCAATGCATTTTTTTAGTATTTGATTATAACTTTTGATAGGAATGAGATATCTCAAAGCTGTTGTATGCATTGGATTCAGCTGGAGATTTAACATTCAATGGTATATGACTTGATGGGGTTACTGCAAAGAATTCTAGCAATTTCTGTGATTTTTGTGATTTTGGTCTCCCCAGTGTCGTCACCCCCCTGAGGGTGGTACATGGGGCCCAGGCCCTTGGGGCTCCTCCCTAGGAATACCACTGGAAGGGAGGCAGGTCCAGAAAAGCAGATTCTCCAGATCCAATGCCTCCATGGAGGGCATTTTGCCCTTACTAGGAGACTTCTTTCAGCACCAGCTCCTTTGCTGGTGCAGAAAAGAAGTAGCCCCATTGTGAAGCTGCTTATATGCCTGGGGGAAGTGGACGAATGTAAACAACAGGCATCCACCACAGCAGCATGCTTGTCCACAGGATTCTGTGTTAGCCACTGAGCCACCATGAAAGCTGTGCCACCACAGCCAGCTCAAGAGTGGGCTATCAGTACTTCTCCTTGGTGATCAGACCCATCTTGCATTTCCTATACATTTCTATCTTGTCTTTGTTGCTCTAGGTGAATTTTATAAGTATACTAGCAAAAATGTACCTGCGTTGTGGGAGTAAAATTCCCCCAGTGCAATAACCCCGCATGTGCATCGTCCCCGCATGTGCATCATGCCCCCCATTTGCACTGTCCCACCATGCATACTGTCACCCCATGCACACCGTTCCCCCATGCACACTATGTGCAATACCCCCTATGCCCAACACGTGCAACACCTCAATACAACATCTTCCCATGTGCACCATCTCCCCATGCACTTCATTCTCCCCATGCGCAGCATTCCCCCCATATGTACCATCTCCCCATGCACACCATCACCCCCCGTGCACCCTCCCTCCCAGTCCATCAGCTGTATGTTACTCTGTCAGTCTTTAATGTTAAGTATAGGACAAAAACATGTTGCACCCTTTTGCAACCCCTTAAGGGTTAAATTTCTCAACATCAGTTCTTGGTGAGTGTTCATGTCACATAAGAAACACCCTCCCTGAATTTCATTCTTCTCAGTCCAGTGGTTGGGACAGGGTAGTGATCAGTCAGGGATACTTCAATGAAAAGTATAGGGAGGAAAAACCATGTGCCCCTTTTTATCCCCTTCTGGCAGGAATTTCCAAACCTGGTTCTTAGTGCGTGCCTCTACCTTGGAAGCACCCACCCCAAATTTCACGCTTCTAGGCCCAGCGGTTTTGGCTGGGCGTTGATGCGTCAGTGAGTGAGTCAGTGAGTGACTTTTCAGTTTTATATACTGTATATAGATAGCAAGTCATTGCCTTCTAAAGGGCGTTGACCTCCAAAATTACTCTCAGCAGATTAAAAACACCAAGCACATTCTGCTGTGATGTATACAGTATAAGGCTACCCACTGATGAACTGATTCCCAAGTCAAAACAGAGTACATCAACATATATATTGTCTCTTAACACATGATGTTAATGTATAGCAAATGCAAGATAGATGGATACTGAACAAGTGTGGATTTATTTAACTAGATGAAAGATAAGAGTTTGGGGAATAATGCATTTGCCTAATATGGCTGCTATTCATTATTTTCTGATGTATATTAAGTAGCACTCTGTTAGCGCTTATTATTTTTGAGTGAGGAATTACTATATGGCAGACAATGTACAGGGGATGTATGGGATATTGCTATTGCTAGGCACACTTCAGATTTGTGGTTGTATTCCTTTATGGTTGAATACACTAGTATGTATTCCTTTATTATCGAATAAATTTTTATCTATCTATCTATCTGCTACATACCTTGTATAATGCTGCTGTTCCTTAATTATCTCATCAGAAATCTTGCTCTGCTTCCCTTCCAAAAATTAAGTCACTGGTAAAGAAAGAGCATTTTATGTGCTGGTCTTCTGTGAAACGTTCTGTACAGACCATGACATAACCAAAAGGAGGACAAGACCCTCCCAAATATAGGACACCCTATTGGAATGTAGGACATGACAATATAAAAACTAAAAACACTAATAGATATCAGCACAAACCTAACCATTTCTACTCAGAAGTAAGCCCCATTATCTTCAGCGGGTCTTACTCCCAGGAAAGTGTCTTTAGGATTGCAGCCTTTGTCTTTTATGTGGTTAATTTAAACTTTATATTGCTTATTATTGAATTTAAAACCATTACATATAATTTATGAATTACAAGAAGGCTACATGCTGCCTGCTCACAAGCAAAAGGAACACAATGAAGTTTATTTTCCCCAGGGCTAAAAAAGAGGACGCATCCTGGAAACACATGCGATGTCACCGTATCAGAAATGTGCTAGGGATTCGCACCAGCTCAATGAGTGGGATTGTTCTCCTTCTTTCCCCCCCACTTGATGTAGATTGGGGCCCACATCGTTGCTACATGCCTTTAATTGCATTTAAACAACCATTACTGATAGCCGCATTGCTTCTGAAATCAGCGCCAACAAGCACTGCCTACTATTTACTACAGCACTGCAGTGATGGTTCTGTTCTGTGACGTAAATATCAAGAAATATACAGTAGAATAAATTATACATAGCACAGGTTCAAGTTGCAGCAAGCCCTCTTCTGTCAGAGAGACCTGACTGATGTTGCGCAGCGAGGTGGTGCTGTCATTCTAAACATGTCTCATTTATTATTTCCAGTTCATGCCATTTTCACATACAGACTCATTATGTTCCACACCAGCATATACCATTCAGTGAACATGTACCTTGGACAAGTCTGATGTGCATATTCCTTGCTCAGTGATTACAAGAACGCCTTGCAATGGTAACACAGAAGAAGCAGAACATCCTGATGCTATGAATGACTCAAGGACAGAATAACACCTTCCTTTCCCATCTCAGCAATGGAATGAGGCAATCTCTGCCTGCTCTACCATGTGATTGCATGGCTTATAAGTAGAGCCCTGGATCCAGGCTGCTTAGGGTTTTATTCTCCCGCACACCAGGGATGGCTTTCTGGGAGAGCATCCTTTGTGGCTTGTTGGCATCCCTCATTGCAGCCACTTTGGCTAGGATGATGGGAACCTTCCGCAAGAGGAGGCCCAATGAACCTCCACTGGACAAAGGCTTCATTCCATGGCTGGGACATGGGATGAACGTCAAGAAGAACCCGGCAAAGTTTGTGGAGTTGATGCAGAAGAAACATGGGGATATCTTCACAGTGCTGCTCGGTGGCAATTATTTCCATTTTGTGATGGACCCTCACATTTACAGAAGTATAATAAAGCAGTCAAAAGACAAGCTGGATTTTGATACCTTTGGCTCAATGGTCGTATTTAATGCATTTGGAATTCGTCCAACGGAGTCTCATCATAAAATTGTACAAACAATGAGCAAGAAGTATCTCAGAGGTAAGGGTCTCGCTCTTCTGAATGAGGTCATGATGGAGAAGTTGCGGGCGGTGCTACTTACAAGCCAGGATTCGAGAGAGAAGGAAAGACAGTGGCAGCAGGACGGAGTCTTCCACTTTAGTTACAAAGCCATCTTCCAAGCAGCATTTATGACTTTGTTTGGGACGGAGCCAGAACCAATAGTAGAAAATGCTACAGAGAGTAAAGTAACACAGTGGGACATGTTGTTTGAAAATTTTAAGAAATTTGACCACCGTTTCCCCCAAATGGCTCTTGGTATTCTGGGCCCTTTGGGTAAGAAAGAGACACAGAAGTTGAAGAACCTTTTCTGGGATGTTCTGTCTATTGAAAAGATACATCACAAGGATAACATCAGCAGTTGGGTGGCTGAGCAAGATCAGAGCATGGCTGAGGTTGGCATGACGGAAAAGATGAGGACTCAGTTTCAGCTGCTTCTCCTCTGGGCATCCCAAGCAAATACGGGTCCAGCCACCTTCTGGACTCTTATGCATCTCTTGAAATATCCAGAAGCAATGAAGGGAGTGAGGGAAGAAGTGGACAAAGTACTCAGACAGACGGGTCAGGAAGTGACGCCTGGCAGCCCCTTCATCGAAGTGTCTTTGGATGCCCTCAAGACTCCTCTTCTGGACAGTGCAATAGAGGAAACTCTGCGTTTGAGAGCATCTCCTTTCCTGTTCCGAGGTGTGGTGCAGGATCTGGAACTTAGAACAGCTGATGGGAGAGAATATGTGCTCCGGAGAGGAGACAACCTGCTTCTTTTCCCTTTTGTAGGACTGCACATGGATCCAGAAATTCATCCCGACCCTCACACTTTCAAATATGACCGGTTTGTGAAACCGGATGGGACCAAGAGAGAGTTCTACAAGGATGGGAAGAAGCTGAAGTATCCCATTATGCCCTGGGGTGCTGGACCCTCCACGTGTCCTGGACGGTTCTTTGCAGTTAGTGAAATGAAATTATTTGTAATCTTGATGCTCAGCTACTTTGATATGGAACTGGTGAACCAAGATGATGACCTACCACCAGTAGATGTCAGTCGTTATGGGTTTGGAGTCATCCCACCTACTCGTGACATTCAGTTCAGGTACAGGCTGAAATTCTGAAGGGCAAGAAATGTCATCCTGACCTTCACTATAATCTCACTGTCATGCTCTTTGCTTAAAGAATTTGAGGTGGGATTTGTAAATGACCAGATCATTTTCAGAAAGAGCTTGTAAAGGTGGAGGAAAAAATGCTATCTATGGTTGAAATCCAGAGTAACTACAGGGAGTCCTTGCTCCAGTGTACAAACAACTTACTCTGGATTCCAATATGAATTTCCCATAGGTTTTCACTAGGTGGTGCTGTAACTATGCACGTAAAGTCTCTTACATGGTCCCGTAGTTACTCTGGATATGGGGGTATGTTGAAGGGGAAACCCCCTTTTGGTGCTTTCCAGGCAGAGGCTAAGAGTCTGCTTTTCAGGGATCCTGCAACAGTTTGCTGTACTGAGCAGAGGTTGGACTAGGTGACCAGTAATATATCATAATGCTCTAATATTTCATTTTACCATGTATTATATGATTGGCATAAAACACTGTGGCACCTCTAGGGTACCTGTTTCATGCAGAGTAACATGCTCCTCCTTCACATATTTAAAATGGAGTGAGAAGGAGATTTATGCTGCAATCCTAACCACACTTTCCTGGGAGTAAGAACTATTGAACACAATGGGACTTACTTCTGAGTAGACATGCTTAGGATTGCACTTTTAAAACCAGTAGCAGTCCGTTTCATGAGAATGACAGTGGAATTTTACTTAATGCTGACTCTAGGAATATTATTACAGAACCTGTGGAATCTTATGCTACTACAGAGCAATTTACTTCCATATGCCAAAGCACATACTGCCTTCAGTACAATTACAATCACTACTGAAATCAGAGAAATTTATTCCTCACAGTATATAAAATAAATAAAACCGTAAAAATATTTAAAATTAGCACTTATACAGCATTATTCAAGATGTGTAAGGTATAGTAAATTAGGCTACAATCCAGAGTAACTACGGGATCTTTTACACCGTAGTTACAGTGCCACCTATGGGAAATGCATAGAGCAATCCAGAATAAGCGCCTCGTACGTCTTCCCGTAGTTACTTTGGATTGTAAGGTTAAACTCATAGTCCTTACAGCATGCCTGTAAGACAGATCTGCAATTTGAGGTCTACATTAAAGAGGGGATTAGGTTAAGGCAGTGGTATCACCAGGGGGATGTGGGCTGCACTAGATTACGAGCATGGGGGAAGAGGTGACATCAAGATTTGCTATAATTTTTTTAATTTTAGAATTTTCAAATAATACCATAATGATATATATCCATTGGTGTGTAATCTTTATTTATGATCTATTTTAATGATGTTTTATTGTTTTCTTGATGTTAGCCGCCTTGAGCCCCCTCTTGCAGGGGAGGAAAGACAGGATACAAATTAAATGAATGAATGAATGAATGAATAAATAAATATTCAATAAATAAATACTCGTAATTTCATGCAGAATGGGGTTAAAGCTCTGGCCTCCCGCAAGTGGGTGATGCATACTGTAGCAACTCCACTGGGTGACGCAAGAAATAATGTTTGGTTTCAAGGCAGAGATGAGGTTTCCTGGTTTGTAGCTCAAGTCTCTTGCCACGATGCTAGATTTATTCTGAATAAATGCTCTACCTGGGTCATCAAGATTGCGTTGTACCGCCTAACATAGTTTTGAAAGCATGAAGCCTCGCGCATGTCTGATTGCTCTGCTGATACTTGCAGTATTTTGCAAAGAGACAATGAAATTTATCTCATATGATAAGTCATGACAGTTTGCACACTCACTGCTTCTGCATTGTACTGAACACTGCTTGTGCCCTGAACACACCTAGTGGTTGTGGGGCCAAAACACAAAAAGGCTTTCTCCATCCTTTTCCCATCGGACGATGGTCCTGATGCAGATCACATCTCAGAAGTCATGATGAACTCCAAGACAGAAAAATCCATTGGTGCCACTGACTGTAACATAGAAACTGGTCCTAAGGCTGCCGCCCACTATCTGGTCTTAGGAGGGAGGGAATGGGGGGACTCCCTGAGACCCAGTTCACCAAGGTGGCTGGTCCATGACAAAACAAACCATACAGTACAACTTTATTACAAAGAAAAAAGTTGTGTACAGGGCCCGATTTAGGTTTGTTGAGGCCCTAAGATATCAAAGGTAATATTCCTCCTTAGAATGGAGGAATGCCTCTACCTGCCCACACTTCTGCCAGGCCATTCGGGCCTGATCCAAGGCAGGGTAATGGCCAGGAGCTGCTGCTCCACCTCAGACCAGGCTCAAATGGCTGGGCGGAGGCCAGGACCAAGAATGTCCAGGCCTCCGGACATGCGCAGTGGGAAGCTCCCACTGTGCAAGTCCAGAGCCCTGGATATGTGCAGTGCACCCCAGCCGGCTGTTTGAGCCTGGTCCAAGGCGGAGCAGCAGCTTCTGGCCGCTGCTCTGTCTTGGAGCAAGCCCAAATGGGCGCACTGAGGTGTGGATGCACTGGAGGAGTGTCAAACTCCTCCATCATATCAGCCCCCCAGTGGTGACATGACTGCTTCAGGAGCAGGTATAGAAATGAGTAGACCCATAGGGGTCCATAATAAGGCAGAGTAAGAATGGCAGTGTTGCCAAAAAATCTGAGTTCTTGGCCAGCATATCTGCAACTCCTGCCTCTCAACCTCAGGATATGGCACAAGTAGGGCAGCCCACTAACCCGTGGACAAAGCAGGCCACTCCAACAAGCCCTTTGCATCCACTGTAGACTGTACTGCCAGGGTAAGCTTATAAGGCAGGCACCACAGCTGTTCCTTTTTCACTGTGATCTGAGGGGTCTCCTTGGGAGCAAGCCCTCCCGAAGTGCCACTGGCACCTACTGAGCAGCTAGGGCAGCCCAGGCTTCCTGACTATGGAGTCACCATAACTTCCAACTCTGGATTCAGGATAGTTGGAGCACTCCAGCTGGGACACTCCTCACTGCCCTAACTCTGGATTGCACTGTCAGTGCAGGTTAATTTGTTTTATTTTTTCTTTGTATTTTCTTTATTATTTTGTATTATATTACAGTTTTGTAATCATCTTTATATGAATATTTTTGGGTTGTGGAATAAATTGTCTGAGTTTCCATTATTTCTTATGAGAAAATTCACTTTGATATACAAGTGTTTTGGATTACAAGTGTACCTCCGGTACAAATTATGCTCGTAAACCAAGGTACCACTGTACTGTTGAGTGAGTGATTGATTGTCATCCTGGAACCTGTTTGAAAACAAGGTGTGAGCACCATCTTCAGTCTATTTGGTCCTACTGCACTTCAGTCAGCAACACCTTCAACCACAATTAAGGCCAAGGTGGAGGTGAGGTTCATTCGGGGCCGGCAAACACTAATTTTTTTTAAAGGTAAGAAGCTGGGGAGGAGATCTGGATTGAGACCACAACACAGAGTGAGGGGCAGTCTTGTCACCAGGGTGGGGCGACTGTTACGGACCACACTGGGTGATGCACCACTTGGGTGGGGTGATACGTGGAGGAGTTTGATGGTCCTCCGGCGCGTCCACACCTAAGCGCACCCATTCAGGCCTACTCCAAGCAGAGCAGCGGCCAGGAGCTGCTGCTCCACCTCGGAGCAAGCTTGAATGGGTGCGCTGAGGTGCACTGTACATGTCCAGGTCTTTGGACATGCGCTGTGGGAGGCTGCATGTTCAGAAGCCACTGTGCATGTTCACCGTGCATGTTCGGTGAGCCTGGACATGCGCAGTTCCCTCTGCACAGCCATTTGGAAACTGCGCATGTCAAACTTGCATTCAATCTTATCAAAAGTTATGCCCCCAAAACTAGAAATCAAAAACATGCATTGATCTCTAAGGGAAAATGAAAGTGCCCCATATTGCAGCTTTACTTGCAAGTAAGCAAACATGCCATCATCTGCCAGAAAGGCCAGGCTGAGAGGAATCCAAAGACACCAGAATGGTCCTGATCCAAAGAACGCAGTCTCCAAAATCACCCCAGAGAGAGATCCCTGATGAAAACTGAAAGGGAGCCATACTGCACCTTTACTCATGAGTAGGCAAACTTGCCATAGCTATTTGGACAGAGCAGGCTGAGAGGAATCTGCTCCTGATCCAATGAATGCAGCTGCTACCAGGCACCCCACAGTGATACCCCTCCTCCAAGCTCCACTGCATTAAACACTTTTGAAAGTGAGACTGCACAGCTGCGTTTACTCACAAGTAAGCAAGCATTCCTTGGCTAGTAGGGAAGGTCATTCCAGGGAGTGCAAGACTTCCCAAATGGTCCTGATCCTGTGCACTGGGAGCTCATCTAATGCTTCACAAGGAGCATTTGAGTGTATGTAAAAATGATGACGAAACACTGGAACTGAATTTAAAACATGCATTCAAAGCCCCATTTAACACAACAGGGCTTACTTCAGGGTAGACATAGTTAGGAGGCTGCAGTCAAAGACGCTTTCCTTGGAGTAAGCCCCATTTAACACAATGGGGCTTACCTCTGGGTAGACATGGTCAGGAGGCTGCAATCAAAGACACTTTCCTGGGGGGCTTGCCAGGGCTGCTGCTGGAGGTTCAAGGTGGTCGGTGGGGGCACTTGGGGGCAGTTAGGGGCAGCTGCCTTTGGCACCTCCAGTCAACTGCCCTGAAGTTGGGGGCAGTTAGAGGCAGCAGTACTGGCCAGCATCCCTTTCAAAAAGCCTCCCTGCAGAGTGTCAGAGCTGCATAGCACATGTGCCCATAGTGCACTTGCTTGTTAAGTGAAGTGGAACTTGTTATGTGAAGCAAGATTTCTTGGAAATTTTTGCTTGTTGTGTGAAACGCTTGTTAAAAGAGGTACCACTGTAATAGGGAAGGAATAAGTCAAAGTGGTCTCAAAGCTTAGAATAAAAACCATCTGCCACAAGCCAATTACAAAAAGCTACCCTTCTATACATATATTACGGTCACATATTCTGGTCTTGTCATCATTCTGTTAGTTTTGCCTCCACTCTGAGAAGTAACTAAAGCCAACTTCTTTACCTCCTAATTCACTTAGCTGCTCGCCTTTTACGATACATATTTTAAGATTTACCCTACAATCCAGAGTAACTACGGGAGCACGTAAAAGACATTACGTGTACCCGTAGTTACTGCACCATCTAATGAAAACCTATGGGAAATTCATACTGCAATCCACAGCAAATTGTTCTTACACCGGAGCAAGGACTCCCCGAAGTTACTCTGGATTTTGCCCTAAGATATTTAGAGCAGTAAACTGCTTAGAGTGACCTTGAGCATGGGAGAAAACAAAATATACATTATTCACATACATACCCATTCATAAAAAATGAAGCAGAAATAATCAACTGTATGTACTTTTAAGTAACATGAATAATATAAATGTATGTAGATATACATTTTTTGTGTTACTAAAAATCCCTGTGTGATAGAGGAAAACTAGGAACATGCTTGAATTCAATTCTTTTTTTTTAAATTGCAAGAATCAGGCAGTTCTTCTTGTGCGCCAAAAAGTACAGGTAATATGAATACTGCTATAAATGTATTTAAATACTAGTAGTTTACCTGTCGCTTCCATTCCCATAACTGGTTCATAGTGCCGGAAAGGTGGCAACGCATGACATACCAATTGAGGCGGTCTGCAGTTATGGGTTGGGGAAAGACCTGGTAACCTATCTTGTAAAAACCTTACCTTGAAAGTCTATGGATCAGAATCACCTGAGCTGCAAAAACCAATACATCATTGGAACATGGAATGTGAGAGTAATGAGCACTGGAAAGCTGGACATCATCAAGAAAGAGATGGCCAATGCCACGTGGACCTTCTGGGAGTAAGAGAATTGGACTGGCTTGGATCTGGAGACTTCATATCTGACATCTTCACCATCTACTACTCTGGAAGTGATACAGAAGGGAGAAAAGGTGTAGCCAACAAAGGGGTCACAAGGTGTATAGAGAGACCGGGTCTCGAACCCTGGCCTGCTGGTTAACAGGCACAGTGTCTTATCCACTTGCTCCACTGGATGTAAAAATGATAACAAAACACTGGAATTGAATTCAAAACATGCATTCATTGTGCATGATCCTATGAAGTCTACTTAGGCTGCAATCCTAAAGACACTTTCCTGGGAGTGAGACCCATTTAACACAATGGGGCTTACAGATCATGTCCATTCGCATCATAGGGAAGCCAGTAAACATCACCATTATTCAAGTCTATGTGCCAATGGCAGATGCCTCAGAACAAGATGTTGAGGACTTTTACACCCAGGTCCAGAACGCATTGGACATCACCTCAAGAAAGGATATCATCTACATCATGGGTGATTCCAACTCAAAAGTTGGACAAGGAGAGGATGTAGGAATTGTTGGCAGCCACGGCCTGGGGCTGAGGAATGGTGCTGGTTTTGCCAGGAAAACAAGTTCAGGATTACCGACATGTTCTTCACCCAGCCAAAGCGATGCCTCTATACCTGGACATCCCCAAGTGGGCAGCATCACAACCAGACCAATTACATTCTCTGCCAACAGGAATGGAAGGGTTTGCTTCATTCAGCCAAAACACTAATAGGTGCAGACTGTGGCTCCGATCACCAACTCCATATTGCCAGAATCAGGGTCAGATTGTGTAAGATCCAGTGCCCTGCCATACAGAGAAAATTTGATGTAAGCAAACTTCCTGTGCAATATGCAGTTGAAGTGAAGAACAGGTTTGATTTGCTCAGGCTGGAGAAAGATGATCCAGATAAGATGTGGGCAGAGATCAAACAAGTTATCACTGATACCGCTCAAGAGCATGTGCCGTACAAGAAGCCGGTGTGTGGTGGGAAGTGGCTAACAGCAGCAACCCTCAGGATTGCTGTGATGAGAAGAGAAGCAAAGGCAAAGGGCAGGATGGTTGAGGAGAGACGACTCAATGCCAACTTCCAAAGAGAAACCATGAAGGATAAGAACAACTTCCTGAACACGAGATGCATGAGCCTCAAAGAAGCCTATAAGGGCCACACCAGGGAATTATTTGCCACTGTGAAACAAGAGAAAAAGCCTTTCTTTACCCACCAAGGACCATCAAAAAATCAGTGATCAGGATGACATCAAAAAAGATGGAAAGGATACACAGAGCGACTTTACACTTGTGCTAGCGCCACCACCAACAACCACCCATGGACCAGCAGGTGCTGGAAGCTGACCTGCTGGATAGCAAAGTGGAGTGGGGACAGCAGCCAAATAACAAAGCACCCGGCACTGATGGAATTCCTGCAGAATCGCTCAAGCCAGTCCCAAGAGCAGTGCTGACAAGTGTCGGAAAATCTGGAGCACCTGCTCAGGGCCAAAGGAGTGGAAAAGATCAGTCTTCATCCCACTATTAAAGAAGGGAGATGCCAGGGAATGCACAAATTACAGAACGATCGCCTTGATTCCCCACACCAGCAAGGTGCTTCTAATAATCCTCCAGAAGCATCTGGGCAGCATCCTCCATCGTGAACTGCCTGATGTTCAAGCTGGATTTTGCAAGGGCAGAGGAACTTGGGATTACATCGCAAACTTGAGATGGATCAAGGGAAAGGCAAGAGAGTACCAAAAGAAGCTCTAATTGTGCTTCATTGACTACACCAAGGTCTTCGACGGTGTAGAGCACGATAAGCTTTGGGAGGCACTGAGAAAGACAGGAGTGCCAGCGCACCTGATTAGGTTAATCAGGTCACTCCATGATAACCAAGAAGCCACAATGCAAACCAGGTATGGTGACACAGAGTACCTCGAGATCAAAAAGGGCACAAAACATGGATGCATCCTTTCGCCTTCTCTCTTCAATCTCTATGCAGAAGTGGTCACGAGAAAGCTGGACCTAGTTCAGTGGTTCTCAATCTTCCTAACACCGTGACCCCTTTGTAAGTGCCTCATGTTGTGGGGACCCCCAAACATAAAATTATTTTCGTTGCTACATTATAACCGTAATTTTGCTACTGTTATGAATCGTAATGTAAATATCCAATATGTGGGATGTATTTTCATTGTTACAAATGAAATGTGTGATCTATGCACACATTGAACACAATGGGATTTATTTCAGAGTAGGCATGCATAGGATTGGGCCCTGAGGCTGAAATCCTATCCACTTTTACATGGGAATAAAGGCCCCCCTGACTATAATGGGATTTATTTCAGGCATGCATAGGATTGGGCCCTGAGGCTGTCGGTCAGCCCCAGTGCGCGCGCAGCTACAGCCAGAGGTCTGGCAAGCCTGACCTGGCCTCTTGCACCAGGGGTCTTTAGGTGACCCCCAGGAAAGCTCTAGGTGACCCCCAAAGGGGTCCCGACCCCCACTTTGAGAAACACTGACCTAGTTGAATCAAGCATTGGAGTGAAAATAGGCAGAAGAACAATCAACAACCTGTGACATGCAGATGATATGACCCTGTTGGCAGAGAATGAAAAGGATCTTAAGAAGCTGTTCATAGAACTGAAAGAGGAAAGTGGGAAGGTGGGGCTCCACTTGAACCTCAAGAAGATCAAGATCATGGCCACTGCAAACAAGGATGTCCACATAAACAATGAGGAAATAGAAACAGTCAACAGCTTTGTATTCCTCAGATCCTTCATTGATCATGATGGGGGCTAAACAGTGGAGATCAAGTGGTGACTGGCTTTGGGTCGATTGGCCATGGTGAGCTGAGGCCAAATATGGAAGCGCAAGGACATCTCTGTAACCACCAAACGAAAACTGGTTGCAGCCATTGTGTTCCTAACTGCAACCTATGGCTGTGAGACATGGTCATTGACAAAAGGAGACAAGAGAAAAATTGACCCTTTTGAACTGTGGTGTTGGAGAAGGCTCTTAAGAATCCCACGGATGGCCAGAATCACCAGTAACGACGTCCTGGATCGCATTAGCACAGAGATGTCTCTGGAACGCAAAATCACCAGACAGAAGTTGACCTATTTTGGAGACATGATGAGGGCAAACTCATTGGAAAAAGAGATACAACTTGGAATGGTCAGTGGCAAAAGAAAACGGGGTAGACCAAAGATCCACTGGCTGAACACCATTAAGAAGGACACTGGCGTGCACATCGCCCAAGTGAAAGAAGCTGTGAAAACAGAGAAGCCTGGAGGGGTCTGGCCTACAGAGTATCCAGGAGTCGGACACAACTGAATGGATAGAAGACGAAGTTTACCCTAGAAATACCAAAAATTTCTTGCCCCCCATAAAACAGTATGGGTCAAGTGTGACCCGAGCTGCCCTGTACTATAGTTAGGTACATTAGGTACATACAATGTTCATATAATATACATATAATGAATAAATGTTGTGTCTCTGGGAACAGGAAAAACACCAGGTTTTTTTTTTACCATCACCTGTGCCCATTTGGACATTTTTCCAAATACTTCCAAATACTGGAAGTGTTGGCACATATAATGAATATATGTTGGCAAGGTATCAAAGAAGATGGATTACTGGGCCCACTTGCTGATCTGCAGTGATTACCATCTCTGGGAACAGGAAAAACACCTGGTTCTTTCTTTTACCAACACCTGTGCCCATCCAGACTATATGTCCGAATACTTCCTAATACTGGAATACTTCTGAATACTGAAAGTATTGGCACATATAATGAATATATGTTGGCAAGGCATCAAAGAAGATGGCCCACTTGCTGATCTGCAGTGATCACCATCTCTGGGAACAGGAAAAACACCTGGTTCTTTCTTTTACCAACACCTGTGCCCATCCAGACTATATGTCCAAATACTTCCTAATACTGGAATACTTCTGAATACTGAAAGTATTGGCACATATAATGAATATATGTTGGCAAGGCATCAAAGAAGATGGCCCACTTGCTGATCTGCAGTGATCACCATCTCTGGGAACAGGAAAAACACCTGGTTCTTTCTTTTACCAATATCTGTGCCCAATCCGGAAAATTTTCCGGATGGGCCAAGGTGTTGGTAAAAGAACCCGGGCATAATGTACATATGATGTACATATAATGAATAAATGTTGTGTCAAGTTTTAGTATAATTATGATTATAATTAGTATAATTAGTATAATGATTTTTAGTACAGTTTTAGCTAGCAAAATATTGAATAACCAGTGAAAGGCAACATGGGTCGACCTTGACCCGATTGGTATCCTATGTATAAATTGGAATGTGCAGAAAAATTTTATATTCAAAAGCTTCATGCTTCTGGAATTGTAACTGTCTGAATAGCAGGGAAAAAGTCAGAAAGTCTTGTCAGGTAATAATAATAAATTCCAGAAAAAACACAACATTTTGACCTGGCGGGTCAACATTGACCCTGATAGTATTCGTAGGGGTTTTACCTGTGGCTTTGTCTGTGTGTATCGCTGGCTTGAGTGGAAGAAGAAGAATAAAATGCATGGTTTATGGACTTAACCCATAAACTATTGCAAAGTTTGCCCTTAAATTATGTTTCAAGCAGACCCATCTGCAGTTCTTAACAACACCCAAATTAACAACACCAAAAATTAAATGCTGACCCATCTGCAGTCAGAAGACCTGCAGTGCCAGCAGTGCCCTTCTTTCCGCTGCCTACTTTCTATCTATTTTAAGATTGCGATCTCACCTTTCTCTCTGTGAGGCAGGTAGGTGTTCTACGGGCAGCTCATAGAAATCTACTCTTTCCAGGGTATTTCCAGGTATTTCCAGGGTATTTCACAACGTGGACACCACATCTCTTTCAGGAAATGCCTTCCAAGCTTCCAGCAGTGTTCGTTCATGTTAGCCACGCTGTAAAATGGTGACACCTTCTGGCTCTGATGACTCATGACAGCTCTGAGTCTCCCATCCAGGAGTTGTCCAGGTCCTTCCCTACCTACCCTACAATCCAGAGTAGCCTATATTACTGAATATTACATTTGAATTATTATTTATAATTTAATACATATAGAGCACAATCTTCATCATGTCAACTCAAAAGTAAGCCCCATTGTGTTCAAAGGGTCTTACTCCCTGGAAAGTGCTTTAGGACTGCAGCTGAAGCTAATGATTGTGTAGCAGCAGAGAATGATGCCCTGAATGTGATGTTATCCCCAGGCTTTTTAAAAAAAGGGGAAATCCACCTCCCTGCCAGCAGGTTGCAACCCACTTGCTCTGCCATCCCCCCACACACACCCCCCCCCCCATATTTACACCTGACTGGTCAAGTCTCATCGGTCAGTTTTGAATTAAGAAAATCCAGTTTTTGTTACATAATGGCTATGTTTTTATTTTCTTGTTACTTGCTATAACTTTTGATAGAACACACGTATCCCAGTACAGATTGTTTCCTTGCGTTCTGCATTAAATTCTGTATAAAATGATGGTATTACTAAAAAATACCAAGGTTTTCACAGTTTTGGCCACTAGTATCAAGCTCTCCAAAGCCGTTCTCTGAGCAGTTGCTATCCTCTGCACCCCCTTACCTACACCACTGGGAGGAACAAATGGTTAAATATATTAATTGAAGAGCAGAGTCCTGAAGTCTGCCTCTATTGAAGCTCAGAACAAAGAAAGACCTTACAGAAACATTGAAGATTTGCAAGAACAGTGCAAGACATCAGCACTACGTTCCTAGGATCTGAAGGTTTCCATGAAACATTCCAAGAAATGGAGGCAGCATTGATAAACTGACAAGATCACGGACATGAAATAAGCAAATCTGCAAAGAAACAGTATTGCCAAAGGAATTACAGAGGTACCTCTCATAACAAGTGTCTCACATAACAAGCGTTTCACATAGCAAGTATAAATTTCCAAGAAATCTTGCTTCACATAACAAGTTCTGCTTCACTTAACAAGCAAGCGTGCTATGGGCACGCATGTTATGCAGCCCTGATGCTCTGCCCGGAGGCTATTTTAAAAGGGCTGCCAGCCAGCACAGCTGCCTCTAACTACCCCCAGCTTGGGGGCAGTTGCCTGGGGGTGCCAGAGGCAACTGCCCCTAACTGCCTCCAAGTGCCCCCACCGGCCACCTTGAACTTCCAGCAGCAGCCCAGTTAAGCCTCCCAGGAAAGTGTCTTTGATTGCAGCCTCCTAACCATGTCTCCCCAAAAGTAAGCCCCATTGTGTTAAATGGGGCTTACTCCCTGGAAAGTGTCATTAGGACTGCAGCCTAAGTAGACTTCACAGGATCCTGCACATTGAATGCATGTTTTGAATTCAATTACTGAGTTTTGTCATCATTTTTACATCCAGTTAATATTTTTATATGAATATTTTGGGGGTTGTGGAACCAACAGTCTGAGTTTCCATTGTTTCCTATGAGAAAATCTGCTTCACTTTAAGAGCGTTTCACTTAAAGAGCATGCCTCCAGAACGAATTAAACACTTTATGTGAGGCACCACTGTACATCCATCACCAAGGCAGAAGATCAGATTAGAAAGATCAGCAAGATAAGATCAGATGTCAAGAAGCCAAAAGAAATGAAAGAGAAGATCAAAAAGGATCTGACAACAAGACACCAACTAGATGTATGAGGAATAGTAAAGCAACAAGTTGTGTTGTGTATTTTGCAGGGAAATGGCAAGATATGAATCTCGACTCATAACACATAATGTGGGTTCCAGATGAGACAACAGCATTTCTACCAAGTATCACTTGGAACGTTGCCAGAATCATTTAACAGCCAAAGAAGGAGGAAGTTTTCAGATGTGGATTAATCTGTGGGATGATTGAAAGGATTACAACAAAAATGCAACTGAACAAAGGATGTGGAAGCGGATTAAGTGGAGGCTCCAGGAAGAACTGGTCAACAATAAAAGAACCGGTAGAAAAGAAAAGAAAAAAACTTAAAATTTGGCAACCATCAGTCTTGAAAGACTCTGGTATTGTGGTCAACGCTGCATGCAAAGCACGAAAGCCTGGGTAGATTAATATGGAGGAGAGGCTGTTACCCAAGCAGCAAATCCCCCCTCTCCACCCCACTGAATTAGTCCAATGGAAAGACAGAGCCAATACGATGGGTTCCAGCTGCGTTGCAGAACTGGGCTAAGGACAGGAGCTCACCCTGTCTTGTGGGGACCCGGGTCTCGAACCCTGGCCTGCTGGTTAACAGGCACAGCGTCTTAACCACGTGCGTCACCCACAACCCAACAGAAAAGCAAATAAAGAAAGTGAAGAACTGGCCAGCTCCTGGAATTGACAGACTGCATGGTTTCTGATGAGAACATCTCAGCAAATGTTTTAAAAGAATTGCCCCAAAATGGAACAACATACTGGGGATGACAATTAGGAAAATGTACATTCAGGGCCAGGAGTGCAATCCTAACCAATTTAGGCCGGCCTAACTCACCTGGCATATCTTCCCATAATGGTGGGTGGATCAGGGTGACCATATAGAATGAATTACAGAGTACCTCTACCTTTAACCATTGTGTAGAGGGGAATTTAAGCAGGTGTGGCTCAACATAGAAGGGTTTTCAAAGCAGCACCTGACTAAATTCCCTATTCTATGCATTGGTTAAAGTTACTCTGTCCTCCATTCTATATGGTCTTCCTGATAGTGTGGATGTTGGCGTATGTCTGTGCACTAGCCTAAACTTCCTAGGAGTGGGGCAGAAGTGTCTTATGGCAAGATAAGATAAGCACAGGATTTATGCCAGCCTAAGTGGAGATTAGGATTGCAGCCCAAAGCCAGGTGCAATTATGAGTTATTATCACCCAATTGCATGTTTGCCAACTACATACAAACACCAGGAAGAAATGATACAAGATGTGATACAAAACTTGGAACAGCACAATTTCTTTTCCATCAGACAGAAAGAAACGGATGAAAGACTCTTGCTAAGATGATGGTTTTGGAAAACTGGAACAAAAGGAAAACGAACACGTTGCTTGCTTGGTCCAATTCTACACCGTGACTCCACTGTCAATAATTGTAAAGAGAAAGCACAGATATCAGATTGCAAGATTGTCATGTAATTTAGGCCCAGATCCTACCCAGCTTTCTAGCACGAACGTAGCTGTGCATTTGGGGCATATGTTGCATTCTGAAGTTGGGTGGCGGTTATGAGGTTTCCTCGAGGTTAAGGAATGAAACCTCAGACCTGCATTGCTCTTAACTTGATACTGGAAAGTGAGTTAGGATTGCGCCCTTATAGGATGCTCTTTACATTAAAGAAGCTTTTCCAGACACTATCTGAAGGCAAGTCATTATTGAACACTGTATGAATTTATAGTATTGCCATTGGAATATTGATATTTGACAATAAGGAAAGGAAAATTGGCAAACACTAAAGGAATCTAAGGGCAAATCCAGAGTAACTACGAGGAGTCCTTGCTCAGGTGTAAGAACAACTTACTTTGGATTCCAATATGAATTTCCCGAAGGTTTTCACTAGGTGGTGCAGTAACTACAGGTGCACATAAAGTCTCTTATGTGTTCCTGTAGTTGCTCTGGATTTGGGGGTAAGGCTGCAATGCTAAAGACACTTTCCTGGGAGTAAGACCTACTGAACACAATGGGGCTTACTTTTGAGTAGCCATGGTTAGGACTGTGCTCAAATAGCAGTGAAATAAGAGTTTATCACCAACTGAGAGCTACAAATGTGGGATTGTACAGACTGAAAACATCAAGCCTGATGAAATGTGGGTTAGCAAGGACTGCATCTGTAGGGTCAGTAAGGTTTTAAAGCCAGAGCTCAGTGGAGGAAATACCTTCAAAGCCATAAACACTTGGGCTGTGCCCGTCATCTGATACAGCGGGCATAACTGATTGGACGCAAAAGCAAATTAAGATGCATGAGGTTGCAAAATATGGAAAGTAATGACCATCAGTTATGTGCTCCACCTGCAAGGTGATACTGGCTGATTATACATACTACAAAGGCAGTAATGGAACGCAACTAACCAAATAGTTAATCAAGTCAAGATCTACTTGTCAAGACAAGACCAGCTTGTGTACAGGTCAAAATGGAATGTAACAAACCAAACTATTAGTAGATCAACTCAAGCTTGAGACAAAATCTACAAGAAAGTCAAGATGAACCCTACAATCCAGAGTAACTTAGGAAGATGTAAGAGACACGATAGGCTGTGGATGGCGCAAGTGGTTAAGACACCGTGCCTGTTAACCAGAAGGCCAAGGTTGAAGACCCGGGTACCCACAAGACAGGGTGAGCGCCTGTCCTTAGCCCCGCTCTGCGATGCAGCTGGAACCAACCATATCAGCTCTGCAGTTCCATTGGACTACTTCAGTGGCGTGGAGAGGGGGGATTTGCTGCTTGGGTAACACGTAACAGCCTATCCTCCATATCAATCTACCCAGGCCTTTGTGCTTCACATGCAGCGTCGAGCACGATACCATAGTCTTTCAAGACTGATGGATGCCAAGTGTAAGAGACACTTACTCTGGATTGCTCGATGCATTTCTCATTGGTTTCCCATTGTAACTACATCAGTCTAAAAGGTCCCACAGTTACTTTGGATTGTAGCTGAAGCTGTGGAATGAGTTAGTAAAAAGAATTGCTGACGTTCAAGTAGACAAAGGAAGCCTACAGAAAAGAAGCACTGACAACGGGTATGGAAAGGTGGTAGAACAAAGCATTGCATGACCAATATGTTAAAAAAAATCCAAGGTAAAGTCAACAGTGAAAATATCTGGCAGTGATAAGGGAAGAAACAAGGAAGACAGAGACAGAAAGCTTAATTCCAACAGCATAAGAGCAAGCATTTTATACAAACACAAGCAAGATCCAGACTGAGAAATCATACATTAACAATAAGTGCTACTCGTGCAAAGAAACAGAGAAAGTAGTGAGCCACCGTACTTATGGTTGTCATTTTATATGATGTCATTTTATGGTTGACAGTTTATATAGAAGATCTCACAGACAGTTTGGAAAGACATAGCAAGGTCACAGCAATGGTGCAATGAAACCATTGCAAAAGTGACTGTGGCTGCAATCCTAAGTACACTTTCCTGGGAGAAAGCCCCATTGAATATAATGGGACTTACTTCTGAATAGAGAGGTATAGAATTGCACCCAGTATCTCAATGTCCAAAGATTTGTGAGACCACAAAGCTGAAACATTATTGAAAATGCATGAATGAATACTATGTGGGATCTTTGCATTTTGACAACTATTTATGTGTTTATGTGGTGTTCTACAGTTAGACTAGGGAAGTGGTGTAGATAGGGGGTGCAGTGCACCCAGCAACAAGCTTTAGGGGTCTACAAGCTGTGCTTGACACTAGTGACTAAGGGCACAATCCAGAGCAAGTTCAGCCTGCTCTGCCCTAACTGCTCTCTCCTAACTATTCTGTATCCAGAGCAGAAAGTTATGCTGCATCCAGAGAGTCAGGAAGCCTGGGCTGCCCTAACTGCTCCAGAGCATGCTAAGTAATTGACACATGGGGAGGACTTGCTCCTGAGGAGACACCCCTCAGATCACACTGAACAAGGAACAGCTGTGGTGCCTACAGTGGTGACACGACTCTGCGCATCACCCGGTGCGGAAGTCTGTGTGTCATCTCTGGGACGTGCACACCTCCCTACCTGGACTGAGCAGTCGCCAAAGTTGGTGCCTGTGCAGCTGCTTCTGAAGCCACCTGGCTTCAGAAAGAGTACTGTGCAAGCGCCATCTCTGATGCCTGCGCAGTAATTTTCTGAAGCCTTTCGGCTTCAGAGGAGACTGTGCAGGTGTCAGAGTTGGTGCCTGTGCGGTACTCTTCTGAAACCATTCGGCTGCCACTCTGCCTCCTAAGTGAGGCCAAATGGCCGTGCAAAGGCGCGGACTTCCTCTACTCTAAGGAAGTCTTCTCTGAAGCTGTTTGGCATGCTCAGTGTGTTTCTGCGCAGTGCACCTCAGCTGGCCGTTTGGGCCAGCTCCGAGGACAAGTGCCAGCTTCTGGCTGCTGCTCCACCTTGGAGCAGGCCTGAATGGGCGTGCTGATGCCCAGAGCCTGCCAAAGGACAGTCAAACTCCTCCAGTGCATCACCCCATACGAAGCGCATCATCACCCAATGCAGCCCACACCAGCTGCACCAGTCTGGTGACGCCACTGGGTGCCTGCCTTATAAGGAGTCCCTGATGAGATGCCAGTACATTCTACAGTGAATACAAGGGGCTTCTTGGAGTGTCCTGCTGTATCCTGAGGTTTGTGGGCAGCCGTAGTTGTTTCATATCATGAGGCTGAGAGGAAGGGGTTGCAGCTAGGATGGCCAAGAACTCAGATTTTTGGTCAACACTACCATTCTTACTCGGGCCTTATCATGGATCCCTATAGGTCTACTCATTACTATACCTGCTCCTGAGGTGTATATCTCTGAGGAACTGGAAGAGGGCATTTCTGCCTTGGAAACAGGCTCTGGATACAGAGTAACTGCTCTGCCCTAGGCAATGCTAAACATGCCCTCAACCTGCCTCTCCTGAGCTGCTTAGGCTGCCCCAGTTAGGGCAGAGCAGGTCCACCTCTCTTAGGGCACCCTATCTTGCCTTGCTCTGCCCTAAGCCTCTTCCAGAGTAACTGGGCTGGAGCATCTTGCAGTTGCTCCACCCTAGTGATAGATAGGGCAACCCAAGGGCTCTTATGTGGACAGATTAGTTGCTCTGGATTGTGCTGTAAAACTGTGAAAAATGGGGTATGTATGAATGATAATACCATCATGTTAAAAATTCTTAGAAAGGAAATTTAATGCAGAATGCACTGAAGCAAACTGCATTGGAATATCTATAATCTGTCAAAAGTTATGGCCAAGTCACCAGAAAATGGAAATACAAAAGCCAATGGAACAAAAGTTGATTTTATATATATCATAATAAAGTTACCCATGCGAAGTGGGTGAATTGGCACTGCTAAGTGGTTCTCCTCTTATATTTAGCATGGAAAGAACCACCATTCCTCTTTGCCCCAGCACAGTTTCCCTAACCAATAAAGGACACAACTTTCATTTTTAAAAACTTACTGTATATACTCATGTATAAGCCTAGTTTCTCAGCACTTTTTTATGCTGAAAAAGCCCCCCTCGGCTTATACTCGGGGTCAGCTTATACTTGTCATAAGACGGGCAAAGAAGTGGATTTCTGTGGTAAGTTTAGGTGCCTCGGCTTATACTTGAGTATATACAGGTAATTAAATTTGAAAATTTTCTTTTAAAAAATACCCTTGGATGACATCACTTCTGGTTGTGACATCATTTCTAAAGCAACATTTTGAGCTTTGCTCCTGCTGCATGATAATTAGCTACGCACTGAACTAGCGAACACTAACACTTAGTGAATACCTGTGATTCTCTGTGTAGGACTGTATGTAACTTACGTAGTATTATAATTATGCCAATAAAGGTTCTGCTATCATCATCAGAAACTTTATTGGCATAAGAGAATTAGGGCACAATCCAGAGTAACTATGGGGAGTCCTTGCTCCGGTGTAAGAACAATTTACTCTGGATTGCACTATGAATTTCCCATAGGTTTTCACTAGGTGGTTTCAGTAACTATGGGTGCACGTAATGTTCCTTACATGCTCCCGTAGTTACTCTGGATTGTAGGGTTAGGCTGCAATCCTAAAGAAGCTTTCTTGGGAGTAAGAGCCATTGAACACAGTAGAGATTACTTTTGAGTAGACGTGGTTAGGATTACAGATACAAAATATCTTCTTTGATTAACGTACCAAAACCTTCCTCTTAAATCTCAATAATTGCCATTGACATGCGTCTCTTTTTTATTGACTATGTACTTGGCCGTCACCTCTTATAACCCCATGCCCACCAACATCACCCTAAGAATATGCTTTTGTCATCCAAAACATGTATCCAGGATTTGTATGAAGGTCTGGGTAGATTATTATAGAGGATAGGCTGTTACCCAAGCAGCAAATCCCCCTTCTTCTCCAGATCTCTTAACATTTCCCCAAATGCAGTCACATTCCATGGTAGCATCATAGAATCATAGAATCATAGAGTTGGAAGGGACCTAGTAGGTCATCTAGTCCAACCCCCTGCCTGCAGCAGGAAACCCCCTACAGCATCCCTGACAGGTGCTCATCGAGCCTCTGCTTGAAGATCCCCAGTGAGGGAGAGTCCACCACCTCCCTTGGCAATCTCTTCCACTGCCGAACCACCCTCACCGTCAGGAATTTTTTCCGGATATCCACTTACATCCACTTCATTAAGTGGTGTCTTTGAAAGAAGAGTAAAGACCACTGCAAAAAACCAAAATGCATCTACAGTGGTACCTCGCTTAACAAGCGCCTCGCTTAACAAGTGTTTCACAAAAGAAGCAAACATTTCCAAGAAATCATGCTTCACATAACAAGTTCCGCTTCACTTAACAAGGAAGCACACTATGGGCACACGTGCTATGCAGCCCTGATGCTCCACATGGAGGCTCTTTAAAAGGGCTGCTGGCCAGCCCTGCTGACTCTAACTGCCCCCACCGACCATCTTGAACCTCCAGCAGCAGCCCAGGTAAGCCTCCCAGGAAAGTGTCTTTGATTACAGCCTCCTAACCATGTCTACTCAGAAGTAAGCCCCATTGTGTTAAATGGGGCAAGTAAGCCCCATTGTGTTAAATGGGGCTTACTCCCAGGAAAGTGTCTTTGATTGCAGCCTCTTAACCATGTCTACCCAGAAGTAAGCCCTGTTGTGTTAAAAGGGGCATACTCCCAGGAAAGTATCTTTAGGATTGTAGCCTAAGTAGACTTCATAGGATCCTGCACATTGAATGTTGTTTTGAATTCAATTACAGTGTTTTGTCATCATTTTTACATCCAGTTAATATTTTTATATGAATATTTTGGGGGTTGTGGAACCAATTGCCTGAGTTTCCATTATTTCCCATGGCAAAATCTGCTTCACTTAAAGAGCGTTTCACTTAAAGAGCATGCCTCTGGAACGAATTAAGCTCTTTATGTGAGGCACTACTATATTTCGAACTCTTTTGTTTACTGATACTCCTATATGGGTTGGAAACTTGGACCATTCTCAAGTCTAGCTTGAAGTATTTCAAATGCAGATCCTTGGTATATCTTTACACGACTGAATTTCAAACAATAGCATAAGAAAATGAACTGGTCCAACAAAGCAGGCTGAGTTGGTTTGGGCATGTTTGATAAATGGACACCAGCAGACTACCATACAGGCTCTTATGGCAAGAATGACCAACTGATTGGAAAGTCCAACGTGCAACGTCCAACCCCTGCTTACTTGGCAAGAGACACTCTTTCAAATGGGTGTTCCTCTTTTATTTAGCAGGGGGAGAGTATCTGGCCCTCCACACCCCACCAATGTCTGTTCTGGTGGCTTCTGCTGGTGTTCTTTTTGCACTTTAGGTTGTGAGCCCTTTTGGGACGGGGACCCATTAGCTATTAATTAGCTATTAATTTTTTCCTTTTCTTGTAAACCGCTTTGTGAACTTTTCAGTTGAAACGCAGTATATAAACACGGTAGGTAGGTAGATAACAGAAAACAGGTGAAATATGTTATGAGTGAGTGACATTAAGACACAGCCAGTGACAATCGATCAGTTCAAAGAAAGCACTATAGACCGCAATCTATGGAAATCAATTGTCAATGAGTCATGGAATCCACCAGCCCCTACAGTCGCTTACTGGTTGAGAAGAAAACAGGCAGCACAATCCAGAGCAACTAATCTGTCCACATAAGAGCCCTTGGGTTGCCCTCTTACTAGGGAGGAGCAACTGCAAGATGCTCCAGCCTAGTTACTCTGGAAGAGGCTTAGGGCAGAGCAAGGCAAGATAGGGTGCCCTAAGAGAGGTGGACCTGCTCTGCCCTAACTGGGGCAGCCTAAGCAGCTCAGGAGAGGCAAGTTGAGGGCATGTTTAGCATTGCCTAGGGCAGAGCAGTTACTCTGTATCCAAAGCCTGTTTCCAAGGCAGAAATGCCCTCTTCCAGTTCCTCAGAGATATACCACCTCAGGAGCAGGTATAGTAATGAGTAGACCCATAGGGGTCCATGATAAGGCCCGAGTAAGAATGGCAGTGTTGACCAAAAATCTGAGTTCTTGGCCAGCCTAGCTGCAGCCCCTGCCTCTCAACCTCAGGATATGGAACAAACTACGGCTGCCCACAAAGCTCAGGATACAGCAGGCACTCCAAGAAGCCCCTTGTATTCACTGGAGAATGTACTGGCATCTCATCAGGGATTCCTTATAAGGCAGGCACCCAGTGGCGTCACCAGACAATGAGGGCTGCATTGGGTGATGCGCTCCATATGGGGTGATGCGCCGGAGGAGTTTGACTGTCCTTTGGCAGGCCCCAGGCATCATTACTGCCCAGGAGCGGCAGCCAGAAGCTGCCACTTGTCCTTGGAGCTGGTCTGATGAGCCAGCTGAGGTGCACTGCACAGAAACACACTGAGCATGCTGAACAGCTTCAGCTTCCTTAGAGCCGAGGAAGTCTGTGCCTCTGCACGGCCATTCAGCCTCACTCAGGAGGCGGAGCGGCAGCTGAATGGCTTCAGAAAGAGTACTGCACAGGCACCAACTTCAGAAAAGTACCGCACAGGCGCCAGAGATGGTGCCTGTGCAGTACTCTTTCTTAAGCAAGTTGGCTTCAGAAACAACTGCGCAGGTGCAAACTTTGGCGACTGCACAGTCCAGGTGGGAGGGGGGGTGCGCGCATCCCAGGGTTGACACACAGACTTCCGCACCGGGTAATGATGATAAACTCTTATTTCACTGCTATTTGAGCACAGTCCTAACCATGTCCTAACCCCAAATTCAGTCTGGGGTTCAGTAGGGAAATTTTTGGTCGGATTCCACTGCTTTGCTGTAGCAGGAGATGGCCTTGTTTATGCAATCAGCTTGAAGAAAACAGAAGTCATGAGTCAAGATATGGATTCACCTCCCTATACAGTGGTGCCTCTCTTAAAGAGCTTAATTCGTTCCGGAGGCATGCTCTTTAAGTGAAGCAGATTTTCCCATAGGAAATAATGGAAACTCAGACGATTCGTTCCACAACCCAAAAAATATTCATATAAAAATATTAAATGTTTATAAAAATGATTACAAAACACTGCAATATAACACTGTACAAAGCACTGTAATATACAGTAACACACAACACTGCAATAAAGAAAATACTGTACAGTACTCAACTGTACCTTTCAAAAGCTTCATGGCTGGTGTGAGGGTTACAGAGAGGGGATGACTTTCACAATCACTAACGGAGTCCCTGCTATCTACTGGCTCAATGGAATCTATTGTCTTTTTGTGCCACTTGAACATTCCCAAACTGCTGATGGGGAGCAGCACTAGAACATTGATAAGCTGCCACGCTGCCACACACAGATCCCACATACAGACCTGACTCAGGCTGCTCCCCCTGGACATCCCATGAGTTCCCTGGCAATGGAAGCCAGGCCAATGGAAACTTTGCCCAGGGCCCCACTGGAGCTCAAGCTAGTCTCCTTGTCCACCTGTGAGTTCCCTTGCCATGGAAACCTGTTCCAAACTTCCTCAGAAGTGCTCTTCATTCAAGACAGTGCTCTATAAGCAAGTCAAAATTTCTGAGAAAATTTTGCTCTTTATACAAAACGCTCTTTATTCAAGATGCTCTTTATTCAAGGTACCACTGTATTGCGATCTCTAAACAAGAACTGGAGGTTGTCCATGACTTTGTGTACCTTAGCTCAACTATCTCCAACACTCTCTCTTTAGATACTGAGCTGAATAAACATATTGCTAAAGAGGCTACCATGTTTTCCAGATTTACAAAGAGAGTAAGGCTTAATAAGAAGCTGACAGAACATACAAAGATCCAGGTCTATAGAGCCTGTGTCCTGAGCACACTCTTGTACTGCCGCAAGTCTTGGCCCCTCAATGTGTGGCAGGAGAGAAAGCTGAATGCTTTTCATATGCACTATCTCCGACATACTCTTGGCATCACCTGGTATGACAGAGTTTCAAATGGCACAGTCTTGGAATGTGCTGGAATCTGTAGCATGTACACACTTTTGAAACAGTGACATCTACGCTGGATTGGGCATGCCATGAGAATGGCTAATGCTTGGATTCCGAAAGATCTCCTATATGGAGAATTAGTGCAGGGAAAGTGCCCTAGAGGGAGACCAGCAGGCCTCTGTCAGTCTTGAAAGACCATGGTATTGTGCTCGGTGCTGCATACGCTGCATGCAAAGCACGAAAACCTGGGGTTGGATTGTTATGGAGGATAGGCTGTTACCCAAGCAGCAAATCCCCCCTCTCCACACCACTGAATTAGTCCAATGGAAAGGCAGAACCGATACGATTGGATCCAGCTGGTGTTGCAGAGCAGGGCTAAGGACAGGAGCTCAACCTGTCTTGTTGGGCCAACCCGGGTCTCGAACTCTGGCCTGCTGGTTAACAGGCACAGTGTCTTAACCACTTGTGTCACCCACAGCCCATAGAGGGAGACCACAGCTGCGATATAAGGACATCTGCAAGAGGGATCTAAAGGCCTTGGGAATGGACATCAACAGCTGGGAAACCTTGACCTCTGATCTTCAACTTGGAGGCAAAAGACCCAGCATGGCCTTCTCCAATTCCAAGAGACACTTGTTAAGGCAGGCTGAAGCAAAGAGGCAGTCCCGGAAACAGCGAAATCCGGGGGCTGGGCAGGGAAGGACTTTATCTGTCCTCATGTGGAAGGGATTGGCGCTCCCGAACTGGCCTCTTTAGCCATACTCGATGCCATCTTAGGACCTCCATTCAGAGCACGATACCATAGTCTTTCCAGACTGAAGGATGCCAGTGACGGCACAGAGTATCTCAATAGCTGATTAGGCACTGCAGGTTCAACATGTTGTCAAGGATTTAGGGGAGAAATTCAGTTCCCAGAGAAGCTCCTCTTTAAGCCTTGATCACAATAATGGGGGAGGAGGAGATCTAACAAGAGGGAAAAGCACTTTAATTGTGAGTCACTGGCTGCACCCTGGCTTAATCCCGAGCACTGGTGTCAATTTGCAGCTGTGGTGTTGAATATCAATTAGTAACAGTTACAAAGTGTTAACTAGAGGAGGAAAACTACAAGGTTTGCTGAATTATGACAGATGATTGTCAGCCCACACATAGGGACGCCTTCCAGAAGCAGGCTGGGTTTTTGTAGGCTGTAAACACATGCCATGACCTTCTTGCTTCAACAAGCAAGGAAAGCCTTTGGCTATCTCGGGCATCATCCGGGGCAGGGATCTGCTTGTTCCATATAGAAGAACTGATTCCAATCACCGGTGCCTGTTTTATCATACAATGTGCTGGGTTCAACTAAACAAACTGCTAGTGTTTGGCTTCTTTCCTGCTTGCATTTAAACCACATCAGATTGTTGGATGATCACAGTGTGAACCAGTTTATCCAGACGGTGGTATTTGAAATATTAGACATTAAAATACTGTTTACTTAGAGTAACTTAGGTAGATGATGACCCTATTCACTGACATGCTGTTTATGAAACACAGGCTGTCCACTGACTTGATCCCATCTGTGTCAGATACATGTGCCCTGTACCTGGAGGGGGTACACATTTGTACGGGGGGTGGGTAACACATTTGTACATATATTCAGGGGGTACACATCTGTACACATATTCAGGGGGTACACATCTGTACGGAGTACTGGAATCTCTGTGTGAGTACCAGCACCTCTGGGGGTGAGTACTGGCACACCCACATATACATACATACAAACACACACACAAAGGTGCATACTTGTGAGTAATGGCAGGTGAGTACCAGCACCTACGTATTTTCCAGAAAAAGAGGCACTGCCTGTAGCTGAGCTTATGTCTCTATGGGCAAAATCCAGAGTAACTATGGGGAGTCCTTGCTCCGGTGTAAGAACAACTTACTCTGGATTCCAATATGAATTTCCTATAGGTTTTCACTAGGTGGTGCAGTAACTACGGGTGCACATAATGTCTGTTATGTGCTCCTGTAGTTACTCTGGATTTGGGAGTAAGGCTGCAATCCTATGCACACTTTACTGAAAGTAAGTCCCTTGGAATAAAATGCTTTTCTCCACTCACCAGGCTGAAATGGATCCAGTTTGGGTTCCCTCCCAAGGGAGATTAGGTAGGAGAGAAATATGGTAAATAAATAAATACTTGTGTACTCAGCAGGCACTCTGTCTCCGTCCAGCAGTTTGAAGGTGCAAGAGGTGTTGTATGGGCAACTTTAATGCTATTGAAGCAGAAAAATGCAAGAACTGACCATGCAAGAGCATTAACAGTTTATTCAGCAAAAACAGTTCCATTCAGAGTTGTGTAAAAGTTCTTGCAAAGAAGACACTGAAAGGAAAGAATCTGTTACATTGTTGTATTCTAAACAAGAGCTGATGCAGCACCAAAGTGACCCTATATCTTCTTTTTCCACGACATGTCCTGGACATGAGCTTTGTATCCTGGAAAAAAACTACCATGTCCTTCTCTTCCTTGTAAGCAGGAAATATGCAGCCTTCTTGTAATTAATTAATTACTTAATTACTGTAATAGAATCATACAGTTGGAAGGGACCCAATAGGTCATCTTGTCCAACCCCCTCCATGTAGCAGGAAATCCTCCTAGAACATCTCCTACAGGTGCTTGTTCAGCCTCTGCTTGAATTGAGGGAGAGTCCACCACCTCCCTCAGCAACCTGTTCCATATATAATAAATAATATGTAACAGTTTAAAATTTAACAATAAGCAATATAGTGTTTAAATTAACCATATTAAAGCAATATATATGATTATTTTTAGCTTTAATTTTGTCATTTTATTTTATATATTTTATTTTGTTATTTGATGATGATATTTTGTCATGTCCTACATTTTTCTTGGGTGTCCTACATTTTGGGAGGACCTTGTCCTCTTTTTTGTTTATGACATATGGTCACCCTGTGCAGCACAGATGCTCAGCTACACATCAGGAAATCCCAGTTCAAATCTCACTATCTCCTATGCACTCACTAGGTGGTCTTAAATGCTTCCCGTCCCTTTTTTCTCCAATGCATATCTACCCATGTTAGGGGAAGGGACTGTGTAACTCAGGAGTAGAATGGAAGCAGCTTTAGGTAGACACAGGGAAAAAAGGTGCACACTAGATAGTCATAGCCAGGCAGTGTTGGCAGTACTGATCTAGCCCTACAATCCAGAGTAACTACAGGAGCATGTAAGAGACATTACTTGCACCCATAGTTACTGCACCACCTAGTGAAAACCTATGGGGAATTCACATTGCAATCCAGAGTAAATTGTTCTTACATTGGACTCTCCGTAGTTACTCTGTATTGCACCCTAAGTGGACCAAGATCCAATTCTGTTGAATGTATTTTCGCCGAGTACTTTCAGTGGTTCTCAAAGTGGGGTTCAGGACCCCCACCTTGATTTCAGGGGGTTGTGAAAAGCTGGGTGACACCTTCACGTAATCTGGTACTGAGCACCATCATCTTGAAAAAGCCAATGGCCTGCATCTAAGGAGATTTATGTTATTGTGTATTAGTATATGTTACCGTAACCCCACACTGAATGTATGGCAACATTTCCTAAACATATCTGATGAACAGATGTAACAATTTTAATGCTTTTCTTCTCATGGTATACTCTGGTTTTTGCCTCTTGGGATGTCAAATTGACTTTTGGGAGACTAGGTGTTGCAGCTTTTTATAGGTCAACTGTCTGTAGTAATGAATTGTCTACCTGTCTTTCTCCCCCTGGCAGAGCTCCAAGTTACTAACAGTTAACAATAGCTGGTCTGGAGACCCCTCTGGACACCCCTCCTCAAGCAAGCTAAGATATCCATGAATACACCTCCCTATTTTTTGCACTGTGCATCACTGAACATACAAATGCTCCCCCACTTTGGCATCATTCCAGGACCCTAGAGCATTTCTTGTAGTTAAATACCCCTTTTCATATTGCTACTAGTGTTTCTCACCCAAGCTAGCAATAAATAATACATTCATAAGAAATATTTCTGTAGATATTTTGAGATATTTCCTAACTAGATTCAGCAGAATGAATTACTGAAGGAAAGTATATTGGACAGTATATTAGTCTCCAAACTTTTCAGTCGGAGGGCCACATCAAATAGCTCTCAAGGTGTCGAGGGATGGAAAAAGATTAATTTAAATTCAAAATTTAAATAAATACATTAGAGATTTATGCCCTAAATATATTTGAGAAGGAACTTTGATAATGTGCAATCCTAACCTAGGCCTCATCAGTTTTCTCATTCCCGTGGTGATGTAGAAAGACAAGCGCATGTCTGTGTACTACCCTAAACCTCCCCCAGGAATGGCACAAAAATATCCTATGGCACTTTTTGACACCTCCAGGTCAGCATAGGACTTATGCCAGGGCTTAGGCTGGCCTAACTAGAGGTTAAGATTGCAGCAAATAATGGGCTCACATTTCAAGGATTTCTCCAAGAACCAACAGACACCACAGAAAGGGGGTTTCTGCATGCTTCATCTGACCCCTGGGTTGGGGTTTGGAGACCCCTGTACTATTTATTTTATTTATATTCTGCCTTTCTTCTCTAATCAAAGGGAACCCAAGGCGGCTAACAACAATTAAAAACAATAAAACACAATTAAAAATAGATAATAACAACAGATTAAAACACAATTAAAATACAGTTAAAATACAGATTACACAAAAACGTTAAGGCACGTTAAAGAAGGTTGTGAAAATCATGATGACTTTTCTTGTCCTTCAGAATTTCAGCCTGTACCTGAACTGAATGTCACGAGTAGGTGAGATGACTCCAAACCCATAACGACTGACATCTACTGGTGGTAGGTCATCATCCTGGTTCACCAGTTCCATATCAAAGTAGCTGAGCATCAAGATTACAAATAATTTCATTTCACTAACTGCAAAGAACCGTCCAGGACATGTGGAGGGTCCAGCACCCCAGGGCATAATGGGATACTTCAGCTTCTTCCCATCCTTGTAGAACTCTCTCTTGGTCCCATCCGGTTTCACAAACCGGTCATATTTGAAAGTGTGAGGGTCAGGATAAATTTCTGGATCCATGTGCAGACCTACAAAAGGGAAAAGAAGCACGTTGTCTCCTTTCCGGAGCAAATACTCTCTCGCATCAGCCATTCTAAGTTCCAGATCCTGCACCACACCTCGGAACAGGAAAGGAGATGCTCTCAAACGCAGAGTTTCCTCTATTGCACTGTCCAGAAGAGGAGTCTTGAGGGCATCCAAAGACACTTCGATGAAGGGGCTGCCAGGCGTCACTTCCTGACCCGTCTGTCTGAGTACTTTGTCCACTTCTTCCCTCACTCCCTTCATTGCTTCTGGATATTTCAAGAGATGCATAAGAGTCCAGAAGGTGGCTGGACCCGTATTTGCTTGGGATGCCCAGAGGAGAAGCAGCTGAAACTGAGTCCTCATCTTTTCCGTCATGCCAACCTCAGCCATGCTCTGATCTTGCTCAGCCACCCAACTGCTGATGTTATCTTTGTCACATAGCTTTTTGATAGAGAGCATGTCCCAGAAAAATGTCCTCAAATTCTCTATTTCTTTCTTACCCAAAGGATCCAGCATATCCAAAGCCAGTGCAGGAAAGAGATGGTCAAATTTCTTAAAATTTTCAAACAACACATCCCACTTTTTTATTTCTGTCTCCGCAGCATTTTCTTTGGTATTGGCATTTGGACCTGACTCAGTCCCAAACAAGGACATAATTGCAGCCTTGAAGATGGTTTTGTAGCTGAAGTGGTAAACTCCATCCTGCTGCCAGGGTCTCTCCTTCCCATTGGAGTCTTGGCTTCTTAGCAGCACCATCTGCAATTTCTCCTTCATGACATCGTTCAGATTAGTGAGACCCTTACCTCTCAGATACTTCTTGCTCATCGTCTGTACAATTTTATGATGAGACTCCGTTGGACGAAATCCAAATGCATTAAATACGACCATTGAGCCAAAGGTATCAAAATCCAGCTTTTCTTTGGACTCTTTTATTACTGTTCCATAACTGTGAGGGTCCATCACAAAATGTAAATAATTGCCACCGACCAGCACCGTGAAGATATTCCCATGTTTCTTCTGCATCCTTTCCACGAATGCCACTGGGTTCTTCTTGAAATCGAATGCGTGTCCCAGCCATGGGATGAAGCCTTTATCCAGCGGGGGTTCCTTCAGTCTCCTCTTGCGGAACACTCCAATTGTAGTGAGCCCCCCAAGTACAGTCGCTAAAACAAATGCCAAGAAGGCACAAAGGATGACCTCCCAGACATTCATAATTGGTGTGCTGAAAGAAATACAGTGATGTGAAGAAGATCATGGATCCACATCTCTGCTTATAAAGCAGTCCATCACATGTGACTGAAGGGTGAGACTGCCTCATTCCATTTCTGAGCTGGCAGGCACCTGCTTTCCTCTCCCTGCAATCATTACTGGCATTCCAGAATTTACCTACACCTCCTAATTATCACTCTATTCCAGTTCTTGCCATTCATAGACTTCCTAAAAGTAAGGCATTGTACCCGCAAGTAATTTATGGGAAACTTTATAGTAATACTGGTGAGATTCTGGCCTAGGTGACATGTTTAGTACTTTCCAATTTATCCCCTTTCTCTTGAAGCACCGTCCTTTGTTCCTTCTTAGTATAAAGACTATCAATGTGGGTAATTTGGGGGTGGAGGAGTGTAAATCACGTTTTACCGATTTTGTTTTGCATCACTCTCCCTTTTCTCTCATATGACTGATGACCATTTTTAAAAGTTATGACATTTCAGTGGTAACGAGAGAAAGCATTAGGAATACCGGGTCGATTAGATCCACAAGGAAGTTTGTGTTGTGTTTTTACTGGAATTTATTATTATTATTTGGCAAGACTTTCTGACTTTTTTACTGCTAATTAGACAGTTACAAATCCAAACGCATGAAACTTTTTGAATTTACGGTTTTTCTGTAAATTCCAATTTATGCATATAAATTGGGTCGGGCCTATTGGATCCATACTGCCTTTAACTGGGTCATACAGGATCTAATGGGTCCATTAGACCCATTCGGTCTTAGATGATTAAAAAAATCCGGGTCTAATGGACCTGTGCAGTATTAGGTGATAAAAAAATCCCGGTATTCTAAGCTAAACTTTTACTAAAAAAAAAATCATTATTTCACAATAAAAATAATTGTACTAAAACTTGACACAACATTTATTAATTATATGTTCATAACTATAGTCCAAGGTCGTACTGGTCTAATGAACCCGTGGGGTCTTATGTGATTAAAAAAATCCCGGTATTCAGAGGGTTAAAGTGTTTCAGTGAATGAAAAAACAGTGGGAAAATCTCTTTTTTCAGGTTCACCTGGGTTAATGCTTTATAGAGATTTTAGTTTTAGATGAAAAAACTAGGATTACAATCTAACAAAATAGTACGATCCAACTCTGGCCGGTCAAAGTTCCCAATGTTGGCCCTACATTGTTGCAAATAAGCCATAAAGTACGTTTGTATCATCTTGGGAATCAGGGAGGATGGGTGTCAGGGAGGCACTGGATCCAGTCCTGGTGGGGTAAGTTTGCATTGGCTGCTGAGCTTAGCTGGCACAGTCGGTTTGGGGGTGTGTGGGGAGTGCAGGGAGAAGGCAGAAGGGAGGCATTCTGGGTGGGAGGAAGACAGGTTATGCCAGATCCTAGCTCTGGTCCCAGGCTGCTTAACAGTGCTTGGATTTGTGCCACTTCTTAAGGTGGTGCAGATCCAAATAGACTAGTGGTTCTCAATCTTCCTAATGTTGTGACCCTTTTATATGTTCCTCATGTTGTGGGGACCCCCAGCCATAACATTATTTTTGTTGCTACTGCTGCAGTGCTATGCACACTTTCCTGGGAGTAAAACTCACTGAATTCAAAGGGAATTACTTCTCAGTACACATGCATAGAATTGGGCTCTAAGGCTGCAATCCTAGCACTATCCTGGGAGTAAGTCCCATTCACTTATTATGAACAACAACAACCTTGAGGGGGTTTACTTTTGTGTGGAGTGTGGAGCACAAGGAGCAGGACACAACGGTTGGTGCACAAGTGGGGCGCCCACTAGACCGCCCACCCGCCAGAGCTCTGGCGCCACGCTCACACCACGATCACACACAGTGTGCTTAACACTCTCAGGCGGCAGGCGCACTGAGGATCTGTGGGGTGGGGGAGGAGGCTGCCATCTGTGGTGGGTATGTGGGGTGCCTCCCTGCCCCAAGGCTCCACATCGGTCTCACACCAGCTCAGAGACTCCTTCTGAGCCGCTTCTCAGCGGCTTTTTCCAGCCGCAGCAGCTCCAGCATTTCTGTCAGGTCTTCCCACCAGGCCCCCTGCATCAGGGGTCCCGAGCGACCCCCAAGAAAGCTCCAGGCGACCCCCACAGGGGTCCCAATCCCCACTTTGAGAAACGCGAAATAGATCCATTAGAACCACCATGGCTTTCCCAGGTAAGGGGAGAAGTTTCTCCTTTCCTCTGGCTGAGCCACGTCAGCCCCAAATGTGTGCTGGATACAACACAAAAATACCAGTCTGCCTGTTCCAGCACAAGTTTGGATTACACTGTCACACTGAACACAATACTTAACACTGAAGAATTGCTGACTCATCAACACCCAGCCCAAACCCACTAGAAGCATGACATTTGGGGAACATATTCCTTCTATGATGTAAGGAACCACAAAGAATCAATTAGGTGCTTGGTGCCTAGTGGTGTCCAGTGCCTGCTGCCCGGCCGGAATGCCTGGCGCTGCATGGTAGGGATGCCCAGTGCTTGGTGGTGCCTGTCACCCAGCAGGGATGCATGGTGCCCAGTTCCCCCTGCCTGGTGCCTGGCAGGGATGTTTGGTGCCTGGTGGTAACCGGTGACCAGTGCTGCCTACTTCAAGGTGGTGCCCACTAGTGCCTGGTGCCTGGTAAGGATGCCCTGTGCCCAGTGGTGTCCAGTGCCAAGCAGTGCTTGCTACCTGGTGGTGCCCACTGCCCCCTGGGGCCCCTGTGTGCTGCTGCACACCACTGCCTCCAGTGCCTATCAGTACCTGGTGCCTGTCAGTGCCTAACGGTGCGCAGTGCATGCTGCCTGTCAGTGACCATCAGTACCTCATGCCTACCAGTCCCTGCTGGTATCCAGTGAATGCCTCCAATGCATGCCATCCAGTGGCCAATGTTCGGTACCTAGCCATGCCTGGTGCCCACAAATATTCTTTAAATTTTACTCTTGCAGCAACATGTAAATTCAGCTAAGCAGGCCTCTGTCAGTCTTGAAAGACTACGGTATCGTGCTCGGCGCTGCATACGCTGCATGTGAAGCACGAAAGCCTGGGTTAGATTGTTATGGAGGATAGGCTGTTACCCAAGCAGCAAATCCCCCTCTCCACGCCACTGAATTAGTCCAATGGAAAGGCAGACCCAGTACGATTGGATCCAACTGGCATCGCAGAGCTGGGCTAAGGACAGGAGCTCACCCTGTCTTGTGGGGCCGACCCGGGTCTCGAATCCTGGCCTGCTGGTTAACAGGCACAGTGTCTTAACACTTGCGCCACCCACAGCTAGTGTTAATAATAATTCTGTATAATTCTCAGAAATGATTAGTGACAAATCAGTGTCTATTCTGCACACATCTCCTAACCATTTATTTTTAATTTTGTTTTTTTAAATTGCGTTCTTCTGTAAAGTGTGCTTTGAATTGTTTCTAACATGATGATATTATTCCTAAAAATTGCATTTTTGGCTATTTTGGTCAGTATTGGTGTCACCCCCACCCTGCCCTCGTGAGCATGACCTGGAGTGGGCCACACTTCCCTTGCTCCCAAACTGTGCCACTGATACCAGGAGAATCTTGGCCACGAGGAAATGTACTGCTGGGTCACAGTGCTACGGAGAGCTAAGGAGAACTTCCAGGGAGCTAATTGCAGAACGGCTTTTGGGTGGAAGCTCTCATCGTTCCTGCCAACTCTGTGGTTCTGCTGACATGAGACACACTCACCTGGTCTGTCACAGTTGCATGCTATGCGAGTTTTCTCCACTATAAGTGAGCAGCATGTGAACAAACATGAGTTCAATTGAGGTGACACATTACACAGGTCTCTGTGCTTCTTCCTAGTGGAATAAATACTATGGGGGTTACAGAATATAAAATGCCTTTTCAGAAAAAGTAAAGTAGCCACCAGCTTTCATCAAGAGCAAACATCTAGGGAGCTCAGAGGAAACATTCAAGGAATACTAAGGGAATCTTAGGAGGTGAAGGAAATTTTACTTTAGGGAAGGAAGAGCAGTTGGCATCCTTCTACGTGGACAGCAAATCCACAACACACCTGTGTCATCTGCTTTCCATCTACATTCCACATTCCTTTGGGAGTTGTGAATCCTAAACTTCACAGTGCCCAGAGAACGGCAACATTGAAACAGCAATGTGACGGGAAATTTCCGGATTTGTCCTCTTTTTTAGCCTCTTGTCTGGGTGTCCTCCAAAAGGGCTTCATTGTCCTCCATGTTGGCTTCGTTTTGGAACCCCATCATGTCATATGTTGTTGGATTTGTATTGAAGAGCAGATTTTAATGCAAAAATTGGTTTTGAAATATCTCCGTCCTATCAAAAGTTATAGCCAAAACCCTAAAACTAAAAAATATAGATTGAGCTCTATGGGAAAGTGAAAGTGCCCAATATCACAGCTTTACTCGTGAGTAGGCAAACATGCCATTGTCTGCTGGAAAGGCCAGGCTGAGAGGAATCCAAGACCTTGCCCTCCGTTTGCGGTTTGGGCATCTGGTCACCCTGGCACTGTCTGTATCCTGCCAGGATGCCACTGGAAAGGTAGAGGCAGTGCAGGAGGGCTTCTCAAGAACCTCCCATGTTGAGCTTCTCAGCCAGACAGGGAGAATAGGATCTGATGAAGAAGGTGTCCTCCAGTCCCACCCCATGCTGGTTCCTCCTGCTACCATGGAACATCTCTCCCTGCCCTGAAGGCACATACTGCTGCCCTGTAGTCTTTTAGGCAACGACCTGGCATCAATGCTCTCTCCTCTCACAGTGCCGTAAATGTGCATTATGGCCTATTTGTGACAACTAGTGCCTTAGCACTGGCACTATGGCCCAATAGGATTGGGCCCTAAGTGGGTGGAACTTTCCATGGAGCCGGCACTGCTACCAAATATGCCGGCAGCATTTCAAACTGACTTTCGAGATTCCTGTTTAGAATAAATATATCAGGAGTTTCAAGGGAAGATTTCAAGGTATCTTCTTCCCTCACCCAAGATAAATTGTTCTATGGGATTGACTGGGAACAATCAGTAGCGCACTAATCAACATGCATTATTCCATCCATCTATAATGAAGCACCACACCATAAAGAAAGATAAAAACAGACTGAGTATCTGTGTGAAGATAGTAGATGACTCAAAACTTCACTTTAAGTGCCATTTGTGTTTATTGGTTCAGCTGGAACACTGTGCCAGAAATATGGCGATGGTGTTGAGATGGTGGATAAATCCTCATAAAGGAAGCGAAACATCCTGCCGTAGGCACTAAACTGTCATGAGAACAACATTCTAGATATCCAATAAGATATGTATCCACCTGCATTGATTTCTTAGATTACAGGTGAAATCCTAACCTAGGCTGGCACAACTCATTGATCTTCTCCTTCCTGTGGTGATATATAGAGTCTAGCACGTGTCTGTGCACTGGCCTCACCCTCCACCAGGAGTGGTGCAGAGGTGTTCTCCAGCACCTTTGTAACACACCCAGGTCAGCATAGGACTTGTGCCGGGGCTTAGGTTGGCCTAACTGCAGCTTAGGATTGCAGCATTAAAAAGCCAAACAACACAAGAAGGTTCTCCTATCACCAACCCATGATCATGATTCACAGGGGGCTGATCTGACTATTTTTAAACAACAGTCATCACTGCTAATGTTATACTCAGGTTCAGTTTGACCTTTGTAAAATATAATAAGAACATAAGAAGAGCCTCCAGGGGATCAGGCCGAAGGCCCATTTAGTCCAGCTTCCTGTATCACACAGTGGCCCATCAGATGCCTCAGGGACCACACAAGACACCTGCATCCAGGTGCCCTCCCCTGCATCTGGCATTTTGAAGTTGCCACATTTACATCCATCTATGCACGCATACACACACATATGCTCACATATAAGCCATCATGGGCGAAATCCAGAGTAACTACGGGGAGTCCTTGCTCTGGTGTAAGAACAATTTGCTCTGGATTGCAGTATGAACTTCCCATAGGTTTTCACTAGGTAGTGTAGTAACGACAGGTACATGTAATGTCTCTTACATGCTCCCATAGTTACTCTGGATTGTAGGGCATGGTTTATAACCTGTGATGGTGCTTTCCTCTAGGAATTTGTCCAAGACCTTCTTAAAGACATTGCGGCTAGATGCCATCACTACCTGTGGCAGGGAGTTCCACAGACCAACTACACGCTAGGTAAAGAAATATTGTCTTTTGTCTGCCCTGACTCTCTCAAGTTCAGGCTCTGAAGTTCAAGTTAGCTCTGCTAACTGGGCAAGGGACACTCTTTCAAGTGGGTGTTCCTCTTTTATTTAGCAGGGGGAGAGTAATTGGCCCTACACCCCCCAGCAATGTCTGCTCTAATGGGTTCTGCTGGTGTTCTTTTTGCATTTTAGATTGTTTTGCTATTTGGGACAGGATTCCATTAGCTATTAATTAGCTATTAATTTTTTTTTCATTTTCTTGTAAACCGCTTTGTGAACTTTTCAGTTGAAAAGCGGTATATAAATACTATAGATATAGGCTGGAGCGCTTGTGCAACAGTCATTCTGATCCCTTTTTGATGCACAGTGTGTCAAAAGTGCAAAGATACAGCACAAGAGTGTTACAAGACAAGAGGATATAGTAAATAGTCTTTTGTAAGACCTCTGCTCCTACCTAGCTGGTACACAGAAGCTCTTGAAGTTCAAAGCTATATATATGTCCAAGAGAGGACATTTTCTCCCCACCCACTGAGCACATCTGACACTACGTCTCATGACAGAGATGCATATCTGATCAACCCAAAACTGTAAACTGTTTAATAACCAGAAGTTGCATTTGTGAAATGTAATTTGTCCCTCTGACTTATTTGCATTGCATTCAACCAACTGCACCTTCCGATCTTTCCTTGAATGACCTTTCCACGGATAGGGAGGAAGAATCTTTCCTCCCCACCATCTGAGCACCTGACAAATATGCCACATGACAGAGATGCAAGAACGTCAGGCAGAACGCCAACCCTGTCCCCACATCTGTTCAGTCTATACCATTATAAGATCAAACCTGTCAGTGAAACAATAGCTATCATTCATGTGCTCATCCCTCCACCTGATAAATCCTATTATCTGCCAGCAATGCTCTTCCTTCCGCTGCCCAAACAGGACAAACATGTTAGTCTCTATCTATTTTTTAGGTTGCTATCTCACTTTGCTCCTGATATGGGCACCAGTGGTGGGCTCCAGCAGGTTCGCACCTACCCTATAGAACCGGTTGTTAACGAGAGATGGGACATATAAAGTTTTAAAAAGCCATTTAAAAGTGGCTGCCAGATGGGCAGAGAACCGGTTGTTAATTTCTTTGAAGCCCGTCAAAGATGGGCAGCCAATGTACCTTTCAGCTGTTAAAAACATAACAATAAAAATAATAAAACCTCAAATGGATCAGGATCAATTGGAACACCAACCAAATCATTTCTGTGTCCAGTCACAAGAATCCCGACAGACTATTCGAAACAGAAAAGGCTCCTCTCCATGAGGGAGCAATTTCAGAAGTGCCATTACAGAGAAAGCCATATTCCCAATTGCCCTTCCCTTAACTTCCTCCGTAAGCTAAAGAAGCAGCTACAGGTGACAGGCAGGACAATCCAGAGCAACTAATCTGTCCACGTAAGAGCCCTTAGGTTGCCCTATCTAACACTAGGTTGGAGCAACTGCAAGATGCTCCAGCCCAGTTACTCTGGAAGAGGCTTAGGGCAGAGCAAGGCAAGATAGGGTGCCCTAAGAGAGGTGGACCTGCTCTGCCCTAACTGGGGCAGCCTAAGCAGCTCAGGAGAGGCCGGTTGAGGGCATGTTGAGCATTGCCTAGGGCAGAGCAGTTACTCTGAATCCAGAGCCTGTTTCCAAGGCAGAAATGCCCTCTTCCAGCCCTCAGAGTTATTCCACCTCAGGAGCAGGTATAGTAATGAGTAGACCCATAGGGGTCCATGATAAGGCCCGAGTAAGAATGGCAGTGTTGACCAAAAATCTGAGTTCTTGGCCAGCCTAGCTGCAGCCCCTGCCTCTCAACCTCAGGATATGGAACAAACTACGGCTGCCCACAAACCTCAGGATACAGCAGGCACTCCAAGAAGCCCCTTGTATTCACTGGAGAATGTACTGGCATCTCATCAGGGACTCCTTATAAGGCAGGCACCCAGTGGCGTCACTAGACTGGTGTGGCTGGTGTGGGCTGCATTGGGGATGCGCTCCGTATGGGGTGATGTGCCGGAGGAGTTTGACTGTCCTTTGGCAGGCCCGGGCGTCAGCACCCCCATTCAGGCCTGCTCCAAGGCGGAGCAGCAGCCAGAAGCTGCCACTTGTCTGAGGAGCTGGCCTATTTAAACTGACTGGACAATATCCAACATGGTAGAGTCCAGAGAAGGTTTCTTCATAAGGGAGTGAAGAACTACCTCCCACTTCAATGCCATGTTGGGCCAGGAACAAGCAGGCAGGCAGATGGCATCATATGTTGTCCACATTCTTGGCTTCTAAAAGCAGAAAAGAAACCTGAAAGGTAGGATTGATTTTTCCTAAGAATCATTAGATATTGCCAAATTGTTCTAGATAAAAGTGATTTTAATGTGCAGATTGCTTTGCAACTTCATGGCAAAGAGCCAATAGCAAAACATTTTAAGTTACCTGGATGTTTTGCGGCAGATCTTAAGGTGGGATTCAAATAAATTAACAATAGGTTCTATGACCTAATAACCTAAATTAACAATAGATTCTATGGGCAAAATCCAGAGTAACTACAGGGAGTCCTTGCTCCGGTGTAAGAACAACTTAGTCTGGATTCCAATATGAATTTCCCATAGGTTTTCACTAGGTGGTGCAGTAACTACAAGTGCACATAAAGTCTCTTACGTGCTACTGTAATTACTCTGGATTTGAGGGTATGTCCCATTAGTAACCAGTTCTCAGAACCAGGCACTCATTAGCAAAGGGTTCAATAGAACCTGTGAGAACCCCCTGAAGCCCACCACTGGGCAGAACAACAAACCACTTCAAATGGAAATTCTCTGTCGATCATCTTTGAGAAATCCCTGAGAGGTGGAGAAGTGCCTGGACTGGAAGAGGGCAAATGTAGTCCCAATTTTTAAGAAGGGGGAAAAAGAAGACCCGGGAAATTATAGACCAGTCAGTTTGACTTCAATCCCGGGCAAGATATTAGAGCAAATCATAAAACACACAATTTGTGCACATCTAGACAAGTACTCAGTGATCAAAACAACCCAGCATGGATTGACCAAGAATAAATCTTGCCAGACAAATCTGATCTCCTTTTTTGATGGGGTTACGAGTTTACTGGACATGGCAATGCTGTGGATGTCATTTATCTTGACTTCAGCAAAGCATTTGACAAAGTCCCACATGACATTTTAATTAGGAAGTTGGAAAAATATGGGCTAGACAGGGCAATTGTTAGGTGGATCTGCAACTCGCTTGATGGCCTCACTCAAAGGGTTTTAGTAAATGGTTCTGTGTCAACCTGGAGGTTGGTTTCTAGTGGGATCCCCCAAGGCTCTGTCTTGGGACCGGTTCTCTTTAACATTTTCATCAATGACTTGGAGGAAGGGATACGGGGGAGCCTGATCAAATTTGCAGATGACACCAAACTGGGAGGAGTAGCAAACACATCAGAAGAAGGAGAAACCTCCAGGAGGATCTGGATAAACTAGAATACTGGGCTGTAACATGAATTTCAACAGGGAGAAATGCAAGGTTCTGCACTTAGGAAATAAAAACCAAAAACACAGGTATAAAATGGGGTATGCTTGGCTTGGCAGCACAACATCTTGGAGTCGCCACTGTGGATCACAAGCGGAACATGAGTCACAGTGTGATGTGTCTGCAAAGAAGGCAAATGCCATTTTAGGCTGCATTAAGAGGACTGGAGCTTCCAAGTCGCGAGAAGTTCTAGTTCCTCTTTATTCTGCATTGGTGAGACCTCACCTTGAGTACTGTGTTCAGTTCTGGGCACCTCACTTGAAGAAAGATGCAGCCAAACTGGAGCAGGTCCAGAGGAGAGCGACAAGAATGATCAGTGGGATGGAAGGGAAGCCCTACCAGGAAAGGTTGGGGGAACTTGGGATGTTCAGCCTGGAGAAGAGGAGGCTGAGGGGAGACATGATTGCCCTCTTCAGATACCTGAAGGGCTGTCATAGGGAGGAAGGGGCCAATTTGTTCATAGCTGCTTCTGAAAGCAGAACCAGAACCAATGGGTACAAACTGCAAGAGAGGAGATTCCGGCTGGAAATCCGGAAAAAATTCCTGCTGGTGAGGGTGGTTCGGCAGTGGAACAGATTGCCAAGGGAGGTGGTGGACTCTCCCTCACTGGGGATCTTCAAGCAGAGGCTCGACCAGCACCTGTCAGGGATGCTCTAGGGGAATTTCCTGCTGCAGGCAGGGGGTTGGACTAGATGACCTACTAGGTCCCTTCCAACTCTGTGATTCTATGATTCTATGAAATCAGACATTGAAAGAGGATGACCTAAATTAGCTTATGAGACCTGTAGGCCTTAATAAGGGCAACAAATGTTTATTACATTATAGAGTTAATTAACATTGCTATGTGATTATTGTTATCATTTGTGAATTGTTGTATCTGAAACATGTCACAAAACTTAGGACGCTGGCACAACTCTTTCTGTTCCCATGTTGACACTTCTAGGCCAGCATGGGACTTGTGCTTATGGGGCTTATGGCAGCCTAACTGGGGATTAGGATTGCAGCATCTGTCATTTTCATCTGCTACCATCTCAAATTCAATTTTGTTCTCTGCTCATGCATAAATTATAAGCGTATATTTATATAAGTATAAATGCTCTTGGCTGCTGAGGCCTTCTCTTCATGCATCTCATGACATAGACTGCGGTCCACTAAAACATAAATCTGTAGCAGTCCCTTTAAGTTTGCACATTGGGCTATTTTTACCGCATCTAGGGCTGTGGGTGGCACTAAGACATGTGCCTGTTAACCAGCAGGCCAGGGTTCGAGACCCGGGTCGGCCTCACAAGACAAGGTGAGCTCCTGTCCTTAGCCCAACTCTGCGACGCCAGCTGGATCCAATAGTATTGGCTCTGCCTTTCCATTGGACTAATTCAGAGGTGTGGAGAGGGGGGATTTGCTGCTTGGGTAACAGCCTCTCCTCCATAACAATCCAATCCAGGCTTTCGTGCTTCTCATGCAGCATATGCAGCGCCGAGCACGATACCATAGTCTTCCAAGACTGACGGAGGCCTGCTTAGACTCGTATCTGCACAAAATTGGAAAAAAAGAAGTGATACCGAACATAGAGATAGTAATAAATAAAGTATATGAAATCCTCGAGATGGATATTCTGCCAGAAAGACTGAAAGATGGAGATGTTCAAGAAATTAAAAACTTTTAGAAGCCATTTTATGTATGGTTGGAGTCGTAAATAGCACATTTAAGAGAAGATGTTATGTTAGGTGAGATGATATGAGTTAAAGCTGATAAGAAGATGATATGAGATGATATGCTCATAAGATGACGTGAGCCAAAAGTAAGAAATTGATTAATTAAATGTATATAAAGTAGTATTAATAGAAATGAAAACAGGTGTTGTGCCTGGAGAACATTATGTGTATTCCTTTATATTCCTATTGTTGTTTATCCAATATCCTTCTTCCATATCTGAAATAAATAAAAGCAATTTTTTTTAAAAAGTGTGCACATTGGGTAAGTCTATCCTTTTTCCAACTGGTCTGCTCTCAGTTCCCTAACTGTAGGCTCACAAATACTGTATTTACTCGAATCTGATGCGCCATCAAATCTAATGAACACCCTACACTTATAATAAAAATACCATATTTACTCATCTAATTAACCATCAAATCTAATGGGCACCCTGATTTTGAAGACTGAATTCAACTGAAAAAGGTGAGCATTAGATTTGAGTAAATGCAGTATCTTCTTTAAGAAAAGCAGAATTCTTACTGTGAATTTCCTATTCTAGGAGGAAGGAGGGATGTCATCCTTCTTTCAGAGAAGAGAATTTTTGCTTCTACTCTTAGAGCACAATCCTAAACATGTCTACTCAGAAGTAAGCCCCATTGTGTTCAATGGGTCTTAACTCCCAGGGAAGTGTCTTTAGGATTGCAGCCTTAACACTATAATTTACAGACCACTTGTCCAACAAAGGGCGCAATCCAGAGTAACTACGGGGAGTTTTTGCTCCGGTGTAAGAATAACTTACTCTGGATTCCAATATGAATTTCCCATAGGTTTTCGCTAGGTGGTGCAGTAATTACGGGTGCATGTAAAGTCTCTTATGTGCTCCCATTGTTACTCTGGATTTGGGGGTCTGTCTGCCTATCTTAGAACAGAAATCAGCTAAAGATGGAAATAACAGATTTTAATACTATCCAATATTTTTCAAATTAATTTTAAACTACAAAAGTTTTTGTATAAAAACCAAGTGGGTTCCAACCCACAGTTTGAAAAACAATTATTTTGCTGGTTTTTCAAAAGAAACCTGTCTTAGGACCTCCAGTCAGAGCACGATACCACAGTCTTTCGAGACTGAAGGATGCCAACGATGGCTTTCATGGCCTGTGATTCTGCAGTCACTTGGCATCAGTCCTGGTCTGATGCCTGGTCTGGATCACATGCCTGGTCTGATCCTGGTCTACATGCTCCAATGTGTCTTTTGCACACCTTGAATCAACATAAACAAAGTACTGACAGGAGCATCCCGGAAACGACAGACCAGTGAGCTTGATGTTAATACCTAGAAAGATTATGGAACAAATTATAATATTATAATCATTATTAATTGGATTCCTTTGAGCATTTAGAAAACAATGACGTGATTTCTAGAAGCCATCATTGTCTTATAAATAACAGGTTGTGCCAGACCTCTCTCCTTTTTGATAGTGTGTCTAGACAGGACGATAGGAATCCTTTGAACATCTACAGGAAACGACAGACTAATCTTAATATCAATACCTACAAAGATCCTGGAGTAAAGTATTAAGTGGCATGCCTTTGGGCATATAAAAAACAATGGCGTGATTTCTAAGATCCAGCACAGGCTTTTCAATAACAAGTAGCGCCAGACTTGTCATCCTCTCTGTGATGGTTCAACCACAGTCAGGTAGATAATGGGAGTCTGACATAACCTAGATTTCAGCAAAGTATTTCCAAAGTCTTCCATTATATTGTTGCAAATAGATCCAATAAAATCTAATAAGTGGGTTCAAAACTGGTTTAACAACTATTCCCAACAATAGGTTGAAAGAACAGTTTAACTCCAGGAATACCAACTCCAGGAATACCAATCATCTCCCGCCAGGAACTTTGTGTTGTGATTTTTCTGGAATTTATTATTATTACCTGACAAGACTTTCTGACTTTTTTCCTGCTAATTAGACACTTACAATACCAAAAGCATGAAGATTTTGAATTTACAGTTTTTCTGTAAAATCCAATTTATACAAATTGTAGTTTAATGGGTCATACTGGACCCATGTTACCTTTTATTGTTTATTCAATATTTTGCTAGCTAAAATTGTACTAAAAATCATTATACCAATTACAATCATAATTATTATTCATTATGTGTACATTATATGTACATTATATGAACATTGTATGTACCAAACTAAAATACAGGGTCGCACGGGTCAAAATTGACCCATACAGGGTTGCGCAGGTCAAAATTGACCCGTGCAGATAAAAATTGTACTAAAAATCATTATTTCACAATAAAAATAATTATACTAAAACTTGACACAACATTTATTCATTATATGTATATTATATGTACATCATATGTACATTATATGTACCTCACTATAGTACAGGTTCGTACGGGTCTAAATTGACCTGTGCGGTCGAAGGTGATACTAAGGGTATCCCGGTATTCCTTTAATCGAGGGTGATACGGGAAGAATTTCCCAACCGTAGGAGCTGACTTGCACAGAAAGGCTTTGCCTTACGCAGCAGTGTGCTCTCCCCTTCGTTGGATCTGAGCCACTATCTGCATTGAGTTTTGTGTTGAGAAAGGTGTTGGAATAGATGACCTTTGGGGTCCCTTCCAGCTTCTCCCAACCAAGGTGACCGTATGACCGGAAATTTCCAGATTTGTCCTCATTTTAAGTCTGCTGTCCGGGAGTCCTCCAAAAGGGCTTCATTGTCCTCCATTTTGGCTTCATTTTGGAACTTAACAATGGTCTGCAGTACCCCATCATGTCATATGTCACTGGATTCGTACTAAAGAGCAGAATCCAATGCAAAAATCGGCTTGGAAATATCTCCTTCCTATCAAATGTTATGGCCAAAAAACTAAAAGTAAAAAGTATGCATTGAGCTCTATGGGAAAGTGAAAGTACCCAATATTGCAACATTACTTGTGAGTAGGTAAATGTGTCATTAATGCCAGACTGAGAGGAATCCAAGACCTTGTACTCCTTTGGACATCTGGTTTGGACATCTGGTCACTCTGCTCCCCACTAATATAACTCCCCATAATATAACAGTAGCCAGCCTAGCAAACACTTTCTACCTGCCTATCACCTTCTCTTGTTCAAAGTTAAAACCTCCAAAACTCTACAATCCAGAGCAACTATGGGAGCACGTAAGAGACATTACATGTACCCATAGTTTCTGCACCACCTAGTGAAAACCTATGGGAAATTCATATTGTAATCCAGAGCAAATTGTTCTTACACTGGACCAAGGCCTCCACGTAGTTACTCTGGATTGTGCCCATACTTGAAGAAGCAGTCAGGAAATTTATCCATCCTATCCCCAAATCCAGAGTAGCTGCGGAACATGTAAGAGACTTTACGTGCACCCGTAGTTACTGCACCACCCAGTAAAAACCAATGGGAAATTCATATTGGAATTCAGAGTAAGTTGTTCTTACACCGGAGCACGGACTCCTGTTGTTACTCTGGATTTTGCCCTAAGACTGCAATCAAAACACACTTTCCTGGGGGTAAGACCCATTGAACAGAATTGAGCTTACCTCTGAGTAGATATGGTCAGGATTGCAGCTGTAGGGCACAATCCAGAGTATCTAAGGGGAGTCTTTGCTCTGGTGTAAGAACAATTTGCTCTGGATTGCAATATGAATTTCCCATAGGTTTTTACTAGGTGGTGCAGTAACTACGGGTGCACATGTCTCTTATGTGCTCCCATAGTTACTCTGGATTGTAGGTACTGACAGTGTAGGAGATATAAACTAAGCATCTAGGCATCTACTAGGTCATAGATAGAAAATTACATTCTGGATTTATGAAACAGCTCCAAGGAAGTGTTGGACAGTGTCTGGCCAGGAGTAAGGAGTCTGGCCCTACAATCCAGAGTAACTATGGGAGCACGTAACAGACATTACGTGTACCCTTTGTTACGGCACCACCTAGTGAAACCTATGGGAAATTCATATTGCAATCCAGAGCAAATTGTTCTTACACCGGAGCAAGGACTCCACATAGTTAATCTGGATTGCACCCTAATCCATTTTTTTATAGTTGAATTTATATTTTTATTTATTTTTGAAAAAGGAGAACAACAAAGAAAGAAAAAAGAGGGAAAGCAAGAGAAAAAAGAATTAAAAGAAGAAAAAAGAAAACAAACCAAAAAATGTTCTTATCAGAACATAAGGCAAGCACAGATTACCTAATTTTCCTTTCTGTGATCCAAAACAGGGGTCCTCAAAGTACGGCCTGCAGCCTCCCCACAGCCTACTCTGCCCTCAGCTGTGCGGGAGGCTGAGAACTAGGGCGTGTGACGTCTGCGCACCCAGAGGCTCCTCCTCGCCGGGGGGGGGGTTCAGAGACACTGGCGTGGCACCACCACGCTGCAGCAGCCTCGCCCCAGCGGGGGGGGGGCGTAAGAGACACCAAAGGCTCCAACAGACCCCAAAGGTAAGCCCCCAGGGAGTGTTTTCAAAATGTAGGGCAAAATGTAGGATCCTCCAAAGTCTGGGTTTTAGTCTGGCCCCTGACGGCACCATCACTGTCTGAGGGACAGTGAACCGGCCCCCTGTTTAAAAAGTTTGAGGACCCCTGGTCTAAAATACCATCAATTAATTTCTATTAAATTATTCTACTAAATTTTTTTCTTAAACTATAAGGTTACTTAGCAATTACTTAGCATCAAAAAGGAAGATAAAAAAGATTGTCTATTCATCAAATCCACACTTGAATTTTACTCATCATCCCCTTTTCACACAGATAGTCCATGAATGGTTTCCAATTGTCCATGAAAGTTTTTTACTGACTTCTTTGTAAGTTTGTCCATTTTGGCAAAGTCCAATATCTTGATTCTTCGGCAGAAGGTATTTCTGGAACTTTCCAATATTTAGCATACCAAATCCTTGCAGCTGCTGTCAGATATAAAAACATACTTTCAATTTTTTTATGGCTTGATAAGTCTAATATTCCCAATAGAAAAGCTACTGGTTTCATCTGAATATTCACTTTAAAAATCAACTGTAATTGTGGATGAATCCAAACCCTAATTTTTTTTTTAGTTAGAACATGTCTATTTCAGTGTCACGTCTGCATAATTATAAGAACAAGTAATCACCGTGGCCTTTGCGATCCGACCTTTGGCGTTTAGCGTCCTGTTGCATTCCTAAGGGAGATAAGCCTTCCTGTCTTTCACGGAGGACGTGACTCTGACGCCTAGAAAGAATGGCTGTGAAAATGAAAGGCTGGTTCTAGCTAAACACAACTATAAGCTAAGCCAGTGATTTTCAACCAGTGTGCCATGGCACACCGGTGTGCCACGGATAGTCCTCAGGTGTGCTGCGGGAATTTGGAGATTGATATTCATTAATAGGAAAATGGGGGGATTTGAACAGTCTGGTGTGTCTTGTCAATGGGAAAAACAACTGATGCTGTGCCTTGACAATTTCAGTGCCTTGCTGACCCTACAATCCAGAGTAACTATGGGAGCACGTAAGAGACACTACGTGCACCCGTAGTTACTGCAACATCTAGTGAAAACCTATGGGAAATTCATATTGCAATCCAGAGCAAATTGTTCTTACACTGGAGCAAGGACTCCCCATAGTTACTCTGGATTGCACCCTAAGTGTGCCCTGAGATAGAAAAGGTTGAAAATCACTGATCTAAGGACAGAATAAGCCAGGCACAACTTCAACACATACCTAGATCTGTCAAATGCTGAGCACTGATCTAGGCACAACTCCTTCAACAAGTCCTAGACCTATCAAATACTGAGATCCCTGTTGTGCAGTGGAGGTTTTCACCATCAAGGTGGGTTGCCTTAGGCTTGGGGAGCACTGCCACCTTTTGGGGGAGCTCAAACACTGTACTTGGACTGCACCTGGCTTGTCCGTTGGCCTGTTCACCCTGGAGGCTGTCTCAAGACTCTTGACATCTCCAGCCACTTGACCACATGCAAAGCTTCTCCTTTGATTTAGGTGACCAGATGCCCAAACCTCAAAAGGAGGACAAGGTCGTGGATTCCTCTCAGCATGGCCTTTTTGGGGGGAAATGACACATTTGCCTACTCTCAAGTAAAGCCATGATACTGGGCACTCTCACTTTCCCATAGAGCTCTATGCATATTTTTTATTTTTAGCCAAATCTTTTGATAAGAAGGAGATATTTCAACACCGATTTGTGCGTTGGATTCTGCTCTTCAGTACAAATCCAATGACACATGAAATGATGGGGTAATGCACACCATTGCAAAGTTCCAAAATGAAGCCAAAATGGAGGACAATTTTGGAGGACACCCAGACAGGAGACTAAAAAAGAGGACAAATCTGGAAAAATCCAGTCAGATGGTAGCCCTGCCTTTGATGCAGCAATCAGCAGGCTCAAGGAAAGGGATCCTGCTTAATAGCCTGTCTTCTCTGGCAAATCCATGTATGTGCTTCTTTTCTCCACATTTATTTGTCTACCCCTACAATCCAGAGTAACTACGGGAGCATGTAAGAGACATTATGTGCCCCCGTAGTTACTGCACCACCTAGTGAAGCAGGCCTCCATCAGCCTTGAAAGACTATGGTATCGTGCTCGGTGCTGCATACGCTGCATGCGAAGCACGAAAGCCTGGGTTGGATTGTTATGGAGGAGAGGCTGTTCCCCAAGCAGCAAATCCCCCTCTCCATGCCACTGAATTAGTCCAATGGAAAGGCAGAGCCAATACGATTGGATCCAGCTGGCGTCGCAGAGCTGGGCTAAGGACAGGAGCTCACCCTGTCTTGTAGGGCTGAAACCCTGGCCTGCTGGTTAACAGTCACAGTGACTTAACCACTTGCACCACACTGAAATCCTATGGGAAGTTCATATTGCAATCCAGAGCAAATTGTTCTTACACCGGAGCAGGACTCCGCACAGTTACTCTGGATTGCGCCCAATATCTATTTTAGTTCCAAAAGAAGAATTTGTTTGTTTTCTTTTATCTTTCACCATCATTCACGGTAGAAATCAGGAATTTCCCCCCAACCTCCTTTTGACTTATATGAAGGAAGGGAACTCAGCCGCTTCCCCCATTTCTCCAATGTGACAAGTATATTTCCCAAATGACAACTACTATGTGCTCAGGATCCTACAAGTAGTTCGTTCTGGGTTTTTGATTTTGAATCGATGTTAGATGAACACGTGTGGTGCATCAAAGGAACAAAGGCGGTAAAGGAAATGCAATCCAATTAACCTCTCCTTTCAATTATAATGATTTCTCTGGGAGTTCACCACCTCCCTTTTAGTCCTTCTCCGTTCCCCTTCCCCTCCCCAGGCATAGAATAGCTTTGGTCACTTGCAGAGCACAGTATTGCAAATTCTAGCAAGTTCTACCACATATGCTTGATTGCCCTGCCTTTCATCTCTCTTAATGTACAGTAATTATAAGTGCTGTATTTATTCAAAACTAATGTTCATCTTTTTCAGCCAAATTCAGTCTCCAAAATGAGGGCGAGCATTAGATTTGATGGTTAATTAGATTTGAGTAAATGTGGTATTTTGATTATTTTTGTTAAAGGGTGCGCATTAGATTCAATGGCACACTAGATTCGAGTAAATACAGGATATTGCTTACAATGTATGTATACAATATACTGCCTTCAACAGGTAGTGCTTCATTTCAGTTATTTCTGACTCTTAAGTATCTAACAGCACAATCCAGAGTAACCACAGGACCTCTTATGCCAATGTAGTTACGGCGCCACCTACAGGAAATCTATGGGAAATGCATAGAGCAATCCAGAGTAAATGCCTCTTATGTTGACATAAGAGGACCCATCGTTACTCTGGATTGTGCTGTAAAAATGTTTTGGATGCAACAAAATGTTAAGTAAAGACCCCTCCAGACAGTATTTTTATTCCTATACATTTAATTTTGCAGACTACTGCTGGTGACAACAGAGTTGTTGAAATTAAGAATTAAGTCTTACCCTACAGTCCAGAGTAACTACGGGAGCACGTAAGAGACATTACATGCACCTGTAGTTACAGCACCACCTAGTGAAAACCTATGGGAAATTCATATTGCAATCAAGAGTAAATTGTTCTTACAAGGATTGTGGTTACTCTGGATTGTGCCCTGGCTGTAATCCTAAACACACTGAGTTAACTCCATTAAATATAATGGTACTTTATATTTATAAGCCTAGTGAGTAGGCTTAGGATTGCACCCTTAATTAATTTGTTGCACACCTTCCATGTATATGGCCGTTACAATAAGTGCAACTCTCAGAAAAATCAGGCGGCAGCCCTGCCATTACAGATTACAAGCCATGATGGGTGTGTGTGTGTGTGTGTATACACGTGTGCATCAGTGATGGGCCCAGCCTCCCCTAACAACTGGTTCTCCGGAAGTGGGCAGGGCCAGTCTGGGTCAGGGGGCAGGGCCGAGGTCAGGGGATGGGGCTGAGGTCAGGGGGCAGAGCCGGGGAGAATTTAAAGGCGAATTTTTTTAAAATCAAATTTTTTAAAAAAAATTAAGCATGCGGCTTACTTCTGAGTAGACCTCGTAGGATGGTGCTCTGAGGCTGCAGTCCTTTCCACTTGCCCTGGGAGTAAGCCCCATTGACTACCATGCGGCTTACTTCTGAATAGACCTGCATAGGATGGTGCTCTGAGGCTGCAGCAGCCAGCCGGGCATCTTTTTATTTTTAAATTTGCCGCTCCTAGCGACAGTTTGGCGAAGCGCCCCAGAAGCCTCAGCGGCCGGGGAAAGAACAGCACTGAGGCTTCTGGGGCGCTTCGCTGGACTGCCGCTAGGAGCAGCAAATTTAAAAATGAAAGGATGCTCAGCTGGCTGCTGCTGCACGCCACGCCAGCGAACCAGTTCGGCCAGTTCCCCCACCCACCCCGCAGCTACCGGTTCGGTAACGGCAGGGAAATGGGAACAACCGGTTCCCAAGAACTGGACCGAACCGGCCTGGGCCCACCAGTGGTGTGCATAGATAGATGTAGATGTGGGCAACCTCAAAATGCCAGATGTAGAGGGGGAAGGCACCTGGATGCGGGTGTCTTATGTGCTCCCTGAGGCATCTGGTGGGCAGCTAGGGGATATAGGAAGCTGGACTAGATGGGGCTTGGCCTGTCCAACAGAGGCTATTCTTATGTTCTTATGGCAGGCAACTTCAGGAGTTCCTTAGAAAGGTTAATCTCCCTGACATGTGGCAACTGATGAACCCTTGCTCTGTGTGTGTGTGTTTGTGTGCATATGAAAATTAATGCATATTATAATTACTTATTATTGGCATCCTTCAGTCTCGAAAGACTATGGTATCGTGCTCTGATTGGAGGTCCTGAAACAACATCTAGTGTGGCTAAAAAGGCCAATTGGAGAGTGTCCATCCCTTCCACACTGAGGACAAATAAATTCCGTCCCCTGCCCAGGCCCAGGTTTCACTGCTTTCGGGTCTGTCTCTTTGCTTCAGCCTGCCGAACAAGTGTCTCTTCCAGTTGGAGAAGGCCATGCTGGGTCTTTTGCCTCCACGCTGAGCGGTCAGAGGTCAAGGTTTCCCAGCTGTTGATTTCCATTCCCAAGGCCTTTAGATCCCTCCTGCAGATGTCCTTGTATCGCAGCTGTGGTCTTCTTCTTGGGCGCTTTCCCTGCACTAATTCTCCATATAGGAGATCTTTTGGAATCCGACCATCAGCCATTCTCACGACATGCCCAAGCCAGCGTAGACGCCACTGTTTCAAAAGTGTGAACATGCTAGAGATTCCAGCACGTTCCAAGACTGCGTCGTTTGAAACTTTGTCATGCCAGGTGATTCCAAGAATACGTCGGAGACAGCGCATATGGAAGGTGTTCAGCTTCCTCTCCTGCCATGCATAAAGGGTCCAAGACTCACTGCAGTACAAGAGTGTGCTCAGGACGCAAGCTCTATAGACCTGGATCTTTGTATGTTCCGTCAGCTTCTTATTAAGCCATACTCTCTTTGTAAGCCTGGAGACTGTAGTAGCCGCTTTACCAATGCGTTTATTCAGCTCAGAGTCTAAGGAGAGAGTGTCAGAGATAGTTGAGCCAAGGTACACAAAGTCATGGACAACCTCCAGTTCATGTTCAGAGATTGTGATACAGGGAGGTGGATCCACACCCTGACCCATGACTTGTGTTTTCTTCAGGCTGATTGTTAGTCCAAAGTCTTGGCAGGCTTTGCTAAAACGGTCCATAAGTCGTTGAAGGCCTTCGGCAGAGTGAGCAGTAACAGCAGCGTCATCGGCGAAGAGGAACTCACGCATTACTTATAATTATAGTAATTAATAATCACCTGTCAGTCTGCTCTGCCCCTTAATAAATCATATTTTAATCTCATTTATCTGATTCAATCTAATTCAGGAAAGCTTCAGGTCATGAATCAGTAATACTAAGTAGGTCTAAAAATATTTGATTATTTACTCCAACTTGGACATTCATTTCTATTAAACGAGAGGAGGGTGTGAAGGAAGCTGTGATGCTGCATAAGGAGTTGCTGCAATCTTATTTTTAGATTGAAATGGGGGGCCGGAACCTAATAACCCATATATGCCACATGCTTTAAAAGTTATTCAAAGTGATAACATCATTGTGAGGTAAGCGTGTTTATGAAACTGTAACATGACCTTGGAAAGCTCTTTGACCTGATTTTGCCGTGTCCCTGAATCCTCAAAATACATATACTTTTCTGATGACCTGTTTGCTCCTGTTTGTTGTCTTGGAACTGGTTTTGTTGGGTACAGTTGGCCAGTTGCCACCAATTCCTGACACTGGGCACCAGCAGGCAATGGACAGCACCAGTGGGCCCCTCTGGGCACCCCTACTGGGCACTAGGGACCAATGGACAGCAGCACAAGGCACCACCAGACACCAGGCACCACCAGCTCCACTGGGTGGTTTTGGAGGGGCGTTGATGAGCGAATCAGTCACTGAATCAGTCAGTGACTCTTGAATTTTATATAAAGATTCAGTAATAAAAATTAAAAATTATTAGTTAATTAGTGGAATTTACCCGTTGTTGCTGGAGTAAAATTTCAAGAGTATTGGTGGGTCCTGACCATGGCTGGGCACTGGCAGGCACTGGTGGGTGCTGGGCACTGTAAGACACCAACAGGCACCAAGCACTAGAGGACACTAGGGGGCAGTGATGTGCAGCAGTGGGCAAAAAGCATCCTTACCAGGCACTATTGGGCAGTGGGCACCACTAGGAACTGTGGAACCAAGGGGCATCAGGTAACAGCAGACATCCCTACTGGGCATTGCACATCCCTCCTAGGCATAACTGAAGACTAGGCACCAGTGGGCAGTAGGCAGCAGCGAGCACCAAGCATCCCTCCTGTGCACCAGGCATACCTACTGGGCACCATTGGGGAGTACGCACCCAGGCACCACTGGGCAACCAGTGGCAACAGTGGGTGGACACTGGGAATCTCTATTGGGCACCACCACACAGTGGGCAGTGGTTGCCACTGGTCACTGGGTACCACCAGGCACCACCAGATATTGGGCACAGGGCACCACTAGGCACCAGGCATGGGACATCAGACACTGGGCACCACCAGGCAACATGCATCCCTACTGGGCACCTGGCAACACTGAGCACTGGGCTCCACCTGGTGACACAGAGCAGCCAGTGGCAGCTGTCACCAGTGGGCACTACCAGGCACTGAATCGATTCTTACAGAAGGAATATGCTCCCCAAATTTCATGCTTCTAGGTCCAGATCTTGGGGCTGAGTGCTGATCAGTCAATTTTGAATGTTAAGTATAGGGGTGAAAACACATTGCACTATTTTCCACTCCCTTGGGGGTTAAAATTCTAAAAATTGGTTTGTAGTGGATGCTCAAATCATGAATATGCTCCCTCAATTTCAGGCTTCTAGGTCCAGGGGTTTGGGCTAGGTGTTGATGAGTCCGGGACAAAAACACACTGCGCCTCTTTACATTCCCTGCGGGGTGAAATTTCTAAGAATCAGTAACGTGCTGGCATAACATGCTGGGTGACACACACCCTAGTGATGCCACTGCACCACATGCATTGATTTGCCAACAATATTGCTTTTTCTCTGGATGCCACTTTAGCAGTCACAAAATTGGAGACTATTATGCTCATTCTGAGGAAATAGCCAGTTTCAAGATCAGTTCTTGAAATCCTAATATCTTACCTTTCATCGCATGAGGGAGAGACATCACCATTGAGAAGAAATGGTGAAGGAAGAAGAACCTGTGAAACAGATGAGATATTAAGATATTCACTTTTTATTAAGAGTGACTCAGGGTGCAATCCAGAGTAGTTACGGGACCTCTTATGTCGACTAAAGTGACACTTACTCTGGATTGCTCTATGCATTTCTCATAGGGGTCCCCATAACTACATTACTACTACGCCGTAACTACTACACTATCCTCATTCATAAAAGATCACTTTCAGGATGGAGACACTACTTAAAAGCAAACAGTGCAAACAAACTGGGTTCAGTATCTACAGATAACCCACTTTTGCTCATGACCTGATGTTCAAAATAAATACTTAAATCTCTATCAGCCCAATCCTATGAATGTATACTCAGAAGTCCTACTGATTATAAGGGGCTTTACAATCGAATGCTAACTACTCCCCCACATAAGAAGAACCCTTATGGATCAGGCCACAGGTGCATGGAATCCAGTTTCCTATATCTCATATTTTCCTTTATCTCATAGTTTCCTATATCTCATAGTGTCCCACCAGATGCCACAATGAGCACTGCATTCTGACAATAAGAGCCCTGCATTCTGGAGCCCTCCCTAACATCTGGTTTACTACAGGCATCCCCCACTTTCTGATGGTTCATTTGATGATGGTTCTACTCTTTCAGCACCTTTCAATTATACCCAGAACTCATTCATTCATTCATTCATTCATTCAACACATGTTCCACTCTTTCAACCTCTCAGTGCTGGTCTAAAGGCTAAATTGTCTTCCCTGATGTTGATTTGAGTGTGATATGGTGATCAAACTGTTTCTGGCATTTCCTTATGACTTTCCTCTGTAAATAACCATAATTCAAATACATAAGATATTCATTGCCCTCCTAAGCCTTTGGTCATTTTATTGTGATTTCTTATATATTTTGGCTATGTGTTAATATGTGTTATTGAGGCTTTTGCAAGTGATATTTATGGGGGCCATTTTGAATATGCAAGCTGAAAAAGACTGGGTTCCACTTTTCAATGGTTTTCACTTTCGGATGGTACTCCAATCCCTAACCCCCTAAGTGCAACACCCTCCATGTGCAACACCCCCATGTCCAATACCCCCATGTGCATCAAACCCCCCCATGCGCATCAACCCCCCATGCACTTCAATCCCCCCACGCGCAATACCCCCCCAAAGCACAATACCTTCCCCAATAAGTCCTTCCAGTGAACCAGACACAGGGCATCAAATTGGCTGGAAGTCAATCTGTCAGTCTTCCAAAAACACATTGCAACCATTCTCACCCCCTAAGTGTTGAATTTCTCCACATTGGTTCTTGGGGGGGTTGATGTCACAGAAGGAACTCCCTCCCCAAATTTCATGGTTCTAGGTCCGGGGGTTTGGGGAGAGCATCCCTCAGTCAGGGATTCTTCAATGGAAAATGTAGGGAAGAAAATGCTTTGTGCCCCTTTTCACCCCCTTCTGGTTGGAATTTCTGAAAACGGGTTCTTAGTGGGTGCCTCTGTCATGGGAGGAACACTCTCCCCAAATTTCATGCTTCTAGGCCTAATAATAATAATAATAATAATAATAATAATAATAATAATAATAATAATAATAATTTATTGTCATTGTATAGACATACAACGAAATTCATAAGACATCCAGTGACCAGCCCCGACAACTCCCCCCAACGACACCCCCTACCCAGACCCCCCACCCAGACTTTTGGCTGGCCATTGATGAGTGGGTGAGTCAGAGCACAATCCTAACCATGTCTACTGAGATGTAAGCCCCATTGTGTCCAATGGGTCTTACTCCCAGGAAAGTTTTTAGGATTGCAGCCTCAATCAGTGACTTTTCAGTATAGAGAGAGAGAGAGAGAGAGAGAGAGAGAGAGAGAGAGAGAGAGATTGACAAGGTTCAACACAGAGTCATAAAGCAATGTGCTGTCCCAAGACAAAATGTATGCTCTTTCCAATTGCCACTGGTTGTTAAGTGCACTTCATTAAGGGTAGGAAAGCAGGGTGACCATATTACCAGAAAAACCCAGATAGTCCGGATTTTTAGCCTCCTGTCCAGGTATCCTACATTTTGGCTTCATTGTCCTGCATTTTGGCTTCCTTTTGAAACTTCGCAATAGCGCACAGTACCCCATCATGTCATATGTCGTTGGATCCATATTGAAGAATCCAATGCAAAAATCAGTTTGGAGAGATCTCCTTCCTATCAAAAGTTATGGTCAAAAAACTGGAAAAACAATAACAAAAAAATACACTTTTGGCAATTTTTTAAAGCAGGTAGGAATTTTGGCCTAGGATTAGGAATTTTGGCCCTGGGGTTCAGGAATAATCTGGTCACCCTGGTAGGAAGCTGCTTATGTTAACTTGGCTTAACAAAGCCCAGCCCTATTTGTGAACATTATGTGGCTTTGGGCACTTTCTCACTGTCCCGAATGGCAACACCCTAGAGCCAGATGCCTGGCTGTACTGCATGCAGCCTGCATCATCTGCCAATGGCTTCTGGACACTGCCGGTGCAGGTGTGTGTAGGGTGCAGGTGGTGATGACAGAGGTAGAGGACAGACTGGCTGCAATCCTAAGTACTCTTTCCTGGAAGTAAGATTCATTGACTCTGATGGGGCATACTTTGGAATAGACATGCTTAGGATTGCGCCCTGAGTCTGGGAATGGGGCAGGTTCAACAACAGCAGTATCTTAATCCCCTTTCCTGGCCTTCATCCCCCACATCTGATCCATGAAGAATTGTGCCAGCAATGACTGCAATCCTAAAGACACTTTCCTGGGAGCAAGACCCATTGAACACAATAGGGCTTACTTTTGAGTAGACATGGTTAAGATGGTGCTCAATATTACTGGTGCATCTCCAGCAGCCCAACCTGTGCTTATCCTGGGGGCAAGGGAACATATGTTCCCTTATGTTGATGTCGCTCATCCTAAGGCGTTGCCAAAGGCTCAAACAACCCAAAGGCCCCATGTTGGTGTTGCTTGCATCTGTTGTTGATCAGGATTGGGCCGTCTGGTGCCCGCTATATTTCTGAGGTGTGATGAAGGAATTTGTAAATGCACAGTATGCTTTACACAGCACAAAATAGTGTACGCTTGTAGGCGTTTAACCTCAAAGACACGTGTACAGGGCCTTTGAACTTTGCTTTGCTCCCTGCTCTCCTTGTTTTCTGATCTCAGATTACATCTGAGTACTTCTGGGAAGCTGGGCTAAGTTTCGGTGGCAACATGAGCCAAATGCAGCAATAAATTTGGCAGCTCAGATGAGCAGTTGTTATTGTTTTGCCATCCTCTCTGTGAGGGTATGCCGTGCCCAATTCTAAACCTCTCCACCTCCACCAAGCGCCCATTCTCCACTGGTCAGTGGTCTATTCAGGAGCTGTGCTCTTCCAAATCCAAAAATTCCATGATGGGCATTTCACCCCTAAACAGAAATTTCTTTCCTACACCAACTCAAGAGCTGGTGCAGGAAGGAGCAGCCCCATTACGGAGCTACTTTTAGCAAGTAGCACCCCGAGTAACCACCATGGCTGCCTGCAGTGTGCAGTGATCCTGCAGTATTCATTCTGGTTAACCAGCAACAGGGTTTGAGACCCGGGTTGGCCCCACAAGACAGGGTGAGCTCCTGTCCTTAGCCCAGCCCTGCGACACCAGCTGGATCCAATCGTATTGGCTCTGCCTTTCCATTGGACTATTTCAGTGGCGTGGAGAGGGGGGATTTGCTGCTTGGGGAACAGCCTATCCTCCATATCAATCCAACCCAGGCTTTCGTGCTTCGCATGCGGCATATGCAGCACTGAGCATGATACCATAATCTCTCAAGACTGACGGAGGCCTGCTGCTGGAGCTTTGCTACCATGGGCAGCATAGGATTGGGCTGTGGGGAGGGATGCAGGGTGACGATATGACCAGACTTTTCCGGATTTGTCCTTTTTTTAAGTCTTCTGTCCAGGTGTCCTCCAAAAGGGCTTCATTGTCCACCATACTGGCTTCATTTTGGAGCTTTGCAATGGTGTGGAGTACCCCATTGTGTCATATGTCATTGGATTTGTATTGAAGAGCAGAATCCAATGCAAAAATCGGCTTGGAAATATCTCCTTCCTATCAAAAGGTATGGCCCAAAAACTAAAAATAAAAAATATGCATTGAGCTCTATGGGAAAGTGAAAGTGCCCAATTTTGCAGCTTTACTTATGAGTAGGCAAACATGCCATTGTCCGCCGGAAAGGCCAGGCTGAGAAGAATCCAAGACCTTGTCCTCCTTTTGAGGTTCAGGCATCTGGTCACCCTGAAGGGAGGGGAAAATATCAAAAGAAGTTGAGGGCTGAACCAAGAAGCCTACAATGTCCCCTTTCTTGTGGGAAGGGGAAACGTGCAGCAATCCATTTCAGACGCAGCGGTAAAACTGGTCTTGAGTTACTCCACCGCACCCGACACACCAGGCTTCTGCAGGTTTCTGCTTATATCGGTTTTGTGGACGCTTGTGTCGAACCTCCTCTGCAGGGCTCCCATCAGGTTTTGCTCCCTTAGGGAAGGGATGGTGAGCAGAAGGCTAAGAAGGCATGGTGTAATCCCAACTTAGGCCAGCACAACTCCTCAGTCTTCCCATTCCTGTGGCAATGGAAGAAGTCAAATGCCTATCTGTGCACTGACCTAACCCTCTCCCAAAAGTGGCGCAGAAGGGCCCGACAGTATTTTTGTGACATCCCCAGGACAGCACGGAACTTGTGCTGGGACTTAGGCCAGCCTAACTGGGGGTGAGGATTGCAGCCAACGACAAATTGCCAAAGGGGAGCCATTTGGAAACAGGGCATCCCACTGCAATGCGGGGGTGTACATGTTTACAACCCAATAACAAGAGTTGAATATATTATTGATAACTATTTTAATGATATGCTATGATATTTTAATTGATAGGCTGTTTTAATGATGTTTTATTCCCTGATGTCAGCCGCCTTGGGCTCCCCCTTGTGGGGGAGGAAAGGCGGGATATAAATTGATTAAATAAATTGATTAAATAAATAACATCAACGTACCTTTTTCAATGAAAGTTCACAAAGTGGTTTACAGAGGAAATCAAGTAATTAATGGCTGCAGAGGAGGTGTCCAGGCTCTTTGGATGAGGTCAGCGCCCACTCCTACTGCTGTCCCTCTTGTCCCTGACAAAGCTGCGACAGAAACCGTTTTGCGTCTACTTTTGACAGACGAAGGCAACAATCCTAAAGCCTCTTTCCTGGAAGTAAGACCCATTAAACTCAATAGGGCTTACTGAGTAGATATGTTCAGGATTGGTGCTCAAAGAGGAGGTGTGCCATGAGCATGCATTTGTCCATGCATATGCGTCTCCCAGTGGGATATTAGTAGGTAGGAGGTACCTCTGATGGCACAAGTGGTTAAGACACTGTGCCTATTAACACTGTGCCAAACCTGGGTCCCCACAAGACGAGGATTTCCTGCCACAGGCAGGGGTTTGGACTAGGTGATCCAGTGGGTTCTTCCAACTCTATGATCTTCAGTGCTCCTGAAATTCAGGTTGTAACCCAAAGTTTATACAGATGAAGTGTAAAGTCTATATTCTCCATTTGGTTCATGAAAATGCCTACTTGATTTTGATGGTACCTATGGGAAAAACTTCAAGTAAAACTAACCCCCAAATCCAGAGTAACTACCACCTAGTGGTAGTTACAACTCTCTACAACTGCAGAGTAACCCTCTACAACTGCAGAGTTACTGCACCACTTAGTGAATACCTATGGGAAATTCATATTGGTACGTTGTTCTTACACCGGAGCAAGGACTCTGGATTTTGCCCTAATTCTCTCTAAATAGATAATTTTGGTTACGGCTTAAATAAAAAAGTGTTGTTTGCTTTCCAGCTGACCAGTGACGGCATAATCTTTGCAATCAGGAGATGCTGCCTTGAAAACAGACAAAATTCACAATAAGCATCTTTGCTTAGAGGAAAACCACAGAGGTTTCTGGAAGAGAATTTCTGTGGCGCTTTACTTGTCCCAGCATGTTTGGAAATGGTTGCTTTTCATTTCTTAATTTTTGCGCTGTGTTTTTCATTTTGGCTTACAAAATGGTTTACGCTGAGATTTTTGAAAGTTATAGTTACAAGCACTGCAGCAACCAGTGGTGTTTTAGATTTAATGTTTTTGATTTAATTTTGTGAGCTGCTCTAAAGGACTTTGGAAAAAAAGTAAAAAAGAGATAGAATAAGTAAATAAGTAACTCATAAATAAGTAACTCATACTGTAGCATAGCTAGATGAGTGCAAAGCACTACACGCAATGCATTTATTTATTTGGCGTATGGCAGACAGTGCATGGACCAGTGGTGATGCAACTCTGTGTGTCATCTGGTGAGGGAGTCTGCGAGTCTCCCCCGGGAGAGCACACCCCCTTCCGGGACTGCACAGGCACCAAAGTTGGCACCTGCGCAATCGCTTCTGAAGCCAATCGGCTTCAGAAAGAGTACTGCACAGGCGCCAACTCTGATGCCTGTGCAGTACCCTTTTGAAGCCTTTCGGCTTCAGAGGAGACTGCGCAGACATCAGAGTTGGCACCTGCGCAGTATTCTTCTGAAGCCGTTCGGCCTCAGAAGCAACTGTGCAGGGACCAACTCTGACGCCTGCACAGTCTCCTCTGAAGCCGAAAGGCTTCAAAAGGGTACTGCACAGGTGCCAACTCTGATGTCTGCGCAGTCTCCTCCTTAGAGCAGAGGAAGTCCGCAGCCATTCAGCCTCGCTCAGGAGGTGGAGCGGCAGCTCCTGTCCTGCCCAAAGGCTTGGACATCCACAGTATGTCTCTGTGCAGTGTGCCTCAGACGGCCATTCGGGCCAGCTCCGAGGTGAAGCAGCAGCTTCTGGCTGACGCTCCACCTCAGAGCAGGCCCGAATGGGCATGCGGATGCCCGGAGCTGACAGGAGGAGTTTCAAACTCCTCCAGTGCGTCACCCCCAAGCAGCACATCACCAGTCTGTAGATGCAACTGATATGGACTTATGGTAAATCAGATGTTACTGTCTAGTCCATCCAGCCATTCACAGGCCAAGTTACAAGCCATGAGGGGCATATGTATATGTGGACAATCCCAAAATGCCAGGTGCCGGAGTCACGTGTACTCCCTGAGGCATGTGGTGGGCCGCTGTGAGATACAGGAAGTTGGACTAGATGGTCCTTTGGCCTGATCCAGTGGAGGCTCTTTTTAAGTGCTTACGTTTAGAGTTTTATTAAAAAATCAGACACTGAGGTGGTATAAACTCTCAATTTATAGTTGAACACACTGTGCTGAATATTTTGTTGAGAAGCAGGATGGTCACTCTGAGGGGTTGATGTTAGACCCCATTTAAAGAGTGAGTGTGGAAGTAAGTGTGCCGTGCAAACAGCCCTCCTCTACCTCAGAGCCATTCTGGCCTGTTAGGATAAAACGTGTTGCTAGAGCAAACCAGGTGGAGGAGCCACTTGCACAGCATGGTGACAAACGCATTGCTTTGCATCTTGTAGAAAACCCAAGAAGAGACTGTGAACATGGAGGACAATTTTTGAAGGTCACCCTTTCACCAAATATGTCTGCACTGCAAGCGTCATTTTTAGAGACTTACCCCCAAATCCAGAGTAACTACAGGAGCACGTAAGGAGACTTTATGTGCACCTGTAGTTACTGCACCACCTAGTAAAAACCTATGGGAAATTCATATTGGAATCCAGAGTAAGTTGTTCTTACACCGGAGCAAGGACTCCCCGTAGTTACTCTGGATTTTGCCCGAAGAATGATAAGCCTAAGAAGAGTTGATCCTGCCTGCTGCTGAGGACCTTTGCCAAGAACTGATGACAGGCTGTAATTCAGAGCATGGAGCAGACACGTGTTCTTATTCAGGCCAGCACCATAAACTAAATTAATCGATGAACTGATAAACACGCAGAGGATCTTGAGGCACAATTCTTGGGCAAGGCTAAAGAATCACCATGGGACGCAATCCAGGTTGCTGGGTCTACCAATGTTGATAACAAAGCAACAAAGCCAACACATTGGGAAAAACCAACACAATTTCAATTTCAAATACCTTTATTGGCATGAAACACATCAGAACAGTAAACATACAAATGGTTAAATGAGCTAAAAGGATAAAAATAAGTTGAATACCAAAACCCAAAACTTCCCCATGCGCATCAAACCCCCATGCAACTTCCCCATCAGCATCAACCCCCATGCACAACTTCCCCCATGCGCAACTTCCCCCATGTGCAACTTCCCCCATGCGCAACTTCCCCCTTGTTCATCAACCCCCATGCGCATCAATCCCCCATGCGCAACTTCCCCCGTGCGCATTAACCCCCATGCGCATCAACCCCCATGCACAACTTCCCCATCCTAACAATAAGAAAAATTATGTCTCGGGAGAACACCAACATTATTAGCATTGAATACAAACCATGAAGTCAAAATATGTAAACCAGTGCGGTTGGCGGAAATAGATAAAAAAATTAAATAATTTGAATATTCATAACTCCAACTGTAAGATAAAAAAAAGGAATCAGGAAGAGGAGAGGAAGGCCAGCAATGTTCTGCGCCACTGAAGCATAGGACCCAAAAATAGAGCTATGGAGATAGTGAGATCTTTATTGGAGCCACGTTATAAGAATCGTAGCATGTCTGCATGGGAATATCGTTTGTGGCCTGTAAAGAGTTGGTTTTAAAAAGGACTACGTAGGTCATTGTAATAGCATGACAAACCAACACATTGGGGCAAAGAATCCTAACTTTACATATGGGTTAATGAGTTCTGAGCTACCTGTGACAGAACAGGAAAGAGATCTTGGGTTCCAGTGGGGAGCTTGAAAGTGTCACACCAATGTGCGGTGGCTGTGAAGAAGGCAAATCCCATGCTTAGGGTCATTAGGAACGGGATTGAGAATAAATCAGCAAAAATTATGATGGCATTGTATAAATTGATGGTGAGGCCACATTTGGAGTCCTTTGTCCAGTTCTGGTTGCCACATCTCAAAAGGGATATGGAGGAGATGGAGAAGGTTCAGAGGAGAGTGACGAAAATGATGGACAGTTTGGGACGTCTTCCATATGAGGAAAGGTTTCAGTGTTTGGGGCTCTTCAGTCTAGAGATGGGGTGCTTGAGGGGAGGCTTGATTGAGACATACAAAATTATGCAAGGGATGGACAGAGTAGCTCTTTTCTCTTTCATGTAACACTAGAACGAGGGGACATCCACTAAAATTGAATGTTGGGGAGTTAGGAATATCAAGAGAAAATATTTCTTTACCCAGCGTGTAGCTGGTCTGCGGAACTCCCTGCCACAGAATGTGGTGATGGCATCTGGCCTCAATGTCTTTATGAACCATTTGGACAAATTCCTAGGACCATTACAGGTTACAAACAATGAGGGGTGGGTAGAGGTGGACAACCTCCAAATGCCAGATGCAGTGGGGGCACCTCAATGCAGGTGCCACATGTGTTCCCCAAGGCATCTGATGGGCTGCTGTGTGATACAGGAAGCTGGACTAGATGGGCCTTTGGTCTGATCCAGTGGAGGCTCTTCTTATGTTCTTGGGTCCCTATCCTAAAGTCAAATTAAGCGCTTTGCTCCGGAGCAGTTAAGGTGACTTTCCATAAGATGACGTGAGATGACTAGAGGGTGACTAGAGGGTGACGTGACTGCATAGACCCGTACCTGCTCTGGATTTTGCCCTTAATGCCTATTTTTGAGCGATATATTATTGAGGAGGATGTGCATGAGGATAAGTTATGTGCACTTTTGATATCAACCAACATCACAGCTGCAGAACTATTCAAGTCTTTTGGGAAAACTGATCACTTTTTGTCGGTAAGTGCATGGCCTGAGCGGCTGCCACGCGTGGCTTTCTGGTTCCATTACTCAGGCCAAGAAGATACCTTCATCATATCTATGGACTGTGTCATCACAGAGAAATGTTGGCTAGCTGAAAAACGTCACCTGGACTTAACAATGTTTTGCAGGATGTGATTAAAATTATTAAACCACATAAGTATACACCTTTAACTCATGTCTGTTTGTGCAGCTCCGTGATGACACGGACACAGAGCACACACATCTGTACACAGAAGTGAGATGGCTTTCGAAAGGTAAATCACCAGCCCTAGAGTGTCAGTTATTTTAGAAAAAAAGTTATTACTGGAATCCCATTTCAGTGACACAGAATGGGTTGCAAAACTTGCTTAGTGTACGACATACCCTACAATCCAGGGTAACTACAGGAACACGTAAAAGGCACTTACTGTGGATTGCGCTATGCATTTCACGGATATTTTCACGGATATGTTTTCACGGATATTTTCAATCTGTCCTTGCTGCAGTGCTCTGTCCCCACATGCCTCAAGACATCTCTTATCATGCCAGTCCCTACGCAGCCTGCAGTGGTATCTCTCCATGATTGTAGACCTGTGGCCTATACATCTGTTGTCAGGAAATGTTTTGAGAGATTGGTGTCCAATCGTAGTAGGGCTGGTCTTCCAACTACTTTGGACCCCTATCAATTTGCTTACGGAAATAATAGATCGACCGATGATGCTGTGGCTGTCGTTATCCATATGGTATTGAACAGCAGGGAACACACGTAAGGCTGTTGTTTGTGGACTACAGCTCTGCTTTTAACACCATTTTACCCAGCAGGTTGTTTTCTAAAATGTGCAATTTGGGTATTGACCAGAAGATCGGTCTGTGGGTAAAAGATTTTCTGACAGGTAGGCCACAGTCAGTGAGGATGGGATCTCACTACTCTTCTGCTTTGACACTAAGGGCACAATCCAGAGTAACTACGGGGAGTCCTTGCTCTGGTGTAAGAACAATTTTTCTGGATTCCAATATGAATTTCTCATAGGTTTTCATTAGGTGGGGCAGTAACTACGGGTGCACGTAATGTCTCTTATGTGCTCCCGTAGTTACTCTGGATTGTAGGGTAAGCACAGGAGCTCCTCAAGGTTGTGTGCTAAGCCCTTTTCTTTATTCTTTGTATACACATGACTGCACCCCACTGTATAACAACAATGCAACTGTCAAATTTGCAGATGATACGACAGTGGTGGGGCTCACCAATAAGAACGATGAGTCTGGATACAGGAATGAGGTACAAAGGCTGACATGGTGGTGTAAAGATAACAATCTTACGCTCAGTGCTAAAAAAACTAAAGAACTTATAATTGACTTTAGGAGGAAAAGAGAAGAACACCTACCATTGCACATAAATGGTGAGGAGGTGGAGAGGGTAGGTCGTTTCAAATTTTTGGGCACCTACATTTCAGCGGACCTCACATGGAATATAAATACAAACATGCTGGTAAAGAAGGCACAAAAGAGGCTGTTCTTCCTGAGGATGCTTAGGAAGATGAACTTCCCTCAGCATCTACTTCTGTCCTATTACGCAGCACCATTGAGAGTGTCCTTACATATGGGATTTTGGTATGGTATAGGAGCAGCTCTGTTGCTGACAAAAAAAACTCTACAGAGGGTCGTCAAAACCGCACAGAACATTATTGGGCTCCAGCCACCAACCCTGGATGACAACCCTGGATGACATTTTGTCAACCCTGGATGACATTTTGAATCCCGTTGTTTGAAGAAGCTACTAAACATTCTCCGTGATTCTTCCCCCCCTGCTCACAATTTTTTTATTATTTTTATTTTAAAAATTTGTATCCCGCCTTTCTCAGGCTGTCTAGCCCAACTCAAGGCAGCAGAAACATAAAACACAATTAAAAACATAAATAATAAATACAGGAAAAACAATTAAAACATATAGGCTAAGAGATACAATAAATTTTTATTCATTCTGGACTATTCCAGAATAGTCGCATTCTGGACTATTTTTGAACTGTTGCCTTCTGGGAGAAGATATAGAACATTTAAATCTCGGACTACACGCTTTATGAATAGCTTTTACCCTAAACCCATGTCTGCACTCAATAGTAATTTTAAGGACTATCATGAGCGAACAGTCGAATGCTATTACTTGGTGTGCTGTGCAGTTGTTGTGTGTTTAAAGAGGGTCTGGGTGGGGGGTGTTGTTGGGGGGGGGTTGTCGGGGCTGGTCTCTGGATGTCGTCTTATGAATTATTATTATTATTATTATTATTATTATTATTATTATTATTATTATTATTATTATTATTATTATTATTATTATTATTTCCCATAGATGGCACCGTAACTACATTGGTGTAAAAGGTCCTGTAGTCACTCTGGATTGTAGCCTAATTCAATCTGCTCAATGAAATCTATCTGACAACTTCAGGGGAGAACGACAACTGGGTTCAAGTCAGGAGAAACAGTGGCTGCATTGAAAGTCGAACGTGAATTATGAGGACGATGAGTGAGTATTGGAAATTTTGACACTTTTCAGTGGAAATTTTCAAAGAGACGGATCCGGGCCCTTCTTTCTCCCAGCTGATTCAGGATCACCTATCTTGGCTTTCAAAAGAGTTGGAGCATTACTTCTCAACCGCAAAAAGACCCCCACACTGGGAAGGAATGGATCCGTGACCCTTTTGTGAATAAGCCAGTTTTATTGACTTTGTATGTGCAGGAAAAGGATCAACTGCTTGAGATTGCAAATGGTGGTGGCCTTAAAAGTATATATCTGACAAATTCAAATCTCCATATATTCTGGATTAAAGTCAAGCTGGAATTGCCCAGGATTGTCTGCTTCCTATCTTTTTGAAGAAGACTTTTCTGCAATGACAGCAATCCAAATAGATCCATAAGCAACACACTCCAATGTCACGGTCTCCCATCACCCTAGACGGCACCGTCTAGTTGCAGGAACACAAGCTCAGGGTTCCCACTTATTCTGCATTATGGTCAGTTCAAGAATCACTGGGCATTGGGAGTAATTGTTGCAGGAATAAAATTTCAAGAATATTTGTGGGCCCTGGGCATGACTGGGCATTGGCATGCACTACTAGGCATTGGCGGCAGGTGGTGACACCAGTGGGCAGTAGGCTTCAACAGGCACCAGGCATCAAATCAGTTCTTAATGGGTCCTCACATCACAGAAGGAATATACTCCCCAAATTTCCATGCTTCTTGATCCAGGGGTTGGGGCTGGGTGTTGATGAGTGAGCAAGCGAATGAGAGAGTGAGTCAGTCAGTCAGTGAGTTAGTGATGCTTCAGTTTTATATGTATAGGCTACTAGCTGAATGTACCCAGCATTGTGGGAGTGAAATTTCAAGAATATTTGTGTTTCCTGGGCACAGCTAGGCACTGATGGGTACCGGATCCTGGCAGTGGGACTTGGCAGTGGCCACCAGCGGTCCCTGAAGGATACTGCATTCCCACTGGGCACCAAGCACTGGGTACCCCTACCAGGACAGGACACCAGTAGGCAGCACCAGACAGTGGGCACCACCAGGCACCACCACCAGCAAGCACCAGTGGGCATTGGGGATCCCTACTGAGCACTGGGGATCCTTGTTGGGAACCACTTGGCACTGAGCATCAACATACAGTGGGCACTACTAGGCACCACAGGGGACCAGGCAACCCTACTGGGCATTAGTACACAACAGCTGGCAACAGTAGGCAGTGGGCACCACCAGGCAGCACCAGGTAGTGGGCACGATAGGGCACCAGCTGGCATTCCTACTAGGTACATCCCTACTAGGTAGTGGGCATCACTGGGCACTCAGCACCACTGGGCAACAACAGGCAGCAGGTACCACTGGCACCAGTGGTGGGCTCTAGCAGGTTCACACCTACTCTATAGAACCGGTTCTTAACAAGAGATAGTACATATAAAGTTTAAAAATAGCCATTTAAAAGTGGCTGCCAGATGGGCAGAGAACCGGTTCTTAAATTTTTTGATGCCCATCACTGACTGGCACCAAATTGGTTTTTAGTGGGTCCTTACATTACAGAAGGAATTTTAAAGCAGGCCTCCGTCAGTCTTGGAAGACTATGGTATTGTGCTCAGTGCTGCATACACTGCATGCAAAGCACGAAAGCCTGGGTTGGATTGTTATGGAGGATAGGCTGTTACCCAAGCAGCAAATCCCCCCTCTCCATGCCATTGAAATAGTCCAGTGGAAAGGCAGAGCCAATACGATTGGATCCAGCTGGCGTCGCAGAGCTGGGCTAAGGACAGGAGCTCACCCTGTCTTGTGGGGCCGACCCGGGTCTCGAACCCTGGCCTGCTGCTTAACAGGCACAGCGTCTTAACCGCTTGCGCCACCCACAGACCAGTATGCTCCCCAAAATTCCTGCTACTGGGACCAGGGGTTGGGCCTGGGTGTTGATCCCTCAGTCTTCAATGTTGAATATAGGACGAAAACACATTCCACCCTTTTTCACCCCATTCGGGGTTAAATTTCTGAAAACTGCTTCTTAGTGGGTGCGCCTATCATGGCAGGAATATACTCCCTGAATTTCAGGCTTCTAGATTCAGGGACTGGGGATGGGCATTGATCAGTCAGTGATTCTTCAATGTTACGTATAGAGACAAAAGCACGTTGCGCCCCTTTCCATCCCCTTCTGGTTTGAATTTCCCAAATAGTGCCAGGACATTGCAATGAAGAGGATTCCATCCCGACGAAGGTGGTGATGCAAACAGGAAGATGTCATTTAGCAGAAGTATCGCCTCTTGTGCCAAGTGGCTTGACCTTTCTTGTCATCTCCGGACATCACCCATTCAGGAAACCTCCAAACAGTATAATCAACCCAATAAAGATAAAGTTACAAAGGTGGAGAAGTATAAAGACACCTAGTTGGGGAGATAATGCTCACCCTCAGAAGACCAGAGCATCTTCCCGACGCTTCAGACAGGTGAATTTGCCTCACTCTTCGAGTTAAATACTTTGTAGGTGGTAGTCTTAGGCTGCAATCCTAAAGATACTTTCCTGGGAGTAAGACCCATTGAACAGACATGGTTCAACTGAGTAGACATGGTTAGGACTGTGCTCTTAATTTGGCATACAGCTTTTTGTTTTAAATATGTATCTTTGTTAAATTTCTGTTGGTCTTTTATAAAGGGATATAATTGTAACGGTTAATAAATTCAGTGGTACTTCACTTAACAAGTGTTTCACATAACAAGCAAAAATTTCCAATAAATCTTGCTTCACTTAACAAATTCCGCTTCACTTAACAAGCAAGTGCACTCTGGGCACATGTGCTATGCAGCCCTGATGCTCTGCATGGAGGCTCTTTAAAAGGGCTGCCAGCCAGCACTGCTGCCTGTAACTGCCCCCAACTTGGGGGCAGTTGCCTGGAGGTGTCAGAGGCAGCTGCCCCCAAGTGTCCCCACCAACCATCTTGAACCTCCAGCAGCAGCCCAGGTATGTGTCCCAGGAAAGTCTTAAATGGGGCTTACTCCCAGGAAAGTGTCTTTGATTCCAGCCTCTTAACCATGTCTACCCAGAAGAAAGCGCCATTGTTTTAAATGTGTCTTTAGGATTGCAGCCTATGGGCGCAATCCAGAGTAACTACGGGGAGTCCTTGCTCCGGTGTAAGAACAATTTGCTCTGGATTGCAAAATGAATTTCCCATAGGTTTTCACTTGGTGGTGCAATAACTACGGGTGCATGTAATGTCTCTTACATGCTCCCATAGTTACTCTGGATTGTAGGGTAAGTAGACCTCATCTGATCATGCACATTGAATTCCAGTGTTTCAATTCAATTCCAGTGTTTTGTTATCATTTTTACATCCAGTTAATATTTTATATGAATATTTTTTGGGTTGTGAAACCAATCGTCTGAGTTTCCATTATTTCCTATGGAAAAATCCGCTTCACGTAAAGAATGTTTCATGTAACAAACATGCCTTCGGAACGAATTAAATTTGTTACATGAGGCGCCTCTGTACTGTATTTACTCATATCTAATGCACCATCAAATCTAATGTGAGCACTGTATTAGATTTGAGTAAATATAATATTTAAGCCAGTGGTTCTCAAAATAGGGTGTCACGATGTCCAGCTAGAGAGCCCTGGACTCTTCTCAATAAAGAGCATGGGGAGGAGAAAGCAGAGATGCAATTGCTGGTATTGCACTGCTTTGGAGGAGGTCATTCACTCGAGCATGCAACAGCCTCCCCAGAGTGTGGGGTCCTGGTACGGGTCCACAGTGTTGTGGAGAGAGTGAAAGTTGCATTTGCAACTCACTTCTAGTTTGTGATCACTAAAAATGGTTCACAATTGCAACTTTTACTCCCTCTACGTGGGGGATACTCTGCGGAGGCTGCCCATCTCCCTGCACTCCAAGGAGACCATTGCAGGTTCTGGTGAGTCCAGGAAAGCCTCTTCCTCTTCCAGAGCGACATGATCCTGGTGATTGTGGTTTTGCCACCCCTTGCATGCACTTTCAGTGGCCCAAACGAATATTTTTGGTAATGCAACTGTTGCCATTCTACATTCAGTCTACATTCAGCACTTTAGTTTTTGGTTTAAGTTTTACAGCTTATGGGGAGTCCTTAAATTTAAGGCCAATACTGCTTGTGGAGCTGGTCATAGCTGAGAGGCCATCCACCCGTAAGAGGCTGTTTGGGTCCACCTGTATGTTTTAGGTTGGTACTAGGTTGCCCTAGGGTGACCACATGTCCTCCTTTTCCAGAACATGTCTTCTTTTTAGACTTGTGTCCTAGGAAAATTTTTCATTGTCCTCCTTTTTGTTGTGAGCAGGCAACATGTTGCCTTCTTGAAATTAATAAATTATATGCAATAAATTACATTTTAAGGCTACAATCCAGAGTAACTACGGGACCTTTTACACCGATGTAGTTACAGTGCCACCCATGTGAAACCTATGGGAAATGCATAGAGCAATCCAGACAAATGCTGCAATCCTAAAGACACTTTCCTGGGAGTAAGATCCACTGAACACAATTGGGCTCACATTTGAGTAGCCATGCTTAGGATTGCACTGTAAGTGCCTCTTATGTCTTTCCGTAGTTACTCCAGATTGTATAATAGTTTTAATTTCAATAATAAGTAATATAGTTTTTTTTAATTAACCACATGGAAGCAATATATATGAGAGTTTTTAGCTTTTATTTTGTCATGTCCTACATTTTTCTTAGATGCCCTACATTTTTGGAGGGCTTTGTCCTCTTTTTTCAGTTATAAAATATAGTCACAACTGGGTTGCACAAGCCTGTGAATCTACACCCCACTCTAGCTACACTGATCTGATGAAATAAATAAATTAATTGGAATTTATTTAGATTTGTACCTGTAATTACATGTCACTCAGCAGTGAAACAACTCACAATCCAATAAAAATCTAATTAAAATTAATAACAACAGTAAGATGGGGTGTAATTTTTCCTATAAAAGGGAGGAAATGCCAAGGATTGTTGGAGGGAAAGAGGAGGTGTGGGTATGAATGTTTTTTAGAGGAGGGAAGGCAATTACGCATTTGTTTCTTGAGAACTGAAGTATATGAAAATACTTTTAAAATACTTTTTAAAGTACTTTTAAAAATACTTTTAAAAATAAAAATGAGAGCTACCCCACCTACTGGCAGAATCTAGTACTACCACCATTCTGGAAAAGCAGCTCAGAACGCTTTCATTACAGGATAATTTTGCTTCTTTGATGGTCTTTGATGGTCTAATTGTGCAAATGTTTGCACAGGATAAATAGATTTTAAGATTTTTTGACTATCCTCCAGCTGCCTTTTTCAGTGACTGTATCTGTAGTTGAGCAAAGAGGTGCAGGTCTAGGAGAAGCAGTCAAAAAAGAATAGGTAAGAAAACAGGAATTGCTTTTCTTGCATCTGTTAACTGAGAATTTGTTTGGAATGAAGTTTATTTTCTGTATACCTATTTTTAAGATATAGAATCTTTCCTTAACATGTCTTATCACAGTGATAGAGCCATTGCACCCTAGGCAATTGTGTCCTAGTGTAATGAATCCTCATGTTGGACCAGTGGCGTACCTAGGTCATTTGGCACCTGGGACTCACAAACCTTTTTTTTACACCCCGGCATATCAAAATTATTTAATTCATTATTATCAGTATTAATTAGTACAATTAATTAGATATTAATTAATATTGTCATATTTTAAACATCACAGTGCAAATTTAAGCCTCTGTTTTATACTATTTTGGGAAAGGGGTCTGGCAGCCTTCTGGAGCACTTGTTGAGCTCTCCTTTCACTGGATTGGGACTATCCTGGTGGCCTTGCATTCTTCTGTGCCTGACCTGAACCCCAGCCAAGGCACCTTGCTTACTTCTAAGTAGACGTGGCTGTGTAGCTCAGTTCCACTTTCCAAAGAGCTCAATGCAATGATCAAGGACTTGCTTCTGGATTGAGTAGTGGGGGCTATGTTTTAAGTTTAATTTAAAATTAATATCGTTTTAATTTTATAGTTTAAATTTAATAATAAACAAACAAAACAAACAAAACATTTTCATATTTTAAAAATCACCTTACAAATTTAAGCCTCTGTTTTATACTATGGAAGGGGGTCTGGCTGCCTTCTTCTTCTTCTTCTTCTTCTTCTTATTATTATTATTCCATAATATGTATTAAGCACATGATTAAGCACACGAGAGCAATATTTATGAATGATTTTAGTTTTATTTTGTCATGTTCTGCATTTTTATTGGGGGCCTCAATATGTGAATATTTTAATTAGATATTTTTTTTATTTTTAAAGCACAAAATAGGATTAGGACTGGGATAAAAGGCTTATAATGTACGTTAGGGGGTTTGTTGCCTAAGAACACAATCTTAACCATGTCTACTCAAAAGTAAACCCCATTGTGTTCAATGGTTTTTATTCCCAGGAAAGTGTCTTTTGGATTGCAGACAAATCACGTAAGTTTGTTGCCCAGTTATAAGTAGGATGTTAATAACCAGGATGCCTCCCTCCACCAAACAAACAAACAAGCAAACCAACCAACCAACCAACCAACAAACAAACAGAAAACCTCTATTAGGGATCATGTATTTGATACCTAATATAGCAATATAGCAAGTGAAAAAGATAAGTTAAAAAAAGATTCCACACAAATCTTAATCAGTGGCATAGCTAAAGGGGGGAAGCACTGAGTTTTTCAGGGAGTAGCTGCAAATCACACTCCTAGGAAAGTGTGTAAAGGATCGCAGAACTTTGTGTTTTGCAGCTGCTCCCTGTAAAACTCAGTGTTCCCCCCTCTAGCTATGCCACTGCTAGGGGCACCACCCCCCTACCACATTCTGATGACCCCCTGGCACTCTTCCCACCCAGCCCTGCTTGCCCTCTGTAAGGCACCTGCCAGGAGAGGTGGCTGGTCAGAAGATCCTCTCTGCTCCTTTGCCCAGGTGTGCAGGTGTGTTGGATTTGAACTCAATTCCCAGAGAGATCCAAGAACCTCAGATTCCAGCCTCCCTCCCACCCAGCTTTGCCTGGGAAGGACTTATCCTGCCACCCCGCATGCCTCCTGGCTGGAAAGGCTGACCCGCTGCTGAAAGGAGCGGTGAAAGTCCTCTTTTTTAGCCTCCTGTCCAGGTGTCCTCCAAAATGGCTTCATTGTCCTCCATTTTGGCTTCATTATGGAACTTTGCAATGGTGTGCAGGACCCCAACATGTCATATGCCGTTGGATTCGTATTGAGGAGCAGAACTCAGTGCAATAAACAGTTTTGGGAATATCTCCTTCCTATCAAAAGTTATGGCTAAAAACCTAAAAGTAAAATATATGTATTAAGCTCTATGGGAAAGTGAAAGTGCCCAATATTGCGGCACTACTCGTGAGTAGGCAAATGTGCCATTGTCCGCCAAAAAGATCAGGCTGAGAGGAATCTAAGACCTTGTCCTCCTTTTAAGGTTTGGGCGTCTGGTCCCTGCTTACACCCCTTCATGAAGACATTGCTCCTTATTTGTTGCCCGCTTCCCTACTGCACTTCCTTGCCGTGATGTTGTTCCCACCCTGGAGCCTGTTGTTCCCCATGCCTGAACCCCACGAGCCCAGGGTGATCAGAGGCCAAATGGCAAAATCCCTGCATGCCAAGGCCGAAATTCCTATCCCAAGGCCAAAATTCCTATAGGACACCCCAAAAATGTAGGACAAAATGTAGGACATGTTAAAATAAGCTAAAAACAGTGCTATTGCTTTCCTGTACTTAATTTCAAAAGTATATTACCTTTTTAAGGTCATACACACATACACACACACACACACACAAACTATTGGGGGGAGAGGGAGTGGATGCAGGCAGGGTGATTATATATATAGAAAGGGACCTAGTAGGTCATCTAGTCTCAGTAGGTGCTCACCAAGCCTATGCTTGAAGATCCCCACTGAGGGAGAATCCATATATATATATATATATATATATATATATATATATATATATATATATATATATATATATATATATACACACACACACACACACACACACACACACACACACTCACACACACATGGGGATCTCACTGGGGATCTTCAAGCATAGGCTTGGTGAGCACCTATTGAGACTATGAGCACAATCCTAACCATGTCTACTCAGATGTAAGCCCCATTGTGTCCAATGGGTCTTACTCCCAGGGAAGTGTCTTTAGGATTGCAGCCTAAATGACCTACTAGTTCCATTCCAATTCTAGGATTCTATGATACACACACACGTGTGTGTGTGATATATATTTTATATTTTATTCTTTTGGGGGAAGGGGAGTGGGTGCATGCAGGGGTGGCTGGTGGGGGATATTGGAGGGAAATTAGTAAGTAGAGTGTTTCTGGGGGGAGCATTTAGCTGGTCGGGTGGCTGGGGCTGGTGGGTGCAGGTAGGGCTGGGTGGTTGGGAGGGGGAGATTTCTCTGGGGAGAGAGGGCTGCTAAAAAAATTGTAGGACATTCCCCAAAATGTAGGTCATGTTAAAAAAGGAGAAATACTCATATTTCTTTCCTGCACTTAATTTCTACACTTTTAAAGCTGAGAACTCATGAATTTTTCAAGGTTCTCCAGTTTAAAAGTGTAGAAATTAAGTAGAAGCCTTAAGGTGACTGAAGACCCAGAGAAGCCTGAACAGAGATGGTTAAAATTCTGTCTCTCATCTCTATGGGAAGCAGGCAGGGGGGCTGAGGGAAGTGAGAGCGAGAGAGAGAGAGAGAGAGAGAGAGAGAGAGAGAGAGAGAGAGAGAGAGAGCTCTTTCAATGCAAAGGAGACTTTCTCTCAAACTTGAAAAGTTCTACAGCCATCCAGCCAGCATCCCTCCTGCAGGAGAGAGAGAGAGAGAGAGAGAGAGAGCGGGGGAGAGGATCACACAAACAGCTGCTGACCGGCTGGCTGATGGGGAAGGACAAAGGCAGGCAGGAAGAACACCTGCTGCTGGCGGAGACGGGACCCCTGAGGGTGGCGAAAGTGCCGCCAAGAGGGCAGCAACAGCCAGGAAGCCAAAGGAGGGAAGCACCAATGCCTGAGCAGCTCTGGCTGCCCGTGAAAACGATTTAAAGGACCCGCCTCAATTCTAAAGGGCCTGCAAGCCCAAAAACTTTTAAAGGGCCAGACAGAATGCCTGGAATGCCGGACAGGATGCATAGTTTTCCCCCTTTCCTCCATGGGGTGCTATTTCCGGATGTGTCCGGGTTTTTCCCCCCTTCTGGACAGCCTGCACGAGCCCAGCTCTCCCCTACTCTTATCAGTGGTGTAGCCAGAGTGGGTACAGAGCGCTAAGTTTTGCAGGGAGCCTCACTACAGTGTGCAAGTTGCCCTTTTCCTTCGCGGCCAGGCATGTATGCCTCTGTTTTGCATTCACTATCTAGAGTGGCTCAGAAGAAGAGGGGCTGCTTGAGGGGCGGACTAGATGACCTACTAGGTCCCTTCCAACTCTATGATTCTATGATTCTATGAACCCTGCAGGGAGGCTCCCTGTGAAACCTTGTGCTTTGTACCTCCTCTGGCTACACCACTGTCTCATTCATCACTGACTTGTGAAGTTGTGTATTGCTTCATAAGTTAATGTTCCTGGAAAAGATAAGGGTGTGCCGAGTAGTGTCAATAATTCTTACATAAGTGAAACACAGAAATAGCTTTCCTCTCCCTCCTAATGACCTCTCAGTGGTTTCTTGTTTGGAGAGCAACAACACCTTAGAGAAGTGAGAATCTGCTCTCTGACTCTTAAAGATTAACTTTAACTTTCTCTCCTCCCCTTCAGGAATAAGGTGTTCCACCCCTTGGTATTATCAGGCAGGCCTTTGCAAGAAGATAATTTCTTCCCGGAGCGGCTTCTGTTGCTGACTGGCCTCTGAGCTCTGCGGGATGGCTTTCTGGGAGACCCTCATCCTTACCCTCGTGGCCGTCATCCTTGGTGGCCTTTACTGGGCTGGGTTCTTCCGCAGGAGGCAACCTGGGGAACCTCCTTTGGAGAAAGGTCTCATCCCATGGCTGGGACACGGGCTGGAATTCCGAAAGGACAGTATGGATTTCCTGAAAAGAATGCAAGAGAAACACGGGGATATTTTCACAGTGCTGATAGGGGGTCAGTTTTTCACTTTCCTGGTGGACCCCCTCTCTTTTGGATCCGTGGTGAAGGAGGCGAGAGACAAACTAGATTTCATTACATACGCCAAGGAACTTGTCATGAAAGTTTTTTCCTTTCAGCCAACTGAAAAGACTCACAAGATACTGGAGGTGGCCAGCACAAAGCACCTCAAGGGGAGCGGATTAGTGGTGATGACTGAGGCCATGATGGAGAGTTTGCACAAAGTGATGCTCCACAGCATGCACTCCGCAGAACCGCAGAAGGCCTGGAAAGAAGATGGACTCTTCCATTTCAGCTACAACATGGTCTTCAGGGCTGGTTATTTTGCTCTGTTTGGAAATGAACCAGAAAACGGACGAGAAAACGGTAAGAGATGCGAACTGGTTTTCTCTGAAGACCTTTTTAAGGAATTTCGCAAATACGACCGGTTCTTCCCACGCTATGCGTTTTCCATGCTGTCTCATGGAGAGAAAAAAGAAGTGGAAGCTCTGAAAGAACGTTTTTGGAAGATCCTTTCTGTTCAGAGCATCTTCCAGAGGGACAACATCAGCAGGTGGATCAGTGAGCAGAGCCAGAGTATGGGTGAAGCAGGGATGCCCGACTACATGCTGGACCGGTACATGTTCTTGCTCCTCTGGGCGGCTCAAGGCAACACGGGCCCAGCTTCCTTCTGGTTTCTGGCTTACCTTATGAAGCATCCAAAGGCCATGGAGGAACTGAAGAAAGAGGTGGACCAAGTGGTGAAAGAATCAGGCCAAGAATTGAAGCCTGGTGGCAAGCTGGTCAACATAACCTGGGAGATGCTGACCAAGACTCCCATCATGGATAGTGCTATGGAGGAAACACTAAGGTTGGTGGCAGCCCCTTTGCTGGTCAGAGTCGTGCTGGAGGACATGGCACTCAAGATGCACGACGGCAGGAAGTACGCTCTGCGCAAAGGAGACAAAGTGGCTATTTTCCCCTATTTGGTACATATGGACCCAGAAATCCACCCTGAGCCCCATGCTTTCAAATATGACCGGTTCTTAAGCACAGAAGGCTCTAGAAAGGAGTTCTTCAAGAATGGGGAAAGGGTGAAATACTATACTCTACCCTGGGGGGCTGGGGTTTCTATGTGCCCAGGCAGATTCTTTGCTGTCAATGAGATGAAACTCTTTGTCTTCTTGATGCTCTTATACTTCGACATGGAGCTTGTTAATAAGGAAGAGGCTATTCCTGCTATTGACAAAAAACGCTATGGCTTTGGTGTGATGCAGCCTGAACATGACATCCGGTTTCGGTATCGATGGCGCTTTTGAGGAGAGTGGGGATCACAGCCAGCCTGTCCAAAGTGTGTGTTTTGGTGCAGGGTATAGTAAGTGGTGCAAGCAGGCTCCAGGGTCTACCCTCCATCCTGGGCAGGGCAGCAGTGCTTCCTTAAGGCATGATCCAGGCATGGGCAAAGCATCTGTCTCTGGAATCGGGCTGTGCACGCCTCTACTTTCACTCTCCTAGAGGCGCACACAGCCAGGACCTGGATTGAGCCCATTAAGTCCATTAAGTCAATGGAGCTTACTCCTGAGTCAGGGGGATTCCTTGCCTATGCAGCCCAGTTTTATCCATGTCTACTCAGAAGAAAGCCCATTAAGTCTTACTCCAGAGTCGGGGGGTGTCTGTGTTTATGCAGCCCAGTCCTTCCCTACTTACCTCTCCCACCTCCGTTTCCCCTCACTTACATGTGTTGTGTTGCTGCAAACTGCTTTGAGGGTGTCTTACATTTCTGGGCCAGGATCATGTATGTTGAAGTCACTTGCATGTATTGTATTGCTGCAAACTGCTTTGAGGGTGTCTTACATGCCTGGGGTCAAGATCATGTATGTTGAAGTCGCTTGCATGTGTTGTGTTGCTGCAAACTGCTTTAAGGGTGTCTTACATGTCTGGGTCAGAATCATGCATGTTAAGATTTTTTCAATTTAAAAAGTGTTGAAATTAAATAAAGGAATGAAATGTGAGTATTTTTGCTTTATTGTAATATGTCCTACATTTGTCCTACATTTTTGGGGTGTCCTACATTTTTTAACTGGGTATGAATTTTGGCTTGGGGGACAGGAATTTTGGGGGACTTGGCAGGAAATTTTGGGTTCGGCAACTGGTCACCCTGATCCTGGGTCTGTTGCTGCCATCCCTTCACTGGCCTCAGTCTGCTGCTCTTTGTCTTGCTCCTTCCTTGGATGGTCCTGTTCAGCAAAACAGGAACTGTTGAAGGGGCTGCACATGAAGGGGGCTGCACTGGTAACATGACATGGGAATGAATATGCTTTGTATGAGTTTCCTCTGTTCTAACAGGTACTACCTTATGTTGTAAAAACAGAAGTAATTTAGGCTGCAATCCCAAAGTGCACTTGGGTTGCCCTATATATCATTGGGGTGGCCCAATTCCAAGCTGGAGCAGCCCAGTTCTGCCAGAAAAGGCTTGGCAACATAGGCTGCCTCAAGACAGATGGAGCAGGGCTGCCCTAGCTGTGCCAGCAGTTCAGGAGAGGCATGCTGAAGGCAGGTTCAGCATTGCATAGGACAGAGCACTTACGGTATATCCACAGCCTGTTTGCCAGGCAGAAATTCCTCAGGAGCAGGTCTAACAACAAGTAGACCCATAGAGGGTCCATGATAAGGCAAGAGTAAGAATGGTAGCGTTGACTAAAAATCTGAGGTCTTGGCCAGCTGATCTGCCTGCCTCTCAACCCCTGCCTCTCAACCTCAGGATATGGCACAACTACAGCAGCCCACTAACCTGGGGATACAGCAGGCCACTCCGAGAAGCCCCTTGTATTCAGTGTAGACTATATTGGCAGTCTCCTGCTGCAGCTGTTACTGCTTGTCAGAGACTCATTATAACACAGGCACCACAGCTGTTCCTTGTTCATGTGGTCTGAAGGGGTCTCCTCAAGAGCAAGTCCTCCCCAGGTATCACTGACTTCATGTCTTCTTAGCATTCTCTAGAGCAGTTAGGGCAGCCCAGACTTTCTGACTGTCTGGATCCAGCTCTGGATACAGAAGAGTTGGGGCAGCCCAGCTAGGGCTCTCCTCACTGTCCTTACTCTGGATTCCAGCCTTAGTTTTCCTAATATTTGAATTTTAAAGATGGTGCTCATCTCAGGTACAAGGCTGAAGAGCCAGCATTTTCCGAAAATGTCTCCATGATCACATGGCTGGCATGAGTGAACACCGAAGGCACATGGAGCTTTCCACCGAAATGGTACCTATTTATCTACTTACATTTATATGCTTTTGGACTGGTAGGTGGGCAGAAACTGGGCAAGCAAAAGGAGTTCACTCCATTGTGAGCACTCTGGTCACAAACCTTGTGAGCCCTTTTGGGATAGCGACCCATTAGCTATTAATTAGCTATTAATTTTTTCATTTTCTTGTAAACTGCTTTGTGAACTTTTGAGTTGAAAAGCGGTATATAAATACTGTAGATAGATAGAAACCTCCGATCTGCCTACCTTCAGGTTGACAAGCACAGCATCATTAACCACTGAGCTCCTTACCGACCAGCTCTTTACCTGTAACAGCTATCAGTACTTAGCAATGCACAAAGTAATGTCAATAAAGAATAATTCATTCAAGTAGCGGTGTAATCTATCTTTAAGCAGGCCTCCGTCAGTCTTGGAATGTAATAGGAATGAAGTAGGTACCAGCAGGGAAAACTCAGGAGACGCTGATGCAAGCAAGAGATTTCTTTATTGGAGCTCCAGATCCCAGTCGGACAAAGATTTGTCCTACAAAAAGACTGAGATGCCTTGTACACTTCGCACACACTTCTTATACCCCTTCAGTCACGTATGCATTCTTTACAAAAAGGGATTATTTCTTTGTGACAGAGATATTCTCACAGGTGTACAAGAGATCCTACTTTAGAGTTTCCTGTTATACACAAAGAGGTGAGATTAGGGAGATACAATTACAACATCACAACTGTCATACGAAGTTAAGCACACATGGGTTTAACATTTACTTGATCCATTTGGGCTTCTGTTAATACAAAAAGAAGAAATTAAAACTTTATTTTCATTTTATGATCTTTGGGCTTCAAATAAGCCTTTTTCGTCCTGCCTGACAATTAATATTGGGTCCAGCTGGCGACGCAGAGCTGGGCTAAGGACAGGAACTCACCCTGTCTTGTGGGGCCGACCCAGGAATCAAACCCAAGTCAAAAAGGGCTGTGGGTGGCGCAAGTGGCTAAGACACTGTGCATGTTAACCAGCAGGCCAGGGTTCGACACCCAGGTCGGCGCCACAAGACAGGGTGAGTTCCTGTTCTTAGCCCAGCTCTGCCACGCCAGCTGGATCCAATCGTATGGACTCTGCCTTTCCATTGGACTAATTCAGTGGCGTGGAGAGGGGGGATTTGCTGCTTGGGTAACAGCATATCCTCCATAACAATCTAACCCAGGCTTTCATGCTTCGCATGCAACGTATGCAGCACAGAGCATGATACCATAGTCTTCCAAGACTGACGGAGGCCTGCTTATCTATCTATCTATCTATCTATCTATCTATCTATCTATCTATCTATCTATCTATCTATCTATCTATAAATAACTGAAAAGTCACTGATTGACTCACTGACTGACCGACTCTCTCACACACTCACTCATCAATGCCCAGCCAAAACTGCTGGGCATAGAAGCATGAAATTTGGGGTGGGTGTTCCTTCCATGACGGAAGGATCCACTAAGAACTGGTTTTTGGAAATTCCAACCAGAAGGGGATAACCCTTCAGGGGCTGAAAAGGGGTGCAAGTTGTTTTGTCCTATACTTAACATGGAAGACTGACCAACATCCTGCCAATTTAGTGCCTGGTACACTGGGGGGATGTTGTTCAGAGGGAGGGATTGCACTCGGGAGGATGCTGCGCATAATAGGTTGCGCATGGGGGGGGGTGCTGCGCATGGGAATGATGCACATGGGGGAATGTGCAATGGTGGGTTGATGCACATGGAGGGATAATGCACATGGGGGGTTGATGCTCATGGGGAGATGTTGCGCATGGGGGTTGATGCGCGTACAGGTTGAAGTGCATGCGAGATTTGAAGTCTGGTGTGCCTTGTTAAAAGTAAAAACAGTTGATGGTGTGCCTTGACAATTCCAGTGCCTTGTTAAGTGTGCAGTGAGATGAAGAAGCTTGAAAATCCCTGCACTATGCTATGTCCCCCAAATTAAAGTACTTGACTAGTTGTAAAGCAGTTCTCCCCTTAGTACATGCACTATAGTTGAGTTAATTTTTTGGGATTTATATTTTAGTATCTCACACAGGAGTCCTTACTTGGCCTTTGCTTAAACAATGAGATGCAGGATGCTGCAAATCTTGGCCCTGCTGCCTTTCTACCCTGTACTGAATCCTAAGCCTTGGTTTTGCTTTCTATTTTTTTCCTTTGGGTTGTGTTCCCTTCCAGTTCAAGGATTCTTGAAGCAGCTGTTACTTGAAAGGGTCAATGACCCCGTATCAAGCTGTCTTTGTGGAACTGTAAATCATGCAATCTCCTAACTCAACCAGGAAGAAAGATAAATGAGACAGACCTCTGCCCATACAACCCTGCCCATTGAGTGGCATGATTGGCAGAGTTTGGGCTCACAGCAGAGACTTCCATCTCTATGAACTCTGCTATCTTTGGATCAAAGTCTTTGCAATAATTGGCTACAGGTACCCTGAAGTGTAATAAATTATCTGTCTGTTGCGGGACAAAGAGTAGAATGACGACACAAGGCGACAGGCAGGTGTTGGTTTTGGCTGGCTGGTCAGGTAAACACGGCTCTGCCCACTCGGGTAAGACTGTCAATGGGAGGGTGGAGCCTGAAGGTGGGCTTCTTAAGGGCCGAGCAGACGAGGCTCCCCCTCTTTGTGTGTGGGCAGGCAAACAGGCAGGTATGTGAAGAGGGCCCCTGGGGGATGGGAGGGCCCACGTGGCTTGAGCCTGCTTGGCTCTTTTCGGCGACCCACCTGGTGGTCTTGCCTGTTCGCTCTTCATCAACTAATTTAATTTTAAGTTGATTGATTCAATTAATTGATTATTTTGGTAGATGGGTTTATTTGATTGATTTACTTGATTGATTTAACTGATTGGTTTTTTGATCAAGTGAATGGGTTGATTCCTTTGCTTTTGCCCTCGCCCCGCGGCACTGCTTTGTCCCCCCTCTTGACTGCAAGACGCCGCCGCCTCCAGCCCCCGCGAGGCCGTGGCCGCAGCTGAGGCTGCTCCTCTCATGTTGGAAGTGGGTATGGTGGAGACATTGTCACCTATGGTTCCCTCTGGGCATACAGCATGCTGGCTGTAGCTTTTGAAGCTTTCAGAACCCTGCAGATTCTTTGTGATAAGAAACTGTTGTGAACAGGTAAAAAAAGAGACTAAACACAAGCACTTTCTGTACATCTCTATCCAGGTTCCATTCAGCCAGAGAAAACAAAATCAAATGCCATTTGAGTGGAGCACTAATGCTGCATCCTTTGAGTGGACACCTTGCACTCCATGATGCTCTCTCTCAGATCAAGGGGGAGGACACAGCAGCAGCAGTGCTGGGGAAGGAAAGGGGGAAGGTGCTGCCATTGTGGCTGCTTTGGTCCCCCTGCCTATGGCTGGAGCCATGTGCAGAGGCAAGGAAAGATGCTCTTTCCTGTCTGTCATGTGCCAGTGTTCTTGTTGTTAACCTCAAGAAACCACTTTTAGTTCCTACCATAACACAATCACAACCAACATATTTGCATGAAGTCTTTATTAAAATAATATCTTTAAAGGAACAACTGTGTGTTCATAAATATATCTTCTGTCATACTCAAAATGCATGCAAATAGGAGAGAAAAACAATCACATCATATACAAAAGAAAAGATGGTGAGTCTAGAGGCTAAAGCTTTCTTTAATCATACGGTAAAGTAAAAAAAATACTTTGCATCCTTCAATGCTGGTTTCCCTCCTGCATATAAGCTAAAATCAAACAGCTAAAACTGCGGCAACTCTTAAAAGGCAGTTGATTTGGAAGTCCAAGGCTACAATTCTAAAGACATTTTCCTGGGAGTAAGACCCATTGAACACAATGGGGCCTACTTTTGGGTAGACATGGTTAGAATTGTGCTCCAAGTGATTTTTGCAAAATCCCCATGACCTTGAGCTTCCTTGAGTGATGGTTAAGTGGAAATGTCTAGTTATGGGCCCAAGTTCCTTGATTTTGCTTCTCTATTCAGAGTCCGTGATGGGTGAAAATGGTCTACTTTGAAAGCCAATGCTCAACAGTTTCATTCTCGTATTCCCATTTAAGACTGGGATGCTTAAAATAGAGATCTCCATATAAGTCACACTTGAGTTCTCACCACTTTTCAGGCATTATCTATTATTGAGAATTATATATTCTCTACACCATATAGTTCTCAACACTATTCAGGCATTATCTCGAAGACTCATATTCCAGTTATAAATATTTGAGCCAGAACTGAGTCTTTGCAGTTTGTGATAGTTCAGAACATGATTCAATGACAATTTCATGAATTTGAATTCTATAAGAAAATATGAAATAATTTCCCAATCCTAGCCTTTGTTAAGTCAGCACTATGGCTCAAAGTTCCTCTTATATTCTCTATAGTTTGTTAGGAAAGTTAGAAGTTCTGCAGGAAATTGAATGCTAAAGAAACTAGATAGATGTATGAAAGATTAAAGGGGTTAGCTTCACACACACAAAAATGGTTCCCATCAACATCCAATGTCAAAAAATCCAACATTCCAAAATAACTACATGAAAAAACACACACAGATGTATTGATATGAGTTTGGCTTATTGATAGTTTGGCCTATTGATTTGGAGGAGGAGGAGGAGGGAGGACATTAAACGTTATGTGACCCTCTGCACTACAGACCACAGAGACTGTCAACCAATACATTGAAAACAACAGGCTTGGAATATATACTTTGGTTGTATTAGTGGAAGCAGCACACCAAATTTGGTTTCCAGAGCAAAACAAGGAACATTTGACTGCAGATTAAATAATAAGGGAACCATTTCATCGGACAGCCAAGTTCTACTTTCATGCTTGAGATTTATCCACCAATTACCCGTGTCATTCCCCGTAAAAGCCCCCAAACTCACCCTCAAGTAAGACTATAGAAGATACCTTGCCGTAGGATAATTATGCAATCAGGAGATGCTCCTGTCTCTCCACCCATCTCTGTGGCAGGATGAAGGTGTTCAGAATCACAGCAACTCATCAGGATTGTTTCACTTACACACTTTATGATGCCACTGAGTCAGTTTAGTTTGCAAATGGGCCTCATATTGTGCTAAGATACTTAGGACACAACCTTTACCCTTACAACAGCTATAGCAAGTGCGTTAAATTACTGTGTTGGCATTCGGCAACTCACTAATCAAATGTGATCGTTACTCTATATGCTAAATGATCTCTTTTTGCAAAAGAGTTGGCCATCTATGCTGCCAATCCTAGTAATGCAAAACAACAGGCTTTCCTTGGACAACTTGGGTGTTCTAGCATATTAAACTTAAATTCCACAACAAAATAGAGATATATCTGATTATAGATTAGACTTTAACTTATTTTTAAACTTGTTTTAGTGAAAGCAAGTTACATGTCGGTGTACAAGTTGATTACAAGTTGGTATAAACTGGATAAGAAATTGCTTTTTTAATAGAAAAGAAATATATTTTTTATATATAGGTTTTATAAGAAAACCATGTAGTCAAAGTTTTACAAGTATTTCTAAGTGGCAAGATTCCATGCTGGAGGCAAGTTCTGTACCATGTTCTATCACTGTGCGGGATCTGAGGCCATGCATATTTCATAAACTCTTCTTAATAGTAAGATGGCTGTGGGTGGCGCAAGCGGTAAAGATGCTGTGCCTATTAACCAGCAGGCCAGGGTTTGAGACCCAGGTCGGCCCCACAAGACAGGGTGAGCTCCTGTCGTTAGCCCAGCTCTGCGACGCCACCTGGATCCAATCGTATTGGCTCTGCCTTTCCATGGGACTAATTCAGTGGCGGGGGGGGGGGGATTTGCTGCTTGGGTAACAGCCTATCCTCCATAACAATCCAACCCAGGCTTTCATGCTTCGCATGCAGCATATGCAGCACCAAGCACGATACCATAGTCTTTCAAGACTGATGGAGGCCTGCTGCTTAATAGTACTGTAGTTGATGACTGCAAGTTGTACTGCAAGTTGATGACTCTGATGACTACAGAGACATGAAAGTGAATGATGGCTTTGTATCCACTCTTTTTATGGAAATAAACAATCAGCACTGCACAGACAGTGAAAACTGTGTACACCCAGGATGAAGATGCACACAGAACGCTGCCCTTCGGCTCATGCTGACTCGTGTTTCACTCTGAAGAAGCTGCTCATTGCTTTTTAGAGGACTCCTTTTCTGCTTTTCCAGAAGTGCATGTTTCAGAGTTAGTGGGGTATAGTGATGGAGGGGAGCCTCACTGCTGTTGCAAGGGGGTGCATTTCATGAGGCCTAAACAGTCATGAGGCCATATTTGGAGCACAGCAAGGCCCTTTTCCTTTCTCTCTCTGCTACAAAATTTCTCAGTTTGGCAGTGGAGAAAGTAACTGTGGCTTGCTGCCTCTCATCCAGGCCAGTCTCCTGCAGCCACGGGGACTGAAGGCATTCAGAAGCAGACGGTCTCCTCCTGGTGGAGAAAAACAATAGAGGTTCAAGTGGGATCAGATGGAAGGGGAGAGGCAGAAGTTAAGACAAAAGTCAGACACTCCCCCCCCCCCCAATGATTTCTGAATGTGCAGGTGCCATAGCCAAAGACTATAGTAAAGGGATATGGGAAGATAAAAACAGGAAATCCATTTTTTTCCAGGGAATATCTGGAAGACAGTTTTTGATCTGTAAGGTGTTATTCTACCTGGGGCAGTAACCCAAGTGTCTTCCATAACCTTATGAGTGTCTTCAGTAACCCCTGCGTGTCTTCCTGAGTGTCATCCATCAAAGTAATAGCCTCTAAAACTGTCTGAACCAAATACAGTAGCTCCGTAAAAGTCTCCCCCTTACCCAGAGGTGTACCAAGTACAATCTGTGCCCATGGCACACCAAGATGTCCTGACATCCTGTGGTGCCATTATGCCATGATTCACATTCACCATGGAGGCGCATGCAAATTGTAGCAACTCCCCTTCCCTGGCAATCTGTTACTCCCACCTGTGGACAGCACATGTATGTCCCAGTTGGGGCACATGCACCCTCTACAGTCAGGCAAGCAGCAGACTCTAACTAGCTTCAGAGGATACCTGAGCTCTCCATGGACTTCCCCATGTGGGGAAGCACAGAAGCAATAGGCACACTTGCACCCCTTCTTGCTGTGGTGCCCATGGCTCAAGCCATGGTGGCCTGCAGGGACCATACGTCTTTGCCCATACTATTTCAGAATCAGGTAGCTATCATTGTGCTTTGAAAACACACAGAACCAGAATGGTGTAGTGGTTAGAGAGATAGTGGTTAGAGTCTGGAATCTGGAAGAACCAGTTTCAAATCCCTCCTCAGCCATGAAGCTTCCTGAGTGAAACTTAGGCTAGCCACTCACTCTCAGCCTTATCTACCTCACAGGGTTGTTGTGAGGAGAAAGGATAAAAGCTTTGAGAGCACCTTTGGCATCGGAAAGATGGGGTATAAATAATAAATCTATCTCTCTTTCCCTCTTTCTTTCTGCAACTTATGGTCCCACTGACTCACACCTCCTTCTCCTGTCCTAATTTCAGGATCTGGATAAAAGAGCAAAGTTCCCCTAAAAATCCCCCCCTGCATTTTGTTGCTTTTCCTGATGTCTCCAGTATGTCATATACATGCTGCAGACACACAACTGAGGAGGAGATACTTGACCTTTCCTTGCCATGTCATGGTCCCAACACATAAAATGGGCCCCTCTCTTCTGTTCTTAACTTCATAAGGAACATTTGAGGTCATTTGTACCAAGGGTCAATTACCTTCAAAGGCACTGTTTTAAATAGTATGGTAGGAAATTTCAGTATCCTTCTCACACATCAGTTCTGAGCCTGATCAGCCTGCATCCCCTTAAATGCTATTTAACTTGGGGTTGCGGGAGACACGACTGCAGAAGCAGAACCACACATGTTCTGCTAAACGTCCCATTTTGAATCAGCAGCATTCAGAAAGCAGCTTACAGAGTAAGTGGGTGTGTGTAGCACAAGTGGTTAAGACACTGTGCCTGTTAACAAGAGGGCCAGGGTTTGAGACCCAGGTCGGTCCCCACAAGACAGGGTGAGCTCCTGTCCTTAGCCCAGCTCTGCGACGCAGCTGGATCCAATCGTATTGGCTTTGCCTTTCCATTGGACTAATTCAGTGTCGTGGAGAGGGGGGATTTGCTGCTTGGGTAACAGCCTATCCTCCATATTAATCTACCCAGGCCTTTGTGCTTCGCACAAAGCACAATACAGCGTCAAGCACAATACCATAGTCTTTCAAGACTGATGGATGCCAATACTAGTTCACAGAGCAAATTAAATAACAAAAAAAAGTTAAATAAGATTATTGAAATGCAGTAACCGAGTCTTCATATTCTTAGAGAAAACAAGTAGAAACAAGAACAACACACAGGCCTAAAGGGAACAAGGCCTCCTTACCATGGATTAGAGGAAAGAGTGCTTTGGAGGAATGAGACAGCTCCCCCGGAGAGGCCTGCATAGCACCGATTGAGCTTGATTTTATCTCGCTTGACAAGCCTCCCAAAGTCACAAGCAGCCTCTGAGCTGATGGGGTACTCGGCACTCAGCCTGGGAAGGGAGAGAAAGCATGTCAAGAATGGCTCATCTTGTTCTTTCCTGAGCCTCCCTCATCTCTAGCCACTTCACAAAACCACTCACTCTTCTTATACATGATTCTCTCCAATCTGGGGCCATGGGGGCAGGACATGTAAGCAGTGGCATAGTTAGAAGGGGTGAACAGCACTAGCTTTTGCAGGGAGCCTCACCACAGCATGCAAGCATCCCTTTCCTTCTCCAGATGGTGGGAGGGCATCTGCCTCCATTTTACTCCCACCATCTGGAACAGCTCTGAAAGGGAAGAAGGGGCTGCTTGCCTGGAACATTCTGGCACCTGTAAAACTTATTGCCTTCTACTGCCTCTAGCTACTCCACTGCAATGAAGCAACAGCCACTAACACTATAGGGCGCAATCCAGAGTAACTACAGGGAGTCCTTGCTCTGATGTAAGCACAACTTACTCTGGATTGCAATATGAATTTCCTATAGGTTTTCACTAGGTGGTGCCGTAACTATGTCAACATAAATGTCTCTTAAGTGCTCCCGTAGTTACTCTGGATTTTAGGGCAAGACACTAATTTTGGCCAGGGTGACCAGATGTCCAAACCCCAAAATTCATCCAAGCAAAATTCCTGACATGTTTAAAAAATGTAGGACACCCAATAAAATGTAGGACAAATGTAGGACACATTTAAATAAAGCCTAAAACACTTGTATTGCTTTCCTGTACTTAATTTCAACACTATATTACTTCTTTTTAAAATGAAAATTTATTTGCAAGATCTGTTTTCACCACCAATGTATATGTAAGTGGCTCAAAATAGACATGACCCGCCCAGGGTGACCATATGCCTTAACCAAAAAAAGAGGACAAGGCCCTCCCAAAATGTAGGACATCTAAGCAAAATGTAGGGCATGACTAAATAAAATCTGAAAACTCATATGCTGAAAACACTCAAATGCTACCTTGTGGAGCATTTGCTGAGCTCCAAGTGCACAGGAACAGGACTATTCTGGAAGCCTTGCACTCTCTGGATTGACCTTCCACACCAGCAAGGCATGCTTGCTTACTCGTGAGTAAAAGCGGCTGTGCAGTCTCACTTTCAAAAGTGTTTAATGCTTTGGAGCTTGGAAGAAGGGTTTCCTTGTGAGGTGCCTGGTAGGGGCTTCATGTATTGGATCAGGACCAGATTTCTCTCAGCCTTACTAAAACATCTAAGGCAAGTTTGCCTATTTGCTAGTAAAGGCGCAATATGGCTCCTTTTCAGTTCTCATAGAAATCAATGCAATTATCAGGGGTTTTGTGATAATTTTGGAGGCTCCATTCACTGGATCAGGACCATTATGGTGTCCTTGGATTCCTCTCAGCCTGGACTTTCTGTCAGACTGTGGCATGTTCACCTACCCATAAGTAAAGCCATGATATGGGGAAAATTTCTTTCCTATAAAACTCAAGGCATATTTTTGTTTTTCAGTTTTTTGCCTATAACGTTTGATAGGAAGGAAATATCTCAAAACTTATTTTTGCATTAGATTCTGTTCATCAATATGAATCCAACAACATATGACATGATGGGGTTATGCAAACCATTGCAAAGTTCCAAAATGGAGGACAATGAAGCCAAAATGGAGGACACATGGACAGGAGGCTAAAGATTCGGACAAATCCAGGAATTTAAGGTCATTTGGTCACCCTGGTTGGCTGGAGATGCCCTGCTGTATCCTTTGCCAAGGCAGCTTCTAAACTTCATGTGAACAAAGCCTGACAGGAGGAGAAGGAGGAACAAGAGAAGGATGAGGGGGTACTGCAGTGATCCAGTAGAGTCACTTGATCAGACAGGCCAGCAGAAGCAACATTAGGGTTGCCATATGTCCTGGAAAACTGAGACAGTCCCGGTTTTGGGGGATTGTGTTTGACTGGCAAATGTGACTGGTTACTGATGTAAGAGAATTATGGTAACCCTAAGCTGAGAGGATCTAGGAGAGGGTTTAAACAGAACTTGGCTGACAGCCACCTTCTTCCACAACTAAAATCCCTATACTCTCATAAGGGAGTTGCTCCATCCCCTTCTTGATATTCTGGTTGCTGCTCTTTTTCCAGCTATATAATCTCCTTCTTGAGGTGTAGAGAACAGGACTCAGGATTCCAAACGTGGCCACACCATAAGGCGTATAAGGGCAGTATAATGTTTTTTAGCCACAAATGGGATGAGAATGAGGTGGCTAAGTCCAGAATTTGGTAGTGGGAGATGTAAGAGCTGGATACTGCACTACTTATAGGAGATGTTTTTGCAAATAGAGGAACAACACAGTGGAGAAAGGATTGCGATAGAATATCTTGGATATGCGGGGTTGGGATTTTTTGTTTTCTTGTATTTTCTCTGAAGACTTATACAATAGCTGTGGGTAGTGCAAGTGGCTAAGACACTGTGCCTGTTAACCAGCAGGCCAGGGTTCGAGACCCAGGTCGGCCCCATCAGACAGGGTGAGCTCCTGTCCTTAGCGCAGCTCTGCTACGCCAGCTGGATCCAATCGTATGGGCTCTGCCTTTCCATTGGACTAATTCAGTGGCGTGGAGAGCGGGGGGATTTGCTGCTTGGGTAACAGCCTATTACAATCTAACCCAGGCTTTCATGCTTAGCATGCAGCGTATGCAGCGCAGAGCATGATACTATAGTCTCTGAAGACTGACGGAGGCCTGCTTTTTTTTATACAATAGCTGCAGTTCACTGATTCACCTGTTCAACCTGACTCAGGGTACCAAGAAAGTGGGCAGGAGTTTTGATTTTCTACTTGAAGTCTGCCTTCCACTTTTGTTATGGATGATATTTTCACTTTTTCCAACCCATGAGGACCCCACGTTCCTGGGAAGACCCTGGCAGGACCCTTGGAAAGGGTAAAATAGCCCTCCCCTCTTCTGGGATCACACTTCTGCTTTCCCCCTTTCCTTGCCCCTTAAAGGGAGCAGGGGATTTTAAGTGGACAAGTTTACCACTGATCTAGACAGCTTTTCACTTCCTAAAGTCCAACACAGTGACTCAAGTTTTGCTTTACAACACAACCTCATCCACCTTTGGATGAATCCCTGTGTAGACAGGTGAAACAACATTCTTCATAATTCATCTCCAGGTATCCTATGCTTATCAGACTTTCACTTAATTACTCTCTTTCTCTCTCTCTTCCCTCTCTCACATACACACACACTCACAAACAACTTACATAATGAAAGCTGTTACACCAATAGCCCAGATGTCACTCTGTGGGACAGCTCCTTTACCAGACAGAAGTTCTGAAGCTAAAAAGAGATATTTATGTTAGCATCTCCGCTATGCTTGTCTGTTGCAGCAAAAGCAATGAATTCATCACACTTTAGAGCACAATCCTGAAGAGCAGTTGTGATGGCAGAAGAGGAGAAGCACCAGCACAATGGCAGATATATTGGCACAATGGGGCCTGACAATGAGGGACATCTACCTAGGGGTACAGAGCTGATGCCCACTGGTCGCTGGACTATATGCTGTTGCTCTTTGCAGGCTTCTGTCCCACCGGGAAGGAGGCATGGTTCCTATGGGTCCATGCTGACATGATGGAGGCCAGGCCCTATCAATCAGGCTACAAACTCATCCACGCTTACACATAAGAAAGCCACACTAAATACAATGTGGCTAACCCCAGCCAGTGTCCAGGACAGTGATGGGCATGTCGGGCCACATGGTGCAGGCATGTATGGAGACTGGACAGATGTGGTAACTGATATACAAGCTGGCAGCGAGGGGCAGTTTGACCTGCTTGCTGCCCTTGAATGGATGGGGCAGAACAGTGAGATGTCTCAGGAGCTACAGAACATCTTGGGGGTGGAGACCTTCAGAGGGTGGAGACTTTGTGGCAACTATGTGGAAGAACAACCTGCCTGTGTCTGTTCAGAGGAGCCAGAGCATACTAATTGGAAGCTGGTAAGCAGAGCTTGCCCTTGCCCAAACAACCTTTCCAACCCCAGTGCTATGTCCTTTCTGTTGCCCTGGGTGGATCTGTGAGGTCCTGTGTCAGCTGCTTGCCCCAGCACCTGTGGCCACTGGCAGGGCACCCTGATGAGGTCTGTGGCAGGGAGCCCTCTAATCATGCTGCGGTCTTGTCCCCTTTCTGGTTGACAGGAGGCCTGGGATCAGTTGCCTGACAGGCACTGGGCAGATAACCCATCTGTTCCATGCCCCTGTCCGAATCAACCTGAGCAGACAAAACTGAACAACACAGAGCAAAGGTCCTGCACAAAATAGGGCTGCTTCTTACAATCTTGGGTTCTCTATCAGCATCAGATCTTTTAGAACCTCCATGCCAGCTGGTTGAACATTTGCAAGATACTGACAAAGTGGACACAGCTCACCCATAGTTTCCACATAGTCTGTGCAACTGTCCAGGATAATGACTCTGTTTGGTGCGTAGAACTGTGCATTGCCAAAGTCCAGGAGTTTAAGCAGATTTGGCTCAGTGACAACTATATTTTCAGACCTCAGGTCCAAATGCAGGATATTCTGCGCATGGAGGTATTCAACAGCACTGAGAATCTGCCAGAGATAGTCCCGAACCTCCACCTCTGAATAGGATGACCTGAGAAAGAGGAACAGGGCAATCAGATCAAACTCTAAGGCTACAATCCAGAGTAACTACGGGACCTTTTACAGAGACATAGTTATGGTGCCACCTATGGGAAATGAAGAGAGCACTCCAGATTAAGTGCCTCTTATATCTTCCCATAGATACTCTGGATTGTAAAGTTATTTTATTTTCATGCAATGTTATACACCACCTTTGGATAGCTCTAATCCAAGGATGCTCAGAATGGCTTATTGAAAACAAATCAAAGGCATTTTCTGATTCTAAAGGACCTATGACAAGGTGTGGTATGTTTCAACAAGTGATAGCATTTGCCACCATTTAAAACAGGTTCAACCACTGAATTTTGCTTGGCCCTGCCTGGAGAAATCTGGAATAGAATCTTTAAGGCAGTGATTTCCAACTTTTTTCATCTTGTGGCACACTGGAAAGGTAATAAAATTGTCAATTTTTTACCATTGACAAATCCCTCAAATGCCCTACTAACAAAAGAGTGCAAAATCTCCCCCAAATCTCATGGCACACCAGAGACTACAGCTACAATCCAGAGTAGCTACGGGAACTTTTACACTGACATAGTTACGGTGCCACTTATGGGAAATGCCTAGAGCAATCCAGAGTAAGTGCCTCTTACATTTTCCCCTGGTTACTCTGGATTGTAGGGTACCTGCAGCACACTAGTGAGTCATGGCACAGTGGCTGGCAATCAATGCTTTAAGGGGATGGTCCTTATCACATCCACCTTGCATGCACATAGCCCCATAGGAACTCTTCCTGACCCTAGCAAAAAATATCAGGCAGCAAGTGATGTGCACAGCCTCTCCCCACCTGTGACACTGGAAAGCTGCTGTCAGTCTGAGGGTCCAATGGGAATAAGTGGACCAGTGGTGCGATTTGGGGCAAGACAGATAATACGTACATCCAGGAAAACATTTTCCAAGATGAAAAGGCCACATGGTTTCCATAGCGGATGCTAATATAGTTGGCTGACACCAGAAAAGAGAGAGAGAGAGACTTACCTGCCAGCCAAGGAATGAAGCAGTTCTGGCCCAACGCACAGTTCCACTATCAGGACCAGATGGCGCGGGCTCACATAGGCCCCCTGCAGCTGCCCTATGTTGGTGTGGTGGAGCTTCCTCAGGACGTGGTACTCCTGGAGCACACTTTCTTTGTCCTCTTCCCTGTAGGGGATGATCTTGGCTGCCAGGGGATTTCCACTGAGCTTCTCTTTGCACTGCTTGATGATGCTGAAGCGTCCTCTGCCCCAAGAAACACACACATACACATGAGCCAAATGCCTTTCTAAGCTGCTAGCCAGAGAAAACAAAGTACCTGTGTTTTAGAAAGTCGCACTATATATAGCACCAAAGGAGGCTTATACTGAAGACATGTGGGAAGGGAAGTTGACAGGACACTGGTTGTGGGACTTTGGATATGGATGAAGCAAGAATGCATATTGAGATAAAGAGCACAATCCTAACCACGTCTATTCAAAAGTAAGCTCCACTGGGTCAGTGGAGTTCAATGGTCAGTAAGTTCAATGGGTCTTACTCCCAGGAAAGTGTCTTTAGGATTGTAGCCAAAGTTAGGTTAATGATAGTTTATAGATGTTTACAGAGAGTAAAGGAAAGCAATATCATGTGTCCTTTCAGTTCCTGGAGGTTCCTGGGCAGCAACAGAGGAACTCCTGCCAGTCAGCGTTGGGCCTCATTGTTGACCAGCTCTGCAGCTGGTGCTTCTGAATTGGTGTCCCACAGTGTTGCCCAGAAGAGGCATAAGATACTCCTCTGTTTTTCTTTTACTCTCTTCAGAGTTTAAAGAACTCTCTGTCCTTTTACTCTCTCTTTACTCAAGGTATTGGTCTACTGCAGTGATTATCAACCATTGTGCCATGGCACATTGGTGTGCCATAGATAGTCTGCAGGTGTGCCACAGGAATTTGGGGATTGACATTCATTAACAGATAAATTGGGGGATCTGAACAGTTTGGTGTGCCTTGTCAATGGTAAAAACAATTGAAGGTGTATCTTGACAAGTGTGCCGTGAGATGAAAAAGATTGAAAATCACGGGTCTAATGTCTTGTCTGAGATTGTCCTTGCTCTATCCAACTCCAGAAAGTACCCCCGTGTAGGAAAACATTGGCTAAAAGTTACAAGCAATGAAATGAAACTCTGTGCCAAGTTTGAAACCCTACGCAGATGTTCAGCAACCACTTGTATGGCACAGTTACAGAGTGCCTGTGAATGTGCAAGCCAAACCCATTTCTTCAGGCTCAACTCACAGCATTTATCTACATAGATAAACTTTGCAAGCATGCTGGATGGGGCCGGTGCTTTGGAGGACAGCAGTACCAGGGCTTGTCATGATATCCTGGGCAGAATCTGCAGCATCTGCCATCACAAACAACCCAACTACAGCTTAAATGCTAAGGCTGCCCAATTCCATTCCCTAGAAAGGGGTGTGCCCGACTTGTTTACACTAGATTAACAAGAACTGCAGTGCCTGCTTGTAGCACATGTGGGTTTCTGGGCAGCTGGGCTAAGCATCAGTGACAATATTAGTCCAAATGCAGCAGTGCTGTGATATATCAGCCTTCATTTCCTATTGATGTACCTTCTGATCTCTGTCTGGAAGGCGTAGGTTTGGTGAGTCGGCTGGGCTGGAGCCGTCATTGTTTTACTGTCCTCTGAATCAGGACCCACAAAATCTGTGGAGAGAGAGAAGATACCAAAACAAACTGTGAGTGCTGAAATAGGAGGCTTTGCTGTCACACTACAGATATATATTATATAGATGTGTGTGTGGTTAACTTGATGTGTGGAGGTGGGGTGAAATTAAGCAGAAATCAGTATCAGAAGTGGCTGCAGAACTGGTCAGAGCATCTTAACTATGCCCAAAATGAGGCACCTGCAGATTTCTATTTATGAAACCTTTCTGGGTGTTCCTGTAGAACCAAAAACAGGGAGAGTGGATAGTGGGAGGGGGTGGTGAGGTTTCCACCATCCAGGTATCCACCAGTGTGACATCCTTTTCATATTGTTGAAAGTCAGAAGTCAGAAGCAGTCATCTCACTGCTATATGGGGTCTGTTAAGTCCAACTAGCCTGGCAGATCTGGAAGTCTTTATGACTTGGCAGAGGCAGCTGCAAGACTGGTTTGAGTTGGGCAAAGCTTCTGCCAACACACTGAGAAGTCAGAGTTTCCCATTCTAATGACTCTCCCTCCTTTATCGAATGAAAACGCTGCAGAAGACCAGGATTGGGCTCATTATTAGATGTACAGAGGAGGTGAGCAAATGAGCATGCAGAAGTTTGTCTACACATGTGGGCCACCCCAAAAGAGACACTGGCTACAATCCAGAGTAAATACGACCTTTTATGCTGACGTAGTTACGGTGCCACCTATGGGAAACCTATGGAAAATGCATAGAGCAATTCAGAGTAAGCGCCTCTTATGTCTTCTCGAAGTTACTCTGGATTGTAGGAATTAGCAGGTATGCAAATGCTTTGGTGCTCCTTCCCAATCCACCTGAAGCACTCATTTCCATGAAGGAAAGGCAAATGTGAAAAAGAGAAGGAATGATTTAGAAGAAAAGGCAGAAGAAAAGAACCGAAACAAGTGAACCACCCTTGTGATTAATAAAAGTATTTTTCGAAGTCAGAGGCTTAAAGTGTTGAAGAGGAAGCCCAGGAGCTCTCTCCATTTGGAAACCATGTTGATACCTCCTTCATCATCTTCACCAATTTTCACTTTGGCAGATGGGTTGCTGTATGGACCCACCCCAGCTTTGCTGACACATGCAATCCGGAAGGAGCACACCAGACCCCGAGGGAGATTCTCAGCAGTGTAGCAGCAGTCAGAGATGTCACTGGCCAGAGTTTTCCATTCTCCATCTATGTCGATTAAAGAGAAGGAGAAAGATTAAACTTAGATCCTCATGCATCAGACAATTGCATGTTATTGATGCATGTACTGGGTTTCCAAAAAGAGTTTCTAGTAGGAGTGGTATTTGAGGGATTGGGGATAGAGCAAGGTCCACTGTCTGTCTCCACTGTTTATCCAATCAATTTTGATTTGCATATACTGAAATTATAAAAGCAGCTGGTGCCACTGTCCCCCCTCCCCACAGTGGAGATTTCAGGGATCCTTCGTGCTGTCCCTCTTTCCTCAAAGTGGTTTCCTTGAAAGCATCCAACATTTTAAAATTCAGAAATTTCCCTAATGAGTAGAACATATCCCTTCTGAAAATATATCCCTCAAAAGGATGGAAGATCCTCAATCAGGAACTGGGACCAGGTGTCTTTAAAGAAAGCTTCAAGGCTGTGTGCAGAAGAGATCTTTTTGGAGACTCCAGGGCAATATAAAGGGCCACTGCAAGATCAGCAATCACCTTTTTCTTTCCTGTTAAATGGCCCCTTGTCAAATCTATTTTGCAGGATACAAAGCACCAGCAAAACTTGTTTGATCAGAGCCTTTAGCAGATCAGGAAAAATAAAAGGAACATTCATACATAGATTCTGTATATCACCTTTGTCTTAGGTGAAAATATAAAGCAAAATAATCTATCCATAGATGGCACCATCTAGATGACCCATCATAGTTGGCACCATCATAGATGACCCAATGGCACTTGGACACCAGGAGTGGACTAACAGTCTTGAAATCCAGTAAAACAGAACTGTTTGGTTTGAGGCTAAGACAATACAGGTTGCCTTTGTTATCCACTAGAGTTCCTTTCTGGAATCCTCTGTCAATAAAAAGAATGACTGGATTATAAAACAGTGAAAAATGGATTTAAAGACCTATTTCCAGATTCCTTGCTTCTCTGCTGCTCCTAATGGAATAAGGTTGTGCCTCAATATCAGTAGGGGTTTGATTCTGGGACTCCCTGTTGATACCAAAAATGTGTTAAATAAAAGCTATTTAAATAAACAAAAAGTGCAACCCTTTATGATTATCTTAAAGCAGCTTTTCTTACTGTTGTAAAGAGGCAATGAACATTTAGAAAGGACCCCGTCTTTGCCTGGCTTAGCAGAAAAATGGAATGGTTGCTTGCAAGATAGCTTCTTTACAACAGAAAGAATAATTGTTTTTTAAAACTCTGATTTTAAAGGGTTGCATTTCCCCACTTTTTTAGGGATCACCATGTTCTTTCTCATTTGCAGTGGGCATTTGTGTTGAGTATCTATGTCTAAAAATATCTGAGTGTGACAAAGTTAGATTACTATTGTAAAAAAGTATTTCCAGAACAGAAGACAGTGTATAAAATCCATGGTTGCACAGGCATGAGACTGAAAAGAAAGATTGAGTGCTAGAATCAGGAGATGCAACTGAGCTCTTCTTTACCTTCCTTCTTGATCAGTACAGTGTAGGTCACAGGCGAGTGCAGTTCCACTGGCTTCCACTCCAGTTCCACTCCATCCTCAAAAACCTCAACAATATCCGGAGAAGGCGGATTAGAAGGTGCCTCTGATAGAATGGAAGACAAAAAATATTTGTTTCTGTTGAATAAGGCCCATCATTAAGAAACTTATATCAGTTTAACTATATGGCTTTCACTGTAGGCAGGGGCGTCACTTGGGTAGTGCAGATGGTGTGGTCCGCGCTGGGTGATGCGCACTGGGGATCTCAAAATTGCAACTTTGTGATGGTGCATCAAACCCCATCATATCATATACCGTTGGAATCATATTGAAGAGCAGAATCCAATAAAAAACTGTTTTGAAATAGCACCTTCCTATCAAAAGTTATGGCCAAAGAACTAAAATATGCATTGAACTCTCTGGAAAGTGAAAGTGATCCATATTGTGGTTTTACTCACGAGTAGGCAAAGGTCCCATGGCTCATTGGAAAGGGGAGGCTGAAAGGAATCTAAGGACACCAATATTGTCCTGATCCAATGAACGCAGTCCCCACAAATCTCCCCAGAAGAAGGTCCCTGATGATTGCATTGAAATTCATTGAGAATGGATGTGAACTGCACAGCTGTGTTTACTGGCGAGTAAGCAGGCATACATTGGCTGGAGTGAAAGGTCAGTCCAGGAGAGTACAAGACTTCCAAAATGGTCCCGATCAGGGACCTTACTAGGGCATTAGACAGGAGGCACCCTTCAAGGGGGTGGCAGCATGTGAACTAAATGGCTAAAATCATGGTTTGTAGAAATAATCCCATCATGTTGTACACCTTTGAATGTGTAATGTACAGCATAATGCAGTGAAACAAACCACTTTGAAATATCTTTATTCTATTAAAATGTGTAGCAAAAGAACCAGTGGGTGTGGGGCAATGACACATAACCACTGTGACTCCCACTATTCATATTTTTGCCCTGCCAAATGTATGGGGGTTGACACGCTGGCCTCCCCACCGGGTAACACAAAACTTAGTGACACCCTTGCCTGTAGGGCCGCCTTAAAGAAAGGAGTCCTTTCTTTATGAAGAAAGGAGAAATGTAAATTGATTAAATAAATAGAAGTTGAATAAATGCACTGGGAAAAATTGAACTTTCCAGTTCTTTCAGACACTGGGAGATAATTGAAGCTTCTAGTTTTTTCCAAGGAATTCTGGGAAGAGGATATGTTTATTAAACCAATTTAGAGCCCTATCCTATACATGTCCACTCTGAAGTATGACCCATTAGAGTCAAGGGGACTCTACTGCCAACTCATCCTTCTTGGTTTTCTACCAGGATCTTATCAGCCAAGAAGGCCATCTTGTTTGATTTCAGCACCAGATAAAGTAATAGCACCAGACAGATCACCCTGGGGCAAATGGCAATTTGGGAGGGAGAGTCCAGATTATGATGGGTGCAGAGGGTTAATACCTCCCCACATGGCATTGTTCTGACCCACTGGGAAGCCTAATCTGGCTGCTATTTATTGAACAGAAGAGTCCAGTACTATTTTACCTGCTTTCCTGACTATGCATGAGGTGGAAACTGTGCCCTGGGAGTTGGCGGCTACACACGTGTAAGTGCCAAAATCATCTGACATGGCTGCTAATATTGTCAACAGCTGAAAGTGCTTCAGGGTAGATGAGATCAATATACGGTCCGTGCTGCGAATGGCTGCCCCATCTAGAAGATAAATACAAAGCCAAAGACAACGGGATCAACTTTGGTTGGATCTCAGGATGGGATTTCAGGATATCAGTTACCCCGAGTGGGCTTCCATTTGGGGTACAAGGCTGAAGAGTTTCAAGATGGCAGTGCCAATGACCAGTGAGCTCTCTTTTTGAGCAGTTCACTTCTAACCATCCCTTTGACTATCTAGAAATAGTTCACTATTTCAATAGTTCAATAGTTCTGATGGTTCACTTCTAACCATCAGAAATCAGCCACATTAACTAACTGCACCCTGTTAGTTTGCAAACTAGTTAATTTGCAACCAGTTAATTTGCTCACTGTTTCATCTCTGCATGTATGCCAAGGGAAGTGGAGGGGGTTATGGAAGAAGTAGGTGGATGACACACCTCATCAGTGCCACTCCTTGGCAATAATTCCCCCTCCTCATTTCTATAGGCCATCCCAGTTTGTGTGGCATCACACATCATCAGGGTCAGGGTCTGACTCACCTTTAAACCACTCTATGTGAGGAGATGAATGGGCAGATGTCCGGCAGGACAGTGTGACGGACTGCCCTAAGGCAATGGTTTGGTCAGTTAGTTCTTCTGCAAAAGATGGTGCTGAAAAAGAGCATGAGGAGGAAGGTAACTTTTCAGAACATGGAACCAGTAAAGCAGGCAAGGAAACAGCAGCACTCCAAACATGTTCATTTTGTATTTCAAGTATACCTTTTCTAGTATATATTTATTTTCTCAGTGAACTACATTCCATTTAAAGCATATGCGTGTTACACAGACAACCACAAGCACATTTTTAAAGCCAAGTTGGCTCCACTTTGAGGCTGCTTACACAAAATGGCACTGAGGGTGTGTTTGGAGGGGTGATGAAAAAATGATAATAGTGAATGGGGGGAGTGATCAAGTTTGGAACTGGGGTTCCTCTATGGTTTAACTTTGCTTTAGCTCCCTTGAACACTCTTTACAAAAGGCCCTAAATATAGGCCACGCTGCTTTTTAGATGTTTTATCTGGTCTGGTCCGTTCCGGTGCAAACTGGTGCAAAAATTCCCAACTACACGTTCCCATGAGCTGAGCTTTGGAGACAAAGGCTACAGTCCAGAGTAACTACGGGACCTTTTACACCAACGTAATTACAGTGCAACCTATGGGAAATGCATAGAGCAATCCAGAGTAAGTGCCTCTTACGTCTTCCCGTAGTTACTCTGGATTGTAGGGTAAAACTAAGAGCTGCTTAAGCAAAGTATTACCTTTCTCCTTTGTTCGGAGGCTTGGAAGTGTGAATGAAGGGAATGTCGATTTCTTCTTTGGAATTCCAGGAGGTTCTGTTGAGGCTGCTCTCTCTTGTGAGTCACCCCTCCTCTCCTCCGAGCCTGTCGAAAAGGTTAAGAGCCATTGTAAACGCATCTAAACTACGGTGTTGACAGCCACTGGCGAATGCGTTAGCGTTAATGCTGTGATTGGACATTTTATTTGTTGCTCCTGACCCCGAATCTTTCAGAGGAGGGCAGCCGCAACACTGATATGACCACTTGAGCTTTCAGAAAAGACGTATAAAAATAGCACATGTAGGCAAATGAATACTTAGATAGATAAACTAAGAAGCTATGGCTGCAATCCTAACCTCCAGTAAGGCTGGCCTAAGTAAGCCCTGGAATAAGTCCTGTGCTGACCTGGGGATGTCACAAAAGTGCCATAAGACACTTTTGCCCCAGTCCTGGGGAAAGGTTAAGTGTGCAGTGTGCAGACACATGCCTCCCTCTGTGCATCATCACAGGAATGGAAAGACTGATGAGCTGTGCCAGCCCTATGATACTCTTGTCACTGACAATTTTGACAGTCTTCTGACTGTGAGGGCGGTTCGGCAGTGGAACAGATTGCCAAGGGAGGTGGTGGACTCTCCCTCACTGGGGATCTTCAAGCAGAGGCTCGATGAGCACCTGTTGGAGATGCTCTAGGGGGAATTCCTGCTGCAGGCAGGGGGTTGGACTAGATGACCTACTAGGTCCCTTCCAACTCTATGATTCTATGATTCTATGATTTTTTACCTCTTACTATTATTCTTGAATCACTTTTCAGAAATAAAAGTTCACCCCAAAAATTTTTACAAAGAAAATCAAGACCCAGAACAGAAGCCTTACTTTCTCTGCTTTCCTGGCCGGGGGATGGCTTTCTGGTCAACATTCTTGACAGGTGGGTGACTGAAGCCTTCATCTTCTGCTTTAGACTTTGTTCCATCACCTCCACGGACTGAGATCTTGCAAACGGTTTGACCGAAGGCCCCAGCCGGCTTTGTAAAGAGCTCCTCCGCTTGCCAGTTGTGTCTTCAGGGAGACCATACATTTGCTGAGCCCCAACAGGTATGTCACCTTCTGAATCAGACCTCTTCCCCATTCGGGGCACTTTGGGCTCTGTCATTGTCTCGGGGACAGCTCTCTCTTCATCCTTGGGGGCCTCCGTTGAAGCATCATGTGGCAGGTCTTCATCATCCCTGATGCATATTTTTTTATCCGGATGCAACCACTTTGCCTTTTCATGCAGAGGCCTTTTACTGGGCAGTTTCTCTGGAGCTTTTCTGAAGCTGAGGAACTCAAAAGGATAATAAGCAATATCGTAGAGTTCGTGTAGGTTAAGAAAGGCAGGTTCCACTTCAGATATGTCAAATTTTGCCGTCTTGCTGTCAGGACGAGGCATGTCATCAAGGTCTTGAATCTGCACCAAGGCAATTTCATACATTTGACCGTGTGCCTGCATGCCTGAGTAATAGTAAGATCCACTCTCAAAACCAGAAGTCATCCTGGTTCTCTTACTCAGGGAAGGTGACATACTGAAATAGTCTTCTTCTCCCGGATATATAACACCCACCTCTGAAGGATCAGCTAAACCAATGCCCCCTTCTCTTTTTCCTCTTCGTACAAGATACCTGGTTGTTGGTTTTACTTCTTTCCCAACCTGCTCTTGGTAGAACATCTCCCTTGGAGGTGGGACGTGTCCTTGAGATCCCTCTTGACCCGAAACTGACTCTGCTAGAACATTCATTTCTTTAGACAGGCAAACCATCTCATCCACTAACTGCTCCAGAGCTTCAGCTTCTATGTCAGTGTAAGCAGAATACTGCTGATATATATCCTCGCTGATCCTTCCTTCATAAAAGGAAGCTGGAATATCCTTACGATTAGCCAGACGTTCTCTCTCCAAGTCTGAGAAATACAGTCTTTTGGCCTTTAAGGGAACAGACCTACCTTCCCTGGGGCCAGGTGGCAGATGGTGATGGAGCTCTTGACTTGCAGCTTCAAAGACGAGGCCTGTTTGGGCTTGTGGGGGCTTCAAAACAGGATGACTTTTGAGCTTTGGGACAACAGAAGTTAGTGCACCTTGTACTGAAGGTTTCTCATGTTCAAGTTCCTGATCCCTGCTTGTGGAAAGCGGACCTGGAATGGCCTTTAAAGATGTCAAGGTAGGTTTTGCCTGTCCTTCAAAGACTCCAGGCCTCCTCTCTACTGGAGCAAAAGATTTCTGGGGTAGATGTTTACGGTGTTCTCCTTCACAAATCAAAATCTGAGCACCTTCTGCTTGGGGGTGATCTTTAGCTTCAATGGAAATGGAGGACTTTTCCCCCTGATGTTTGGATGTGGAGGCACCTTCTACTTGAGGAGCAGGTTGGCCATCAGGACTGGCACTTCTCAGGACACTAGAGACCAGGTGGCTGTAAGCAGAAGACTGCTGATTCCCTCTCTCAGAGGCCGGAGTAGGAACGGCCACCAAGCACACAGGATCTCTGCCTTCTGGCTTCGTCTCACTCAGCGTGAAAGGTGTTTGAGGTGGAAACTGCTGGCTCTCTCCTCCAGAGACTGAAACTGGGGCAGTTTTCAAAGCAGGTGCTGTTGGTGGAATTTTCTGGACTTTCCCTCCAGGGACAAATACAGTAGATGGGACTGTTTGTGAGACAGGAACACTTGGACCTTTACCTTCCACAACAGTAGATGTTACTTCAGGGGAAACTGAAGCCTTCTGATGTGAAAGTGAATTGTCGACTGCCACAGTTGGTAGGATTTGGGGGCTCCTACCCGTCCCCTCACCCTGATCAACTTGCAATTGGTCCCCGCTTTTAATTGTCCCTTGAATAGGGACAGGCTTTAGAAGAACAGAACTTCCATCTCGTGGAACTCCGGTTCCTTCGCTCTGGATAGGAGTCCATTTTTCCTTCTTGCCAGTTATTTCACCCTTGGAAAATCCAGGGACTGTGGTCCTATCCAGGGGAGATTGGGGTGACTGATGGAGTTGCTCTTCTTTATGTTGACTCTTTTGGGATGATGCTGAGGCTAAATCTGATTCCTGAGTAGTCAGAATCAAACCTTCCCCTCCTGGAACAGGGGCCTTCAGAGAAGCAGAAAGAGGCACTTTTGGTTTCTGAAATAAGCTCCCTTCTTTCCCCCTGGCCTTTCCTTGCTGCTGTGCAACGAAACGTGAGCTTGTCCCATCACCAAACTGTTCCAAGTTTGATGGCTGTTCTTCCTTTCCAGCCTTTTTGGAGGCTTTCTGTGTAGAAATCTTTTTGGAGCTGCCCTCGCCGAGAACTTCAGAAGCAGGAAGCTGCTGGGCTGCTTCTGCAGGACTGCCTTGGGCAATGGCCTCACCTTCTTCTTCCTCAATGGACTGCTCCTCAGCAAAGCTTGCAGCTCTGATCCTGTATTCATCCAGTGAACGGCTTCTGCTGGGAACTTGGAACGTGACCCGTGGTGATTTCTGGGCAGTATCAAAAGACGCTGATTTGGTCAAGGGTCCCACCCCAGATTCTCTGAACAGTCCAGTTTCTTCATCTCCAGATGCTTCTCCACCTTCCTCCCCAAACTGCTCCAGAAGGGGTTCACGCAGACCACTTAAAGCTGATTTAGAATACCCGGCTTTCTTGTAGGTTCTCTTTGCTCTTTCTAACTGCTTCCTATGCTCCTTGCCTGGTGATGAAGGTACATCTGCAAGTGTCTCTGGTGGCTGACTGTAGAATGTACTTTTTATGACACTATGCCTAGGGACACATCCTGGAGACCGTCCTACTTCATCTCCAGCCTTTTCTATGCTACCTTCTTCAGGCAGCAACAAGCTAGTTTTCTCTTGTGATGAAACCAAGGCTGGAGCAACCACCTTTTGTCCCAAAGGCATTAATTCTTCACTGACTTGCCCTTGTTTTTCACCCCGTTCCTCCCTTTCTGAAGCCTGTTTTTGTCTTATGGCCATGACTGGTGGCAGCAAACCTTTGGAGCGCTTAACCTCGGCTGTGAATTCTGAGTTGTCTGAATAATTTGAGCTCTCAAGCACAGACAAGTGAAGTTCAGGTGTAACAAAGTGCCTTCTCCCTGGGGACACTGAAATCTCATTATCCGAAGATGATCCGCTAGTGCTGGAGGAGCTGCTCTCTTCCACCAAGTGCCGGGATATCCCAAGAGAGGTGTTTTTGTGAGTTTTTTCCAGGATTTCTGGGATGGGCCTCATCACCAACACAGATTTATAGCTCATCAGAGAACGCTATACGTTGAAAAAATATATAATAGAGAACAGTTAAAACAACTGAGAGGAAAACATACATTAGCTGGAAGGCCCTATACAATGATACAATACCATGATTGTAGCCAAAACTGGACTATTTGTAACAATGGATATTTCTGGGTAACCACTGAACTCCACCAAAACTATTATTGGTGGGAAATTGCAATGCAATCTACTTTTGCAAGACCCAACTAGTGTGCAATACAAAGGAAATGCCCCACTACACAGCATTTCCAAAGGATGGTGTGATAAGCAAAAGGTTTAATCCATGTAAGATAGTAGGCTAGAAGACGACAATCATTTGTTTTCTTTTCAAATGCAGCAACAGTACAGTAATTCACAGCTAACAAATAGAGATCTCTGATGATTTACCTCACATTCGGCCTTTTTCCTGCATTTTGTTTTAGGGGTACCCCAAGGATTTTTAAAATTAACATCTAAAAGTGCCACATAAGAACCAGTCAACTGGAAACATATATCAGAGAAGAACATTTGCCAGAGAGATGTGATTTTCTGAGGCAGCCTAGGAAGTTTAGACCAGCTATTTTCAGTTGGTGTGCCATGTAATGTCTCAATGTGCCATTGAGTGCTCTGGGGAAAAGACGGACACCAAGTATTCTATTGTATAAGTGTGCAGTGGGAGTTTGGAGCACAGTACCTGAAGATCACAACTTCTGGGTTGTGCAGCTCTCTTTCAAGGGCAACTGTCCAAAGAAACAAATTGTCTCTCTCTCTGCAAGGCATAGAGGTACTGGCTCTGCCAGCAGAGAAAGAGGAACACATGATTTGTTTCTATAGACTGTAGTCTCCAAACTTTCAACTTTAGGGCCCCTGGACCTTTAAGAATTGTGTAGAGGAGGGAATTTTAGCAGGTGCAGCTTGTGATCTGTGAGATGAGAAGATGCACCTGCTGCAATTTCCTCCTCAGCACAGTTATTAAAGGTCCTGGAGGCCTGAAGTTGAAAGTTTGGAGACCACAGTCTACAGTAACAATTCATGTGTTCCTCTTTCTCTGCTGGCAGAGAAAGTATATACCCCTGTATCCCTGCAGTATAGACAGCTGCTGCAGAACAGAGCTGCAGAATCTAGAAAAGTGACTGGAAGCCAGACATCATAAGAGATGTTGAGCACAATCCTAACCATGTTTACTTAAAAGTAAGCTCCACTGTGTTCAATGGGTCTTACTCCCAGTAAAGTGTCTTTCGGATTGCAGCCAAAGTCCATAGAAAATAGAAACAATGAAAATAGCTAGTCTAGATGGTTAAAAACCTGGCTGTGTTGTTAAATAAAACAGCCCTTTGAGAGATCGTAGTATCAGCTTTGATCTTCATTACATAACTTGATTGTTAAACTAGGATGCTGAGAAATGTCTAAAATGAGTGATAAGCAAAAGGATGGCACACTTGAATGAACGGTATCTAAACTTTGCTGTAGCAGAAAAACAGACTCAAACAGGCAATTCTGCCCTATGTCCTAAAGTGAAATTAAGCCCCTTGCTCCGGAGCAGTTAAGGTGACTTTCCATAAAATAACACTAGAGGGTGACGTAACTGCGTGGACCTGTAACTGCTCTGGATTTTGTCCTCTATCAAAAGTAAACATCTTTCAAAGCCTCACTTTGTACTGACCTGCCACTTACTCCGAGAGACAAAGAATTTGAGTTGCTTTGTATCTATAAAATGAGCTTCTTGAAGTGGGAGAAGATGCTGTAGAGAGAAAAAACCATGAGAATCGCATTAGGATCAAAAGATCAACCTAAAATGAATGCTGTGTCATATCTGGAGAGGAAGTGATGTATTATTTTTAAATTCCAGAAGATTAATATCCCTTCACTGATGCTTTGGGATGAAATACTGAAACAAAGTCTCCATGGCCCGTTAGTGCTGTATGTATAAGGGATATGCACCTGCCCATTTCCAGTGGTTTTCTCCTTCAGGTTGTCTGCTCAGAACTACTTTGGAGGAAGGTTTTCCTAATGCTTAACTGGGAAAGGAAAAAAGGCATATTCATCATAGAAATAATATGGCCTGGCAACTCAGGTCACACTTGGGAGGTCCCCTTTCTGTGGATCAGTCTTGTACCTACTATTGCAAGAAGACAAAGGCTACAATCCAGAGGGCCTTTTACACCGTTATGGTGCCACCTATGGGAAACCTATGGGAAATGCATAGAGCAGTCCAGAGTAAGTGCCTCTTACGTCTTCTCATAGTTACTCTGGATTGTAGGGAAAGATGCATGTCCAACATTAAGAACAGCACATCTTAAAGATAAGGGTAAAGAAAGCCAAGGTCCTGAGCAGCTCAGTGAAACTGCAGGACTGGTACAGAGAAGTAAACACATATTTAAGATAACTGATCTTCAAGCAACACCAAATTGCAGCAACAAACTGCAGCAAATTCAAACTGCAGGGTTGGCATTACAAAACAGTGAAACGCAATGCGTATGTCAGAATTCTTTCAAAGAGCATCCAAGAATCTTCTAGGGGAGCCCCAAAAGATTATCCTCGCACGTCCAAATACACCTTGCCTCACGATCTTAAGGCAGCTTATAGGAACCAATATACACTCAGAGCACGATACCATAGTCTTTCAAGACTGAAGGATGCCAATGTAATGCAATACAGTCTAATTAAAATGACTATGAATCCATCATTAAAAATTATCCAAACCAGATGTCAGGCAGAGAGAGGGTTTTCCCATCCCTACTGATTGTTTTATTTTTAATATCTGATTGTAAGCACAAAGTATCTAGTCATGTGAGGAATAAAGGCTCTGCACCAACCATCAACACTTACGTCAAACCACCTGTGGGAAAGGCATTCCATTGCACTCGGCCTTGCCCTGGGAACAGAAGAAGACCTGCATCAGCATGGCAGTTCTGAGAATAACTTTATACATCATCATATTTCATCACCCAAAACTATCTGGTAAAATCCTAGCTTGCACAAGTTGGATATTATAATGTTGCAATTGGTAAACCACAAATTGTACAGGCTGTATCATCTGTAGCAGCTTTAATTTGAACTCTCCCTCTCCTCCCCCCCCCCCGCACGCACGCACGCACGCACACACACACACACACACACACAGTGGGGGGGAAAGAGCGAGGGAGAGCATGTGGCTTAATTGGAAATGTCAAAAAGTATACTCACCCGGGAGTCAGCTGTAGTATTTTTCTGATTAAATCCTTTGCTTCTTCACTCAAATGAGCACACTCAGGAATATCCCATGAAAGTGTCCCCTTCTGAATATTTAGCAGAGTTGCTCTGTCATTCTCCCCGGCAAATGGAGATTTGCATGTCAAACTATTGGTTTCAGAAAGATGAAAAATTTATCCTTTAGTCCTAACCTTGTTCCCCTTCTTCAAGGAAATTTATCATTTAGTCCTACGTATCTGCTAAAAACAGAGAGGGATCGACATGGCCCTGATATTGGTATACTAGCGAAAGGCGTACCTGCGTTGCAGGAGTAAAATTCCCCCGTATGCCATCCCCCCATATGCATCAACCCCCCCCCCATGGATAACTTTCCCCCAGATGTAACAACCCCCCATGCGCAACTTCCCCCATACACATCAACACCCCCATGCGCAACTTCACCCATGTGCATCAACCCTGCATGCACAACTTCCCCCATGCACAACTTCCCCCATGCGCATCAACCCCCCATGCAAAACTTCCCCCATATGCATCAAACCCCATGCGCAACTTCCCCCATGTGCAACTTCTCCCCATGCGCAACTTTCCTCCCATGCACAACTTTCCCCATACACAATTTTCCCCATGCGCAACTTCCCCCCATGCGCAACTTCCCCCATTCACAACTTTCCTCCCATGCGCAACTTTCCTCCATGCGCAACTTCCTCCCATGCGCAACTTCCTCCCATGCGCAACTCCCCCATGTGCAACTTTCCTCCGTGCGCAACTTTCCTCCGTGCGCATCATCCTCCCATGTGCATCATCCCCCATGCGCAACTTCCCCCCATGCGCAACTTTCCTCCCATACGCAACTTCCCCATGCGCAACTTTCCCATGCGCAACTTCCTCCATGCACAACTTCCTCCCATACGCAACTTCCCCCATGCGCAACTTCCTCCCATGCGTAACTTTCCCCATCCGCAACTTCCCCATGTGCAACTTTCCCCCATGCGCAACTTTCCTCCATGCACAACTTCCTCCCATGCGCAATTTTCCCTGTGCGCAACTTTCCCCCGTGCGCAACTTTCCCCCGTGCGCAACTTTCCCCCGTGCGCAACTTTCCCCCGTGTGCAACTTCCCCCATGCGCAACTTCCTCCCATGCGCAACTTCCTCCCATGCGCAACTTCCTCCCATGCGCAACTTTCCCCCATGCGCAACTTTCCTCCCATATGCAACTTTCCTACATGCGCAACTTTCCTACATGAGCAATTTCCCCTCATGCGCAATTTCCCCTCATGCGCAGCATCCTCGCCAGTGCAACCTCTTCCTCCTAACAACATCCCCCAGTGCACCAGGGTCTGAGCACCAAATTGGCTGGATATTATTCAGTCTCCCATGTTAAGTATAGGACAGAAACACGTTGCCCCCTTTTCAGCCCCTGAAGGGTTAAGTTTCTCCAGATGGTTCTTGGTGGGTGTTCAGGTGACAGAAGGATCCCTCCCAGAATTCCATGCTTCAGGCCCAGCAGTTGGGGTGGAATGTTGATGAGTCAGCAATTCTCAATGCAAAGTATAGGGAGGAAAACGCGTTGCGCCCCTTTTCACCCCCCTCCGGTTGGAATTTCCAAAAACTGGTTCTTAGTGCACCCCTCAGTCACGGAAGGAACACCCACCCCAAATTTCACGCTTCTAGGCCCACCGGTTTTGGCAGGGCGGTGATGAGTCAGTCAGTCAGTGAGTCAGTGAGTGACTTTTCTCTTTTATATATATAGAAGAAGAATACATGATCTATTTACATACAGATCATCTTGGACAGATGGTTGGTGCTGAATTCAAATCAAATCAAATAGACCTTATTGGCATTATAAAGAAAAAGAAACACATATATTGCATAAGAGGAAAGGGATAAACAACAACAATCCATTAAAATAGACAACAAACAAAGCAACAACCTCCAGATACTTTAGGTTGTACTACCATGTCTTATTAACTTATCAAATTTGCCTGATTAAATTTGCAGATGACACCAAGCTGGGAGGAGTAGCAAACACAACAGAAGACAGGAGAAACCTCCAGGAGGATCTGGATAAACTGGAATCCTGGGCTGTAACAAACAGAATGAATTTCAACAGGGAGAAGTGGAAGGTTCTGCACTTGGGCAATAAAATGCAAAAACACAGGTATAAAATGGGGGCTACTTGGCTTGGCAGCACAACATGTGAGCGGGATCTTGGAGCTGAACATCACAAGCTGGATCACAAGCTGAACATGAGTCAGCAGTGTGATGTGTCTGCAAAGAAGGCAAATGCCATTTTAGGTTGCATTAAGAGGACTGTAGCTTCCAAGTCACGAGAAGTTATAGTTCCTCTTTATTCTGCATTGGTGAGACCTCACCTTGAGTCCTGTGTTCAGTTCTGGGCACCTCACTTGAAGAAAGATGCAGCCAAACTGGAGCAAGTCCAGAGGAGAGCGACAAGAATGATCAGTGGGATGGAAGGGAAGCCCTACCAGGAAAGGTTGGGGGAACCTGGGATGTTCAGCCTGGAGAAGAGGAGGCTGAGGGGAGACATGATTGCCCTCTTCAGATACCTGAAGGGCTGTCATAGGGAGGAAGGGGCTCATTTGTTCATAGCTGCTTCTGAAAGCAGAACTAGAACCAATGGGGACAAACTGCAAGAAAGGAGATTCCGGCTGGAAATCCGGAAAAAATTCCTGACGGTGAGGGCGGTTCGGCAGTGGAACAGATTGCCAAGGGAGGTGGTGGACTCTCCCTCACTGGGGATCTTCAAGCAGAGGCTCGATGAGCACCTGTTGGAGATGCTCTAGGGGGAATTCCTGCTGCAGGCAGGGGGTTGGACTAGATGACCTACTAGGTCCCTTCCAACTCTATGATTCTATGATTCAATGATTCTATGAACTTCTTTAAAAAGGCCCACACAGTTTCAGTTACAAAGGGATCTGCTGATTAAGAAAAATTACTCAGTAAAGAAATGCCAGAAGAGCCTTGCCATTTGCTCAAGATAAGGGATAAACATTGAGCACGTAGAATATTTTAATGTGGGCAATGTAGGACCGTGTGGATTCCACTGAGCCTTGCTCACAGTTACAGAGAGGTTTGTAGTAAGGTGTACCACTGTATCTTCCTGAAAGAACGACTGATGGAAAGGCACCTATCCATAGGCTGCAATCCTAAAGACACTTTCCTGGGAGTAAGACCCATTGAATACAATGGGGCTTTCTTCCAAATAGGATTGTGCTCAAAGTGAATGCCCTGCATTCGTGAGGACAATTTAGCCAAGTTAGATGCAATGGCATAACATCAGCTTTAGTATAAATATTGGGTAGAGAGATTCCAAGCCGCACACTCGGAGTTGGAGATCCCTTATCTTATTTTTTTTCTAAAGTTAAGACTCCCTTTCTTTTTATTTAAGATAGCCGACTTTCTCCTGCCTCCCACTCCCCTGTGCTCATATTGTTTGCTGATAAGACTCTTTGAAACCAAATTTTATGAGCAACCATCTTGACTTTGCCAGAGCTGCTACCCTTGGAACAGTCGACCATTTGACTCTCCCTTTGCTGTGAGTAACCAATTTGCTAATAGTTCTCCCCTCCATTGAACAAATGGGGATTAAAAGGACCCACTCTCCTGGACTTGCTGAAGCTGATTCCAAGATTCCAAGCAAACAAGGGTCGAGGAGTTTTTTTTCCCCTTCTTCTCACCCCCCCAGACGCAGAGGCTGTTTTGCTGGGCACTCCTCCCCTCCTCCCACGGGCTTCCAACTCGGTGCCATCTGCTCCCTCTACAAGCCCTTCCGGAATTTGTCAACAACAGCTCCTTGCATCTCCTCCTGCTTCTCATCAGCTCAGTGACTCTGATAACTGGGTTCTCCAGCATTCACTTATGGTTTCATCTATGGTCAGCCTGGTTTTTACTCACTTGGAGAAAGTTGTGAGTCTCCTGAATGAACTCTTAAAGAGTTCCCGTTCTGTTTCTTCCCTTCTACACCCAAAGATGGTTCCTCACTCTCAGAATCCTCAGGCCTCACAAACTTTATACAACTCATCTCTACCTGCTCATCCCAATTGCTCCTTTTCCACGGGACAGCTGAACAGGACGTCCACTTTGGTTTATGACCCTAACTCTATTGCCATCACAGTACCAAACTGGAACAGGAAATACCGTGACTGGAGCAAACTGTCTTTAGCCAAAGGTCCTCTGGCTCTGTTATTAAAAATCAAGTTGCCTCTTGTAGACCTCATCAAGATTGTGAGGCTGACTTCATTCCATCATACAAATAGACTTCTGCTTTTTTTCTGTACAAGCCGGATCCTGAGAATGTTACTCCGACGCTCCAATGTTCCAGGTGGCGATAGAATTTCTGTACAAAGACACTTTTACAATACTCAAACTTTGAATCTCTTGCCTCCTATGCTTCATGTGCCCAAGACTTGGGAATTAACTCACCCATCCCCTTCCTCTTCGACTAATCTCCTGAAATCCTATATACCTTCGTCGACTCCTCCCTGTTCTGTAGATAACCCCGCAGTTGTAGTCCCATCCCCCTCTGTGTCAAAAACTGATGTCTCCTATCCCTCTAGTTTCCGAGAGTTTTCTTGTGGTTTTCCTAAACCCTCTTTACCTGCTGCAGCCCTCTCCAATCCCCTGGATAGTACATCTACTTCAAATACCCCTTCCCCTAACACCTGTCCTTTCCCTGATACCCTTCCCCATGATAATCCTGATTCTGCTTCTGTGCCCTCTGTCCAAACTGTCAAACCGGTCACTCCACTTTATCCTACCTGTATAGTAATCCAACCACCCAATCCGGGCTCCTTTTTGTCAGTAGATGCGACATCTCAACTCATTCCATGTGTTAGCCCGAAACCTGTTACTTCTTTCCTTTCACTTTCTCAGGACTCTTCCCCACCTATCCAGCCCTCCCTTCCTCAAGCTCCCCTCCCCAACCCTTCTCTTTCATCTCCTTCTCACTCCCTGCTCCTCCTGATGCTTCTCCTTCTGGTTATCCCCCAAACTCAGTCCCTCTCAACTATCTTCTCCCACCCAACCTATTTCCCAGTTAGATATGCCTCTTAAGTTAGTATCTTGGAATATAGCCGGCTGGAGCAATAAGCAATGGGATCAGGATCTTCTAACTTATCTCTTTTCTTTTGATCTGATTTTTCTCCAAGAAACCTGGCTCCTAAAACCTCCCTACTCCCCAGGATTCATTTATTTTCTCCCAGCTTTCAGAACTCATTCTAAAGGTCGGCCCCATGCAGGACTATGTTGCTTATTAAAACATTCATTCAGTCACCTCTTATCTCCCCAACCTAATTAGTCCTCCTATTTTCAAGCTTTCTTACTTTCCTCTTTCAACTCTCAAACATTAATATTTAACATTTACATCCCGCCCCCTTCTTCAGAAGCCTCTCTGCATTGGGATGAACTGAAACTTTTCATAACGGACTTTCTTAAATCTAACCCTTCTGTTTCTCTTCTCCTCTTAGGAGATTTCAATGCCAGACTTGGCCAGAACAACTTAGCCCCAACACTTGGCCTGGGACCATGATCAATTTATCCCCCCCAAACTCCAGAGACCCAGATCTTCCTTAGATCATCTCTTTAATGCATACACTCCCAATTTGGTTGACCCGCTTCTAGAATTTATTCTGCTTGTACTTAATGGCTCCTTAACTGGTGACCTTCCTGGTAAATTCACTCACTTTTCCTACAAAGGGGCTAGCGTCCTCGACTATGCCCTGATTTCCCCAGAATTTCTCCCTAGATTTCGCAATTTCTATATTGGTCAACGATCAGACAGTGACCACCTTCCTATTCTCATTCATCTTTCTTTTGCTCCTCCCCTTGAGAGTGACAACTCTCCTCCTACTTTTCCACTTCCCACTCTTAGATGGTCTCATGGGAACGCAGAATCCTTCAGTGCTTGGACAAAGCAAAGCAATGTGAGTGATCTTCTCCATAAGCTATCTCAGACTGATTCCCCCTCTTTAGCTGTCTCTGTTTATCAGACCTTGCAGCCAGGGGGTTGGACTAGATGACCTACTAGGTCCCTTCCAACTCTGTTATTCTATGATTCTATGATTCTAAGTTCTGGTTAAAGCTTCATCTCAGTTCTCATCCTAGTTCCATCTTACAGGACCTCATTAAGGATTCACATCCATCCAATTGGTTCAATATCGTTGATGCCAAGCTTCTAGGCCTTGGTCTTTCCCCGGAAATATTAGCTGATATGGACCTCCCAAAAGCTTACCACATTGTTAAGCTCAAATTTTGGGAGCAGAAAACCGAGACCTTACTCGCCAATCTCAACCCAACCTGTTCTCCCTCTTTCTTTGGTCTACTTCCTTCATTTGGTCGTCTGGCAAACTACTTTTCCCTTCTGATTGATCCAACAAAAAGGGGGTATTTCTGCTTGCTAGGTTAAATATTTTTCCATCATCCTACCATCTTGGAAGATTTTCTAACACGCCTTGGCAGAACAGAATTTGCCCATTTTGCTTACTCGAACCTGACTCCATTGACCACATTCTACTTCGCTGTCCTGCTCACCTTGTTCCTAGATCCACTTTTCTTGCCCCCTTTCTCTCATCCCTTCCTCCCTCCCTGGCTGATCCCTTACCAATCCTTCTAAGCAACTTCTTCCCTTATATTACAAATCTTGTGGCAGATTATTTGTTAGTAGTTTTTGTTGCCAGCTGTAATTCCCAGCCTTTCCCTCCCTAGGTATAGATTCTGTTAACCTTTTCCTTCCTTATTATTTGCTGTTAATTCTTATTATTAATGCCAATAAAGGTTATATTGTTGTTGTATAGATATTCCAACACCGCAGTGAACAAACGTGGCTCACTGCATTATGAAATGCTGAATCTGAATCCAAAAATCTCATTTTAATGGACTGGAATGCCAAAGGGAAAGCCAGCAAGTCCACATCAATACCAACTGTTCTAATCAAAGGTGTTGTTCCAGACCAGCAAGAATGGGTCAGCTGACTGCTGTAAAGTCACACAGCACACGGTTCCATATGCGGTTCTCAATCTATAAGCGATAAAAGTCTGTTTTTACACATGGATGAGCCTCCATAGTGCTACTGGTTTTTTAAAGTTTAACATCTTAGGAACAGAGTGACCAGATTTTTCTGGATTTGTCATATGTCATTGGATTTGAATTGAAGAGCAGAATCCAATGCAAAAGTAGGTTTTGAAATATCTCCTTCCTATCAAAAGTTATGGCCAAAAAACTAAAACTAAAAAATATGTATTGAGCTCTATGGGAAAGTGAAAGTGCCCAATATCGCGGCTTTACTCCTGAGTAGGCAAAAGTGCCATTGTCCGCCAGAAAGACCAGGCTGAGAAGAATCCAAGACCTTGTCCTCCTTTTGAGGTTCAGGCATCTGGTCATCCTGCCCAGGAATCACTAAATTTTTGAAAAAAAATCACAAATAAAAGGCCCAGAGACAGAAAAGCTGAGAAAGAAGAGGTTCAGTGGGACTTTTCAGTAGAATGACTGAAATCTGGCTATCTCTGGAATTTGATCTGTTAGTTTAGGAAAGTCAAGACTGCTGGTCATGACCACCTGGTCACATTTTCTCTCTGTGTATATCCTAGTTGTAGATTAAACTAGGCACCTGACCGGCAGATCCATGTATTTATGTCCAAATCTGTGACAATCACATATGGTATTCAGAGTGGCTGCAGTAGCATTTCCCACCACCTATGCCTTATCTCTCTGCAGTCTGCCTCCCACGCCAAGTTGCTTTTCTTCTTGGAAAAAAACTTTGACTCCAGGGTGTGCTCAGCTGGCAAAAAAGCCAGTGAGGAAGGTTTGCACTCAAGGGAAGAAGCCACAGCATGGAGAGGATTCAGCTCTTCACCTAATCACCCCTTTCCTGAGAAAATAAGGAAATTTCATGTAATTGGGGCACATCCTGCGACTTGCACCTATGACTAGTAAGTGTGGTTTGGCTGTGTGCTGCCTTAATAGAACTTTCTGAATTGGCCAGATTGAGATAATTTCCATCTCTTGGATCTTATTCATGTTGTCAGTGGCCAGTAGAGGAAGGTTACGGTTCCTTTTTTTCCCCTTTTATTACACCAAAACCTTATTAATCATCACCAGCAGCAGGATTTCCCAGAGCAGGTTAAAACATGACCTTATGGTCAAATCTGCTTACCTTAAATAGCAAATGACTCCAACAGGCCTGCAGAAAAAAAGAATAATTTTTGTAACAGAAAAAAAAGATTTTATTTCTACATATTGCTCTTGACTGTGGTAGAAAGGCAGAGTGAGAATGATCTTATCACATTTATGAAATAATAATAATAACCATCATCATCATCAAAAATAATCATATGGTTGATCCTGTGTGGTGAACACAAATTAGAGTTGATCATAAGCATAAGTTGATCAGCATGATTTTTTTAAAGGACATACAAATGTAGACTACATTAATAGGACCATAGTTTCCAAGTAACTTGGGTAACAGCCTATCCTCCATAACAATCTAACCCAGGTTTTTGTGCTTCGCATGCAGTGTATGCAGCGCCAAGCACGATACCATAGTCTCTCAAAACTGACGGAGACCTGATTTTTTTTAGTTTCTAAGTCATGAAGATAAATAATCCCATTTTATTCTAGTTGGATCTCAATAGAAGAATTAGGTTCAACTCTGATGCCGCACTTTTTAAATTAGAATGGTATAACAAACACTGAGATCTGGAAAACAAGTCCTATACGGAACTGGGTAAACCACGATGGCCTTCTTCAGATCTATGAACGGTAACACAGAAGTGGCCTGGATAATTTCCAAGATCAAAGCTGTTCTGAGAAAAATATGTATGGAGCAACGGAGTGTGGGAAGGTGAAGCAGGAGGATATGTAATTCCCCATACACCTATACAGTTATTGCCCACTTTCTGATGGTTCGTTTTCTGATGACCCACTCTTTCAACACCTTTCAGTTATACCCAGAACTTATTCATTCAATGCATGTTTTGCTTGTTCAACCTTTCTCTGCTTTTCTTTCAACCAAGCCAAAATTGCCCTTCCCCATGTTGTAACTCCTGGTGTAATCCCATTCCCAAAGGTGTTAATGGGAATCCATTTGCAGAAATCTGTGTGGCAGCAGGAATTTGCAAGATAAAGGGGGCATTTTCAATTCGCTACCTAAAAAAGCATTGGAGGCAACATTTCTATACTTATAAAGGTTGGGTTCCACTTTTCAATGGTTTTCAGTTGTGGATGGTGCTCCAGTCCCTAACCATCCAATAAGTGGGGGGATTCCAGTACAAACTTTTCTTTAACCAGTAATGCCTCCCACTTCAGATATGTTCATGACACACATGTCATGAAAATGAAAAAGTGCCGCTGGCACAACTAATTTGAATCTCAGTTGACCAACCCTAGATGCAGTTCATATTTTTAAAAAATGAAGAGCAAAATATATATACTATATTTACCAGATATAATATAATATAATATTACCAGATATCTGATGCTGTTGATACTGATGACTGAGAGATAATTTCAGGTGAGACAAATTCTGGAGACCCATATCTGCAGTACTGTGGCTCTGATGGGTTTATCCTTTGAGCGAAGCCAAAATCACAGATCTTAATATCATCCCTGTCATCATAAACCATCAATATATTTGGGGGCTGTCAAAACAGAAAAAAGATGCATGTGAAAAGTTTGGGACTTTTGATACCTGGAGACCACCTTCCCAGGTAGTAGCAAACCATACCAGGAGATCAAGATTAGAGAAAGGAAAGATCAAATTCTCTACTTTGTGCTAAGAATGTATCTCTGGAGATCTAAAGATCTTAGCAGCATCCCAGAAACAAGGTAGAAGGAGGTAGAGACCAACAGAGCCATTTATCCCAAGGGTCTCTCACTTCCCTCCCAGCCTTACAGGTACTTGGCTGTACTCAGAAGCTTCATCCTGCTTCTGTAGCAGTAGCGCCCAACTTTGTAGTTCCCAACTTACTATACAGGCCATATCAGTGTTTTATATCAAGCCATACCAAGAGTTGCCTGCCCAGATTTGTGCTTTACTCAAGCCGCTGATTAGGCAAGAGACAACTGGATGACCTAATCGATACTTTGGCATAGACGTAACCATCTTGTGTGTTTTTGCAGATGCTGTTCTGACTAGTTCTTCTGAATTTCAAGACATTTGTACAGCATGGAATCAGTACAGAAGTCAAGGACTACCTGCATATAGTCAAGAACGTCGTCAGGGCAAAGAAACCTCACAAACATCACCATGTCTTGAAAGCTTACCTTAATGTCCAAGTGAAGTATTTGATTGTTGTGGAGATATCCAATCCCTTCTAAAAGCTGTTTGATATACATCTTGACCTGTAAGTGACATAATTTCATGGAATCATAGAATCCTAGAGTTGGAAGAGACCCAGTGGGTCATCTAGTCCAACCCACTGCCTGTAGCAGGACATCCTCCTAGAGCATCTCGGACAGGTGCTGGTCAAGCCTCTGCTTGAAGACCCCCAGTGAGGGAGAGTCCACCACCTTCCTTGGAAATCTGTTCCACTGCCGAACCATCCTCATCGTCAGGAATTTTCTCCTAATATCCAACCGGACTCTCATTTCACCTAAATTTATTTAGGTGCCACAATGCAAAGAATTTTTTTGATTTCAGAGGTTTTATAGAACAGATCCAAGTTCTGTCTCCCTAAGGGCACAATCCTATGCAACTCTACTTACTCAAAAATAGACTTATGCAAGTTTACTTACTACTTACTATGCAAGTCTACTACTCAAAAGTAAGTTCTATTCTATTCAATGGTGTTTATTCCCAGGAAAGCATGGATAGTGCTTTCCTTTCCCAGGAAAGTTTATTCCCAGGAAAGCATGTACCTTGCGGTACAATCCTAACCAACTTTTCAGCACTGGCACAACTGTGCCAGTGGGGCACATGTGGCAAGTAGCCTTGCAGTACAATCATAACCAACTTTCCAGCACTGGCACAACTGTGCCAATGGGGCACATGTTGCAAGTTTTAGTTGGAGGGCAGTCACTGAGGCCTTAAGGTAAGGCCTTAAGGTTCCCTTTCCTCAGAGTTGCTATTATGCCAGTGCTGGAAACTTGGTTAGGATTGCATCCTACCAGCATAATCCTAACCATGTCTACTCACAAGTAATTCCTATTGTGTTCAATGGGTCTTACTCCCAGGAAAGTGTGTTTAGGATTGCAGAACAAAAGAAACAAGGAAAGCTCACCTCTGCTTCAGTCACCACACTCTTCCTGAACAAGCGGTCCAAGAGCTCTTCATTGGAGCATCTAATACATTAAGGAACACAAAGCACGACAAGAACATTTTGACACCCCCAAATGTTTGCAGCAGTCTATGACCTTCAACGACTTATGGATCATTTTAGCAAAGCCTGCCAAGACTTTGGACTAACAATCAGCTTGAAGAAAACACAAGTCATGGGTCAGGGTGTGGATCCACCTCCCTGTATCACAATCTCTGAACATGAACTGGAGGTTGTTCATGACTTTGTGTACCTTGGCTCAACTATCTCTGACACTCTCTCCTTAGACTCTGAGCTGAATAAACGCATTGGTAAAGCGGCTACTACATTCTCCAGGCTTACAAAGAGAGTATGGCTTAATAAGAAGCTGACGGAACATACAAAGATCCAGGTCTATAGAGCTTGTGTCCTGAGCACACTCTTGTACTGCAGCAAGTCTTGGACCCTTTATGCATGGCAGGAGAGGAAGCTGAACACCTTCCATATGCGCTGTCTCCGACGTATTCTTGGAATCACCTGGCATGACAAAGTCTCAAATGACGCAGTATTGGAACGTGCTGGAATCTCTAGCATGTTCACACTTCTGAAACAGCGGCGTCTACGCTGGCTTGGGCATGTCGTGAGAATGGCTGATGGTCGGATTCCAAAAGATCTCTTATATGGAGAATTAGTGCAGGGAAAGCGCCCAAGAAGGAGACCACAGCTGCGATACAAGGACATCTGCAAGAGGGATCTAAAGGCCTTGGGAATGGACAAGGGAAACCTTGACCTCTGACCGTTCAGCGTGGAGGCAAAAGACCTAGCATGGCCTTCTCCAACTGGAAGAGACACTTGTTCGGCAGGCTGAAGCAAAGAGACAGACCCGAAAGCAGCAAAACCTGGAGCCTGGGCAGGGGACGGAATTTATTTGTCCTCAGTGTGGAAGGGATGGACACTCTAGAACTGGCCTTCTTAGCCACACTAGATGTTGTTTCAGGACCTCCAATCAGAGCACGATACCATAGTCTTTCGAGACTGACGGATGCCAATACTCTGCCAATACTCTATGACCTGAAAAAATGCCAGGAGAAGGGGCACCCCCGGAAATAGGTTTTAAATGTCCCATTATCTTGGATTGCCCACCTGTTATCTCTTGGCACCCTCTGTAGGATCACTTCATGTGAGTGCCAGGGATGTGAATACCACACCATGTAAGTGCCAGAGTCACCCCATGTGAGTGCCAGGGATGTTGTGCAGGCTGATCTGCTCTGATAGACAGATGGTATTTTGAGCATGAGAAACTGATCTTACCCTTTCCCTTCCAGGATTCTGGACACAGGGATGTCTGGAAATTCTTATTCGTCTCTTGCCAAGAAACAATCACAAAATTTTGACTCATCAAAAAGTCCATAAAGCACTTTCTTATAAAAGAATTTAAAAAGTCATCTAAGAAATAAACCAGCCAGTTACTTCCCCTTTGGCCACACTGCATGGTGGTCCGGGCTCTGTGATAATCCAATGCTTTTTCTATTTTGTGTTTGTTTACTGTGTGGCAGGGAAGGAAGTAGATATGGCTGACCCTAAAATAGGGCCTCCATATGTACTGGAAAACCAGGACTGTCCTGGTTTTTTGGGGACTGCGTTCACATACTAGTGAACATGCATACAAGTTTGACAGGGGGTCCTGTTCTGGTTTTGTGGAAGAGAATTATGGCAACCCTATCCTAAAACCATATAGATGTAGCTGATCCTAAAATCATGGATTATATCTGGGGCTAGCAAAGTATGCTGGGCCAACATTTATTTTTACTTTTGTGAGATTTGGTCCAAGAATTCTTTGCTCACCAATATAGGCTGGATATCATATACAAACAACAGGAGACTTTTCACACAAAAAAAGGATACAGTTCCAAGATAAGGATTAAAGTTTTCCGTGTTTCAAACTGATCCAGGAGCTGGGTGATCCTATCATGTGACAGCGTGGCTAGAATATCCCTCTCCTGATAGGCTTGATCCCTAATTTTGCTCCGCAGCGGGATGAATTTGGCTGCATAGGACACCCGGTTGTCTTTGTGGACAACTCTCTTGACAAAGCCAAAGGAACCCCTGAGAAGAATTTTTAAAGTACACAAGGTTAAGGGGTGGTTAACTGACAAGTTCAAAATAGGAGAAAAGAAAACAAAAAACTTCCCCATTCAGAAAATTCCCAAGCATCAAATATGCACACTCAATGGAAATGATGTAATATGAGAGGGAAAGACGGCTTTTACCTCCCTATTTCCTGCTTAACCTCATAGAAAGAATGCAGTTTTCTTCTTGTGCTCTGTTTCTTTGCTTCCTGGCTTTTCTTGTCTAAATAAGTAAAACAACAACAAAATAAAATTCCCAGACTTTTTGCACGATCCCGTTCTTGTTTCTTAAATGTGCCTGTCTCCCATGCTCTGTGCATATTCCAGGTAGCTGCCATCCCAACAGCTCCTGTGCGTGCATGAGTGTGTGGTAGGGAGGGAATGTTACTCTTCTCATGTATTTATTCCAGGGGTTGAGTCAAGGGGGATGGAACCTCTATGACTTCTCTTACACCAGGAACAGGGACATCATCCAATATAAAAAGTGGGAAAGAAACGCACAAGTAGAATACGAGAACCTGTGTAAATACACAAGTATGTGAATGACAAAGAGGGAAATACATCTAAAGCAAGGGTCTCTAAACTTTTTGGCACGTCATCTTTCTGATACTATGTTGGGGGCTGGAAGAAAAAAATTGAATTGAATTACATTTCAAATTTGAACCTTCCTCTTTTTCACTTCCACCAAAGTGGTACCTTTGGGTGTTGAGGGAGATGTAAAGACCTGGATCTTGCATTTCTAGCAGCATCCTCCAGTTTTATTAGATGTTGTTGCAGCAGGGGTGTCACTAGGCCAGGTGGCACCCAGGGCACCCCTATTCTGGAAACTCCCCCTCTGTCCAGATGACTCCCTCTGGCAAGGTGCTTGCTACCTGCACCCAGAGCCGCATGCATGGAGAATGTGACTGAGAACCCTTGTCCAGTCCATCCATTTCCTGAGAGGCACACTGGGAGAGGGGCACGTCTGCGCACACTCAGCCTTAAAGCCAGACAAGCAGGTAACAGGGCTGGAAGCCTGTTGCGGAGCGAGCCCCACCTGGGGTTGGGTGGTCATGGAGCCACCCAAACCCAGGCAGGGATTGCTCCATGACAGGCTTCCAGCCCTGTCACTCACCTGGCTCTGGGGAAGAGCACATGCTGTGGGTGGAGGATCCACCTGAGGGCCCTCCCCCAACATGCACTCAGGAAGGGGGCAGGCTAGAAAAGGATCCTGAGACTCACCCTCTGTCCCAGCTGTGCACCACTAACCTGGACAGCCGGTGGCAGCAGCCGGGTGGTCAGCAAGGGACCGGGGCAGAAAGTGATTTTGGCCACCCCCCCCCCCCCGTGTCTCATGGCGCCTGGGGCTGAAGGAACTTAACCCCCCCCCCCCATAAATACGCTACTGTGCTGCAGTATGCCTTTGATATTGTCTCTCCATCGTACTCTGGGTCAACTTTTCACTCTTTATCTTTCTTCTCTCTTAACATAAGCCTTATACGGTATGGCTTCCCAAGACATTCTCTCCAAATAAGCAAACCACTTTATTTGCTGTCTTTTTGCATAATGCAGAATTGGTTCTGTCCCAATTCTTTCCCTTATTATTTCGCTCCTCATTTTATCCCTTCTTGTTACTCTGACAGCTTTCTTCAGACATCTCTGAGAAGGACTAAGAGTGAGAGGTAGGCCCAGAATACAAGGGAGAGACACTATCAAATTTGAATAAATTTACATAAATGAATATATTAGTGACAGACAGTGATGGGCTTCAAAGAAATTAAGAACCGGTTCTCTGTCCATCTGGCAGCCACTTTTAAATGGGTATATTTAAACTTTATATGTACTATCTCTTGTTAAGAACCGGTTCTATAGAGTAGGTGCGAACCTGCTGGTGCCCACCACTGGTGACAGAACTTGTGAATGAATGAATGAATTCCAATCAGGTCACAAACCCGTTCCAACACGTAGAGCGAGGGTGCTCTTTAAACCAGTTCATACACAGGGAGAGGAGATGTTTGCATCCTCCCCAGCCCTCAAAATACCCTCCTGAGGTGTGGAGAGCAGATCTCTGGAGGATTACAGGGCTTGCCTCAGGGCTGGAGCACCACATCTGGCCTCATGAGGGCCACATCTGGATGGCAGGCCACATCTGGCCCCAGGACCAGGTTTTGGAGACCCCTGATCTAAAGCATTACCTTCTTGCACCACTAGTTCAGCTTTACACAAGACTTCTCCTCCTATATTTTTAGCCAGGCAGGTATAGACACCACCATCCTCTGGTCTAGTATTGTATAGAATCAGAACGTATCTTGTGTCTTCACTGAACTGATGGACTGTTTCACTGTCTGTCAACAAGGAAATACCCTGGAAAGAGGAAAGTATATATCTTAAGAAAAATTGTAAACACTGAACTGCAACAATAAACACAACAAGTGGGTGCAGTATTTAACTGGTTCAGTGAAACTTATGCAAACAGCACTGACTATATATGCATTTCTGCACTCTCAATATCCTAGCTTTACATTTCCAAAAGCAAGAGGGGTTGAGGACCAGCACTAGTTTTCTGGATCCGTGGCATTAGGTCCTGCACTGGACACAGCCATGGCACTCCCACCTACGTGGTTGCCTCACTGAACACTATCAATGGTCTCCAAACTGGAGGGTTCAGAGATCATACTGGCTGAATAGGCCTTTGGAGGCTCATGGTGTCCTTGGCTACCTATCTATCTGTGTCTTCACTTCTCCTGGGAGCTCACACCTACCCTAAAGATATTGACCTTCAGCATGGAAGCACTTTACCCCCAAGTCATTGGTGTGTAAGAACCAAGCTTCTTGAATTTCCCCTCCCATGCATACACCACACATGGCCACGAACAGACAAGCACACTACTCATAGGTCTATTCCTTTAGAATTTAGGATAATCCAGATCAGATCCTTGATACAAAAGCACTCCAGTACTCAGGCCAGGTTCAGATCAAGGCCTGGCCATGTTCCTCCATTTTCTAATACACTTTCTTTGTGGCTTTCAATGCTTAACAGTTTGCCTGGAGTGAAACGGAAATGGCATTCTCTAGACCGTCTTACTCTCTACATTTATGTAAGCACCATGTGAACGTTGTCTAAAGGACCACCGTTTCATTTACCATATTTATTTCTTAACGACACCCCATAGGGGAATGTCTCCTACCTACCTTAAACCAAGCAACAATTGGCTGGGGGTTTCCCTCAATAATGGCGTAAAACTTTGCCATCTCCCCACATCGGACCTGCACATCCTCAATTGTCACCTGCATGTATGGTGGGCCTGGAGGAGACAAAAACAAGGGGTGGCCATGAAGAGCCTTCTTTAGTTTTCTAAAGAACCATTCAAAACAAATGCGCAGATGGAAGAAAATGGATTGTACTCAAGTGATGCACTCTTTATGGAGGAGACTTTTCCAGCTAGTTTGTGACTCCAGTGTAAAGCCACAGAGCCCCATATCTTTATGTCTTGCACCAGCTAAGTTCATAATGAAAGTTGGTTTGTTTCTCCCCTTGACGCCAGTCTCTCTGTATGACTTTTACCTGCATCTCCACCTGGTGGTGCCTCCTCAGTGTTTCTCAAATGTTTGGAGCTCAGGTGTCCCTTTGGAAAAGCTGTTCTACATTCTGTGATCTCCAGCCCAACATCAACCACCTGCTCTACTTATTGTCAACTGCCTTGTGTGTCTATGTTCAGGCAGGAAGACAATATAGAAAAACAGCACTTGTTATTATTAAGACTATATGATCCATTAAAACCAAAAGGTGTTCACGGCAAATAAACAAGATCCATTAGTGAAGATCCTCTGCTGGGGGTAAGAGGATGGCTTAACTTGCTCCAGCATTGTATCCTCCCTCAAACTTCATATCCCCACCATTTTTCATCTTACACTTTTTATCTTTTTTATCAACATTTTAAATCTTATGATGTGTTCCACAGGTTTATTGTGGTGGTTTTGGTGTAGGAGATAGTGATGGTCAACTCAGGAACACAGAATGACTTTAGGAACACAACTCAGGAATACAGAATGACAGAATGACTCAGGAACACTTACCTGACTTTAGCAGTGAGGTGTGTAGCACCTCACAGTGACCAAAATTTTCAGAGTATTTTTAATGGCTACAGCCTGAAAAATTGTTAAGGAAGGTGACCCATTATAATAATAATGACACTGGCTTAATGTTATGATTTTTTATCTGCCTGATTGCTCTACTTTATACAATGGGTTTATGTTACATTTTTATTACAGTATAGTAAATTGTTCAACTAAACATTGAACTATACTTATACTCAAAATATAGTATTTACTCAAATTGAATGTACCATCAGATCTAATGCACACCCCAGTTTTGGAGACTAAGGGCAAAATCCAGAGTAACTTCGGGGTGTCCTTGCTCCAGTGTAAGAACACCTTACTCTAGATTCTAATATGAATTTCCCAGTGGTTTTCACTAGGTGGTGCAGTAACTATAGGTGCACATAAAGTCTCTTATGTGCTCCCGTAGTTACGGTACTCTGGATTTGGGGGTAAATTTGGCTGGAAAAGGTGCATGATCAATTCAAATAAATATGGTATGTAGTTGAATTTTTGACAAGATGTCACAGCTTGACCCTTGTTTGCTTACTTGCTTCAATCTTCTCCATCATTTTGTAGGCAGGTGTGTCCCTGGCGACATCCATCCTATCACTCCTGAGTGACTGTCCTCCATCCATCAGTTTGGGGGTTCTTAAGCAGTAAATCAAGAGAGAAAGTCATAATACTCTCAGAATTTATGAGTGACAACAATCACCTTCAATGCTTTACCTAGAGCTCATTAAAAGTGGGCTGGAGGTCTCATTGGGTCTCCTTTCTTACCTACTGTAATGCCCCAACCTGCCCTGTTGGTGCTTCTCGGACCTGTGCTGCTATTTAGCTATTGGGCTAATATCAAGCTATAGGCTTGATGGGAAGGATAGCATATCTCTACCATTCCTACCCCCTTCTGGATCTGAGCCTTACTACCATTCCACTCTCCCACACCCAGAAATGTCCTTGCCCCACTTTCTATCCACTGACCTGCTGCCCATCCACCACTTGGTATGAGTCTTACCACCAGCAGCAGCTGCCCAACTAGAAGCAGCATTAATGGGGTAGCAGCGGCCTCTTTGCAGTGCTGTCCACTCCCATATTCGTGAGACCTACCACTGGCATAGGGACTGTTGTGCTGGCAGCAACCACAATAGGGTTGTGCTGTGAACTGCATAAGGTTACCTCAAAGGGGGAACAGTCTGTCCATCATCTTGAACAGTCATGTATTTCTGAGCCATGCTTCGGCTGGACAATTTTTCAATTTTGTCTTGTAGTTCAGCTGGCAGCAGAAAAAGCACTGGTTAGGTGGTGATGTTGGATGAGACAGAGGAAAAATAAAGAGTAGCACTCAAAAAATATCTACTATCCTACCCAGCCCTTTTTTGGTAGGTTGCCTAGCTCCATAGAAAGCCATGGATAAATATTTTTGTATAAATAAGTTCATTGCCGACAAGTATCTCAGATGGAATCCTTTCAAACTCCAGTGGCACCATTTGGGGGAAAGAGATCCAGGCTGTGAAAAGAGGTGCTTGAGGGGAGACATGATTGAGATATACAAAATTATGCAAGGTATGGATAGAGTGAATAGAGAGAGATGTTCTTTTACCTTTAACATAACACCAGAACTAGGGGTCATCCACTGTTGGATGGACGAGTTAAAATATTTCTTTACCCAGTGTGTGTTGGTATGTGGAACACCCTGCCACAGGATGTGGTGATGGCATCTGGCTTCAATGCCTTTAAGAAGGAATTGGACAAATTCCTAGAGGAAAGGACCATCGTGGGTTACAAGCCATGAGGGGTGTGTGTAGACATGGACAACCTCCATGTGCCAGATGCAGTGGGGGCACCTGGATGCTGGTGTCTTGTGAAGCTTCAGATACGATCCCATTCAACTTTCCAGTGCTGAAGCAGCCTCAAAGGAAGGGAACAAATATTCCCTTACCTTGAAAAGGCCACCATGTTTATCTCCTGCTCCCAGGATGCATGCAGCACCCCTTCTAGCCTCTGGATGTACTGGCATGGGCAGCTGCATAGGATTGGGCTCTTCTTATATTTTGCCTGCCTGGTCTCAGTCCACCCAGGACGGAGAAGGTTGCCACATTTACAAGTTCACCTGTTTTTCGACTGTCTGGGTTTTAATGAGCCCCACTTTGGGGATCTTTGGGTTATGGGAAGCCACCTTCCTCTGCCTGGATTCCTAGCCTTTGGCAGAGACAACACAACAGTCAATAAGTCACAAGGCAGCGTAGGTCAGCTTTGCTCACATGGTACCACTACAGTACAAAAGTGCATGAGACAAGACCTTACAAAAGAGAAAGGCTCGGATTCACACAGGTGCACAAAAGGATGCTCTGAGAGAGACTTAATTTCCAATTCTCAAGTATCATCATTCAGTAAATGCATTCTGATGTCAACGTTTTCACAGGGCGTAGCTCTTTGTGGGTCAGAGGTTGGTAACAGAGCTGCTGATGGATGCATGGAAGTTCTCAAGCACCTTTATGAACATACAAACATTCCCGGTCCAGCTAGCTCATGACTCTCTGATGGCAGTGGCCCACCCACCAAGGTCACTCCTTTACCTGAAATTATTTTAACTGGATAAGCTGGTACCACCTGTAAGGGAAGCTAGATCAGTGCTTCTGTTGAGAGCTATGGCTCTTCTCAATCCTTTTCCAAGTGAGCTGAGCAGCATCTCAAGCACAATTGCATGGACTGGAGTTACACTTTTGTTCATTAGGCAAATTGTTGTTATCCATTTTTTGAGCAAGGGGTCAGTACCAGCTAAGGAGAGGTAAGACGAGGACATGTGAAACTAGATGGGGATTTGAAAAAAGAAACAAAAGTATACACAAGAACATTAACGGAGATTCTCTACAAGAGAGGTCTAGTCAAAAAACATTGTGGTTTATTAGTGCCTTCATACTTTGGCACATTGATGCAAAGCCATTGCCTTGAATAGGTGAGTTGTGCGGATGTGAAGCCTACCATTTCTTCAGAATTAAGGATGTTTCATGTTCCTTAGAAAAATTAAAGTGGGCTTCACACCCAACTATTTATAAGCAATTCACACATATAGCTGAATTATTATTTTTGAACAGAACAAACCTCTTCAATACCTAGAAATGAAACTGGATTTGCTAAAGGTCATTTGGGAAGTACGTGGCTCAGAGCTACACGGCCAAAGAAAGGGTTGCAAACAGTGAAGGGTTGCCTGATGAAGGCTATCAGTGTTCTTGATCAGCAACAAAAGTGGATGGGCTATGGAGCAGAAAGAGATTGGAAAGGATGCCACCTGGAGGCTAGAATTAAGAATTGTGAGATGGTCTTTCACAATTGACAAAATAAAACAAGTACTGGTACATACTGTAATTCTTTTGCACTTACGGCTGAAATGTACACGTTTACTTAGATGCCATTGCCCTCTCTTATCCTGCTACCTTCTTTCAAGACTCTTGTCTCGGCCCACAAATGATGGCTGCATCTCATAACTGGGGTTGGGTGGGGGTTCAGAATGGTCAACTGAAGGGCTTTGTCCCACTGAGTTCAATACAAAATGAATCCGATTCCTTTGCGGTGAGCTTGGATGTCCATATCAACTGACACCACTTCCTCCAAATTTTCCTTACTATACTTACAGGAGCAACACTATGGTTGGGTCAGGTCAGGCATGGGCCAAAGGCCGACTGGACACCATTCATAGCATACCATTCATAGGTCCCAGTTCTCTGGGACCAAACACACAACAAATTCATAAGGTCCATCTCTCCAGACAGTGATACTGACCCAATCTGTCTTTACAGGCGTGAAGCAGAGGGTCCAAGCATTTCCAGCATGTGTCACCCCTTTAAGTTAACATAGAATTCTTGTATTTCCAGGTCTGATTAAACCATGTGAGAAGCACAGAAAGGGACTTTTTTTGTTCTTGTTCACAAAGTTGTGGTGGCCATTGTGGCATTGGTGTGAGGTCATGCTCCAGATCATGCAGGCTTTGTAGGGCCAGCAAAGAAGACATCAAGCATGAAGTTTCATGGATAGCAGAAAGCATGAAAAATGTTTTTCAGCAACTGAGGTTCCCATGCTTTCTGTTTTCAATATACACTTTAAGGTTGGAGTTTCTGCTGCTCCAATACCACCATCATGCACTACAAGGTTCAACTTTGGAAAGGGGGTGCTGTTTCATGGTGGGAACCTCAACACTGTTCTCTGGACCCAAAACCACAACAAAAAATGTTATTCAGAAACCAACAAACAAATCAAGCCTCTGGAATTGGGTCCATAACAAATCAAGCCTAGAGAAGCGTGTCCATCAGTGCCACCAATTGAAGTCAGTTGCAAAAGGCTTGAATAGGGGACTCCCAACTCCAAGCCATGAGAACACCTGACACTCTCTCAAACTTTACAGGTGACTTTGAGGAAATCACACAAAGACATGAAAGCAAACAAATGCAGCAGCTGATATTAGATATTTATTGTTCTGAAATTGTGCATCTAACAGCATATTTTAGCAGATTTTGTTTGATTTTATCTTCTTTTTTCCTTTTCCTTTTACTGTGTTTCTTATACCCTCCCTTCCATTGGGAATCTGCAATCAAGCAGATGGTTTTCTAATGAGGTTTTCAAATACAAGTTCATGTTTTTATTTTTCTCCTACAGAAAATAAATCCCACACATCTCCTTAGTTCTCAGCCAACTATAAATCACCTATAAGCAAATTCTTTTTTAATCTCTAGGAAAATACTTTGAAAATAAAACATCGTGACTCTACGCAATGTATTCAACGAACAAAATGGGTTTCTGTCTCTTTAAAATTTTAAAGAAAATGTAAACAGATGGTTTTGGAGTTAATCAAGAGAAAGACAATTTTTGGGGGGTTAGCAAACTACAGCTCAGCCAGAAAAAACTGAAAGACAAGGATTTTTACAGACATACCCTTTCTTAGAATTTCTGCCTATAAGTTTACAAAAGGCCAGCATCAATTTTTAGTGACAGAACTACATATTTCCATGGATGTTTCTGAGTTAAAAACTTGGCCCTAATAATCAAATGAGTATCAGTAAAGAGGTATTTCCATCTTTTGTGATGTCTGTAAATTTCCAGTGAAAAAGTACATATCCAAAAGACACTAAAGTATAATCATTTATCTTAAATATATACAGTATAAGTCAATGAGATGTTTGAAAATGACAGGTATGACATAAACAAGTTTCATCAAGATGGCCACTAAGATACAGTATACCTAAACCTTCTACAAAAGTAGCATAATTTTATATGAGGTTTACATTATTAAAATGAAAACTGGATTTAAAATTAGTAAGTTAAGTCACAGGATTTAGCGCCATTCTTGAGATGGAGTATATTGTAAGGCAGTGTTCAGAGGAAGCCTTGATAACATTTCATACAGTATCTGGTTTGGTAACCTCAAGAAACAATGTCATATAATTTCTTATTTTTAATATGTCTTTGTATATATGCAACTGTCTTGTGTTTTTTTAATCATATCTGGACAACAGACTTGATTTCACCAGAGATGTTTTATGGAAACAAATCCTAAACTGTTTATGTAAAAAAAACTGTTTATGTAGGTTGTAGATCTAAATTGGTTTAATTTCTCATGATATTGTTCTATAGATCCAATTACTCCGAACATTTTACTCCGAGTAACTACATATCCAGGAGCAAACTTGCCTGTGGCATTAGAAATATAACATCACCTGCCTATGCCTTTTATGCCTGATATAGTAAAGAAGGTGCAATGAATGCCATAAAGCATGTTTTCCCCTACTCCTTAATAAACAGGTTGTGCCAGTTCTTGGCTATCTATTTTAGGAATTAATTAAAACTAAGTATGTATTTCTGAGCCATAACTGTCATGTCTAATAAAAGAATATAGAGCACTGTTGGAACAGTTTTGCCCTGAGGGTAACGATGTGTGGGGCAAATAACTGTATAACATTAGAGCCTCCTGCTGTGCCATTCAAAATATTGTGATGTTATTCTGGCATTTAACACATCTTAAAGATCAAAGTGCAAACCACAAGCAATTCTTGCCTGTAATCCATGAATACCACTTTTGTCAATGGGATTAAACTGGATTAAGCACAAATGAAGTTTTAAGCAGTTTGCGGTTTCTTCTGTAATCAATGTCAACATTTAGGCTACAATGCAGAGTAACTACAGGACCTTTTACACCAAAGTAGTTACGATGCCACCTGTGGGAAATGCATAGAGCAACCCAAACTAAGTGCCTCTTACGTCTTCCCACAGTCACTCTGGATTGTAGGGTAAGTAGATCAGTACTGAATAGAAAAAAAGCTGGTTTGTTGTCGGTCATTTGTCTGGGTTTACCCCTCTGGCAATGACAGGTACTAATGGATGTAAATGGTACATTCTGAGAAGTGTGCAAAATGTCTGTGTTATCTATACATTGAAAGTTGAAATGAAATTGCTTTGAAAGCACAGCTGCAGAAGTAGCAGGTGGTGAAAGTTTTGTTGGTGACAAGTGTGTCAGCTCAGCTACGTCATGACTGGTGTGCACAACAGCAACAAGAATCAGGCTCAGGTAAAGATGCTCAGCTTTCCCTTAGTTGCTAGAAGATGCTGCCAAGTGCTATTGGGAGCTTCGTTCTATACAGTTAAGGAGTGTAGCAGCTCAACATCATATGTTTAAGCAAGCCTTGACACTGATCTCATCTCTAAGGATGATCTAGGCCTACACTACCTGCTCCTTATTGCTTCACTATGGAATGGTGTGCATTTTTTTAAAAATCACAATCAAAGGTTACATTATTTATACTGAACTGATAGAAGTGATCCCTTTAAGACTGGAAAAGTTCCACATTTTATTTTAACATACAGTGTTTTCCTGGAGATTGTTTTCGGTTCTTCTTCTCATCATAGTTTTCTCACTAAGGTTCCTGGTGTTGCTTATGGCTGTGGTTTGTTATAATGTTCACAACTTTTGGAGAAGCTGAACTTGTTTTCTGCTCAACTTTGGGAAGGATCTTCTTTTTTGATGCACAGAGTAACAGGCTCTCCAACAGTGCTGTAGCTGAAGGTTCTGGTGGAAACTTCCGTTTTGAAGCTGGACTGTCCATTGTCTGGGGACAGCTGGACTTCAGTGCAGAAAGATGGTGTCACTCTGAATGGAGCACCTGCAGCTGCTGCATGTGATGCTGTGTGGGTCTCACTGACATGGAAAGAAATGTTAGATGGAGCGTTGGCCTGCATTCCAGTCACTCTAGATGCTGACATGAAGACACTGCCTGGATGGTGTCCCTCAAACAAACTAAAAAAGCTTGGCCTTGGCTTAGGTTGCACGGGTCTGCCCACATTCAGTAAGACAGGTTTCCCAATGGTTGGCTTGTTGATTTCAGTCTGGAGTACTGCTATCTCACAAGGCTTGTCTTCCAGAGAGTTAGCACCACCACATCTGTATGTCTCCCCTTCTTCGGGAACATAGTCTTCAAGGTCCTCCAAGGTTAATGCCTTGCCATTACGTGTAAGGATTTTGAGCTCTCGGTTCCTAAGGTCATCTGTCTCCCCCTCTTCAGGCTCACTGTTTTTTTGGTCTTGCTCAGGACCCAGTGATCCCTCTTTGGAAGTCCATACTGAGTCAAACCCAATAGCATCGTCTTCAACTTTGAGATCTCTGTCTGAATGCAGGCAGTCATCCTGGTTCATCGCTGTGTCCTCCAGGGGTTCATCCACAAAGGCAAATATAGGTGAAGTAGCCAGTGAATTAGTCTTAACTGATGCTTGAGGGCAATGTTGTCTTTCTTGTTCAGACCTATCTTGAAATTCTTCACTTACACATCCAACTGGTACGTCTCTGTAGTCAGCTCCAGGGGACAGGGAAGACTTGGCCTGCTCTACTAATTTATTGTTTGAGTTGTTTGTGTTTGGATCATCTTCAGGTGAACGCCTGGGTCTTGAGCCAGGCCGAGTATAACCTTCATCTTTCTCTGATCTGGCAGGAGAAGCTCCTCTTTTCCTTGTACTCTGGGCTTGTTTCATCACATTGAATTCAATTATTTCCTCAACTTCGACCCACTTGGGTTTCTGCTCCTCCACAGTGGTTTCCACAGTGATGCCTCTGATTACAGCTCCTTGTCTGTCCTCTGGCTCTGTTATAAAAAGGGCAGGAATGGCTGCCCTTTGCAGTGCTTCTGGGTCATGCCTGTGGAGAGGCTGCCTACTCTTGGTTGCAAAAACTGGCTCCGATGCCGACAGTTCTGCTCTTGGAGAGCGAGAAGGAGAGTAGCCTGAAGACGGGCGGGCAGGAGAAATCCTTCGTTTCATTCTCGGAGTCTTCACCACTGTCGTTATAGTTTCCTCTCTGACGATGAAAATGTTGGAATTGTTTTTGCATATAAAGAGATTTGCTCCCTGCCCCTTCCCACCCTCTTGAGCTTGACCCTTCACCACATGCTAATACTGAAAAGAGCAGCAGAGTAAAGTTAGTTTGGCAAGCATTTCAGCAATGTGTGTGTGCTTAAAAGGGGCATGCAACAATGCACACTTGCATATCCACATCCAGATCAGAAAGAAGTGTCCCAGTTGTCTAGAACAGGGAGCAGCAACCTCCTGCATAGGTGCCAAGGTTTTCAGTAGCACTTGAAGATCTTGAGTGAGCAGCAGAGAAACCGCTATGGTGTCCATTCCAGCCCAGAAGAGTGAAGGGGGGCAGAGAAGAAGATGCATTTACCCTTATCTTGGTGCTTGAAAATTAGTTAGGAGTGTGTCCTCATCCTCATATGAAATTTAATGCAAGATTCAGCATTCCTATCAGACGTGCATGCTCAACCTTGACATTTTTGAGAATTTGAGAATATTGCTGCAGACCCTCTACACCCTGGACACAACTTGTTTGAACATCTTCTTTCTGGATGCCAATATAGGATCTGTACACTAAGATATCTAGGCACAAGGACTGTTTTTTCCTTGTGCCATTAAATTGCTGAACTCATAATTATGCTGAGGTGACTATTGGGAAATATTGAGGCAGTGTTCTGATTTGATTTGTTTGTTCTTATATGTTCTTCGGTATTTATTGTTTGTTGTTTGTGAATTGGTGCAGGTATGAATGGAGCTGTTAAGGGCTGTGAGTGGCGCAAGCGGTTAAGACACTGTGCCTGTTAACCAGCAGGCCAGGGTTCGAGACCTGGGTCGGCCCCACAAGACAGGGTGAGCTCCTGTCCTTGGCCCACCTCTGTGACGCCAGCTGGATCCAATCATATTGGCTCTGCCTTTCCATTGGACTAATTCAGTGGCGTGGAGAGGCGGGATCTGCTGCTTGGGTAACAGCCTATCCTCCATAACAATCCAACCCAGGCTTTCATGCTTCGCATGCAGCATATGCAGCGCTGAGCACAATACCATAGTCTTTCAAGACTGACCGAGGCCTGCTGTATGGAGCTATTGCCAAAGTCAAATTCCAGGTATGGCATTCATACTTGACCATAAATCTAATCTAATCTTTTGAGAAATTCCAAGTTGTTGATCGGGTTACTTAAAAGTTTCAAGAGCAGCAGAACCTTATTTAGAAACAGAAAAAATTCCAGCTTCTGAACAGGATTCTTGAGTTCCAGAGCTTTTCCCAAATATTTTGCACTCCCAGTGCATCCCATTCCACCCATCTAAGGTAATGCAATGGTGTATGAAAGTATGAGGGGAGAAAGCACCATTGACCCTTTACTGAAACTATCCACCTGGCACTCCCTATCTGACTTCACTGAGCTGAACTGTGCTGAGCTGTTGTATAATCTGAATTTCTGAAGCCAGAAGGAATTATCCCATTGCCTTGGCAAAGGGATGATGGGCAAAATCCAGAGTAACTACAGGGAGTCCTTGCTCCGGTGTAAGAACAACTTACTCTGGATTCCAATATGAATTTCCCATAGGTTTTCACTAGGTGGTGCAGTAACTACGGATGCACGTAAAGTCTCTTATGTGCTCTCGTAGTTACTCTGAATTTGGGGTGATATCTCCCTCGTCCATTCAGATCCAGAATAATTTGAAGGCTCTGTTTGCCCTTTCACGATTCTACTACATGGCCAGATCTGGTTTTGCAGCAGTTAAGACGCTGTGCCTGTTAATCAGTAGGCCAGAGTTCAAGACCCGGGTCAGCCCCACAAGACAGGGTGAGCTCCTGTTCTTAGCCCAGCTCTGCGACGCCAGCTGGATCCAATCGTATTGGCTCTGCCTTTCCATTGGACTAATTCAGTGGCATGGAGAGGGGGGATTTGCTGCTTGGGTAACAGACTATCCTCCATAACAATCTAACCCAGGCTTTCATGCTTCGCATGCAGCGTATGCAGCGCCAAGCACGATACCATAGTCTTTCAAGACTGATGGAGGCCTGCTGTATGTCACCATGCTGGCTACCTGTCTTTTCACTGGCTGGGATTATGAAACCAGAACAAAGTCTGGGGCAAGAAAATAAAAATAATGCACCAAAGCTGGCCAAAAGGGCCAGCGAATGGAGCTGAAGAAATGGTAAATTTTAAAGTGGGGCATATTTTTGGTCTCCCCCCAGTACCCTTTTCAACATGAATTAGCTCACCCCTTTAAATCTGGTGTAACTCCACCACAAAGCAATTACATGCCAAGAATGAAAATGAGGTTACTTTGCCAAACTTAGTAAATCCTTCATGAAAATCCTGGATGAATTTAGTAGCAGAAAAAAATAACAGAGGAAAAAAAGAACATGTTAAGCCATGTTAGTACGCATAAGCACTTGATTTGAAGCAGCGGTGTTCATAGATAAGTCTGTTCCTGAAGACTCTGGCCTGCCCTGACTCCAGCTGAATTAATCCAAGGAAGAATTAGAACAGCACCAAACTGAGAATGTCTGAGGAGTACTAATGGTGTTGCACTAGTTGTGTGGGGTAGAGGATGTCTACAGGTTTGTCTCCATCCTATTGCTTCCTTTTCTCATAACACAAAAATACCACAAGTTCTGATGGGATGGGGGGAAACACACTTGCATGGCCAATAAACACAGGCTTGTTATTGGGTCATGCGGAGGCAGCACATCACAACATGAATGTTAAAAAATATAAGCACTTACATGATGATGGTTTTCTTGGGCACTTTAGTCTCCTGTTCAGTGACTACAAAGAAAACAGTATGAACAGCATGGAGTTAAAGAACGGCAAAGCTCCAATGATTACAATTAACTTTGTTAAGTGAATCAAGAAAAAACCTTGATTGGAAAGAATCATAATTTGGGGGTGGGGAATATACCATCCCATCATTGTTTTCTGTGGTTATTTCAGGTGTTATTTCTAATGTTCCTAACCAAGACTGGGAAGATTAGACAATCAGATCCACAAAACACTTAAGCTGGCAATCATATAAACCTGCTTGTGAAATCAGTGGGAATGTGAATGGTTTCGATATAACAATTTATGGAAGTCAGAGGCTGAAACAGACTCTAGCTGCATAGTCTATGCCAATGTTGACATAGGCTGCAATCCTAAAGACACTTTCCTGGGAGTAAGACCCATTGAACACAATAGGGCTTACTTTTGAGTAGACATGGTTATGATTGCACTCATAGTATCCATAAACACAGATTCTGCTTTGTTATTTATTATTCATTCAATTCCATTTTCTATTGGCTGTTTCTTCTTTCCACTATAGGTCTACCTGTGGACAAGGCATGGAATTGGGTTGGGATGGGGAGATGAGATCTCATGCATCTGATTGCTGTTCAACTCTATAGGGCCATTAGTTTAAGAGCTTGACTGGTTTGTGGATCACAACCTAAGCCTTCCTAAGCAATGAAGAATAATGTCAGTATATCTTTCTGGAATTGATCATATGTAGTGATAATAATTTAGGGCTTTTTTCCAATGAGATCCCATGTCCTTTTCAAGGACATAGGGGAAAGAAAATAAAAATAAAATCCTAATATATTTTAAAAGCAAATACAAAAAATAAAACATACTGGGACTGAAATCCTATGTACACACTTTTGTGGAAGTAAGCCCCATTAAACACAATGAGATTTAGTTCCAAGAAGACATGCATAGGATTGTGCTATTGCGGAGCAAGGAGGGTCATTTAAACAACAAATAGGCAAGAGCATTAAAACATTTTAATGTGGAGTAAGGCCACGGTTAGCCTTAGAGTAAATACACATCACAGGCAAAAATGTTTTAAGGAAGGAAAAGGGAGGGGAATAAAAAGGTACATAAAACCAAGTAAATATAAGATACTCAAATCATCAAGGGAATGATCTCTCTCTCTCTCTCTCCAGGTAAAACATGTATACCTAAACTTATGTCTATCTGTTCTTACTGTTGCTCATCAAAATATAATTTACTGGTAGGAAGGTACAAACCTTGTGTTAAAAATGAAATTATGGACAGGTCCTCTTTAAAAAATAATTTGGCATCTCAGAACTCAGTGATACATGTGTCCTGGCTTTTTATCAAGGGTAAATATGTGTGCAGTGTTTCTGAAGCAAAGGTTAAAGCAAAGCACAACATCACATCTCTGGTTTTAGTAAGCTCTGGGAGAAAATTAACCTGTTCTTTAACCCATTATATTTTAAATAATCTGCTGTTTCTCATGTTTTATGCATAACATGAAAAGCAGTTTCACAATTTGATATGAGAAATAAGTGCAAAGAATCACCTGAACACTGGTGTTGTGCCAACATCCTAACCCAGGGTAACCATATAGAATGGAGGACAGAGTGTCTGTATCTTTAACCATTGCATAGAAGAGGGAATTGAATCAGGTTTAGCCCATCATAGAAGGGTTTAAAAAGCAGCACCTGCTTAAAATCTTCTGTGCAAGATAGAGGCACTTTGCCTCCATTCTGTATGGTCACCCTGTTCTAACCCCATTTCACCACCTCATTTGGAAATGGCAAGAATGAGGGGGCATTTCAACAACTACAGGGATATGAAGAGGGCAAATATTTCATTCCCACCTTCACTTTCTTCTCTAGATTGTGTTTGCTTTTATTGCTTTCATTTTTTAACATTCTTTCTAGAATCATAGAATCATAGAGTTGGAAGGGACCCAGTAGGTCATCTAGTCCAACCCCCTGCCTGTACCAAGAAATCCTCCTAGAGCATACTCTGGGAGAGAAGAATTATATACTCTGCAGAGATGAATTATTCATGAATGATTGCTGTATCTGCAGAGATGAATTAGTTTTGCTCTCCTTCTGAGGGTATCCACCTTCGTACCCAGCCAGACTGAGGGTGGAACTAAGAAGCAGATTTCATCTTTGCAATGGGATGAAAGGGTCTTTTGTTAAGGAATGGCCCAAAGCAGCAGGTACAGCAATCAAATTGGAAATGGCCTTGTGACAGTGGTGAGTGGAGGGTGGCAAGGTTAAATGATTATGTCTCTCCATCCCATCAGACTAAAAAAAATATAGTTCTGAGAGCTTTTGGCTCAGCTGTCCTTGAAATATGAACAACTTATCTTTTTCATGTTGTCTGAATTCAGCAAATGCCATATCAAAGTAAAAATTGGTTGATGCCAAAAGACTGCCCGTATGACAAGTCCATGTAAATCAGTAAAATATAGTTTGCTTGATTATTCAGATCCAGCTCATAATTATTTGCTTTTAAAATGGAAAGTACAAAGTGTATTTTCTGAGCACAGCTGGGTTGAATCCATCAAGGAAAAAAACTGGAAACCAGTATGAAAGGAAATATCTTATTCTCTTTGCATTTTTGGAACCACCTTCAAAATGGTTGGTTGTGATGTTTTAGCTGCGTATAGCTTTGCAAAGCACCAAGTCCTGATAAGCAGGTTAAAGCCGTTATGCGTGGAGGCCAGCCATTGCTTCAATACTACCAGCCCTCCTTGTTATCTTGTTAAGCCAGCTACTCACACAGTGTAGGGTGGTAAAATAGACATCAATGAAGAAAAAGAAAACTCTCCAAACTCTGTGCATGGAAGGTGGCTTCCAAAAAAGATTTTATTGTAAATATTATACATTTCCTTGAAGAAAAAATTGTTGTTTTCACTGTACATTTATCCAGTATTGTTTGCCTTGAAAGCTATTTAATTTACTAATATTTGATACGATAAAGTGATAATTAATACATTCTAAGGCAGACACATCCAAATTCAACTGTAGTATTCTTGTTACGGAGAGAAAACATTTTCCAAAATACTTTCATGAAATTTACAATTTATCTATTCTTTAAAATCATAACTATATTTTAAACCTGAAAAAGAAACAGTTTTGTCGTTAAGGCTACACAATTTAAATCCCTTTACACCAAACTGAATAATAGTATATTTACAAAAGTTGAAAAATTTTGATGCGTGGAAGTTGTTTGAAAAGTTGAATTACAAACGAATGAATGTTTTTTTTACACCATGACCAATGGGAACCCAACTATGTATTTTCATACTTGTTTAAATAATTTAGTGTACTTGAAACAATAGATCAGAAGTAGCTGGATTTGCCCTTTAAAAGGTGGAGTCTTCATACTTGGATACCTGACTGACATGTATGTTTATAGCTTGAAGCAGTAAAATGAATTGAGAAATTGCTGTTCTGAGGAAGAGGTTGCACTGGCAAGGATTCTGCGCATGGGAAAGTTGTGCAGGGAGGAAGTTGCGCATGGAAGAAGTTGCGGTGAGGGGAAGTTGCGCATGGGGGCAAGTTGCGCATGGGGGATGTTACGCATGGGGAAGTTGCAGAAGGGGGAAAGTTGCGCATGGGGGATGGATGCGCATTGGGGAAGATGCACATGGGGCAGTTGCGCATAGGGGGAATTTGCGCATGGGGGAAGTTGCGCACGGGGGTAGTTGCACATGGGGGAAGTTGCACATGGGGAAAGTTGTGCATGGGGATGTTGCACATGGGGTAGTTGCACGTGGGGTAGTTGCACATGGGGATGATGCGCATGGGGAGATGATGTGCATGGGGAAAGTTGCGCATGGGGGAAAGTTGCGCACGGGGGAAGATGCGCATGGGGGAAGATGCACATGGGGCAGTTGCGCATGGGGGGAACTTGCGCATGGGGGAAGTTGCGCACGGGGGTAGTTGCACATGGGGGAAGTTGTACATGGGGAAAGTTGGGCATGGGGATGTTGCACATGGGGTAGTTGCACATGGGGATGATGCGCATGGGGAGATGATGTGCATGGGGAAAGTTGCGCATGGGGGAAAGTTGTGCACGGGGGAAGATGCACATGGGGGAAGATGCACATGGGGCAGTTGCGCATGGGGGGAATTCGCGCATGGGGGAAGTTGCGCACGGGGGTAGTTGCACATGGGGGAAGTTGTACATGGGGAAAGTTGGGCATGGGGATGTTGCACATGGGGTAGTTGCACATGGGGTATGATGCGCATGGGGAGATGATGCGCATGGGGGAAAGTTGCGCATGGGGGAAAGTTGCGCATGGGGGAAAGTTGCGCATGGGGGAAGTTGCGCATGGGGGAAGTTGCGCATGGGGAAGTTGCACATGGGGAAGTTGCACATGGGGAAGTTGTGCATGGGGGGATGATGCGCATGGGGGAAGTTGCGCATGGGGTGTTGATGCACCATGGGGGGATGAAATATGGGGAAATGTTACCTCGCAATGTGGGTACGCTTTTCGCTAGTAGCCAATAAATTAGAAGGAGCCAATTAAAAGCAACTATAAATCACAACAACAATACTAGTGAGATGAGATATGAATAAAGCTCTTGCTAATTAAAATAGGCTTATCTCTCTTTATCGTTAATCCTTGGAGGCTAAACTTTCTTGTTCCCTTCCCTTCCAGGGAAAATGAGATTAAGGATGCAATTCCAAATTAACTACGGGGAGTCCTTGCTCTGACGTAAGAACAATTTACTCTGGATTGCAATATGAATTTCCCATAGGTTTTCACTAGGTGGTGCCGTAACTACATTGATGTAAATGTTTCTTACGTGCTCCCGTAGTTACTCTGGATTGTAGGGTAAAGCTGTAATCCCAATCCGCAATTAGGCCAGCATAAACTCCAGCACAAATCTGTGCTGGCCTGAGATTTTTACAAAAATGCCATAAGGCACTTCTGCCCCACTCCTGGGGAGGGTTAGAGTGCACAGATATGCGCTTGCCTCCTTACATCATGACGGCAATTGGAAGACTGATGAGTTGTGCCCTCTGAGGATAGGATTGAACCCTAAGGCTCCAATCCTACATGGTCCTGACCTGCCAGAACTAGCATTCCAGCAGGGATAGCCATGACCATAGCCAGGCAACTGTTCCTTTTGCCACAAACAGCAGCACTGCTAAGTTGGGGTGGAGGTATGTGTGGGTGGGGAAGGAGGTGGATCTAAGCAGCAATGGTGTGCATCATATATCCCATTCCCTCTATCCCAAGCCACTCTGTCCCTTCGCTCTCCTCAGATGGGAAACACCAGCAAAAAGGCTAGAGTATGCCTGAGAAGACCTCTGTATTTGGACAGCCTAACCCAAATAAAAATGGATTCTACAATGTTACAGTAAAGCCTTTCTTTCATACAAAATAATACATCTGACTTCCCTTTAAGAAGCCACTAAGCAAAACAGCACAGCAGCTGCTGAAACACCATGTTATTTCATTTCATAACCATCTTGTGAATCATAGCCTACTCCCATTATATTTCTTCAGGCTATTAAAATAAATCTTTTTCTTACACACAAACTGTTGGTAGAAAAATCTTGAACAGTGGCAGATTTTCTTTAAAAATGCTACTCTTAAAAAATAAATTATAGCCCATCGTCTTAACAGAATTCCCTATGGATTTCAAAGATCTGATTCTTTCTATTCATTTTGCACTGGATGCATTAAAAGGGAACTCAAACATCTTACATTTTCTTATTTCTAATACTTTAATACTAATACTTTTGTCTCCACGATATATCATGTCAATGATGTATGCTTTTTAGTAAGGAAACCTGAGCCAATAACTAGTACTGCTCCAATGAAGACTGATAGCTGAGCTCAAGTGTTCATTTACCACTAGCAATTCAAATACAGCTATTATTCTTTAGTCATGAATTATAAAAATGAATTAGGAAGATCCTGCCCTCCCATAAACAGGGCAATTAAAGTGGGTGTAAAGTTGAACCAAAGTTTACATTCATTTTGCTGTCCTACAAGACCAGTGTTGGTTGTGGAGGAGTGTTTGCAACCTAGATGTGTGATATGGAGAAGCAAGGTAAACCAGGCTGAGTATAAATGATTGCCAACAGGAAATGCAGCCTAATGTCATAATGGCCACATAACTGCAGAAATTATGGAATACACAACTGCATAATTGTGTATATTCTGGCCTCTGTGTCTGACCCACAACCCATTCTGTTGGCCTCTATGGGCCTAAAAATGGCCCATGACTTTCACTTTGACCAGACATAGTTTCTGATAAATTCTGTGGGCCACGCTGCAGCCTGTGAAGACCAATAGAGTGGGTTATAGGGTCAGCATGATCCAGAAGAGGCCTTCAGGACCTCCCATTAAGGAATGGTGGCATGACCAGCTGCATTGAATTGTACCAAATCATGGAGGACACGGTGGGTCTCAGTGCTGAAAGGTTTTGGAACTGTTGGTATACATCCAATAGTGATGGATGGTACCAAGGCAATCATGTTCATTGTCCAGGCAAATGATCCTGTACTTCAAAATTGTATATCTTTCCTCAGTATTGCATTACTTTTTTCCCCGTAAACTGACACACCAATTCCCTTCTCTTCAAAACCCATCTGAGTGGGTGCACATCCATACTTCCTCTTAAAGGTTCCATGTATTAATTATGCAGAATTTATCAGAACACTTTGGAAATCAAGAACATTAATCTATCCATGGACTGTAGCAAACTCATGTTTGGACTCTTGTATAAGGGGCATACGTGCATAAGAGACACGTATGCAGATATCACCACCATGAATATAACTGCTTTGGAGGTAAGACAGTAAAATGATTCAGCCCTTAAAAAGGTGATCTGCGGCAAGAGTAATTTAACAACACACTCAAGGAACTGATAAAGAGTCATACCTTCAATTGTAATGGCTTGATCTGGTCTCCTCTCCTGAGCCAGCGCTGCTGCACTCTGGTGGTAAAGCTGGGCACCACTTTTTGCAGTCCCTAACCTGTTTGACAGCTAAAGGGAAGTGTGCAATATTAATTAAAATGCATGTTGGTTTATGGTAAAAAAAATAATCTAATACCTGCTTAATACACCCACACACACAGGTCATTCTAATACCTGTTTAACAATCTCACTCACTCATTAGCATCCTTCAGTCTCAAAAGACTATGGTATTGTGCTAAGAAGTAGAGGTCCTAAAAACAGCGTCTTTTATGACTGAACAGGCCAATTCGAGGGTGGCAACCCCTTCCACACTGAGGGCAGATACAGTCAGTCCCCTGCCCAGCCCCCAGATTTTGCTGTTTCTAGGACTGCCTCTTTGTCTCAGCCTGCCAAATGAGTGTCTCTTCGAACTGAAGAAGGCCATGCTGCATCTTTTGCCTCCACGCTGAACAACCAGAGGTCAGGGTTTCCCAGTTGTTGATGTCCATTCCCATGGCCTTTAGATCCCTCTTGCAGATGTCCTTGTACCGCAGCTGTGGTCTCCCTCTAGGGCACTTTCCCTGTGCTAGTTCTCCATACGGGAGGTCTTTTGGAATCCGACCACCAGCCATTCTTATGACATGTCCAAGCCAGCGTAGATATCACTGTTTCAGAAGCGTGTACATGCTAGGGATACCAGCATGTTCCAAGACTGCACCATTTGAAACTTTGTTATGCCAAGTGATACGTCGGAGACAGCGCATATGAAATGTGTTCAGCTTTCTCTCCTGCCATGCATGAAGGGGCCAAGACTCACTGCAGTACAAGAGTGTGCTCAGGATGCAGGCTCTATAGACCTGGATCTTTGTATGTTCCGTCAGCTTCTTATTAAGCCATACTCTCTTTGTAAGTCTAGAAAACGTGGTAGCTGCTTTACCGATACGTTTATTCAGCTCAGTATCTAAGGAGAGCGTGTCAGAGATAGTTGAGCCAAGGTACACAAAGTCATGGACAACCTCCAGTTCATGTTCAGAGATTGTGATACAGGGAGGTGGATCCACACCCTGACCCATGACTTGTGCTTTCTTCAAGCTGATTGTTAGTCCAAAGTCTTGGCAGGCTTTGCTAAAACGGTCCATGAGTTGTTGAAGGTCTTTGGCAGAGTGAGCAGTAACAGCAGCGTCATCGGCGAAGAGGAACTCACGCAAGCATTTCAGCTGGACTGTGGACTTTGCTCTTAGTCTGGAGGGATTGAAGAGTTTTCCATCTGATCTGGTCCGGAGATAGATTCCCTCTGTTGCGTTTCCAAAGCATGCTTCAGCATGACTGCAAAAAAGATCCCAAATAAAGTTGGTGCGAGGACGCAGCCCTGCTTCACTCCACTTCGGATGTCAAAGGAATCTGATGTTAAGCCATCAAAAACTACAGTGCTCTTCATGTCATCGTGAAAGGACCTGATGATGTTGAGGAGCTCAGGTGGGCATCCAATCGGGGAGAATTTTAAAAAGGCCTTCTCTACTAACCAGATCAAATGCCTTCGTAAGATCTATGAAAGCTACAAAAAGTGGCTGTCTTTGTTCTCTGCATTTCTCCTGCAACTGTTTAAGGGAAAATACCATATGAGTGGTGGACCTGTTGGCTCGAAATCCACACTGTGATTCAGGATAGATTCTCTTTGCAAGCACCTGGAGCCTCTTCAGTACAACACGGTATTAACAATCTAATCCCTGCTTAATACACCCACACACACTGGTTACACACAGGTAGGAAGGTCATTAATTTACATAGAGTATTCTCAATCCAAATATTCTCAACAGATTCAGCCATGCCACCCAATCACAAGAAAAAGGATTTTCAATGTTATTTGAAAATCCAGTTCCCATAGTATTAGGCAAGTTGAAACCCTATAGAATAGAAATAAAATTCCTGCAGACTAATTCTGTGAATGTTTACTTGAAAGCACATCTTATATTCAGTGGGACTGACTACAAAGTAATTGTGAGCTGCAAAGGACTGTAGATTTACACTATCTGCCATCTAAGAAAAGTTACAGTATCACAACAATAAGTCAAACAGAAGATCCTGAAAACCGAAGGGTTGCTCACCTCACACTCGTAGAATCCCACATCATCCTTACAGGCATTTTTTATCACAAGAACTATAACTCCACTCCGTGGTTCACTAAAACTCTGGTGCTTATTTGGGTCTGTCAATAGATTCCCATCTTTATACCACCTATTAGGAGGGAATCAAGAGAAAATAGAAAATGATAAGATATGGTATTCCCCAAATGAAATTCCAAATCCTTTGTAGCACCTATTCTTTGAATATTCATGTATTGGTGAAGGGGGGACAGCCAGCAAATCTGGACTGACATTGCAATCCTATGCAAGTTTGCTCAGAAGTGTTCAGTGGGACTTACTCCCAGGAAAAGATGCATAGGATTGCAGCCAGAGTGTACTTTATGCAGAATGTCAAGGTACACAACTTTAGCCTTGGAATAACTACACAAATGTCATGACAATGAATATGGTGATACACAACAATGTCTAATTGGCATAATTTTAATCCTAACTTTGGGTTTTTCCATTTTGGAATCTACAGGCAAAAATTTGGATAGCAGCGGACAAAGAAGGAAGGAGGTCATCAGTTTCTGAGTGGGAAGAGGGACCATAAGGACAAAGGCTGCAAGAGCTGGACAGATAGGTGCATGGGCTTCTTCATTGGGCACAACATCCTCCATTCTCCCACTACCACCTCCCCTTCCTACTTGTAAACAAAATAATAGAAAATAAGTTTAACCAACTTCCAAAATGAGGTCACCTCAGTATATTCTGTCCTACTGAGCTTCATTACAAAAGCGTGTACCTCTGTGCATTTTGTACAAATAAATTTAAAAAACTTCCTGAAATCTCTTGTTTAATACGATGCAATAAGAGTAGGATGGGTCACCTGATCTGTGGATGAGGTGCTCCTTCAATAGTGCATGTAAACTGTGCATCTTCACCATCAGCATAATATGCATGTTTAACCTTGTTTACAAACCGAGGGGGAACTACAAAGAAAAAGGAAACCAGATAAATACATGAAACCTAACAAATGTAAACCTGGAGCAAGCGAAGAATGAATAAGGGGTTGGCTAGATAAATGATTCTTAACTCTTGGCTTGACAGCTGTAGCACCTACCCAAGAACGTAGCTCAACTCTAGCTAAGATAGACACTGCAAGAAGGTCCTACTACACAGTAAATATAAGAAGCCAGCAATTTATAATGGAGAGATAATCAAAGCATAGATCACTGTGCTCAATCTGTTGTCTACAGGAAGGGTTTCATCGGGTTGATGAGGATGAGTAAATGTGTTCCTATTTTCCTCTATAATCCCCTCCAAGAAAGGAATAAAGAATTACCAACTACTTCTTAAGCTCATTAATGTATCATATTTTTTTGTTTTTGTAGCAAATATGCTTTATTTCTGTTTAAATGTTATTCTATAATCTAATTGTATTTTAACTGTATTTTAATTGTGTTTTAATCTGTATTTATTATCTAATTTTAGTGGTGTTTTATTGTTCTTTTAATTGTTGTTAGCTGCCTTGAGTTCCCTTGCATTAGGGAAGAAAGGCGGGATATAAATCTAATAAATAAATAAATTTTACTGATGAATGGTTTCACATGTATTGGTTCTCTGCCTTGGGTCCCCAGGAGTAAGGTGGTTATAAATATTGAAATTAAGAAAATAAATTATATATACCAGTAAATGTAATTGGATTGGAAGATCAAGGGTATCACCAAATTATGCACCTACTACTGGGAGCTATGGAAGTGGAAATATTATGTGTGATCATAATGTTGGACACAAAAGGTATGCAGGTATGCAGAAAGGATTCCAACAGGAGGATTCAAACTACACCATACAAATGGTACCAGCACAGTAGGGCACATGGTTAGACATAGCAGAAACCTTACCTTGAACAAGGATCTTTCCCAAGGTACTTGCATTGCCAGCTGGGCTGGCTGCATAGCACATGTATTGTCCAGAATCAACACCTGTCAGATTGTCAAGAATCAATGTGCAGGAACCATCAGGATCTTCAATGATGATGTGATGAGGATCCACCTCCACTGGCTTCCCATCTTAAAAGTAAAACAAAGGAAAAAAAAAACCTTTTACGACCAAAGTGTTTGCAAAACCCAACAAACGATACTGCAGATACAAGTTCAGATTGGCTGCCTAGAATTTAGATATGAGAACTGCCAATATTTAAGAAAGTCAGAAATGTTCAGTCAATTTTGGCTCTACCTTTATACCAGGTCACGCTTGGCTTTGGTGTTCCTGTTACTCGACAGGCTAATTTGACAGTTTCACCAAGCTCAGCTGTACAGTCGGCCAGTTCCTCCTCAAAATCTGGTGGATCTGAAAATAAACAGATTTAAATCAGTAAATTTATTGCTAACTGGAGATGGCAAAACTGAAGAGGGGGGTGAAAGCCATTTGAAACCACTACAGGACAAAGAACATTACTGGCAAGAAATTGAGTCCTGTCCTCCATATACTTACCCCACACAGGTAAGGTGATGCGCTGCTGTATGCCACATATTTCCTTCACCCATGAGTTCTTGATGATGACTGTTCTGGCTTGAAACAGGTATTTACGAACTGAATCTTCTCGTTCATGCCAAATCTCAAATGCTCGGTCATCACCTTCCACTTGATCATTCACATCTATGTTTGGTAGCTGTGCAGTCAGATAAAAGTCTTAAAAATTAACCCTCATTGGAAAAATTCACATTCATTGGAAACAGGAGAACCAGAAAACCATTTAGCTCTGACTTTATGCACTTAAGTTGATCAAACCATTCTTGTATGGGTTTTTATCCAACTATTTGTTTAAAAACTGCCTTTGAAGTAAATTTCACATTTCAATTTCACATCTGACCTCCACTTAGAGGCTTTGAGCATAATCCTAAACATGTCTACTCAAAAGTGAGCCCCATTGTATTCAATGGGTCTTACTCTCAGGAAAGTGTCTTTAGGATTGCAGCCTTAGTGTGCAATCCAGAGTCACTATGGGGGGTCCTTGCTCTGGTGTAAGAACAATTTGCTCAGAACTGCAATATGAATTTCCCGTAGGTGGTGCAATAACTACAGGTACACGTAATGTCTCTTACATGCTCTTGTAGTTACTCTAGATTGTAGGGTTAGTTAACCCCTACATCTCTCTGTTTTCAAGATGTAAAGTTGGAAAACATATGAAGATCAAATGGCTCTTTACTATCTGGACCACTTTCTGTATCATTTATCTCAACTTTTTCGTAGACACGTATTAGGAAGAACTTCAGAACTAGAAGCCCAATGTCTGCCTAACTTGGGCATGCATTTTGAAACTCCCCAGATGACCATTCACTGAATGTACACCTAAAGCACACAAAGTGATCTTTTCGTGCATGTTCTGGTTTCCTCCCTACTTATATTTTTCCTGTTTTTTAAAAAAAGAACAGGCATATTATGGGGTTTAAATCCTATGAGCATTGCAGTTATTTTATGAATTTATATCCTGTCTTTCTTGTTCAAAACTGGAAAGAAATGTCTGGTACTAGTTGCTTTAAAATATAATTCAGTGTTTTGCTGACAATGAAAAACTTGGATAAAATAAGGGAGAAGTCATCAGTTTCAAGGAAGAAAAATTAAAAAGCCAACCTTCATCATGTTCTTAAAGATGTAGCAGTAAGTATCAGTCTTTGTATCCCGCTTGGGCTTGCACACGAGGAGATAACTCTTGAAGAGGAAGACGTGTCGCTTGTGACCTTTCCAGGCCATTCGGGCACCTGGTGCTCCTTCCCAGACAATGAATTGGCCCTGAGGAAGAAAGCCAGGCTTGGTTAACAAAGTGGGTCTCCAGCAGCCTTCAAGAGGGCTCTTTGCGCTGGGGAAAATTCTGTTTAACGTTTCATTCTTGCAACATCTGTGCTGACTTTCATTCAACAGACAGCAGAACTAATTGGTTTCCTTGAGTCATAGGGCAAAATCCAGAGTAACTACAGGGAGTCCTTGTTCCAGCGTAAGAACAATTTACTCTGGATTCCAATATGAATTTCCCATAGGTTTTCACTTGGAGGTGCCGTAACTACGGGTGCACGTAATGTCTCTACGTGCTCCCGTAGTTACTCTGGATATGGGAATAAGCTATATGTAGGGCAACACAACACAACCCGTCTTCCTCCCTTCTTTGGTAGGGTGGGAAGGCTGGCCTAAGTGCATTTCTCTGCACGGGCCTAATCTCCCCCCAGGTGTGTACAGAAATATCTTACAGCACTTTTGTGACACCCCCCAGACCAGCATGGAACTTGTGCTGGCAACTTGTGCCAGCCTCACTGGGGCTAGGGTTGTAGCCTTTGAACTTTTATCTGGACAATGTACATGTGTTGGAAAAGGGACACACTGAGTGGTGGGCTTCAGCAGGTTCTCACCTACTCTATAGAACCGTTTGCTGATGATGGTCATTAGGACATGATGGTCATTAGGACATAGAACTGGTTGTTAATTTATTTGAATCCCACCACTGGACACACTGCCAATTGTGGCATTACACACAGAAGCATATTTTTTTGTTACTAAAAGTGGGACTGGGGTGAAAGGGGATGCTTTTTGTGAACATTTTCAGTACTGTTCCTTCCCGTTGAAGCAGTGATTGCTTCAAAAAGAGTGTCCACTATTCAAGAAGTATTACTCAGTGATGTCCTCACTGATGTTATCACATAGATAAGCACCACTTGTGCTTATCACCAGCTCCATGGCATCATTCCTCTCTCTCCATGATCTTCAACTGGCCGGGATCATATATGTGACTAATCAAAGCAGGTGCAATAATGAAAGATACAAAATTGTGCTGAAATTGCAGCATAATAGTAGCAACTAGAGAAAAAAGGGAGATTCTCATCAAACAGAATATTTGGAGGAAACTACATTTCCCCCTTGAAATCACTGTTAGAAATCCAAAAGTCAAATTAGATCACAATCCTAACCATGTCTACTCAAAAGTAAGCCCATTGTGTTCAAAGGGTCTTACTCCCAAGAAGGTGTCTTTAGGATTGCAACTTGAGTCAGTGTTAGAAGCCCAAAGGCAATACAAACACATCTGTCACATAACACAATTGGTATGAGACTGTGACTTCCATTACCTGACGAATAGGCTCTCCTAGGATTTCTAGTGTTCCTGGATAGTTCTCAATGAGCGACACATGGAGGTTGTTTTCAGCCCGTTGAGTGAGTGCAGAGACTATTGCATACGACTGCTCCAACAGTGCACAGTTTTGACTGTTTCTGGCTTTGTTTCGGATTAGTTCCTGCAAAGAAATGAAATTGGATAATTTCCACCATTTTATATCCACCATCATTGATTGTAATAAATAACACTAGCCATGGGTTATGAATTATTTGAAAGAATAAAGTAATAATATTTTATTAATAAGAAAAACATTTAGCTGAAAACAACTGGAGGATCTCTCTCCAAGCACAGCACCGTCACTGTAGACAACTCTTGTTGGGAGAGGATGGGATTTGGGGAGTGAAAAGTGTATCTTGCTGATGGACCTTCACTGTTTTCCCTAAGTTGGGAGTAAGTACCGTATATGAATCCTAGGATTAAAGCAGGAATAAGCATCTCTCCCTCTTCCGTCATCAATGACACCAAACACACCAAGTGAAAAAGGGAAATGCCTGACCTTGATTATAGTTTGATACTTTTGGATCCTGTTTATTGGCCTCTCTAAATAGTGTTGCAAGGGAAGGATAGGTGGCTGAGAAGGATCCTCGCTGTATAATGTTTCCTCTGCATATCTCTGAAAAAAGAAACAGAACAATAAGGATGTCATAGGGCATTGGGTGTTTTTAGGAGAACATATGGCATTCTATGTATTCTAGCCAGCCACTTTACCTTGTAAAACTCTTGCACAGCTCTGCTGACAACAACAGACTCCGCCTGTATCCGCCCGACCAGATATTGGATGTACTTGTCAAACTCCCCCTCGTTCTTAATAAAACACATGGCCACATCGTCATCAGTGTCACATTTCTGAAGTTCCGGGAAGAATGTGCTGTGAGTCATGGAAAAAGGGATTATGAAAAGACTAGCTTTCAAAGCCACACTCCATGTGGCATTTTTAAGCCAGCTCCTGTGGAGGGCATTTTGGGTCTTCGACCCAAAACTAAAGGTACCTCTGGTCCAACTTAGAAAACAATAATTTTGAAGAAATAACTTTGAATTCCTCAATTCAGTCCATGGAACTTGAAAACCTCACTGTAGGAGCTAGATGGGTTTAGGATGTGTGTGGAATTGTGTTGTGTTTTGTGTGGATGCGGAGTGTGGGGTTGGGTTGTGTGTGGGGGTCAATCCCGGGATCATCCCGATTCAAAAAAGATATAGGGCACAATCCAGAGTAACTACAGGAGCACATCAGAGACATTACGTGCACCCGTAGTGACTGCACCACCTAGTGATAACCTATGGGAAATTCATATTGCAATTCAGAGTAACTTGTTCTTACTCCAAAGCAAAGACTTCCCGTAGTTACTCTGGATTTCACCCATAATATGTCTATGTAGAGCGGGTGTGGGCGGAGCTAAAGGGGTTTAGGACGTGTGTGGAATTTTGTTGTGTTGTGTGTGGATGTGGAGTGTGGGGTTGGGTTGTGTGTGGAGGTCAATCCCGGGATCATCCAGATTCCAAAAATGTATCATATGTCTATGTACAGCAGGTATGGGCGGAGCTAGAGGGTTTTAGGATGTGTGTGGAATTGTGGGTGTGGAGTTGTGGGGTGTGGGTTTTGGTTGTGTGTGTGAGTTAATCCCAGGATCTTCCCGATTCCAAAGAGGTATAATATTTCTATATAGAGCATTCTTGGACGGTGCTAGAGGGGTTTAGAATGTGGAATTGTGGATGTGGGGTTCGGTTGTGTGTAGGGGTTAATCTTGGGATCATCCCAATTCCAAAGAGGTCTAATATGTTGATGTAAAGCATTCATGGGCAGAGCTAGAGTGGGACCTGATGGACAGACAGAATTAGCCTTTTATTAGTACAGAAGAAAGTGAGACCATGGGCAAAATCCATAGCAGTTATGGGTCCACGCAGTTACGTCACCCTCTAGTGTTATCTTATGGAAAGTTATCTTAACTGCTCCAGAGCAAGGGGCTTAATTTCACTTTAAGATATAGGCCTAGGCTACAATCCAGAGTGACTATGGCCAAAATCCAGAGTAACTACGGGGAGTCCTTGCTCCGGATTTACTCAGGATTCCAATATGAATTTCCCATAGGTTCTCACTAGGTGGTGCAGTGGTCTCACTAGTGGTCTCACTACGGGTGCACGTAAAGTTTCTCACGTGCTCCCATAGTTACTCTGGATTTGGGAGTAAGGGACATTTTACACTGACATAGTTACGGTGCCTCCTATGAGAAACCTATGGGAAATGCATAGAACAATCTAGAGTAAGTGCCTTTTGTGTCTTCCTGTAGTTACTCTGCATTGTAGAGTCAGCCATTCAAACTTTTCACTTTTCATGTGGAGCAGAATATACACAGCACATTCAGCACAAATAGCCAGTCCTTTAATCAACACTCTTCCCGTAGTGGAAGAAGTACCAGCGTCGTCATTACCAGTGACAAGCATTAAGGACAAGAATTAAGGACAAATTCCACATTGTGCACAAGCATGTGTAACAAAAGACAAATTATTTGTTCCTTTCTGCCTGGAGTACTGCTTCAGGAAGGAACATTTGACAGTGCAGAAGTGGGTTTAACCCTTTTCCTACCACTATTTTTCCACTTCTCCAAAACCCTAAGTGGCTTTTCCAGCAGGAAAAGGATTGTTGGCCTACAACCATGATTTTCAACCCTTTTCATCTCAAGGCACTGAAATTGTCAAGGCCATAAATTGCTTTTACCACTGACACCATTGACAAGGCACACCAGGATGTTCAAATCCCCCAGTTGTCCTATTAATGAATGTCAATCCCCAAATTCCTGTGGCACTCCTGAGGTCTATTTGTGGCACACTGGTTGAAAATCAGTGGTTACATTCATTTGTGCATAACCCTACACAACTGGGTTTGCATTGGGTTTGAAGCTGTCTCAGGTGTACATACTTGAAATGCATTGGGTTTGCAGCTGTCTCAGATGTACATACTTGAAATGGAAATGAGAGATATCTGTAATATTTCTGAAGATGATGAGCTTCTGACTGGAAACAGTGGCCGGGATGTTGGGGCAGGTCTCAGTGTACTGAATATGATGCGTCTGGAGGAATCGGAGATCTTTTACAAACTCCTCCTCTGAGTTCAGTAAGTCTTGAATAACGAGGCTGAGTCACAAAAGAGAAAGGAAAGAAAAACTCAATGAAATTAAAAAATGGAAATCTCCTGAATGTTACACATTAATAAAGTAATAACAATTTCAGAACTGTAAGTACGGAAACAGTATTATGTTTTCTTTATCTTGCTATCACTTCTTTCTCCAACCTCTACCAGTGAAAAAAGAAAAAAAAATCTTCCAACTGCCCATATAAAAGGATTTGGTTGTGAGATGGACTAATCATCTTGGAAAAATCACAGCCTGTCCTCAAGCTGTCATGTTCTTAAGGTGTGGGAAGTGAACTGGTTTAGGGTGGTGGTTTGTTTTTAAATGTTATATACATAATATAATATTTTTATTCAAATTTTATAAAATAAAATCAAAAATTATATTCATACATTACAACAGCAAAGTCATAAATTCGATTGCTTAAATTTTCTAACCTATCCAACTATTCACTAACAACCATATTTATTTTCAACATAGGGCAAAATCCATAACAGTTACAGGTCCACACAGTTATGTCACCCTCTAGTGTTATCTTATGGAAAGTCACCTTAACCGCTCCTGAGCAAAGGGCTTAATTTGACTTTAAGATATGGGCTATGTTCTTTTCAAATTATAATTTATATAATTTGTCTGTATAAAATGTCTCAAGACAGCACTTCCATTTCTTTCTTTCTTTCTTTCTTTCTTTCTTTCTTTCTTTCTTTCTTTCTATTATTGTCATGTTGTTCATGTCCTTAGCTGGCTTGAGTTGGCCTTGCTGAGAGGGGCAGGATAAAAATTCCATAAATAAATAAATAAATTGTCTCACCCGGGTCGGCCCCACAAGACAGGGTGAGCTCCTGTCCTTAGCCCAGCTCTGCGAAGCAGCTGGAACCCATCGTATCGGCTCTGCCATTCCATTGGACTATTTCAGTGGCGTGGAAAGGGGGATTTGCTGCTTGGGTAACAGCCTATCCTCCATAACAATCTAACCCAGGCTTTCATGCTTCGCATGCAGTGTATGCAGCACCGAGCACGATACCATAGTCTTTCAAGACTGATGGATGCCAAGTCTCACCATTGCTAAATGGTGTTAAGTGGTCAGATCCTCATTACAAATGACAACAGAGGTGAAGAGAAAATGGATTGTTCTTACAGGAAAGGCATTCATGCTCACCTCAGTTTCTTTTTATATTCATCCTCTGAAACAGATTCTCCAGGGAACTCAGGAACATCTGAAACACCCCACTCAGCTGACAACTAAAACAAAGGAATGAAAATGCCAAAGATGAACATCTGCCCAGAAGCACATTTGTGAGGTTATTCCCTGTCGTTTGGAGTAATATGGGGAAAGAACCGGGAAGGGCTTGCCTTCTGCAAAGGGCTGAGTCTACTTTAGTCATGTGAGGATATTCATGACGGAATGATTCGGACAAGGATCCCCTCCCCTTTTCCTTTCCTGCGGGGGTAAAAGGATAAACAAGTGGACACTTTAGGTCAAGTGAATTCTCCAGTGACACAGTGCAGTTGAATTCTCTTCTCTTTATGGACTTCTAAGGGAAACATCCAGAGCAGTTACGGGTCCATGCAGTTACGTCACCCTCTACTGTTATCTTATGGAAAGCCACCTTAACTGCTCCGGAGCAAAGCGCTTAATTTGACTTTAGGATATGGGCCTAAGTCTGTCTCACATTTAATGGGACATATCCGGATTGTTTGCTTGTGTTTGTTGGATTTGTACTCTGCATTTGTCCCCAAAGGACACCTAAGGCAATTCTGTCTGTTGGGCTGCATTCCTAAAAAGACAGTTTCCAGGGAGTAAGACCTACTGAACACAATGGGGCTTACTTTCGAGTAGACATGGTTAGGATTGGGCTGTAATTCTTCAAGGAAGCTCAGTAACTAGAGAAGCAAATGAAGCCAGTTAATCATCAGGGGTTGGAAGGGGGAATCAAGATGATTATTACCTTTAACCTCTTATCCAGGTAGGCTGGAGAAACCCAACCTTGTCTGGAGGGGCTAGACTTGGTGGGTTTAGTCCTAACTAGCCATTTCAGAGGATGAGCAGAATCCAAGACCTCCACATATTGTCCTTCCTTCAAAGTGATGGTTTCACGATCAGCACCCATTGGTACATAGTCAGCAGTGACCTTATAGATGTCAAAAATCTATAAGCAAAGGACAATGAGAATATTGAGAAGAGGAGAAATACAGAAAGGTAAAAACAAATATATTTTAGACACCGGATTAAAAGGGTTAGATGCCTACAAAGTTTCTGTTGTGTTCAGGTAAGGCTGCTTGCCATGACACTGAGTGGAGCCAGCACAGCAAACATTCTACAAAATCATTTTGAGATGGAATACCGTCTTGCATGAGTTGAAAAAAGATGTGGAACTATCTGCCAAGAGTGTGAATTCTGTCCCCTACATCATACTTGCAGAGACCTTCCTAAGGTAGATACTATACCTCTCCCCTTGCGTCCCCTTCATCAGATTCAGAGGAGGACTCCTGAACAGTTGAGGAAGGTCTGGACCTGCCATGCCGTGGAGATGGAGATGGAGTTTTGGATTCATCGTCACTGTCAGCTCCGGGGACTCGAAGTGTGGCTGCAACAGAAAGATAATGAGTAGAAAGGACACACATAAGCAGTTTCATATTGACTGTCTCATGCACAACTGAAATCATTTGTATTGTTCTATTACCTTGACTTATCTTGGCAGACACCATTTCTGTGATCTGTGATGTCAATTTCTGTAGAAATTCCTCTGTCCCAACCTCAGCAAGTGAAATATGACTCCTTGCAGATTCACCTTCTACATATTCCCCTGGTTAAAGGAAAATGTACGTGAAGAACCAGGGCTGATCAAAGACGCAGATTTCCTCCTCTCCAAGCTAAGTGGCTTCAGAGGAGACTGCTCATGCACCAAAGTTGACGCGTGTGCAGTGCTCTTCTGAAGCTGGTCCTGGGAGGGTGCATGCGTGTCCGCACTGGGAGGGTGACGCACTGCGCCACACACCAGATGACGCACAGGGGCGGATTGCCCCTGTTTGTATACTAAAACCTACCAATGGACAGTACCTTTCATGGTGGTGGGATTGTATGCTCCAGTGATACACAGGGCTATGCTGGCGGAATTGTAGCTACTGGCAGAGACTCCCATACCATACAGGCTTTTGTTGAGGAGCCAGACTAAACCTGTCCAAAACCCCACTGAACATGGGTTGTCCGGAGAAGGAAAACTCCCACCTCAAACCTCCACTATACCCACCCTTGTGGCTATACCCATCTATGGGAACGGCTTCAGGGGTCAACCTTGAGGCAAAATCCGGAGCTGGAGCCCTGGAAGCAGCTTGTGACTCTGTACAATCATGTTCTGGTAACTCCTGCGACGCAGCTGGAACCAATCATATCAGCTCTGCCATTCCATTGGACAATTTAAGTAACGTGGAGAGGGGGGATTTGCAGATTGGGTAACAGTCTATCCTCCATATTAATCTACCCAGGCCATCATGCTCCAGAAAGGACACTCAGAGCACCATACCAATGTCTTTTGAGACTGAAGAATGCCAATGCAATGCTATGTATGCTAAAAACATCTGGAAGTTTAAATGTGGCTGAAGTTATAATAGCCTTTCTTACCTTTCCTTGTGTCAGAAACTGATTCTCCAACTCTGAAAAAGAGACAAAAATACGCAAAATAAAATTAAAATGTGAGAGTTGCTAACACTGAAGCCAAGTTAAAATTTAGCACTTTGGGGGCATTATTTGAATAATGCCAAAAAATTGTTATGTTATCTAGATCACAAAAAACATTTACATGAACAAGAATACTTAAGCAAGCATTACCTGCGTTCTTTTCGTTCTTTATCTTCATACCTGTCATCAAAAGGGGAAAATTGTATATTTGAGAATCCTGGAATCACATAAGACATGCATGTAAATATGTACCATCTAAACGAGCTGCCAACCAGAAGTTTTTGTGGGTCACTTTCTCTTTCCCTCATGCTTCCCACTAGACAAAAAGACCCTGGAAACATGATTTCATCTCTGCATAGTCTGATCCTGACCAGCATTTCTCCTCCCTCTCCCCCCAAAAATGGACAGCATTAATTTCAAGAACTCCCAATGCAATGTCAAACATGAGTTCAAGCAGCAAAAAAGTTTCCTAAAGTTGAATAAACTAAAAATTGCAGAAGAACTTCGCCAGTGTCATATTCAAACCTGACATTAAAACATTAGACCAGCTGTTCTAACATAGCCAAATGCATCATATGATAATTGACTCCTGGAAGATTTGTCTAATGAGTTTAGTTTGCTTGTTGCAATAATGCTTGTTGCATTTTTATTAGTGCTCCCTGAGGATGGATCCTCAGGGATCCTCTATCGATCTATCGATCTATCTATCTATCATCTACAGTATTTATATACTGCTTTTCAACCAAAAAGTTCACAAAGCGGTTACCAAAAGATACCCAAGGGGAGACACACACCTCCAAAAAATGTCCTGTATCAAGAAACTGTAATCTGTGGTTTCTTAGCCTCTTTCTGCCACTACATCCCAAAGAATAGACTCGCAAATCCACCACACATTTTATTTGTTCCCTGCAATGTGAACACAGCTACTGCTATACAGGATTTACTGGTAGTCACTATTCATATTAGTTTACTGGTAGTCATTATTAGTCACTATCACCCACTTCTGGTAGTCACTATTATTCAATGAGCAATCTTACCTGCAGTGGCAGCCTTCCTCAGTCACTCTTCACATGGACGGAGTAACTTGCTGCTGGTGGCAGCCCAGCTGCACAATTCAGTTTTGTCACATTTACATGTGTCACAACAACAGCAAAGTGTGTCATGCTGATGGAACGTATAAAACCGTGGCATTGCATTGTATTGTATGTATTCAGTACTGTGGCATGAGATTGAGCCACAAACCCTACTAAACACAATGGAATTTACATTGAGTAGATATGCACAGGATAGTGCTTTTAGTCCTGGAAATTGCCACCAAGAGATCGTGGAATGGACGTATTTGGGTCCCAGTTTCATGTTTTTGTCAGTGCCCCAGTATAGCATTTTAACCTCTTTTTTAACCTCAGCATTTTAAGTGGATATCCACTTACCCCAATGAAGTCATTATGGCCTCTGTCACCATCACACGTTCCTGAGTCAGAGCCTCAGCCTCTTTCACTGCAAGAGAATGACAATAAAAATGGGAATAAACAGAGACAACATATTTGGCATTGGCATCCTTCAGTCTTGAAAGACTATGATATTGTGCTCTGAGTGTCTTCTCCAGTGCACGATGGCCTGGGTAGATTAATATGGAGGATAGACTGTTACCCAAACAGCAAATCCTCCCTCTCCATGTCACTGAAATTGTCCAATGGAATGGCAGAGCTGATACAATTGGTTCTAGCTGCGTTACAGGGGTCACCAGAACATGATTGTACAGAGTCACGAACTGCTTCCGGGACTCTGGCTCCAGATTTTGCCTCAAGGTTGACTCCTGAAGCCTTTCCCATAGATGGGTAGAGCCACAAGGCAGTGGAGGTTGGAGGTGGGAGTTTTCCTTCTCCGGACAACCCATGTTCAGTGGGATTTTGGACAGATTGAGTCTGGCTCCTCAACAAATGCCTGTCTGGCATGGGAGTCCTAGCCAGGAGCTACACTACTGCCAGCAAAGCCCTTTGTATCACTGGAGCACACAATCCCACTACCACAAAAAGGGACTGTCCATCGGTGGGACAACATATTTAATGCTAGAAATTATGTCCCTTTTTTGTTGAGATTACACTGAATGCTGAGCACAGGCTGCAATTCCTTGCTTGTCTCGGTTCAAGTTGGAGATTTGGAAAGCATCATCGCTTTTTAATTTTACAATCTGCTATACCTTTAATTTACACTTTTTCCTTGACTCCCCATCCCTGCTTTCAATTATTATTGTTTTCTAGACACACATGATCCAGTTATTTAAACTATTTACATTGAAAAATCCAAGAAAAAGAAGGTTTGAGGTTTCTATTTTAGTGCCTTTGTGGACATGCCTCTAGTTTGTGTTTGTATTGGATAACAGTCACAGCTCTATGACCACTGTTGGTGCCCTATACTAGTGTCAATGCTAATACTGAGAGATGATAATCTATAGTTTGCATTTAATGAAAACACTCAACCAATTCAATTTATGTAACAACAAATAGAAGGCAATGAGGAACTTACCATCTAGGACTTCTAAGGAAGCACTGCAGATGGACTGCCCGGCCTGATTAGATGCAATGCAGGTATAGTTTCCACTGTATCCCTTTCTCACATCTAGCAAGATTAGACTATGCTGCATGTTGGAGCTGGCAAGTTTATAGCCTGGAGTGTCTGATTTGATCCAGAGGATGTCTTCTCCTTTGAAATCTTCCTTCAACCAAGACACTGAGGGTGGTGGACTACCTACAGAACCATAGTACATCTGTAGCCCAACAGGATGACAGACTATTTCTTTTTTTTAAAAAAATCTCAAGTTTAAGTTACATGAGAAACTGTACAGATATAAAAACTTTGTTTTAGCCTCCATGCAATGTCAGTGATCTTAGTTAGCTTTTTGCTTCCAGCCCATCAAATGCATTTGATGATGACCATCAACTTATGTATTTCAGTCATGGCCACAACACAGTCTGTTTCCACCAAGAATACAAAAATTTGGAGAAAAATAATGTATTTTGGCTTACGTACCTTCAACTTTCACAGAAAGGGTAATGCTAATGCCTTTCCTCACTTTTTTGTTGGTAAATCTTTCCAAGAATCGTGGTGGTACCAGCTGCTCATGAACTATTAAAATTAAAATTGAAAATTTAATTAAAATTAAAATTAAATTGAAAATTTAATTTTAAATTGAGGTATTCAGCCTCAATTAAAATTGAAAATTAAAATTAAATTGAAAATAAAATTAAAATTAAATTCAGCCTGTTGGTTTAGGGCAGGGCAATTCCAGAGAAAATGGGTTGTGGAATGTGGTTATAGCAGTTTTTTTATATACACTAACTTTTCTATTACTGTCTCTTGTTTTTGTCTCACCTTTTTCTGGTTTCTCTTCTTTCTCACCAGGACCTGTAGAAAGAAAAGTAATCATCATGAACTAACCACTGAAAAATTCTGTGAACAACAGTAGAGATAGTATGATATTAAATAACTTTATCTGTCCTCAGTGTGGAAGGGATTGCCACTCTTGAATTGGCCTTTTCAGCCACACCAGATGCTGTTTTAGGACCTCCAATCAGAGCATGATACCATAGTCTTTCCAGACTGAAGGATGCCTACAGTGTACATTGGTTTATGAACATAGTCAATTCTGTACACATGGTTTTAATCCAAAATGCTCACATATTAAAGCAAGTTTTCCCATGAGGAATAATGGAAACTCGGACAATTCGTTCCGCAACCCGCATGTTGAAGATACCACTGTATTCTGATTTACTTGACTTTCAGCACATTCATTCACAATGCACCAGATGACTATAATATGAACAGCTACAAACCTCAGCCCTAAGCATAAGCATACAAAAGCCTCAGCAATCTGAAAGACTTACGGTATGTTTAGTTCTGGATTGCAGAAGATCCTGTTCTTGAGCTGTATTTGCTTGGACTGCAGCTACAGGCTCACAGGAATTCAATTGTGAATTATGAATTGTGAATTATGAATCATGAAATATGAATTCAATATGAAAATAAAACTTATCTCCATACAGAAAATAAGCAAATTGGAGAGATAGAGCTTTGAGTTTCAGCTTGTGGTTCCTTCAGAATAACAGCTAATTTCAGCCTTAAAACCTTAAATACTTGGAGCAGCTTTAATTAAAATTTGACCAGGCATAGCTAGATAAAATTGTGTTGTTCATTGACTACTGTGTGATCTACTCCTTGTGTGAAAGCAGTTTTTCTTTCCATTTTTAACATCTATACGATGATGGAATAACCTACATTTGTAATTCATCTTGAGAGCTGTTGACCTAATACTTGGAGCACACAAAAGCTATCTCAGTACTAACCTCTGACAAGCAATCTGGCTGCTGAGTAGGCAGAACCAGCAGAGTTGCTAACAAATACAGAATATTGACCCGTATCTTCCTTTGTGACATTGAGAACCTCAAGGATATGAAGCTCTCTCTTGTCTGTCTTAATAATTCGGTCTGATGCATGCAGTGGCTGACCATCTTTGAACCAGTAGAGACGAGGTTCTGGATATCCTGTGAGGACAAAATACAGATAGGAAGTTCTTGCCATGTTATATTCCAATGCAGCCTGTCTTTTTTTGCAGTCTGCACTTTTCCTATACTATCTGTTAAGACCTAGTTCTACCTGTTTCTTTCTGCTTTGCTTACCCTACAATCCAGAGTAACTATGGGAAGACGTAAGAGTCTCTGGATTGCTCTATGCATTTCCCATAGGTGGCACCATAACTACATCAGTGTAACTCTATAATTACACTGACACAGTTACTCTGGATCATAAAATCATACAATCATAGAATCCTAGAGTTGGAAGGGACCTAGTAGATCATCTAGTCCAACACCCTGCCTGTAGCAGGAAATTCTCCTAGAGCATCTCTGACAGGTGCTGGTGGAGCCTCTGCTTGAAGATCCCCAGGGTCCCTTGGCAATCCCTTGGCAATCTGTTCCACTGCCAAACCGCCCTCACCATCAGGAATTTTCTCCTGATATCCAACCAGACTATCTTTTCTTGCAGTTACAATCCAGAGTAACTATGGGAGCATGTACAAGACATTTATGTCGACGTAGTTACGGCACCACCTAATGAAAACCTACGGGAAATTCATATTGCAATCTAGAGTAAATTGTTCTTACGTCAGAGGAAGGACTCCCCATAGTTTCTCTGGATTGCGCCTTTAGGGACTTTAGCATAGAGAAAGGGAGAAGAGAAATAGATAGTGGATCACTCAAAGAAATGTGGAAATCACAATAAAGTTACTGAGAAAGAGCAAGCAGCACCAGTGCACATCAAACCTTGTCTCTTGTACATAGAAAGATTCTTAAAGAGCCTTTATGTGTCTTATCACTGTTGTTTCAGAACTGGATCCCAGGGATTTGCCCATCACTCTCTGAAGGACTCCCAACAACTGAAGGGACGCATGATTCTGCTTTGCATGAATCATCCCATGAGCATCCTTTGTTCAATCAGATCCAAAAAGTATTCTGGCCTTTGGCAAGACAGAGTGAGAGAAACTTACCTTCAAAGTTTCAGAATATATCTAAGGACATTCAGCATCTGCTCACATGCCTGAGCTAATCCCTAATATTTTGGTTATTACACAATTTGTATACCATGCTGCAAAAAACAATAAAACTAAAAGCTAAGAACCAAAAGTATGACGAAGCCTGGAATTTCTGTTACCTTTCACCTTCAGGTGGAATTTGGCTAAGGGAGCTCCAGGAGCAACATGAATATCATGAAGCTCATCTAGGATCTGTGGCAGCTGCTCCTCTTCAGTCATGGATTCCACACCTTCCTGTTCTCGGCTGGATCAGGAATAAGGAAAAGGTAAAAATGATACATATCACCTGGATCTGTCTTGAAAAAAGCATTATTCAGTGCCCCATAATACTGCAGAAGAAGGCTTCTGGAACCATCAAAGGCCTAAGCAACCATTGTGTGCAGCAGAACCTCACTAACGTGCACACTTGTCATCTGTTGGTGCAGCTTTTTCATTTATGTATTTATGTTTTATGAAGTCAAAGAAAAGCAGGGGAAGTGGAACCAAGAAGATTGATAAAGAGCGCATGGGGTAGTTGATTCACATGGGGGTGTTGTTTAATGGGGGGAATGGCACACGGGGGTTATTTTACTCCCACAATGTGGATACATTCTGCTAGTATAGTATAAAGTATGTCCTTTATAGTATGACATACACATTCCCAAATATTTCATCCAGAAAGCTTCTAAAGTGTGACAAATATAGTAAGTGAAGATAATGAAGAAAAAAGCAATCACATTACTCAATTTAAATACCAAAGCTGCTATATAGACTGACAGAGGAATTTAGTTGCTTCAGTCTTTAGCAGCGAAAAGGCAAAGCATTGTATGTCATCCTAGAAAATCTTGTAGCAGGGATTTTGGATGGCCACAGCCTATTACACCTATCTATTAATGCATCTGCTGAAGAAATATGAAACTCTTGCCATAAAGAATCCATTAATCTTCCAGGTACCACAACAATGAAAGAGGCAATAACAGTCTAGAAATTTATTTTCTGTGGACAGCTTGACAGTTTACCTGGAGAGATACCCTTTGGCACTATAGTAGGATGAGGTCTCCGTTGCATCTGCTGCTGTATCATAATCTGTACTGGTCACTGTAAAAAATGGGGAAAAATATTTTGTATATCATGTGTTGCTACCAAATAATCTCTCTTGTACATGCAGTGTAAGTGAACAATTTTTGTGGGAGAAAAGGCTGCAAACTTTCTCCTTCTCTTCATCCTGTGCCTCTCTCTCCCCTGCTCCCTTCTGGCTAGCCCTGAGCTGCTTACCCTCTTCTCCACTGCTCTCTCTCCCTCTGCCCAGCGGACACCCGGCCACAGGAGGAACAGCGCAGGAGTGTTGTTTTCGCTATGGGCAGGCATGCTAGGCAGCCCTGACGCATTTTAAAAGGGCTGTCAGCCAGTGCGTCTGCCCCAACTGCTGATGAGTGTGCTTGTTAAGTGAAGCAACGCTTGTTATGTGAGGCAGAATCCTAGATAAATTTTGACTTGTTACATGGATCACTTGTTAAGTGATGTACCACTGTATGCTGTTCTGGTTGTACTGACGGCTGCCATGATTTCTTCATGATAAGGGAAGTATTGGATGTTCCCCACCTTATCATTAGTTGATTTAAACAAATAATAACTGCTAGTGATTTGTCAGAACAATGTGAAAAGATTGTTTCATTGGTTAAGGGTGCAATCCTAACCAATTTAGGCCAGCCAAAGTCACCTGGCCTAACTCCCACCCCTAGGTGTGGGACAGAAGTGCCTTATGGTACTTCCCTAGGTCAGCACAAGACTGATGCCAGGGTTTAGACAGGCCTAAATTGAGGTTAGAATTGCAGCCATACAAGCCCTTAGATTGAGCTTTCCAAGACTCGATTCCACGAGACAAGATGTTTTACAACATGCCAATGTACACAAAGGGGAGATCCCAACATCAGTGCAACCACACAACTTTATGGTGCTGTTAGAATGTTGTTTTAAAAAGAGTATTCTAGTGGGATCCTAAGAGGGTCCTTGATAATTTGAGATGATGCCCCAGGGTCAGGATTTGGAACTCCTGCTCCAGACATAGGATGTCAACCTTGCCATCATCTGCTCATACCTAATATGTCCTATCATTTACAGAGTACTTGATCTATATACTGTACAGTGTCTCTCACATCATTATGCTGAACATTTGAGCATGGCTCTTTGCTGCCGCCACCCCCCCCCCCAACTCACAGTCCACTCGTAGCTCAGCCTTTGTCGAAGAGACACCCATGCTGTTCTCAGCCAAGCAGCGGTACACTCCCATGTCAAGAGGATTCACAGTGGTGATGATCAACTGGTGGCAGCCTTCCTGATCTTCATTGATCATATAGTGATCATCCTCTTCAATAACTCTCCCATCCTTGAACCACCGAATTGTGGGGGTTGGTTTGCCAATAACCACACAGTCAAAACTGACTGGATAGCCATCTTGCACCTCTTGGTTCTGAAGCTCATTTATGAAGATTGGAGCTGGAATTGTTTGGAGATTATTGTTACTTAATCCATACATTGTATACAGTATGTGTATGTGTGTGGGCACCAAAAACACAGCTTAAAATATATAGATTTCAAGAAGCTTTTAAGGACTTTTGGGGTACTGGAGACTATGCTGACTACAGGGGACAGAAATTTGGATCTGTAACTCACTCAGGATATACGATCAGGATATGTATAGATTGGTGATTTTCAGAGGAACTAAGAGCACTCTGTCAAAATTTATTTTTTTATTTTATTTTAAAAATTTATATCCCGCCTTTCTTGGGCCATTAGCCCGACTCAAGGCGGCTTACATAAAACATAATTAAAAACATAAATAAAACAATTCAATAAAAACAAGTAAAACATACAAGCAAAAACATATATGCTAATGCAGGTATGCATGAAAGTCAAGCCATGCTGTTACTTGGGCTTTCTGGGCTGAGTGATAATTTATAAATTTTAATTGAAATTAACATTAGGATAAGAACATGGGATTAACCTATAATAAGGATATAATTATATTACACTGGCATCCATCAGTCTCGAAAGACTATGTATTGTGTGTGATGCTGTATGCAGAGCATGAAGGCCTGGATAGATTAATATGGAGGATAGGCTGTTATCCAAGCAGCAAACCCCCCCCCTCTCTCCACACCACTGAAATAAGTCCAATGGAAAGGCAGAGCCAATACGATGGGTTCCAGCTGCGTCACAGAGCTGGGCTAAGGACAGGCGCTCACCCTGTCTTGTGGGGACCCAGATCTCGAACCATGGCCTTCTGGTTAACAAGCACAGTGCTTACGTGCTTAACCACTTGTGCCACCCACAGGCCACGTAATTATATTATCCAATAATTAGGATAGCAGTATAGGAACATGACCAGGGAGAAAAGCGAGTTTTATAAATGCCACCTTATACTGGCCCAAGCTGCTCTGTCCAAAGCCTTGCATGCTTCACTTACCAGTATCAGATGTTAGCAAAGGAGGTGGTGGGTGTTTCACCAAGATCTGGGGCTTCCCTGGAACAGGCGGTGTGGCTTTTCCGATGCGTAGCTCTATCTTTTTAGGACCTTGATCAAGGATGTCGATCTCGACAGCAATGCCCATAGCAGCAAACATTTCTCTAAACCGGCTGGCAGCTGTTTTGGCCTCAGACATGATTTCAAACTTGATGTAAATGTACTTTTCATCTTCCCTGTAGGTCTGGTGGTCCATCACCTCAATCTCTCCCTCGTCGGCACTGACAAAAAGTTCCTCCTCCACATCTGAGATCTCGGTGGAGATTTTCGACTTGAACAACTTGTGAAGCCTCCTACCTGCTTTGCGGAAGGCATCGTCCAACTCACTGCCAGAGGAGCTCTCTGTTTCGCTGTCAGGAAGCTTTCTGGCAGGCTTGTGCTTACGTATAGGTGCTTGGGGTGGTACGCTAACCATCACTTTGGCACTGTGGGAAACCTTGCCAAATTTATTAGACACCTCGCAAGTATACTTGCCCATGTCGTTTACCTCCAGGCCAGTGATGATCAGAGAACAGGTCCCATCACTATAATTGTCTATATGATAATGGCGCCCATCTGAAATTTCATTACCGTCTTTCAGCCAGCAAACCTTCATGTCAGTTTTGCTTTGGGCCACACACTCCAGATGGAGGTTGCCACCGAGCTCACCAGAGAAATCCTTGAAGATCTCACAGAATATTGGGCATTCTTGCTGCTTGATCTCTTTCCTCACTTTGTACCCCTTGAAAGCAGCCTGAATTTTGACCGCTGCCTGTGCCATAGAAGGGTCATCCAAGTCTCCTTCCTCAGCCTCTGGTTTAGTTGGCTGAGCAGGGGGTACATGTTCAATGCTTTTCTTCTCTGGCTGTGTGGAGATCTTTCCAGTAGGGATTTTGCCACTAACTGTGGAAGAGCCTGCCTTTTTGAGGTAAGTAATAAAGGAAGGTGTGCCAGCTCTGGACTCATCGTCTGAACTAGTAAGAGAAAAGTCCGCATCCCCTGCCTTAGCTGACTCATCACAGGTAGAGTATTCCTCTGAGTAGTACTGGTTCACCTCTGCTTCCTCTTTCTTTTGTTTCTGAAGTTTGTCAGCTTCTTCTGGCAACTCACTGATAGAATCCAGGGTTGGCTCCCGACTCATCCTGCGCTTCTTGGCAAGAGCTTCCCATAGGAGGTGGAGGTCACCCTCTTGAGCAGCTTCAGGTGGTAAGCTGGGTTGCAACTGCTCATCCATTACCTCCTCCACTTCTTTAGTCTTGGGTACTTCTTCAGCTACCTCTTTTGACACTGTGGATACCAAATGGAGGTCCATAACTGAGCTTCATTACTATATCAGGAAATGCTAAGGTTACCTAATCATAGTAAGGAGGAACTACTACACTTTAACAGCTCCATTACAATAATAACTGAAAAACCAAAAACCAAAAAAACCAAAAAAACAAGTACAATGGATGCCTATAACTTCAGTACCTTCAACAACTATCAAGCAACTTGTTATTTTGAATGCCATCTTGGCCGACATTAAAACATGAGCATATTTCCTGCTTTTGATGTAACTAAATAAAAAGTTAATAAAAAAATAAAACTACAAATAAAATAAAAAAAAAACTACAACTAAATAAAATTGTATTTTATGCTAACATCAATATCATCCCCTGTTAATAAATGCCCCAAACATGGCCAAGAGGTGGATCTGTATTGTTTGTGCCTTCGTTTGACTTCCAAAATCAAAATTCCTGTTCAAAACTAGAAATTATATTTATTCCATTTTTTAAGAAACCATAAATTCCATTAAATAATTTGTATGATCTTTTCCACTAAAGTTTGCATTAGCAAACATTGTTTACAGGCAGATACCCCTTTGGGTGTAAGATAATAGCAGACAAAATCTCAGGTTTCCATTTTTGTTCCCAACCAACGTAAACTAAACAAGAGATGAAAAAACTGAGATTTCAATCCAAAAGTCATGCAAAGCCTAATTAATGGAGGGGAATGGTTGGCTTTGCCTTTCCTATGCCTAGATTAAAATCCACTGGAGATCCATCCACTATAGCTAAGGCCAGGATGTATATCATTGGAGCCCCATAACAGATGACAAAATATTGGGATTCAAAAAATTTGGTTTGGAACAGGATGCTGGTGTTTCAGTTAGCACTGGACTCAGCAGCAGCTCAGCCAGCCCCAACCTACCTTTGACAGATAACCTGGCTGATTCAATGGCGTCCCTTGCAGCAAATGTCACCTCCCCGGAGTGATGCGATTGAGCTTTCTTCAATATGAGTGTGTATCTGTTCCCTTTTGCCTGGATTTCCCAATTTTCATCTGATTGGATATCCACACCATTACTATACCAAGCAATCTCACTCTCCGGCACTGCTTCACTTAAAACACAACTGAAGACAGCTTGCTCCCCAGCAGAGACTGTGGTGTCTTTTAATGGTTGAACAAATTCTAGTCGCCATCCTGAAATTACAAGAAGATAATGACTCTTAAGAATTTTTTAAAAGAGAAGGTATGAGTAAAGAGAATTCTGAATCAAAAATTATCATTACACACGAGGCTTTCAAGAATGCTGGAAAATAACAAGGACACTAATTTGATTGGACACTAACCAATCCCATCTATCCCACTAATGTAGCTATTTCAAAGGGATGCACGCTGCTTCCCATAAGGTTGTTTCAGGTGCCTGACGACTCTTCAAGGTAGAGTATCACTTGTGTCCTGGCCCTGGGGCAAGTCTCCACTGCTATGATAGACCTATTTCAATCTACCGAATGTATGCAAGTCTGAGTGGAAATAGAAGAGGTGGATCAAGGCTGAGAAAGGTGGTAATTAGTGCTGCTGTTGTCAGTTTTGCCACCCCTTTCTCGTATCGTCACACCCACCCAGTACGTACCCCATTCTTCACCGACATAGCAGCATCAAGGCTTTTTCAGAGACTGCTAACACATGGTGATCCAGCTGCATAGAATGGTGGGTTGGAGTTTGTGACCACTGTATGAGACTGTACCACCAGAACATGCACTCCAGTGGTGCGAGGCCTGACAGGATTATTCCACTTGATTGGAAATGCCAAACTGCTTTAAAAGATGCACATTTATTAACTAAAACTTTGCATTTCAAAGAAGATCAAAGTGGCACACTAGGGAAGCATTCTGAGGCTTTCCCGTGGTCTTAGAGCCCAATCCTATGCATGTCTACACAGAAGAAAGTCCATTATAGACAATTGAACTTACTCCCAGGTAAGCATGGATAAGATTGCAGACTTAAACAGACTTATAGGAAATCTCTAGTCCTTGTCAAATATCCACATTCAGCAACAGCTTTTATATTGCAATATAAACGTAAATTTTTGAATTTAATTACATTAATTGATTTGATTTATACATTGCCTTTGTAACCATAAAGGATACACAGCAATTAAAAATACAGAATAAAATATAATTAAAAATAGATAAGAACAATAAAAAACCAGACAATGAAATACCATTAAAACTGTACAAAAACAGTAAAAACCCAAAGTGTTCTTTACATTTTGTAAAGAAAAGGAAAGAGAATGGTTTTTTTTAACCATAAATTTTAAGGACTGATAGAACAAACCTTTTCCCCTCTTGATTCCCTCCTGCTCTCCACTCCTCGCACCTGATAACATTCAGAAAAAAGGAAAAGAATTGAACAGTTCTTTGCCATTTGGACTAACTGAGTCACCATTATCCCACAATAGGTTTGTTACCTTTTACAGTCAGGAAGGCAGATGTTACCAGATCACCAGTCTGGAAAGTCACCCTGCAGGAGTCCTGGGATGTGAGATTCTTCAAGAGAAGGAGATGCCGGAGTCCATTTTCAAAGTAAACCATTTCAACTTTTTCAGATGTTTTGACTGGCTTTTCATCAAGTAGCCAATTATAATTGTAGCATTCTGGTTTGGACAGGTAACACTCAAACAGTGCTTCTCCGCCTTCCACACCATCAACGTTCTCCAAGCCCTGGACGATAGTGTTCTTGGCTGGCAAAAGATGTTTGTTAGAGATTATTTCATTTGCCACATTTGAGCATCAATTAAGTTGCAACAATATTACAATTATTAATTGCAAAATGAACTCATAAGAACATAAGAAAAGCCCACTGGATCAGGCCAAAGACCCATCTAGTCCAGCTTCCTATCTCTCCATCTCAGTGGCCCACCACATACATCAGACTCAACTCAGTGGTACAGATTTAATTCATTTAAATCCAGGGACACAATCAACCCTTAAAACTTAGCTGGTGGAGGTGCAGTGCGTGCTGTTGCACTGGGAAGCAAACTTTGGAGGGACGACGACAAACTGAGCTTGACACTAGTGGTTAAAATGGTGAAAACAGGGTTTGTATGAATGATTGTACCTTCGTGTTATATATCATAGGAAAGCTAATTTAATGCAGAATGCAAGAATATTCTATCAAAGATTATGGCCAATTCACCAAAAGCCTATGGAACAAAATGTGGATTTTCCGAACTCAAAACCTTCCCATGATACTGATTGCTCGGAGAGCCAATGAGATGTAATTCTGATACTGTAAGCAACTAATAAGGTGTTAATATGAATCAGCTCTGATTTCCATATACATATATCATAATACAGTTACACCTGCAAACTGGGTATGCAGAGACTTCTAAGAGATACTCCTTTTATATTTAGCAGGGAAAGAATAATCTACAGTATTTACCTGTCTACAGTATAACCATTCCTCTTTGCCCTGGCACACGTTGCCTAATCAATAAGGGACACAATTTTCTTTTTTTTTTACTTAATTAAATTTGATTTTGCTGTTATAGGGGAAGGGGCAACAAAATCTTCTTTGACTCTAAATAGCAAATAGGTGCTTTAGCTATGTCACTAGCATGACTAGTATGTCACTAGCCAGGGTTCGAGACCTGGGTCGGCGCCACAAGACAGGGTGAGCTCCTGTCCTTAGCCCAGCTCTGCGACGCCAGCTGGATCCCATCATATTGGCTCTGCCTTTCCACTGGACTAATTCAGTGGCGTGGAGAGGGAGGATTTGCTGCTTGGGTAACAGCCTATCCTCCATAACAATCCAACCCAGGCTTTCGTGCTTCACAAGCAGCGTATGCAGCACCGAGCATGATACCATAATCTTTCAAGACTGACGGAGGCCTGCATAATAGCAGAGTAAATGTACTGTGAACTGCTAGGAGGAGGAGACAGATTTCCCCCAATTTTCTTTTTTATACCATTTTCTTTTTAGTATCATACCAGAGTATGATTGTCATTAATTGTGTCATCACTTCCAGGGCAACATTTTGAACTTTTGCTCTACATTTTGCACTGGGCTACATGTTCATTAGCTGTGTACACCACTGATGTGAAATGGACAAACATTTGGCAAACAACTCTGAAATAATATGCATTCTTTCCTTGGATCTTCATGCAGTTACACTTTGATCTGTATATTTACACAGCTGTAACGCTGCCAACTAATGTTGGTCAACTGCCAACTATGTATCCTCCCGCTGGCAAGCAGCCTGGCTTTCAGCATTTAATGTACTGGTAATTGCCTGGTTTAATGTACTTTAATGTACCTGGTTTAATGTGCTGGTAATTGCCAGCATTTAATGTACTGGTAATTTCCACCCTGTCATTTAGTTCTGTTAAGGACCAAGATTTAAGGAGACACCAAGGCCTAAGGAAGATCTGAGAGTCTGTATGAATTGCCCAGGACAGGATGATTTAAATAAAAAGGATTGAGATCTTCATAAATGTGCAACTGCAGGTTTCTTGTACAGTATGAAGCATTTGGAAGCATTTCATTATAGAATTTCTGTGATGGTGTGTCTGTTGGGAATTATATGGCCCAGTGTGTTTATTTCTATTCTTTTTACCTGTGATTTACAAAAACAGTAAATACAGAGGAATGACAATGGGACCATGGGGTTTTATGTGTGATTTCAAACATGTGAATACATATAAGAACATAGAATATATTGCTTCCCTCTTGTCATTATGGATTTTTATTTTTATTGATTTTATTAAAAAATATATATAAATATATATGAATCATAGGCTCAGTGAACAATCAACCGTTAAAGATAACAAAGTCAAACAGCTATAAAACAATATATAAACAACAACAAGCAATTAAAAATCATCATCAGCAACAGTATTACACTAAATTACAAGTTCAAAATCCTGTGCTTTGGATAATTGCAGACACTGGCAGCATGATCCATAGTGCAGCCCAATATGCCTCAGGTCTGCCACTTTTGCAAAATGAAAGGGAAAAAAATCCACTTCAGTGTGTTTTTTGTTTGTTTTTGGGGCTGGTGGAAGTGCAGGACTTCCACATTCAGTTTAAAGGGACCGTGTGGTTGCAAGAGTTCCTTCATTCAAGCAGTTCCTAAAAATCAAACTGGACATCCTGGACTTTTGTGTTTGAAGAAACAACATGAAGAACATGCAAAGGAGGCAAGTAATCCAATTTACATGCACTTTCTGCAGGAAAAACGTGGATCAGTGTAGGTTGCATCCACAGTGGCTGGAGGGAATCAGTAGCAGCAACAGACTCAGGATGAAGTGCACTCCAAAAAGCTGCCCACATAACTTTCTGCAATCATCACCAGCCCCAACTGCATTATATAAATATAAAAAGTAGCAACTGAAAACATAAATTTAGGGGGCTCAGAGCACTTCACATTAATTGTTTCAGGATTCTTTACAACAACCTTGTTAGGTAGGTCAGAATTATTATTTTGCCATATCAATTAGAGTTTTCCATGGAGATTTTGCAGCTTAGAAAACTGATTGATTTAGATATGCTAAGCCATAGAATGGATGCTGGACGGATGTCCTGATTTTTTAATTACCCGAGTTTTTGACAAACCATAGTTTTACATGTTCAGATGGAAAAAGAAACTGGTTTGTTCTAAATAAAAATAAATAAATTTGATTTTTTTTCATGTGTGGGGGGCACACTTTAGTCCAAGACTCATGCCTTCTAAAGCATATAATGCAAGTTGGGCTAGAGGCTCACTAGTGAGTTGGAGGCTGATTAGAGGTTTTAATCAGGAACTTCCAAGCTCATATTCTTATCAAATTAGATCAGATATTGAATAAGCAAAAAGGTACTTTCATTATTGGGCATTACCAGACAGCCAAGAAGTAAAGGGCAGCTTGGGGGGATTGAAAAGCCAGGCTTGGACAGTATTGGTAAAGTATGGTCTTCTAGACCACCACCACCTTAAAATCTAACCGCAATCAACGGGTCAGAATTTTAAAGACTGAGGCTCCTTGCACTCCCACGCTAGCAGCCAAAAATCTTGTTAGTCAGCCCCTTTTATTGGAAAAAGTTGGATTCCCTCTCCCACCAACAGTCGACAGCTCCGCAATTCTGGCTCCAGCTGGTATCGAGGAGAAACCGCTGTCGGCCATAGAAAAAAGAAGCAGTTTGCTGCCCACGGTCGGTCGCTGCTGTGAACGCTCTCTTTAGATCTCTTTAGGCTTCTTTCCACCATGGAAGACCTCACCTTGCACATCAAGCATAGCCACCACTTTTGTGCCTCCGGCTTCACAAGAATAGATGCCCGTGTCCTGCGGAAGCACCGGCTTAATTCTCAGCTTGGCCACATTCCAGTCCTGCTCAATGACTATTCGCTGGCCATCCGCACAAACTTCCTCGTCATTCTTCTTCCACGAGGCTTGTACAGGCCTTGAATACTGACAGACGAACTCTGCTGTGCCATCTTCGTTGATGATCACATCCTGCATAGGACTGACCACCTCAATGGTTGGATCTGTCAACCGACACGTCAGGAGGGATATGCATTAGTGGACCCTTTGGGAATGATTATGGGTGCTTTTAAGCACAGAGCTCTCGGGGTGAGTGAGGCACATGAAAGCTGAGCAGAAGCACTGCTTAATTTGCCAAGTTTAGTATTTGCATGTGTGAGGAGTGAGCATAATGGAAGCAGGTGGGTTAGCAAGTAAGGAAGCTGGTGTGTTGTATGTCACTGAGATATTATGTTCATGTATGTGCTGGTGCATTTCCAGAGGTCACCTGACCTGTGGTTTTGCACCACCTCAAACACCTTAACCCTATCCTCATCTCCACAGGATATTGTGGTCAAGGGTTGGCACCCCTTCGGAGCAACAGCAACACAACAAGATGGTCACTCTGGTCAAGCTGACCTATAACACAATATTCCCAGGCCCGTCAAATTGCCCTTTACTTTTTCCCCAATCGGGAAGCCAGACTCTCAGTCAGTGAGGGGATCATTGGGTTCAGAGAGGGGGGCCTGGTCAAGAACACTCTCTCCTTGGGTATCTTTATTTCAGAAAGTTAGCTCAAAGAGTGAGCGAGAGACTGAGTGGAGGTGGCCAGATGAAAAAAGTGCCAACTCACTATTCAAAGCAGACATTTCATTCAAGCTCATGAGTGGTGTTGCCCTGATAATTTCTTTAATTTGCAGCGCCCCCTCCCAATTCTTATCTGCATATGTTTGTGTGAATTTGTTTTGCCTTTTATAAGAAGAGGATGGTATGGAACACATACAAGAAACTATGTTGCAATTGTGGGAGGCAGGAAGGTCGAGCTTAGGAGCAGCCCTAGAACTAAATCAATTTATTTCTCAGTTGTGGAAGGATCACTATCCCTGTATCAATCTGACTGCAGACTGGGAGACTTCATCCATCACGGACCTCATCTAGACGGAATAGAGTTGCCATATGTTCCCTAAAACAGGGACAGTCCCAATTTTTGGGAATTGTGTTCACATACTAGCAAGTATGACAGAGGATCCTATCCCAATTTTGTGGAAGAGAATTACGGAAACCCCAGGAGGGAAGAATCTAGATTTTGGACTATAAGCCTCATCTAAAGCTTGGACTGTACAATACACACCACCAGTGCTCACCACTGGTCATTCTTGTAAAGTTTGCCACACACTTGCTCTGTAAACTGGGCCAATTCCTTCCATGTCATGTCTTTCATAGAATCCATGCAGAGGAAGGTACAAGATCACTCTGCTTGGAGCATTAGGACCCAGTGACCTTTGCCTGTTCCTCTTTGTGAGCTCTTTAAAACAAAGAGGAACACCCAGGTTGTGCTGGGAACGATCCCGGTTTACAAAGCAACGTAACGGAAATTTTACTGAGTGCCAAGCATGAGAGGCTCCTCTTGCATAACCCTGTTCCTACTTACATGAAACTTAACTTTTGTAATGGTATCCAGAGTTGAAACCTGAAATAAATTGCAGATTGCCTGCATCTATAACTGAGAGCACAGTGCCAGAGCCCCCATAAAGCCGGAATTGGCCAGACATGTCCAGCTTTTACCTACTGGACCAAACTGATCCAGTCCAATAGGGCCATGTCCAGCCAATTCTGTGGGGTGGGAGGCTGGTAGAGAAAGTTGGGGGCAGTTACAGCCATAATTTTCTTCCACAAAATTGGAACAGGACCCTCTGTCCCATTTGCCAGTATGTGAACACAATCCCCCGTAACTGGGATTGTTCCTGTTTTTCAGTATGTATGGCAATCCTAACCTTTAAATGCTGCCACTTTGGGGCTGGGCTGCCAGTGTATATTCTGCAAAATTATAAACAATTAAGACGCTCCACTTTTTATGCCAAGAAACATCTACAGGAACATTGTGGCTTGAAGAAGTAGAAAACTTCAAGGAGTAGCCTGCTTTTTGGATAAAGATAACACACAACGGATGGGATGGTGCTTGCTGGGCCTACCTGTTAATACATGCCTTGCAGTAGACTTTTTGCAAAATGTGGTTAAGAGCCACCCTCAGCCAGAAGCGTGTGTCACATGGTTTGTGAGCGGGTGTCATTTTATAGGAAGCCCAAATACCTTTGATTAATAATTTAGCAGAGGATATGAGGGGCCCCACTCTGAAGGTCACAACTCCTGAATCATTAGGGCCCAGGTCCTTTAGGGTCAGAGTGTGAATTTTCCCATCTTGCACAGAGATTTCATTCACAGGGCTGCTCTGCAGGGGGGATCCGTCCAACCACCACTGTACATTTTGCACGCCAGAGCGTGAGAGCGCACAGGTAAAAGTGGCTGATTCACCCGCAAAGATGTCCGTGTTCCTTAAACCAGAAACTATCCGTATTTCTTCTTCTGTGTAACAGAACAAGAGAACACACACCAAGGGAAAAACAAGACACTTTCACACCCATTTACAAAACTCACAACCACCAACATTGAACAATGGACTTCACTGGCGTAAAGAGGAATGTAAATTGGCGTAAATTTACCAATTTAGCAACAAGTCTGAAGAGAAAAAACACAGATGGCCAAATTTTCACAACCAGTTTTTCAGTGGTAGAAACATTATGAGTTGACATATCACAAACATCGTTGGCCTGGTGAAGCAGACTTGTGAATATGGTATCTCTCATGTCATAACTCACCACGGGTACAATCCAGAGTAATTATGGGGAGTCCTTGCTCTGGTGTAAGAACAATTTACTCTGGATTGCAATATTAATTTCCCATAGGTTTTCACTAGGTAGTGCAGTAACTCCGGGTACATGTAATGTCTCTTACATGCTCCTGTAGTTACTCTGGATTGTGGGGCACATCTTTTTTAAAAAGGCTTGGGAAGTTGTATGGAGATAGATGTTAGGCTGAACTACCATTTGGCCATGTGTTGCAGTTTCAATCAAAAAACACCAAAAGTGTAGGAAAATTCAACTTGCCCTGGCTCCACCATGTAGAACATGAAGTTACGACAACTTTTTTAGGATCAGTGTAGGATCTCTCCTTCATGTAACAATTATATATGGGAATATGCAAAAAGATATATATAATCAAGAATAATAATTCTATCGTATTAATTGAACTTTTGGTTGGTCTGCGCAAACAGCACTTTAGGAGGAAGACAAAATGGCAGTCAAGGTGCCATGAACCTTGCATACATGTATGATTTTAAAACCGTATGTAAAATCTGATTATTTTGGTTTCACACAATCAAGCAATTAACCATTTTTATCACAAGGGAAAAATTTAACCCCTAAATGTAAGAGACCGACGCTTGATAATTCATCCAACTGAATCCTTCTGGGATTCATTGAAAGATGAACTTGTTGACAAACTCCTAAAGCAAAACTAGAAGGTATGGAGAAAAGGTATAAGTTATGTAACCGAAAAATTCTGTTTCAGCGACAGAATGGATGAACCATCACTTAGGGTGCAATCCTAACCACACTTTCCTGAGAGTAAGCCCCATGGAACACAATAGGACTTACTTCAGAGTAGACATGCTTAGGATTGCTCCCTAATTCCTTTTCTCTCCCACCGTTTGTTCATTCAGAATCACTTCAAAAGTTCTTCTTGAAGATACAGGCACTCAATACCTTCTCTATTACAAGAGGGAATGCACCTTGGAACATAATTTTGAGAAGAAAAATGGCAGAGAGTATGTTAGTTCCTTCCTTCCTAGCCTGTTTTTCATTCACTCACAATTGCAGCGTTCAGTGGCATTTTTCAGTCCAGCATATTAAAAAGTCAGGAGGTTGTTGGTGCTGCTCCCAATGGAATGTCATCTACTTGAGTCCTTCAAGAATTTAAAGGAATACCTGGTTGTCAATGGAATCCACCTTTAAGTATGATTGCCATAATTGTGTTCCACAAAACTGGGACAGGACCCCCTGTCAAACTTGCCAGTATGTGAACTCAATCCCAAAAAACCGGGATAGTCCTGGTTTTCCAGGATATATGGCAACCCTACGAGTAAGCATGCATAAGTTTTCTACCTAGCCTATGTATTCTGGAATTGTTCTATCACCAAGGTGGCAAGAAATGCTGCTTCAGCAGTGGAAGACTGCAGCATTGCAATGGAAATCATAGAATCCTAGAGTTGGAAGGAACCCAGTAGGTCATCTAATCCAACCCCCTCCCAGTAGCAGAAAATCCTCCTAGAACATCTCCAACAGGTGTTGGTGGAGCCTCTGCTTGAAGATCCCCAGTGAGGGAGAGTCCACCACCTCCCTTGGCAATCTGTTCCACTGCCAAACTGCCCTCACCATAAGGAATTTTCTCCTGATATCCAACCAGAATCTCCTCTCTTGCAGTTTGCCCCCATTGGTTTTAGTTTTGCTTTCAGAGGCAGCTATGAACAAATGAGCCCCTGCCACGTGTACATGTCCATGTGTACATGACCTCTCATAGAGCAGAACTTTTATATGATATCACATTACCCAAAAATCGGTGTTCGTCAGTGTGAGTTTGCAATTCATCTGACAGTTATCTAGTGTTCAATAATAAAGAGAAATCAAGGTGATGAAAGTACAGGTGTGAGCCAGCTTCAAAAATTTAACCAAAATATTGCATATAGGTTTTACAAACAGAATGACAATTGTGTGTCTTGGCACTAGAAAGGACACAGCTTGATATTAGTATACATTATGAGGTTTGCAATATTTTTTTTACAATGTGTCATATAGACAGCACTGGCTGTGAGGATCAATCCAACTAACAGCAGCATGCAAACCTACCTTGTACATAAACAGAGCCCGTTGACATCTCATCCCCAGTGCTGCAAGTGTAGGGTCCACAGTCTTCCGGCTCTATATCATGAATGATCAGCTCCACCGTGGTGCCTCGCTGCTTCATTTCGTACTTGGCACATGGTTGTAGTACTAGAGCTCCTTTTCGCCACTCAACAAGAGCATCAGGCTTGGAGACCTCACAGTGCAGGATGGCCTTTCCACCTTCTTCTGACTCCACATTCTGCAACTCTTCTTTAAAGAACACTGGCAGAACTTAAGACAGAACATTTGCAAGGGATGACTTCTCCAAACGAAGGATTGAAATGCAAAATAGATCATAAAACCTGCCAGTACAGTGGTACCTCTCATAACAAGTGCCTTGCTTAACAAGCGTTTCACATAACAAGCATAAATTTCCAAGAAATCTTGCTTCACATAACAAGTTCCGCTTCACTTAACAAGCAAGCGTGCTATGGCCACACGTGCTATGCAGCCCTGATGCTCTGCTCAGAGGCTCTTTAAAAGGGCTACCGGCCAGAGCTGCTACCTCTAACCGCCCCCAACTTGGGGGCAGTTGCCTGGAGGTGCCAGAGGCAGATGCCCCTTACTGCCCCCAAGTCCCCCCACCGCCCACCTTGAACCTCCAGCAGACCCAGGAAGTGTCTTTGAGCCTCCTAACCATGTCTACACAGAAGTAAGCCCCATTGTGTTAAATGCGGCTTACTCACAGGAAAGTGTCTTTAGGATGGCAGCCTAAGTAGATTTCATATGATCATGCACACTGAATGAATGTTTTGAATTCAATTCCAGTGTTTTGTCATCATTTTTACATATAGATAAAATTTTTATGTGACTATTTTTATGTTGAACCAATCGTCTGAGTTTCCATTATTTCCTATGGAAAAATCCGCTTCACTTAAAGAGCATTTCACTTAAAGTGCAGGCCTCCAGAACGAATTAAGCTCTTTATGTGAGGCACCACTGTATCAGGTATATCGTGATAAGGTAACTCAAGAAACTGTAGTGAACTCCCAAAATTAACTCCTGGTGAGCTAATATGAGATTGTGCTGTGAATCAGGACTTCCTACTTCAAATTTTGCCTCTGCCATGAATTCACTAGGGTGATCTCAGGCAAATCTTTACTAGTCTTCCCCAGCTAAATACGGGTATAATAATATCTGTTAGGGTGGTTCTAACAACATAATTAAAAAAATAAATGTATAGGGAGTACTGTGAACATTCAGAAAACGCCATACAACGGACCTGTTTTACTTATTAATGCAATCTGTGCCCCTAAATAAATACAAAATTCACCAGGACCCGCTGTGGAAATTAAGAAGACATGCTAGGCCTACTACTTTGGCAACAGCTTTGGCCAATTTTGGGAATGGGTTGAAAAATGTGCCATCATATCTGATAACAGGCAGTCAATTTGGATATTGAGGACAGTACAGGGATTCCAGAATTGCTGGTTACCACCACTCTTAGAGCCCAATCCTATTCCCTTGCATGGAGCTGTCCCAAAAAAGGTGCACGCTGAATGCAATCCAAGACAGCCACATCACGAAGGTAAGACTTGGACCCAGCCCCCGTTTCTCCTACCTTTGACTTGCACCTTGGCTGTTGTCTGTTGATCTCGTGAATCGCAGGTGTAGTCTCCAGCATCTTTTGCTTCTGCTTCATAAATGAGGAGCTCTGCAAAGTTCCCTTCTTGCCGGATCTCATACTTATCACTAGAGTGAAGCTCCACATTTCCTTTCCTCCACACCACAGGAGCCATGGGCTTTGTCAGCTCACAGAGCAGTGAGATGGTATTTCCTGCTTCAACCTCTTTGTTTTGGAGAGGTCGTTTGAAAAGCACAGGCGTTGCTGAAAGACATTGCAAATGCCCAAGAGAACATGAGATCTGAAAATAACTTATCTACTCAAACCTAACACTCACCTTTTCCTGACAAATTTAGTCTTCAAAATCAGGGTGCACATTAGATTCGATTGTGCAATAGATTACAATATTTAATATACAAATATACAAATATACAAATATACAAATATATATATATATGTGTATATATATATATATATATATATATATATATATATATATATATATATATATATATATATATATAGTTTTCTCACTCTCCACGGGTGGTTTATGTATGTATGTTATCCTCAATCTGGGGTCCTCTACCAGAGGCCTGGGAGTTTGATGGTTCTGCGCAGTATCTTAGCTGTTCCTAGCAATGCGCTTTTCTGGATCGAGTGTTCTGCTGTCCCTCCTGGAATCTGTTGGAGCCATTCTTCCAGCTTGGATGTCACAGCTCCTAGTGCTCCAATCACTACTGGGATCACCTTCACCTTCACTTGCCACAGTCTTTCTAATTCCTCCTTCAAACCCTGATACTTTTCCACCTTTTCATGCTCTTTTTTCCTGATGTTGCTGTCGTTTGGTATCACTATGTCTATCACCAGGGCTGTCTTCTGGGCCTGATCTACCACCACAGTGTCTGGCTGGTTAGCCAGTACCTTCTTGTCTGCCTGGATATGGAAGTCCTGTGGGACTTAGCCCTGTCATTCTCCACAATCTTCAGAGGGGTCTCCCATCTGGTCTTGGGAAGGGTTAGTCCATAGGCTGAGCAGATGTTCCTATACACGATGCCGGCTACTTGGTTGTGCCGTTCAACGTATGCTGTTCCTGCCTGCATCTTACACCCTGCCACAATGTGTTGGATTGTTTCTGACGTTTCTCTGCACAGCCTGCACTTTGGGTCTTCTCTTGTATGGTAAATCCCCGCTTCTATGGATCTGGTACTTAGTGCCTGTTCTTGTGCTGCCATGATGAGAGCTTCAGTGCTATCTTTGAAGCCAGCTTATATATATATATTACAGTTGTAATTATTTTACTTGTATTTTACTTGTATTTTACTTGTAATCAAAATATTGTATATAAAATATTGTATATTTGTATATAGTTTTATATATATATATATATATATATATATATATATATATATATATATATATATATATATATATATATATATATATATATATATATATATATAGTTATATACTATAATTTGATATAATTTGATTTTTAATTTGGGTTTAATTTGATTTTAGGATATGGGCCTAAATTGGTAGTTAGTTTATTGGTGTTATAGCTTAACTATATTGTAATAAAAATGTAATATAAACTTTGTTGTAGTGCAACAATGTAATTAAAATGTAATATAAACTTTAAAGTAGTGCAACTGGGGGAAATATAATAAAACATTGTATCATCATCGTCATCATCAACTTACTAATTGTTGTTTGCAGTAAAATTAAATTTTGCACCTCTTTTAAAGTTGTGCATTACAATCCCCGTAAACATTTTTTAAACATCTTTTAAAATAGGGGGTGAACGTTTGATGGTGCATTAGATTCAAGTAAATGATAATGCACATAGGGGGTTGCACATGGGGAATTGATGTGTAGGGGAATGTTGTGTATGGGGGGGTTGATGCACATGCAGGGTTTTTGCATGGGGGATGATGCACAGGAGTGGAATGTGCATGTGGGTGTTGTGCATGGGGGGATGATGCTCATGGATTGATGATGCACATCGGGAGTTGATGCACAATGGGGGAAGATACGCATGGGGGTAGATGCACAATGGGGGTGTTGTGCAATGGGGGATTGCATATGGGGGTATATGACTCCTGCAACGCAAGTACATTTCACTAGCTTTAAATAAATATACTTAAGCTATAAGCTTGTATGTTTTGTGAGTATCCTGGAACAGTTGCAGTTCTAAATTCAGTCTTGCTACTTGAGCATTCTACTGTTTTGGGTTAAGCTGTACACCTTTCACTGGGTACCCAAAGTTTAGGCTAGTATTGAATGTGTAGCTGGTCATAGCAAGGAGACCATCCAGTCCTAGGAGGCTGTCTGGATCTAGGTGTGTATTTTAGAATAGTACTAAGTTGTAGAAGCATGTGAATTTACAGCATTCTTCTGTGCAGAACATGCTTTATGTTTCTTTTTTCATTTCTCCCAACAACCCTGTAAGAGCAGCTTCATGTTTCATGAAGCAACACTGGTGTGCTCTCCATTACTCCACACATATATTCTCACCTTTAACTTTGAGTCTGGCAGTGCTCTTCCTGTCAACTGTACTGCAACTGTATTCCCCAGCATCTTCAGGGACCACATGACAAATGGTCAAAGTGTGGACAGTTCCTTCCACCTTGATTTGAAACTTCTCATTGGGCTGGATTGCAGACAAACCCTTCTTCCATTCCACACGGATGTTGGGTTTAGAGAGATCACAGTGGAAGACAGCCTTGTCGTTCTCGGATACCTCCATGTTCTCTAGCTGCTTTATGAAGACTACTGGTGCAGCTGTCCAGAAGGAAAGGGAGACCCTGGTTGGACTGCTAAAATTAGAATACCATGCAGCGTGCACCAAGTTGCACATAAGACTCTGAAGACCAAAAATGAATCTCCTGTGATCTTATTTGTCAACCCCAGTGCACTTTGGAGATTTGGAGAACCCCACCAGTGTCTGATCAACAATAGCAAAGCCAGAGGGGGGATGGCAAGGTAAGAACTGCTGGTGCAAGTCTATAATGCAATGTGTAGGCAACCCCTGCCACTTGCTGCGTACACATTCACAACAAAGGCATCTTAAATTTTGGAAATCTCCATTTGGAATAAAATAAGGGAGGTATCATAGCTCGGTCATTGAAAGTCCAATCCTACTTAACTACCTTCTCCACAATACAGCCACATCAATGGAGCATGTGTTGTGACTGGCCTCCACAGTCATTCCCTCAACTTGGAGTAAGCTCTGTTGTGAGCGATAGCATGTCAAGAATCTGCAACATCAGAATGTGTAGTTGGGTCATAAATTCCAAACAGGAATCCATTTTATAGGATTAAATAGGATTGGGTCCCATGTGCACCCTCTGCATGCAGAAAATGTCACGCTCACTCCCTGATATTTTCAGTTCTAAAAAAGGATGAAATAGCAAGTGATGGAAAAGGCCTAGAGCACCATTTCTTAACTTTTGTTCCCTGCCTTACCTCTTCCCATGGTCCATCTAAAGGAAGTGTGATTGGAATTAACTGACAACACTGTCATTACCAGTTACTTCCAGATCAGGAGGCCAGACATGATGCAAAAACCACCCACAAGAAGTTCAGGAGGATCAGAAGTTATTTATCAAGTGTGCAAAAATTGCATACAGGAGCTCTGTCTGCTGAGCAAAGCCTCCTGCCACTGTCTGGGTAAAATCCCAATCTAGGCCTTCACAACTCATCAATCTTCCTGTTCCTGTGGTGATGTAGGGAGGCAAGAGCATATCTGTGCACTGGCCTAGCCCTCTCCTAGGAGTGGTGCAGAAGTGTCTTACAGCACTTTGGTGACACCCCCAGGTCAGCACAGGATTTATGCCAGGCTTAGAATGCCCTAACTGGAGGTTAGGAATGCAGCCTTTGTCAAGTCTTGCTGCCAGGCGGTATGTGCCTTCAAATGCCACCAGACACCACCTCAAGTACCACCAGTGGTTGAAGTACCACTGGTGGAGAAACACTGGCCTTCAGCATTGCTGCCAGACAGCAGTAGTACGCTAAGTGGACTAACTGTCTTAATTTTTGTTTTCTTACATTGGTCTTTGCAGAATTCAGACTATTTTGACTAGAGCTGGAGTGAAGAAAGTCAAGATAAAGACGGATGAATCTGTTCACAAATCCAGAACTGAGAGACTGTTATTAAAGGGTTGGCTCACTTACGCTGCACAGTCAGCTTGGCCTCAGATGAATTCTGACCCACTCTAAAACTGACCGAACCAGAATCCTCGAGGGTCACCTTTCGAAGGGTCAAGGTGTGACGTTTCCCTTGAACAGCGATCTCATTCATTTCATTGGACTGGAGAGGGACACCACCCAGGCTCCATGTGACATCTTCAGTCTTCTCCTTGGAGACCATGCACTGGAAGACTGCATCTTCACTTTCAAACAAGGTGATATCTTTCAGTGCCTCTACTATAGTAGTCGGTGGCTCTAAAATAAAACATAAAGTAAATCCCAAAACACAAAGTAAATTCTTCAAGAAATTACATGGCTAACCTTACAATCCAGAGTAACTACAGGAAGATGTAAGAGGCACTTACTCTGGATTGCTCTATGAATTTCCCATAGGTTTCCCATAGGTGGCACCATAACTATGTCAGTGTAAAAGGTCCTGTAGTTACTCTGCATTCTAGCCTAAGTGATTTGAACTCTCTTTGTTACTAGCCGAATAGTAACCAGTACATAGTACTGGGTCTAGTTCATAGATATATAAAACCAGTTCTGTTCAGTACTGCTAGTGATAGCCTCCAACGGGTAACCCAAAGCCCACCTTTCACCAGCAGAGCTGCAGTTGTCTGGTGGTCTCCTGTGTCGCAGATGTATTCCCCAGCATCAGCAGCACTCAGCTTGCTAATTGTCAGTTCCACCACAACGCCTGCTTGCTTCATCTTGTATTTGTCACCGGGTCGCAGAAGGGATCCGTCCTTTTTCCACTGCACATGTGCACCTTGTTTAGAGATCTCACAGCTCAAGGTGACTGTGCCACCCTCTTCAGCGTTTTGATTCTCAAGTGGTTTTGTGAAAAGCACAGGCAATGCTAAATAAATTGAAAAAAGAAGAGAAATAAATCATGACAGTTGGCAAGTATTCCTTGCCATTATGTGGATGAGATCAGAAAGCCGCATCATGAAACCACAGTTGGACACCAAGGTCAGCCAAAATGTACTGACTCTTATACTAGACAGAATGGAGGCAGGTGTGCAAGACAAAATTATATGGGAGGCTGAGAGGTGAGCAGAATCAATATCACAAGTTAGGGATTGGGTGGAGGAAACACAGGAGAGGATAAGATCCACAGTCCGCTGATTAGGTAGCGGAAGACAGAACATGTAGGCCCTGAATGCATTGGAATTCACCAGACACAATACTGACTGAAGATCTTCATTACAATTTAATTTTACTTATAAAATGCATTGATTACTTTTCTCTTTATCCAAATGTCCTCCAAGCAACAGCCCGTAAATAAAATTTAAAACACACATTCTGAATACAAACATAATTCAGAATATCTTCCATATTAATCTACCCAGGCCACTGTGCTCTGGAAAGGACACTCAGAGCACGATACCATAGTCTTTCAAGACTGAAGGATGCCAATAATGATGATGATGACAGAATGAAGATAGCATTGGCATCCATCACTCTCGAAAGACTATGGTATCGTGCTCGACGCTGTATGTGAAACATGAAGGCCTGGGTAGATTGATATGGAGGATGGGCTGTTACCCAAGCAGTAAATCCCCCTTCTCCATGCCAATGACATAGTCCAATGGAATGGCAGAGCCAATACGATTGGTTCCAGCTGCGTCACAGAGCTGGGCTAAGGACAGAAGCTCACCCTGTCTTGTGGGGACCCGGGTCTCGAACCCTGGCCTTCTGGTTAACAGGCACAGTGTCTTAACCACTTGCGCCACCCACAGCCCACAGTAAATATGGGAGTTCAGGATGGAATCAGCATTGTGAGAAACTCTGATTTAAAAACAGCAGCAAATTACCAAGGTGAAACCCATACAAGATGTGGCCTGGCAAACAAGGAACTCCACAACTCAGTTGAGTACTTCCAAGAAGCATTTTCTCACCATGAAAATGATGGAACATAGAATAGGAAACCCCATAATGTTCTTATCATTAATAGACACAGACATTATTTCCATTTGCCAATGCCAGAGATGAAAAGACTTCTTACCCTTCACCAGCAAAGATGCTGTGGTGCGCTGGTCACCAGAGTCACAGGTGTAGTCCCCAGAGTCTTCAGGCTGGGCATTGCGAATGAGAAGCTCTACTCTGCAGCCCTGCTGCCTCATCTCATATTTGTCACCGGTTCGCAGCTTAGCTGAGCCTTTGCTCCATTTCACAGGAACGTTGGGTTTGGAGAGCTCCGCAATCAGGGTGACCATCTCGCCTTCCTTGGCTTCTTGGTTCTTGAGATCAACTTCAAAAAGGGCTGGAATGGCTGAGAAATCAGGGGGAAATGATGAGTGGATGAAGCAGTTTCTTTTGGCTTCTAGAAATGCACACTATTGTGTTCATTTCATACAAACGAAATATTTAAATTATAATTTGAGAAGAATATGTTGAAAGTAAATATGGTCGTTAGTGAATAGTTGGATATGTTAGAAAATTTAAGTGGTTGAACTTATGGCTTTGCTGTTGTAATGTATGAATATAATTTTTAACTTTCTTTTATAAAATTTGAATAAAAATACAATACATGGAAATGCACACTATTCACAACACCAAATGAGCAGAAACATTCTGGGGATCAGTTGCTTCTAATTAAAATTTATTTATTTATTTATTTATTTATTTATTTATTTATTTATTTATTTATTTTCTTTCCACTTTCTTCCTTATAAAGGAAACCCTAGAGCAACTTTAAAACAACAATAAAATATAGTTAAAACTAGATAGAAGTGATAAAACCAAATATTAAAATACAGATAAACTATATAAAGACATATATATATGTAAAAACCCAGTAAAAACAGGCAGACAGTGATAAAATGAACTTATTTAAGAAGAACTATCGTAAGAGCCCATTCCTATGTATGCCTTCTCAGACATAAGCATCATGATAGTCAAAGGCCCTTACTCCTAAGAACGGGTGGATACGATTGGGCTCTCAATAGCTGTAAATAAATAAGAGTATAGACCCAAAAAATTCCCCTACCTTCAACAGAGACATTTGCTGTGGTTTTCTGATTTCCAATGTCGCATGTGTATTTTCCAGAGTCCTCTGGTTTCAAATTATAAATCTTTAAAGTATGTGTGGTTCCTTCTTGCTTGATTTCATACTTGGCACTTGGAGTAATCACTTGGGTGCCCTTCTTCCAAGTCGCTGAGACGCCGGGCTGGGAGACTTCACATTTCAGAAGGACTGTACTGTCTTCTTGGAGCTCTTTGTTTACCAATTCCTCTTTAAAGGTGGGAAGAGGTGCTAAAAAAATAAAAAGAAGGATGAAAACTACCAGGAATAATGATCTTAAAGTCATCATTGGGTAAGGCAAGAGTTCCTAGACTCACTGCATACATTTGTCAAAATTCAGAATATTGTTGAGCTTAACAAATTTGAGTGAGATCTTTCATTTCAGGATATGTTTCAGATGTAGTTGGAAGCCAAGTATGTCATCACTGATGTATTTATTTTTTCCACCAGAAAGGTTCAAAATATATACAGTAGATCTATCTAGTATTACAACATAGACAAATTATATGTGAGAAGTTCCCAAAACAATTTTTCCAGGTAATTACCACCCATGCACGTCTCTAATAAAATGCCAAACTGAGTGGGTTTGGATAAAAAGGATCACTTTTTAAAAATATCTGCAGCAGAGTACAAATAGGGGTTCATCACCTAAACTCCAACCCCTATGCATGTGGGATACCTGGCAGGTGAAATAAACCTCGTTGTCAGTCGGTACCTGAAAAAGCTCAGCCATACACTAAAAACGCAAATGTCATGAAGTTGAAATTTTGTCCCTGAGGTTATCTCAACATATAGATAGTATTCATCCAAATTTATGACAAGTGTGCAATACCTGTAATCCAGGTATTGTCACTCATTCAAAACACTGCAAAAAATATGGTTTGGAGCACAATCCTAACCACGTCTACTCAAAAGTAAGCCCCATTGTATTCAATGGGTCTTATTCAGGAAAGTGTCTTTAGGATTGCAGCCAAAGCCAAAGGCTGCAATCCTAAAGACACTTTCCTGAATAAGACCCATTGAATACAATGGGGCTTACTTTTGAGTAGATGCGGTTAGGATTGTGCTTTTAGTACATCTTTTGTCTGAGATGGCCCAGTGCCAGCTTGCTCTTAGTCTTGATAGTAACAAAAGTACAGCTAGGTAAGTGGGCTCTGATAAGTAGCAGCTCTTTATGTTGTTGCTCAGAAACTGAAGGAAGCACATGTAGTAGACAGTACATTTTAGATACACATTGAGAATTATATGCGGTAGAGTGATGTGATGGATTAGTAGGAGGGGCCACAGCTTAGTGGTAGTGGAATACCCTGATATCCCCAGGCATGGCTAGGAAACACCTCTGCCCTGCAGAACCACTGCTACTCACTGTTGACAATACTGAGACAGACAGACCAAAGATCTAACACAGCACAAGGCAACTTCATATGTCTGATTTTAAATAAACACACTCCATTTGTTCACACCATTTGATATTTTAGGATAAGTTTTGACAATAAACTAACGTGACATGGTAGAGTTTGATAGCAGCCCTCTGATGATGACCGACATTCAGTGATGGAATTCAAAGAAATTAACAACCGGTTCTATTCCCATCTGCAGCCACTTTTAAATGGCTATTTTTAAACTTTATATGTCCTATCTCTCGTTTATAACCGGTTCTTTAGAGTAGGTGCGAACCTGCTGGAGCCCACCTCTGCCGACATTGCACATTACCTTTCACAGTGAGCTGTGCTGTGGAAGTATATGGCCCAATGCGAAAGGTGACAGTCCCAGAATCCTGTTGGGCGACCTTCTTCAGTTTCAACATGTGCACCTTCCCTTTTTCAACAGAGATCTCATTCATCTCATTGCTCTCGAGGGAGGCATCCTGCAGCTTCCACTCCACATCTGTCGCATTGTCGTGGGAAACTTTGCACTCAAAGGTCACATCTTCATTCTCAAACACCTCGACATTCTTCAGACCCCTGATGATAGTGATGTCAAGTCCTGAAATATCAGAGTGTTTATCAGTGACAGGCTGAAAATCAAGGACCATGGTTTTCTCACAATGCAGCGCATAAACACAAAAACAAGTTGCTAGTGCTTATGGCTATAAATCTCATTTCCACGAAATGCAACAGAGACAAAAAGTGTACATTTGTGGGCTGGGTAGAAAGGGGGTAAAAACGAGTTGAAGCGAGCAATGGCAGGGAAATTGTCAAAGAAAGCTGAGAAGGACTTAAGTAGCCTGCAGTTTGTTACAGTATCCCTGAAAGCTCCTTCTCCTGGCTCATGACTGGCAGAAACAATAAATAAAAACATCCACATTTGTTTGATATTCATAATTTGCATTCAAAATTTGTATAGGATTCATAATTTATACAGGATAATGTATATAAGGATATGATCTGGGGGGACATTATTATTTCTTCTAACCCCTGGGCTTAAGCATATGGTTGGAAGTTGCCTATGTAGTTCTTGACTGTCTATGGAAAAAGGGTTGCATAACAATGAGGTTTACTTTTGAGTAGATTGTGCTTGGGTTTATCTTTTGAGTAGATGGGTAGGATTGCGCTTTTAGTTTATCTTTTAGTACTCTGGATTCTGTGGCAGATGCGTCCTCTTCAGTCAATTCTGCCCAAATGCTAAAATATGCCCTGCATCTGCATGCAGTTGCGAAAATCTGCTACAGTCACCTCCCCTTTCCTAAGGTAGTCCTTTTAACAGGAGTGAGGTGGTGCCACAAGAAGAATCCAGCCATGCCAAAAAAAAGGAGTTTTGGCCTTGCTGGAGATGAACAGCCATCATCAAGGTTGTACAAGAGCATGATAAGATTGCTTAAGCCCCATATATTTCTGGGGAAATTTCTAGGACCAACGTAATTTCATTCATTCATTCATTCATTGGACTATTACTCTGTCTTTCTCAGTCAGGCTGACTCAAGGCAGCTAACAAAATATGTAACATAATAATATATATTCATATGTCCCTTACCCTTCACTGTTAATGTTGCAGATGTGCTTTGATCCCCAGTGATGCAAGAATACTCTCCACTGTCTTTTGGTTCCAGATTATGAATAAGCAGCTCCCGGCTGAGTCCTTCTTGTTTCATTTCATATTTGGAACCAGAAGAAAGTGCCACACCATCTTTCTTCCACTCCACCACGGCCTTAGGAACTGTCACCTCACACCGCAACCGGACTGTTCCACCTGCCTCGGCTTTTTCATTCTTCAGCCTCTGCTTGAATTCAGGCTTCAGGGCTGTTAAGTCAAGAATTGGTGATGGCAAAAAGTTAGCCAAATATTCACATGTAAGAAGAGGAGCCTGGGATCCATCCCTGGAGAGTAAACCCCCAAAGCCTTCACAATGTTGTAATGGTGCTTACAGAAATCTGAGGACCACCATCATGATGGAAAAAAAGTGAGTGCTGTTTTGAATGTCTGGGGCGACTACCAACTGCTTTGTCCTCAGTTGTTTGCTCACCATTTCAATGCTAGGATGGTATACATACCCCATACTCAGCTCTGAGTCTCTCACAGCTGATGCTTCCTCTTTTTTCAGTCAGTCAGCCCACCAGATGGCATCTAACAAGCACTGAGGGTGCAATCCTAACCAATTTAGGCCAGCATAAGTCACTTGGCATATCTTCTTGTGGTGGTATGGGGAGGTCATCATATGCATGCACACTGGCCTAACCCCCAGGAGTGGGGCAAAAGTGCCTTACACCACTTTTGTGACATTCATAGGTTAGGAAAGGACTTATGCCAGGGCTTATGCTGGCATACTTAGGTTAGTATTGCAGCCTAAGTTGGCTGCTGGACCATCTCTCCATCCCAAACCATCCTCAATCTGTCCACACTAGCACTTTTTCCTGCTCTTGTGTAGTATGGGAAGGCCAATGGCAAGCGTGCAGAGCCTCCAAGCCATTTCAAAGAATCATATAGCTGGGAGAGACCTAATATGTCATCTAGTCCAGCCCCCTGCCTATAGCAGGAAATGCTCCTAAATAGAGCATCTCCATTTGTGTGAGCACCAAACAGTAGCACATCTTTCTCAAATCCTAACCAGCCTTGAAGAAGCAGATCATGAGATAAGGACCCAGATAAGATTGGGCAGTAGGTCACCTTTCCCCAGGTTATCTCTGTATTTTCTCCTCCATCGATAAGAAAGCAGGTATGAAATGCATTAAGAAACAGAATAGGAATAGAGTGTGGAATATGCACAAAAAAGAGTTAACACTCACTTCTCTGCTCCAATTAAAATAAAGCAAATTAAAGGCAATAGTTCAGTCCAAACATAAAGCATCTGAAGATTAATCAGGCATTTCCCAACCTGTGAGAGACTTTGGGTGCAATCTAGAGTAACTACGGGGAGTCCTTGCTCCAGTGTAAGAACAATTTGCTCTAGATGGTGCAGTTTCACTAGATGGTGCAGTAACTATGGTTGCACATATTCAGCACAATCCAGAGCAACTAATATGTCCACATAAGAGCCCTTGGGTTGCCTTATCTATCACTAGGGTGGAACAACTGCAAGATGCTCCATCCCAGTTACTCTGGAAGAGGCTTAGGGCAGAGCAAGGCAACATAGGGTGCCCTAAGAGAGGTGGACCTGCTCTGCCCTAACTGCTCTGCCCTAAGCAGTTCAGGAGAGGCAGGTTGAGGGCATGTTTAGCATTGCCTAGGGCAGAGCAGTTACTCTGTATCCAGAGCCTGTTTTCAAGGCAGAAATGCCCTCTTCCAGCCCTCAGAGTTATACCACCTCAGGAGCAGGTATAGTAATGAGTAGACCCATAGGGGTCCATGATAAGGCCCAAGTAAGAATGGCAGTGCTGACCAAAAATCTGAGTTCTTGGCCAGCCTAGCTGCCTCTCAACCTCAGGATATGTGCCTCTCAACCTCAGGATATGGAACAACTACGGCAGCCCACTAACCTGGGATACAGCAGGCCACTCCAAACATCCACCCTCCACTAGAGGAACTGCAGCTGTAACTGGTTGTCAGGAACTTCTGGGCTTTCTTATAAGGCAGACACCACAGCTATTCCTTGTTCAGTGTGATCTGAGGGGGGTCTCCTCAGGAGCAAGTCCTCCCCATGTGTCAATTACTTAGCATGCTCTGGAGCAGTTAGGGCAGCCCAGGCTTCCTGACTCTCTGGATGCAGCATAACTTTATGTTCTGGATACAGAATAGTTAGGAGAGAGCAGTTAGGGCAGAGCAGGCTGAACTTGCTCTGGATTGCACCCAATGTCTCTTATGTCCTCCCGTATTTACTCTGGATTGTAGGGTTTGTCTACACCACTACACCACTAATGCATGGTATTAAAGCTGAAATTGACATACACAAAACTGAGACCTGATCCCTTGTAATCCCAGGAACCAAACAAATTGGAAAGAAAATTGCATACTATTTACTACAGTGATATTGTAAGCTCCTACTCCTAAAAAGCCTGGTTGGTGGAAAATTAATCAGCTGGATAACTCCAACAGAATGCAGGAGTAAAATATACTGCCATGGTATATTTTAAATTATAATTTATTTTCTCTCCTTTGGGGAGATTTTCTAAAGGTATTTCTCTTGTGCTGACACAATGTTTGCAGTTTTTGGATGGTACAGTTTCCAAAATGTTCTCACATATTTGTTTTTACTGTAATTGAAATCTTCCGAATGAAAAATTTTGGTCAAATCACTGATAAAAATATCCCAGAACTTTCAGGTGATGAACCTACAATTTTAGACTTAACCCAAAACATTTGCTAGATTTGTATTCACTGTGGTTATACATAGACAGCTTGACATAAAGTTTGTAAAACATAATTAAGAAGATGCAACTTATAAATATTATATATAATTAATATTATTATCTATATATATAAAAGAGAAAAGTCACTGACTGACTGAAGTTGAGCATGTGGGGAAGTGGAGCATGGGGGGAAGTGCGCATGGGGGAATGGTGCACATGGGGAAAGTTGCACATGGGGGATGATGAGCATGGGGGGAGTTGCCCATGGGGGGAAGTTGGGCATAGGAAAAGTTGTGCATGGGGGGATGATGCGGATGGGGGGATGATGCAGATGGGGGGATGATGCAGATGGGGGGAGTTGAGCATGGGGGGAAGTTGCGCATGGGGGGGAAGTTGCGCCGTGGGGTGATGTTGTATGGGGAAATGTTACTCCCGCAATGCGGGTACGCTTTTTGCAAGTTTATTAATAATCTCATATTAACCTCATATTATTTATAATAAAAACCAGAATAATTGCTTCTGCATGGAAATCAGCCTTTGGTCTGATCCAGTGGAGGCTCTTCTTATATTTTTATGTTCCAGCACAGCATGGTATGAACTGAACTGTGCACTAATGGAAACTGAATTTCAAATCTGAAATATTTTGAAATTGGTTTTTTTAAACCAAATATCAAAATGCTATAGAAAAATATCCAGGGAGTAAACAACAAGAAAAAAATTGGTATTGTAGTATGAATTTTCATCACTTGGGCCCAATTCACAAGTGCATGTTTATTTGAATGTGCAAATGAGCCAACTCAGATGAAAAACACAGGTAAACATCCATCTCACCCAATGTTGTTTCCACAACCAGATGCCAAAATACTGAAGTGTGAATCAATTCACAGATTACAGTTCAAATATGTTTTCACCCCTACCATATGCATAAAATTAAGTTTTATGCTATATTCTTATTATTTAGACACCAATACATTTATTAGCTGGATCTATCTCAGATGTTTTACCGTTGACTGTTAAGACAGCTGTGGTCTTCTGATCTCCACATACACAGGTGTAACGCCCAGCATCCTGAGTCTCTAAACCATGGATCACCAACTCTGTGACAGTGTCTTCCTGTCTTATTCTGTATTTGTTGCTTTCTGTGAACTTCTTTCCATCCTTCATCCATTGCACTGGAGCTACCTTGGTAAGCTCACAGAACAGTGTAGCAGTTCCACTTTCAGTGGCTCCCACATCCTTCAATTCCTTTTTGAATTGTGGTGGGAGAGCTGCAGAACACAAAATAAATGTGTGAAGGTTCAACATTGGCAGTTGGATGATGGGAAAAAAGGAATACAGGATATGGTAGAGTGGGGAAATTTGTGCATAGGACTGATCCATTGCCTGCTAATTTTCAGAGGAAAGGCTTCCGCTGACTTCAACAGGCACTGGATTATAATCCTGAATGGGTTGGCAACACAATGGGTTGATAGATGGTGATCCCATGCAGTTCCACAGCAGTCTGGTGCTGGATACTGATGCATGCTACAGAAATGCAACAGAAAATGAAGACAGATGTTGGAACAAGGAAACAAACAAATAAAAGTAGGAACACAAAGATGTACAGTTGCCTTGGGAATGATCTGCGGTGGAATGATGGTACTCAGGTCCAAAGGTGAGATGATTATAAATCAAGGAAATGCTCCTCCTCTGTTGCTTCCACTTTATGATTTAACCATAGACTGCTAAGGCATCTGTCACCTGTGACACTGGTCTTCACAAGAGGTTATTCAGCCCTACATTAAATATCACCAGCTCCACAAAGGGATCTTACTTCCTAACAAAACACTTGTCACTGAGTCCGAAGACATGCTCCTTTCTCCACTCAACTGAGGCATCTGGCATTGTCAATGCACTATGAAGAGTGGCTGTTTTATCTTCTGTGACATCCATGTGGGCTATGGGTGGCGCAAGCGGTAAAAACACTGTGCCTGTTAACCAGCAGGCCAGGGTTCGATTCCCGGGTCGGCCCCACAAGACAGGGTGAGCTCCTGTCCAGCTCTGCGACGCAGCTGGATCCAATCGTATTGGCTCTGCCTTTCCATTGAGCTAATTCAGTGGCGTGGAGAGGGGAGATTTGCTGCTTGGGTAACAGCCTATCCTCCATAAAAATCCAACCCAGGCTTTCATGCTTCGCATGTAGCGTATGCAGCGCCAAGCATGATACCATAGTCTTTCAAGACTGACGGAGGCCTTCATCCATGTATCTCTTTTTTGAAAAGTAGGATCTTGCACTGGCTGGAAACTGCTGATTTCAATTCTTGTGAAATGGGGGTGCAAGATGATGCAGTTAGCTTTTTGCTCAACTTCTTTGCATCATTCATAATTCAAGGTGTGTCTACTATTGGACCCACGTACAGAGCTTGACTATGCTCTTGGCACGGGGTTTTCCACTAGTGCATTGTCCCAAGTCAGACTCTTCAGAGAACCAACACCTCTGCCTAATTTGCATCCATGTGCTGTCCAGAGGAACCATTGCTTGCCAACTGGAGAAGGAATCAATCCATCCTATGTTGTTCAACACTCAGACAGAAACAGACAGTGGCATATACACAGAAGTGGACACGAACACAAGTTGCTACCCATTCATTATCAGTGCAACACATAAATATGAGTTTATAAGGGAAAATAGACAGCAACTGCTAAATGGATGACACAAAGACACAAAGCAGACATCTTAGTGAGGATCACAGGAAATTGTGAAGGTAAACATCCTATATATATATATATATATATATATATGGTCACAAATTCATTAAACTCAAAGGGTGGCAGTGCAAAGAAAAGGAAGGTTGAGAGAGTGTTGAGACAGATGCAGGAAAGGCAGATGCAAACAAAGGAGTCCATTTCCAAAACTGTCACTTAAGAGGCTGGATGAAAAGCCTGCATAGTTTACCATTGACTTGTAAGGTGGCCGTGGTCTGCTGATCTCCACAGACACATGTGTACTCTCCTGAATCCTTTTCATCTGGATTGTGGATCACCAGTTCCACAAAGCTGCCTTCCTGCTTCATTGTGTACTTCTCACACTGTTTGAGTATCACCTGCCCTTTTCGCCAATCAATTGGTGCTACCTTGGTTAGTTCACACCCAAGAGTAGCAGTTTCACCTTCGGTAACTTCCTGGTTCCTTAGTTCTTTTTTGAAAAGGGTTGGTAAAGCTGAGGACAGAACATATAGTGGGATTAATTTTAATTAACCATTTTGATTCCTCCCTCTAATGTGACTTCAGCGCTGTCTTTACAAACTTTTATCAACTCATTTTCTATTAATTTGGAATGGCCTGATCAAAGCAATGAGATCCTGGATGAGAGGAGGTGGAATTTGGAGAAGACCTGTGCTGCAATCCTAAAGACACTTTCCTGGGAGTAAGACCCATTGAACACAATGGAGCTTACTTTTCAGTAGACATGGTTAGGATTGTGCTCCTACTAGGTCTAGTCCTATTCCTAAAACAAAACAAAACATTACAACATAAAAACAGAGCTATAATTTTTCAAGCAATCAGGAAATAAAGATTGAGATGAAGATAAAGATTGAGATTAATCTCATAAAGATTGAGATAGCAAACTATTGCATTACACAGTTCAGTTTCACATCCTAATCGAGACTATCCATTTGCTTTTACCATGAACAGTTAAAGCAGCTGTTGTCTTCTGGTCTCCACATAAACAGGTATAATCTCCTGCATCCTGCAGCCCCACATGATGGATAAGCAGTTCAGCAGTTGTCTCTTGCTGCATCATTGAATACTTTTTCCCTGCTTCCAGAAGAGTCTGCCCCTTCTTCCATACTACTGGAGCATCTTTGCTCAACTTGCAGCGTAGCGTCACTGTGTCCTCTTCTGTAACCTGCTCATTCTTTAACTCCTCCTTGAAAAATGGAGGGAGAGCTGAGGGACAACAAACAAACAAAATGCATGAAAAACTCCCAAAAGGAATGATGGTGACTGATTGTGCATTACAGGAATTCAGATTCAACAAGAAATTGCATTTTCAGGTGTGGTTGATGTAAGGCAGGATGAGGATTTAAGGCTGGTACAAAAAATCAGGAGTCACAGGCAGGATCAAGGTGCAAGGTTAAGGTGCAAGGTTCAGGTGCAATTAAAGGCAAGATTAAGGCAGGGTTTGTAGGATTTTGATTCAGGAAGGATCAGTATTAGATGGGAAGAATTTGGGTTTGCAGAATGGGAACTGAAGACAGCTCTAGTGGATGTCCATGTTCACACTGAAGCCTCCCACATGTCCACCCTAAAAACCACCTAGTCACACTAGGTGTCTTATTTAGCTAGATTTTTTATAGTGGCGTTCTGTCATATGTTGATCAGCAGCGAAAATGCCAAAAAAGTTTAGAATTACAATGCAATGCAAATCAGGCACATTTTATGGGATATTACAAAGTGTTCATTGATAAAACTTTACCATTTACTGTCAAAGACGCTGTGGTTTGTTGGTCTCCACACACACAAGTGTAGTCTCCCACATCAGAAAGGTCTAGTTTGTGAATCACCAGCTCAGCACAGACACCATCTTGTCTCATGACATATTTTTCACTCGCTTGGAGCAATTGGTTTTTCTTCTTCCATTCCACTGGTGTGAACTTGGTCAGCTCACAAGATAGTGTAGCCACACCACCTTCTATGGCCTCCGTATTCTTCAGGTGGCATTTGAAACGTGCAGGTAATGCTGGAGATCACAGAATGAAGGACAATTTTTAATTTTTATCCAATCTAATGGGACCTGATGGGAATTTTCACAAGATATTTTTTTCCATAGCCTGTTACGTAGCAGGAACATCACAGAACTGCATTGGGAACATGCAATCAATTTCAATGGTGTTTCTGCTACAAACATCCTGTTTAGCCAGGCCCAACAATCAACAGACAACACCACAGATATTTGGATGACACACATTAACATGTACAAATTAACTTCAACTACAGATTGCAGGTGACTTTGATTTATCATGCATGGTCAAGGCAACTGCTATCTTGTGGTCTCTACAGATGCAAATATATTTGATAGCATCCATCCATCTTGAACCACCAGCTTAGCATCTGAACCTTCCTGTTGTAGTTATACATGCGCTCTTGGAGCATATGTACTCCTTCAAGCTACTCCACTGGAGAGGCCTTGGTCAATTCATACTATAGAGTGGCTTCTCTACCTCTTGTTGCTTCCTCAACATTCAACTTAAAGGGGCAGGGAGAATTAAAGGACACCACATTTATATATTGATAATATTCAACTATGCAGCACAGATGTCTATTGTGGTTGACACTGAGACAGGTTCTGACAAAACATAACATATAAAACTTATGCCGGATGAGGAGGAGTGGTGCACGCAATTAGATATCTACTATTACCGTGGACTGTCAAGGTGGCTGTGGTCTGTTGCTCATCACACACACATGTGTATTCCCCAGAATCCTCTTCTTCTAGGTTATTTATCACCAATTCCACAATGGTGTCATCCTGATTGATTTGGTATTTTTCACCAGGTTTCAGAGTCTGGGTTCCCTTCTTCCATTGCACTTGAACAGCTTTGCTCAGCACACAGCGCAGTGTGACTCTTTCACTTTCAGCAGCTTCTGCACTTCTTAATTCTTCTTTAAAAAACACAGGCAGGGCTAAGGAATAAGTGTTGCCAATATTTTTCATGTGAAACACTGCTAAAATGAAGGCACCACACTACAGACACAGACTCAGAGAAACAGAAGACTAATTTAGACAACTCTATGTATACACTATCAGAATACAAGTAAGGGAAATACAGGCAAAAATGCACATGGGGGTCCTTCTAGAATATGAATAATTTAAGGACACCAGAACAGGTGCAAATGCTTTGAGCCATGTTTCCCTAAGCTGCAGATAATAATGGCCGGATCCAGATCCTTTTGGGTCACTGTCATACCAAATGACACATCAAATTGGAGAAAAATGGTAAAGGTCAACAGCATGTTTTTCAGGGATGTTTGCCTCTTATTACAAATCTTCTTGTTGAAGAACCCATGATAATCTTCCAAAGAATTCTACGGTGTTTCAAACATCATTTGAATGCCATGGAACTAGAGCTGATACAGTCAATGAACCAAGGGAAAAAAGTAAGGATGCCAGACACATATCCTGGGATACGCAGACACATGCCGACACATACCCTGAGATTTGCAAATACGTAATTTGCAAATACGTAATGATCTTGAAACAAAAACACATCACAAAGAACATTTTGACACTGACACATGGAACAAAAAAGGAGGGGGTATTGGGGTTGTCCAAAGCAACCAGACACTGAATATGAAGGGCATTCTGATTTACCATGCACTGTCAGGGTTGCAGTTGTCTTCTGGTCACCACACACACAGGAATAGTCTCCAGCATCCTTAAGGTCTACTTTGAGGATTGCAAGCTCAAAGGCAGCACCTTCTTGCCGCACTTTGTATTTGTCACCCGGCTCAAGCGATTTGTGCTTCTTCTTCCACTTCACAGAAGCAGCTTTCGTCAGCTCACACTGGAAAACAACTGTCCCACCTTCGGAAGCCTCTTGGTTCTCCATGCCTTTTTTGAACTGGGCAGGGAGGGCTGAGAAGTTTGGGATGAATACAACGTCAGAGTCAGGCACAGTGCAGGCATTTTTCATACTGTGTGCCTGAAAGTTAGCTAAACCTTTCACACTGTAAACTCTATTTGAATACAGTAGGAGGCTTAAATCTATTCCATGCAGTGATACAAATAGAGAGGGTGTAAATCAGGGCAGCACAAACCTATATTGTGCTGGAATAGGCAGGCCAATGTTCCTGCACTGTATAATTTGGGCTGCTACTGCACTACTATAGACAAGAGTAAATGTTTCTCCTTACCCAGGATATTGTTGGCACAGATCTGAGCAGCTGTGGACAGCCATATACTGCCCAAGAGTGGGGGTTGAATCTAGCACAGTTGCCGGGTCCCAACCCCACCTCAAGCTCCTTGGCCACCTGCCCACATTCCCTTCCTCCCTGATGTCCAAACATTATAGCTCTTCTATGGAATGCAGAGCCATAAATCTCTCTGTGACTTGTATATTACAGAGACAGAACAAATGATGGATATGGATTGCTCTTCTGATCCAATGTGTAACAATGAAAAACAGAAAATGTTCTTTAAACTGTATACCCTTCACTGTTAAATGGGCCGAGGTCTTCCAGTCACCAAGTAGGCAGCTGTAATCTCCAGCATCCCCTAGTTCCAAACTGCGAATGACCAGCTCGGCAGTGAGACCTTCTAGCTTCATCCCATACTTGGCACTGGTCTTGAGCACCTCACTGCCCTTCCTCCATTCCACCGGAGCTGCCATTTTACTCAGCTCACATTGCAAAGTTGCCTCTCCTCCTTCTGCAGCCTCCAGGTTCTTCAGCTCTTTTTTAAAACGTGGAGGGAGGGCTGAAGATTACAAGAGCACAAAGTCATCACTGTGAGGAAGACTGCAGAAGATTAACCTTATGATCCATCAATTACCATATGATTTACAGCACAGCTTTTCTTTTAAAAGAAAAAAACCTCATACACCCGTACTGAACTTTAAATATGTTCTATTTACAAAGAGTACAAAGGAGAGCTACCCAGCTCCCAATTTTGGCCTTGGTCTTGGAGATGGGCAGTTCCTCAAACTTCTCACCTACATACTGTTGTATCTGACTATCCAACAGTCGCTTAAGTGTTGGTTAAAACCATATAAACCATAAAGTTTAATTATAAAAGTTAAACTTTGTAGCTCCAAAACTTAAATTGGAGTATCATATGGCTTTAGGTTGTTTAGCAACAATGCAACTCTCTGTTTTGCAGAATGTCAACACATTCTCAAGACTGATTTCTAATGTCAAGACTTAAAAATCAGTCTAAATTAGATAGGTTAGAGAAATGTTGCAGCTGAGGACTGAGACATGCGCCACATCAAAGACCATACAGGAAATCTTGTCCTGAACTCATGTACTGATTGGTCCAGTTTCTCCAATGGCTCTTCACAAAACACAGTGCAGCCCTCTTAAAACAGGCTCATATAGCTGCATATTTTTCTACAGTGAAAAGATTCAGTTCATCACATCCATCCAAGGGTAGGTATAACCTTGACTCCTTTCTTGCCCTATATACTTCTTTTCCTCCACAGCCCCCTTCCAACTCAGATTCTGTTGCAGTTTCACATCTGCACAAAAAACTGAGGACTCTGTGTGTGTGTGTGAGTGAGTGAGTGAGTGAGAATATCATTGGGTAAACCCCAGCTCCGTCCAGCCCACACTCATCTCAGCACACAGACTCCTACAACACATTATAGCCAAAACATAATATAGTAGCCAACATGACAGTTCTGTCTAGGCAGTATGCAAAAAGTGATAGTTTTACTGTTTTACTATACATATATACACACGCAATATTTAAATGCATCAATTCGGGGGGAATTATATGGCCATTAGAATTTTTAGAGCTTCAGGCTTCAAAAATTACTTGGTTGTCCCCAAATACTATGAATTAAAGGAGGTCTGTTCATAGCTATGGCACCATGACTTGGGGGTGTAGAGATCCCGCTATGATATTGGCAGTACCAAATTTTATTCATATATAATATTTACCATGCACAGTCAGAGAGGCAGAAGTCTTCTTGTCTCCACACACGCAAGTATAATCTCCAGCATCCTGCTCAGTTATGTCACAGATAGTCAGCTCCACAACTTTGTCCTTCTGTTTCATTTTAAATTTGTCACCAGGTGTGAGCAGCCTCTCCCCCTTCCGCCATTCCACTGACGCGGGCTTGCTTAGTTCACAGCGCAGTGTGGCCACCCCACCTTCCGTAGCTTCTTTGCTTTTCATCTCTTCTGGGAAACATGCAGGCACAGCTGGAGAAGGGTTAATATTAGTAGGATGACACATGTATTCCAGACCTTTTGAGCAGCACTGCTCCCATGGAAGCCCCATTTGAATCAATGGAGACTTTTGTGAGAGCAGTGCATTGCACAAAGCACCTGTTGGCTCCTTCGCCCCAATCACAAGAATACATTAAAACACTATAAACTCTTTGAAAGAGCAATGTTGTGCCATCAAGTGCCAAAAATCAAAATTTCAAAGGTTTCAAATGAAATTTTGATATTTTAGACCTGAAATAAACTGACAGCAGAAATATAAAAGAAATAGTGGCATATTGCTCTTTCCTATATTTCAGGTTTTTTGACAACATTCAGACATAAAATGAAATGTAAACTCAACCATTTAATGAAATGAAATAGCTCTTTCATTTTGTTACATTTCAGAACACAATGGGCTATATGGAGATAAAAAGAAAAAACATATTGTGCATCACAATAATTCTCCCTTGACTAGAATGCAACAAATCCACAAATGAAACAGGATGTAAGTTTCACACAGACACAGAAATATAATGAGAAGGACAGACATATGCTTTTTTCGAAAATAGAAAGGGCCATGAACCCTGTTAAATTCAGTAGAAACCTTTAAAAAAAGATAAAGGGAAATGTAAGAGACAATTTGCTAATACAATAAACTGAAAAAATAAGGTTTACATCAGAAGCACAAGGACTGAGAAACAGTTGTACAGATCCAAACAGGCTAAAAACAGCGAAAGAGTAGTGTCAGAATCACATAATATTATGCATGTTTATTCAGACATAAGTCCCATTGCATCCAATGGGGCTTATTGCCCAGTAAATGCATACACAATTGCAGACTGGCTGGTGAGCCAGTAAGCATGATAAAGGTTAGATTTTGTATTATTGCAAAGGTCAGACATAAAGCTGAGCACAGAAATGCAGATTTCTTTGTTCTCTCTGTTGTGCGTTTTGCCCAATTCTGTGTATTTTACCCATTTAGAAAAATCCATCACAGATTACAAACTGTGATGGGAAAGTGGAATCTTCTAGCTTTGGAAATGGGAGTGCAAGGGCGTGGAAACCAGATGCAAGTCTGTTGTCTTGTGTGCTCCATGGGACATCTGATTGGCCACTGTGAGATACAACAAGCTGAACTGGATGGGCTTTTGGCCTGAGCACTTCTTATACTCACACATCTTTAGGATATGAGCACAGGAAACCAGTCCTGAACCCAAGAAACACTGAACAAGCTGAAACAGCTGAGAAGATGTGTTGCTTCAAGTTCTTATGAAATTTCTAGTCCAATCTTACAAGACACACAAGCATCTTTCCAGAAGAAGCAAGGAATGTAAAAGGCATCATACTCTTTCCTTCCTAACAGAAATGAATTTTGAAAGGCAGTCAAGGATGTGAACAATTAAAGCAAACAGAACTGTAGCCTCTTAATCGCTAACCTGGAATTAAAGCTCATGAAGTTGAGAAACCAAGGAGAACAAGTTGTACTAAAAATTATAAAACAGTTGGACTTACAAGAATGGCTAGATAAAAGTCAAGCACTTATGGATCAAACATAAGGCCCACAGGTCAGATGCCGCCACTGGAAGCAATTTCCCCAACCCCATTAGACTTGGGCACTCCCAATATGTTATTTGGGCTCACTCCTTGCCCATTTTAACTGTTTTAATATTGGATTGGATTTTATTGGATTTTAATGTATTTGGATTTTATTGTTCCTGTTTTTATGGATGTTGTAAGCCACCTTGAGTCCCTCCAGGAGAAAGGCGGGATATAAAGTTGTTTGTTTATTGTTATTGTTATTGTTATTGTTATCTATAAATACACAGCGAACAATTTCGTGTGGTTTCATTCACATCACTAGTCGGACCCTTCCCAAGAGTCTAGGACTGTGTGATGTAGCAGCATATAATTCGTGCTGATCCCAGAAGAGCGGCTTTCTGCAGTTGGCAGAGTGATATTCTGTCAATGCCAATAGTTTTCAGGTGCCTGCCAAGGTCTTTGGGCACTGCACCCAGTGTGCCAATTACCACTGGAACCACCTGCACTGGCTTACACCAGATACACTGTCATTCGATTCTTAGGTCTTGGTAGCAGGAGATCTTTTCCAGTTGTTTCTCCTCAATTCTGCTGTCACCTGGTACGGCGATGTCAACAAGCCACACCTTACTGCTTTCTATGATGGTGATATCTGGAGTACTGTGTTCCAAGACCTTGTCCGTCTGTATCCTGAAGTCCCACAGAAGCTTGACCTGCTCATTTGCAACCACTTTTTCGGGTTTGTGGTCCCACCAGTTTTTTGCCACAGGCAGATGATACTTTTGGCATAGATTCCAGTGGATCATCTGGGCAACAGAGTTAGTTGTGCCTCAGTTTGTAGTCAGTCTGTGCGATCTTCTTGCAGCCACTTAGAATGTGGTTGATGGTTTCATCCACTTCTTTGCAGAGCCGGCATTTGGGGTCATGGGCTGATTTTTCAATTCTGACCTTGATGGCATTTGTCCTGATTGCCTGTTCTTGGGCAGCAAGTATCAGGCCTTCCGTCTCCTTCTTCAGTGTTCCACTCGTCAGCCACAACCAGGTCTTATCCTGATCCACTTTTCCTTCGATCTGAGCAAGGAATTGGCCATGCAATCCTTTATTCTGCCAACTGGCAATCCGAGCCTGAATTGCACTTTTGCAATATTCATAGTCAGTCTGCTGCACTTTCAGCAACTTTCTCTTGCTGACTTCAGTCGGAGCAGATTCCTGGCTCTCTCACACATAATCTGCTAGGGCATGTTTTTCTTCTTCAACCTACTGCTTCACTTGCAAAAGTCCTCTGCCCCCAATCTTCTAGGATTATTATTATTATTATTATTATTATTATTATTATTATTATTATTATTATTATTATTATTATTATCTTTTGTCATTTGCAGCTAATGAGTTTTTACATAAGAACACAGTGCTTATTTCTGCCCATCCCTCAAGTTGGCACAAGAATGCTAACTTTGGGACCAGAGCAAAGAGATTAAGATAATAAATGCTGGTTTTCCTTTTGAGATGAGTTAATAGATTATATTGATAAGATCTCTGAAAATTTATTTAGATTGGTACGTATACAGAAAGTAATGAAATTTGCATTTAAGGAGGTGTTAGAAGAAATGATAAATTTATATATAGATAAAATGAAGACTGTGAACCGATGAAATTAGAGGTTTGACTTATAAGTTCTGTTTTGAAAAGATAAACATATATTGCATTATACGGAGGACCTCATATGTGCAACACTGTGCATACCCATCCCATTTTTGTATCCTTTATTCCTGTACCTGTATCTAAAACCAATAAAACATTTATAAAAATGTAAAAAAAGCTTTTCAGTTCTATGGCTCTGAACAAGGAAGCCATGATGATGCTACCATGATGATAGACAACATTCAAATGAAGATGCATCAAACACCCTGAATATCTTTCTCAAGGTTGTGTCTATATCGATCATGTTCAAGAAACAGATGGTCTAATTCAATGCATTGAGTTCCCAAAAATCATATATTGCTTGTATGGAACTTTTGCAAAGCTGTTCCAGGAATAAGCTCACACAAGGAAAAAAAAATCATATGGCTATAACTTTCCCATACTTATCTTGTGCCTTCAAAGCAGAACTAGAACCAATGGGTACAAACTGCAAGAAAAGAGATTCCGGTTAGGTAGGAGGAAAAAATTCCTGATGGTCAGAATAGTTCAGCAGTGGAATAGATTGCCAAGGGAGGTGGTGGACTCCCCTTCAATGGGGATGTTCAAGCTGAGGCCTGACAAGCACCTGTTGGAGATGTTCTAGGAGGATTTCCTGCTATAGGTGGGGGTTGGACGAGTTGACCCATTAGGTCCCTTCCAACTCTTACGATTCTGATTTCAGGGGATCTGGTCCAGTATAGAAGTACTGAAGTAGGAACGAGGAACATTCCAATGTGCCACAAGCACTCATAGGATAGAGCATACTTGTCACTGCACCATTTTGTGCTCTTGCTGTTTCAGAGATACTATTCTTGAATTGCAGGAAGATAATAGTGGATGGTGAATATGGTTTTGACTGGGCCTTAAGTGGAAAGCACTGATCATAATATTCAGGATGGAGCTGACACACTCTCATTGACCCCAGAGACAGATACACTGCAATGTATGTTAACACTGCAACGAACAAGGAGACAGACAGAATTATGTAAAGGAACAAAAAGAGAGAATCAATGGACCAACACAAGACAAAAACAGACTTTTCGACAGAGAAGGGAAAACTGGAAACACTATTGCTATAATGGGCAGCATTTGATTACCATGGACTGTCAAAACTGCCGTTGTCTTCTGATCTCCACAAACACAGGTATAATCCCCCGAATCCTCCACCTGCAGTTCTCGGATCAGCAGTTCAGCAGCAGCACCTTCCTGCCTCAACCTGTACTTGTCGCTCTGCCTGAGAGTTTGGGATCCCTTTTTCCATTTCACTTCCGCACCAGCCTTGCTCATTACACACTGGAGAGTGGCTATGGTCCCTTCTACAGCTTCTCTGTTCTTCAGTCCTTCTTTGAAAAGCACAGGAAGGGCTAGCAAGAAGGACAGAGTGCAAAAATCAATGAAGGAGTGCAAGAAACTATGTTGACAGCACATTCACCCCTTCATCCAACCACTGGGTTCCCATCACTCAACATTTGCAAAAGGCATCATGCGCTGGGAAAGAACCAGAAACTGTGTAGAGAGATGAACCACAGGGAAATGTGGGATCAGCTAAGGCCCTAGGTCAATTAGGGTGGCACGTTAATGCCCATACACCTGATAAAGATCTCCCCTTACAAACTTCTTGAGCACCCTTTTGAATTTACCATTTATGGATCTTCCTGCTCACAATGAACTCCAATTCCACACATAGGCTGCAATTCTAAAGACACTTTCCTGGGAGTAAGAAACATTAGAGCTGACTTTTGAGTAGACATGGTTAGGATTGTGATCATACTATAAGAATAATTATAAAAAAATTTCTTTTGAATGGTTTTTGAAGGCTCTAATTTGGTTGTGGATGGAGGTTAACATTGCTGCAACTTATCTGTTTTAATATAGGGTGTCTCAAAAAAATGTACTCACACTTCAAATGACGAGAAAAATATTATTTATGAACATAGAGTGAAACTGAATAGCTTCGAATACAGAAGACAAATGTAACTGAAGAATCATGTCCCCAAATGTTCAAATTGATGACCATTATTGTCCAGACAACGCTGATAACGCGCACCAAGGGATTCGCAAACGTCACGAAACAAATAGCAACAGTTAAAGTGTGAGTGCATTTTTTTGAGACACCCTGTATATTTTTATTAACATGGTTTCTATCTTAAATCTTCCTGGTTGGTTTTTATATAGCTGGTTGAACATCCTCAAATACAGACCAGACCTGAAGAGATCAAGTAAAAGTTCAGAAACTCCAGGAACTCTGATTGTTTCAAGGCTCTGACATCAACATTTCCATGAAAAATGGATCTTTAGGATGGAGATCCGCACTTCTACAATGGGGATCCGATGGGGATCCTCCTACTTCTACAGAGACTCAATTTGGATGATTAATTTTACTGGAGGAGGAGAGAATATATGCAGAACTATCAGAAATGGAAAGGCATGGGGATCAACCCACAAGAAGGTGCTCAAAAAGCAGAACCATGAAGGTGCTTTTACCCTGGACTTCTAGGGATGCCATGGTCTGTTGCTCTCCACACACACAGCTGTATATTCCAGAATCTGCAACCTCCAGGTTTTGAATGACCAGCTCAGCAATGACACCATCCCGCCTTATGTTATACTTGTTGCCTGACTTCAGGATCTTGTGTCCTTTTTTCCACTCTATGGAAGCAGAAGCTTTGTTCAGCTCACATCGCAAAGTGGCACTTTTGCCTTCTGTTGCTTCTTCATCCTTCAGGTCCTTGGTGAAAAGTGTAGGAAGGGCTGCAGAATGAATGTAACATGGGACAGGAGTGCGTCATAACACAGGCAGCCAGAATCATGAACTTCTCTTAGCAAGAAATTGCACGTGCACTTGCAGTGTAACCAGGGTGATTGACCCAAATTCTTTGTTATATTATTGTCTTCTAAAGGAATCAATGAAAACTTCCTCCACATAAACTTCATAATAATAATGAAGGGCTTTTTGGGTGGAACGGGCACAAACGATTATATGATCCCTCTCTGTGCTATAGTACTGATTCCTGATTGATCCTCTTTCCATGTTTCTTCCCCCACGCCCCAGCAGTTATTATTTTAACATAGGGCGGAAATGCAGTGCATTGGTGTTGGATTCAACTCATTTGTTTAAAGAAGAGAAGCTATAGAACTCTTTAAATGGGATAAAAATATATATATTTATGTTTTTACCATTTACTGCCAGGCTAGCTGTGGTCTTCTGGCCTCCACATATACAAGTGTAGTCTCCAGAATCTGTCAGATTCAAGTCCTGGATCACCAGCTCTGCACAAGGTCCCTCCTGTCTTATTTGGTACTTGTTCCCTGACCTGAGTGCCTTGTGCCCCTTCTGCCACTCCACAGGGGCAGCCTTGTTCAACCTGCAGCGCAGAGTGGTGGTTTCACCCTCGATAACTCCTGTGTTTTTTAGTTCTTCTTGGAAGAACACAGGGAGTGCTGAAGAATTCAGTACGGACACAGAGAAAAGGAGACAAACAGGGGAGAAACATTTTATACTACTGAGAGAAACATGGCCACAAAAGACAAAAACCTAAGATTTTTGTCCTAAAAACCTAAGGACAGATACTAAGGCACAATCCAGAGTAACTATGGTGAGTCCCTTCTCCAGCATAAGAACAATTTACTCTGGATTGCAATATGAATTTTCCATAGGTTTTCTCTAGGTGGTGCCATACCTACATTGACGTAAATGCCTTTTTCAGGCTCCTGTAGTTACTCTGGATTGTAAGGATAGTTTCACTGCATGTGAATTGCTCCTTAGGTGGGAAGCATTTATGGCAATCCAAAGAAAGAGACTAATGCATAAAACAGAACAGGAACTTGAGGATTTTTGCAGGGAGAGATAAATGCATTGTGCATACGGAGATACAGGGAAACCTCAACAAAAGAGACCAGCAACAGATCCACATGTCAACAAGCTGTCATAATGCACACAAATTCTATTACCATTCACTTTCACTGCAGCAGTGGTCTTCTGGTCTCCACACACACAAGTATAATTTCCGGCGTCCGTCACTTCCAAGTCTTGGATCGTCAGCTCAGCAAAGCGGCCTTCTAGCCTCATTTTGTATTTGTCACTTTGTTTTAGCATTTTTTGATCTTTCTTCCACTCAACAGAGTCAACAGGCATTGACAATTCACACTGCAGAGTGGCCGTGCCGCTCTCTGTGGCCTCTTCGTTCTTAAGCTGTGTTTTGAAGTGTGCCGCCAAGACTGAAGGATGCAGAACGGACAGATCAATGGCCATTATTTTGGGAAGGATTCTCTCCGACATGCTGCTGAACTGTGGAATTCATCACTACGGGGAAACTTCCTTGTTTCCAACAACAAACCCAATAAACTTCAGAAGTTTTCGACAAACCCTGATATTATCCCAATGTGGGAAGGAGAACTTTGGAGCAGATCTCTCTATAAATTAAAAAGCCTCATTCAAAAAAGCTGAGTGATAAGACAACTAAAAAAAACCCACGGGGAGGCACAACCATCTTTTCTTAATGAGGCTGAGAGAATTAAATAATACATTCATGCCAGGTAGTGTGCCCAAAGCCTGAACACAAACACATCTGAACACAAACCACACAAATCATGCACAGAAACATTTTGCATCTTGGAAACCCAGGAGTACCAAAGCAGGGAGTTCCATGCCCATGTGCCCAAAGAAAGACCACCTCAACGAAATGTCGAGCCGAAAGCTGGACTTCTTAAGGCCAAATAAAAAAAATGAAGGAAGCACTCCCAAAGCCTTGTAGTGTTGCTTTTTTACCATTCACTGTTAAGACAGCTGTTGTCTTTTGGTCTCCAGAGGTGCACGTGTAATCTCCAGCATCCTTCAGATCCAGATCGTGGATTGTCAACTCAGCAACAGTTCCTTCTTTCTTCATTCGGTATTTGCCGCTGGACCTTAAACCTTTGGAGCCCTTCATCCACTCAATTGGAGCAGATTTATTCAGCTCGCAGCGCAAAGTGACGGTACCACCTTGAGTGGCTTCCGCGTTCTTTAGTGCTTCTTTGAAACGAACAGGTGTGGCTAAAGGATGAAGCATTTTCTTTTCAAAATCAGGATAATTTCCCAGCAAAGCATTTGACTGCATCACACATGACACTCTGCCTCGGTCTGAAGCTCAAGATTTGTCTTCTAATTTCAAATCAATATGTATCAACCTTTCGTGTCCAGTGTGTTTCTTTAATCAGTAGACAATGGATCATTCTATGTTCCCTTTGCCACTGCATAGTCTAGTCAGTGATGGGATTCAAAGAAATTAACAACCGGTTCTATGCCCACCTGGCAACCACTTTTAAATGGCTATTTTTAAACTTTATATATCCTATCTCTAGTTAACAACCGGTTCTATAGAGTAGGTGGAGCCCACCACTGAGTCTAGTCCTCTTTGGTTAAGCTGTTCCATCTATCCTATCCTACTCTAGGATCTAGCACCAAAAGGCTATTGGGTTAAACTGCTTCCTATCCTATATGTGACCGCTATATATGTTTACTATACTTGCTTATTATACTATATGTGACAGCCATATATGCTTACTATACTTGCTTACTATACTATATGTGACAGCCACATATGTGACAGCCATATACGTGGCTGTCTGTAGTATGATAACCCTTACTATATATGATAGCCATATATGCTGAGCCAGTAGCTGATCCAACCCAACCCAACCTTCACAACACCATATTGGCAGTGTGCTACTAGAACACCTTTTACGACATGCACTACTTTATGGCAGTCAGTGGCAATGGAGGAGGCACTGCAACAATGTTCAACAATGGTCCACAATGGTTTGGGCCACCGGTGTATTACAATAAAGATTTAAATTACTTTTTAATGGTTAATGACTAGAAGGGTGATGATAGATGTTAAAATCTATCATGATCTTAAAGCAGAACATCAACAAACCCTAACCCACACACAAACCGCTTTAGTTATTTGATTCTCTACTAACGGCTTTGTTAATTTTCTTTAACTGAAAAGCAGTCTATACTGTAAAAATATTATTCTTAAAAATAATAAGCAAAGATTGCACTAAAAGCCAAAGATTGTGCTTAAAATCAAATAACAAACAAACTTTTCAGGACCATGATTGTAACATCTTTTCACATGTTTGCTACTAAACCATGACAAGTTAAAACTTCAATAAATATGTAAAGAAAAGAGAGAAGATGAAAGTGTTCTTGTCTACCCTACCGTGGATTTTGATCTGAGCTGTGCTCTGCTGTTCTCCAGCATTACAGGAATATCTTCCAGCATCCTCTGGCTCTGCATTGTGAATGACCAGTTGAGCCATGCATCCCTCTTGCTTCATCTCATACTTCTCACTACTATGAAGTACAGTTGTCCCTTTTTTCCAGGCCACAGGAACATCAGGCTTGCTGAACACACACCGTAAGGTTATGGTGTCTCCCTCTTCCTTCTCCATATCCTTAAGTTCTTGCTTAATAAGGATGGGCACAGCTAAAATGTACACCCAGAGTGAATGGGAAAGGGTGAAAATCAAAGTACTGAAAGGAGTGGGAAACTGTGAATAACCACATGCAACAAAAATATGCAAGATCAGAAATTTTTTGTTGCTAGTTTTCCCTGTATATAGGCTACAATCCTAACCTCTACTTAAGCCAGCCTATGTGCCGACATATGCCCTGTGCTGACATGGGGGTGTCACAAAAGTACGGTAAGATACTTCTGCCCCACTCCTTGGTGTTAGGCCAATGCACCAACCTCCATACACCATCATGGAAAGATAGGTCAGGTGAGTTAGGCAGGCCTAAATTTCTCAGGATTGCGCCCATAGTAAACTACCATGTCTGGGAAAATATTAGTCTAGTTTTCCTGGCATTTAGTTTTCTCTTATTTTTAAATTCAATATTGCAGCTAGAGGGATGCAAAAAATAAGTTTTGCACAGAGCGTCGCTGTTGGAGCAGTGGCGCTTCCCCTCCATTTGGCACTCTTTGGAACCAGGAAGCATTTTATTAATTTCTTCCATCATGCTCTAAGAACTTTTTTTATGGAAGTGGATTATGAATAATGATAACTAGTTGTAGTCCTACAACTAAGTAGGATTGGGACTGGTTCATGCCTGGAAATGTATGCTGCCTGGAGTTCCATCATGGCAGAAAGGTGGGATCAAGTGTCTTCAATCAAGATTAGTTTTCTAGAAAATCCCATGAGACCAGGATTTCATACCATAAACTCCATACTACAGCATGAGACAGCCAGGCCTTCTAAGCACTGGTGAATAATAGGTTAAGACTTGTATGATTTAACATACAACTGCATAGTGGGATGGAAAACAAATGTAAAGGACTGAATCAGCACACATTCTATCTATCTAGTGTGGTACTGTACTGAGCAAAGTTATTGGCATATTATTCTTATGAGAGTCTCCTAGGAAGACCCATCAACGGGATTCATAGCTAGACTTCACAGAACTAGAGGCTCTGCCTACCGGTCACTTCCACATGCGCAGAAGTCTTTAGCTCGCCGGTGCTGCAAGCATATTCACCGGCATCAGAGGTTTTTGCATCCCGAATGACAAGTTCTGCCACAGTGCCACGCTGCTTGAATTCATACTTATCGCCAGCTTGCAGAATTTCATTGCCCTTCATCCACTGCACTGGCAGGTCTGGTTTGCTAAGCTCACAGGAAAGTCGGACCTTGCTGCCTTCCTTAGCTTCACTGCTTTGGAGTTCCCGTTCAAAAAGAACTGGCAGTACTAAAATGCAGAATTAAAGAAGGTAAATAAACATGGGGGAAGGATGTGATCTTTGCTTCTCCCATGTTTTTTGTCTGTAGAGAATTCAGAACAAAATATTCCAAGGAAAAGTGTGGAATTGTAAGATATAAGGTTGTAAGATATTAAAAATAGAGTGGGTTTGTAGATATTAATCTACAACATGTTGTATAAAGAAATCACTAAATAAAGAAGTAAAAATAATAAAATCGCCACTACTAGAATGCAGCATTTTATGAATAAATCACAGTTGGGGAATAGTTGCAGAAACAGTTTAGGAATAAATCACATCTGAATTGTGAGACATTTTTCATTCATTATTATCTGATAAAGGTATTCACCCGATTCCCCCCTGATGTCAATTAATAAAATCTTTACTTATTACATTATACTGTATTACATTGCTGTAATTACAGTAAAATGACAACTACCTTTACAGTATTAAACTTACTTCCACACAGTAACCTGATGGTGGAGATGCAAGACTCCACTATATAAAGATAGTTTGGTAGTACCAAAAAAAGAAAATTTTGTAAGAGCAGATGACAGCAATTACAGAGAGATCCGATAATCGATTCTCTTGAAGACTAGGAGGTGATGATGATGGCCAAGGAAAAGGGGGAAGTTTCTGAGAATGCATTTTCCATGAAAAACAAATTGTTAGATTTACTGTTTTATGGCTTTCAGCATATTTCCAATTCCCTTTTAGCATTAAGAAATCAAAAGAACATGAGGAATAAAATATGCATTTACTTCTAAGCCAAAAGGCCATGGACATGGACACAAGTATTCAAGAACACCATAAGGCAGCAGGAGAAAGTCTGGCCCAGTTACTGGCCCAAGAATCTTAAAGATAAGGTTTTGCAATGTAATCTCATATATAGATGAGTCCCTGGTTGAAAACAGAAGACTTTAATGCAGATTAATGTATATATTAATATATACATTGTATTATATATTAATATATGTATATGGGTGGCGCAAGCGGTTATGACACTGTGCCTGTTAGGGTTCGAGACCCGGGGCGGCCCCACAAGACAGGTTGAGCTCCTCTCCTTAGCCCAGCTCTGCAACGCCAGCTGGATCCAATCATCTTGGCTCTGTCTTTCCATTGGACTAATTCAGTGGCATGGAGAGGTGGGATTTGCTGCTTGGGTAACAGCCTATCCTCTATAACATTCTAACCCAGGCTTTCGTGCTTGGCATGCAGCATATGCAGCGCTGAGCACGATACCATAGTCTTTCAAGACTGACGGAGGCCTGCTTTATGTACATAAAAGTCTTGAAAGACTATGGTATCACTCAGTCATATGTTAAGCACTCAGTCTTGAAAGACTATGGTATCGTGCTCGGCGCTGCATACACTGCATGTATATATAATGTATGTATATGTATATGTATATATATTACATATATGTAATATGTGTGTGTGTGTGTATATATATACACACATATACACATATATATATATATATATATATATATATATGCTTGTTGATAAATGAGTTATTACTATGATACAAGCCTAATTGCTCATAATCAAAAACCAATGTAATCTAAAAAGTAATAAAACCCAACATCCACAAGATACAATAATTAACAAATAAATATGCTAACTCATTTACTGGCTAAACGAAGAGCCTGATTCTCCTTTCCCTACATAAATTTTTCAAGAAAGATTTTAAAAACTCTGATTTACTCCTGAGATGTTAAGTAATCTTATTAAAAATCACCTTTTTATATATCAAATTTTTGTAGCTGCCAGTTCTGTAACATTCAATGTAGTAAACAAATTGTTACCTGCAAGAAGAATATAAAACTGCTCTAGACTTGTCCTGTTAGTGAGAAACTGTAAAATACTAGTAAGAAATCTGGAATAAATTATTGTAAAAATGATAGATATTAAAAACAGTGTGTTACATACATGACAATATTTTCACTGTCAGAAAACTCATTTAATTAATCAAGAAAGGGAACAAACTGCCAAGTTGTATATGTGAACCAATCCAGTTTTATAAATGAATAAACTATAAGAACCATTCCAGCACTCAGGTCTCCTTAAACTATTATTTAGGAAAATCCAAAGTTTGGCACTACCTTTGTGGGGTCTGTGTGTGTGTGTGTGTGTGTGTGTGTGTGTGTGTGGTGCATGCGAATGTGAATGCACGGCATTTTCCCCCTCTACACTAGTTTACTAACGTGTCTTTCTTTCAATGAGATAAATTGTACAAAATTCATACCTTGTACAACCAACTTGGCACTTGACTGCGTATCTCCAATGTCACAAGTGTAGATGTCACTGTCATTCTCCACCAAGTCATTCACCGTGAGTTGCAGAACATTCCCCTTCTGGCTCATCTCATATTTCTTGCTTGCCTTCAGATCCGCAATTCCTTTCCTCCACGTCACAGCAGAAACTGGCTTCTTGGTTTCACAGGTAAAAACTGCTTTTTTATTTTCTTCCACTTTTTGGTCTGAAATGTCTTTGATGAAGCAATTTCCTGCTTCTGTTTAAAAAAATGGAATATAACAACATCTCACACCAACACTGTCATCTTCTAAAATGATAAAGACCTCAGCCATTCGTTCAAACACCCCCACTGACCTTCCACAGTAAGGGTTGCTTTTGTTTTCGAGGTTTCGGTCTCACAAGTGTATTCCCCGCTGTCCTTGACTGTGGCATCATGGATTATCAGTATAGCCCGAGTTCCGTCCTGGCGCAAGTCGTATTTTTGGCTTCGCCGAATCTCTTTGCCGTCCTTCCGCCACTTCATGCCACTATCCAACTTGGACAGGTCACAGCTCAGGCTAACCTCCTGACCCACTGATGTTGTCTTGTCCTCCAACAGTCTTGTAAATTCTGCTGGCTTCTCTGAGAGAAAAAAAAGTAAGAAAATCCTAAGAAAATCCTAAAAAGATCTCATGCATGCACGCAAGCACAGACACACAGTAACTTTTCTCTAAATTAGCATGTACATGTAACACCTTATAGCACCTGAGGATTTAATCAGCATGTATTGCCCGATGTTCTCCCATCACTCATTGCACAGCATTCTCCTCTACATACCTTTCACAACAAGGGAAGCTTTGGAGTTTAAGTCATGGAGAGAGAAAACCACTTCTCCAGAATCGGAAATCAGGGCTTTTTTAATATTGAGTGTATACTTCCGCCCTTTACTGAAGGCTCTAAACCGCCCATCGTGGCTCACTTCTGATCCGTTGACCAGCCAATGGCAATCTTCAACACTTTCATGGGAGAGAACGCATTCAAAGGTACAGCTCTCCCCTTCCAGGACTTCAGTGTTCTTTAGGCGTTTTGTGATGCCAATGTTCAGCTCTAGGAAAAGAGTCACAGAAAAAGATGAAGTCAGGAGCAGGACATCCCTATGCAATGCTCAAACCCACAGGGCATATTTTTACACATGTGTCAAAGTAGTTCTGGCTGCAGTTGGGTTTTGTAACTCAAATGTAAAGTCTTCTTTGGACAGAACTCTCACTGGGACATGAATTCCTCTTCCACAGTGCTCAGATTGTCAATGTGTTTCTGGGACCAACTAAGTACTGGTCTGAAACCAGAATATGCCTCTCTTTCCATAGAAGCATTGGCATCCTTCAGTCTCGAAAGACTATGGTATCGTGCTCTGAGTGTCCTCTCCAGATCACGATGGCCTGGGTAGATTAATATGGAGGATAGGCTGTTACCCAAGCAGCAAATCCCACCTCTCCATGTCACTGAAATAGTCCAAATGGAACAGCAGAGCCAATAGGATTGGTTCCAGCTGTGTCACAGGAGTTATCAGAACTTGGTTGTAGCACAGTCACAAACTGGGGACTTCTGGGACTCCAGCTCTGGATTTGGCCTGGAGGTTAACTCCTGAAGCCTTTCCCATAGATGGGTATAGCCATCTATGGAGGTTGGAGGTGGGAGTTTTCCTTTTCCAGACAACCCACAGGTTTAGTCTGGCTCCTCAACAAAGGCCTGTCTGGCATGGGAGTCCCTGCCAGGAGCTACGATTCCACCAGGATAGCCCTTTGTATCACTGGAGCACTCAGTCCCACCACCATGAAAAGGTACTGTCCATCGGTGGGTTTCCATATAAGCCCCTTCAGAATTTGGTTCAACAAGTGCAACCTTGCCAGTTGTCCCACTACCCACCTGAATTATCACAGATGAAGAAGTGAAATAGGGTCTTTTGCAAGCACACTCCTTGTCTACAGTCAAAACAGTGGTGGGCTCCAGCAGGTTTGCACCGACTGTATAGAATCAGTTGTTAATGAGAGATAGGACATATAAAGTTTAAAAATAGCCATTTAAAAGTGGCTGCCAGAAGGGCATAGAACCGGTTGTTAATTTCTTTGAATCCCATCACTGGTCAAAACTGTCTTTAGTTCTCAAAACTACAGAAACTTTATTCAGCAATGTGGTTTGCTAAGTTATCTATATCACTGCAAAGATTAGTATATTGTGGTTCATTTCTGCCTTTTTGGGTTGGCCTTATCTTTACTGATTAATAGTTTGACAGAAAGACAGAGCAAAATGACTATATTTTGAATATTTGTAAGAGGGCAAGAAGATGAAAATACAAGACACTGGGTTCCTCTCCTCAAGAAAAACAAAAACTGGGAAAAAGAAGGTTGAGGAGGGACATGAAGAAAAAGGAAGAGGAGCAGAGCAGAGAAACATAAACTTATGTTTATGATTTAGAATAGCATCAGGGAACCTTGGACAGTGTTAGACTAATGTCAGTGCCAATCATTTTTACTGTCTTTGAGACAAAGAATCAAAGGGCACATGATCTGTTAAAGTTACAAATAGTGTGTGTTGCTAGTGGATCTATTGTTACAAGCAATAGAAAATCCATTCTATTCAATCCATTCTATTCAATCCATTCTATTCAAAAATCCAACATGGACAATGCTGAGAATGAAATTCTATTAATTTGGAATTTGAAAAGCAGGAATAGGACATGTCTATCAGTCCTGGAATGTCTGCAACATAGTAACAGAACAGCTGAGACAAAGAACAATTGCATTTTGAGCATATTATTTTTGTTTGCAGCGTAACAGAGGAGTGGGCAAAAGTGGGGATCCGATTCTATAATTCCAGGAAGTCCTACCTTGAATGCTGACTCTGGACTTGGCAACCTCTGTACCAAGATCACACATATACAAGCCAGCATCACTCTTGTTCAAGTCATGAATGATGAGACCCAACGTCTTCCCAGCCTGCAGCATCTCGTACTTGTCTCCAGGAGTGAGCTCCACACCCTCCTTTTTCCAGATGGGCTTGACCTTTGGTTTGGAAACCTCACACTCCAGGGTGACCGTGCCACGTTCCTCTCCAACAACATCATCCAGAGACTTCATGAAAACAGCAGGCTTTTCTGAAGAAATGGCAATGGAGAGATGAGAAACTGCCTGTTTAAATCCAACTTTCTGAGATGCTTCAACTAATAAAAGATATGTATCTCTGATCACTCATGGCCAAACCCTCACACCAGTATTCTATGTTCTTTCTATGTCTACATGATTTCCTGAAAAGAAGAAGAATTAGCATATTTATGCAAAAGTTACTTTCACAGTTTCTCTTTTTTGCTGATTTTTTTAAACAACAAATATCTACACTTATGTCTAGAAACATGGAATGGCCTGATCTACATGCAGTTTGGGAAATTCTGGCTTTAAGGGCCAACCTAAATATCCCTCTGAAGATTCTCCACTTTTCTTTTTAACCCAAAAGATCTTGAGTTTGGAAGATCTAGCTCGGTGGGACATTATCTTTCCTCTTGCTCTGTTTGTTTGTGCAGCACCCAATGAACCTAATTAAGGCCACTTTACTAGAAGTTAATAGATACAAAGGAGATGCTTAGACCTGCAGTAGGTGTGACAGCAAAGCACCTGTGCCCAAAGGCTAGACCATTGAGCGACACAAGAATCAGACCTTGGACCAGGCACACACCAGACTCAAAGCTTTGCCCCTTACTGAGCACCATAGCTTATTATTGCCACATAACACTGAGGCTGTGCCACATTCCAGAACTGGAAAGCACCACCTTATGCTGCAAAGCCATTGAGGTGGATGCCCAAAGTCCCAGCAATGCCCCCCCAACCAGGTCCTCATGCTGTTGAGCCTCTGAGGACCAGAATTGGGTTCCTCTCTGCCTTTGCTGCCCCAAGTGCACACCAAAAGGCCATGTCCATGCCTTTTAATCTGCAACACCTGCTAGAATAAAGTGACTGATGTTAGTTTGGCTGGTGAACAACACCCCAATTTCCTCCAGTCAGGGTGGCAGAAAAACTGCTTGCCAATGGCCATGAATGTAGGCAGCAAAAAATTTCCACCCAACCCAAATTCCCGGCCCTACTGGCAACCAGTAAATACTCAGACTGCTAGAAGAGCAGGGTAGGTGGTGTCTGTAAATGAATCATGCAAGGAAGGAAGTGCCCTGGATGCTGGATCCTTAAGTGCCCCTTCAAGGACTGCCTAGTTGACTTCACCTTCCATACTCCTTCTAAGGAGAAGGAACTTCACGTGTCCCAGGCCAGGCCAAACCCCAATACATTTGGTGAATTTCTGTGCTGAATTCCCACAGACCCAAAGTCGAGATCTGTGGAAAATCAACAAATAGCAGTTGCAGAATGGCAATTTGGGGTGGGAAAACAGCCACGGAATGTCCCATCAATGCAATCCTAATCCAGACTACTCACAACTTCCCTTGCCAAATGTCTTTACATTAAAAGCAAAGGGGACATATGTTCAAAGACATTCTCCAAAGCATAAAAGGCAGCAAGGACTATGGGCCACTGGGAGCAACAGAAGGTGGCATAAAAAATCATGAGGTTAAGGACCTTACCTTTCACTTTCAGGCGAGCACTCTCAGAAACCTTCTTCTGTACCTTGACAGTCACTGTCCCTGCATCTTCAGGCATGACGTGATCCAGCGTCAGGCTGTGATACTTGCCCACCTTCTTGATCTCATTAAAGTTGTTGGAGAAGAGATGTGTGTCATTCAGGAACCATTCCACGTCTTCAGTGTCCTCAGAGAGCTCACACGAGAACACCACGCGGCCCTCTTCTTCAACCTCCATATCCTGCAGGTGTTTGGTAATCTCTGCTTTGCGTTCTAATGAGGGATAGGGAGAGGCATAGAATGAGGCTCCCTAACTAGCTTGTGACTTTATACCCCAGCTCTATAAACACATTAAGGGCTGTGGGTGGCACAAGCAGTTAAGTCGCTGTGCCTGTTAACCAGCAGGGTTCGAGACCCGGGTCAGCCCCACAAGACAGGGTGAGCTCCTGTCCTTAGCCCAGCTCTGCGATGCCAGCTGGATCCAATCATATTGGCTCTGCCTTTCCATTGGAGTAATTCAGTGGCGTGGAGAGGGGGGATTTGCTGCTTGGGTAACAGCCTATCCCCCATAACAATCCAACACAGGCTTTCGTGCTTTGCATGCAGTGTATGCAGCGCCAAGCACGATACCATAGTCTTTCAAGACTGACGGAGGCCTGCTTAATAAACACATTGCAAACTTCCCAAGCTGTATTGTACAGCCTCTTTCTATACACAAATTAGTCTCAATCTATGAACGAGGAACTCTTTCAGATAACCCACAGACTCTACGGCACAAGAAGACTCTTCTCTTCTTCTCAGCCAATAACACAAACTCATTCTCACACAACCCTTTTAAATCCACCCTCCCCATCACAACACATTTATTTATTTTATTTTAAAAATTTATATCCTGCCTTTCTCATGCCATAGACCGACTCAAGGCAACTCACAGTAAAACATAATTTAAAACATTAAATAAGAGAAGTCAGTTAAAAGCAATTAAAAATATACAAGGTAAAAACAATAAAAATGATAACTCCCCAACCACCGCCTCAATAAAATGCTTTTTTGAAATATATTTTATATATGCATGCTGTGCTGTAACTTGCCATGGACTCTTGCTGAGACTCTGAGAAAGCAGCTGAGAGAGCCTTTTAAAAAATATCTGTACTTATTAAAATCTAATGTGCACCCCTATTTCAACCTAATGCACCCCTATTTTAACCTAATGTGCACCCCTATTTCAAAAGGTTTGAGATTAAGAAAATTTTGACTGGCAATTGTAACGTTCAAAGCAAAGCAGGTGCAAAATTTAATTTTACGGCATACAACGAGTTATATTGTTAATAATAATGTGATAATGAATCATAGATAGTTTTAAATTTAATAACAAGTACTATAGGGTTTAAATGAACCACATGAATACAATATAAATGAGTATTTCAGCTCTTTGCTACATTAGTGGCCTTCCAATCCTTCCCCCCCACTCCAAAAAAAAAGAAACAAAGTGGCTTGAGATACTCCTACGTCAATCACCTCCCCAAGAGAGATTGGTGGCTTCTATTATTTGGAATGATATCTCTGCCACCATTTTAAATTTGATTCAGTCAGTCTTTATCTCCCTCTTTATGACTCAAACCTTACCTCACCAAGACTATACACCACAGTAGGCGGCTTTCCCACCAAAACACTACCTCACATAGACTGTACGCAGCAGTAGGCCGCTTTCCCACCAAACCCTTACCTCACACAGACTATATGTAGAAGTAGGCCACTTTCCCACCAAAACTTTACCTCACACAGACTATATGTAGAAGTAGGCCACTTTCCCACCAAACCCTTACCTCACACAGACTATATGTAGAAGTAGGCCGCTTTCCCACCAAACCCTAACCTCACACAGACTATATGTAGAAGTAGGCCGCTTTCCCACCAAACCCTTACCTCACACAGACTATATGTAGAAGTAGGCCACTTTCCCACCAAAACTTTACCTCACACAGACTATATGTAGAAGTAGGCCACTTTCCCACCAAACCCTAACCTCACACAGACTATATGTAGAAGTAGGCCGCTTTCCCACCAAACCCTTACCTCACACAGACTATATGTAGAAGTAGGCCGCTTTCCCACCAAACCCTAACCTCACACAGACTATATGTAGAAGTAAGCCACTTTCCCACCAAAACCTTACCTCACACAGACTATATGTAGAAGTAGGCCGCTTTCCCACCAAACCCTAACCTCACACAGACTATATGTAGAAGTAGGCCGCTTTCCCACCAAACCCTTACCTCACACAGACTATATGTAGAAGTAGGCCACTTTCCCACCAAAACTTTACCTCACACAGACTATATGTAGAAGTAGGCCGCTTTCCCACCAAACCCTAACCTCACACAGACTATATGTAGAAGTAGGCCGCTTTCCCACCAAACCCTAACCTCACACAGACTATATGTAGAAGTAAGCCACTTTCCCACCAAAACCTTACCTCACACAGACTATATGTAGAAGTAGGCCACTTTCCCACCAAAACTTTACCTCACACAGACTATATGTAGAAGCAGGCCACTTTCCCACCAAACCCTTACCTCACACAGACTATATGTAGAAGTAGGCCACTTTCCCACCAAACCCTAACCTCACACAGACTATATGTAGAAGTAGGCCGCCTTCCCACCAAACCCTTACCTCACACAGACTATATGTAGAAGTAGGCCGCTTTCCCACCAAACCCTTACCTCACACAGACTATATGTAGAAGTAGGCCACTTTCCCACCAAACCCTTACCTCACACAGACTATATGTAGAAGTAGGCCACTTTCCCACCAAACCCTTACCTCACAGAGACTATATGTAGAAGTAGGCCGCTTTCCCACCAAAACTTTACCTCACTGAGATGGTACACCATAGTAGGTAGTTTTTTCATCAAAACATTACCTCACACAGACTATATGTAGAAGTAGGCCACTTTCCCACCAAAACCTTACCTCACACAGACTATATGTAGAAGTAGGCCGCTTTCCCACCAAAACTTTACCTCACTGAGATGGTACACCATAGTAGGTAGTTTTTTCATCAAAACATTACCTCACACAGACTATATGTAGAAGTAGGCCACTTTCCCACCAAAACTTTACCTCACACAGACTGTACGCAGCAGTAGGCCGCTTTCCCACCAAACCCTTACCTCACACAGACTATATGTAGAACTAGGCCACTTTCCCACCAAGTCCTTACCTCACACAGACTATATGTAGAAGTAGGCCGCTTTCCCACCAAACCCTTACCTCACACAGACTATATGTAGAAGTAGGCCGCTTTCCCACCAAACCCTTACCTCACACAGACTATATGTAGAAGTAGGCCGCTTTCCCACCAAAACTTTACGTCACAGAGACTATATGTAGAAGTAGGCCTCTTTCCCACCAAAACGTTACCTCACACAGACTATATGTAGAAGTAGGCCTCTTTCCCACCAAAACCTTACCTCATACAGACTATATGTAGAAGAAGGCCGCTTTCCCACCAAACCCTTACCTCACACAGACTATATGTAGAACTAGGCCACTTTCCCACCAAACCCTTACCTCACACAGACTATATGTAGAAGTAGGCCGCTTTCCCACCAAAACTTTACGTCACAGAGACTATATGTAGAAGTAGGCCGCTTTCCCACCAAACCCTTACCTCACACAGACTATATGTAGAAGTAGGCCACTTTCCCACCAAAACTTTACCTCACACAGACTATATGTAGAAGTAGGCCACTTTCCCACCAAACCCTAACCTCACACAGACTATATGTAGAAGTAGGCCGCTTTCCCACCAAACCCTTACCTCACACAGACTATATGTAGAAGTAGGCCGCTTTCCCACCAAACCCTAACCTCACACAGACTATATGTAGAAGTAAGCCACTTTCCCACCAAAACCTTACCTCACACAGACTATATGTAGAAGTAGGCCGCTTTCCCACCAAACCCTAACCTCACACAGACTATATGTAGAAGTAGGCCGCTTTCCCACCAAACCCTTACCTCACACAGACTATATGTAGAAGTAGGCCACTTTCCCACCAAAACTTTACCTCACACAGACTATATGTAGAAGTAGGCCGCTTTCCCACCAAACCCTAACCTCACACAGACTATATGTAGAAGTAAGCCACTTTCCCACCAAAACCTTACCTCACACAGACTATATGTAGAAGTAGGCCACTTTCCCACCAAAACTTTACCTCACACAGACTATATGTAGAAGCAGGCCACTTTCCCACCAAACCCTTACCTCACACAGACTATATGTAGAAGTAGGCCACTTTCCCACCAAACCCTAACCTCACACAGACTATATGTAGAAGTAGGCCGCTTTCCCACCAAAACTTTACGTCACACAGACTATATGTAGAAGTAGGCCACTTTCCCACCAAAACTTTACCTCACACAGACTATATGTAGAAATAGGCCTCTTTCCCACCAAAACCTTACCTCATACAGACTATATGTAGAAGAAGGCCGCTTTCCCACCAAACCCTTACCTCACACAGACTATATGTAGAACTAGGCCACTTTCCCACCAAATCCTTACCTCACACAGACTATATGTAGAAGTAGGCTGCTTTCCCACCAAACCCTTACCTCACACAGACTATATGTAGAAGTAGGCTGCTTTCCCACCAAACCCTTACCTCACACAGACTATATGTAGAAGTAGGCCGCTTTCCCACCAAAACTTTACGTCACACAGACTATATGTAGAAGTAGGCCACTTTCCCACCAAAACTTTACCTCACACAGACTATATGTAGAAATAGGCCGCTTTCCCACCAAAACTTTACCTCACACAGACTGTACGCAGCAGTAGGCCGCTTTCCCACCAAAACCTTACCTCACTGAGATGGTACACCATAGTAGGTAGTTTTTTCATCAAAACATTACCTCACACAGACTATATGTAGAAGTAGGCCACTTTCCCACCAAAACGTTACTTCACAGTATGCTATATTTATTTATGCTATATTTATGCTATATTTTTATTACAATATAATAAACTGTTAGACTACATACTGACCTAGACCTACAATCAAAATACTGTATTTACCGAAATCTAATGTACCATCAAATCTAATATACATCCTGTTTTTGGAGCCTAAATTCAGCAGGAAAATGTGAGTGGTAGATTTGAGTAAATATAGTACTTTTCCTGGCTAAATGGAGCAAAAAGGTCCATAAGAAAAAACTGTCAAATCCTTACTGTCATAGAGAAACTATGGGAATTGCCCAGAGGCATTTACTCTGGATTGCTCTATGCATTTCTCATAGGTGGCACCATAACTACATCGGTGTAAAAGGTCCCATAGTTACTCTGGATTCTTATTCTTCCACCCACCAAGAAGATATGGACTCTGGTGATTATTTATTTAACTTAAAGCTGGCTTCTACAACAAATTGTCCAAAGTGTTGTACATTAAAATATAACAATGAACTAATCCAAAACAAACAAAAAACTGAAATCAAGCCAAACAATAGAGTAGTGACTATTAGTAAGAGTATGGGGGATTTGAGCCCCTTCCAGGCAGGATGGTGTGGCCTTGTCAAGCATCAAAAAGCTGATGGTGTGCCTCGACTATTTTAGCGCCTTGTAAGTGTGCTGTGAGATGAAAAAGGTTGAAAACCTTAAACAATTCCAGCTTGGCCTTTCTCCCTATATTATCCTCAAAACACCCTCTGATATTAGTTTGGCTACGAGGGCATGAGTACGTAATGTCCCTTGAAGAGCTTTGTTGGTGTAGAGGAACTGAATCCAAATCTCACTATTCCCAAGTCCAAATTATTTAATTTAGGAATTAAGACCATTCACTTATGGTGCAATCCTAAGAAATTCAGGCAGTTACCTGGCAAATCTTCCCATGGTGGTGTGGGGAGGTTGGCGCATTGCTTGCAGTTATCTAACCGCCCCCCCCCCCCCAAGGTGTGAGGCAGAAGTGCCTTCCTATGGGGCAGAAGTACCTTACTACCTACTGCTTTTGTGATACCCCCAGGAGCGTCAGTCCAGGAGTTATGCCAGCCTAACTTGCGGTTAGAATTGCAGCCTTAATTTTTATTTTCATTTCAACTGTACACATGAAAAAAATTGCATATTTCTCCTCCTGTCTCCATACAAGTTAAGAGACTTGTCCGCGTACCCAGCACAGATAGTGTGGCCTTGGTCTCTGCATTCCCAGCTTTGCACTTGTAAATACCCGAATCTCCAACAGTGAGCCTCATGATTTTAAGTTCAGATGTGTTTTTATCTGTTGTGACTTTGAATTTCTCTGAAGACTCGATGAGAGTGTGGTCTTTGTACCATTTGACAACCTTTGGCGAAGGCTTGAATTCACAGGAGAGAACTATCGAGTGGGTTTCCTGAGCAGTCTTGTTTTCTAGCTGCCTGGTTATGATCACTTCAAGATCTACAAAGAGAAGAACAGGAGTCAGTATAATCCTAATTTAATTTAAGGTTGCAATTATAAACACATTTTCCTGGGAGTAAGTCCCACTGAATATAACGGCACTTCCTTCTGAGTAGATAGGCATTGTGCACCTAGATTAAAACTACTTCTTTCATCCCCAGTTGAGCTACCTTACTGGATACTGTCAGTCTCAAAGTAGCCTACATACCCTACAATCCAGAGTAACTACGTGAAGACGTAAGAGACATGGATTGCTCCGTTCATTTCCCATAGGTTTCCCATAGGTGGCACATTGGTGTAAAAGGTCCCGTTGTTACTCTGGATTGTAGCCTTAGTGTAAGCCATAGTGTAACTATGCACTATTATAGAGTGATAGATGAGTTATCTGCAAAATGGCAGATAAAATTAAAAGAAAACAAGCAGACAGTGAGGGAGTTTCCTCTTCCTTCCTCCTCAGTCTCTGTCCCTTCCTAAAAGGTACTTTAGAAGTAGCTAAAGGAGATGCAGGGGTAGCAACTGCACTAGGCAACAAGATTTAGGGGGGCAGTGAGCTGAGACAAGTGGCCAGAATTGAAAACCTTGGTATGTATGCAGAATACCACCATGTTACACATCATTGGAAAGGTAATGTAACATAGAATGCAATGCAAACATTATTGAAACGCTGTATTCTATAAAAAAAAATTATGGGTGATTAACTTGAAATTGAAAACACAATTGTCTTATGGAACAAAAAGTGAATTTCTGTCACTCAGAACTGACCAATGAGATGGACTGTTCTGAGATCCAGTAAGGCATTATTATGATACAGAATGGAACAATAAGGTATTTATATGATTCAGCTCTCATTTCCATCATAATACAGTTACAATTGTTGATTGAGTGAAGAGGCACTTTTGTAAGTAGTGCAATATAGGGCGCACCATTTTACGTAATTAAATTTGATTTTAATTAAATTTCTTCATTCTCAAGACATGAAATGTTCTCATTGGTACCAGTTCCTAAACACTGTTTACTTGCAAGTTTTGAAAATAGCAAACACACCTTTTACAACAAGGTTTGCTGAGGACTTTGCTTTGCCAATCGCAAACTGAATGGTGCCCGTCATGTCTACATCTGTCCTTCTCAGGAGTAAGCGGTGAATCCTTCTCTCTTGTTCCATCACAATGTCTTTGCTGGCCTGCAGGAGTTCTCCCCGAAGAGACCACTTTGGGGGCTTGACCGAGTCAATGGAGATCTCGCACTCAAACCTGGCCTCTGCTGGCTCTATCACTTCCACATCCTTCAGATCCTTCACAATATTAATGGATTGCTCTGAGGATAAATACCATTTTTAAAAAGCAAAGGAGAAAAGTTAATGGCCAACCTGCATCAACAGCCCCTTGCCCAGAAAAATACCCATAACTAGGTCACGCTTCACGGATTGCCAAATCCAAGATTGCAAAAGATGGGATCACAAGCAGCTTTTCCAAGAGACTAGCTTGTTTTCAACAGTTTTGTAAAGCCACTATAAAGATACTACAAGAAACTGAACAAATTTATTTAAAACATGTGCTTAAATATTAATTAGACTAATTTTCTTCATATTAGGATTGCCATATATCCTGAAAAACAGGGACAATCCTGATTTTTAGGGATTGTGTTCACATAATGGCAAATGGGACTGAGAGTCCTGTCCTGATTTTGTGGAAGAAAATTATGGCAACCCTACTTCACATATAGAATTTGGATTGGCATGGAATATAGAGAGTATGAGCAGATTTCTGGTTTCTAAATCAAGAAGTTATGCCAGTGCTTGCCTTGGCAAAAAGAACTGGCCGCTATGTCAATAGCCTTCTTGGTTATAAATTTTCCTACTCCAACATTCAAATAAATGTACTATATGCACATTCTAAGCCATGACATATCAAGATGGCATGCAAAGCACTAGGTTTTGCAGGGAGCTTCACCACAGAATGCAAGCAGCCCCCTCCTTTTGGAGCATACAGCTCCCTTTTGCACCCACCACCTGGAATGGCTCCACCGAGGTGGGGGAGAGGCACACCGTGGTGATGCTCCTTACAAAACATAGTGCTTTGAAAGACACGTAGTGCTTTGCAAGAAGTAGGGCAGTACCTTCCACGTAGAACTGAGCACTGCTTTTGTCATCAATGGCATCACAGGTGTAAATGTCCTCATCGGCAAACTCAGTGTCATTGATTATGAGTTTTCGGTAGAGCCCATCACTCACAAGCTCGTACTTTTGGCTGGGAAGAATCTGCTGCTTGTTCTTGTACCATGTAACCTCAGCATTGGCACGAGATACCTGGCACTCCAGAAAGCCCCGGTGTTTCTCAATGGCAATCTTAACTCGGAGCGGCTTTATAATTTTTACCGGCAGTTCTAAAGGAGGAGGTCAAATAGCAATTAATGACAATCAGTTAATTAATGGAAGGCAAAACAAACCATGATAGACTTTTTAGACAGCGGTTTCAGCTTATCATTTATCATTCAGGTGATATTTATATGAAAAATGCATACAAATTATTATTTCAGGTGAAGGATCAAAGCTGGTTTTGGACTTCTTACCCTACAATCCAGAGTAACTATGGGAAGATGTTAAGAGGCACTTACTCTGGATTGCTCTACACATTTCCCATAGGTGACACCATAACTCTGAAAGTGTAAAAGTGTAGTTACTCTGGATTGTAGCCTTAGTAAGTTGAACATATGAAACTGCTTTATGTGGAGTCACACTATTATGGGTCCTTTTAATTAAGTACAGACTATGAGCACAATCCTGTGTCTACTCAAAAGTAAGCCCCATTGTATTCAGTGGGTCTTACTCCCAGGAAAGTGTCTTTAGGATTGCAACATATGTTGAGTGACACTACAACTCCAAAGTTTCAGACAGGGGTCTTTCCCAGTTATACCCAGTGATTCTGCCAAATATTGAATTTGGCACCTTTTGCATGCAAAATATGGACTCCGTGAGTGAGAGAATATTGAGTTTATGTCCTTTCTTTGGGAACTTCCCCCAGCCCTGTTTTCACATCTGTCCTGTTCAGTCTTTCCATGACAAGATGAACAGAGATACTTTTTAATAGAAGCAAAATTAATATTAAAACAAAAGGTAACACAAAAGGGGCACACAATTAAGCTACATGCCACACACAATAATGATACCTTTTACTTTTAGTTTTGCTTGAGATTCTGCTGTTTCTGCCACAAATTTGATCTCCGCAGAATCTTGTAACTCCACACTTTTGTAAATAAGTGCATGGTTCTTTCCTGTAATAAGAAACACACTTTTCTAGTAAGGGAAAACCTCTCCTTTATGCAAAACTTTGCCCTGATTTAATAATACAAGGCATCTCAAAAAATGTGCACACATTTTAATGAGCTCTAATTTTGCATTTGTCATTATAGAAAACCTGCAACATTCAGAGAAGCAATTGAAAAGATGCATGTAACCATCCCAGCACACACATCAGTGGATTCCTGCAGATTCCCGAGTCAAAGGTGTCAGCCATGTGTAGACACCAATGGAACATTTCAAGCACTAAGTATAATTCCAGTAAGTTGAAAGTTCATTCATAGCACAAAAAATTCCAGCAAGTTAACAACTGGCTGCTCCTTTCATACCTTCTTGACGTATTTTAATGTTGTCTCCAGATCGGATTTTGTTTTTGTTACTGAACCACTGAGTCTGAACATCATCATGTGAAATCTCACAGAGGAATGAAGCACTTTCTTTTTCACTCACTTCCACATCTTCCAGTGGCTTGACAATCTTGATATCTCGAGCTAAGGAATCACAGAAGTGTGTTTACAATAGAATATTTGTTCCTTCTGTGTAACTTGAACCTGGCCTAAACATATTCCCTTAGACCTGCCATTCTGCCCTAAGATATCTATTATATTTGCTTGCACCAAAGGGAAGCAGAGGACCCTGATATGTAGGTATCACGTATATACTGCTGCACACAGATCCCTTGGACAAAACCAATCCCATCAGCACAAGGAGAATAACACTGATTAAGTGACTGCCAACACAGTGTTGTGACTCCAATCCAATTCCCTACTCCTGCATTTAACAAAAATAGTTAGGAATGCAATTAAGAATTTCCCGTTTTGTGTATAGCTCAGTCCTCCAACAGAAGGCCAGTTCACATATGCATAACTTTCTCATCTCTTAACAACCCTCAGTTGAACAACAAAAAATCAGAAGTAGAGTATTCATTGTGAGATAAAGGGATGGGAAAAGTCTTACAATCTATAGGTAAGATTCTATAGTGATATATTCAGTCCTCAAGAGTGCATATATTGAGTGCTACCTATACTGAACTAGCGAAAATGTACCCCCCTTATGGGAATAAAATTCCCCCTGTTTGCCATCCCCCCACTGCACATCAACCCCCCATGTACATCAACACCCCATAGGCATCCACCCCCATGCACAGCATCCCCCATGTTCATCCCCCCATGCACTTCACCTCCCCCATGTGCAGCAAACTTCCCCACTGCAATCCCTCCCTCTGAACAACACCCCCCTCCCAGTGCACCAGGCACCAACACCCAAATTGGCTGGATGCTGATCAGTCTTCCATGTGGAGTATAGGACAAAAACATGTTGACCCCTTTTCAGCCCTTAAGGGTTAAATTTCTGCACATTGGTTCTTGGTGGGTGTTGATCACCACGTGGTGTTGAACACAGAAGGAACACCCTCTCCAAATTTCACACTTCTAGGTCCAGGAGTTGGGGCAGAGTCCCTCAGTCAGGGATTCTTCAATGGAAAGTATAGGGAGGAAAACGTGTTGCACTCCATTTCATCCCATTCTGGTTGGAATTTCCAAAAACCTGTTCTTAGTAGATTCCTCCATCATGGAAGGAACACCCTAAATTTCATGCTTCTAGGCCCAGCAGTTTTGGCTGGGCGTGTGTGGGTGGGTGGGTGAGTGAGTAAGTTTTCAGTTTTATTTATATATATGATAAAACACACACCTGAGAACTGGTACAATAATAGGAGAAATCTGTTCAGAAGAGGAAATAATTCTGTTCTTCTTACTGAAACTTACCATAGACTTCCAAGGCAGCTGAGCTCTTGTTCTCACCAGCATCACATGTGTATTTCCCTTGGTCTTCATATTCACATTTCTGAATAGTCAGGCTTCTTTTTGTACCGCGGGCAACTATGACCACTTTCTTACTTGGTCGTAACATGACTCCATCCTGGAAGAAAGAGGCCCAAGTGGGACATAAAGCTTCATCAAAGGATCTTAACCATTTTCACAAGCGGTTTCACTTGCTCACATGTTCCAGTCTCACTAAATTTGGTACAGAATAGTTAAGTGTGTTGTTGTTTTAAGACACAATCACACTGTCATCTAATACAAAACCTGACATAAACAGGACATACTTATATCCAAGCCCCACTGAAGATTTTATCTGTGTGGATAGAATTTTTCACAATTTAATCACTGAGACTGGATTCTTGAAAAAGGATGCTTCTGCTTTTGAAGAGCCAGTGTCAGTCTCAAGCAGTGACAGCTCATCATCCATCTGGCAAGGTGGGCTGCCAGATTGAGAGGACAATGAATTTGGGGTGCCCTCTAACCCAGGTTTGCTACTGTTGCCACTGCCCTTCAACCAAGATACTAGGGAATGAACTTTCCTTCACCTTCCGTAGCTCTTAAAGTGTTTTCTGTGATTAAGGCTACAAAGTAACTATGGGACCTTTTTACACTGACATAGCCACCTATGTATAGAGCAATGTATAGAGCAATCCAGAGAAACTGCCTCTTATGTCTTCCTGTAGTTACTCTAGATCAGTGGTTCTCAATCTTCCTAATGCCGTGACCCCTTTATAAGTTCCTCATGTTGTGGGGACCCCCAACCATAGAATTATTTTCATTGCTACTTTATAGCAATGTAATTTTATAACTGTAATTTTGCTACTGTTATGAATTGTAATGTAAATATACAATATGCAGGATGTATTTTCATTGTTACAAATGAAACGTGTGTACTATGCACACATTGAACACAATGGGGTTTATTTCAGAGTAGGCATGCATAGGATTGGGCCCTGAGGCTGTCAGTCACCCCCAGTGTGCGTGCAGCTACAGCTGGAGCTCTGGCAAGCCTGAGCTGGCCCCCTGCACCAGGGGTCTTTAGGTGAACCCCAGGAAAGCTCTAGGTGACCCCCAAAGGGGTCCCGACCCCCACTTTGAGAAACGCTGCTCTAGATTGTAGGGTGAGGCTGCAATTCTAACCTCCAGTGAAGCCAACATAAGCCCCGGCATAATCCTGTGCTAACCTGGGGGTGTCACAAAAAAGTGCCATAAGACACTCCAGGGGAAGGGTTAGGCCAGTGTACCGACATGCACTTGCCTCCCTACATCACCATGGGAATGGGAAAACCAATAACCTGTGCCAGCCTAGGTTAGAACTGCACCCTAAATCACACAATTCCTCGGGTAGGAAAAGTCAGCTGACACTTAAATTCTGTACCTTCAGCCACTTCACATCAGCATTAGGCCTGGAAAGTTCACACTCCAAAGTGATGTCGTCCTTGTTCTGAACTTTCATGTCGACCAAAGGTTGGATTATTTTCACTGGTGGTTCTATCCAGGGGGAAAACAAAATTAAAACAAGATCTGTGTTCAAAATCAAGTTTGACAGGATTTAGTGTACAAGTGCCTGACAACAGACCCAGTGAAATGTTATCAGGGATTTAGGACTAGCAGCACCATCACCCCACTCGTGTCCCATCTCCCCGACTACCCAGAACCAACATAAGCTCAAGAGTCTCTGGCTTTTGGCTGGCACACCAATAATAGCTAACTCCTGTTCCAGAGATGGCTTCAGTATGTGCCAGTTGACTAGAAAGCACAGGCTTTGCTATACAGTGCTGCAGAATGTTACTCATACTACCAAATAGCATCTTGTGGGCTTTGTACTTTGGATAGATGCCTCAGTGGACAGAGAGGTGCCACAGAAGCAACCATTATCTAAACCTACAATCCAGAGTCACTACGAGAAGACATAAGACACACTCTGGATTGCTCTGTGCATTTCCCATAGGTTTCCCATAGGTGGCACTGTAACTACATTGGTGCAAAAGGTCAAGTAGTTACCCTGGATTGTAGCCCAAATCAGGTTACTGGGCTATAGTGGAAGCTGCCTACCTGACACAGTCAGTCTGCCAGTTGTGTGAACACCTTCTGCCTTGAAGGCGATGAGACCGGAGTCTTCAAGCGCAAGGGAAGAAAGAGTCAGCGAATGCTTCTTCCCCTGGACACTAATACAGCAGTTGTCCTTTGCTTTCAGCCTCAGACCATCCTTCATCCAGGTTGCTTCCACATTTTCGTGTGATAATTCCACCTCGAAGGTGACAGCCTCAGTCTCGTGGACTTCCATCGGTTGCAAGCCCTTGACCAGCTTGATGGGCCTCACTTAGAAACCAAGCAACATCAGAAAGGATGCATTAATTTAATTTCTTACCCCATATGCTCCTATGGTGGATTTTTTCTTAACAGTTTTAAATCTGGATTTTTCCCCTTTCCAAAATCTTTTTCAAAATCTCTAGAACACTTTTATTTTTGTTCAACTACCTTTGTCTGTGAGATTTTGGGGGTTCCCCCTTGCCCCAAATTCTAAACTATACGGTGGCTGAATCTGGAGCAAAATCTTTCCCAAAGTAAGGGGAGCTGTAGCAAGCAAAGAAGCATTTTAGATTTTGAGCCCTTTGGGGACAGTGATCCATTAACCATTATTTTTTTCATTTTTCCATTTTTCTTGTACGACACTTTGTGAACTTTTTAGTTGAAAAGTGATAGATAGATAGATAGATAGATAGATAGATAGATAGATAGATAGATAGATAGATAGATAGATAGATAGATAGATAGATAGATAGAAAGAAAGAAAGAAAGAAAGAAAGAAAGAAAGAAAGAAAGAAAGAACATGGTTCCACCAGGAATGTCCACAACACAGTAGGTACAAAAGGGGCACAAAAATTGTTTCCACGTGGTAAACTTGGCATCCATCAGACTCGAAAGACTATGGTATTGTGCTTGACACTGCATGTGAAGCACGAAGGCCAGGGTAGATTAATATGGAGGCTAGGCTGTTCCAAGCAACAAATCCCCTCTCTCCATGCCACTGAAATATTCTAATGGAAGGGCAGAACAGATATGATTGGTTCCAGCTACGTCACAGAGCTAGGCTAAGGACAGGAGCTCACCCTGTCTTGTGGGGACCTTGGTCTCAAACCATGGCCTACTGGTTAACATGCACAGTGTCTTAACCACTTGTGCCACACACACAGCCAAAAAATGTTTCCAACTTCCCTTCATTCCCACTCAAGGTACCAGTGACAGCTGGTCTGAGATGCTGAGTTTCCAAATACCCCGTGGAGAGCAAATGATTCTGTTTGCCTTCAGTGTTCAGCATTCTGACATTTCTATTCAACAGGTTACTTGCTGTGTCCCCTCCCTTTTCAAAACATTTGTGCCTCTGATGTCCTGCAGCTGTCCTGCAAAGGCTCTTTTTCTGATGTTTCACTCTCCAAGCTGCAAGACAACTTTTAAAATCCAGCATACCTGAGAGAGGATTGACCTTTGGGTTGGGTCAGTGGATATTCCATCGCTCCAAACTGGGGAATGTGCTTGTAAGTGAACTAGGGTTATTTTGGGGAAGAACTGCCAGGGCAGGGATTAGCAAAAGCACCAAGTCAACACCCTCAGGCATCCCAGAAGTTGACACTTGTCTTAAGTCACTAGCAAAGCACTTTGATTTCTGAAGACTAAACTCAGAGCCTGACTTACTTTCCACAGCTACTTTGGCCTGGGTCTTGTCATGGAGGGTCTCACAGGAGTAATATCCACGGTCAGTAGATACAGCAGACTTGATCACCAGGCTGTGCTTAGTCCCCTCGGCCTTGAGCTCCATGTCGGCACTTGGACGGAGCACACTGCCGTTCTTCATCCATTTCACCTCCGTGCTGGGTTTTGACAGCTCCACTTCAAGAGTCAGTGTCTCTTTCTCCTGAATAGTCTTGGCCTCCAGTTTCTTCAGGAACACCACGGGAGTCTCTATACTCCAAACATGAAAAAGATGCAGTGTTTAAAATGGCTGTAACTGGGAAAGGTTAAACATCATTTTGTGGAAACTGTTATGTATGAAGACAGTATGGGTGCAATCTTAACCAATTTAGGCCAGCCTAGCTCAGCCTGCATATCTTCCCGTGGCAGTGTGGGGAGGTCAGCGTATGCCTGTGCATAGGGTTGCCATAATTCTCTTCCACAAAATCGGGACAGGACCCTCCAACACACTTGCCAGTATAGAAACACAATCCCCCAAAATTGGGACTGTCCCTGTTTTATGGGACATATGGCAACTCTACCTGTGCACTGGTGAGATTAAGTGCAATTTGCAACCCAAAGCAGCCATGTCCGCTTTGCACCATTTGTTTTATCGGCCCATCTGCAGAGAATGTCTCTGAATTTTTAGATGTGATCTCAACTGTGTCCTTTATGAATTTTGGTTTCTCACCTTCCACCTTGAGGATTGCTTTGCTTTCTATCCCTTCAGCTTCTGCTGTGATGTCAGAAGAATCCTTTAGAGTCAGGTCGGTGATGGTGAGGCTGTGGTTTCCTCCCTCCTGGGAGATGACGTATTTCTTACTGGCTTCAATTTTGGTTCCATTTCGGCTCCAGGTGATGACGGCGTCACTTGGGGAGACCACGCACTTGAAAATGGCCTCCTTTCCTTCTTCGCCTATTATGTTGTGGAGACTTTTGATGAACTTCACCACTCTAGGAACTGAGAGGAAAAACCAGAATAATTTGTTGGGGACAAAATTATACTGGGAAAACTTGCAAGGGATGAGACCAGGGTTAAGGGTGAAACCCTTGCATTTTTAGGAAAATACATTTTAGAAGCATGATAAAGAGGCATGAAACTTTTTTCCCTGGGTGCAGAAAGTGTTCAAGAATCCTTTCCATTGACTGGTTCTCCCTGAAAATGGTCTCTCTGTCATGCTTTAATGTTATTATGGCAAATTCGGATTTGGGTTGATGCTGTAGCCAAGATAACACACAGCTCCACTCTGGAATCAGTACTTGCAAATCTTTTCCATGCAGGGCCAGACTTATTGGCTGCATTGCCCCCTTCGATCCCACCTCTTCCCCCATTGCTATAAGGCCCTCTTCCTTTTCACATGGATGACAAACTTCCAGAGCCCTGCAAAGGACATCCTTTTGCTTTCAGAACCTCCCCAAAGCAGAGAAGAAGGGAGAGGAATTCTTGGATGTCCAGCTCTGAAACAACCCCTTGCATTGTCATCAGAAACAAGACTCCAAGTAATACCTGTAGGGGTGAAGTGAATACTGCACTTGTCGTCCTTGGTTTCACAGGAATACTCTCCCTGGTCTTCCGCCCGGAGTCCTGTTATTTTTAGGATGCGTTTCCCACCAGTCTCTTGCATGTGATAATGCTTGCTAGGTTTGAGCTCCACTCCATCCTTGCGCCAGACGATCTCACCCGTGGGCTGGCTGAGTTCACAGCTCAGCGTCACCACCCCTCCAATCTCAGCCTTCACAGGCTCCAGGGTCTTGACAAACTTCACTGGAATTTCTGAAGTCAGTTGGGAGGAAGGAAAAATAGGGCAGCTGTCAAACACTTTTCCCTAAACTTTTTGGAAGTGTGGGGATCTGAGCAACTTTGGACTGTGCCTCCTTGCATGGTAGTTCTCTAAGGATGAGGCAAGCCTCTATCTGGTTCCTCACCCACCTCCTTCAAGTCTTGCTAAGAAGCTTGGAAAGTAAGACCATGATACGCATTCCTGTAGCGGGAATGGGATTGTGGGTTTGGGTCCAAAACCCAAAATTCATCTGACACTGACAAAATAAAAAGTCAAAAACTACTTTTTAGGCTGAAAATATAGACTTCTTAGCAATTTTTGAATGGAATTTTAGGAATTTCTTGATTTATTGAAAATTCAATTTATTGATTTGATATTTATCATGCCATTTCCAGTTAAAAATGTGCACAAGGTAGGCTACCTTAAAAACAGTATGCTTCAAAAACAGTAAAATTATATTTCAAAATTCATCACACCCAAAGGGCCCAATCCAGTACAACTGCACTGATGCTGCTGCATTGCAACTCTGAGAGAAGGAAAGAAGGGAACAAACATTCCCTTGAGTTTACCATTTAAATGCAACCAGGGGGTGGAGGGGAGAGAACCTGATGTGTCTTGGGAGATAATTCAAAAAAGGCCTATCTCTAGTAACCATTAAGTAAAATAACATGCAGCTGGGCATGTAAAATGAAGCCTAGCAGAGTCTAGCTTTGGTTGCAATCCTAAAGACACTTTCCTGGGAGTAAGACCCATTGGGCACTTTGTCTTACAAAGTTCTGCACTTGGGACCCTGGGAAGGGAAGCCCTGTTCTGACCAACCCTGTTCTGAGCAGTTTCTCTCACCTTGAACTTGCACTCGGAACTGCTGCTTCTCACCCTTGATCTCACAGGTGTACACACCAGAATCTTTGGCTTCAGCCTGTTTCACAGTCAGGGTTCTGGTGGTCCCATCTTTTTGGATCTCATACTTCTTGTTGGCTCTGATCTCAGTCCCATCCTTGAACCATTTGACCTCTGCATTTTCAGGCTTGACTGACGTAGTCAGGTTGATGTTCTTCTTTTCTGGAACAACTATTGGTTCCTCCTGGGATATTTTCTTTTCGAATTTTGGCTCTAGTTCTGCAGAAGTTATTTTTTTTAAAAAATGGAAAAGAATCCAAAAGCTATGGATGCAATCCAGAGTAACCACAGGGAGTCCTTGCTCTGGTGTAAGAACAATTTACTCTGAACTGCAATATGAATTTCCCATAGGTTTTCACTAGGTGGTGCCATAACTACATTGACATAAATGTCTCTTATATGCTCCCGTAGTTACTCTGGATTGTAGGGCATGTCTAAGCTAGATCTCTGGGATGATTATCCAGGCTGTATAGCACAGCCACCAGCCACCATTGCTTATCTTGTTCCCCTATGAATAAGAATTCTTGACCAGTCTCCCAGTCAATTGGGCATCTGAATTCACCTGACCAAGGAGCATTATGGATGCCCTGGTGATCATAAAGTATCCAAGTGGATAGACCTATGACATCACCAACCGTAGGTTTTTTTTCTGGTTCACACACAAAGAATACATGTATGTTGCTAGGTTTGCTACTTGGCTATTTGGCTGAAAAGTGCACCAACTTGATTTCCTGCATTGTGAGCATTGAGGATCAGGACACTGGAAGGATGTCACTAGCTAGAATAGGGACAATATTCACTTAATCATACTGACAGTTTGTTTTATTTACCATTTGAATTTTCTTGCCAACCCCTTCATTTGATGTTCCCATTTGGTTTTTGATCCACATTTGGTTTCTGATCCACGTTTTTAATGCTTTGCAATATTCCCTCTTGCAGCAGTTTAGTAATTCCTCTGAGGAAATTGGGAATTATTTCTGCTGGTAACCATCTGGGCAATGAATATCCTTGAAATTTTACTCCCGCAACAGCGGGTAAATTCCGCTACTTCCCCTTTAACCCCAAAATGACCAATAAAAGGAGGGGCACAGGCACGAGGGACTGCCACTAATCACTACACAATGTGCCCATTTTGTCCTTTAGTCCTCCATTCTTCCCCTCCTTTTATTGCCCCTCCTTTTATCTAATTAACCCTTGCTCTGCTGCATCTTGTAGCAGGAAAGGAACTTACCTACTGCTTCCACCTTGAAAGTCAGTTTCTGGCCAGCAGCTTCACAGACATACTCCCCAGCATCTTTCTTCTCCACCTGTTCCAGGACCAGCTTCCGGGAAGTTCCATCAGACTCTACCTTGAACTTTTTGCTGGAGCTCAGGGGCTTCCCATCTTTGTACCACTTCACCTGTGTATCAGGAGCAGCCACTTCACAGACCAAAGCAGCACTCTCCTTCAGCACAGCCTTGACCTCCTTCTGTACCTTCTCCTTCTGCACAAATGCAGCAGCAACCTCAGCCTCTGTTGACATGGAGGAAAATGAAAATGTGAAATATTTATGCTTTTATTCATACCCTTCATAAGCTGCCACCTTTGTGCATAAGTATAATAAAATAAAATTTAACAAAATACTTCTTTAACAAAAAAATTTTAACAAAATTTTTTTAACAAAATGCATAAAATTTAACAAATACTGAAAATGAAGCCAAAAAATAGCATGCATGACAGCAGGAGATGGATATGTAAAGCAATGGAGATGGAAAACTCCTTTATTTATTAAGTCTTTTTGACATGGTACTCAGCAACCAACTTTCCATGGCTGCTGGGAAGCCATGGCTGCTTCTTCCTTCTAGGAAAGTTCACCCTACATGTGTATCTTACCTGCAACATTAAGCTTGAAGACCAATTTCTGATTGTCAAGTTCACAGCTGTACTCGCCAATATCCTCCTTTGCAACTTGTTGCACTATCAGCCGCCGTGATATCCCCTCGGATTCTACCTTGAACTTCTTGCTGGATGTGATTTGTTTCCCATTCTTGAACCACTTCACTTCTGTTTTGGCCTGGGCTACCTCACAGCTAAGAGTAGCATTCTCTGAAACGGCAGCTTTGATCTCTTTCTGTACTTTCTCCTTGTTGGCAAATATAGCAGTTTCTGCTTCTGGAGAAAAGAGGACAAGAAATACTTTAAAAATCATCCAACTAAAACTTTCCTGTCAACATTTGGTTCAGATGTAAATCTGGATTTATTCTGGCATAAGGGATATATAAGACTATAATAGGTAATAACGGGAAAAATAAACAGAATTTGTACCTGTAGCCAAGACTTTGAAGGTCAGCTTCTGGCCAGCAGCCTCACAGGTATATTCGCCTGCATCTTTCTTCTCCACCTGCTGCACTATCAATCGCCGATTTTTGCCATCAGATTCCAGTTTGACTTTCTTGTTGGAAGTGATCTGCTTCCCATCCTTGAACCACTTCACTTCCGTTTTGGCCTGGGCCACCTCGCAGCTGAGAGTGGCAGTCTCTGAAACTGCAGCTCTGACTTCGTTGTGAACCTTCTCCTTGTTGGCAAATGCTGCAACTTCTGCTTCTAAATGGAAGGAAGAAAAGATATTCTGTCTGTCTCTCCGTCAATCAGATACTAGATTTCATAGATTTCATAGAATCATGTTGAAGGGCCCCATGATCATCTAGTCCAACCCCCAGCCTGTAGCAGGAAATTCTTGTCTTGAGGGGACACCAGTCCCAAACCCTGGCCTGTTGGTTAACAGGCACAGTCTTAACCTCTTATGGCTGAAAACAATCCCAATGTCAGGCAGTTGAAGCTTTCTCACTTAGATCTGGCTCACAGATGGAGTCCTGGTTTATGTTAGACTCCTAGGACAACCAAAAACTTCAAATAGGATAGGTTAGCAGAAAGAACATGAAAGGCATATGTACCTGTAGCCAAGACTTTGAAGATCAGCTTCTGGCCAGCAGCCTCACAGGTGTATTCGCCTACATCGTTCTTCTCCACCTGCTGCACTGTCAACCGCCGGGTTTTGCCTTCAGATTCTACCTTGAACTTCTTGCTGGAGGTGATCTGTTTCCCATCCTTGAACCACTTCACTTCTGTCTTGTTCTGGGCCACCTCACAGATGAGAGTGGCAGTCTCTGAAGTGGCAACCTTGACCTCTTTCTGTACCTTCTCTTTGTTGGCAAACACATCCTGAACTTCAGCTTCTAAAGGGAAGGAGAACAAGACATGCTGCATTACTGTCCAAGTTCCTGACAATTAAAGCTTTACCCTCAAACCTGGATCTCAGATGGGTCAAGATCCATTTTGGCAAAACAGACTCTTCCCCCCAGGGGTAAATAGAATCTCCGAATATTAGGATATAAGAGCAAGATTAAAATCATTTGCACCTGTAGCAATAATTTTGAAGGTTAGTTTCTGGCCAGCAGCCTCACAGGTGTATTCGCCTGCATCGTTCTTCTCCACCTGCTGCACTGTCAACTGCCGAGTTTTGCCATCAGATTCCAGTTTGAATTTCTTGCTGGGAGTGATCTGTTTCCCATCCTTGAACCACTTCACTTCTGTCTTGTTCTGGGCCACTTCGCAGATGAGAGTGGCATTCTCTGAAGTGGCAACCTTGACTTCTTTCCGTACCTTCTCCTTGCTGGCAAACACATCAACTTCTTTTTCTGCTTCTACAGTAAAATACAGCAAGGAACTGTTCAAAATCTCTAGACCCTACAAGGCTGTCTAAAGTTTCCCTTTCACGTCTGACTTAAAGAATCAGGACCAGAGAATATCCATCAAATACCATATTCAAGCTTTTATCACATTTACATTTTAGATATTTATCCACAAAATTAAGGCTACACAATTCCATGCAGTAGAGTAGCTATCCATCTTAAAACTGGATGTGGGTCATGATTCACAGAGAGGCATAATGAGGGATGATCCACAGGGATGGATCACGGGGAGGTACAGGGAGGCTTGAAAAGGAAAACATAGGGCACCCAACGTCCAAGCCAAACAAGACTTATATTTATATTAACATAAGATTGTATATCAGGAGCAACAAGAAGCTCCAAATATTGTACAATAGAAAGAAGAAAATTCAAACCACTTTTACCTGTAGCAATTACTTTGAAAGTCAGTCTCTGGCCAGCTGCCTCACAAGCGTATTCACCTGTGTCTTTTTTCTCCACCTGTTGCACAAGCAATCGCCGGGATTTCCCATCTGATTCTATTTTGAACTTTTTGCTGGAGGTGATCAATTTACCATCCTTGAACCACTTCACCTCTGTTTTGTCCTGGGCCACCTCACAGCTGAGGAAGGCATTCTCTGAAATCATAGCCTTGACCTCTTTCTGTACCTTCTCCTTGTTGGCAAACACATCATGAACTTCGGCTTCTAAAGGGCAGAAGAACAAGACATGCTGCATAACCATCCAAGTGCCAGACAATTAAAGATTTCCCCCTCAAACCTGGATCTTAGATGGGTCAGGATCCATTTTGGCAAAACAGACCTTTCCCCCTAGGGGTAAATAGAATCTCCAAATAATAGGATATAAGAGCAAGATTAAAATCATTTGCACCTGTAGCAATAATTTTGAAGTTCAGCTTCTGGCCAGCAGCCTCACAGGTATATTCGCCTGCATCTTTCTTCTCCACCTGCTGCACTATCAACCGCCGCGTTTTGCCATCAGATTCCAGTTTGAATTTCTTGTTGGGAGTGATCTGTTTCCCATCCTTGAACCACTTCACTTCCATTTTGGCCTGGGCCACCTCGCAGATGAGACTGGCAGTCTCCGAAACTGCAGCTCTGACTTCGTTGTGAACCTTCTCCTTGTTGACAAATGCTGCAACGTCTGCTTCTAAATGGAAGGAAGACAAGATATTGTCTGTCCATCTGTCCATTAGATTTCATAGAATCAGAGTTGGAAGGGACCCAGTGGATCATCTAATCCAACCCCCTGCCTTTAACAGGAAATCCTTGTCTTGTGGGGACACCAGTCTCAAACCCTGGCCTGTTGATTAACAGGCACAGTGTCTTAACCTCTTGTGGCTAAAACAATCCCATGTCAGGCAGTTGAAGCTTTCCCACTTAGATCTGGCTCACAGATGGAGTCCTGGTTTATTTTAGACTCCTGGGACATCTAAGAACCTCAAATATGATAGGTTATAAGAAAGAACATGAAAGGCATATGTACCTGTAGCCAAGACTTTGAAGATCAGCTTCTGGCCAGCAGCCTCACAGGTGTATTCGCCTACATCGTTCTTCTCCACCTGCTGCACTGTCAACCGCCGAGTTTTGCCTTCAGATTCTACCTTGAACTTCTTGCTGGAGGTGATCTGTTTCCCATCCTTGAACCACTTCACTTCTGTCTTGTTCTGGGCCACCTCACAGATGAGAGTGGCAGTCTCTGAAGTGGCAACCTTGACCTCTTTCTGTACCTTCTCTTTGTTGGCAAACACATCCTGAATTTCTGCTTCTGCAGGGCACAAAATGTTTAATAAATCCATGCCCTCCTTCAAGACATTTTAAGGTTTCCCATTAACCCCTTCCTTATAGATGAGTCAGGAAAATAGAAAATAGAATAGGATCTATCAAATCCTCCTAGCAATAGAATTTTCTTGCACCTCCCCATATAGTTTTACCCAGAAAATTCAAGTTGCAACAATCCACATAAAGTAGTAGGTTGGTCTTCTATCTGTGTCTTCAGAGGTATTTTTATTTCATGTGAATAGGATTGCATGGAGAATAAGGCCAGTGTAAGGAATACTTGGCACAGCTAATCACACTCCATAACCTTAATCCATAATCACACTCCATAACTCCAATCACAGCCCTACGAAACCACTTTCAGAATTTGGATAAAAGGCCAATGCTTCTGTATCAGTTTTCCCTCCCCTCCAATTATTCCATAAATGCTTTTTTTACTCTATTAAAGGCAGGGTGAGATGAGATCAAGCTTGGAAGCACAACAGACACTAAGGGTGCAATCCTAACCATGTCTACTCAAAAGTAAGCCCTATTATATTCAATGGGTCTTACTCCCAGGAAAGTGTCTTTAGGATTGCAACCATAGGGTGCATTCCAGAGTAACTATCGGGAGTCCTTGCTCTGACATAAGAACAATTTACACTGGATTGCAATATGAATTTCCCATAGGTTTTCACTAGGTGGTGCCATAACTACATCGATGTAAATGTCCCTTATGTGCTCCCGTAGTTACTCTGGATTGTAGGGTAAATTCCAAAATCCCTTTACTTAGCCACAGTTTAAGGTCATTCTGTACCTTTTTCTGCACATTATTTGTTTGAAAAGAGGAGTCAAGGGACAAAATTTTGTTGGTTGGGAATTAGGACACAATACACTTTATAAAAGCTATGTGTTTGTATTTTCAAACAGAAATGCTCTATGGCACGGTATTCTCTAACACCATTAGCACCAGAGGAGTTCAGACAAGATATGCCACATATACATCATGGATGACACAATGGTGCTGTGATTGTGCAGCACAGCATTAACTCATATTATTAGCAAAAACTTTCACTGACATAGTAGTAACATGGTTTTCAATTACATGGATATCCTTCCCAAGCAGATCAGTAAAGAAACATCATTTCCGTTTCTACACCAGATGTAAATGCCTGAGTCTCATCCTGTAAACAATTGCCTTTCACAATGTCTTGCCTCGGCATGTTTCTAAGGCATCTGACAATAGTATTGACTACCCATTCAGCCCAAAAAAATAGTTTTTTGTCTTTTAACATAGTACAGTGTATTAGAACATCTACTTAGTGTACAGTACCAAATACTATACAGGGGTCTCCAAAACCTTCAATCGCAGGGCTCCTGGACCTTTAACAATTAGAATCATAGAATTCTAGAGTTGGAAGGAACCCAGTAGGTCATCTAGTCCAATCCCCTGCCTATAGCAGGAAATCCACCTAGATAAACTCCGACAGGTGCTCGTTGAGCATATGCTTGAAGATCCCCAGTGAGGGAGAGTCCACCACCTCCATACAGGGAACAGATTACACAGAGGAGGGAATTTCAGCAGGTAAGGTTTGTGATCTGTGAGATGAAAAGCTGCACCTTCTGAAATTTCCTCCCATGCACAATTATTAAAGGTCCTGGAGCCCTGAAGTTGAAAGTTTGGAGATCCCCTGATGTCGAATATCAAGAAAAAGACGAAATTTCACATACCTGTCACGACAACGTTGAAAGTCAAGTTTTGACCAGCAGCCTCGCAGGTGTATTTGCCTTCTTCGTTCTTCTCCACCTTTTCCATAATCAATCGTCGGGTTTTGCCTTCAGATTCCACCTTGAATTTCTGGTTGGAAGTGATGAGTTTCCCATCCTTGAACCACTTCACTTCTGTCTTGGCCTGGGCCACCTCGCAGGTAAGTGTGGCATTTTCTGAAGTGGCAGTCCTGACTTCTTTCTGGACTTTTTCTTTGTTTGCAAAGACTTCCTCAACTTCTGCTTTTAAAGGAAAAGAAGGTAAAAATTGCTCAATAAATCTTTTCTTCTTCAGTGAACTTTAAGGTTTTTCATTAATATCTATGTCAAAGAAGGGTCAGTAGCAGAAAAGGATGCCTTGTTGTGGGCTTCGTGGAGGCATCTGCAATAAACTGATTGCTGGGCTAAGTAGACATTATATCTGATTCAGTAGGGACGTTCTTAGAATCACTTATGAAATATTCCCCAAGAAATCTGGGTTTTTCCACATCAAATTGAGCCCACAAATGTTAAACAGAATGTAACATAGCAATCTGTTTATAGAACAATCTGTTTATAGAGCACCATTCCATTTCATATATTCAGCATTGTCCTGAGACGGGATACTTGCTAACCACACATCAAAACCAATTATTAACATCCATTTACAAGGTACACCAGTGTACTTCTATGTATGCAGGAATAAAAATTGTCCTTGCCAGAGGATGCACTACCAATGCCAGTGCAATACTGAAAAAATGGCATACTGGGGTGCCTCGAACATTGGTACAACTCTGCAACTACCACAAATTTCAGCATCACTCACTACCCTTATTTCATAAATTAATGGACACACTAGGGCCAAGCTAGGAAAGAACAAGTTAAGCCAGGATGTTCCCTTTTGCAAATAGCATGGAGGTTGAAATAGTAGTATTGGCATCCATCAGTCTTGAAAGACTCTAGTATCACGCTCAATGCTGTATGCGAAGCACAAAGGCCTGGGTGCTAATATGAAGGATAGGCTGTAACCCAAGCAGCCAATCCCCCCTCCCCATGCCACTGAAATAGTCCAATGGAATGGCAGAGATGATATGATTTGTTCCAGCTCACCCTGTCTTGTGGGGACCTGGGTCTTGAACCCTGACCTGCTGGTTAACAGGCACAGCGTCTTAACCACTTGTGCCACCTACAGTCCACAGAGGTTGAAATGGAAGCTTAGGAATTCAACAGGGTTTAGGAGTTTTCCTCCATAAACAGGCAATGAAGACTGACAACATCCCCCCCAAAAAATAGAATGTGGGGATCAGTGGCGTAACTAGAAGGAGTGCAAAGCCCTAAGTTTTGCAGGGAATTGCATTGCAGGAAACCTTCCCCCCCTCTTTGGAGCCATTCCAGTAGCCAGAAATGTCTCTGAGATGAGAGGGGCTGGCTACATTGAGGTGAAGCTCACTGCAAAATATAGCACTTTGCATCCCTTCTAATTACGCCACTGATGAGGACAGACAGATGGCCAGGAAGGAATCACAGCAAACCTCTCAAGACTATTTCTTTAGTTTTGCATTTTGCTCTCATATAAGGTTTAAAGAACAAAAGGGGGGGAAAGACAATTACCAGTTTCTGATGGATTCCCAGTTACATGTAGTTTGGCCCCCTGTTTCTTATACAGTTTTTTAGCACTGACATCCAAGGCTGCAGAACAGATGCCAGTGACCTCTAAGTCAACACATGCATTTGTTGCATGAAATATTGCATTCAGGTATCTAAGTCTACAAACCTAAAGACACTTTCCTGGGAGTAAGACCCATTCAAAACAATGAAGCTTACTTTTGAGTAGACATGGTTAGGATTGTGGTCTTATACAGGCAGCAAGATATGAGAGGAATACCTAGAGCAAGGAGTGGCATATGGAGAAGTGGCTCTCTTTGTAATACCCTGTGCCCAGTGGTGGGTTTCAGAGGGTTCTCACAGGTTCCATGGAACTCTTTGCTAATGAGCACCTGGTTCTGAGAACCAGTTACTAATGGAACATAGAACCTGTTATTAATTTATGTTATTAGGACATAGAAACTCTTGTTAATTTATCCCACCACTGCCTGTGCCTACTGAGAAATAAGCACCAAAACATAGCATCCTACTAGGAAGAATGCTAACTTCCTAATAAGTGTGTGTGGGATTGCAGTCAGATGATGCAGTTCTAGGTACCTGTGGCTATGATTCTGAAGGTTAGACTTTGGCCAAAGGCCTCACATGTGTATTCTCCTTCATCTCTCTTCTCCACCTGCTGCACAATCAATCTCCGGGTTTTGCCTTCAGATTCAATCCTGAATTTCTTGCTAGAGGTGATCAGTTTTCCTTCTTTGAACCATCTCACTTCCGTGTGAGCCTGGGACACCTCACAGCTGAGAGTGGCATTTTCTGTAACTACAGTCTTGACCTCTTTCTGTACCTTCTCCTTGCTGGAAAACACAGGCTCAGGCTCTGAAGTGGGGAAAAAAGATACATATCAAGGTGGAATTTATTATGACCAATTAGTTAACATTTGGATCTCAATGCAAGGTATATTTCACTGCCAATCATTTGTTGCAGTCTTATTGTTATAATCTATCCCTGCCCAAAAAAACAGAAAAAATAGTTTTGGGTTATTATCTGGGTATTCTTTATCCAAAAGTGTGTATGTTATTACATGTTATAACACATGTTATTATTAATATTCATAATTAATAATAATAATAATACCACCATCATACTAGCAGCATTCACATCTTCAGGGCCCATCTGCAGAAATTTTCTATCTATCTACTGTATTTATATACCGCTTTTCAACTAAAAAGTTCGCAAAGCGGTTTACAAAGAAAATGAAAAAATAATAGCTAATTAATAGCTAAAATCATCTTCATAAATCATCTTCATCTTCATTTTCTTTATAAATCATCTGAGTTTCAGTTTTATATGAAAAAACTCTTAGGCTACAATCCTAAAGACACTTTCCTGGGAAGAAGATCCATTGAACACAATGGGGCTTACAGCACAATTCTAACTATGTCTACTCAAAAGTATGTCCCATTGTGTTCAATGGGTCTTACTCCCAGAAAAGTGTCTTTAGGATTGAAGCATTACTTTTGAGTAGACATGGTTAGGATTGTCCTCTGCTGCATTGATGAAAACAAACAAAATAGAAACCAATAGGAAACAATATGACATGGGAAAGAAAGGTACAGTTACTAGTATAAAGAATGTGTACATACTAGTATAAAGTATAAAGTATGTGTACATACTTTGTACATATAAACACACATTGAAACATATACATATAAACATACACGGAAGCATAGGAGATAGGACAATTTAAACATAGGAAATTAAACTATAACCTGTCCCCACACACTCAGAATTAAGTGTGATTCCTTCCTTCTACTCATCCATCCATCCAGGTAAATTCAAGTGCTCTCACACAGACCACAACATTCTCACGCTTAGGGCACAATCCAGAAGTGCACTTGGGTTACCCTATCTATCATTGAACTGACCCAACTGCAAGATGGGCCACCCTAGTTACTCTGGAAAAGGCTTCAGGCAGCTTAAGGCAACATAGGAAGCTCAAGACAAGTGGACCTAACTGGGGCAGCCTAGGCTGTTCAGGAGAGGCATGTTGCGGGCATGTTTAGCATTGCCAAGGGCAGAGCAGTTACTCTGTATCCAGAGCCTCTTCCCAGGGCAGAAATGCCCTCTTCCAGATCCTCAGAATTATAACACCTCAGGAGCAGGTATAACAATGAGGGGTCCATGATAGGGCTGAGTAAGAATGGCAGTGTTGACCAGAAATCTGAGTTCTATCTGCAACCCCTGCCTCTCAACTTCAGGATATGGCACAACTATGGCAGCCCACTGACCTGTGGACACAGCAGTCCACTCCAAGAAGCCCCTTGTATTCACTGTAGACTGTACTGGCAGTCTCATCAGGGACTCCTAAGGCAGGCACCACAGCTGTACCTTGTTCTGTGTTCAGTGTGATCTGAGGATGGTCCCCTCAGGAGCAACCCCTCCCCAGCCAGCCCAGGCTTCCTGACTCTCTGGATGCAGCATAACTTTCTGATCTGGATTCAGAATAGTTGGGGCAAGCCAGCTAGGGCACTCCTCACTGCCCTCACTCTGGATTGTGCCCTTACTCTCACTCTCTAAGTAAGCAGTGCTGCCCCCTCCCAAAAGGATTATAAGAATTCAATGACATTTTTTAAAAAAACACCAACTTAAAAATATATTTAGGTTTCCTAAAACCTTTAGAAAGCTGAATCAATAATTGGTTTTGATGTGATCCTTGGGTTAGATCCTTGGTTCATCTAACAGCACAATCCTAACCATGTCTACCCAGAAGTAAGCTCCATTGTGTTCAATGGGGCTTACTCCCAGGAAAGTGTCTTTAGGATTGCAGCCTAAATCACTATTGTCATCACAGACTAGCAGCAGCTCTCCAAGGCTTCAGAAATAATTTTGTCTCCATCCTACTTGGCCATGGGATCACACCTGAGACTTTCTGAATGCAAAGCAGATGGTCTACCAGTGAAGCTCAACCCTGTCACTAAGAAAGAAAAGTTTTTGGTATGCTCTTACACCACTGATAAATCACTTTTGCTACCTGGTACTTTGTACTCAAATGTACCCATTTACTGTCATCACAGGGCATTTTAATATTAGAAATATTATACAAAGATATCCCTCAACTGCCATAAAAATATATGTGCTACTGTAGCACCTCTGAGGAGGGAGAGGAAGGAGCACTGCTGTGCTTGGTAAGAGGAACCACTCACCTTTGATCTCGACTTGGAATGTTAACATGTCATCTGTAGTTTCACATGTGTAAACCCCTTGGTCATGTAGCATGGCATTCTTGACAATAAGCTTCCGGTATGTTCCCTGGGAAGTAAATGTCACTCTCTGGTCTGGTTTAATTTCTTTTCTATCCTTCCGCCACAAAGCGATTTCATTCGGACTTGACACCTCACATACCAGTTCAAATGGTTCTGAGAGCATGACCGAAATTCCAGGGACGGATTTGTCGATAAATGTTGCTAATTCATCTAGAAGAAAGAATTTGGATGCAAAGGAATTTGTGTAAAAAAGGGTGTGCAGGTTGAGATCACTATCAAAATTAAATGTTTTTGAGACTGAAAAGCTGGCTTGGTAATTAACAAAGCAATTTCCATTAGTGGTGTATGAGAAAGCAAGTTTCTGAAGATAATATTAAAACTCAGGCAAGATCCAACCGCTCCAGCTAATTTTTTTTTTAATCTCACACTTATCCAAGAGAAAAATCAACAAATACAAAACACTAAAACAAATAAAAAGCCAAATTGCATTAAGCACTTCTCAATTTTTATTTGTTTTGCAAATTAGTATGCGTGGAGAATTAGGGCTATGGGTGGTGCAAGTGGTTAAGACACTGTGCCCGTTAACCAGCAGGTCAGGGTTTGAGACCCGGGTTGGCCCCACAAGACAGGGTGAGCTCCTGTCCTTAGCCCAACTCTGCGACGCCAGCTGTATCCAATTGTATTGGCTCTGCCTTTCCATTGGACTAATTCAGAGGCGTGGAGAGGGGGATTTGCTGCTTGGGTAACAGCCTATCCTCCATAACAATCCAACCCGGGCTTTCGTGCTTCATATGCAGCGTATGCAGCGCAGAACGCAATACCATAGTCTTCCAAGACTGACGGAGGCCTGCTATGTGTGGAGAATAATTCAGCGGACATCTTTGCATTGGAATTAGCTATGATGGGATTGGATTTTGATACTTTGAATGTTTTATATCTTTTATTAAATTTGTATCTCACTTTTCTCTTCTAAAGTATTCAAAGTGGGTAACTTGAATAAAATTCATTTAAATAAAATGGAATATTTAAAGGAATAAAATTCATTTAAAATCATGCTTAAATATAAGTTGGGACTACTTATCACATTTTGCATCTGCAAATTTGGCTTAACTGAAACCTCGAGTTATGCTCCAGTCACCTCCAGAGACTCTTCCGTGAAGACTGGAAGTGTCACTTTAAGACCTCCAGAGGCCTTTCTGTGACCAGTGGAAACTGTGCAGAGCCTCCACCAGCCTCTGAACAGCTTCGGACACAACCAGAGCTCAGTGGACCCTGAAATTTGCATGATCTTATTTCACATGAAATTTGTTAACCATGAGGATTGCAGGAACTGAACCCCCTCAGATAATGGGCCACTGGTATCTGTTGTCCACTGCATGGTAGTGCCTGGTAGGGATGCCCATACCCACTGGTGCTGGCTGCCCAGTGCCTGCCACTCAGTGCCAGTGCCACTTCCTGGTGCCCAGCAGTTCCTGCCAGGGCCCATAAGTATTCTTGAAATTTTATTCCATAAAATCATAGAATCATAGAGTTGGGAGGAACCCAGTGGATCATCTAGTCCAACCCCCTGCCTGTAGCAGGAAATCCTCATCTTGTGGGGACCCGGGTCTCAAACCCTGGCCTGCTGGTTAACAGGCACAGTGTCTTAACCACTTGCACCACCAGAGGATCCCACAATAACAGGTTAATTCCGCTAGTTCAGATATAAACCACCAGAATAAAAACAACTCAAAACAAATAGTTGGAGAGAAAAATTCATGCACAAGAATGAATATGGACAAGATATGGATATGGCCAGTCAGCCTTACAAAGAGTTGCATGATAAAGAAGGGAGGTGACACTCACCAGATTCATATGGTAAAAAAAAAAGAGCAGTCACTTCCCCCACTGGACTTCCCCCAAATAAAAAACATGAAAGAGTGATATATAAAAATACCTTTCAAACTTATCTTGGCAGTGCTTTCAATATCACTGGTGACAAATTTCACCTCTGCTTCTTTGAAAGCACTGGTGACCCTCTTGACGGTGAGGCTGTGAGTTGTTCGGGTTCTTGATATGATGTACTTATCACTGTTCTGCAAGAGTTTGCCATTAATGTACCATGAGCCAGAACAAGTCTTAGTGAGGTCAACGGTGAAGGTAGCATCCCTGCCCGGAGCTACAGCTACATTTCTCAGGGGGCTTCTCACTGCCAGTACTGGTTCTGTGGAGAAGAAGAAAATGGAAGAGTTTACATTTGCCCATCATTTGGAAACAAACTGAGTAATCCAAACCTTTAAATAGTTTATGATTACAGTCTAATCCAAATTCCCGCTATCATGTAAGCAATATTTCCCAGATCTGGTATAAGGTGCACAGCCATCAGTGAACTCGACCTGCTGGACCTCAAAGTCAGGAGAGAACATCCCATAATTTGCTATTGTAAACTGGTCTACAGTCCGGTGTTCCACTTGACTGTAGTGAAATCAGAGAGAACTGATTTAATGCACACAGGGTGCAATCCTAACCAATTTAGGACAGCACAACTCACCCATCTCCCTGCTCCAAGGTGACATATGGAGGCCATGCATATCTGTGCACTGGTGTAACCCCTCCCAGGAGTGGCACAGAAGTGCCTTATGGCACTTGTGTGAAACCCCCAGCTCAGCATACAGGGCTGTGGGTGGCGCAAGTGGCTAAGACACCGTGCCTGTTAACCAGCAGGCCAGGGTTCAAGACCCGGGCCGGCCCCACAAGACAGGGTGAGCTCCTGTCCTTAGCCCAGCTCTGCGACGCCAGCTGGATCCAATCATATCGGCTCTGCCTTTCCAATGGTCTAATTCAGTGGCGTGGAGAGGGGGGATTTGCTGCTTGGGTAACAGCCTATCCTCCATAACAATCTAACCCAGGCTTTCATGCTTCGCATGCAATGTATGCAGCACCAAGCACAATACCATAGTCTTCCAAGACTGATGGAGGCCTGCAGCTCAGCATGGGACTTGTGCCACCCTAACCAGGAGTTAGGATTGCACTTACAGTTTTCAACTATGGATAGAAGTAACAGACTAGCAATTACTCTTGGGTATGAACATTCTTGCTTTATTTCATGACAGTTAAAAAAACACTTATATTTACTCAAATCTAATGCACTATCAAATCTAATGTGCACCCCAATTATAAAAGACTTGAAATAAAAAAATTACTGGCAATTGTAATGCACAGTTGCAAAGCAGGTGTAAAATTTAATTTTACTGCATACAACAATGAGTTATATTTCATTCATTCATTCATTCATTCATTCATTCATTCATTCATGGATTTATTTCTCGCCTTTCTCAGCCGAAGGATGACTTACATATGACAATAATTTATTATATGACAATAATAATATGACAACGGGTTTATGTTATGATTTTTACCCAACTACTCTATACAACAATGGGTTTGTTACATTTTTATTACAATATAATAAACTGTTAAAACTAAATACTGACCTATACTTATAATCAAAATACTGTATTTACTCAAATCTAATGCACCAGCTAATATAATGCACTACCCCAATTTTGGAGACTATAGGCTACAATCAAGAGTAACTATGGAACCTTTTACACCGACGTAAACGATTTCCACTTATAGGAAATCTATGGAAATGCATAAAGCAATCCAGAGTAAGTGCCTCTTACGTCTTCCCATAGTTACTCTGGATTGTAGGGTATGGCTGCAATCCTAAACACACTTTCCTAGGAGTAAAACCCATTGAACAGAATGGGGCTTACTTTTGAGTAGACATGATTAGGATTGTGCTCTTAATTTGGCTGAAAAGGGTGAGCATTAGATTTGAGTAAATATAGTAACTAGCATTGAAGTCAGACGCTCTGCCAGGAGAGGCCCACACAAAAGGGTGTGGGTCATATGAATGTACACTCACACACACCCCAGTATGTTTGGGCTATAGATCTGCTCTGGATGAAGTGGGTGCCTGTAAGTTCTAGGACTGAAGGTACATGCTCTTATTCCCGACTCACCAAGGTGCAGGGTTCCAGGAAACTCCAGATAGTCACTCTGGCCATAGTTGTTACCCGCAGACACTCGGAATTGGTAGTCAGCCTCTTCAGGAAGGTTGTTCACTGTGAACTCAGTTTCAGTTATGAGGGTTTCATGGCACCTCAACCAAGTAAATCCAGTAAGCTTCTTACGTTCTACCAGGTATCCATCAATTGGGATGGGGCGATCCATCTTTGGAGGGGACCAGGCTAACGTCACTGAGGTTTCTGTTTTATTTTTCACCTGTGGGTCAATGGGGGGATGAGATGGTGGCTTCTTTGGAGCTGGGTAGCATGAAAAAGAAAAAGTGAAATTAGCTGTCACATTAAAAACCACACCCTACAATCCAGAGTAACCATGGGAGCACATAAGAGACATTACGTGCACGTGTAGTTACTGCACCACCTAGTGAAAACCTATCAGAAATTCATATTGCAATCCAGAGCAAATTGTTCTTACACTGAGCAAGGACTCCCCGTATTTACTCTGGATTGCATCCTTAATAAGGCAGCTCTCCTAAATATACTTTCCTAAAAGTAAGTCCCATAGAACACAATGGGACTTACTTCTGAGTAGATAGGCATAGGATTGCACTCTAAGTGCAGGTTAATTTGTTTTATGTTTTTTATATTTTGTATTTTCTTTATTATTTTGTATCATATTTCACTATTATAATCATTTTTATATGGATATTTTTGAGTTGCGGAACAAATCATCTGAGTTTCCACTATTTCTTATGGGAAAATTTGCTTTGATATACAAATGTTTTGGATTACAAGCATGCTTCTGGAGCACATTATGCTTGTAAACCAAGGTACCAGTGTACTATTATTTGTTTTGTTTTATTTTAAAACTTTAAACTCCCCTTTCCTATTCCCACGGGAAAGCGCAAGGAGATGCGCAGCCCTTTGGGAGCTACACAAGGGAGAGAGGCTCCCCAAGGCAACCTCTTTGGTCTTGGATCCCCTCTCCCTGATATAACTTTTCCCAGTATGTCCCAATCTGACCAGTAGGAAAAGTAGAGTGGCAAGGAACAGAGAAAGGGTGTTGCTTATCCCAGGTGCACCAGCCACTTTGACCTCTGGGTTTTTCCAGCTCTCTTCTCCAGGGGAGTAGCCTTGAGAGAGCACTACTGGAGGGTGGGGAAAGCACCTACTAACATGATGTATGTGACCCCGTCAGGAAGGAGGAGATAATCAGCAAATTTACTACTACCTCCTTTTAATTGCTGCTTCATTCAGCTGAGGCTGACTGCTATGGCTACAATCCAGAGAAATTACGGGAACTTTTACACCGATGAAGTTATGGTGCCACCTATGGGAAACCTATGGGAAATGCATAGGGCAATCCAGAGTAAGTGCCTCTTACATCTTCCCGTAGTTACTCTGGATTGTAGGGTATGGCTGTTTGCTCTCACCAGAAGCTAGAGGTTCTGCCCATCCCTGCAACATGAACCTTATAATTAAAGATGCCAGAAACCAGATATCAACAAACCAGCCATTAATTAAAATGCCTCTACCTTGTTTATTAAGGAAATGCAATTCAACTATCAAAAGAGATACAATTCCATCAGAATTATTCTGTGGTGCATGTCAGGTAGCTCTGTCTGCAGCTGTGTCCCACTGCCCACCAATGAGATGAGAGGAACCACTGCTCAATGGCAGAGCACATGCTTTGCATGCAGTGCATGTCATGCCTGGTCCTGGAGAGCTCAGGTAGCAAAGAAAAACCACTACCTATGGGAGCTGCAGCAAGACAGTACTGTTGAGAGCGCTGATATATAGGACACAAGTTCCTTATCCAAAAATCAAAGCCCTGACCGGTCACGGGTGTTCACTTGCTCATAGTGAATAGTCTTTAAAAGAGGTGCAACCACAGGACGCATCTTTAACGCACTGAATCTCCACAAATAAGCGTTTTCCATGTAGTTAGCCAGGCAATTTTCTAATAAAGCCATCACACTTGGTAAAACATACGGAGTAAAAATAGGAAACCTTGGCCTGATACACCCTCCTTCTTGGCTACCCACACACACATACGAGGATCAGTGTCACAAGATACACAGTCATCCCCCTGAGGTTTTAGTGGGAAGGCCAATGTTTCAGACTGGCTGCCAATTTAACATCCAGCTCAGGTTCAGAAGATTGACTAAATACTGAAATCAGATCCTGGGGTCTCACCCTTGGCACATTAAGCTAATTTAGACACACACACATCCACCCTACATTTTACTGGATTCCCTGGAGCAAACTCCTTTTATTCATTCTGAGAGAGGAACTTGGAATAAACAAGTTTATTATTTATATGTAAGTTTGTATTGAAAGTTAAGTTTATTGTTTATAATGTTTAGGTCATTATAGTCTATGGCAGTGATTTTCAACCAGTGTGCCATGGGGTTGGTTCTCAGGCATACCACGGGAATTTGGAGATTGAAATGCCTTAATAGGAAAATTGGGGGATTTGAACAGTCTGGTGTGCCTAGTCAATGGTAAAAATAATTGATGGTGTACTTTCACAATTTCAATGCCTTGTTAAGTGTGCTAGATGAAAAAGGTTGGAAATCACTGGTCTATGGTATATAGCTTTGGAGCATTGCTTAATATAGAAAAAGTTTGCTATAGAAATGATCAGATAGGAGAACTTGTCCAAAATTCAGCACAGTAAACAAAATAATAACCATTTAATGCATACTAACATCTCTCTCTCTCTCTCTCTCTCTCTCTCTCTCTCTCTGCATGCCTCTCATAATCTGTAACATGATAAGTGCTGTTAAGGCAGGGGTGTCAAACATATGTCCTCTGTGCGCAGAACACAACCCTCAGGATCTCGTTATCATGCCCTAACGATAACTGGGTTCTCTGCATACTACTATCAGCTGCTGAGCTGCAGTGACACTATGGCTGCAATTTTAAAGATACTTTCCTGGGTGTAAGACCCATTGAGCACAATGGGGCTCACTTCTAAGTAGACATGGTTAGGATTGCAGCCATTAATAGTAATGCCACTGCTGAAAGGACAGACCTGGGGTAACCCAGTTCTCACACTTTGGTCCCCTTCTTCCAAGGCGTCAAAGCACCCTCAGCTGCTCTGTGGAGTGAAACCTCAGCAGAAGAGAGAATTGGGCTCTCCTATACTTTGTCATTTGCATATGAGTGAGAAAAAACTTGATTACAGGTCAGAAAAAGTTCTTAATGGTATGTTTCCTAGCCCTCTGCCAGCCCCATGAACTCTGTTTGATATGTTGTAGGAAACAAGTTGCACAAGCAAAAGTAGAAATTGCAGCTCACCGGATACAGTAAACTGAGTGGATGTTCTGCACTCATCGGCCACAAATACAATTTCTCCTGAATCCTCCATTTTACAGTCTCGGATTATGAGGCTGTACTCCTTGCCGGTCGAGGTGATGGCAGTGCGGTTGTTGGGTTTCAGTTCTTCCTTATTCTTCAGCCATTGGAATTTCTGGCACTTGTTCTCCAGCTCCACGCAGAATATTGCCGTGTCATTCACACTGACTGCAGTCTTCCGTGGCAGTTTCTTGATAATATTTCCTTTGGGTGAAAGATTTGAAAAATCCAGCAATTTTGACATATTAAAATACAAGTATTATATTTATTATTTCCATTTCCATTTCTGTATTGTTTTATGATTTCCACAAAACATGCTCAGCATACAAGCCACCGGCTGACCAGTTGCCATATGTAACATGCTCAGCATACAAGCCACCGGCTGACCAGTTGCCATATGTAACATGCTCAGCATGCAAGCCACTGGCTGACCAGTTGCCATATGTAACATGCTCAGCATGCAAGCCACTGGCTGACCAGTTGCCATATGTAACATGCTCAGCATACAAGCCACCGGCTGACCAGTTGCCATATGTAACATGCTCAGCATACAAGCCACTGGCTGACCAGTTGCCATATGTAACATGCTCAGCATACAAGCCATCGGCTGACCAGTTGCCATATGTAACATGCTCAGCATGCAAGCCACTGGCTGACCAGTTGCCATATGTTTCCAAAACAGGGACAGTCCCAATTTTTGGAAATTGTGTCCACCTACTGGCAAGTGTGACAGAGGGTCCTGTCCCAATTTCATGGAAGAAAATTAAGGCAACCCAACCCTACATAACTTTACATTATGTACTTAAGAAAGAGATTAGGATTGTTCACATCTTGAACAGTAACCAGTGACATTTGTGTATCCAGGTATATTGAAGATTACTCAGTACCTTAGTGCAGTTATTCACATGATCCATTCTGTGCATTAATGAAATATGTGGGTAATTGAATGTAGGTACCAGCGACAGCCAGCCATGAAGTGGGCTCATATACCTTGCATCAGCAGGAGATGGGGGAGTGAATGCTTGGCAGATTTGGGTCTATTTCCATGTATTGTTTTACAAGTCCATGTATTTCATGTATTATTTTATGATTTATTGTTTTTTTATTTATGCTCTAGCCGATCACTGATGTGAACCTCAGAGATCCACTTCCTATCACAATATTCCAATGCCTGTTATCAATTGCTTGCCAAGATAAGTGGTGTGTGATGCTACAGATGCTGGAAATGCCACTGCAGTCTAAATCTGTACCCTCCTTTGAATTTGCTCAGAGAGCAGAATAATGACTGGCTAGCCTAATTTTGCCAAATTGACTCTGGAGGACCTTACATGAACTTTGAAGCAAGCATGCTTCACAGATGACTTGAGGCTGGAGCATGGGTCATGCATGTCTGCTCACTGGCCTTCCCTCCTGGCTTTCTGCCTCCACCAAACCCCACATATTCAGATTGTAATACAGATTCAGTCTGAAATACAGAATAGTCATGTACTTCAACAAGAATCAAGCCTTGCTTTGTATTACTCTTGCGCTAACAGCACAATCCTAACCCTGTCTACTCTGAAGTAAGCCCCATTGTGTTCAATGGGTCTTACTCCCAGGAAAGTGTCTTTAGGATTGGAACCTTAGGCTGCAATCCTAAACACACTTTCCTGGGAGTAAGATCCTTTGAACACAGTGGGGCTTACTTTTGAGTAGACATGGTTAGGATTGTGCCCTAAGTGATCTTTGTGCAGAGGCAAGCTGGGAACTGCAAAGTCCCCTTTTGCTCATCACCCCAGTGCTCCACTGAAGCTCAGCTCCGTTACTTCAGGAAGCTACTTTTATGGGTGCTACTCATGTAGCAATGTGACACAGCGAGCTAGGAATCTCTTCCTATTCCGACACAGCTTCCACATATTCATTTCGAATGCAAGATTTGGGTACATTTAATAATACTACTTAATACATGTAAGTTTTAATATGTGTGTTGGTAGGTAAATAAGTCAAATGGAACCTTAACCCCAGTGGCGGGGCATGCAGAGCAGTCAAGGCTTGGAGGGATCCATACCTATAGGGCTCCCCCCACCTGGAATGGCTCCAAGACTTGACTGCTCCGTGCCCTCTCCCCACTGGCTAATCCAAAGCCATAAACTTATTCTGAACAGTGTTTTGGGGCCTTTTGCCCAGTGAATAGCGTGTGTATAACATGTGGTTCTTCCCTCAAACACATGTTGGTTTGCCAGATTTCTTGCACACTGTTGTCTATTCACACACTACACATCTCTGTTAATTCTGGTTGGAACCGTGAATGCCATGTTAGAAGTTTCTTAAGCAAGGCAGTTTTGGGAACTTGCTAGCCCCTCACCTTGAACGCTCAGCTCTGCAATGGTTCTGCTCCCTTCTTTCATTTCACAGATATAAACGGCATCATCATCCATAGTAACATTTTGGACCGTGAGCTTCCGACATGTCCCTTCTTCGTCAATGTTGTACTTCTTGCTCTGTTGGAGTTTTGTCTCCTCTTTGAACCAGGTGGTTTCTGTGCTGGCTAAGGGCACTTCGCACTGAAAGATGGCCGATTCCTTCTCCCGAACTTCCAAATCTCTTAGTTTCATTTTAAATGGTATTCTTGGTTCTTGGAAACAAAACACATAAACAACAATTAAATGGCAAAGCAAACTATGAACTTGAACTCTAAATAGCATTATGATTTTAAACAGTTTGTCCTCTACAACCAGATTCTATGAATTGCTGCTCCACCAAACAACCACTGTGTCACCACCAAGCTGGTATTGTGTGCTACCCTATATGGACACTGCTATATGGGCAACAGCTGTGATCTTCATCCCCTCTCTAGTAAAACATATGAAGGAGATGAAAGTATTGCTGAAAACTATTTCTGTTGGTTATCATTTATATACAGAGAGCAAATGGATAATGGCATATGAGCAGAAAACAACAGGACTTTCTATACGCATCAGTGGATAATGAACTTTTTGATCATGGCACTATAAATAAATGCTATATTAGAATGCTTGGCAATAATGCAGAGCATTGACTAGCTTTATCTGGCTATAATATCTGGCTATAATTTTGTTTTATTATGTATTATAATTTTGTATTATTATGTATTATAATTTCTGGCTATAAAGTCTGGCAATAATCCCTCCTTCCAGGCCATCACAGGCCCTTTAACCTGCCTAAGAGTGTTGCAAAGACACCATAAGGCATTCCTGTGCCACTCACAGGGGGAGTTAGACCGGCGCAGAGATGTGTGGCAGCCTCCCCACACCACTGTGGGAATGGGGTAAGCCTCTTGAACTCAATGAGGCTTTCACCTGGGTCGATATGCAATCATAAACAATAGATTTCTTTGATCAATTGATATATATTTTTATTCAAAGCCACTTGTAGGGACTGAATGGCACTCTAAAGCTGTGTTTATCCCTACAATCCAGAGTAACTATGGGAAGACATAAGAGGCACTTACTCTGGATTGCTCTATGCATTTCCTATAGGTTTCCTATAGATGGCACCATAACTTCATTGGTGTAAAAGGTCCCATAGTTACTCTGGATTGTAGCCTATGATCCCATCTTTTCCAGAGTTCTGCCCCGCACATTCCCCTTTCTGCCATTCTCAGTGCCCTCCAACTGGTTTGCCAAGCATTGTGAAGGTTAAATCATTGCCAACTACATGACAGGCCATCTGTTTGAAATACCTTGAAGGACTTCCAGCATGACAAATTACATTCCCTTATTCTTTCCTCTGTTCAGAATATGTTGAGTATGTAAATAATCGGCTACCTTACAAACTTGGACACTGTACAAGCATGTATGTGTAAGTACAGGGGCCACACTATTTCCAGATTTTGGCAGAAAATAACATGTGCCAATGATTCACGCACACATTTCATTATGGAAAGAAAACTATCCTGTTTTGAAATCCTAGCAGAGCATGTGAAAGGAAAAGAGCAGGAAGGAAATAATGTTTAAGACCACACATCATGCAAGAACAGGGTACGTGACCGTAAGTCCTCTTTTTCCAGGACATGTCATCTTTTTGATCCCTGTGTCCTGGGAAAAAATCTTCCTTGTCTTCTTTTTTATTTACTATATATTTTATTCGATTTTATATCCCACTGTTCTTCCTTAAGGAAGGAAATCCAAGGTGGCTTTTCCTTATGAGCAGGCATCATGTAGCTAATTAACAAATTATATGTGGTAGTTTTAAATTTAATAAGTGATAGAGTGTTTAAATTAAGCACATGAAACCAATATGTATGAGTGTTTTTTTTACTTTTTGTCATGTCCTGCATTTTTCTTGGGTGTCCTACATTTTGGGAACATCCGTCTTCTTGCGGGTTATGATATATGGCTATTCTGCACAATAACCATAGAGGGGGAGGAGGGTTGCCATAATTCTCTTCCACAAAACCAGGACAGGATCCCCTGTCAAACTTGCCAGTATGTGAACAACAGTTCCTGAAAACTGGGGCAGTCCTGGTTTTCAGGGACATATGGCAACCCACCTGCAAGGCCAGCAATATGGGGCTGTTGTGAGATGCTTTTGCAACCACATGAACTCACAGGTTGCTTATGCACAAAGGCATCAATTCATTGCAGAGTCTCTTGTTTAAATTTTTTTTAAAGCTGTATATTTTTTCAAACAAAGTGTAAAGCAAGGTAAGCCTTGCAAGATACGAGGATGCACGTGAAAACACTGAAGATCAACGGCATTGTGAGGAAAGTTAAGGGTAATAGTAAATGATTGGCCCAAGGCCATCTGGGAAGCTTCATGGCCAAGATGGGATTGGGACCTTCAGTCCAGTTCCCTAACCACTACACCATCCTGGGTCTCAACTTTGCATGGAATATCAAGGCATTCAAGATTGAATAGTGTTTGCTGGCAGACCCTCCCCAACACAAGTAGAAAGTCTGTGATATTCTGCAAAGGAAAGGCTCTCTTTCAAGTGGGTCTTCCTCTATTATTTAGCAGGAGAGAGTAACTGGCCCTCCCCACCTCAGCAATGTCTGTTATAGCAGCTTCTGCTGGTGTTCTTTTGCATTTTAGATTGTGAGGCCTTTCGGATCAGCAACCCATTAACTATTAATTAACTATTAATTTTTTTGTTTTCTTTCTAAACCGCTTTGTGAACTTCCTAGTTGAAAACCGGTATATAAATGAGACAGACAGACAGAAAAAGAAAGAAAGAAAGAAAGAAAGAAAGAAAGAAAGAAAGAAAGAAAGAAAGAAAGAAAGAAAGAAAGAAAGCTCACAACAGTTCAAGGTAATGGTGTGTCCATGATTTTCTAGTTTGGGGATTTTGAGTAGCAGAAAAGAGTCCCCATCAAGCCCTGCAGGATTTTGTTCCTACTCTTCTATAAGTTCATGATTACGATGATATGAAATTATGAAAATACATTGGCTGCAATCCTAATGACACTTTCCTGGGAGTAAGACCCATTGAACACAATGGGGCTAACTTTTGAGTAGACATGGATAGGACTGTGCTCATAATCTCTTTTGGCAGCTGTTGCACATGAGATTGGAGTATATCAACCTATCCACGTAATCTGACGTGTTCATTATGATGACAGCACCTTCTTTGTCAAACTGCTTGACTGTCATGTCAAAATTATTTGTCAGACTAGATGGCATTATGTTCCACATTGTTAAGATCATAGGACAGGCCTATATTGCTGACAATATTAGTGCGATGACAGAACCACTCAATGCGGAAAATCTCATAGGGTACTGTGAGCATGAGGGGTAGTTCAAGCAGACTGTGGTTTTCTGAAGCTCCGAAAGGAGAGTTGCTGAGTGATGGAGCACTGCCCAGTGGAACGGTAAAATGATTCCATGAGTCACAGAAGGTGGAAGTCAGTCTCCAGGTTGCCGCAAAACAAAACAAATCATGTGTGGACATAGAGTTCAGTTCCTGCAATGCTTAATGTTGGAAGGCATGAGAAAGCAATGGTGCAATTGGCAAGGGAGGAAGAAGTGCAGAGCTCCCGCTATAAGACAGCTATATTTTGATCAAATTCCAATTATTCAGTTTTGGCTCACTTCTTAAACCAATGTGTAACTGCAGATTGCCTGCAAACTCCCTTCATGCTGGCAAATAAAATTTCTGGGGTGTTTATTGTAAATGAAAGGCATCAAAGCATTACAGATTTTAAATCTGATTTTGGTATAACCCTGAAGATGGCTCCAGTGGCTTAGTGGTTAAATGTTCTGCCAATCTGCCAATGTGCTGCCAATCACACCAGTGGTTAAATGTGCTGCCAATCTGAAGATCGTCAGGTCAGCAATACAAGACCTGAATACTGCAAGACGGGGTGAGCTCCCGTCCTTAGTTCAGCTCTTGCCAACCTCACAGTTCAAAAGCATGCAATTGCAAATAGATAAATAGGTACCACCTTGGTGGAAGGGTGACAGCATTCCGTGCAGATAGAAGACTACCTGGATTAACCATTCATCCCAGCCCCATTAACCACTCATGCCAGCACCGTTAACCATTAACCATTCATGCCAGCCCCAGGGCATGAGTCATGCCATCCCCAGGGCATGCAAGCCCCAGGACATTTGAACTTTTGGAGTTCAAATTTGTTTTCAAGGCTGCCAAGGGTCTTTTTCTTCTCACCATCTGGTCATTCCACATGAACTCAACCAGAGGTCCCATGGTGAGCAACCTGAAAATCATTGGGTTGGTACTTCTACATATATAATGGCCACATGCCAAATATTAGGTGAAAAATCCATAGGGTTTGTGTCCTATGGCCCTTCAAAACAAGGGTGTCATGATCATTTTTGACGCTCGCGAATTACTTATTTTCCTGTGTACCCACGTTTGGATGCTAATATCTCAGAAGTAAATGAAGTTTACGAAACAAATTTTCCAAGGGCAAATTCACCTTGTGGGCAACTAACAAGGGTAATAAAACTTTTTCTGCGTAATTGTACATATCATGTAAACATTTACTCAAAAATTCAGTTTGTATTCTCACCTCCATCATATTAAAATTTTGTTTGAAAATTTGTTTTGCCCATGAAAAGATGCCAATATCTCCAAAAGATGGCACCCATTTTGGATGCCAATATCTCCAAAATTAGAAGAGCAAGGCTTTTTCTGATGACAGATTCAGAAAGCCTGGGCCCAAATTACTCTATATATCAAAATTCATCCAGAAAACTTCATTTACTTCTGAGATATTAGCATCTAAAGATGGGTACACAGGAAAATACCCAATTTGCAAGCATCAAAAATGGGTATGACTCCCTTGCTGCTTGGCCATAGCATGTTAGCCATATGCTTGGCCATATGCTTGGCCATAGCATGTTAGGCCATAGCATACTTAGGACTGCAGCCTTAATGGTTAACAAAGCCCATGACAAAAAAAATATGATTGCACCATTTATGTACCACACATATCTTTCGCTGGGGGACAGAGACAAAAGTCTCTCTCCTATTCCTAGACCCTTTGTGGGTGTGGAACTTCCACCGATGAGCAGCACCCAGACATTACTCAGAAGTAGGCACCCAACTTTTATTTCTAAGGCAACAAATATTTATTTTTATTTCTCAACAACGGATTGCTGTTATTCATGATCGGATTATTCATGACCAGGAAGGATTTCAGCCTACTACTTGAAATAAATCCCTTCCCATCCCAGCCATGCTGACTGATATCTAATGAAGGGCTATAAAGGGTCAGATGGCAGGACTGGGCTCTATTTCCATTCTAGCCGTTGATTGGAACCTTCCCTACTACTCATCGATACATCCCCAACTCAGTTGCAATGGAATAAATTTCTCTTCAAGGTAGAAGCAAACATGGAATAACATTCCAACCTTGACATGAAGTTAATTGTGGCAAACATATATTGAGAAAATAATTGAGGTGTTAGCTTACTCTTAGAATAATGTTTCTATAGGATCTATGTTGCTACTGGGATTGCAATTGCATCCCCTATCAACCCGACCCAGCCTAGCCAACCTAGCCTACAATTTAGAGTAACTATGGGAAGACGTAAGAGGCACTTACTCTGGACTGTTCTATGCATTTCCCATAGGTTTCCCATAGGTGGCTCCATAACTATTTCAGTGTAAAAGGTCCCATAGTTACTCTGGATTGTAGCCCTAATATTCTAAAGATCAGTGGAAGCCACATTCAAATAGGAAACGTCTTGGTAGATTCATTGTACCCAATAAGATTTGTGAAGTCAATGAGTCTGCAATCTTAAGCGCCCATAAGGCCGGCATAGATCCCATCACAAGCAGACCTGGTTGTGACACAAAAATGTCATAAGGCACTTCTGCACCATCCTGCATAGACATGCATCAGCCTCCCCATGCCACCATGGGAATGGGGAACGGATGAGTTGTGCCAACCAAAATTGGTTAGGATTATGCCCTTTGGAGCTGCTTTTCACATCCCCTTCGAGAGTAACTAGTAAGAGAGACATGTAATGGATTTGTATAATAGATTCCCCCCTCCCATCTACAAGCATCTATTTGTTTCTAGCTTAACAACCTTTTTTATTCAAAACCAACAACTTTGGCAACTTAAGCTGAATTCTGAAAAGATACAAATTATGGAAGTAGTTATATACATCTGGGACAAAAGCACAACATCACAGAATCATGGAGTTGGGAGGGACCTGATAGGTCATCTAGTCCAACCCCATGTCCAAGAGCCAAGCTGGAAAAGTTAGCAGACCCATTTATTTAAATCCAGGACTGCCCTAATCACATGGCTTAGCCTTAAATACATGGATCTGCTGCCATAATATCTAGTTTGGCCTTTAAATGTGAAAAGATGGTGACGAGATGGAGAAAATAAAATATTGATATCAGATTTCTCCATGTGCTTTTAAACATTAATGTATATGAACTAACACAGAGCTGGCTGAAGCTACAGTATAAGCTGTCCTTGTCAGAGCACCCTGAAGTAACTCTCACAGATGTGCTTCCAGGTGGTGAAAGATAAGGAGGCAAGGCCTCCCCATACCACATTCCCCCCTAGCTTAGGCCCTCTGCTGAGTGTGCTCATGAGAGTGCGCTTTAGTGGTGCTGCCTTTTCAGAACATGTTTGTGCCTGGGGACACCTGTTGCCATGAAAGGTGACGGAGGTCCTCTGGCTTATGGCACACATACTGCCAAACAGCTGTTAGAGCATCACAGCCTTCTATCACCGTCCAGCTGACTATCTGATGGACTTGGACAGGCTGAACTTAAGTACTGTACATTTGCTTGATAGATTATAGGGAAGCAAGCTCATGGTGACTGTTAATGACCGAATCGTGTCGTGCACTCATGGCTATTGCCTTATACCATTAATACTTTAATCTGTCCGCAGATTACTTCATCACAAAAGCTTTCCATTCATTGACAGCAACGTCATGCCATAAGATATCGTGGAGTCCCTTTCAACTTCAAACAGTCTTTGAAGAAAGGAATGGCTCCAGTTGTAGGTTGGAAGACTGACATCAGTTCAGTCCACCACCACTATGAAGCAGGTCCATCCATTCAGCAGCTCAGACCCAATCAACCTATGCAGAGAACAAGTAATCCTATACACACTTTCCTGAGAGTAAGTCCCATAGAACATAATGGGACTTACTTTGGAGTAGATGCACCCTAAAAGCTTTGCTACAGAGCAAAGAGTTCTAGAGGAAAGAACCCATATAATAAAAGGAAGGCCAGCCAAAATCCAAAAAGCAGGGCCAATCTGATGACATGGGATGGTGACCTTCTACTTTTAGAAGCATTCATGGAGATGTACGTGATCCTAGAGATGTGCATGCCAAAACTATGTCAGTGTAAAAGGTCCCATAGTTACTCTGGATTGTAGCCCTAATATTCTAGGGCTATTCTGCAGCACTGCAAAACATCCTGGGATATAATTTTTGAATTATAAATGTACCATCGTTTGAGTTAGCCAAATGGGATCTTGGGATCCTTTGCAACCCCGAATCTGGCAGTGAACATACAGGCCAGACAGAGGTGTCTTACTGTGGGCCGGATGGAAGCTCGCTGTGGTCCACATTTGGCCTCCAGGCTGAGGTTTGGACACCCCTAAATTGGAATATTTAGCCAAAATGATAACATAAATAGTTGAATTACAGGTACTAACCTTTGACTGTGACCAGCACAGAGCTGTATGTCTGTCCTGCCAAGTTGGAGGCTGTACAAGTATAGAGTCCATTGTCAATCTGCTTGCAGAAGAGGATCTTCAGCACAAAGTTCTCCTGTTCGTCCTCATAGATGATGTGCCTCCTCCCTTCAAGGATGACCTCTCCATCCTTCTTCCAGACAATTTCTGGCTTGGGTTCTCCTGTCACATAGCAGCTCATCTTGGCGTGTTTCCCCTCAGTAACGGTGAAAGTACGTGTCATCACACCATAGGAGGAACCATCACCCCGAAAGCCCTTGGAAGTCAAGCTGGCTGCCCTCTCATAATCGAGGGAGAGACTCAGGCCAATTTTTGACCGTCCTTCTGTGGAGGGGAACGCCGAGGAGATCACAGAGTCTGTGGCCGATAGATCTGTTTTTCTGATTTCTTCCCTTCTCTTTTGCAAGTGGGACAGCAATGGAGAAGTTTTGCTGTAACCTGTGTCTATACTGTGTCTGGTACCACTTGGGCTATAGGAATCCGGTGCATCAACCACCAACGCAGCAGCCGCGCTGGTGGCTCCAAGAGGATTCTCGGCACGGCAAGTGTACGTTCCACTATCTACTAATCGAGTACTTTGGATCTTGAGGGCATTTTTCTCCCCTTGGGTCTCGATCTGGATGCGGTTCGACTCTGCCTTCCCACCCAGGTACCTCCCATCTTTCTCCCAATTTACAGAAAGAGGAGGGCTGCCCTGAACAATGCATTTGAACATGGCATCTTCTCCCATGATCACTCTGATAGAAGTGGGTTTCTGGATGAAGTATGGAGCCGATTCCGTCACGGTGGTCTGTTCCCCAACTTTGATAACGACAGCAGCAAAAGCTTCTCCAATGGTGTTCTTGGCTCTGCAGATATATTGGCCGCTGTCCTCCAAGCTCAGGTCATAAATTGTTAAACGATATAGGTCACCATCTTCCACCATTTTAAATCTTTTCCCAGTCTGGATCGGAAGTTTATCCTTCTCCCAGCTCACCAGAGGGATGGGATTTCCAATAATCTGGCAGCTCAGTGTGGCATCTTTTCCCATAGACACCACAAAGGCCTTAGGCCTGGTCAAGAACCTTGGGACTCCGCTGTAAGAACTATAATCCATCTTGACGTCCTAGGCAGGGAAAAAACAGCCATGAGATACTTGATCAAGAGAAACAATAAAGTCACCCGGAGCCAGACTTTTTGGACTTAATGCAACATTAGTATTTTCTAGTTCATGCATAAATCAACCAAGACAACCTTAAAAGAACTCCCTTCATTGAGAAACAGGACCTGGTAATAATGTATTTATCATTATAAAATAACAATAATATGATATATTTATCATTTATCGTGTTTCTTTCATTGGGAGTTTTAAAAAAAAGCAATAATGGGGAAAACGATCTACTTGGACCCTAAAACAATGGGATTAACCCTTTCCCCACTATGGCAATTTGTGACATTTTCCTCCCTTCTCCCAAACTTGTAACTTGTAACACAAGCACCATTTTAATGTATTTAACGTTGTGTCTCAGTCACCTAACGCTTAGGTGTTATATCACAATAACACCTAAGTATTAGCAAAAATACTGCAAAGGTCTTCATGCTGGAGACCATTTATCTTAGAAGCTACACATCAGCACATATAAAGCATAATATGGAGGTTTTAAGAAAAGAAGACAGGACCCACACTTATTCAATTTCCAGTACTGATGCAGCCCTGAGTAAGGGAACAAATTTATTTATTTATTTATTTATTTGTTTGTTTGTTTGTTTGTTTGTTTACACACACACACACACAAACACACACACACACACACCACCTTTCTCCCACACAAGGAGATCCAAGGCAGCTGGATGTTCTCTTACGGAGCCCTCTGCCCCCACACTACATGATCCACCCCATTGGCACGGCCACATCGGTGCAGGAAGTTGGAAAAGAATGGATGTCAGTCAGTTCCAAAATAATTTTTATGAGTGAAGAAACCAGCACATAAATTAAAATTTAAGAAATGGTATGCGCAGAATATTATTTGAATCAATGGTAAAACTGACTCAAGGTACTGACAGATATGAAGCACAATCCCAGCCAGGTCTACTCAAAAGTAAGCCCCATTGTGTTCAGTGGGTCTTATTCCCAGAAAAGTGTCTCTAGGATTGCAGCCATGGTCTAAGGGCCGGTGCCACGGATTCTCTCTTATATTTAATTGCTTTAGCATCCTTTCCAGACGGAACCCAATAAAAGGGGACAGCACAGAAACTCATCCCCATACGCAGTCATCCCATAAAAACCCATTCCACTTGCAAGGAGACCAGGATATGTCGTAATATCACAAATGGTTCATGAATTACTATATTTACTCAAATGTAACGCTCACCTTTTCCAGCCAAATTCAGTCTCCAAAATCAGGGTGTGCATTAGATTCAATGTTAATTAAAATTGAGTAAATACAGTATTTTGATTATAGGTATGGGGTGCGCATTAGATTTGACGATGTGTTATATTCGAGTAACTGCGGTAATTATCCTTCCTGTACTATGACCATCATTAACATCTCCAGATGATATTCTATCACTTCCACTGAATTCAAGAAATACAAATTATTTGCAATAAGCGCTGCATGGGGCCTACTCAAAGTTATCTCAGAATTTCATTCTGAAAACATTTTGAAGACCCACGGATGGGCTAGTCAGGAGGAAAGATGTGGGGGGGGGGGTGCAATTTGCACATCATGAGGCCTACTAAAGAATAAGCACCCAAAAGAAAGGGGTGAGATCCATACAAATTTGTATTATAGTTTTTCCCTGTGGAAAGCCAGAATTTAGAGGCCATGTTGGTGCCCCCCAAGTTGGAACAACTTCAGTAAGTATATTTGAAGAAAGCCCCTTAGGATAAAAGATGGTCAGTTGCACCAGTCTGAACATAATCAAAATAAAATATAGATAAAATAAGAAGCTTGTGTCATGTTTTGCAGTTTGTGGTTGCCTTAAGCCAGTAGTTCTCAATCTTCCTAACACCATGACCCCTTTATAAGTTCCTCATGTTGTGGGGAGCCCCAACCATAAAATTTTTTTCATTGCTACTTTATAACTGTAATTTTGCTACTGTTACGAATTGTAATGTAAATATCCGATATGCAGGATGTATTTTCATTGTTACAAATAAAATGTATGTTCTATGCACACATTGAACAAAATGAGATTTATTTTAGAGTAGACATGAATACGATTGGGCCCTGAGGCTGTCAGTCAGCTCCAGTGTGTGCGCAGCTACAGCCAGAGGTCTGGCAAGTCTGGCCTGGCCCCCTGCACCAGGGTCTTTAGGTGACCCCCAGGAAAGCTCTAGGTGACCCCCAAAGGGGTCCCGACCCCCACTTTGAGAAACACTGCCTTAAGCAATGTGGCCTTTGCAGGACAGTGTCCGCCTTACAGTTTAGGTCCTATTTAAGGTTTGTGCGCTGTTCTTTGAAGAAGCCATCAAAGATTGTCAAATAGTCACTTAAAGAAGTCCACCAACAGCCCCACATGGCTATTGAGACAACTGTTGTCTCAGTTGCGGAGAATATTACCAAAATGTGGGGAAGCAGAGGTTATATATCAGATGCCTCCTCACCACATGATCAGATGTTACGGATCATAAATTGCTTCAAAAATGATTGTATGCACATCATAAGTAGGTAAACATTTGGCTGCACACAATACTGTATTTACTCGAATCTAGCGCTCAGTGTTTTTCAGCCGAATTCAGTCTCCAAACTCAGGGTGCGCACTAGATTTGATGGTTGATTAGATTTGAGTGAATATAGTATTTTGATTATAAGAATAGGGTTTACATTAGATTTGATGGCACATTAGAGTAAATGCAGTTTCAATACATGTAAATGAAATCAATCTAAAGGCCTAGAACAGTGGTTATCAATCTTCCTAATGCCATGACCCCCTTATAAGTTCCTCATGTTGTGGGGACCCCCAACCATAAAATTATTTTCGTTGCTACTTTATAACTGTAATTTTGCTACTGTTGTGAATTCTAATGTAAATATCTGATATGCAGGATGTATTTTCATTGTTGCAAATGAAATGTGTGTTCTATGCACACATTGAACACAATGGGATTTATTTCAGAGTAGGCATGCATAGGATTGGGCCCTGAGGCTGTCAGACAGCCCCAGTGCACGCACAGCTACAGCTGAAGGTCTGGCAAGCCTGACCTGGCCCTCTGCACCAGGGGTCTTTAGGCGACCCCCAGGAAAACTTTAGGCGACCCCCAAAGGGGTCCCGACTTTGAGAAACGCTGGCCTAGAAAAAGTCAAAAACACTTATACACATAAGATGGTCTAAAAGATTATTTAATGTGCTTGCAATTAATTAACATGTAATCTTTGTCCAGATTAGTGCTGTCAGTGTTTGGTCAGATTAATTACTGCATGTGATGAGGAAAATGTGTACATGACAGCAAGCAGCTCTAGAGCCTACATGGCTAACTGGACACACCTGGGAATAATGATCAATCATGCTGATCAAACATTAGTGATCAATCATGTTGTTTGAAAGTGGGTTTATAATTCTGGAGCAATAGTGTCTGTCACAGAACCAGAGCTGAAATGGTGGCATTGGAGGTGCCACCATTGAAAAACTATTATAGTGACCTTCTAACTCCACCAACAAAATGCATTCATTTAGAAACTAAGAAGCTCTGAGAAGTTAGATATTAAGTGTTGATAGTTAAGCAGCAATTTTCAGAAATTTTCCACTAGTCTCCCAGCTTCAAAGGATAAAAGTAGACATTGGCTGCAATCCTAACTACGCTTTCCTTGGAGTAAGTACTAATGAATTCAGTGGGACTTACTTCTGAGTAGACATGCTTAGGATTGCACTGTTAATGAAACAAACAACAGGTTTCTATCCTTAGTTTGGCTTCCTAACACTAACATGGGTCATGGAACATTTGATAGCTGGTGGGCAAGAAAGAAGTTGTTCATCCTTCTCCTGCCGACCAGCCCTTCTGTATGCTATTTTGTATACGTAAAGCCCAGCTTGAAGGTGGGTCATCAGAAAAGCATGGGGAAAAGGGTTATAACAGTGGTTGGCAACCTATGACTCTGCCATTCCCTGTCCGGCACATAGCAAACAGGGGTGAAGATGGCATCATGTCATGGCCAAATGTCTAGGTTGCCAAGTTCCCAGAAGCAGCTGTACCGAGCTTGGCATGGGAGGCAAACCTCCCATGCCAAGCTCGGTACAGCTGCTTCTGGGGACTTGGCAACCTAGACATTTGGCCATGACATGATGCCATCTTCACCACATATCATACCCCTTTGCTGAAAACTGGTTCATAGAATTAACCCCTGGTTCATAGCATTAGAATTCTTGGGTTACGGCAAGATCTAAGCTCCTTCCTCTCCACTGCCGATACTACCTCCTCCTCCTTTGTTACTTCTAACTAGGGTGACATCAAGGAGTTTTTTGTTGCTTAAAAACTAGTCACTTCCACCCTTGGGTAACATGAGAAGACCTGAATCTGGAAAGCCTTGAACTTGTTCCTCCCACATGGGTACTACCTCCGCCAAAGCCACATAGCAGCCGTCAAACATGAGTTGGGTCAGCCATTTCTGCCTTACTCATTTGCCAATGGGTAGGGTTGCCATATGTCAAAGGAAAACCAGGTCATTCCCAGTTTTTGGAGATTGCATTCACATTCTGGCAAGTTTGATAGGGGATCCTGTCCCGGTTTTGTGGATGAGAATTATGGCAACCCTACCAATGAGGAACCAAAGATTCCAGCTCCTAATTAGTTTCCCACTTCCTAAGTCCCAATTAAATGCAGCCAAATTATCTCCTTCACCAAGGAAAGCCTAGTGTTTGAATCAGAGGGGAAACAGAGGTGGTTCACCCCTCTAAATTTTTGTGATGCCTCCTACCAGTTACTACTGTATTTCTAGAAGAATGTAGAGGAAACATGATGTGGCAAAAATAAGAGAAAATCAAGCAATGTCATAGAATCATAGAATCACAGAATCATAGAGCTGGAAGGGACCTAGTAGGTCATCTAGTCCAACCCCCTGCCTGCAGCAGGAATTCCCCCTAGAGCATCCCCGACAGGCGCTCATCGAGCCTCTGCTTGAAGATCTCTAGTGAGGGAGAGTCCACCACCTCCCTTGGCAATCTGTTCCACTGCCGAACCGCCCTCACCGTCAGGAATTTTTTCCGGATTTCCATCCGGAATCTCCTCTCTTGCAGTTTGTCCCCATTGGTTCTAGTTCTGCTTTCAGAAGCAACTATGAACAAATTGGCCCCTTCCTCCCTATGACAGCCCTTCAGGTATCTGAAGAGGGCAAGCATGTCTCCCCTCAGCCTCCTCTTCTCCAGGCTGAACATCCCAAGTTCCCCCAACCTTTCCTGGTAGGGCTTCCCTTCCATCCCACTATCATTCTTGTCGCTCTCCTCTGGACTTGCTCCAGTTTGGCTGCATCTTTCTTAAAGTGAGGTGCCCAGAACTGAACACAGGACTCAAGGTGAGGTCTCACCAATGCAGAATAAAGAGGAACTTGAACTTCTCGCGACTTGGAAGCTCCAGTCCTCTTCATGCAGCCTAAAATGGCATTTGCCTTCTTTGCAGACACATCACACTGCTGACTCATGTTCAGCTTGTGATCCACAGTGGCGACTCCAAGATCCCGCTCACATGTTGTGCTGCCAAGCCAAGTATCCCCCATTTTATACCTGTATTTTTGGTTTTTATTGCCCAAGTGCAGAACCTTGCACTTCTCCCTTTTGAAGTTCATTCTGTTTGTTCCAGCCCAGGATTCCAGTTTATCCAGATCCTCCTGGAGGTTTCTCCTATCTTCTGATGTGTTTGCTACTCCTCCCAGTTTGGTGTCATCTGCAAATTTGATCAGGCTCCCCCGTATCCCTTCCTCCAAGTCATTGATGAAAATGTTAAAGAGAACCGGTCCCAAGACAGAGCCTTGGGGGACCCAAGAAACTGACCTCCAGGTTGACACAGAACCATTTACTAAAACCCTTTGAGTGCGGCCATCGAGCCAGTTGCGGATCCACCTAACAATTGCCCTGTCTAGCCCATATTTTTCCAACTTCCTAATTAAAATGTCATGTGGGACTTTGTCAAATGCTTTGCTGAAGTCAAGATCAATGACATCCACAGCATTGCCATGTCCAGTAAGCTCGTAACCCAATCAAAAAAGGAGATCAGATTTGTCTGGCAAGACTTATGTCGATCTCATTAAGGGATTGCCCTGCCTTTTCCCTCAATTCAAGAACTGGTAAATCCCCATAAACACACCAGATTCTTTTTGTAGGTACTTCTATCACTCCATGTACTTGTTGAACCATGCGTATCTATCATCCTGTAGGCATGCATTCTGTGCGCATACAGGCCATATGTTCACGAAGGTGTATTTGGACAATGCTGGCTCCACAGCTATAGAAATGGGATGAGCACCACATCCTAGAGTTGGCCACAACTAACCTGTGGGGGCAACCTGTGGGGGGCACCTTTACTTTTACAAGCTTTACTTTTACCTTTACTTTACAAGCTTCAGATACTCATGCCCCAGGGTCAACGATGTGCTTAAATCCACAACCCTTGATCAAAATCAAAATTGTGATGTTCTGCTATATATTTTCCAACCATTGCTTTCACAAGTGCGAACTTTATGCTCGCTTTGGGAACCAACCCCAAGGCCAAATACCAGAAACTCTGAATAAAAGTATTACCTGCTGAATCTCACAGCAATATATCCCACATTTAAGTAGAACATCCTACCTGTCCAAAAGATTGCCCTGTTGCCTCCAGAATCTCTTTCCTCTATTAGTTTGTTAGCAGACATTGACAATGGGTGCAATCCTAATCTAGGCCAGCACAATCATTGATCTTCCCGTTCCTGTGATGATGTAGGGAGGCAAGCGCATGTCTGCGCACTGGCCTAACCCTCCTCCAGGAGTTGCACAGAAGATACTTACAGCACTTTTGTGACATTCCCAGGCCAGCACAGGACTTGTGCTGGGGCTTATGCTAGCCTAACTGGGAATTAGGATTCCAGCCAGAGTATGTTTCTCTACATTTCAGCCAGTTTATACATGTTTGAGAATAGGGATCCTGGCCTAGATCAAAGAGCATGCCTGTGGATGAGGGATGAGCCCCAGAACACACCTCTGTCTTTTACATATTAAACCGCAGCAACATCCCACTGAAGTCAGTTACTTTTCTAGCCTAAAATATATTGTATTTGATTTTTATTAAGTTGCCAACTCTCTTCTTAGAATAGCTTTAATGGCTTTGTGGCCCTTCTTCTGAAAACCTATAAAAGAGGGGTCAACTAAGCAGTGTGGGTCTAACGTGCACCCAAACCACCCAATGTGCACCTCAATTCCATGATAATAGGGTTTGCTGGTGGGCAACACTGGAGGACCCAAGCGAGAAAAGCTGCCCTCTTAGGACAATTAAAAAAATAAATATTTCTCAGGCTGCAATCCTAACAAATAGTTAGGCTGGTATAAGCCCTGGCATAAGTCCCACCATGGCCTGGGGGTGTCTGCCCCACTTCTGGGGGGTTAAGCCAGTGCACAGGCAAACATCAACCTCCCCACACCATCACGGGAAGATATATCAGGTGAGTTGCGCCAGCCTAAATTGGTTAGGATTCCACCCTTAGTATTGGGAAGAATTTGCAGAATACAAGCACAGACAGAAAGCAGAAGCTAATCATATGTGGTATGCCAGCTTCAGCACTAAAGCATGTCTTCTATATGGATCCATATGTCATGCAAAAAGTAGGCGACATGCCATGACAGCCAGTCCATGCCACTGAGCAACTGCTCTTAAAATAGGCTCAGCTGTCACTCTCCGTCTTTTCTGAGCCCATCTGTAGGAATGCAAGCTGAGACCAGGGGAAGAGGAATGGGGAGGGGGCCTTGGACCAAAATTAATACTGACATGAAATGCAGGATGAGGTCAGAAAATTAACCTGACACAAACTTTTTCCTTCTTCTATTTGGAAAGAAAGCAACATAAAAAAGCAAAACACTCTTTTGCACATAGATAACCTCCCTAAAACAGCTCCGTCTAGCTTTGCACTTACTGGCCAATGATAATTGCCAGTATTCATAATTGCCAGAGGTCCGGAAAATAATTATGTTTCTTCCACCTACTTGCTTCCCCATTTCGTTTCCCTTTGCAGGTTGCCCATTTTCTTCTATGTTATGAATGAAACCACAGACCACCCCAACTTCTAGCCAAGCTGAGCCCTAAATGAGGGTTTCTGGTTTCCAGATCCACAGCTAATTCCAGGGTCGCAAACAATGCCAAAATGCTCCACATTTGGGATCTTACCTGGAGTCTTGTTAAATCTGGAGGAGGAAAACCACTTTCATTTGGGTGAGGGAAAGTAGATCCTTATTGAGGCGACAAAAGGGTCGACAGGTGGAGGGGGCATGGGGAGACCAGCAGGGTTTTGGTCCCCCTTCCTCCCTGCCCTGGAATAAATAAAACAGAAACCCCAGTGAGGTTGGGGACACGCTGAAGGAGATCCCCCAGGCCCCCTTCAGTAGCTCCAGTGCAGGGGGTTTAGCCTGTGCCCAGCCCCTCCCTTTGGCTGTCCTCCTCCAGTCAAGTGGGATTGCTGACGTGCCTGCCGCTCTCCCCCTGCTCTATTTTCCAAAATAGCCCTGGGTGTCATTTACCAGAGAGATTAAATTTCGAGGAGTGGAGAGACGAAAGGGCATGGTTTTAGGAAGCCCACCGGGACTCACCCACGAGCCATCTTCTCCTGAGAGTGTCCGTGCAGGTAGATCTTTGATGTATATCCAGAAGCAAGTGACAGGTGTCAAAATCAATCGTCTGGGAAATAAACATTACAAGCTGCTGGCAAATTTTTTATTTATTGGTAATTTATTACCAATTTTTCTTTCTGTAGGGACAACGGTTGTTCTAGGGGGCATTTTTACTTAAAAAAAGCAGGCCTCCGTCAGTCTTGAAAGACTATGGTATCATGCTCGGCGCTGCATACACTGCATGCGAACCATGAAAGCCTGGGTTGGATTGTTATGGAGGATAGGCTGTTCCCCAAGCAGCAAATCCCCCCTCTTCACACCACTGAATTAGTCCAATGGAAAGGCAGAGCCAATACGATTGGATCCAGTTGCGTCGCAGAGCTGGGCTAAGGACAGGAGCTCACCCTGTCTTGGGGGGCCGACCTGGGTCTCGAACCCTGGCCTGCTAGTTAACAGGCACAGCATCTTAACCGCTTGCTTATGATCTATATATATATAAAAGAGAAAAGTCACTCACTGGCTGACTCACTGATTCACTGACTGACTCACTGACTCATCACCACCCTGCCAAAACCGCTGGGCCTAGAAGCGTGAAATTTGGGGTGGGTGTTCCTTCCGTGAGGGAGGGGTGCACTAAGAACCGGTTTTTGGAAATTCCAACCGGAAGGGGGCGAAAAGGGGCGCAACGCGTTTTCCTCCCTATACTTTGCATTGAGAATTGCTGACTCAGCAACATTCCACCCCAACTGCTGGGCCTGAAGCATGGAATTCTGGGAGTTCCTTCTGTCACCTGAACTCCCACCAAGAACCATCTGGAGAAATTAACCCTCCAGGGGCTGAAAAGGGAGCAACGTGTTTCTGTCCTATACTTAACATGGGAGACTGAACAACATCCAGCCAGTTCGGTGCTCAGTGCCTGGTGCACTTGGGGGGATGCTGTTAGGAGGAAGAGGTTTCACTGGAAAGGATGCTGCACATGGGGGAAGTTGCGCATGTAGGAAAGTTGCGCATGTAGGAAAGTTGCGCATGTAGGAAAGTTGCGCATGGGGGAATGATGTGCATGGGGGATGATGCGCATGGGGGGAAGTTGCGCATGGGGGGAAGTTGCGCATGGGGGAAGTTGCGCATGTAGGAAAGTTGCGCATGGGGGATGATGTGCATGTAGGGAAGTTGCGCATGGAGGGAAGTTGCGCATGGAGGGAAGTTGCGCATGGGGGATGATGCGCATGGCGGGAAGTTGTGCATGGGGGAAGTTGCGAATGTAGGAAAGTTGTGCATGGGGGAAGTTGTACATGGGGGATGATGCGCATGTGGGAAAGTTGCACCTGGGGGAGTTGTGCATGGGGGGTGTTGCGCATGGGGGAAGTTGCGCATGGAGGGAAGTTGCACATGGAGATGATGCACATGGGGGATGATGCGCATGTAGGGAAGTTGCGCATGGGGGAAGTTGCACATGTGGGAAGTTGCGCATGTAGGAAAGTTGCGCAGGGGGAAGTTGCGCATGGGGGAAGTTGCGCATGGGGGGACGATGCACATGGGGGGATGATGCGCATGGGGGGAAGTTGCGCATGGGGGATGATGCGCATGTAGAAAAGTTGCGCATGGGGAAGTTGTGCACGGGAAGAAGTTGCACAAGGAGGAAAGTTGCACGTGGGGAGAAGTTGCACGTGGGGGGATGATGCGCATGGGGAACGTTGCGCCTGGGGGATGATGAGCATGGGGGAAGTTGCGCACAGGGGAATGTTGTACATGGGGGTAGGTTGCGCATGGGTTGTTGATGCGCCGTGGAGGATGTTGTATGGGGAAGTTACTCCCGCAACGCGGGTATGCCTTTCGCTAGTCTAAAATAAATGAAATAGCATTTATGAACTCACCAGACAGAGCTCCAAAGGTTGCACAAGAAAGCCCTGTAGTCCATTCTGCTTTTTTTACTGGTGATTGCCATGTTGCATCTGGCCTCCCAATGTGGGAGATGAGTCATCACCAGTTTACCTCCAGTGGTACTTTAATGTGGTGGACTATGTGAAGAGGTACAGTGGAAGACAAACCCTGAGAAACACTGTCCTGAGGCATTATCAGCCTTCAAGATGAACAGGCCCATGGTCAAAATTATTGGTGCCCGGCTTCTAATGTATTTATTTATTGAAGAAATTGATATCTTGCCTTTCCCATGATAAAGCAAATACAAACGGCTTATCTTCTTCTTCTTGTGCCACATCTGTCATCAGACGTTGGCGATCATGTTGGAAAACCTATTTTAATAGCACCCCTGCCCCATTTAAGGGGTGCCCATACTCAGGGTCATTGTTAGGTTTTGCCGCCATTAATGTGACTTTCCTGGGAAATATATAGTATACTAGTCTTCCCTTTGCTTTCTACACCGCTGTGCACACGCTATTCAAGTGGAGACCACCATACCATGTGCTGTTCTTCTGAAGCCATTCCAACCAACAAGGTCTCCGCTTTCAGTTACTTGCCACTCACCAGGCCAGTTGGTCCATGGGGGGTATTTGGGATATTTGAGTATTTTGGACAGGTTTAGTTCGGCTCCTCAACAAAGACCTGCCTGGCATGGGAGTCCCTGCCGGTAGCTACGCTACCACCAGCATACCCTTTTGTATCACTGGAGCATACATTCCCAACACCACGAAAAGCTCTTCTCCGTGTTGTTGGTGTTTTTTCTTAACAAGGCTTATAAACAAGTACAAATTACTGAACAGCTTGGAAGCTCCAAAATAAGGCATTGACAGCAATTAAATTTTAATATTACATATTGGGACTGTAGCCAAACAGAGAAAAAGAGACAGGTAAAAGTGGCAGCAAGTAAAAGTGGGCTGGTGGTTGAGTGAAGGGCTTCCAAAAGATTGCTAAGAGGGAAAAAGACTGGATAACTTTTGGATGGGAGACTGAAAGCTAAAAAGCTTCACGAGACTAAAGAGCCAGGAGGTGTCATTGTTTATAGCGTGGCTGACCTGAACCTAGTACTGTTGGAAGCCATTCTCTGATACCCAAACACACCGTGAAGGATTCTGTCTGGAAGAGTAGTAGAACAATGCCTACCTCATAAGGTTGTTGTGGGGACAATAGAATAAAAAGCTATTTAAGCCACCTTCGGCGTTTGTGTTAGCCTGAAAAAAGTGAGTTATAAAACCCTAAAATGAAGGAAGGCTGATTGTTATGAACTTGCAATTTTGCAGACTATGGGCAAAATCCAGAGTAGCTATGGGGAGTCCTTGCTCCAGTGTAAGAACAACTTACTCTGGATTCCAATATGAATTTCCCATAGGTTTTCACTAGGTGGTGCAGTAACTACAGGTGCACATAAAGTCTCTTATGTGCTCCTGTAATTACTCTGGGTTTGGGGGTATGATACAATTTGACATTGGTCCTAATAAATATATTTTTGGATTTGTTCCTAATAAAGATATTTTACTATCCAGCTCTTGATAGTAACAAAACCAGTTCCAGTAAGTAAGTGATGGACAGGCACTGGGGACCGAGTGGAAAGCTCTCCTCCAATCTGAGGGATGCTTCCTCTTCCACGCTGTGTCAATCACTTGAACAACCACCTGTCTTCTTCACACAGGCGGCCAAAAACCTCCAGCCAGAGCAAGTTTTTCTGGATCCTTTGACCTTGGCCCCTTGACAAGACTGCCACCATTCTGCTTTATCTGTACTGGCACACAGCAATGTTTCCAACAGGCTTTCCAATTTGGACTTATGAAAGTCAGGAGGATAAATATATTTTAAAAATCACTTATTTAATATAAAAAAATGGCAAGGGAACAAATTTGAGGGCTTTGGCAATACCAATAACAATGCCAGTGGTCCACATCAGAGGTCATTTGCTCCAGCAAGACATAACGTTCTCCCTCCTTTCTCCCAGTGCCAGCCAGATGCATCTCAGAGGGCCACCATAGGTCCTGAAGGAAGCATCCCTACTTTAGTAGTTAGGTGTGTACATGCACGGAGCATATTGTGTAGCTCTGCTGCACACCTCTTATTTGACGGAAAAGGAAGTCGTTTGAAGGGCTGTCATACGGAAGAGGACAATGTTATGTTCTTTGCTGCTCCAGAAAGCTAGATCTAATAGGCTTAGAGCACCATCTTAACCATGTCTACTCAAAAGTAAGCCCCATTGCGTTCAGTGGGTCTAACTCCCAGGAAAGCATCTTTAGGACTGCAGCATTAAGCTGCAAGAAGGGACCCATCGATTGAACATCCAGGAAAATAGGAGTAGATGGAAGTGGTGGAAGTCTTCAAGCAGAGGCTTGAGAAGAGACATCTGGGGCTGCTCTAAAGACCATTTTCCTTCTTCAGGAAGGTTGGATTAGATGGCACCCTTTCCAGTTCTGTGATTTAAAATACTAGTGCAGGTTTTCAGCTGTGTAACATATGTAATTTGGCATTTTCCAGGAAAAGTTAAAGACAGTACTATAACTTCACAACAGCAAAGGGCCGTAGTAGTAGACGACAACTGGGGAAAGACTGGCTTTCCAGTAGTAGAATATCTCTGGAAAAGCTGTGTTTTGGCCAGGCTGAGGAATGGAGGAGCCAAATGATCTCTCCTGGGAAGGTTGCTGAACAATGTAGGCACCATAACTACACAGGCATTGCCACTTGCTGCAAATCCATGGACGAGGGATGTGATCAACCGAGTAGAAATACCAGGTCCCAGGATACTCAGGGCTTCAGAAACATTGCTCTGGGTTTTTATTTATTTATTTGCACAACATGTACTCTGTATAGGTAGCCAGATATATTTAATATAATGTAATGTATTATACTTATAATCTATATACCTCACGTAACAAGTGCCTCGTGTAACAACTGATCCATGTAACAAACAAAAATTTCTCTGGGATTCTGCTTCACATAACAAACTGTGCTTCACATGGGTAGATGTGCTGGCCAGCAGCCTTTTTAAAAAGTGTCAGGGCTGCCCAGTGCGCCTTCCCATAGCGAAAGCAACACTTGTGCGCTGTTCCTCCTGTGGCCGGGCGTCTGCTGGGCAGAGGGAGAGAACAGACGTGGTGAAGAGGGAAGCAGCTCAGGGCTAGCCAGAAGGGAGCAGGGGAAAGAGAGGCTCAGGGAGAAGAGAAGGAGAAAGTGGGGAGACACTTGGAAAGTGTCTTGGATTGCAGCCTCCTAACCAGGTCTACCCAGAAGTAAGTCCCATTGTGTTAAATGGGGCTTACTCCCAGGAAAGTGTCTTTAGGATTGCAGCCTAAGTAGACTTCATAGGATCATGCATATTGAACGCATGTTTTGAATTCAATTCGTGTTCTGTCATCATTTTTACATGCAGTTAATATTTTTATATGAATTTTTTGGGGCTGTGGAACCAATTGTCTAAGGGTGCAATCCAGACTAACTATGGGGAGCCCTTGCTCCGGTGTAAGAACAATTTGCTCTGGATTGCAATATGAATTTCCCATAGGTTTTAACTAGGTGGTGCAGTAACTACGGGTACACGTAATGTCTCTTACGTGCTCCCGTAGTTACTCTGGATTGTAGGGTAAGTTTCCATTATTTCCGATGGGAAAATCCACTCCACGTAAAGAACATTTCATGTAACAACCATGCCTCGGGAATGAATTAAATTTGTTACTTGAGGTGTCACTGTATATAAAATTGAAAAGTCACTCACTGACCCATCAATACCCAGCCAAAACCACTGGGCCTAGAAGCATGAAATTTCGGGAGGGTATCCCTTCCATGATAGAAGGGGCGAAAAGGGGCGCAATGTGTTTTCCTCCCTATACATAACATTGGCTTGTTCTGGACTGGACATATACATAACATCTCCCATATACATAACATCTCCCATAACATCCTCCTTATACATAACATCGGCTTGGTCGGCTTGTTCTGGATTGGAGTCATCCAAACCATAGTTGACACAACATTGGGGAAACCTGGCTGGCCTGCCACAGGGGCCTGATTGATCAACATCCAGCATAGAATGCATTGTGAGGGAGGGTGCACAGAGGATGATGGTGCACATGGGGGGTGGTGTGCATGGAGTGGTAATGGGCATGGGGTGCACATGGGGGTTGATGCACATGGGGGATGATACACAGTGGGGGATTGATGAGCGTGGCGGATGAAGCGCATGGGGTTTGATGTGCAGTGGGGGATGAAGCGCATGGGGTGTCTTTTGGATAGGGTGTCTTGCGCAAGGGGGATGATGCGCATGTGCGGGATGATACACATATGGGGGATTGATGAGCATAGGGTTTTGTTATGCAGTATACGGGGGGAATTTTACTCCCGCAACGCATGTATGTTTTCGCTAGTATATTTAATATAAAAGGCATAAATTTGTATATTGAAAATTACATAGTGAAGTTTCACACTATGAGCAGTAGGCAAGAACTGGATTTGAATGTCAGGTAAGTAAACCAGGCTGCCATTAAGAACTATTCTAAGAACTTGTCAAACTTACACCTCCAGTGACTTCATACAAGCCAGGACAACATTCAAAAATTTTGTCCCAGGGTTAGCATATGGCTAGAGGCCAATTATTTCATGGCTTCAACCTTCCCGACTTACTGCCTCCAACAGCATAAAACACTTGGATCAGATTTCTAAAACCTGGCAAAAAAGGTCTACTTGATGCCAGTGAAGGGTCTGGGAAGCATTTCCACCTCTACATTCTCGAGCCTCCAGCGATCAGGACACGAAACGCCAAAAGTCATGGGGATCCACAGTCTAAGGAGAACTTGTGACACTCCTAAATGCTATCATCAGAAACGCAAGACAGGATCCTTCAGGGTACATCACAAATTATTAGTTTGCAGTAGGATCACAAAAGGTGATCACAAGAGGGCAGGCAGAGATTGTTCAGTGGAAAGTAAAGGGAGGAAAATGTGTTGCGCCGCTTTTCACCTTCCTGTTGGATTTTCCGAAAACTGGTTCTTAGTGGGTGCCTCCATCAAGGAAGGAACACCCTCTCCAAATTTCATGGCGTCACCCCCATGTGCAACATCCCTCATGCTCATCGTCTCCCATGCACAACATCCCCCATGTGCACCTCCCCCCCAGTGCACACTCCTTTCCAGTGCATCAGGCATCAAATTGCTGGATGTTAATCAATCTTCAGTGTTAAGTATAGGAGAGAAACACGTGGTGGTGTGCATGGCGGGATGGTACATACGGGGGATGGTGCACATGGGGGAGATGTCATACAGGGGTGTTGCACGGTGGGATGGTGCTCATGCGGGGACAGTGTGCAGGGGGGGTGGCGTACGGAGGGAATTTTACTCCCGCATCGCAGGCATGTTTTTGCTAATAGATATATAAAATCTGCAGGTCAGTTTATTTATCCTGGATCAGAAAGTCATGGGCTCCGGCTCCACCCTCTTAAACAATTACTGTATTATCTGGTTGGGCTGTGGGTGGCACAAGTGGTTAAGACGCTGTGCCTGTTAACCAGCAGGCTAGGGTTCGAGAGCCGGATCGGCCCCACAAGACAAGGTGAGCTCTAGATTAAGAACATAAGACCCTCCACTGTATCAGACCAAAGGTCCATCTAGTCCAGCTTCCTATATCACACAGCGGCACACCAGATGTCTCGGGGAGCACACATGGCGCCTGCATCCAGGTGCCCCTTTGCATCTGGCATTTGGAGGTTGTCCATGTCTACATAAAGCCCTCATGGCTTGTAACTTGTGATGGTCCTTTCCTCTAGGAATTTGTCCAATCTGTTGACTGAACATATTACTAAAAATAAAGCTAGTGGAGGTGATGATATTTCAATTGAGCTCCTTAAAATCTTAGATTATTCTGCCAAAGTAATACCGTATATACTTGTGTATAAGCCAACCCGCGTATAAGCCGAGGCACCTAATTTTACCACAAATACTGGGAAAACGTATTGACCCGAGTATAAGCTGAGGGTGGGAAATGCAGCAACAGTAGGAAAGTGTGGCTAGCCTTCTAGCCTTAGGGCCCAATCCTGGGCATGTCTACTCAGAAACAAGGCCCACAGAGAAGTACCTGAGTCTGAGGAGGGGCTTGGCTGCAGTGGGCTCCATGTCTTGCCATCGCGCGCCTCCTCTGCAGCCCGGAGAGCCAGCGCCAGCAGCTGGAGAGGCTGCAGAGCCTCTGAGGGCGGGCGCTGCAGGTCGCACCCACCATTTTTCTTAATTTTTTTTACTGACCCACATATAAGCAGAGGTGGGTTTTGGGGCTCATTTTTTTAGCCCAAAAAACTAGGCTTATATATGGTACATTCAATCTGTCAGCAGAAGACAACTTCTTCTCTGTTTGTCCCATTTAGTGATGGGGTCGGCTTGTTCTGGATTGGAGTCATCCAAACCATGGTTGACACAACATTGGGGAAACCTGGCTGGCCTGTCACAAGGGCCTGTCGCCAGGATGTTCCTTTTCCCACTGAGGTGATACCTATATATCTACTTGTATACTTTTGAACTGCTGGTTTGACAGGAGCTGGGCAAGAGATGAAGTTCACTCCATCATGCAGTATTCAGGTCTCAAACTCCAGCCCTGCCAACCATCAGATTGACAAGAATGGTGTCTTAACCACTGAGCCACTATAACCATTCAGTCTGCCAGCAAATGTGGAAAGCTCAACAATGGCCTCAGCACTGGAAAGGATCAGTCTATGATCCAATGCCAAAGAAGGCCACTGCCAAGGGAGGCTCAAGTACTGCACAAGAGGAGAGAGAAGAAAAGGAGGAAAGTTAGAGGAAGGGGAAGATTATCAGACAGAAGGAGAAAAAGGAGTTTGGCAGACAGAAGACAAAGAGGTACTTATAGAAAATAAAGAACCCCTAGATAAAAAAGAACATTTCACCCATTAACCTTAAGTAGGGCTGCACCCTATTTATTTAATTTTTTTATTTAAATAGTGGAGCAGGAAAAGGTTTTTTCCAACAGTTATAAAAACATGTATTGTAAAAAAATCCAGTCGTATTGGCTCTGCCTTTCCATTGGACTAATTCAGTGGTGTGGAGAGGGAGGATTTGCTGCTTGGGTAACAGCCTATCCTTTATAACAATCTAACTCAGGCTTTCGTGCTTCGCATGCAGCGTATGCAGCACCGAGCACGATACCATAGTCTTTCAAGACTGACGGAGGCCTGCTTTATAAAAACAGCGAAAAGCATACCCACGTTGTGGGAGTAAATTTCCCCATACGCCATCCCCCCCCCCAGTGCATCAACACCCCCATGCGCAACATTCACCCATGTGCCTGAACTCATATGCAACATCAACCATCTGCACCAGTCCCCCGCGTGCACCTTCCCCCATGCGCAGCATCCTTGCCAACCTCTTCCTCCGAACAACATTCCCAGTGCACCAGGCAGAGAGCACCAAATTGGCTGGATGTTAGTCTCCCATGTTTAGGACAAAAACACATTGACCCCTTTTCAGCCCCTTAAGGGTTAATTTCTCCAGATGGTTCTTGGTGGGTGTTCAGGTGACAGAAGGAACTCCCAGAATTCCATGCTTCAGGCCCAGCAGTTGGGGCGGAATGTTGCTGAGTCAGCAATTCTCAATGCAAAGTATAGGGAGGAAAACGCGTTGCGCCCCTTTTTACCCCCTTCTGGTTGGAATTTCCAAAAACCGGTTCTTAGTGCACCCCTCAGTCACGGAAGGAACACCCACCCCAAATTTCACGCTTCTAGGCCCAGCAGTTTTGGCAGGGCAGTGATCAGCCAGTCAGTCAGTCCGTGACTTTTCTCTTTTATATATATAGAAGATAGATGATGTATATGTTTTATATGTGTTATAAAAACATGATGTATATGTATGTGAAACATTCTGCAAAATTATGTCATCATCTGTTTTTGTCTGAAATTTTTTGTACTCTTTTGTAACCATATGTAACTATCTGAAGTAATAATTACTAATAACTTGTAGTAATAATCAATAATATTTGGTCATCTGGAATAATTTTGTACAGTTTTGTAAAATTCTGTGATTTTCTTGTAACTATTAGAAGAATAATTTTATAATGTTGTGTAGTTGCATTTTAAAAAGATTGTAAGATGGCTACTTATTCAATAAAAAATATACCATTCCTAAAAATGTATCAAATTAGTGCACAATTGCACATATTTCACATACTAACTAGCAAGGTGATGCTTAAAATCTTACAAGTTAGGCTTGAGGAGTATGTGGATCAAGAACTACCAGAAGCTTATTGGTACTGTATGCTTATTTCTCAACACTTGTTGAAGAGGAGACCCTCTCTCCTTTTCAAAAGTAGCGAGCTGTCCAAGATTAGGGTCTGCCCTCACTTTGAGGAAATCAGCACAATTCTTTCAAATTTCTGAAAGAATCCCCTATTTAGCAGACTGTCACTATCTCCAAAGGGTAAACAGCTTATTCAAGAGCTTTAACACCATAGAAATTAATGATGTATTTCTTGAAGACATACAACCACATAGAGCTAAATAGTACCGTAAATACTTTAATTGTTTTACGTGTTAGCCAGCACACATAACAGGTATTCAGTGGCATTTACAGAAAAGGAGGAAGAATAAAGACACCCTTACAAACAAGAAACAGTCGATGATAATTACCTTAAATATTGTTACATACTAGTGGTAACAAGCAAGCCCATTCCAAATTTAATAAGGAAAAATTGCACATGATTTTTATAAGACTGAAAGCAAATCTTAATATACTTTTATCCAAACATTTCAAACACCTCCACTTTTCTACTATTGCAGATTATACAGAAATACAATGAACACACTGACTTCACACAAATAAAAGACCCAGGTGTGGCTATGTGGCATTGCGTTACAACACAGCACCAAAGGAGGGCCCAGCAGATAAGTGATGATGGTAGTGATGATTCATAGCCATTGAGAAGTTACTGAAGAGGTAGGCTTTGAAGTTTTTAGAGCCTCATTTTCCACTTATAATGAATCAACACTCTGTATGACTTGTGATTAAATATTTAACAACTGACCCCATAACAACTGACCCCTGTGTAGAATTATTACAGTTGAATCTACTTAATCTGTTTAGGCTTTTCAATTTTTTTTATTTTTACAGTTCAACAACTGGCCAAAGATGCACAAGTTACATATTATGCACGCATTATCCTATAAACAGCATATTTAAAAGTTTATTTGCATTATCAGTACTGTAATAAAAATAAAAAGCAAAGCACTATTCTCATTCCATTCATCCTGGAAATTACCTTATCTGCTGAAAAAGCTCTATTTCCACACATCACCTGATATACATTTTCTGTGGCGATTTATTTTGATTATAGTAACTTTATCTTTCTTTTGCTGCCAGCAAATAAAAAGATCATTAAAGTTTATCTGATAAAGAAGCCAAAAGGACTAACAGTTATTCTGTTTGTTAAAAATTTCCCCGAACACAGGCTTACCCTATCCATAAGATGAGCATATATTTTTGCATCATAAAACTATATTATTGCCACAAAGTTCAACAAAAATATATTCACACTGAATGAAAATAAAAAAATTAAAAAACAAGTTGCAAGAAACTACAAAGTTCTGTTGTAAAAGCATTCAAAAAAGAAGACCTGTTCATTTTCATATATCCATAGAAAGGTTTACCAAAAATTTTAAGGATGCTGGTGATTGAGATCCATAAAACCCATTCTGAGACGTTTCACACATGCAGGCAAAGATCACCACTACCACAACACACAATGCTGACCTCTCAAAAACCTGCAAGTTTGTGAGCTCAACAACCACAGTACAATAGTCGGCTTTTATAGTGCTCGTTCTAAAAAGGTGCTTTTATAGAGACGGTTTCAATTTTTTGAAACCATGCATTTAAGGAAAACCAGAGACTCTATAATGAACTATATACGTAATCAACCAAGAAAAAAAAGAAGTGACTAAGCCAAATAACACCAGTTAACACCAGTTTAAAGGTTGCTAAAAACAAAGATTATGGTCAGAGTTCAGAGAACGTGCAAAGCTTTCCAAATACGGAGTAGGCTTTTGGACTTTTTCACTCAAAACAACAAATCCTCTGCTGAAACTTGAGAAATTCAAAAGTTGAAAGGTCCCCAGAGTCTTGTGTCCCAACAAAAAAGGCACATGTCCTCAAATCTACACACATAGTTTGTAGTCCGTGCATACTGAACTTGTACTTTTAAAAGTATAAAAACCAATATTTTGAGATATATAGAGCATACTATTCATCTTGTAGGCACGGAACAAAATCTATTGTCTATGACATGAAAAAGTCCTATATAAACAAGGAATATATTTTTAAAAGCAGATTCCATTCCCTTAATAGTCACTGGGTCCCATTCAAGTGTCTCCGTCTTTGCTGCCAGAGATACCAACTTCATAGCTCCCACATACAAGGTAAAAAAACTAACTTCTAGATATGGGGTGCTATAGAAATACAAAGCAATCACAGACAAACCTCCAAAAACTTTAAAGATAATCTAAGGATTGCATCTCTATGCTGCAAAATTTAACCTAATTAGTATTGCAGTCCTTCCAAGAAAAGTTTCAAGTTATAAGCAAGACTCCTGCTTCAGAGGCAATATGTTGTCTTCTGAGCAGAGGCACAGGCGTCTGCAAGGATCTAACAGGAAAGGAACTAAAATATATTAATTTTCCTTGAAATTAAATACATATTGCCTTGAAAACAGTAAGCAAAATCCTGTGGTTCATACCGCTTAATAAGCTGGGGGAAGGACGAACCCCATGCCATATGGCTTCGTTCAGACCATATACTCGTAATAAATGGTTCAGCCTTAGCGCCTGTCAAATCTGATCAGGCTGAAAAGGGATTTGACAGCTACACATTTTCATTCATTGCATGGAAGCCGAACCCTGTAAGGGGAGCATGATCAGATGTGATTGTTAGCTAAAGGCACCAAAAGGCCAGCCTCAGCACCGAGGGCAAGACAACCTCCTGCACAGTGAACTACAGTGTTATTGAAAGCAGGTGGATGATTTTTAAATCCTAAACTACAAAGTTTCAATGAACATGCGCAATATTTTGCTGCGCCTTTTGGCGGGCATCTCTTACTGTCATTCATAAAGAGCTGGGAATGCAACTAAACTGAGCGCAGATGCCTTAAAGGGCCAGAACAAAACAACTTACACACTCAAAAACAGGGGAACTAGTGCTGGAAACTGATTACACAACAGTCATACCCTAAACCACAAGATTTCTAAAACAGATTATTATAGTACCTTTAGTATATTGCTCAGTTGCAAGACTAAGTGGGCATACCATTATACTGACCCTTTAAGACTGTTAAAGGCACATACCTTATAATCACTTTAAATTCACAGAGACCTTAATGTGCACAATACACTCACTAAAACAGATTCCTTAAATACAATTTTATAAACATACAAAATAGATTATTAAACACTGATTCGTAACTTAATATTGTAATAATAAAATTCAATCAACTCCTCTTACAGTATAATCCAAATTCACAAAAGCATATTTGATCTTATGACACATTAAGTAACACACAAAAAGCATAAATTTGTCAGCATTAAACTTTATGCTAAACCTAAGGCTCAAAATATCAATTACAATTTTCCATTAAGAATATGGCACATTTGTGAAGACTCACAAGGATTCTCAAGGATTCCTTTTATAAAAAGAAACATCTACAGAAGAATGAGGTACTGTCTTTGCAGTTTTGTGTTGCACTTGCCACGTTCCTTGTGCTCATTATACTGTTCTACTTTTGCTCTCAAGATTGGCAAGCTCAAAATTAAACCCTGCGGGGACCATTTGGTAAGTGCATATATAATGTTCTCAATCATGTTTCACAGAGTTAAAATAACTACACCAACTGAAGTCTGTTTCAAGTTTATCTCCAATATCCCCCACATTTTCAAGATGTTTTGTTTCCAAACGTCTCTGTTTGGAAGTTTGGGTGGGTGTTTCTATCCCACCCACCCCCTGGTTATCAGCACACAATGGTGATCTCACACTTTACAAGTTTACTGAAGCGTTAATACTTTTAAGTAATAAGAACCTAATTAAGAAAGACCCATTCTAGATATCCCTTAAGTGCAGAGAAGTGCACCTCCTTGCCCCACATCTCCAGCATGAAATACAATTGTCTACCCTCACCCTCCATTACCCATTGCAATATGGAGGACTGCTTTACTTGTATACATGCCACCACCATTTGCATGAGGCTATCCCTAACATTTCAGTGAAAGGGGGAACACGTCCCCGCACTGAGCAAAACCAAAAAGCAGTAGGGCAAGTTTTCTATTCAAAATTCTCACCTTGTACGTTCACACTGGCATGTAACACAACTGATTGTCTAAAGCACAGCAAGAAGGCTAGCAATAGTGATTTAACATACAAAATTTCCTCATGCTAAAAACAAATCAGACAGCTTTGGTAAACTAGTATATAGCTAGTCTTAGACAAGTATTCTGCAAACACTCTATCCTTATTAATATAAAATGCTATGTATACTAGAGAACAGATACCCACAAAGACTTCCTGAGAATACATGCAGCCTGACTAATAGGTCTGACAAGTAATCAAATGTTCATTAAAAATATATTGACCACAAAAATAGTCACGTTTTCTCATCAAGTGCATACCAAGTTAAATAGGAGGATAAGCCACTAAGTGAATCCACGTATGCAAATTATAACTCTACATGATGATCACTGGCCAGTCCCTGCCACAACATATTTACTGCATGTTAAGAATTCCTTATATTCTTCTTCTGCAGCCCACATATTTTATTAACAAACCACAATTATGGTAATTGCAGTGTTTCAGGCAACACAACTTCACATACTTAATGTAAACACAAACCACAACAGCTGCAGATTGCTTCAGCCAGAACTTTGGAAGTTATCCCAAGAATTTCAGCTTCCAGCAATGACAGACGAAATCTATGTTATTGTCAACAACAGAATGTCATCTTTAGCAACCACTTTGGTACTCAAAGAAATAATGTAATATTAAAAACATAAATGAATCTTTTAAGTGTAAAAAAATGCAGTACAGAAGAACCAGCTTTGTCACTTGCTAGGTCTCCAATTTATGGATTAAATCATAACTTTAGATTGATGATCAAGATAAAAGGCTACTTTGCTCTACTTCTGTATCACCTTTTTCTATTTGATACTATCGACACACAACAAACAATAAGCTGTGACATGTCTTGACTCTCCTAGAATTGGAAATGCAGCACAAGCCAGTTAAAACTCGCTTAGCAGACTGGGGTAGTTTCCAGACTGCTGTAAGATTTGCCTTTCTGATGTGCTCATTTGACGACTTGCTGGGGTTCTTCGGACTGCTCTTCATTCTTCGCTGGTGAGCTGCCCTGGAGGGGGCAGAGCTCCTGCAATGTTCTTTCTATGTCCTCCTTTTTCACCGGACTGCTCGCCCACGTCTTTGGTAGAATCATCTGAAGAGCACACCATAATGCTGTTCGCGTTTTTCGAGTGGAGAAAGCCAAATTTTTAATGGTAACTGCCAAAGCAAGGACATCTATAAACAAAACCAGTAATAAAAATGTCAACAGGGAATTTGGAGAAAAACACTACAAAGCCATCTAAACCTAAAAATACCTGCCTTTTTCACTGTTGTAACGAGATGGTCCTTGTCTTGGAGAATTAGCAGAATTGACAATCTCATCTTTGCGCCTGGCCTGGGTAGCATAGATGGCTTCCAAATGTTGTTTCATGGTAGCAGATATATTACTATGGGTAGGAATACCAGAGAGTTTTTCCATTTTCGCTATTAAGGTGTGTACCTAAGAAGGGACAACAATACTTTATTGCAGCAGTTCCCAAGAGTGAGTCTGATAACCAACAGTGGGTTATGATCCAATTCTTGTTGGGTTGTGAAACAAACAGGGTAGATTAGGTTACAAGCATCAAGGGTTAAAGAAGCTACAATAGGGGGAGCACTGCTGTCCCATCACCATGACTTGTCCAATCATTACACCATGGCTGTCCAGTCACCATGTCCAATCACTACACGCTTTGGCATTTAGGAATTAGTCCACAGTCTCTAGGGCTGTGATTTTTTATCTCAGGGCACACTGACAAGGCACTAAAATTGTCTTTGCACAACATCTTTTTTCTGACAATTGACAAGACAAACCATGATGCCAGTCGGAAGCTCACATCTCCCCATTGGCCCTACTAATAAAAGGTAAAGATCAAGGTGTACTCCATAGATTTCCCTGCTACTCGTGACTGACTCTAGTGAGTGGTGCTTATCCCATTACAAAGTTGAAGAGCCACTGTTGTCCAAAGAAGCCTCTGTGGTCATATGGCCAGCATTACTAAACTCTGAAGCGCACAGAAAATTAATAAGTACCACTTTGATGGGAAGATAATAGTTTTCTGTGGGAGTTTTCCTTCTCCAGACAACCCACATCCAAGAAGGATGCCAATGATGAATGACTGACACAGTTTCCAAGAACTACATCTAACTCTAGATAAAGATACTTTCAAAACTGAGATTGAATTCTGAATCAAGAGTCCCAAAAGAGATTACCCACATTTGCTCAACTGCCATGCATCTAATACTTCCACATCCCAAATGGCAAGTGGTAAACAGACCTCAAAATAATTGCCTGTTCTAAGGAATATATTTTTTCCTTAAAAGGAGAAGGAAAAAATAACACTCCCTTTAAAGGTGGGTGCATTTTGCAGTCAGCTATAAGACTACTCAATCAATATTTGTTCTTATGCATGCTTACTCTTGCCTGCTCTCGGAACTGATCCACAATGAGACGATCCACTCGGGAAGGCTTAGCAGGAAGCCGAGAAAACGGAGTGCTATTTGAGACAGATACTTGCTTTCCAGGAAAGTTTCTTGCTAGGTCTGTTTCTGTCTGAAGAAAAGGTAACACAAGACATTAATGGCAAGAATATACTCCACTCTTCATTAATTTTTCCATAACCTCCCTCCACTTACATTTTCCCAAGACAGGGCCTATTTTTCAGACTTTGATGAAATAATAACATAACACCAATATGCACTATTATGTACATGCAGCCTACAAAAAAAATGGTTCCCAGTTTCCAAATACTATCACACAGAGGTGACTACATTAAGCATGCTTATAAAAAAATAGACAAATGATCCACTTGGTCCCTTTCAACTCTATGATACTCTATGATATATAAATTTGATGATTATTTGTTTCTACTCCGCATTGTGAGTAGAATCTGCTGTCTTTGTGCAAATTCTGAAGAGTCATTTGATTAGAAGACCTAACTCTGGCATACTAATAGATTAATAGGCCTCTGACCAGCCAAAACTGATACATTAATCTGCTGAAGACCAAGTTCTAGGATAGAATAACAGAACTGAAACAATCTTCTAAATATGAGCTGTTGCGGAATGAGAATAGGAACTAAAGAATTCAGATCACTTAGATCAGTGGTTCTTAATCTTGTTGGAGGCACTGAACCACAGGTGGGCTGATGCCGGTTCTGACCGGTTCGTTAGATCCGGTTGTTAATTGGGGGCCATCATCCTTGAATTGCATGCAAGTGTGTTTGAATTTCTCTTAAAGGGCCTCTGGGTCTGTTTTCCCAGAGGTTCAGCTCCACTCCCTCCCCTTCTGAGCAGGTCTCCCCCCTCCCTAGGTTATCTTTTAATTTTAAAATACAAACAGTCTGTTCCCATTATCCTCATTCAGACAAAGCACTGCAGCCATTCCAGAGCATATCAAACACAGCTAAGATGGGAGGGGTCTGGAGTATTATATATGTCTCTTCAAATATAATATTTTAAAGTTAGAGTGAAAAAATTCTTCATGCCCCAAACCTTTATCTGAAGCTATTCAGGAATCCTGTCTTTGCTAAACATCTTATTTTGATTATAAACCTTATTTTCAGCAAGTTTTCAGTAGCAATATTTTCAGAAGTTACTTCCCTGTACAGTTTGCAAAGAATTATGGGTTTCTCATATGCAAATGAGGCAGCCTCTCTGGAGATGGGGAGCTTTACAAAGGGCTCCTTAGATGGGGAAAGAGATGCTCCTTCAGCAGCTGGAGGCAGTTAAAGAGTTAAAGAGGCTTGTCGGGCACTTTTAAGTTTGCTCTAATTGCAGCCGGTAAGCCCCAGAAGCCAGGGAAAAGAAACAGCTGCTGCAAACCTATTCACACTTTCCTGGGGGTAAGAATATTGGCTATAATAGGGCTTACTTCTGAGTAGACCTGCACAGGTCTGGGCTCTGGGATGCTGAAATCCTATCCACACTTTTCTTGGAGTAAGCCCCATTGGCTATAATAGGGCTTATTTCTGAGTAGACCTGCAAAGGTCTGGGCTCTAAGGATGCTGAAACCCATGATAGTCAATGGGACTTACTCCCAGGAAAGAGGCTGGAACTGCAGCCTGAGAGCCCAACCTGACTACTCAGAAGTAAGTCCCATGATAGTCAATGGGGCTTACTTCCAGGGTGGAGTGGAAAGGACAGCAGTCTCAGAGCACATCCTACGCAGGTCTGCTCAGAAGTAAGCCTCATGCCAGTCAATGGGGCTTACTCCCAAGACAGTGTGGAAAGGACAGCAGCCTCAGAGCAACATCCTATGCAGGTCTACTCAGAAGTAAGCCTCATGCCAGTCAATGGGGCTTACTCCCAGGACAGTGTGGAAAGGACAGCAGCCTCAGAGCAACATCCTATGCAGGTCTACTCAGAGGTAAGCCACATGCTTAATTTTTTTTGAATATTTTTAATTTTAAAAAAATTCTTGCTGGCCCTGCCCCTGGCCCCACCCCCTGACCTCAGACCCGCCCTGTGACCTGGCCTGGCCCCGCCCACTTCCGGAGAACCGGTTGTTAGGGCCAGGCCTGCCCATCACTGCACTGAACCCCACAAGTTTCCTATGTGTATTCATCAAACCCTTTATAGTTGGAAAAATAAAATGTTTTGTCCATCGTTACAATAGTATATTAATGCACCTGGCAACCCTAGCGAACATAATGGACACACACCTCCGCCAAACTCCTGAGACTGACTCACTGAACCCCTGGGGTTCGACTGAACCCAGGTTAAGAACTAGGTTAGGATCTAGAAGAGCCTAGATTTTCCACATGAGCTATATTAGAAGACAACTGAAATGCCAGAACAAAATGCCCCCAAAGCATTTCCATCCAGTCCCAGATTCCCAAAGACCTGTAGTAGAAATACCACTTTCACAGTAAGAGCAAATTCCTCTGCCAATTTACTGTTTATTCCTCCTTACCTTTTTACGTTCGCACTCTAGTGCTCTCCACTGTCCGTAACACTCTTCTAAATGGAGGTGAAGTTCGTTTGCAGGTCCACTGCGATTCTTTGGAGGCCTATAGTTGTTAAAAGGCAGAGGGAATGCAAAATATGGTGCAGCTAAATCTCCACAGAGCAAATCATTAATCAAGGGACTCAAATGGTGAAAGTCATCATAATGAAAAACGTCAACAACTTCAGAGAGTGGAAAAGGCAGCGGAGGAAAAGCAACGTTAGGAGGTGATGAAAATGAATGAGGGTTATAGGGAGGGAAAGCAGGTGTCTGTTTATATCCATGAACCAAAGGAAAAAGAGGAAGGAAAGGATTGATGAAATCGGACAAGCTGCTACCATTCTGTTCTTGTCTTCTTCCCAATACATTTAATTGTGAACAATTTTGCCCAGTGAAGCCTGCCTGTGGATTCCAACTATTGCTATATCTTTTGTCATTCAGCATTGTCCTCTCATTTGTGTTGTACTGGCTTTGTCTATTATGAAATCTGTGATATTTTGTAGACTCATTCACAGGACGCTTCTGGGACGACCAGTTCACAGAAGCATTAGAAACTCTGCTACCGTGTACTTCTTCTGCAGCTAAGGATGGATTCTGGGCTTGTCCAATAAGATGTGGACTCCAGTTTTCAGTTAAACTAAGAAGCCCTGAGTTATTATTATTATTATTAAAACTGGATACTTGCTGTTTCCCACATTTTCTTGAGGATGACATTTGTGAGCAGCATGTCTGAGCTACAGACTGGCCAACAGACTGAGTTGAAGGCTCTGAAAACAACGGAGGGCCCATTTGCTTTTGCAACTCATGTGATACAGAAGATGCAACTACTGGATTTATAATTTTGTTATCCAACCATGTATATCCATTGTAAGATGAATTCACATTATGAAGATCTGGTTTTAAAGGCAAGTGGTTACCAGAGCCTTTTTGAGGATGCACAGGCACTTTACATTCATGATTGTCCAAGTTTCTATCTGCACTGATATTATGGTAGCTGTTTTTAGGACAGGTTTCCAGCAATTTTGTATTCATTTCTTGAGGGCTGTTTTCTTTATTAAATGTTGGACTGAGAAAGGACAAGGATGGACAACTAAACTGCTGTCTGTCACAAGAAGCAGCAACAGCAGTATATCTTTTAGGTGATAAATTTTCCTGGATTACTGGATCCCATATGCCATCAGCAAAAGAATTAGAAAACTGAGTGAAGTACGTGGTTGGTCCTTCTTTGTCACTTTTCCTAAGCAGACATCTTGCTTTGTCGGTTTTCTGATATCCTGCATAAGTATTTGTGCTATCTTTTATTTTAGCTTGAGATGAAAAAACGCTGGAGTCAGCACAGCTCTTCCCACATTCAATATTTAATTGTTCTTTGTCATGATCATTAACTTTCTGAGATGCCAGTCTGTGCAGATGATTGACCTCATTACTTTTAAAAGCTCTGTTTTTTGTATTAATATTTTTAAAAATCTCATCAGGTGACTGAGTGCAAGAATCAGGATCTGCAGGCCAAGATCCTATAAGGTAGAGATGATCAGCTTCTTTTTCTAATGATTCTACACAGAGATTCTGAAAGTTTTCTTCATAAGGGTCCTGTGCATCCACGAGGGTAGTACGATCTTTCTTTTCCAAATTCTTTTGAGATAAAAGCCCTGAGAAGTTGTTGCTGTTTCCCAAGTCAGATGAGCACACTGGTGGAAACAATCTTGACAGAGAATTCCTATAAAAATTAAATTAAAAATTTAATATTCAGTATAGTTTTTGTTTTCCAAATAAGAGCACAATCCTAACCATCTTTAAGCCTATATCCTAAAGTGAAATTAAGCCCCTTGCTCTGGAGCAGTTAAGATGACTTTCCATAAGATAACACTAAAGGGTGACATAACTATGTGGACCCGTAACTGCTATGGATTTTGCCCTTACTCAAAAGTTAAGCCCCATTGAGTTCAAGGGGCCCTGCTCCCAGGAAAGTGTCTTTAGGATTGCAGCCTAAAAATGTGATTTAATCCAGAAAATTATGAACTGAAGATTTTTCTGATGCCCTCGGCATCATTTTATCATTTTATTTTACAAATTTTCCTGGATTATACTCAATCGTAATTTTATATATTATGTAATATCTCAGAACTGTTCCTAATAACTACAAGTATTTGAAATAAATATCTGATTCAGAAAAATATGATAAAACACACTGAATTCCATTTAAATGTTATATTCACAAAATTCAAAATTTTGCATAAAAATTATTTTATTGAAACCCTTGTAAAATATTGGAGTATAGAAAAGTGTTTTGTGCAAAGTGTAAAAATAAAGAAGAGATTTTCCTTCCAATCTTCCTAGCTCAACAAATAAATAACTGATTTTATAATTTATTTTCCTCTTTTTATCAATAGCCAGAACTGCCAGATTGGGTACAACCAATGCCACAAGTATTTTTTTAATTGGCCTTTCACAGTCAGTTGGTTGAATCCCAGAACTTGGTTTGGATTATTATGTGTATTTTAAATTTCTAGGGTGATACATATCACCCAAGCATGTTTTTAATAGCTCTCTCGTAGACAGAAGAGTTACCGTACTTAAAACGTTTGAAACTGCCGTTGTGCCTGAACTTGAATTGGCATTAATTCATTATGTTACACTGATTTATGGAACTGTTTCTTTAAAATAGGTTCTCAATAACTACTAAAATGTCACCTTACCAGTCTGTAACATACTCCTGTTTGTTTGGCTCTTCTAGGATGCTTGTTACTAAACCAAACATATCAGGACCACTGCCAGAGGATAACAGATTGTCCTGTGCCCTGAAAAGGAAAAATGTTTGAGTAAAACTCTTACCAAGAAGGGTGGAACAGATCAAATTACCTTTTTCATAGCAATTAACCAATATTTTTAAATTTCGATTCATATTAGATGAGTGGGAAACAAAACACTTTTTGTAGGGAAATAACAAGCAGGCATGCAAAAAGATGCCCTGTATCTCCAGAGCAGGCGAGACACCAGCTACTGGAGACACCCCCTCGACATTATCGACATTATCATCGACTTTATCAACATTATCGACCCCTTGACATTATCGACTTTATCGACATTATCGACTTTATCGACATTATCTTGCCTGCAGAGTGAGTGGGAAGAGTAATACATTAAAGAAAACCTACCCTCACTGAGAAAAGCAAAATTAATTCAAATAAACTAATTTAAAATAGATACTTTGAAGATAAGAAAGCCTAAATGTTACCCTCCTCACTGGATCAAAAGATAAAAATGAGAAAGCTACAACCACAGCCTGAAATGTGAGGTCCAAGCCCAACTATGGCTGTGTTCTAAGATGATTGGAAATTTCCACTCCTGGGAAATATTCCACTCAAAATATTACACAACAACGAACAATTTCTATGTCTTTGTTATTTCCACTCCAGTCTTCCGTCAGATTTGGCATTCAGTTCCTCATCCACTCTGATTTACAACCTTTGTCTTAACCAAATTCATAGTGAGGGGGCAAGGGAATTAAAAGAAGGAAAGCAACAATAATCCAAATTTCAACCAATCAATGACCAAAGTGCATTAATGACTACATAATTAAAATATATACAGCACAGTAATACAGGGTGATTCAAAATGAATGGGACAAAAAGAAAACGTTGCTTTCCTTTTTGTCCCATTCATTTTGAATCACCCTGTACAGTAACTACATCAAATTGCTTCCTGAGAGAGAGAGAGATTCTTACTCCCAAATCCAGAGTTACTACAGGAGCACATGAGAGACTTTACGTGCACCTGTAGTTACTGCACCACCTAGTGAAAGCCTATGGGAAATTCATATTGGAATCCAGAGTAAGTTGTTTTTACACCAGAGCAAGGACTCCCCGTAGTTACTCTGGATTTTGCCCTTAAGCTGTCAGGTTTGAAGGTAAATAATTTTAAGACGAAGCCTAACTGCTACTTTTCAAAATGGTATTCTTCTGGCTCTGTCAACAGAAGGCTGTGTCCATGTGGAAAAGCATATGAATGAGGTGAGATGGAGAAGAGTTACGGCAAAAAAATGTCAGCAGCAGGCAACTCTCCCTCTACTGTTTTCATGGCCAAGGTGCAATGGTGGGCGTACATGTGACAGCAGAGACCCACACATACATGCCTTTCCAATGACAATTTAAATGCCTTTTTTACATTTATAAAACGTGGCACATTATGCACTTTTACACACACCACAAGCCCACTGAAGGAGCAAGACTGGGCACTTTACAGGTCACTATCTTTGTGGGCTGACAATTAAAGCACCAGAAGTAGAGGCACATATCAAGTGGAAAACACATATCTTTTTCATCTTCATGTACTTTAGCTTAGTTATAGCATGCTGTGGACATGGTCAGGAGGGGTCTTTGCCCCCTCTTGTGATCAGTTATGTCTTCCTATTTATAGCCAGTCCAATGGAAATTAGAAAATATTTATCAACTTGATCCATTACAAAAATCTTAAAGGAACTGCTGGTATAAAAAACTTGATGATCAGAAGACCCAGAAGCCAACATTCCACTCAAAGGGATTTTTAGAAAGTGCCACAAGATGGCAATCAATCCATACCCATCTTTTGTTCCATCTTGTAAGGCAACAGCACTGACATGATCCTCATCTTCACAGGTTGACCAGCTACTGTACAACTGGGGAGATTCAGCAGTGGATGGTGTAATTCCTCCAAGCAAAGTGGTAAACAATTGTGCGTCCATTTCTTGTTTTCTTTACCTGAGTTGAAATTAAAAATCAGGAGTTTTAAAAACAAAAAGATTTTACAAATCAGCCAAAGTGCAGTTTCTCCAGACCAGAGGAAAGCAAACCTGTCATCTTAAATATATGTAAACATACTAAAAAACATCTAGCAGACAAATCAATAAACAATTGAATGAAAGAAACTATAAATAATGAGCATTACAATAAAATCAATCAGACATTTAGAGAGATCACAAATGCAATTCAGAGTTTGCACAGATAAACAGTAATTAAGACCCAAGTATCCTTCTCAGAAGATGTGACTGTGGGGTAAGGAGGGATGTAAGCAAACAACCTGAATGCACAGAAGTACACATCCCTCATGGCAAGTTTCACAACTGCCTGTTACTTAATTGCTCATAGCTAATCTAAATACTGTGTGTGTATGCCTTATCTCTAGAGAGCCCGGAATGCTACACAGAGGTGCCCCTTCCTACATTTGCTGGTTTCTCCTATGCGGAGGAAGGAACTAAGTTTGTGTGATCTTGGCCTATAATGGGACATTCTACCACTCAACAACAAATACATATTTAACTTGAAAATCTAGAAAAAGAAAAAAAAGAATTCTCAAGCGAGTGTAATTGCTATGAACTTACCTGTGGTTTATAATGACTGAGAACGGCAAGCTGCTTGACCATGTTATCGCTTTCAGTGCACAAACTTGTGTTTTCAAAATATGTAGCATTTCCAAACAAGCAGAGGTTTCAAATTTTAACTACAAATGTTACCTATTTAAAAATAATTCAGTATTAGTAGACAGACATACCTATTACAGGTTTTCTACTATTTTTATTCCTCAGATTTTTTTATTTGGGGGGGGGGGGAAATTTGAAATTGAACCCTGCTTAGATAACAAGGAACAATCAGTATTTATGGATCTCAGCTGCAGCATTGTCTACCCTCACTGATCTCAACTGTACTTTACAGACTGCAGAAGTAGCACAGCTGAGATGCAGTACTGTATCACTCATCACTTTGGTCTCTTAGGGCACAATCCTAAACGTGTCTACTCAGAAATAAGGCTCACTGCGTTCCATAGAGCTTACTCTCAGAAAAGTGTGTTTAGGATTGCAGCCATAGGTAATTAAATGAAAAAGTACTGCTGAATGGAGCCCAAGACATCATTGGTACATGCCCTATGACAGTGGATTTCATATTTTTCATATTGCAGCACCACTGACAAGGAACTAAAATTGTCAAGGCACACCATGCTGCAGGAAGGGGGCTACAATCCCCCATTTGCCCTACTAAAACCTGACTCTTCCCAAAGTCCTGCAGCACACCTGAGGACGATCCATGGCACATAAGTGTGCCATAGCACACTGGTTGAAAGTCGCTCTGCTATGAGATCAGGCTAGAAAAATGAATTAGCAACCTAGCTAGTAGACAAGATTCTCCACCTGACCATAGACAAAAGGCTATTCAAATGGCTTTTGTTCTTTTGCTTGGATCAGCCAATCAAAACTGTATAATCTGCAGTTCTTTAAAGGTCATAATTGTGATTTATTTAAACTTGAAATTGTGATTTATTACTTAATGCTCTAACACAGTGATTTTCATATCATGGCACATATCATGGCACACTTAACAAGACACTGAAATTGTCAAGGTACACCATCAATTGTTTTTACCATTGACAAGGCACACCAGACTGTTCAAATCCCCCAATTTTCCCCCAATTAATGAATGTCAATCCCCAAATTCCCACGGCACACCTGAGGACTATCTGTACAGCACCCTGGTTGAAAATCACTGCTTTAATATATCAGCACGCTGGCACATTGCTTTTAATAACAATGTTATAAAAAGTCAATTGAATCATTACAATTGTTCAGGAATATCATGTTCCTATTGACATTTTAGTACCAAATGCTTCAAGATATGGTTATTAATTACACATTACCACATTGCAAATCGTGTAGTATAATAATCAAACTGGGTATCAACAACTGACATTACTGTTCACTTACTGAATACAGTTCTTTTATTATCTTTTGTTGGTTTGATCTTCATTGTTCACTCATTATTAATCCTTTCCGATTTGTATATCAAGTACCTGTGAGAAAGGCATCATGCAAACATGACTATAATTTCAAAATATACCAGAAATGAAGAGTAAATTGTCCTGGAAAGCTATATAAATGCTCAGTGCCAGGAATTCCACAGTGGAGCAATAAACAGTATCACAAATAATACTATTTCAGATTCATAAACTTTACCGTTTTGTCCCCACCCAAAAGCTGTTTCAGCAGCTCCGATGCCACAACACTTACCCTGATCTTTACCATGAAAGGGGTAAATATTTAGATTTAAGACATGCTGTTCCTTCTACCACATACCAAATTAAAAGTGTTTTAAAGAACAACTTCAAATGTAAAACTCTGCAGTTCATTCACTGCCTGCCCAGATTCAGGAAAAAATTACTGTCTTTAAAAATTATCCTAGCTCTACAAACTTGTAAAGGAATGAAAGCGGATGGGAGAGACACCTTACAATCCTAACCGTGTCTACTCAAAAGTAAGCCCCATAGTGTTCAATGGGTCTTACTCCCAGGAAAGTGTCTTTAGGATTGCAGCCGCAGGCAGCATTGTTACACTTACACGCACCAGGCTGTTCTCTCAGCACCAGCACGGCAACCTATATATGGGATCCTGCACCTTGTCCAACTGCCACAACACTGCTGTTATGGGACGCTTGCACATGACAACTCCGTTACATACAAAAACTGTTGCTAGGCTATGGTGAGAGTCTCCTCTCCAGGATAAACAAAGGAGGACACAGGGCTGGGTCTCTGCACAAAAAACACATTCAAAAAACACAGTAACTGCAAAGTACAGACTCCCAGAGAACCACCCCACAGAAAACCTGTAGGTATTTTAAAACCACCATGTATACCCGCAACACACAGTTCCTATTTAAATGAATCTAGGGTGGTATACTGTGAGTCTCAGAGTCCTGCCTGCCTTTTCAAAGCAAGAAAAACACTGAGCTTACATTTTTGGCCTTCTTCTCCCACAACCAGCCTCAGCTATGCCTGATGTCACTCAAAAATGGAAAGTATTGTGGGAATTGTAGTCTTCAGGTTACACAGGAAAACCTAGAAATATTCAAGTACATATTGCAATATCCTGGGTTTCAGAAAAAAGGTTCCTTTTGGGCTGTGGGTGGGGCAAGTGGTGAAGACGCTGTGCCTGTTAACCAGCAGGCCAGGGTTCGAGAGCCAGATCGGCCCCACAAGACAGGGTGAGCTCCTGTCCTTAGCCCAGCTCTGTGACGCAGCTGGATCCAATCGTATTGGCTCTGCCTTTCCATTGGACTAATTCAGTGCTGTGGAGAGGGGGGATTTGCTGCTTGGGTAGCAGCCAATCCTCCATATCAATCTAACCCAGGCCTTCGTGCTTTGCATGCAGTATATGCAGCGCCAAGCACGATACCATAGTCTTTCAAGAGTCTGCTCATTGCAATCACTATTGTGTACTGCACAGGTGTCAAACACAAGCCCCATGGGCTGAATGTGGCCCTCCTCACCAGTTCAAATGGCCCCCAAGAACTTTTCCACACTTTCCTGGAAGTAAGCCCCATTGATTATAATGGGACTTAGTTCCAAGTAGACATGTGTAAGATTGGACTCTGGCCCTCGGAGTAACTATTAATGCTAACTTTGGCCCTCTATAAGAAATGCGTTCAACACCCCTGGTGTACTATATATATAGGAATGGATAAAAAAACCAACCTCATCTTTCTTCTATATATATAATAGTGAAGAATCACTGACTGACTAACTCACTGGCTGACTCATCAACGCCCAGCCAAAACCACTGGGCCTAGAAGTGTGAAATTTCACTTCAGTCAAGTGAAGTGAGCACCCACTAAGAACCCATTTCTAGAACTCCAAAGGGGTGCAACGTGTTTTTGTCCTATATTTAAGACTGATAAAATCCAGCCTCAGAGACTGCACCTGCCCGTGGCTGAGGGAGGATGGTGCACAGAGGGGTGTGTTGCATGGAGGGGGTGTTGTAAGTGGTGTGTGTTGCAGGGGGAAGTTTTGCATGGGGGATGCTGCATGGAGTGCATCCATAACTGTATCCTGCCTGTGGCAGGGAGTTCCCCAGATCTGTCCCTGTCTCCCTGAAGAGCTCCTTCCTCCATGTTTGTGTGCTGGGCTGCAGGCCTTCTGGAGAGTGTCAGGGGGCCACAGGAGGAGTCCCTCCCCAGACAGGCCCTGCAGCCACCACAGCTCAGGCATGGGGGGGAGGGGGAGGAAGAGAGAGGGGGAAGGGAGAGAGGGGGAAGGGAGAGAGAGGGAGTGAGAGGGGAGAGAGGGAAAGGAAGAGGGTGAGAGAGGGAGGAGAGGAGAGAGGGGAGGGGGGAATGAGGGGGAGGGGGGAATGAGGGGGGGAAGGAAGAGGGTGAGAGAGGGGGGAGAGTGAGAGGGGGAGGGTGATAGAGGGAAAGGGGGAGGGAGAGTAAGAGGGGAGAGGGGGAGGGAGTGGGAGGGGGGAGATGGAGTGAGAGGGGTGAGAGGGAAAGGAAGAGAGTGAGAGAGGGGGGAGGGGGGAGAGAGGGGGGAGGGGGGAGGGAGGGGGGAGGGAGGGAAAGGAAGAGGGTGAGAGAGGGGGGAGAGTGAGAGGGTGATAGAGGGAAAGGGGAAGGGAGGGAGAGTAAGAGGGGGGAGGGAGTGAGAGGGGGAGGGGGGAGAGGGAGTGAGAGGGGTGAGAGGGAGAGTATGAGAGAGGGGGAGAGGGAGTAAGAGGGGGGAGGGTGATGGAGGGAGAGAGGGGAGGGAGGGGCAGGCGGAGAGGGAGGAGGGGAGGGAGAGGGGGGCCTGGCCCTGCTGCAGGGGGGAGGCTTCACTCCCCTCAGGGCTCCCCTCACCTCAGGCCTGTGAGGGGCGCAGCCACAGCGCATGCGCCGCCCGCCACGGTCGCAGCCTTCAAAAAGTGTCAGGCGCGCGCGGAGAAGCGATTGGCTCAGCAGGCAACAAGGGCGTGGCCAGTCGTAGCTCCGCCCCAATCCCTCGCGCGCTTCCCCCCGCCCTTCTCAACGGCCTGCGGGCTGATCGCAAGAAGTGGGCGTGGCAGTGGGCGTGGCTTGAGGCTTCAGAGGGAGCGCGCTTCCGGGTGTCAGTTAACCCCTGCGGTGCTGGAGAGTTTGCAATCAATTCATTAAACCGACTGTAAACTTTTCAATTCACCTAATTTATTTCCTAATAATTAAGTTAATTACTAATTTAGTACATTTAGTGATTAATAAACTTATAAACAAAATAAATTGTTAATTTATTTAACTATTTATTTAATTATTAATTAATTTAATAAATGAAATAAATAGTTAAATTGCTTTAAATTTAATTATTAATTTACTTAAATGAAATAAATAATTTAATTATTAACTGAAAATATTATTTTACTAAATTGTTAATTTAACGAATAAAAATTACTAGTTTAATAAATTTATTAAAGTGCTTAAATATTAACTGAGTTATTAATTTAATGAATAAAATTATTAATTTAAAACATTATTAATTTGCTTAATAAATGAAATAAATTATTGATTTGATAAATTAATTTAATTATTAACTGACTTGAATGTTATTTTACTAAATTATTAATTTACTTACGTATTAACGTAATGAATAAAGTGGATTATTTAAGTGTTAACCGACTCAGGTTCTGTCTCTGCCAAGCAGCCTGGGAGGAACCAAAGAGAGGCGGAACCTTCTTCGCGGGGCGTCGTCATAACACGGACGGGCAAGCGGTGCACCAAGAAGGTCATCGGCGCATGCGCAGTCGTGCCAGCGCGCCCTTCCTGTCACAGCCACACACAAGATGGCGGCGCGCAGGGCCTGGGCGCTTTTCCTCGGGCGGCCATGCTGAGGAGGGCGGGCGGGGGGCTGCGGGGCCTCCTTGGAAGGCTGGGCCTCGGCGGGAGAGGGACGGGGGCCGGGAGGGGGCTGAGTGGGGACAGCCGCTGCTTCGCGGTGGGGCGTGCGCTGCTTCGCCTGCAGGGCCCTGAGGCGACGACCTTCCTCCAAGGCCTGCTCACCAATGACATCACGAGACTGGTGGAGGAGGGCGGGGCTTCGGTCGCTCCTCGAGCCCAGTACGCGCATGCTCTGAACGTCCAGGGGAGATGTCTCTATGACGTCATCCTGTACAGGTGGGCGAAACCATTCGTGCACATTGGGAGGGGGGGCCGACTGGAAGAACCCATCTGTGCTAAAGAGGAGGGGAGGCCTCATCATGTCTTATGCAGTGGGCAGGACCATTCAGTGCAGGTTTAGTGGGGGACCTGCCTGTAAAGTTTCTGATCCTAGTTTCCCCCCCCCCGCCTTATGGTATGGTCCAGTGATCTTCAAACTCCAGCACTGGGAACACCTTTTCATCAGGGGTGACGTCATCAGCCTGGGAGTGACGTCATCATGCAACAACTTTTTCAAATAATTATGTAAATAAATTAAAGATTAAGTACATTTTTAAGTCACCCTAATTATTATTAAAAATAATAATATTTAATATTATTATTTAATATTATTTTATTAAATATTAATATTTAATTTATTATTTATTAAATTTATTAATTTGTTATTTATTAAATATTATTATTAAATATTAATATTTATTATTATTTAATATTATTAAATATTATGTAATATTTAATATTATTATTTAAAATATTTAATGTTATTTAAAAATAATAATTATTAAAATAATAATAATTATTAATATAAAAGTATTATTATAATTATTAAAGTATTAGTTCCACAAAGTAATTAAATAAATTAATTAAACAAAATCAAAGGAATATTATTATTCAAAGGTATAAATGAAAATAAAAGGAAATTATATGTTTTATTTTAAAATTAATTTAAAATAATAATCCAATAAAATAAATCAAGTAAATGAGGGCAGAATCCTAACCACGTCTACTCAAAGGTAAGTCCCATTGTATTCAGTAGATTTTTTACTCCCGGGAAAGTGTCTTTAGGATTGCAGCCTTAATCAAACAATGAAGTAAAATAAAAACCAATTAGAAAATTAAGTTTGTAATAAGTTTCAAAAAATTAATTTGAAATAAAGAGTCAGCCAACATAAAATAAATTAAGGCTGCAATCCTAAAGACACTTTCCTGGAAGTAAGACCCATTGAACATAAGAGTATTTACTTTTGAGTAGACGTGGTTAGGACTGTGCTCTAAGTAAATTAATTAAGTTAATTAAACAAAATAAATTTAGGAAATTAAGACTTTGTTTGGCTTCCTCGCCTGGAATGGCTCCCAAGGAGAGGGGGCTCTTGCATGCCTCCCTCCAAGGCTAAGTGCTTCAACCGCCCCCCCCCCCCCCCCCGTAGCTACACCACCAAAACCCCTCCATCCTCTCAACCAGCCTACTGGGTCACAAAATATTCCCCAACTCCCAAGGGCTGCAATCCTATGCACACCTACCCAGGAGTGAGTCCCATAAACTCATGCCGTGCAAGAAAACATCAGAACTGGCATGAAAGATTCCATATACAGTATAAGGAATCTGTATATAATTATTATATATCCCTATATATACTGCATGTATATCTATCTATATCGTCTATATATATAAAAGAGAAAAGTCACTGACTCACTGACTGACTCATCACCGCCCTGCCAAAACCGCTGGGCCTAGAAGCATGACGTTTGGGGTGGGTGTTCCTTCCGTGACGGAGGGGTGCACTAAGAACCGGTTTTCAGAAATTCCAACCGGAAGGGGGTGAAAAGGGGTGCAACGCATTTTCCTGCCAATACTTTGCATTGAGAATTGCTGACTCATCAACATTCCTCCCCAACTGCTGGGCCTGAAGCATGGAATTCTGGGAGTTCCTTCTGTCACCTGAACTCCCACCAAGAACCATCTGGAGAAATTTAACCCTTCAGGGGCTGAAAAGGGGGGCAACGTGTTTCTCTCCTATACTTAACATGGGAGACTGAACAACCTCCAGCCAATTTAGCGCTCGGTGCCTGGTGCAGTGGGGGATGTTGTTCAGAGGCAGAGGTTTCACTGGCAAGGATGCTGCACATGGGGGGAAACTTGAGCATGGGGGACTGATGCGCATAGGGGGACTGATGCACATGTGGGGAATGTTGCGCATGGGGGATTTGCGAATGGGGGTTTGATGTGCATAGGGGGGATGATGCGCATGGGGTGGATGAACATGGGGGATGTTGCACATGGAGTGGATGTGCATGGGGGGTTGATGTGTAGTGGGGGAATTTTACTCCTGCAATGTGGGTATGCTTTTCGCTAGTATATGTACTTACTGCATATACTCTGTGCGTGTGTGTGTGTATATGCATATGGTAGAAAGGTGGGGTATCTGGATGAAGCTGATTATCTGGATCCCTTCCAATCTGGTTTCAGGCCGGGATTTGGGACAGAGACTGCCTTGGTTGCCTTGGTGGATGACCTACGCTGGGGAATGGACAGGGGGAGTGCGTCCCTGTTGGTCCTGCTGGACCTCTCAGCAGCCTTTGACACCATCGACCATGGTGTCCTCCTGGGTCGGTTGGCCGGGCTGGGGATTGGAGGCACTGTTTTGCAGTGGTTCCGCTCCTTCCTGGCTGACCGGTCCCAGAAGGTGGTGCTGGGGGATGCTTGTTCGGCACCCTGGCCTCTTCGGTGCGGGGTGCCACAAGGTTCCATCCTATCCCCCATGCTATTTAACATCTACATGAAGCCGCTGGGAGAGGTCATCCGGAGGTTTGGAGTGAGGTGTCATCAGTACGCTGATGACACCCAGCTCTACCTCTCCTTTCCTTCTGAGTCTAAGGAGGCAGTTGAAGTCCTGAATCGTTGTCTGGAGGCAGTGGGGGACTGGATGAGGGTGAACAAGCTGAGATTAAATCCTGATAAGACTGAGGTTCTCCTGGTCCGGAAGTCCTCGACTCGGGTATTGGAATACCATCCTGTTCTGGAAGGGGTTGCACTCCCTCTGAAGGAGCAGGTTCGCAGCTTGGGGGTTCTCCTGGATTCGCAACTGCTCCTGGAGTCCCAGGTGGCGGCTGTGGCCAGGGGAGCCTTTGCTCAGCTTCGGCTGATCCGCCAGCTGCAACCATACCTGAGTCGCTCGGATCTGGCCACGGTGACCCATGCCCTAGTGACATCGAGACTAGATTATTGCAACGCGCTCTGTGTGGGGCTGCCTCTGAAGACGGTCCGGAAACTTCAACTAGTCCAGAATGCGGCGGCCCATGTGGTTGCTGGGGCTCGTCGGTTCAACTCTGTCGGGCCACTGCTTCAGCGACTACACTGGCTGCCCATTCATTTCCGGGCTGAATTCAAAGTGCTGGTCCTGACCTTTAAAGCCCTAAATGGCTTGGGTTCAGGGTACCTGAGGGACCGCCTCCTTCTGTACAATCCGACCCATCACCTAAGGTCATCTGAGGGGGCCCTACTGACTGTGCCGCCACTAAGAGATGTGAGAGGTGTGGCGGCCAGAGACAGGGCCTTCTCGGTGGTGGCAGACTGGCTATGGAACTCCCTCCCCATATAATTAAGGAAAGCTCCCTCATTGCAGAGCTTCAGGCGGAGCCTAAAAACCTTTTATTTCAAAGGGGCTTTTTAACAGGGCCGAGGTTGGGGGGGGGCCTTTGGTTTTATATTGTGTTTACTGTATCTTTTAGCCTATATGTTTTAATTGTTTTTACTGTATTTAATTATGTTTTTAATTGTGTTTTATGTTTCTGCCGCCTTGAGTCAGGCTAGACAGCCTGAGAAAGGCAGGATACAAATTTTTTAAATAAAACAAAATATCTACAGTATTTATATACTGCTTTTCAACTAAAAATTTCACAAAGCGGTTTACAAAAAAATGAAAAAAATTATAGCTAATTAATAGCTAATTGGTGTCTGTCCCAAAAGGGCTCACAATCTTAAAATGTATGTATATACTCTGTGTGTGTGTGTGTGTGTGTGTGTATATATATATATATATATATATATATATGTATGTATGTATGTATGTATATATATGTATGTATGTGTGTGTGTGTATATATATATATATACATATATGTGTATGTGTGTGTATATATATATATATTTGTCTGTGTCTGTGCGTGTGTGTGTATATAATATGCACACTTATATACATACATATATACACATACATATATATATATACCTACATATATATATGCGCACAAATGTATGTGCGCAGATCCCAGCAATGTCTGTTCAAGTGGCTTCTGCTGGTGTTCTTTTTTGCATTTTAGATTGTGAGCCCTTTTGGGACAGGGACCCATTAGCTTTTAATTAGCTATTATTATTTTTCCATTTTCTTTGTAAACCGCTTTGTGAACTTGTTAGTTGAAAAGTGGTATATAAATACTGTAGATAGATATATATGTGCACATATATACATGAGGTATAGATAACTCATGTTTCCTTCCAATCTTGTATTGTTTTCAGGATTCAGGAGAGTCTGCAAGAACCACCCCACCTCCTGCTGGAATGTGACGCCACCATCATGGATTCCTTTCAAAAGCATCTGAAACTGTATAAAATCCGGAGGAAAGTCAACATCACCCCTTGCCTCGACCTCTCTGTCTGGGCCATCATTCCAAAGGAACCGTCAGAGGAAGGGTCTTGGAAGCCTGAGCAGCATGCCAGCAAAGCTGTGGTTATAACTCCTGACCCCAGAGTAGGTATCATGGGTTGGAGACTGATCATCAATAAGGACACAAACCCACTGGACGTTGTTCCCGGAAGCCAGATTGGAAATGTTCAAGATTATCATAGGCACAGATATAAACAAGGTAAAACTACCATGTTGGAAAATTATCCCAGCAGCAGTTGGGGGAGGAGGAGAATTGGGCCCTTTTGGGATGGTGCAAAACTGCTGCAAACTGGGACAAAACCAGGTCAGATCCTTGGGGAAGAGCACAATCCTATACATGCCTACCCAGAAGTAAGGCCAATTACATTGAATGGGGCTTTCTCCCAGGAACAGTGTGCTTTTATGGGTGCATCCCTCCATGTCTCCCTCTTACCTGAAGTTCTAGCTGGAAAGAGCCCTCTTCGTTCACACCACACTTACCTACAACCACATACCTATACCTTCATTCACACCACACATACCTACCTACACTAACGCCCCACATACCTTGTCCTCTCTCCGGCTAGGTCCGGACCTGGGATATGGGACGGGACCCCCAAAATCGGAAATGTCCCGGAACCAAAAGGTCCCAGAACCAGCATATGGTAACCCTGCTGTGTGAGCCTTTTTTGTGGGTGGGGGGGGGGAGCCTTGATAACCTGTGCAGCAGTTTCAGTGTTCAGCTTGCTATAGGGAGGCCTGATTCATTTTCTGGTTGTGCACCCTACTGTTCCTGTTTATGTAGTTCCAGCCCCTTCATAGGAGACCACAGAGAGCACAATCCTAACCATATCTACTCAGAAGTAAATCCCATTGACTTCAATGGTCTTCCTCCTTCAAAAGTGTTTAGCATTGCAGCTAGGGAGCCATGCAGAAGCCAGAAATGTTACATCTAAAAATGTTAGCTGTTCCAATCATCTTTTTCAGGCACCAGATTGTAATGAGTTATCCCCATCTGAATCTTTTGAGCCATCATCAGTGCCAGTATCAAATCAATCAACAGTCTTTCTATGCGCTTTTCAACACAAGAACACATCTATTGTGTTGTGTTGTCCGTCAGTGTCCTCCCAATTTATGAATGTCATATAATTGTTGCTTCTTTTTTCCTGATCCAGGCGTCCCTGAAGGCACAAAAGATCTACCATCTGGAATAGCCCTGCCCCTGGAATCGAATCTAGCCTACATGAACGGTGTCAGTTTCACCAAAGGCTGCTATATCGGCCAGGAGTTAACGGCCAGGACCCATCATATGGGCGTAATCCGTAAGCGCCTCGTCCCGATACAGTTCTCGTCTTCTGTGCCTTCTGAGAGCATCCCAGAAGGTGCCGAAATTGTAACAGAATCCGGAAAGTCAGCCGGAAAGTACCGGGTCGGAGATGACAAGTTTGGGATTGCACTGCTACGACTGGCTCACATAAATGGACCGCTGCATCTAAAAACGTTAGGCGACACGTCTGTGAGTCTCTCTGCCTCCATCCCAACATGGTGGCCAAAACCTGCCAATAAATAGAGCAACCTTACACTGAACATCAATCTCCTTTACTTTTCTAAGATTCTTGATGAGCCTGTCAATATCCTTTATTTTTGTAAGATTCCTAAAATTCAGTCCTCTGTTGCATCTCATGCAGCTTAATTCATTTCAGCATGACGTGTGCAGGAAGAACATAGAGAGGTTTCTGCACACGGTGCCTTATGGTGAAGCTAACATATGACACAACATATGAAACATAGGCTACAAACCAGAGTAACTACGGGATCTTTTACACCGACGTAGTTTTGGTGCCATCTATGGGAAATGCATAGAGCAATCCAGAGTAAGTGCCTCTTACGTCTTCCTGTAGTTACTCTGGATTGTAGGGATATGCTAACATAAGAAACACCATCTTAGGAACTTGATATTTAAGCTCAGTTCATCACTACCTAATAGTGATCTCTCTCTAAATTTGGTGAAATCTCTCCTCCACCCACTCTTCCTCCCCACATCCCTTTTCATACAACTGGGAATGAACAAGTTTCTAAGGCCTTGTTTCATGTTACTTTATAAGGACCATATATAGAAGCCTCTATATGTTTCTGTATAATTGGCCTCTTGTTAGAACAACCAGCATTGATGTCTGCCTCTGGTGAACCTCTCTTCCCGGGTACATCATGCTCAACCTTCCCAGCAAATCAAGAATATCAGTCATCTCAGCTTGCAGTTCAGAGTGAGGTGATAAAGGAATAGAAGCCGTTGCCAGAGAATGGATAACTATTAATTAGTAATATTACTAATAAGTATCCAAAAAAGAGACAGATTTACCCTACAATCCAGAGTAACTACGGGAACACGTAAGAGACTTTACGTGCACCCGTAGTTACTGCACCACCCAGTGAAAACCTATGGGAAATTCATATTGCAATCCAGAGCAAATTGTTTTTACACTGGAGCAAGGACTCCCCGTAGTTACTCAGGATTGCACCCTTAGTTATCGAGCAGCTGCAAAATGGTACAGTTTACTTCCTTGCACTGTTTCTGTAGCATTGCCACTTTAGCTTCTTTTAGTAGTAATGATGAACTTTACTGGCATAAAAATCTACAAATCTAACCTCAAAGATACACAGCAAGGAGAATAACTTGATTTTTTCTTTTGAAAAAAAATACAATAAAGCATCAAAAATACAATAAAGCATCATTTGTGTTGTCCTTTGCAAAATACGTTTTTATTGTGCATTTGGATGCAACACTTTTTTAAAATTTTACGACAATATTTGCAATTACTGTATTTCAATGCTGCATTTAATCAGAGAGTTGTGCATTATTCATTGTGCATTGTTCAGGATTAGGGGCTGTGGGTGGCGCAAGCAGTTAAGACGCTGTGCCTGTTAACCAGCAGGCCAGGGTTCGAGACCCGGGTCAGCCCCACAAGACAGGGTGAGCTCCTGTCCTTAGCCCAGCTCTGCGACGCCAGCTGGATCCAATCGTATTGGCTCTGCCTTTCCACTGGACTAATTCAGTGGCGTGGAGAGGGGGGATCTGCTGCTTGCGTAACAGCCTATCCTCCATAACAATCTAACCCAGGCTTTCGTGATTTGCATGCAGTGTATGCAGCGCCGAGCATGATACCATAGTCTCTCAAGACTGACGGAGGCCTGCTTTTTTTATTGTTCAGGATTTAAATTTTCAGACCTGTTGTCTTAAATGTTTTATAAGAATTTCAAGATGTAGAGTCAGATTCTGTCTATTTGTGATTTGTTATTAACTAGGTCGGTGTAAATGGTCCCGTAGTTACTCTGGATTATAGCCACAGCCACTCGTTGGATCAGGTCTGGAAAGAACTTGTGGACAGAGATGAACCCTGCACTCCAGAGGAATTACAGGAGTTTCCATAGTTACTCTGGATTGCGCCCTTCTCCTACAATCCAGAGCAGCTACACCGGTACATGTGTCAACACAATTAAATTTACGCCGATGCAGTTGCGGTGCCATCTAGTGGAAACCTATGGGAAAATCATAGAGCAATCCACAGTAAACTTTACATGCGTCGACGCAAGAACTGCAGTAGTTACTCTGGATTGAGCCCTTAGTATTTTCTTTGCAATAAGTAACTTCCCTTGAATGACATGCATTATCTACGGATCCCACCAGCAACCCTTTTACGAATAACACACACTCTTGCCATAAAATGTACAAATTGAAAATTTTATTCCATTTTATTAGTTTTGAACACTGAACATCCAACTGAGTTATTTTTAGTGTTCTTTCATTCTAAGTAGAAACTGGCAGTAACATTTACAATGAGAATATTTACAAAGAATAAGGCTGCAATCCTAAAGACACTTTCCTGGGAGTAAAACCCATTAAACACAATGTGTCTTACTTTTGAGTAGACATGGTTAGGATTGTGCCCTAAGTTTTATATTCAAAATGTTTCTTATACAACTTACAAATTAGTACAAAAAACAAAAGAATCTGAAACTTCATAACAGCATAGATTTGTTATGGCCTTTTTGTTAATTTCAAGTATTTTCCAGTAGAATGGAATGTGAGCAACAATATAATGTGGCTTCTGCTCTATACTGGTTTTTAAATGTTATTTTAACATCAACATTAACTTTCATGGCTTTCTATATGTCTGAATGGCTATCAGTTGGATAGGGTTGGATGGGATATCCCTGTTTGCCTATGAAGCTATAATTCCCACCATTCCTTAAGTGGATGTGCTAATTTCAGAGCTAATCCCTACAATCCAGAGTAACTACAGGAGAACATAAGAGACATTACGTGCACCCGTAGATACTGCACCACCTAGTGAAAACCTATGGGAAATTCATATTGCAATCCAGAGTAAATTGTTCTTACACCAGAGCAAGGACTCCCCATAGTTACTCTGGATTGCGCCCTATAGCTCAAAACCAAAGATTCTGAAATGCAGTTCTTATTTAATCTACTGCACTGATCCAGGACTGCCTGTTGCCAGCACCTTTATCTTGACTGCCCATTACCTTTAACAACTACACAACAGGCAGAAATTCAATAGGTGTAACATTCCTGGAATCTCAATGCTGGGCAAAATGGCACCTGTTGAATTTTTGTGTGCCACATGCCTTTTTAAAGCATAGAACTTTTGTCGGGAAAAATGCTGGCAACCCCACTATTGTTACAACTAGCCCAGTGATGGAACCCTATAAATATTGACCATGATTTTTAGCTAAGCTTCAGTATAGTAAGAACACCCAGGCTGCCATCCTTTCCACACTTTCCCAAAAGTAAATTCAACTGAACACAATGCGACTTACTTCTGAGTAGGCATACATAAAATTGGGCTGGGTAATTTTTTACATTAGAGGCAGCTCCAGTTGCTGCACATAATATCTTCAATACAGTAATTTTCTGGGCCCCAGAAAAAAAACCAGCTTGGAGCTGATATTTGTTTACATGTATGATATTACATGTTTACATGTATGATATTTGTTTACATGCTTGCAGAAGTGCTTCGGCACATTAACGTGCACAAATGCACATACAACACTGTGATCAAGTTCTCTGCAAATTATGGGTACTTCCAGATGCCATCTTTTCACCAGGTGTCTCGGTGTTACGGTAAGCAGCGAGCTTGCTGACCAGGAGCACGGGTTGTCTGCAGAGTGCATGTTTGGGTGGAAGAAAGTAGGATCATCCCCTGTGAATCTCAGTGGATTCCATAATGTATAACTAACTTTAAAGGACACAGTGCCATAGGTGATCCTTGTGAAAAACAAGTTAAAAATCACAAATGAGTCTGACTCCATCTGGCTGGTGGAAGCATCTGCTGGTCTTATAGGGGTTTGCACTGATTTTAGGCACTATTCTGAATTCCCTGCAACCTCTGAAGGTCTCAGATTTTTTTTAGCACATCTAGCAACACACTTCTGGATTAGTGAGGTTCTCTGCGGAATTCTTCTGAGGATTCCCCTTGTCTATGGGGAATCAATAGGATCAATGGTTTTTTTAAAACTACAAATCCACTAGGGTTTCCAGGAACCTAACCCTAGTGGATAATGAGATCTAAGCTTAAAGGCTGAGAAGTGCTTCATCTTCAATCTCATTTTGGTCAGGTATGTGATGATATGTTGGATGCTTGAGGTCTGTGGAACTGGAATTGGCTGCAGTTTTTAATCACCTGTTAAAGTGAGTGGAAGGAACTGGATTTATATAAGTTTACCAGTGACTATTGGTTACAATAGATGTACAGATTTTCTGTATATGGAGAGTCTGTGCCTTGGAATAAGAGTTGCTTGGAACAAACAAGGGATGGCTATTATCTACATACCCCCAAATACAGAGTAATTACAGGAGCACATAAGAGACTTTACGTGCACCCGTATTTACTGCACCACCTAGTGAAAACCTATGGGGAATTCATATTAGAATCCAGAGTAAGTTGTTCTTATACCGGAGCAAGGACTCCCCATCGTTACTCTGGATTTTGCCCATAATCTGACTTCAAAGAATCCAGTGCTGGACCAGGTGGACCTTAGTTTGAGCGAGCTCACTTTTATTATTCCAATTCGGGTTAGCAAGTTCAGTGTGTAAGAGAGAATATTGTACCTAAACTCAGCAATGGATCTGATAGGAAAAACTATTTAATAAACTATTTAATGAACTATTTAATATACTTATATCAGGGTTGTCACTCTGAGCTGTGATGGCAGGAAACACCCTATGATGAATTTTATTCCCGTAAAATAAGGAGTAACCAACCTGTTGCCACCAACTTCATGGTCTCAACACCCAAAATGCACCCAATAAAGATCTTCCAACTATTCCATCTTGCCAGTGTTGTGAAAGGCACTTTTGTTGTAGGGGGTGCTGCAGCAATGGGGACCCTTCTCATCCCTCACCTGCAGTGGTGTAGGAAAGCACAATCTTAAAGGATATTAACAATATGGCTAAGAGTAGGGTTGCCATAATTTTCTTCCACAAAATCAGGACAGGATCCGTTGCCCCATTTGCCACATTCCCCCAAAATCAGAATTGTCCCTGTTTTGGGGGGACATATGGCAACTCTCACTAAGGGGCTTTGAACCTGTTTCATTCCTGGCTTAAGTCTGACAAACAAAAAAGTAATCACTACACATCCTTTTAAGTGCGGACTCCACTGCTGCCTACAGCAGAAACCTCACAGATGTCATAATACCGGTGTCAGGATGTTGCTATTTTGAGTGTTCAGCTAACAGTGCAATCCTAAGCATGTTTACTCAGAAGTAAGTTCCATTGTGTTTAATAGTACTTACTCCTTGGAAAGTGCTCTTAGGATTTCAAAAATCTAAGGGGGAGAAGTCGTCATGCAATGAAGATACAGCTGTGCACAGCTGGACAGCTTTAGTGTTCACAGTTGCAGTGATGGTTCATAGACCTGTGCAACCATTTAGAGCCAACTATGCCTGCAATCCTAAAGACACTTTCCTGGGAGTAAGACCCATTGAACCTAAGGGGGCTTACTTTTGAGTAGACATGTTTAGGATATGGCAGCTCCAGGACGCATATCCTCTTCTAGCAAAGGAGTTAGAAGAAAAGTATTCCATTAAGGGTTATTGTAGTATTAATTATGTTTCAGAATTGGTCACGTGTGTTTAATAACTTGGTTCAAGTTAAACCCCAGTGTAGTTTTTGTTGGGTGTGAGTGTTAACAGAATGCCAGATGCAGGGCAGTGAGATGCAAGTATCTTGTAGTCTGTGCGCTCCCTGAGGCATCTGGTGTGTGGCTGTGAGATACAGAAAGGTGGACTAGATGGGCCCACGGCCTGATCTTTATATTCTTAATTCAGTATTAAGTTTAGAGCAAGAAAAGATATGGTGTGAGCCAACAGTTGCTGCGCACAATAAAGTTTTTGCTCTGAAGGAGGCCAAAGGGTGGAATTCTTCCCTATATCTGTACTGTTGCCCTATGGACAGAATTCACACATTGCTCTCTTAGGACATCATCCATCACCACTGGCCCCAGCGCATGTTTACTTGGGACTGTGTGTGTACATGTCACTAGGAAAAAATGTGGTTAACATCTATATGTAACAAAGTAAGAAGAAAAAGGGCTATAAGAAAAAGGGTGATAGTGAAAGGGTCAAATGAAACAGTGAATCAGCAATGAAACATAAATGATGAACAGGCAAAGACCAAAAAATGCAGAAAAGGAATTGTTAAGATAAAAGACAGAGAGGGGAAATTAATACTGATCACAGTCAGCTGCACATGGAAAAATATACCAGAGAGCTATACTGGACAGATCTCTGGAGCTAAAGGTCCAGGTCTCCTCAACGGGAACATCTGGCAGTCCTAGTAATCCCATTGGGAAATTTCATCCTTTCTCCAGGAACCTTAAAGGACAAAACCTGGTAGTCAGAACTTGCTGGATGAGAGAGAACCTGCTGGATGAGGATCCAGAACTTGCTGGATGAGGATCCAGAACTTGCTGAACATCCCCTTGGGAGTAACAAGAATCAGGTAGAGATACCAAGGTCTCACCATGATGTGGATGACTCTATCCTCTTATCAACACATTGGAAGACATTTCTGAAATGCATCGTTTGGGACCATTGGTAGCATCTATCAAAACATCTGACCTGTATTTTAACCAGTAACCTCATTGCTAGCATCCACTTCAGTGGAGAAAAGGAAAGGCACCCTGACCTCCCAATGCCCTGACCCAGTTAGAAATACCCCCACTGCCCCCATCATATCCATACGGAGTTCTTCCCATCCCTGCCGTTCGTACTACCCTTCTCGGAGCTGGCTTTGGGCTTGGCTCCTTGTTTCTCCTGGGCCGTGTTGGCGCGGTTCTGCTCCGCCACTGTCCCCCCAGAAGCCGGACTGCTGGTTCTTGACGGCTGAGCATGTGCCTGAGTGTGGTTGTAGCTCTGAAAAGCAATGTCTAACTGTTCCTGCGCTACCCGCAAGTGTTTATGGAGTGTGGACAAGTCTGGTGGGATGTTCTCGTCGGGGCTCGTGCACTGCTGTTCTTGAGCCACATTAGCCAAGTTCTGCTCATGCGCCATCAGGCTGTTGGGAACTTTGCTCTGCTTATCAGATTTCACCACCAGATTATATTCCGGAGGGCAAGAGATGTTCTTTGGGTAGGCGGCATAATTGTAGGGTGGCTGTCTGAAGCTATGGATCTTCCGTTCGCGAATAGCATCTCTGATGCTCCCGATTCCCAGGTGGCACATTTCAGCCAGGTTGAGTAGCAAGCAAAGGCAGCTGACCACATACATCACCAAGAGGAAGATGGTTTTCTCCGTCGGCCTTGACACGAAGCAGTCCACGTTGTGTGGACAAGGGTCTCGGTCGCACACATAATATGGACTGACTTCAAAGCCATACAGCAGGTACTGCCCTATCAAGAAGCAGATTTCAAAAGTGGCTCTGGTGAGAAGCTGGAAGACGTAAATCTTCATCAGACCCTCCTCTTGGATGTGTCTCCTTCCATCATGTTTCTGCTGTTCCTTCTTCTCCTCCTTCGTTTTGACTTTCTCTGTGTTCTCCGACATCTCGTCGGCTATCATCGGTTCTTCCTCCTCGGCTCCCATGGGATCTTCCAGGTTGCGCACAGCCTGCCAGTTCAGCGCAAACTGCTTTTTCTTCTTGAAGCCTCTGAACCTCTTCTGCTCTTCCTCGGCAGACCGCGCAATCCTATGGATGGCGTAGCCCAAGTAAATGACGGAAGGGGTGGAGATCATGATGATCTGGAAGACCCAGAAGCGGACGTGCGACAGCGGCGCAAAGGCGTCGTAGCAGACGTTGTCGCAACCGGGCTGCTTGGTGTTGCACGTGAACTTGCTCTGCTCATCTGAATAGATGGACTCGCCTCCGACGGCCGTCAGGACAATGCGGAAGACGATCAGGACAGTGAGCCAGATCTTCCCCACAAACGTGGAGTGGTTGTGAATCTCTTCTAGTAGGCGGGTTAGGAAGCTCCAGCTCATGTTGGTCATAGGGGCTAATCATTTATTACCTGCATGAAAGAGAGAGAGAGAGAGGAGAAACATGGTTGATGCACACCAATCCCTTCTTTTGCACCACTCACTCACCGTCACTTGGGGGGCAGTAAGAGTGTTATGCCTGGGATGAATTGCCAATAAGTAATTTAAACTCAACTAGCTAAGCAGACACACCTGTAGGAAGAAAGGTGTAAGCCGGTAGCACAGGTGGTAGCAATACATGATCTAATATGTGATTGGTCATGAATGTATACGTAAGTGTTGGTTCAGTGCAATGTATTAGGGGAGAACATACCAGAAGGTATGTTGGAGCTTTTGATGCTCTGTATTATATTTAATTTACACTGTATATTTTTGTTGAAATGCTGCTAGAAAGACTTATATAAAAATATATTCTACTGAGAATCTACCTGGGCATGCTGTTGTGTTTTTCTCCGCTGGATATTCTGCTACTTAAGGCTCAACAAAGAGGGTAAGAAAATTCAGCATTTATCAAAGTCCTGTTTACGCAAATCAAGTAAACCTACCCAATCGCCTGACTTATCCAACCATCATGGTATCCTGAGATCCACAAGTACCCATTGCTCATCTCTGTGCTGACTCCTTTCCTCTGGTTGTGGCTGTATTCTTGCATAGACTTACTTAAATACGTTACCTTATTTAATCTGGCATTGCTGTTATCCATGGAGTTGTGACTGTAGTCGGACATATTCATTGTCTTTTACAAGCTCTTAAGTGACAGAGCTTAGGTTTTGAGCAACTCTAATCATGCAGCACAACCTTCAGTGGGGCTTACTCCCAAGAAAGTGGGCATAGGATTGCTGCCTTAAAAAAACTAACATATCACACAGAATTCTAGGATATGCTTCTCAATGACATCTAGTTTTATATGTGTAGAAAACTATCAGCACAATCCAGAGTAACTACGGAGTAACTAGTAACTAGTTAATGTAAGAGACATTTACATCAACATAGTTACATCACCACCTAGTGGAAACCTATGGAAAATTCATAGAGTAATCTGGAGTAAATTTTTCTTATGTCAACATAAGAGCTCCTGTAGTTACTCTGGATTGTGCTGTATGTGTAGTTTTCTATGTGTAGGTAAACCAGTGGTGGGCTGTAACCGGTTCTCACCAGTTCTATAGAACCGGTTGTTAATTTTGGCCCACCGCTAGCGATCCGGTTGCTAGCGGTGGGCCAAAACACGGGCGAACCGGTTCGCCCAAGGAGCCCACCCCTGCGCTTGCGTCAATCTTGACAGAGTCAATGACATCTAGTTTTATATGTGTAGAAAACTATCAGCACAATCCAGAGTAACAGAGTAAGTCAATCTTGGTGGAGTCGCAGTTGCGTCCTGAAGAGGACGCGACTGCACATGCGCCTGGGTTGGGGCTGCCCCTTGCCCCACCCTGGCCCGCCCCTGACCCCGCTCCCGCCCCCTGACCCGCCTGGCCTGCCTACTTCCGGCGAACCGGTTGTTAGGTTGGGCCAGGCCCACCCCTGAGATAAACCCTTCCTTGGTTTAGGAGAGGGGTGTCCAAATCTAAATGTGGCCAATGGCAGCCTCAATACGGCCTGTGGCAACACCTCACCATCTGGCCCTGAATGGTGGGCAAGCCTTGAAATCCTCTAGATCTGTCTCCAATATACTCTTATGTCTAAACTCATCCCTTCTTTTGGTTGCCAACAACTTGGAGGGGAGAGAATTCAACATCACTGCCGTGGTCCAGATCAACATCACTTGGTGGATAAAAGGAGGCTGAGAATAATCTGATTCATAAAAGGGTTCCACGTATGACCCGCATGAAATATCCTTATGTAACGAGTAATCTGAGGGTGGCATTGTACAAACGATGACCAATTATCACTGCCTGACTTGTTTATCTCTAAAAGTCACGCACAACCTCACTGGCTCACCCAGCATTTCCTGCTTCCAGTGAACAGAAGGTCCCCATTTTTAGGTGGAAAAGCAATTGTGGGTGAGTTGGGAGAATTTTGAGGGACAATTTCAAAATATATTTCAAAATACATATTTCAATTTCAAAATACATATTGTTTCAAAATATATCTGTACATAGAAATACAGGACTTTTCAGAAGATCATGGGCTATGGTGCAAGCAGCAGGGCATGTTCTCAACCCTAATTGCTGGTGTTAGGACCCAACCAGTTCCGGGGCCCTAAAAAGCCAAGGAGGAGAAAGAACTGACCCCTAAAGAGGTGTCATGCACCCATCGGGCACCGTTCTTTGCACCACTGAACACCATCACGGTCTCTGCACACTGCTGCCCAACCTGAATGTGATGGACGCGCAACTATCTTTCACTGATACTTTTTATCCGCACACCAGGAGAAAGGGTCTAGAGAGATCATGCAAACCACCCCACACATTGCGACATTGCCAGCATGATTATAGCATTCGTGTGTGCACTGAAAGTATATGGGGCAAAGCCAGAGAGAAGCAGTGCAGGGAATCATTGCTCCTGTACAGGGGCCTTGCTAGGATGCTTTAGGACTTTGGGTAGACTGGCTTCCAAGGTGAAACTAACCAAGAGGATCTCCTGATCTTTCTTGGGACAATTCAGTTTCCACCACTCTGGGAGATCCTTCTTTGCAACTAACACCCATCTACCGCATATTGACTGCACTTTTAAAAGAGATTCCCAGGAATATTCAGGATCACCCTGAGAAATTTCAATGTCTTATTTGAAACTTAGAGCACAATCCTAACTATGTCTACTCAAAACCCCCATTGTTTTCAATGGGTCTTACTCACAGGAAAGTATCTTTAGTATTGTAGCCACTGTTAGCTTCCCTTGAAATTCTCAGTTGATTTTTTCCAATGGAAAAATCTGGAAATTTGCCTTCATCTGCACTTTGTCACTATTTCAGTGCCAAACTTTTTATGAATCAGGACTTGCAGAATCACCCCCAGAACTGCCATTTGGATACTGCACCCCCTCTAGATTGCCACTGAGTTCAGGAATCTGTGCCTGCATCTTCATGCCATGTGAGCGGGCATGTGAAGGACCCATGAAGTAGTTGGACCAAAGTTGAAGATTTTGGCTCAGAAGCTGGAGTCGGGCAGCAACACTTCACAATTAAATCAGATTCAGTAAGATCTGCTCCTGAGGACTCATTAGCTATTAATTAGCTATTAATTTTTTTCATTTTCTTTGTAAACCACTTTGTGAAATTTATAGTTGAAAAAGTAATATATAAATACTGTAGATAAATAAGATAGGAGGCAGTGCAGGGTTGTATTGGAAGGCAAGGACTGAATTAAGAAATACATCTCTTGTGTCCCCCAAACTTTGAGACAAAAACTTGTTTGGGCTCCCTGAACATCATCCATCATTCATGAACCCAATAATTCATCATTCATTCATAATTCATGGTGCCATCTTCCACCACATGGCATGTACTTTTGAAGCTGGGCATGACCCGAGAAGCTCAGGGTGACCAGATTCTCCTTTCCCCTCTTTCACCCACACAGCAAATTACAGTACCATATATACCTGTTCTGAATGTGACATCTAATCTAATATGCGCCCCTATTTAAAAAAAAACTTGAGATTTTCATAAAAATTTACTAGCAATTGTAATGCGCAGTGGCAAAGCAAGTGCAAAATTTTATTTTGCTGCATACAACAATTAGTAATAATACTAATAGTATACTAAATAATAATAATAATAATAATAATAATAATAATAATAATAATAATAATAATAATAATAATAATAATGTATTTACTCAAATATAATGCTCACCTTTTTCAGCCAAATTCAGTCTCCAAAATCAGGGTGCACATTATATTCAATGTTAATTATAATTGAGTAAATACAGTATTTTGATTCTAAGTATAGGGTGCATATTATATTCAAAGGCGCATTATATTCGAGTAAATACTGTGATAAGGCAATGGAGTTATGAGTTTTACCTAATTGCACTACTTTATACAACAAATAGGCCCATAACCTAAAGTCAAATTAAGCCTTTTGCTCCGGAGCAATTAAGGTGACTTTCCATAAGATAACACTAGTGGGTGACGTAACTGCATGGACCTGTAACTACTCTGGATTTTGCCCTTAGTTTATGTTATATTTTTGTTACAATATAGTAAACCATTAAACTAAATACTGAACTATTCTTAAAATAAAAACACTATATTTACTCAAATCTAATGCGCCATCCAATCTAATGCGCACTCTGATTTTGGAGACTAAATTCCGCTGAAAAAGGCAAGCATTAGATTTGGTAAATATAATATTTCTGAGGCACAGAAAGGTGGTGAACAGCCCCAATTCCCTGCACGGCTGAGTAAACATTTGAACCTAGGTCTCCCTCCTTCTACTAGTCTGACTTTCTTACCCACTACATCACAGTCACTCCGAGCTGGGGGGGGGGGGGGAATCTAAAGCATGAGAATTGGAGATCAGAAATGTGTGCCAGCCTGATAGTTTCAGCACTTAAAAAAAAAAAACCAAACCCAGGGCCTCATTTCAGATCTCTACGCCCATTATTTTTAATCCAAAATATTGTATGTGCCACAACAGATGCAAATAAGGAAAGATGGATACAAATAAAATACTCACAAAGACATGATGTTCTCAGTTTTGGGCTTCCCTGCCAGCCTGGCACTCCTAAGAAAGTTTTTCCAGAACACTTTCTGGAAAACACATAGTGATGTCTCTTGACACCAAGGCTTCACCAGCTTGGGAAGGAGATGTTTTTGGCAAACTTTTAAACACATCCTGCTGGACTCCGCCTTTCTGACAAAGAAGCACCCATCTTCCACCCCCCCCCCCCACCCACCCAAAAAAAAAGCTTCACCCGGATATGTCCGTTAAGATCACAAGCCACTTTTGCAAATCAAGGAAAGAACAAAGATTTTAAAAGAAATATTTCATCCAAATGCCCAGATATCGGAGCTCTCCATCTCAACGGATTTTTCAAGGGGAAAAGAATGGAACGGTTAAAAATAATAAAAGAAAAATAGTGCATCCAAAAAATTCTTCGGCTTAAAATTGCTGCATCTTGCCTTCCCCGATGGACAAAACTAAAATGCGCCAGTTTGGGACATCAGCAGCAGATCCAGAAGATGGAAAGCATAACTAATGAGAAACATCTGGAAAGCACATGGCCAGAGACCCAACAAAAAAGTCTTTGGAGAAAAAGAAAAAAAGAAAACTAGCTGCCTTTAATGAAGCAAAACATTTCTGGCCTTCATCCCCTTTAATCTGTGATTTCAAGGCACAGGGAAGGGAATGTCCACATCGAAACATTGCTTGGGACGCCTGATCCAACCTGATCCGGAGACCGATTCACAACCAGCGGATCCTCAACGGAAGATTTTATGCAGCAATTGTGAATCGGATGCCTGGAAAGCTGCCCAGAAAATAATGCTCACTTTTCTGCAACTGGAGAAAGGGTTGAGGCAAATGTTTCCACTGCGTTTCATCGGCAAAGAAGTTAAATATAGTTACTTATTTTCAAGGTTGTCTTGAAATGCACGTTAGATGTGCAAGTTGGGGTTTGTGTGTGAAACACTCCGAGAATCATTCTGGATTGGGGGAAAAAATAATTGCACCCCCCCCCCGCTGCACGTATTTTGTTGTAATGATGAAGATGATGATGTTGTAACTCAATGACTGATGTTTGCAAACGCTGCTCTGAAAGACTTGTTGACTGAAGAGCAGGGGACAAATACAATAAATAAAGATGCAGGAAGGAGGTGTTTTCAGAAATGCTCTCAGATGCGTGTTTTTCATATCTATTGATCTTTTTTTATAAATCTTTATATATAAAAGAGAAAAGTCACTGACTGACTCACTGATTCACTCACTGACTCACTCATCAATGTCCTGCCAAAACTGCTGGGCCTAGAAGTGTGAAATTTGGGGTGGGTGTTCCTTCCGTGACTGAGGGGTGCACTAAGAACCTGTTTTTGGAAATTCCAACTGGAAGGGGGTGAAAAGGGGCGCAACGCGTTTTCCTCCCTATACTTTGCATTGAGAATTGCTGACTCAGCAACATTCCGCCCCAACTGCTGGGCTGAAGCATGGAATTCTGGGAGTTCCTTCTGTCACCTGAACACCCTCCAAGAACCATCTGGAGAAACTTAACCCTTCAGGGGCTGAAAAGGGGGCAACGTGTTTCTCTCCTATACTTAACATGGGAGACTGAACAACCTCCAGCCAATTTGGTGCTCAGTGCCTGATGCACTGGAGGAAGAAGTTACACTGGGGAGGATGCTGCTCATGGGGGGTTGCACATGGGAAGATGCGCATAGGGATTGATGCACATGGAGGGTTGATGTGCATGGGGGGTTGATGCGCATGGGGGGTTGATGAGCATGGGGGAATGATGCGCATGGGGAGATGTTATGCATGGGGAGATGTTGCGCATGGGGAAATGTTGCAATAGGGGGTTGATGCGTATGGGGGTTTGATGTGCATGGGTGATGTTGCGCATGGGGGTTGATGCGCATGGGGGTTATGCGCATGGAGATTAACGAGCACGGGGAATGATGCACATGGGGATGTTGCACCTGGGGGGTTGATGTGCATGGGAAACGTTGTGCATGGAAGGTTGATGCACATGGGGGATGTTGCACATGGGGTGTTGATGCGCACGGGGGTTGATGCGCACAGAGGTTGATGCGCATGAGGGTTGATGCGCACAGGGGAATGATGCGCACGGGGTTGATGTGCATGGGCGATGTTGCACATGGGAGGTTGATGTGCATGGAGGGATGTTGCACATTGGGGGATGTTGTGCATGGGGTGTTGATGCATGTGGGAGGATGTTGCGCATGGGTGGATGTTGCGCATGTGGAGTTGACTCGCATGGGGGTTGACGCGCATGGGGGTTGATGCGCTCGGGGAATGATGAGCAAGGGGGAATGATGCGCATGGCAGTTTGATGTGCATGGGTGATGTTGCGCATGGGAGTTGATGCACATAGGGGTGGATTCGCATGTGGGATGTTGCGCTTGGGGGTTGATGCACACAGGAGGATGTTGCACATGGGAGGATGTTGTGCATGGGGGGATGGAATACAGGGGAATTTTACTCCCGCAACACGGGTGCGCTTTTCGCTAGTTTTATCAATAAAAAGTGTGTGTGTGTTTTAAATAAAGCCCCTGTGTTGTTCCATGCACAATGAATTAATTGTGCATTGTCCCAGCCACCATATTCTATCCTCTGCTTTAGACATTACACTAAGGGCACAATCCAGAGCAAGTTCAGCCTGCTCTGCCATAACTGCTCTCTCCTAACTATTCTGAATCCAGAGCAGAAAGTTATGCTGCATCCAGCAGAGGTGGGACCGGCCTGGCCCAAGATCTGGTTCGCTGGAAGTGGGAGGGGCCAGGCCGGGGTCAGGGGCGGGGCAAGGGGCGGGCAACAATGGCGCCTGCGCGGTGCCTGCCCTGAAGCTGGCGCCCGCTTCATAAGAGGCACCGCACAAGCGTCAACAGTGGCGCTTGCGCAGTGCCTGCTGCCCTGAAGTGGGCGTCCGCTTCAGAGTAGGCACTGTGCAAGTGCCAATGTTGGCGCTTGCATGGTGGGCGCCAAAACATGGCGGCCGGCCCGAACTAGTCTGCTATGTTTTTGCGTTTCCCCTCTGCTGGAGGTTCGCCAGCAGCAGGGAAATGGGAAGATCCGGTTCGGGCGAGTAGGCCCGAACCGGCATCTGCCCACCCCTGATCCAGAGAGTCAGGAAGCCTGCGCTGCCCTAACTGCTCCAGAGCATGCTAAGTAATTGACACATGGGGAGGACTTGCTCTTGAGGAGACACCCCTCAGATCACACTGAACAAGGAACAGCTGTGGTGCCTACAGTGGTGACACTGTAATCACCCAGTGCGAAAGTCTGTGCGACACCCCTGGGATGCGCGCATCCCCCTACCTGGACTGCACAGTCGCCAAAGTTGGCCTCTGCGCAGTTGTTTCTGAAGACAACTGGCTTCAGAAAGAGTACCGTGCAGGCACTATCTCTGATGCCAGTGCAGTACTTTTCTGAAGACTTTCGGCTTCGGGGAGACTGTGCAGGCGTCAGAGTTGGTGCCTGTGCAGTACTCTTTCTGAAGCCATTCGGCTGCCGCTCCGCCTCCTGAGTGAGGCCGAATGGCTGTGCAGAGGCGCGGATTTTCTCTGCTCTAAGGAAGTCTCCTCTGAAGCTGTTCGGCATGCTCAGTGTGTTTCTGCACAGTGCACCTCAGATGGCCGTTCAGGCCAGCTCCAAGGACAAGTGGCAGCTTCTGGCTGATTCTCCGCCTTGGAGCAGGCCTGAATGGGTGTCCTGACGCCCGGGGCCTGCCAAAGGACAGTCAAACTCCTCTGGCGCATCACCCCATACGGAGCGCATCCCCAATGCAGCCCACACCAGCCGCACCAGTCTGGTGACGCCACTGGGTGCCTGCCTTATAAGGAGTCCCTGATGAGATGCCAGTACATTCTACAGTGAATACAAGGGGCTTCTTGGAGTGGCCTGCTGTATCCTGAGGTTTGTGGGCAGCCGTAGTTTGTTCCATATCCTGAGGTTGAGAGGCAGGGGTTGCAGCTAGGATGGCCAAGAACTCAGTTTTTTGGTCAACACTGCCATTCTTACTTGGCCCTTATCATGGACTCCTATGGGTCTACTCATTATTATATCTGCTCCTGAGGTGGTATAACTCTGAGGAAATGGAAGAGGGCATTTCTGCCCTGTAAAGAGGCTCTGGAGGCAGAGTAACTGCTCTTCCCTAGGCAATGCTAAACATGCCCTCAACATGCCCCTCCTGAGCTGCCTAGGCTGCCCCAGTTAGGGCAGAGCAGGTCCACCTCTCTTAGGGCACCCTATCTTGCCTTGCTCTGCCCTAAGCCTTTTCCAGAGTAACTGGGCTGGAGCATCTCGCAGTTGCTCCACCCTAGTGATAGATAGGGCAACCCAGGGGCTTTTATGTGGACAGATTAGTTGCTCTGGATTGTGCTGCTAGAAACATTTATTAGGCATAAATGGTTGGTCAATTACATGTCCAAGCAAGTAGCTAAAAATAATAAGCCCTGCCGGATAATTGTATATAATCATGTTCCTACAACTCCTTGGTGGAGTTTGGATCCAGTAGTCCAGTTCAATTGGCAACAAAGCCCAGGCACTGGTCCCACTTTGAGTACCAAGAAAAAGCAAGCATTGATCTAAAGCCCACTATAGATGTCCACACAGAGAGGCAACAGACAGCACGATTCTAACCATGTCTACTCAGAAGTAAGCCCCATTGTGTCAATGGGTCTTGCTCCCAGGAAAGTTTGTTTAGGATTGCTATGTAAGTGCAGTTATACACAGAACACAATCCTAACCAATTCAGGCTGGCACAACTCACCAGGCAACCTGTTCCTGCGGAAGGGGGATGTTTGCCCCCTTTGCCAAGGGAAATCCCCAAACTCTGCAAAATCTCTGGTCTGCATAAACTACTGTATGTACTCGAATCTGATGCTTACCTTTTTCAGCTGAATTTGTCTCCAAAATCCAGGTGTGCATTAGATTCAATGATTAATTAGATTTGAGTAAATGCAGTATTTTGATTAAAAAAAGTATGGAGTGCGCATTAGATTCGATGGCACATTAGATTTGAGTAAATATAGTATTTTGTTGCCACGAATTTGAGATATTCCATGCTCAATCTTCTGACCCAACACAGAGTTCAGGATCTGATGAAGCAGTTGCTAGATTGTGAGCCCTTTTGGGACAGGGGCCCATTAGCTATTAATTAGCTATTATTTTTTTCATTTCCTTTCTAAACCGCTTTGTGAACTTTTTAGTTGAAAAGTGGTATATAAATACTGAAGATAGATAAATCTGTATATAGATACATATAAAAGGATGCTACTTTAAAGGGTGCTGGCCGGCCCCATGCCATGGCATCCCAGGAGCATCTCGGTCATCTGCATTTTCAGAACTGGGGAAAATAGACAAAAAATAGGGGGAAATCCGGGATCAGAGGTCTCAACACTATCATGTTCTAAAAATAGTTTTGAAGCAAAGATGTCTTCAAACTTAAGAAATGTTTGGAAGAATTTCAGTGTCCTCCTTAAATAACTTGAATAACTTCCTGCATTTCCTGATGGCAGACTAGAAGAAGCAGGCGTTGTCTTAGGAGCCGCTTGTCTCTCAAATACAAAGCTGCGGTGTCCTTGGCAAGACATAGACACATGTAGATTGGGGGGGGGGGATGAGACCTGCTTTTGTCTAGAATATTTACATTCCAAGATTCCTTGGGCATCATCCAAGGAAAATGTATTGTGTGCAGAAATACATCCAGGTTTTATGCAGAGTTCCTTTTTTCTGGAGAGGTTGTGTAGATGTTTCTGGTGGCTCATGGATCTGGCTGGTGGTGTAGGTAGAGCGGGGTGGAGCAGTCAGTGCACCCCTTCTAGCTATGCCACCGAACCCGGCCTGTTGGTGATTCCAGAATAACTCCTATGCATCATGTATCCTAACACCAATTAGTGCCACTTTCAAGCCCTATTGTTCCCCTACAACCTCCATTCTTCTTTTTCTCAGTCCCTCAAATCAAAAAGTCTGTGTCACAATCTATCCAGCTGTGGGTCATACAACCCTCCACTGTCCACTGCAACTGGCTGTGCTCTCTGAGGTTACCAGCAAGGTCATGCCACTCATTCCTAGAGACACAGCCGCCTGCCAAGAATGGCAACTTCTGATCTAAGCTTGACGTAAGCAAGGGAAAGGAAATACAATGGGGGTTTACTCACACCTTGAGCCTGGGATTAGACAGAGGCAAGGAATCACAGTTGGAGACGTGTGGAGACATCAGCCGTTACTTTATTTACTTTATTTTCTCCGTAAATGACTTTGTGAACTTTGTTGAAAAGCAGTATACAAATAGTTTGATTGATTGACGGACTGACGGAGAGACAAATGTAACAACACCCATTCTTTAAAAGAAAATATTTAATAAATGTAAGCATACTAATGCAGTGGCATAGCTGGAGGGGGTGAAACATTAGGTTTAATAGGGAGCCTTACTACAGTGTGCAAGTGGTCCCTCTCCTTCCCCTTTGGAGCCATTCCAGGTGGGGGAGGAAATGAAGATGAATGCCAGGAATGGCTCTAAAGGGGAGGGGAAGGGTCCACATGTGTACAGACTTTTATATGGGTTCTTCTCCTTACATCATTGCTTGATCAACCAGCTGATCCTTTCATACCCCCACATGCCTCCAGATGTGATCCTTGTCTCTGTCTAATGCAGTGTTTCTCAAAGTGGGAGTCGGGACCCCTTTGGAGGTCACCTAGAGGTTTCCTGGGGGTCGCCTAAAGATCCCTGGTGCAGGGGGCCAGGTCAGGCTTGCCAGACCTCTAGCTGTAGATGCACGCACGGGGGCTGACTGATTGACTCTGCCTACTCATATTCATGCCTACTCTGAAATAAATCCCATTATAGTCAGGGGGGCCTTTACTCCCATGTAAATGTGGATAGGATTGCAGCCTCAGGGCCCAATCCTATGCATGCCTACTCTGAAATAAATCCCATATTTACAGTCCAGTCCAATTTGATTCAGATAAAAAGGGGCACTTTAAGTATCTTATACAAAAGTCTCTCTCTCCTTCCTTCCTTCTTTCCTTCCTTCCCATCCTGAAGTTTACCACACCAACTTGATCTAGGCCACCCCAAAACTACCTTTCAGACATCTGTATATAAAACAGTCCAAAATCATAGGGAAGCCATAAAACATTGGATAAATATTTGGTCTGGCAGCAGCTCGCCATGTATTTGATGGGGACACTCACAGTCACAAGCCTTCGCAGATAAACATTAATTAGATATGGCCCATTAAGCTGTCAGCGAGAGTTTAGACAAGATCCCTTTGCCCAGCAGGTCAGTGGATTTGAGAGTGAAGATGGGGTCAAAATCTCACCAGGATGTTGACTCTATCTCCATTCAAGAAGCACCAATATCCTACTCACATTATGCTCCTGCGCACAGCTGTGATTGCTGACTTATGGCTGACATTTGGCCACAGTGGAAATCAGTAGCAAAGGCAGAGATCCAACAAAAAAAAAGCAGGCCTCCGTCAGTCTTGAAAGACTATGGTATCGTGCTCGGCGTTGCATACGCTGCATGCAAAGCATGAAAGCCTGGGTTGGATTGTTATGGAAGATAGGCTGTTACCCAAGCAGCAGATCCCCCCTCTCCACGCCACTGAATTAGTCCCATGGAAAGGCAGAGCCAATACGATTGGATCCAGCTGGCGTCGCAGAGCTGGGCTAAGGACAGGAGCTCACCCTGTCTTGGGGGGCCGACTCGGGTCTCGAACCCTGGCCTGCTGGTTAACAGGCACAGCCACAGTTCCCCAAAAAATTAAGGAAAGGAAACATGGAGCAATTTCTGCCAGTGCAGCAGCCCATGTGCTGTGATTCTTCCTTAAAACCTTTCCTTGTCTGGGCTGCTGGCATCCTCCATCCTTGCTCTCCACCTACCCAGACTGGCCTTTTCAATCCATTGTCAAGCACTCTCCAAGGCTTATTTATGTAGCATATGGCAAACGATATGATAAATCAGATGTTAATGTCTAGTCCATGCACCCAGCCATTCAAGGACAGAGTGGTCAGTGTTGAAAAAATCAGACCCTGGGCCAGTAAATGCTCTTGATGGATACTCAGAGACAATGTGATGAATTCTCCAGGGTGTCCTGCTTTTTCCCTGCATCCCCATTCCCAGCCTACTATTCTTCCATGAAACTTCCATCCTACATAAACTGATAGCTTTCCCTTCCCTCACAGAATTTGGACAGCAGATCCTTTAAATCAGTGATTTTCAGCCTGTGTGCCATGGATAGTCCTCAGGTGTGCCATGGGAATTTGGGGAGGGACATTTATTAATAGGAAAACTGGAGGATTTGAACGGCATGGTGTGCCTTGTCAGTGGTTAAAAACAACTGATGGTGTGCCAGGAGATGAAAAAGGATGATAATCATTGCTTTAGATCCTATCCTATCCTATCCTATCCTATCCTATCCTATCCTATCCTATCTATCTATCTATCTATCTATCTATCTATCTATCTATCTATCTATCTATCTACCTACCTACCTACCTACCTACCTACCTACAGTATTTATATACCGCTTTTCAACTAACAAGTTCACAAAGCGGTTTGCAAAGAAAATGGAAAAATAATAATAGCTAATTAAAAGCTAATGGGTCCCTGTCCCAAAAGGGCTCACAATTTAAAATGTAAAAAAAAAAAAAATCCTGACCATGTTCGGTGCCACCACCCCTGCTCAGCCGATCAGAGTCTTCATCACAAGCCCAAAACAACACCAGACAACACTTGTCTAAGCAATGAAGTGATCCAATATTCTCTAGGTGCTTAACAAGGGGTTGTCCATACCCGGGGGGGGGGGGGGTATGGAAACCAAAAGTTGCAGATATGGGACTCAATCAGTCTAAATAATTTTTAAAAATTGCAAGATTATATTAGGAATGATCACCATCATGAATAAAGATCAAGGCATTCTGTTCTTAGCCCTCCAGATATAAAGTACAACTAAGATATGGGCATCTGAAGTCATTTAGGTATTGTGCCATTAACACTGCAGAGAAATAAGGCGTAGGGTGGCTATTGAAGGCGCATAGATACCTTCCATAGAAATTTCTATGCTCTCAAAGCACACTCACGGCACAGCCAAGACCCAAAGGAGGGAACGGAGATATCCATGGAGATGGCCACAGCAGACCCTCCAAACATGTTTTCCTTTTTCTCTGTTCCCTCTCCAAGAACAGCACCGTTAGAAGGAACTGATAGAGGCTGCATTAATTAAGTAACTGGTAATTACTTCCCTTTCCTGAGACAGCAGTAGAAAAACAGAGAAATAAAAATGTACCATTTAGGACTGCGGTGTCGGGTGGCCTGCAGAATGAGGGTTAACTTGGGGTCTCCCTGGTGTGGCTCCCTAAAACCTCATAACAGGATGTAATCAAACTCCCATTCGTTTCATTTTGCTGTCTTTCATGTAATGGGGCTAGATCTGCTTGTACGTATTATGGGAGACCCTAATCTGACTGGAAGGAAGTGGAATCCCCTGCCACAGCACTCCTGCCAACATCCCTTTTCCCTACATACAAACTGATCCAGGTGGAGTTCAAAGGGGAGAAGAGCTCTGGTATTTGGGGAGGGGGAGATCAGAGGTGCTGGGAAAAGGAGAGCAAGCCAGCATTATGAGGCATTTGCTCCCCCCGAAAAATCCCAACAAGGAGGGGTCTTTGACACCTGCAAAAGGGGGGCCGCAGGGGTCACAACTGCTGGATCAGGAAACCGGACAATCATGGAGGAAAGGAAGCAGAAACATAAAAAGAACAAAGCAGTGGAAAGATCGGTCCAGAATGTCAGTGGGAAAGGGAAGCCAGCCCTTCGGGATGGGAGACTTTCAAAAAGGAAGGAGGTCTTGCTGGTCTCTGGCCTCTGCACACCTATGAATGGTGTGAAAACAACTTGGCCAGGTGTTGGAGTCCATCCCCAAGTTGCCAGTGTGTAAGCTTTTCACTAAGGGACAAACTGTCAGAATTTGCCCTTTCTGCAGGAACCATTTCCAAGTATTACTGGTCCAAAGGTGCGTTTGGAGCTGCTGGATATGGTGCCCAATTGGTACAGCTTAGTAAGGCAAATGCCATTTGAGGTTGCATTAAGAGGACTGGAGCTTCTAAGTCACAAGAAGTTCTAGTTCCTCTTTATTCTGCATTGGTGAGACTCACCTTGAGTCCTGTGTTCAGTTCTGGGCACCTCACTTGAAGAAAGATGCAGCCAAACTGGAGCAAGTCCAGAGGAGAGCGACAAGAATGATCAGTGGGATGGAAGGGAAGCCCTACCAGGAAAGGTTGGGGGAACTTGGGATGTTCAGCCTGGAGAAGAGGAGGCTGAGGGGAGACAGGATTGCCCTCTTCAGATACCTGAAGGGCTGTCATAGGGAGGAAGGGGCTCATTTGTTCATAGCTGCTTCTGAAAGCAGAACTAGAACCAATGGGTACAAACTGCAAGAGAGGAGATTCCGGTTGGATATCCGGAAAAAATTCCTGATGGTGAGGGCGATTCAGCAATGAAACAGATTGCCAAGGGAGGTGGTGGACTCTCCCTCACTGGGGATCTTCAAGGAGAGACTCAATGAGCACCTGTCAGGGATGCTCTAGGACAGTGGTGACAGTGGTCAGGGAACAGGGGTAAATTACTCCAAATGGGGTAAAAATGAAATTCCTGGGGATAATGGAACAATATAGGGGAAGCAAGGGACACTAGGGAAGGGATGGATGCAGGGTTTTGGTGGGGGTAACGTCAGCATATCAAGGGAGTAATGTTGGCATATCTAAATATATTTTGGGATAAAAGGTAACAAAGTTCCCTGACCCCTGCTCTAGGAAGATTTCCTGCTATAGGCAGGGGGTTGGACTAGATGACCTCCTTGGTCCCTTCCAACTCTAGGATTCTATGATTTTATTGCCTGCACTGCCCGGTGGGTGTCTCCAAGGTCCCAGAGGTCCCATCTTTTCCATCCCTCCATTTTGATGGAGACTGGGAATGAATTGGGAAACGTATGCATGCAGAAACTGAGGCATGCATGCATGTCAAGAAGCAACAGTTAGTACCAAATATGGTTTAAATTGGGAAAGAAGTGCCAAGACAGACAAAGAATAGTCTTTGAGGAACTACACCAACCTATGGCAGGATGATTAAAAAGAAGACAGAACCAAAGGAACTGGACCAGGTCCAGAATTTCATATGGAATTAATCCAGGCATCTGGAGTCCAGTGTGGACCCCCAATCTCCTTAGATTCTGAAAACATTTGACATATTTAAAATTGAGGCACAACCTTAAGGCAGCTGGTGGGCACCATCCATGATTATATATTTCTGAATATGCCCGTTCTAGGAATGTTGGAAATATATACTTGTGTATATAAAGGAACGTGGGGGTGAGTAGTACGGACTGAAAAACCAGCTAAATAAGACACCTACATAGTACCTCTTTTTCCACTGCAAATAAGGTCCAGCTGGAAGCAGAAGAGGTGATAAAGGGATCAACAGAGGAGGTAGATTTATTTGTGGCCTCAAATCACTCGTCCTCAAATGCCGCCTAACAAACACAAATGCTACACCAAGCAAGGGACATCATTCTCTCGATGCAACCCTTTGGTCCCTCCTAGCAGTGGGTGTGTGGATGCTCTGAGTGTGTGCAGCACATGATGGTCCAACTGGATGCAACAGGGGGCAGATCTGGTATTTAAACCCAGTTTGTGCCATCTTAGTGGGTAAGAGGCCCAGTGGTGGGCTTCAGGGGGTTCCCACAGGTTCTATAGAACTCTTTGCTAATGAGCACCTGGTTCTGAGAACCGGTTAGTAATGGGACATAGAACCTGTTGTTAATTTATTTGAGTCTCACCACTGGTAGGAGCCAATATAATGTAGGTGGATAAAGGGCATCTGATCCAGAAATGGTCCTGGGAAGAGGACACCGAAAAGCAAGTACTTAAGCAAAGCTACATCTATTGAGAAGTCAAATAAGGCAGGCATAAGTACTGGGGCACAGATTAATACCTTGAGACGGGCATGACACAGCATCTCAAGATAACCCCATCACAAGGGGACCTCCCTTCAGATTCGGGGTGGGGGGTGCTGATATGAACCCTATTACCATAGTTATGGAAACAGTTACCATAATTTGTAGAGACTGCAGACAAAATGATTACAAGATTGGAACATCTTCCCTATATAGGATGGCTAAATTTTGGTGCAGCAGCTGCAGGAAAAGAAAATGATAGAGCTTATAAAATGATGTCGGGTATGGAGACAGTGGACAGAGGAAGGTTTTTCTCCCTCTTTTAGAATCTGAAAAGGTTGGTGTCTCTGTCTTCTACCGCAAGAGATTTAGGACATGATCACATAGAACATGATTGGTGACGTCACAAGATTTAGGGATGAATAAATTTATAGATGACACGTCTACTAGGAATGCTGGCCATGTGCCACTCCCTAGTTAAACTGTAGCCTGCCTTTGAATAATCAATGGCCAGAGAGTAGCCTGCTTTTCATTCATGGACTTCCCGGGGCAGTTGGTGAACTATAGGATGCTGGACCACGTGGGGCCACTTTGGCCTGATCTAGATGGCTTTTATCATGGGCTTAGTGTTTGGAGGGGTTGGTGTTTGGAGACAGGGTGCCACCAATTGCTGTCTGCTGCTGACTGCTATTAGTCTTGCTAATGGGTTTCTTGGAAGCCCCCATAGAAAACAGGATGCTGAGATAGATGGACCACTGCTCTGATCCAGAAGGGCCTCATCCTATATCCTTATGAATGCTTCCAATCAAGTGATGCTTGATGCTTCCAATCAAGGAACCAAGTGTTGTGTTCATAGTTAGATCAGGTTTCGCAATATGGACGTGCAATCCTACACCAATTAAATATTTGGGTTTGGGATCTTGGAAGATTATCAGGAAGCCACTTTCCTCTCCCTCCCAAGAGCATCTTTTTTGCTTGCTTGGCACTTACTCCAAGGACCAGCTGCATAGCAAAGACCATACATGCTGGCCTGTGTTGATTTCTTCATCTTTTGAATACAGGGATCCAGTGGCATAGCTAGTTGGGGGGGGGGGCAAAGCACTAAGATTTTCTGGGAACCTCACTGTGGCATGCAAAGTACTATGTCTTGTAAGGAATCTCCCCACAGTGTACAAGTGCCCTCTCCCCCTTTATTTGGAATTAACCCCATCACAAGGAGACATCCCTTCAGGTTCCGGTGGGTGCTGATGTGAACCCCATGCAGTTACATAAAACAAGTATGCTATGGAGAGGCTCCCCTGCAAAACTTAGTACTTTGCTCCCCTTCTAGCTATGCCACTGCAAGGGCTTGGTTGATTATTTTTTAACTAGCAGTATAAAGTGGTAGGTTGTTTCAGTTCTTTCTTCACTGGTCTGTTATCTGGGGATCCAGAGCAAAATCAAGAGTAGAACATAGCAAGATCTAATGCCTACCCCCAGGTAACATAATCTCTGAACTTCCCAGAGCCTGAGAATTGTTTTCCTGGATCAGAGCAAGATCTTCTGTGAAACTCAATCGATGCTCCCTTTTTCCCTTCTTTCTAATTCCTCACTTTCGCAGAGGCATCCTCAAGACTTGCCATTTCTGCACAGCCTTTGGTTTTCCTCTTGATCACAACTATAACCGAGTTTCCAAGAAGAAGCACCATATTTACGCAAATATAATGCACCATCAAATCTAATGCACACCCTATACCTATGCAAAATACCACATTTACTCAAAACTACTTACCCCCAAACCCAGAGTAAATACGAGAGCACGTTAAGGGACTTTACGTGCACCCATAGTTACTAAACCACCTAGTGAAAACCTATGGAAAATTCATATTAGAATCCAGAGTAAGTAGTTCTTACACTGGAGCAGGGACTCCCCATAGTTACTCTGGATTTTGTCCATAACCACCAAATCTAATGCACACCCTGATTTTGGAGACTCCAGTGCAATCCTAAAGACACTTTCCTGGGAGTAAGACACATTGGACACAATGGGGCTTACTTTTGAGTAGACATGGTTAGCACTGTTCTCTCCATTTGGCTGGAAAAGGTGAGCATTAGATTCAAATAAATACAGTATGCATAGTGATATTTACCCACATTCTTCCCTACTTTCTTGTCTTCCCTTCTTGCTTTTTTCCTTCTCCCTTCCATTAACTCCTTTTCCATGTTCCCTTGGGAGCAAGACCTCTCTATGGCTGCAATCCTATCCACACTTACCTGGGAGTAAGCCCTATTGACTGTAATGAGACCATTATTGACAGCAATGAGATAATAAGCACAATCCTAACCAGGTGTACTCAGGAGTTACGAACATTGTTTTCAATGGGTCTTACTCTCAGGAAATTATCTTTAGGATTGTAGCAATGTCAGCTTACAAGTGACATGCATATAGGGTTGCCATATGCTCACATATGGGCTATGGGTGGCACAAGCGGTAAAGACGCTGTGCCTGTTAACCAGCAGACCAGGGTTTGAGACCCGGGTCAGCCCCACAAGACAGGGTGAGCTCCTGTCCTTGCCCAGCTCTGCGACACAGCTGGATCCAATCATATTGGCTCTGCCTTTCCATTGGACTAATTCAGTGGCGTGTTGAGGGGGGATTTGCTGCTTGGGTAACAGCCTATCCTCCATAACAATCCAACCCAGGCTTTCGTGCTTGGCATGCATCATATGCAGCGCCGAGCACGATACCATAGTCTTTCAAGACTGACGGAGGCCTGCTTGTACGTCCCGAAAAAGAGGGACAATCTTGATTTTTGAGGATACTGGCAAATGAGACAGAGGGTCCTGTCCCAGTTTTGTGGAAGAGAATTATGGTAACCCTACATGCAAAGGATTGGGTTCCATGTTTCCTAACATCAGTCTGTGCCACATCATGATGTTTGTTAACATCACTCTGTGCCACATTGATGTGCAGCATGATAAATGAAAGAACTGGGGAACTGAGACTTCTCACCAGGAACAACCCCAGTGATTTTGCTGTGCCCAATAGTGCCAATACTACTCTTAACTACCACATTTGACTGGAAAATATTCAACATTTAGGTAAACCAGGAGCATTTAAGTGCGACACTATATATGTTCTTTCTGGCTGACACCTGCACATATAGCTTTGCAAATTCTGAATTACGCACATCATTGCATGCAGCGTCAAGCATGATACCATAGTCTTTCAAGACTTATGGATTCCAAGTTATGTGAGTATGCATATTAACCCCCAAATCCAGAGTAACTAAGGGTGCACATAAGAGACTTTACGTGCACCCGTAGTTACTGCACCACCTAGTGAAAACCTATGGGAAATTCATATTGCAATCCAGAGTAAGTTGTTCTTACACCGGAGCAAGGACTCCCTGTAGTTACTCTGGATTTTGCACTGTCAGACAGATGGAAAAGAACATATGCCAACACACTTAGGTGTCATCCTTAACAATTGTTCCCCTTTAAAATTAAAGCCTTGAAATAGTAGTACCAGATTCAAACATTTTAGGGACCAGAAAAAGTTTTTAAGTTCCCAAATTTCAACAAAAAAGAGAAGCTGAACCAATTTTGCAAGAAGGAATAATAATTGCAAGAAATGCTCCCTAATAGCTCACATAGGGAAAAAGTTCTTCCACCCATAGACCTTCCTTAAGGTCCCATCAACGGAGGCTCACAAGAGCCTTTAAGGAGCTGCTCTGCAGTTCAGTACCTTCTCCTGTGAGCTCTGGGGAAAGTCAGCAAGCTCTTCTGATGCTCAAATCATGCGCTCACAGCTGGATGGCAAGGCTGTTGTGCCACTGAGCAGGATGCAGGAGAAACTGAGCCAGGGGGCTTCCTGGAAGTGTTTACATAGATGTCTCAACCCCCACGACACCAACACCGGAAAGGCTGGCTGCTCACGTGTCGGGATGGGGGGGAACCTGGACATTACAGCTCACTGGTATGGGCTACTTATTGTCAATGGCAAGCAATGAGACATGGTTCAAATGGTCCATGCCTTACATTCACTGCCACCTGCGTCCTGCTCTTTCTGAACCAAAACACTCTTTTTCTTTAAAATAGAGACTGAAATAGCATTGTCAGATTTTGAAGTTAATACTTCAAGCATCTGGACAAAGTATACTGAGTAGAGCCTAGATTGGGTAGCGATCAATAAATGCTATTCTAAAGGGATACACCTCCTTTTATTGCATACACAGACCAGACCTACAATCAGCCTCACATTCTTGCTCGCCCAAACTGGAACTTGACCAGAGATCTTTAGGGTCTTCAGATCTTTAGGCTCTTCCCGAACATGAACATACAGCCCGTATGACCATGCTTGCAATGAGCCATTCCAAAGAATGAGACGTAATAAAAGAGGAACAGCTGTAAAAACAGAGATTGAAAGTGCTAAAATCAGACAGTCAGTCCTTGGCCTTGGCATGGAAATGCAAACCATATCCATGCAAAGCTGGCTTTTCTGTCCTTGAACAACAGGGCACATTTTTCCATGAATGAATGAGCAGAAGGTTGGGATCAGCTGTGGCCAGCATGCATTCACTCACTCACTGTCCCATTATGCGCACATCCCATACACTATGTTCAGCCTAATAGCCAGGTGTGTGGCCAGCTGGGCCACAGAGGCAAATTTCAGGCTTGAAAACGTAGCAACTTAGGAGAGCTCATCTCGTGAGTTGGAGGTGGTATGGATGTTCTGGCACGGCCGCCTCCCTTGCATGCCTGAGGCCACAGCCCAGAATGCTCCAAATGTCAGAGTCCAAAAGGAAACATATAGAGAAACATATAGGATGATGCTGAGTTCATATAAGTGAAACATATAGGATGATGCTGAGTGCCACCAACTGCGCCACCAGCCCCATTAACTGGCAGGCAGTAAGAAACCTCTGGGTTGGCCCAAACGCAAGGCAATCCCTGGAATCAAGCCTTCTGCCCTTGCCTGGCTTGCTGCACTTCAGATTCCAACTTCCATGGCCCAGAAAACCTAGATCCAGGTACAGGCACCCCTGCTACAAATTTTCTGATGGTTCGTTGTCTGATGGTTTCACTCTTTCAACACCTTTCAATTATACCCAGGATCCATTCAATACATGCTTCACTCTTTCAACTTCCTCTCAACTGGTCTAAAGGCTAAAATTGCCTTTCCTGATGTTGATTTGCTTATGATCAGGATGATCATATGACCAGATTTTTCCACTTTAGCTTTCTTTCTGGGTGTCCTACAAAAGGGCTTCCTTGTCCTCCATTTTGGCTTCATTTTGGAACTCTGCAATGGTGCGCAGTACCCCATCATGGCAAAAATCAGTTTTGAAATGTCTCCAGCCTATCAAAAGTTATGGCCAGAAAACTAAAAATAAAAAATATGCATTGAACTCTATGGGAAAGAGAAAGTGCCCAATATCACGGCTTTACTCATAAGTAGGCAAACGTGCCATTGTCCGCCAGAAAGGCCAGGCTGAGTGGAATTCAAGACTTTGTCCTCTTTTTGAGGTTTGGGCATCTGGTCACCCTGGACATGGTGATCATGCATATGATCATGTGTGATGTGAACACAGTGTGCCTGTGATTATTTCTGGCATTTCCTTATGACTTTCCTCATCATTCAAATAAATAAGATATTCATTGTCTCCACAAGCCTTTTACTTTTAAATGCCATTTAACTGTAATTTGTTATGTATTTTGGCTGTGCGTTAATGTATATATAATGGATAAATAATGTATTAATGTATATATATAGTGTATAAATATGTGTTATTAAGTCTTTTGCAAGCGATAGTTATGCTTTTTGTTGCAAGCTGAAAAAACTGAGTTCCACTTTTCAACGGATTTCACTTTTGGACGGCACTCCAAAACCCATCCAATAAGTGGTGGATGCCTGTATCAGTATGTGTGGTCCTGCCCTTATCAACAATACTTTGGCTGCAATCGTAAAGACATTATCCTGGGAGTAAGACCCAGTGAACACAATGGGACTTACTTTTGAGTAGACATAGTTAAGATTGTGCTTTTAGGGTAAAATCCAGAGTAACTACGGGAAGTCCTTGCTCCAGTGTAAGAACAATTTGCTCTGGATTGCAATATGAATTTCCCATAGGTTTTCACTAGGTGGTGCAGTAACTATGGGTGCATGTAATGTCTCTTACGTGCTCCTGTAGTTACTCTGGATTGTAGGGTTAATGTTTATATAGCACCTGTTTATATATATATTATATACATTATATATATATAAAATGTATATATATATGCAAAGCTCTTCACATGCATCATTTGTATGAAACCCTTACCACAACCCTCAAGGTAAGCAAGATTTTTACTCCCATTTTGCAGATGGGAAAGATGAGGCTGTGAAGCGACTGGTGAGCCTGGATTTTCCCTGCTTGGGGAGCATCCAACAGCCTTTATCCAGTAGCCTCACATCTGACTTTGATCTTGTGAGGATCCTGTTCGCAGAGGATCTCAGTTAAAAATGTCTTGCATCGTGAAATGCCCGAAGCATCTGTTCTCCCAGCATCAAAGCACAAAGTGTGTCTCTCAGCAACTTCTGATTCAGACAAGAGAAACACTGTGCTTCTGCCAGTGATGCCATGTTCAGAGCATGACATGAGCCACTATAGGGGGGAAAGGGGGGGAAAAACAGATTTGTTCTAAGAGACCTGTTTGTTCCATGATAGAAATGCAGAAAATAAGTTCGGAAGATGGAGCCCAGCAATACTGTTGGGTGAGGGAGCTGGTAAGTAAATTAACTCAGATCGTCCCTGAGCAGGAAGAATCTACCCGACATCTCTTTTTGGGGAGTTTAATTCAGAACATTTACATTCAGCTGTCCCCAGCCAGTGGCATAGCTAGAGGGGAGCAAAGCACCCTCTTTTGGAGGGAGCCTCACTGCAGCTTGCAAGTGCATTCTCCCCTTTTCAGGCACCTCCGTTTTGTTCCTCCATCCAGAATGGCTTTGGCTACATTCCAGAGTAACTATGGGACCTTTTACATCGACGTAGTTATGGTGCCAACTATGGAAAAACTATGGGAAATGAATAGAGCAATCCAGAATAAGTGCCTCTTATGTCTTTCCGTAGTTACTTTGGATTGTAGGGTACGAAGGGAAGTGGCCATCTGCATGCTGTGGTGATGCTCCCTGCAAAACCTAGTACTTTGTACCCCATTTCAGTGGCATCACTAGGCCTGGTGGCATCTGAGTCCCCCAAACAATCCTCCATCCGGGTAGCCCCCTCCATTTGGGTGCCACCTTTCCCTCCATCCTGGCATCCCCCCTCCATCCAGAAGCTCCCTCTTCCTTATCTGGATGACATGGAGGGTCTATTTGAGGGGCCACAGAGGTGCCAGTGCTCGGTACCAGTGAGTACCCCCTCAAAAAGACCCCTGAACATGCAGTGCAGCATGTTCTGAAAACAGTGCCATGAGCAACTGGGGGAGGAATCAATCCACATAAGCTGTACAAAGGAGAGCCATGATAGAGATCAGAGCAAGGCATGGATGCCCCACTTGGGCTGGAGACCAACAACAGTTACAGCATTTCCTCAAATCTAATGCGCCATCAAATCTAATGCACACCCTGGACCTATAATCAAAACACCACATTTACTTGAATCAAATTAACCATCAAATCTAATGCTCACCCTGATTTTGGAGGCTAAATTTGGCTGGAAAAGGTGAGCATTAGATTTCAGTAAATACAGAAATTTACAGTGCTAATGGACTATAGTCTGAATGCTCATCCCAGTATCCCAGTATCAATTTCCAAAACCTTTTCCGAAAACCCATTTTGCCACACTGGAAATAGAAAAGAAATGGGCAAGTACATTAGGAGAATCATCTGATACTAGTATCTCTCTTTGAAACTATTGTCCGTTTCCACCTCGAGTGCCTTGCAGGGGTCGCCAAAGGCGCACACAACAGACACTGTGGGTGACTTCACAGGATATCGGGTTGGAGTCGGGACCGGTTTGCAGTTCCAGGACTGGATGAACTATCTCCAGAGGTGAAACAGCAGCTCGTTCTCCATCCCCAACTAACCCCGGCATTCTTTTGGGAAGGCCAGATTCCTCCCGCCATATCCTCCCCGGTTCTCCCAGCCCGCTGGAATTCCAGCTTCAGCAAAACACGGCTGGAAAGAAAGAATAGGCAGTAATCCTGATATGTCATCGGAGCTTCCAGCAACAATGGAGGGGTCAGTTCCTGTGAGACAGAGACGGCTGCCTGCATTTCAATAGCTGGAACTAGGTGTAGCTCGGCTCCCCCCTCCATGACTCAAAAGGCAAGCGATTGAGCTCTTGAAATTTTCTAACTTTTTGTATCTTGACGCTCTGGAAGGGGAGGAGGAAATGAACACGCCGTTCCAAAAAGCAAAAACATGGCTCTTTCAACCTTCCTTTAATTTTCCACCCGTCGTTGGGAAACACATCTCTTGGCCAGGATGCCTTCATGTTCGCCCAGGGACCGGTCAGTAGGATTTGCAATCCTGCATCACCTGGACTCTGCAAAAGGCCATTTTCCAGTTGCACAGCATAAGCATCACACAAACCATTTATGGAATTCACTGCGACCTGTGATGGTGGCGCCCCAACCAGTTTAAATGGTTTGGAATGGGATTAGCTTAATTCGGGTAGGCACTCTCTTGTTCATCCCCAGGACACATCCCGCCGCAACATGGGCCAAAAAAAGTGGTGGCTGAAAAAGATACTTCATTGAAGAAAGGTGGGCAAACCCCAGGGTGTGAGCCATCTGTGGCCAATCAATCAATATCAATCAATCAACAGTATTTGTATACCGCTTTTCATGGGGACCCCCAATTCAGCCCAGTCTCCAATGAACCTCTGGCTTATCAGAGACTATAGGAGCTCATGGTGGCTTACAACTGCCCTTAGGCTACAATCCAGTTAGGGGTCAACTTATGTCAATGTAGTTACGGGGACCCCATGGGGAATGCACAGAGCAATCCAGAGTATGTGCCACTTACGTCGACGTAAGAGGTCTCATAACTACTCTGGATTGCACCCTGAAGTCTGGTCTGTGAACCCTCACCCCAAAAGAAATCCAACTTGCCTTGAAAGTCTTGCTTTTCAATGTGCACCATGTGGTGCAGTGTCAGAACCGAAACAACCAGAACCAGGAGAGGCCAAGGTGTGAAAGGAGAAGCAAATTTCCATTTATTTCTTGTTTCCTCTCTGGATTAGTAGCATACCAAGAGGGTGCAAAGCACTCAGTTTTGCAGGTAGCCTCCTCACGCATAACCCTTTTTGCACCCGCCAGCCTGGAATGGAGAGGGGCCACTTGCTTGCCACAGTGAGGATTCCTGCAAAATGTAATGCTTTGCACTCCTTCTAACTACACCACTACTCCAGAATCCCCTTAGATTGCAGGATTGCAGGCACCCTGGGCTTTGTGGCTGGAAACCGGGAAAGCGCATCCAAGAAAAGACATAAGGAAAGGAAGGAACCCCAGTGGCCAGGTTTTCAGAGGGCCAAACTCAAATGTCAGGGGCCTGCGGTGGCACAAGTGGTTAAGACACTGTGCCTGTTAAGAAGCAGGCCAGGGTTTGAGATCTGGGTCCCCACAAGACAGGGTGAGCTCCTGTCCTTAGCCCAGGTCCTGTCAACCTAGCAATTCGAATTTGCACTTCGAATGCTTAAATAGGTACCAACTCAGTGGGAAGGTTAAACAGTGTCCCATGAGCCTTCGACAATCATGCCAGCCCCCTGGCCACCAGAGTGACCATATGACCAGATTTTTCCAGATTTGTCCTCTTTTTTAGCCTCCTGGCTGGGTGTCCTCTAAAAGAGCTTCATTGTCCTCCATTTTGGCTTCATTTTGGAACTTTGCAGTGGTGTGCAGTACCCCATCATGTCATATGTCGTTGGATTCATATTTAAGAGCAGAATCCAATGCAAAAATTGGTTTTGAAATATCTCCTTCCTATCAAAAGTTATGGGCAAAAAACTAAAAATAAAAAATATGCATCGAGTCCTATGGGAAAGAGAAAGTGCCCAATATTGCAGCTTTACTCATGTGTAGGCAAACGTGCCATTGTCCACCGGAAAGGCCAGGCTGAGAGGTTTTGAGGTTGTCCTCCTTTTGAGGTTTGGGCATCTGGTCACCCTGCCTGACCTTGGAATTGTCTTCGGATATGACTGGCTGTAAGGCTTAGAAATGGGGATGAGTATCGCACCCTGCAGTCAGTCACGACTAGCAGTCTGACCAGCGGCGGACACATTTAACTGAAATGTTGGAGGATTTCTCTACACATTTAACTGAAATGCTCAAGGAGAATTTCCTGCTAGAGGTAAAGGGTTGGACTAGATGACCTATTAGGTCCCTTACAACTCTATGATTCGATCTCCGCCTTGAATTCCAGATTTTCTTCCTTACTGAGACGATCATGGGACAGGCTTTTGCTGCTCCGCAAGCAAGCACTAGGCAATCATTGCATTCATTCCCATCTCTGAATGAATCCAGACTCCCTTTGCATGCCAACCTTAGCCCACGCCTGCATCCTGGAACCCCTCCTTTGCACCACCGCAGCCCCAGGCTGCCAATGTTTGTTTTGGCCCATCATCTGGAGGTCTCCCCCTTAATCAAGAGCCAGGACAATGTGGCTTTCCTCACTTGGAAATGCCTCTCTCCACATTCCTGAGCCTCCACAACCCCCGCCCTGATTCCTGGACCAAAGCCTTGCCTTCATGTTTGCACCCAAAGAAGCAGTTCAGTCGCAGGGTGACCGTGCCAAATGCCTGGCAGAAACATCCCTCGAAAACAGGGCCTGTTTCTCCCCGGCTTGCCAACCCTGCAAAGGATCAAAGAGTTTAGGACCAAAAAAATTGACTTTGCAAGCTTCATACATGATTGTGGCATCTGATGGAAGCTGGTGGGTTGCAAATGTTCAGAGTATCATCCAGGAATCTATGCAGGTTTTAATCTAGTCAGTGTTTTGGGGGTTTCCGGTATTTGGGGATGAAATTATTCTCCCCGCCCCCCGGCGCATGTGTGACAACAGCCATTTGTCCTGATGGCCACCATTACTTTTTGTGCACCCACCAATCCTGATGCAACACAGCATCAAATGTTGGGTTGAAGAGATGCCAGAGATTGTTCCAACCTTGTGCAAAGGAATGGTGCAAGATCAGTTTACTTACCAAAGAAGAAGCCCCATTTAACATGGCAGGAGTTGATGTATTGAAAGGTACAGACACACATACATTTGGGTCAAGCCACCAAAGCCGGCCAGATGTTGTTGGCCCCTGTCCAAAATAACCTCCGACAGTCACGCTTCTTTCAGATGGTTTTATTTCCAGGTTCAGCATTGTAAAATGAAGGTCCTCTTAGCTGACAGCTGTATGTTTTAATAAAATGTGGGGCACAAAGAATTGGAAGAGTTTATTCAACCGCAGAAGAACTCCTGCTTTACCTGGAACACATCTTAACTGATGCTCAGAATGTCAAGTTCAAAATTTCTTTCTTCTACAATCCCCTTCGACAGTCTTTCAACAGCGCATTAACTAGGATTCCCAAAACAGCTCAGACCAAACATAATACCATCCAAATTCCCGTGTGCTCCACATTACTGAATATATCATTGATCTGCCTGCATCTGGAACATCCAACTCATCCGTCCACTCCTGCTAGGTTTGGTCATCGTTCAGGCATCCTTAAGCTCCAAACGGACCAGGAACGGACGACGGAAATTTGAGCGATGCTGAGGTTAGTCCATCCCTGATTCATATTAAGAGCATCTGGAATCCTGGCAACACATCAGTCTTCCTTGTGAATTGGCCTTCAGCATCCCAAACCACAAGCCCATCTTTCCAGCTCTGGAGATCCCATTGTGATCAGTCACGGACCAAGCTGTGGCCGAGTTCTAGCATGTGCTGCCTGGAGACAGCATGCAAGCATCACAACTCGGGCATTCTTCTTCTCCTTCCGTCCCCTTGCTAAGAAAACTATTTGTGCCCACATTTCTTAGCCAGATAGCAGAGAGCCTCCTGGCCACATCCAATCCATGACAAGAGCATCTTTATCTTGAATCCACAATTGGCCCATTGAAAGCCTAATCTCTGGAGGCCGTGCGCCTGGGTGCGCTGCAACCCTGCCAGAAGTTGGAGGGAGGAGGGAAGAAGATGATCTGCTCTCTTTCAGGACTGCAGGGTTGTGCCGCTGGTCACAGAGGAGATGCTCTGGTACAACACATCCACTGTCCCTGCGCATCAGGTCCACCCTGAAGCCGCCCTTTGGACTTGATGTGTGTGTACAACAATGTGATGTGTGTGGCTACATGTATGGGGTGCATGAAAAAAGGTTTCCAGGAATTTTCTTGGACTTGAACAGTGGCATAGCTAGAGGGGGTGCAAAACACTAAGTTCACCGCAGCAGTCAAGGGGTCCCCCCATTGAAACCATTACAGGCAGTAGGAGCAAAACAGAGGCTTACGCACCAAATAATGCAGTATAAACAAGTTCTCTGTGATACATGTGGGGTTGCACTGAGAAGGAAATAACCCCAGAAATGGACATGTATTTTGTGTATGCGCCTGTATATTTAGCAGCTTCCACGTAAAGGCATGTGTAATCTGCTATAGTCTAGTAGACAGAGTGTATTTAAGGCAGCAGCTTTGGTTCATCATTTGCTTACTCCAAAGTCTCATAAATGATAAAAAAATAAAAAATAAGGCGTATCATTTTTTTAAACCTCCAAAGCAACTGGTGGTTAGTAAAAGTTCTGGCTTAAATTACTAATAGAAATATGTGCATCCTGCCTTTCCCGTCCTCATCCGGAGGAGCACAGGTGGCTGATGCTGTTTTTCCCCAACATATTAGGAGCAGCCGTGACCCAAAGGGCTCACAATCTTAAACAGAAAATCCACTTTGAGGGACAGGAAAAAAGAGCATGCACACTCTGTGCTCCAGGGTGGATCTTGGCCATGCTGCCTTCTTTTCTCCAAGGCTGGTTGGAGAAATGAGACCCCTGGCCAGTTTGCCTGCACATGTAAGCACCTGTCCATGCACAAGAGAGGGCAATGAGCTGCACGAACCAAATGTTGGTCTATTATTAAGAGTGCCTGATAATCAACTGTGAATGGCATGCCTGAATACGACCTTTCAATGAGGCACCTCTTATTTATTTCTTAGATCTGCATTTCTTAGAAGGGCACCCAAGGTGGTGATCTCCCTCTTGTGGAAATGCACTGCCTGCATTTGTGCCACTTTACCATTTTCTCATCTCAGAGGAAAACTGTCTGAGAAGGTAATAAGAAGTCACAGGAACTGGGGAACTCCTTGCTGCAGGATATGGTGATGCGTCTGTCCTAGGTTCCTTTCAAAGGGGTTTGGACAGATTTCTGGATTAAAAGTCCATGATCACAGATGACCATCCATGATGAGCACATGCAACCTTGTGGTTGCAGAAAGCTGTCTCTAGCCCAATGCAAGGGAGTGGCAGCAGGTTGCAAGTCTCTTGTTGTCTTGTGTGCTCCCTAATGCATCTGGTGAGCCACTGTGAGATACAGGGAGTTGGACTGCATGGGCCCTGGGCCTGATCCTGCAGGGCTTTTCTTGGATTTGATTGACACAACCACCCGTCAATCATAATGCGACCCATTTGCCTCAATCACAAAACCACCTCTCTTGGAATTAATGCTTAATCCATTTCTGCCTGTACACATTTGGTCCTTGTTATGTACATGCAATGTTGGGCATAAATAGTTCAAATGAGGTGGAGGACCAAGGAAGTGGCTCATCTTAAAATGCGCCCATGTGCCTGCATAGCGGAGCTGCACGTCTGTCCACTCAGCAGCTCTGCTGCAACCACAGTTGTGATTCAATCCAGCCACATGTGATTCCCGGGACTCCCATAACTTTCTTTTGAGTCACTTGCAGAAATTTTGTCCCTTGAAGCAAAGCTGATGCTGTGCAAGGAGATGTGCTCCATCTAGTGGTGCTGGGCAGACATTTGGGGAACAAGCAGTGCTTGGTGTCACCCCCACCACTGCTCTCTGCTCCTAATCCAGTGGTTCCCAAACCAAGGAAAGAGTTCCCAGGGATCCAGCCAGGGATCCTCATTTTTTAACAAACCTAACACACTATACAATCTATAGGATCATAGCATTAATGAGGAGTCAAGATCATAGCACTGATATGGGGGTCAATAAGCCCAATACGTTGAGGGATCTACCAGTTTGGGAAGCACAGCCTCCTCTGACAATAGCATAATTTGGGGGGCAGCCCCCCCTGTAGTAGTTTCTTCCACAGAGGGGCACATACCAAAAAAATGGGGTTCATGTCATGATTTTATGGACTTGGTTTCCAACAGAGGATCCCAGAAATTGTAGTTCAACCAAATCCGGTAATTATCTTCACAGCACTACATTTCTCGGGAATCCCTGAGAAAAGGAAACAATCATTCAATCCCTTTAAGCCTAGAACATGGATGTGCACCCTGCGTGTGGGAAGAGGCTTCCTACCAGCATGCATAAAGAGAGTCCAACTGAATCAGGTCAAGGGACCCATACTGGTCCAGTATCCTCAGGGTGAGCTTCTGGTGGACCGCTGTGTGACCCATGAAGCCGGACTAGATGGGCCTTTGGCCTGAGCCAGTGGAGGCTCTTCTTATGTTCATATATGTCTTCTTTTTTCCAGAAAATGTCTATTTTTTAAGCCTTGTGTCCTGGAAAAAGTTTTTGTTTTCCTCCATTTCCTTGTGAGCAGGCGGTATTTAGCCTTCTTGTAATTAATAAACTATATGTAATAGCTTTAAATTTAATAATGAGTAATATAGTGTTGAAAGTGTTCAAGGTAGTGTTCAAGGCACTGTGGGTGGCGCAAATGGCTAAGACAGTGTGCCTGTTAACCAGCAGGCCAGGGTTCGAGACCTGGGTTGGCCCCACAAGACAGGGTGAGCTCCTGTCCTTAGCCCAGCTCTGCGACGCCAGCTGGATCCAATCGTATTGGCTCTGCCTTTCCATTGGACTAATTCTATTGCGCACCCCTATTTGGAGGTCTTCCTGTTTGCATGTCCTCCAAAAGGGCTTCCTTGTCCTCCATTTTAGCTTCATTTTGGAACTTTGCAACGGTGCGCAGCACCCCGTCATGTCATACGTCATTGGATTTGTATTGAATAGGATTTGTATTGGATTTGTATTGAATCCAATGCAAAAATTAGTTTTGAAATATCTCCTTCCTATCAAAGGTAATGACAAAAAAAAACCTAAAAATGAAAAATATGCATTGAGTTCGATGGGAATGTGAAAGTGCCCAGTATCACAGCTTTACTCATAAGTAGGCAAACATGCCATTGTCCGCCGGAAAGGCCAGGCTGAGAGGATTCCAAGACCTTGTCCTCCCCTTTTGAGATTTGGGCATCTGGTCACCCTGCCAAGAGGAATGATCCTCTCCCCCTTCAATGGGGCATCTCAAGTCTGCACCATCTTATTTTGCTGGCATCGACTTGAGAGCCTTTATGAAGTCCTGACACGCAGTTCTGGATCCGGTGGAGTTTTTTAATGCCTTCAAATTTTATGAAGCAAATACATTTTATTCTATGATTGAAACTTAACGTTGCTTCTTGAATTTTCACTGTTTGTCATATATATTCTTAAAAAAATGAGGAAAGCAGCAAATGATGATAATTAAAATCAAACAGAAATATTGGGAAGGATCATGAACTATGTTCTGAGTAGACGTGGCCTCCTCCAGGGGTTCGAAAACAGAGGCATGATTTACCCACGGGAACAGTCTGCCCCAAATACTAGAAGTGCTAGGTGTGCCACTGACCGCAGATGATGATCTGACAAGGTTTATGCTGGCTCAACCTTGTGCACATGCCAACATGCCAAAGATGCCAACATGCCAAAGATGCCAACATGCCAAAGATGCCCACATGCCAAAGATGCACATGCCAAAGATGGGGATACCATCTTTCAGAATCTCCCCCAATCTTGAACATGAGTGTAATAATATTATGGGCACAATCCAGAGTAACTACGGGGAGTCCTTGCACCGGTGTAAGAACAATTTGCTCTGGATTGCAGTATGAGTTTCCCATAGGTTTTCACTAGGTGGTGCAGTAACTACGGGTACACGTAATGTCTCTTACGTGCTCCCGTAGTTACTCTGGATTGTAGGGGCTGTTACTTACAGGGCTGTTGGACCCTCTCTGATAGATCTTGGCAAGCATGTGGGACTTCACCTCTTCTGCCCCCAGAATTTCTTGGGACTGACAAAGGTGTATAAGCCTCCCCCCCCCCCCAAAAAAAAAAAATGTTGAAAACTATTTCACCTGGCAGTTTGGCTTTAGGGGAAATGGATGCCGCTTGCTGACTGTTCCTGACAGTCCAGTTTATTGCTGCTAGTTTAGATTTATACGTTTTTACTGAACTGTTTTGGTATATTTCTGTTAGCTGCCTTGACATCTGTCAGACGAAAGGTACGATATAAATGGAAATCAAGAAATAATGTCCACAAAGTACACTGAGGTCAGAGAAAAAGCCCTTGACCCATGTCAAGGATGGTGACAAAGGCTGCAATCCTAAAGACACTTTCCTGGGAGCAAGACCCACTGAACACAATAGGGCTTACTTTTGCGTAGACATGGTTAGAATTGTGCTTTAAGTCTCTGCAGTCATTACAGGGGTGACTGGCTAATTCCTTTCCGTTACACCCTGACATTTTCCATTCCCCCCCCCCCTTTTCCATGCATAGGCATTTGGAAACATTTGTAAAATTGTACATAAGTTTTAGCACATTATTTTTTTCATTTTCTTTGTAAACTGATTTGTGAACTTTTTAGTTGAAAAGCAGTGGGTGGGTGGGTGGGATGGGATGGGATAGATAGATAGGTAGATAGGTGGATAGATGGATAGATGGATAGATAGATAGATAGATAGATGGACAGACAGACAGACAGACAGACAGACAGACAGACAGACAGGTGGATAGGTAGGTAGGTAGGTAGGTAGGTAGGTAGATAGATAGATAGATAGATAGATAGATAGATAGATAGATAGATAGATAGATAGATAGATAGATAGATGGATAGATGGATGGATGGATGGATGGATGGATGGATGGATGGATGGATGGATGGATGGATAGATAGATAGATAGATAGATAGATAGATAGATAGATAGATAGATAGATAGATAGATAGATAGACAGATGGACAGATGGATAGATAGATAGACAGACAGACAGACAGACAGACAGACAGACAGACAGGTGGATAGGTAGGTAGATAGATGCATAGATGCATGGATAGATAGATAGATAGATAGATAGATAGATAGATAGATAGATAGATAGATAGATAGATAGATAGATAGATAGATAGATGGATGGATGGATGGATGGATGGATGGAAAGGCTGGCTGAATATCCACAGGACCACTGAGGAAGCCCATTAAACTTGGGGGAGGGAGAACTCAATTCAAGCTTCCTACTCTCTCAGAGTAATGCCTTCCCCATCCAAGAATACTTTTCTGAAATGATTTGATAGCATTAGACCCAATATTTCCATCTTTTTCACACCAACAACCACATTCCCTCTGAACCAAAGTCCTCACTCTCAGATCCTTGTAAAAGAAATTTCTTCAGACCACTGGCCCACCCAGCTCAAGATTTTTTGGGAAAGGGCCAGCGGCAGGGAATAGTTTCCAGCTCTTGTGGCAAACTTTTGACTAGAGATGCCACGTGCTAATAAATACCTTGCCCCAAAAGCGTGGCAGGTGCTACGCAGCGCAAGCGAGAGATAGCATAGCCGCATACATAGAGGACTTGAAAGCTTGTTACCCTAAACAAGGGGTGTCCAACACGTGGCCCGGGGGCCGCATGCGGCCCAGTACGAGGGTGGATGCGGCCCTCCTGCAAAGCTGGCCACCACCACTGGAAAAACTGGCTTTGTGGCAGCAGCCATTTTAAAATTTCGCGTGCTTCTCTGCGCACTGCCCTGGGCGGCGGCCACAAAGCTGGTCTGGGCTGCCTGGCTCCTCCCCCTACCTCCCTCCTGGCACTCAGAGCACTTCAGGCCCCTGTAGACCTTGCAGTACTCACCCCCGCATCCCCCAAAAGCAGCCTCAGCCTCTATCCCAGCTGCTGCCTGCTGCCCTTGAGGCCTACTCAGAAGTAAGCCCCATTAAAGTCAACGATGCTTGCTCCCAAGTTGCCATCTGAGAGCCCAATCATGCATAGGATGGGCTGTGACCCTCTTCAAGCTTAACCTTAGAGATATGCTGCAACCCTAACCATGTCTACTCAGAAGTAAGGCCCATTGTACCCAGTGGGTCTTACTCCCAGGAAAGTGTGTTCAGGACTGCAGCATATCTCCAAGGTTAAGCTTGGAGAGGATCACTGCCCATCCTATGCATCATGCCTACGCAGAAGTAAGCCCCATTAAAATCAATGAGACTTACTCCAAGGTTTAAAAATGTAGGACAAAATATAGGACATCCTACATTTTGTCCTACATTTTAAAGAAAAAGTTGTTAGTGTTTATGGGCGGCCCAAACCAACTTGTCTTCTTCCAATGCGGCCCAGGGAAGCTCAAAGGTTGGACACCCCTGCCCTAAACAGAGTTGTGCAGAAAAGGAGACCATATTGGTCTATGAGAGATAACACATTCAAGACTGCAATCCTAGACACCGTTTCCTGAGAGTAGGCCTATTGATCACAGTGGAACTTCCTTCTGAGCAGACAAGCCTAGGACTGTGTGGTGAATCAAGAATTGCTATCAGTCATATGGCTGCAGACATCTATCCATACATCTTGTGGCTGCAGACATCTATCCACTCTTTGATCACTTGGACTGCGAGTGCTACAAAGCAGTGGCATAGCTAGAGGGGGTACAAAGCACTATGTTTTGCAGGGAGCGTCACTGCAGTGTGCAAAGGCTACTCCCTCTCAGATCCGTTACATGTGGGGGAGAGCAACATGGAGGTGTATGGCTCTGAAAGTGTGGGGGCCCTTTGATTTCACAGTGAGACTCCCTGCAAAAGGTAGTGCTTTGCACCCCCTGTACCTATGCCAGTGCGACAAAGTGCCCAGAGTTAAGGTGCTGCTCCATTCAGTGACCTCAAATATGTATCCTAATTACATGGTCTGCAGAGTTTGGAGTTTCTTGTAGGGTTATTAATCCTCATGAGAGCAACCCCTTCACTTAGCATGGAAGGGCTGCCCCAACTTTTCTTCTGAGCCCCCCACCCTCCATTCTGTCCAAAGGACGAAAGCTTTCAAGTTTGAAAGGAAGAGAAAAGATAAAGAGCAGAGCATCTGGAGGAAGAAGGGGATTGTCAAAGCACTCTTAGAAGGATCTGCAGATTTAGAGGAGTGAAAAAATGCAACAAAAGAAAAGTCAACATACAAAGAATTCCTGGCCTTCGCTCTCTGGAAAGGGTCCCATCATCTTTGCAAGCCTGCTAAGTTTCCAGTTGCAAACAGCAGCCTCTTCTGCATTAGATCTCCATTGCTTTTGGGTGCAGAGGGTCTCCCTTGCTCTCCGGAAGCCTCAGACAGAGGGAAGCCAGCCCAGACCTTGGAAATGCCTCTTCCTTTTCCCCCCCTCCCAGCCCTTCAAAGCAATCTCCTTTTCCGCTGGAAGACTCTGGAGACTCCAAGGCAAGAGTTTGGCTGGAGACGGATGAACAAGGGCAGCAAAAAAGCCAAGAGAGGACATTTGGCTCTCCAACAGCAGGAGCGGCTGGAGAGACTGACTCATAAACTTGCTCCATGATGAAGATGAGTTGCAGATTCCCTTTACTGTACTTGTGTGCACGCGAGTCCCGTCCCCATATTGATGAGTCGGAAATTCCAGGAGAACCAACACAAACCAATTACAGCAAACCCACAAATGGGATTATTTTTGTCCAGGCCTTTTTTAAGAATCAGACAAGGGGTAAACAGTTCCTTTTCCTATTTGATGGTGGGAGCAACGGGCCATGAAAGCTAGGATGGGGTGGGGAATCTGAATCCAGATCTCCCAGTTTAAGCCCAGTACTCTATCCATTACCCTAACAGTTTTCAAACAGAGCTAACATGCTGAAGCAATGGTTCGGATTGGTGTGGATAATTTTAAGCTGGGACCCAAGATATTCAGTTATGTTGAAATCATTCAAGAACATAAAAATGTAAGAAGAGCCTCAACTGGATCAGAACAAAGGACCATCTAGTCCAGCTTCCTATACCTCACAGAGGCCCACCAGATGCACCTAAGAGCTGCATCTAGGTGCCTGCACCTGTGTCTGGCAGTTGTCTCTACCCCCGCCCGCCCGCCCATCCGTCTGTCTATCTACACACCCATGCCCATCATGGCTTGTGATGATGTCTCCCATATCCACTCCCATATCCGTCTCCCATATCTCCCATATCCACAGCTGTAGGAGAAGGCTGGGAACGTCTGAAGTTACACATGATGATGCGCATGGGGGAACTGATGCGCCGGGGGGAAGTTGCGCTTGGGGGTTGATGCGCATGGGGGACTGATGCGCATGGGGGACTGATGCGCCTGGGGGTTGATGCGCATGGGGGACACTGATGCGCATGGGGGACTGATGTGTAGTGGGAGGATGTTGTACAGGGGAATTTTACACCCACATTGTGGGTATGCTTTTTGCTAGTAGATAAATAAATAAAATGTATTTGATTTTATGGAGATCTGTGATATATTCTGATTCTTAATGGCAGCCAGGATCTTTTGCTACTCTTGTGCCAGTCCCATCTCTTTTCCTCTCCATGTACTTCCTGACCCATTAAAGATAATAATTTGGCTTCTACTCGATCACTGTACCTTTGGCCACTCTTAGAGCTTTGCATTAGAATCCTCGAAGGCTGCAATCCTAAAGACACTTTTTTGGGAGTAAGACCCGTTGAACACAACGGGGCTTACTTTTGAGTAGACATGGTTAGGATTCTGCTCAGTGTCAGAAATTCAGCTAAGATTTGTCAATGCAAGTCCTCTCAGCAGTGGCATAGCTAAGGGAGGTACTAGGCACTATATTTTTCAGGGATCCTCACGCAGAGTGCAAGGGGTCCCTTCCCCTCCCTTTAGAGCCATTCCAGGGAGAAAAATGGAGTAGCTCTGAAGGGGAGGGGGAAAGGTCCCTTGCTTGCTGTGGTGTGGCCTTGCACCCTCTCTAGCTATGCCACTAGAAGCAACATCTCGGGGGAACTTAAAAAAGTCACCGTTCATGTTTATATAGTGTTTATAGTGTGACATACCGTTAGTATCAGTGATGGGCTTCAAAGAAATTAAGAACCGGTTCTCTGTCCATCTGGCAGCCACTTTTAAATGGCTATTTTTAAACTTTATATGTACTATCTCTTGCTAAGAACCGGTTCTATAGAGTAGGTGCGAACCTGCTGGTGCCCACCACTGGTTAGTATGTCACACTGGGAAAGGCTACCTCTGGTTAGAAGGAAAACAGTCAAGAGCATCCGGCCTGAATCGGCCAAACGGAAGGGACCAAGGTGTGATCTCTCTGGTGTTTGCATTCCTCGCATATGCAACATGCTGAGCATGCAAGGCTGAGCCAAAAGGCAGCCACTGAGAACCTTTAGCTTGGAATTAGGGCAGGGGGGGTCAGAGTGGATAGCTTACCATCCACCAGGTCCCTTTTTCGACACTGCTTAGGATACAGGAGTGGCAGCTCCACAAGCAACTGCTACTCCCACTGATAAGTTCCCTGAACTTTTCGAACCCTGGAATGGCAATAACATCCCCCTCACTGTTGCTGATTGCAGATCAGGCAGCCCAAATGAGAAGAACATGTTTCAGCTCAGCATGAATGACAACACTGACCATGTGCAATGGTGGGGGCAGGAGATGGGCCCTGATCCTGGGAGGAGATCTGAGAGGGGACTGAAGCCAACTGGTTGGTGAGAAGGTGGTCAGCCGGTGCCACAAGCAGAGGCTCTCCAGAAGGTCTTCATGGGGGAGCACTGAGGGCTTGCAAGCCAGGACAGACCAGCCAGAAGACAATGGATGAGCAAGGTGAAGGAGACATTTCTGCACCTCATCCCTGAAATGAAGAGGCAAAGTGTACCTGCTGACCACCCCATCCCTCCATCAGCGGCTAAAGGGAACGGTCATGGAAATCAGAGAGCAAACTCACAGCTGTTAGTTGTCCCCAACCACCATCCCTCTTACCCATCCCATGGGAAGGTGTCTGAGGTCTACTCGAGAGGCTGTGCACAGTTTGCAGGTTTTGGAACATCCCAAAATACTCTGTGGATGTAATAAGAATAGAACACGGCAAGCCCACTTGCAGCACTGCTCACACACATCCGGCACGTGGAGCAGGATTCTGTAGTTGTAAGAGTGCCTCTGAGCGTGGGCAGAGTTTTTCTCCTCTGTTTCCTCTCTGAGGGAATAGATTACAAAATATATACTCAGAACATATGCAGGTGTCCCTCATTATGTTCTGGAACCTCCCATGGATTAAAAAAAATCCATGTATAAAGAAAACAATGGAAAAAAAGGTTTAAAGACCCACTTACAGGTTTCTTGCTCCTTTATTGTTCCTAATTGAATAAGGTTGTACCCCAATATCAATAGGGCTGTGGGTGGCGCAAGCGGTTAAGACACTGTGCCTGTTAACCAGCACACCAGGGTTTGAGACCCGGGTCGGCCCCACAAGACAGGGTGAGCTCCTGTCCTTAGCCCAGCTCTGCGACGCCAGCTGGATCCAATCGTATCGGCTCTGACTTTCCACTGGACTAATTCAGTGGCGTGGAGAGGGGGGATTTGCTGCTTGGGATATGCCCACAGGTGGACACTTACCAGTTCAGGCCTACTCGCCCAAACCGGATCTTCCTGTTTCCCTGCCGCTGGCGAACCGCCATGCCGCTGCAGTACGGTCCGCCATGTTCTTGCTCCCACTGCAGCGTCAACATTGACGTTTGCGCAGGTGCCTGTTCTAAAGCGGGCTTGCACCGCTTTAGGGCAGGCACCACGCAAGCGTCAATGTTGACGCTTGCGCAGTGCCTGCACTGAAGCAGGCTTGGCTTGCCCGCTTTAGGGCAAGCACCACGCAAGCATCAAGGTTGACGCTTGCGCAGTGCCTGTGCTGAAGCGGGCCAGCCTGCTTCTGGGCAGGCACTGCGCAGGCGCCAATGTTGGCCCGCCCCCGCCCCGCCCCTGACCTGCCCCCTGACCCTGGCCCGCCCTCCAACTTCCGGCAAACCAGATCTTGGGGTTGGCCGGGCCCACCCCTGGATATGCCTATCCTCCATAACAATCTAATCTAGGCTTTCATGCTTCACATGCAGCGTATGCAGCGCCGAGCATGACACCATAGTCTTTCAAGACTGACGGAGACCTGCTTGCTACCCCAATATCTGCAGGGGTTGGATTCTGGGACCAAAAAAATGGAATGATTGCTTGCATGACTACCACCTCTCTACAACAGTAGAAAAGCAGTTTTTTAAACTGATTTGCAGTGGCCATTCATATTGAGTCAATTTATTGTCTGGACTTGTAAATATTTCAAGGTCTTGCCCCATCTTTCTCCGGTGCATTGATGTTGCTTTTTGACCTTTGTTAGTAGTTCCAACAACGGAGACTATACCAGAAAATGGAAAATTACAGCACCGGATTCCTACTGCTTGCTCGCTCAGTCTCCAAGTTTGGTCTGACAGTAGATTTAAAGGGTGTGGAGCTTGATGGGTTCCTGACTTTGCTTTCACAATAAAAAGCAACCCCAGCCATGTATCTGTGGCCAAAAAGACAGCACAAGAAAAAGGCCAGATGCATGAATCTGACAGCGCATCAAAACATCAGCAAAAGATGTGTTAACTTTCTGCGCCAAGCGCCACTTTGAATAAACCAAGCTTGCAGCATCTCTGCCTTGCGAAGGTGGGCATGACTTAAATGTCAAGACAAATGTGCCCATGGAGATGCCAGGGCTGGCAAAGATAAATGGAACGTTAACATATTCATGAAATACGATGTATATTCTATTTCCTATAAAGTGTTTTTTTCCTTGTCATGTTATTGTTAACCTGAAAAAAAACAATTGGGGGAGGAAAGTGAATAAAGGATGTTGCGTGCGACACGTACACAGTGAAACACCCTGAATTTCCTTATGGCCGAAGCATAGGGTTGCCATAATTCTCTTGGGACGGGGTCCCCTATCAAACTTGTCCCAAATGCAGCCCCCCCCCAAACTGGGATAGTCCCAGAAAAAACTTATGGCAACCCTAACGAAGGAGATGTCCTTGCAATGTGAGAGATGGAGAACTGTTATTAGTAAATGGGGGGTGCGTGCCATACCTTTCCCAACGAGGAAAAATGGGTGGTCCTCAGTGGCAGCCCTTCGGTCTTTTTATACAGAGGTCTCTTAGGAGGGAGCAGGCGGCCGTACCTCCGACACTAAAAGAAAGCAAGCAAGAAGGACAAACAATCCGTTATTCTTCAGGAACGGAACCCGCAGGCTGCTGCCACCAGGCACAAGGAGGCATCATTCACTGCCCTCTCTCTGAAAGGGTCTCATTGTTGCCAGCAGCAGGGGCTGTGCTCCCGCTGGAACTGCACCCACACTTCAAGGTCTGGGTTCTGCACCGGTGGAACCCAGTCCCACTTGAGGTCTGGGTTCCCACCGGTGGAACCCAGTCCCACCCAGTCGCACTGTTTGACCCTTCACTTTTCTGTTTCAACAAGCATTTCACTTGACTTGGGAAAGTCACAATTAATTTGTTTTTAATTTCTTTTTTAGGTTCACTATCAAGTGCTGATTTTTTTAAAAAATTATTTTGCTGAGTTATATTTCCGGTCTGTTGTGAGCCAGCTCAGAAGCTTCTTTGTGGTGCGAAAAGAAGGAAAGAAATCTCTGGATAAACAAACAAGAAAACACTCACCAGATCTTATGACACAAATCCCATAATTTCAAGGCACTGTGTAAAGAAAGGCTTCCTTTTGGCTGTTCTATAGTTCTTGCCAAACAGTTTCAATGGATGACCATAAGTGCTAGTTGTGGGAAGAAGATCCATCTTTCTTCTTCTTGGTATTGCACTCCCCGTCAGAATTTCTGATCAGTATTGCACTCCTTTCCCAATACTGCGCTCTCAACTTACCCTACAATCCAGAGTAACGATGGGAGCACGTAAGAGACATTTATGTCGACATAGTTACGGCACCACCTAGTGAAAACCTATGGGAAATTTATATTGCAATCCAAAGTAAATTGTTCTTACCACGGAGCCAGGACTCCCCATAATTACTCTGGATTGCACCCATAGGCATCAACCCACAAAATGTCAAGTGATATTCCTTGGTGCTGCTACTGAAAAAGTCCTGCCTCTTGGGTTCATCCCAGAGTGACCATATGTCTTATTTTTCCAGGACATGTCCTCTTTTTAGCCTTTCATCCTGGAAAAAAAAATCCTCGTCCTCCCTTTTCCTTGCAAGCAGGCAGCATGTAGCTTACTTGTAATTCATAAATTCTATGTAATAAATGATATCTAATAAATGATGTAATAAATTCTATGTAATAAATGACATCGATGTAATAAATGATATCTAATAAATGATATCTAATGATATCTATGTAATAAAGGATTGTCAGGGATTGTCCCTGTTTTTCAGGACACATGGCAACCCTAATTTGAAGCATGATGCCCTGACTTGTCCACAATCTGGCAGTCACCTCCCGGACGCACAGAATACCTGCACCGTTTTCCACAACAAATCCCAGTAGCAATCCTGACAGCAAAGCAAAGCAAAGCATGGATTGTGTCCATTCTTATTTTCTGCTCTCAAAATCACTCTCCAATTCCCCTCCCCGTTGCATCAGAATTGCCGTTTTGCCTGCTTTTCTCTGCAGGCCATCCATGGAAAAAATGATCTGTCACCCATGACCCACCACTGCCCCTCATTTCTCAATAGGATCTGCTCTAGCAGCTAAAAAGAAGAAGATACAAGAGCAATCCCATCTGGAGACAACAGCTCCTGAGGTTGTAGAAGGGCAAACTCTCCTCTCTCCCATAATACTTTTACTGGAAGTATCTACCTATCCCCAGGATTGGGCTGATATTTAAAATGAATACCCTTTAACCCCCAAATCCAGAGTAACTACGGGAGCACGTAACAGACTTTATTACGTGTGAAAACCTATGGGAAATAGGTTTTCCCAGCTAGTGAAAACCTATGGGAAATTCATATTGGAATCCAGAGTAAGTTGTTCTTACACTGGAGCAAGGACTCCCCGTAGTTACTCTGGATTTTGCCCTAAATTTAAGAACACAGCTTTTCTCTGAGGATGCCTCCACCTTCTGGAGGGATGCAGGATCAGGCACTCCATGTCAACCACCTCACTTTCTCCACTACATCCAGCTGAGCATACTTTGCCCTGCTGTTCCCCTTCGACCTCGCCAACCCCAAAGCACTGGGCCACATGATGCCCCGGAGCAATGTTTCAGTTCTCTCGTGACCCACTTCAAACGAGATCTTTACAAAACGCCTCTCCCCATGGGTGGTAAACATGACCCAGACAGCAGCAGCAAAATCCCACCTCTTTATCAATCTGCATTCAGTGAGCCGTTCTTTTTAGGGTCCCAGGAAAAGGCATGGTTTGCTTTCTGAGACGGCTGAAGACCAACCTGCACATCCAGCCAAAGTGTCATAAAAGCGATGTGGAATTGCAGTTTTGAGTATTCCCTAAATTAAAAGCACCCTTCATGTAGAAAACTAGCATATCAGGGAGCCAAGGATTCTTATAAGGTTTCACCATTTCCTGATGACCAACTTTGCTGCATCCTGGAGAAGTGCAATCAAGTAAGCACTTACTTAGCCACATGTTTTAAATGCTCAACGTTCACATATAGGGCAGAAACATCAGCCTAAACCGTACTGTGGATGAAGCGACCCCTTCATTCAGGATGAAAGGAACACCTGATCATGAGCTATCAACTCCTGGGGTCTCTTCCCATGAAAAGAAATCCCTTGTGTTGTGTGCTTCACCATGTACGTACTATGTGCTTGTACCACGAGTGATTCATCATGTGTGCTTCAGCTTCACCATATGTTTCATCTTCAGCTTGTGTGCTTCATCATGTGTGTACTTAGGGTTTCCGTAATTCTCTTCCACAGAATTGGGACAGGACCCTCTGTCCCATTTGCCAGTATGTGAACACAACGGTGAGGGCGGTTCGGCAGTGGAAGAGATTGCCAAGGGAGGTGGTGGACTCTCCCTCACTAGGGATCTTCAAGGAAAGGCTCCACCAACACCTATCGGGGATGCTCTAGGGGGATTTCCTGTTACAGGCAGGGGGTTGGACTAGATGACCTACTAGGTCCCTTCCAACTCTAGGATTCTATATGCTTGTACCTTGTGAGCTTCACCTTCACCAATCTGTTCACTTCACTGATCAGCTGTGACCCAACTCAGAAGCTTCTTTGCGGTGAAGACGCTTCTTCTTCACCATGTGTGCAGTATCCATCCATTTCATCATTTAAAAAATACATGTATGCACATCACACCTCATTAACTACACGCAAACTGCACTCAGTTTCCCCAAGACTAAAGTCTGGGGTGCAGTGATAAATTCATGCTCTGATTCACATCTTTGAATATAAAACAAGCAAAGCAGGAGCTGAACAGTTCTGGGTAACCCACCATCAGACCAAGATGTCTTTGGTTGCCTTGCTCCAATTATAGCGGTTCTTGAGAAGAACCAGCTCAAGGGAGGAACATGAGCAATGCTGATTTGAAAGCCCATTGCAGTTCAGAGATCTCCTGAAAGAGTCCTCTCTGGCTAGCCGCAGCAAAGCAGCCGGCCAAATCTAATGAGCAATTGATTTTGATCCATGCAATCCATTCCTCACTCTCCAAGCTAATAGTGTGATGGCCCCGGATTGCACTCCGGAGAGGATTGTATGCAAGTGTTCTATTGCAATCCATTTGGGGGGATGGCGGCACTTGTAAGTAATTGAACAGACAGTATTAACCTCTTTCCAACACTCTGCTGCGTATCCTCTCAGTGTTCTGGGTATAACTCAAGGCAGTGCTCCAGACAATCTGGACCATCATGGATAATCCTGATCAGTGGTGGGATTCAAATAAATTATCAACAAGTTCTATGTCCTAATAACCTAAATTAACAATAGGTCCTACGCCCAGTGGTGGGCACCAGCAGGTTCGCACCTACTCTATAGAACCAGTTCTTAACAAGAGATAGTACATATAAAGTTTAAAAATAGCCATTTAAAAGTGGCTGCCAGATGGACAGAGAACCGGTTCTTAATTTCTTTGAAGCCCATCACTGCCTACGCCCCATTAGTAACCGGTTCTCAGAACCAGGCGCTCATTAGCAAAGGGTTCTATAGACTCTGTAAGAACCCCCTGAAGCCCACCACTGATCCAGATGCATGATAACTTGGAAACAAAACCCCTCGTGGCCAATGGTGCTACCTCTCAATTCAGAGTCTGTTGGATTCTGGACACTCCCCAGCTTATCAGCCAAGATGTTTTGAAATCTTTTTTTAGATTGTGAGCCCTTTTGAGACAGGGACCCATTTGCTATTAATTAGCTATTTAATTTTTTTTTTGTAAACCACTTTTTAGTTGAAAAGCGGTATATAAATATTGTGGATAGAGAGACAGAGACAGAGACAGAGACAGAGACAGAGACAGAGACAGAGACAGAGACAGATAGATAGATAGATAGATAGATAGATAGATAGATAGATAGATAGATAGATAGATAGATAGATAGATAGATATGGCAATCCTACCCTGGCATGCAAGAAAACCCTACCCTGGCATCCCTACCCTGGCATGAACAGTCCTACTTTCAGAAATGCTGCCACAGTTTTTTAATGTACCTTCTCAATCAACACTGTATAGAAAGGAGGTTTTTCTTTTCCAGCTGCTGAATTTTGAATTAAACCTAATGTGTGTTTTATACACAATGATACATGGCCAGGTTTATTTTGCGGTTGTATGAAAATTGCAGAGGTGACCAGATCTAGAACCCATCACTCTTAAAACAGACTACGAGCCAAATGAAGACATTTCTTTATCTAGTGTGTAATTAATGTGTGGAACTCTTTGCTGCAGGACATGGTGATAGATGCTTTTAAAAAAGGATTGGACACATTTCTGGAGGAAAACTCCATCACAGGTTGCAAGTCTATATATAGTCCAAGGATTTTCTTTTTCTCAAGAAAGAAGTGATGGGAAGGACTCATCTGACAAAATGTTTTGTTGTGCATCTCACCTCTAAAAAAAGTTTGTGTTTCCAGATAACCCGTGTTCTGACATAATGTTTATGGAAGTGCGGACATGTACCAGAGCAAGGGACATGTACCAGACATGTACCAGAATTGTCAGCTCCCCACTCTGAACATTTCTCTTCTGTTTTTGAAAGATAAATGTTTGTCTTCCATTCTGTTTGTTAGCTGTTATATTAACAGCTGTTAATATAACAATACATTTATTGTTTGAGTGCAAACAGGCGTCCACTGACATTCTTGCTTTCTGCCGGTGGTTAAAAAAGGAATCCAAAAACTAAGTGGAACTCATGAAGTCCAGCAGGCAGCACTTGCCAGCAGAGCTGAAGAAGGCCATGATTCTGCACCATCACATCCTGAATTGTGATGACCACGCTGTGAAGGACTCCATGCAGAAGAGTTCTACAAGCTGCCTGTAGAACAACCTCACAGGGTTGTTGTGGGGACAAAAAATATCAAAAGCAATGTAAGCAGCGATGGGCATTTGCATTAGCATTGGAAAGGCAGGGTATAAATCCCTTATTAAGTAAGTAAGGCTGCAATCCTAAAGACACTTTCCTGGGAGTAAGACCCATTTGACACAATGGGGCTTACATCTGAGTAGACATGGTTAGGATTGTGCTCTATGGCTGCAATCCTAATCACCAGTTAGGCCAGCCTAAGCCTGGCACAGGTCCTGTGATAATGTGCCGTAAGCCACTTCTGCGCCACTCCTAGGGGAGGGTTAGGCCAGTGCACAGACATGCACTTGCCTCCCTACATCACCATGGAATGGGAAGACAGTACGTTGTGCCACTTACTCTTACTAAGTAAGTCAGTAAATAAGTAACCCTACAATCCAAGGAACTACAGGAGCATGTAAGAGACATTTACATCAACGTAGTTATGGCACCGCCTAGTGAAAACCTATGGGAAATTCATATTGCAATCCAGAGTAAATTGTTCTTACAATCATAGAAAGGACTCCCCATAGTTACTCTGGATTGTGCCCTAAATATGTAAATAAGTAAGTAAGGCTGCAATGCTAAAGATACTTTCCAGGAGGTAAGACCCATTGAACACAATGGGGCTTACTTTTGAGTAGACATGGTTAGGATTGTGCTTCAAATAAGTAGATAAATAGATTAACAGATTAATTTTAAAAAAGCAGGCCTCCGTCAGTCTTGGAAGACTATGGTATTGTGCTTGGCGCTGCATACGCTGCATGTGAACCACGAAAGCCTCGGTTGGTTTGTTATGAATTAGTCCAATGGAAAGGCAGAGCCAATACAATTGGATCCAGAAGGCATCGCAGAGCTGGGCTAAGGACAGGAGCTCACCCTGTCTTGTGGGGCCGACCCGGATCTCGAACCCTGGCCTGCTGGTTAACACGCACAGTGCCTTACCACTTGCGCCACCCACAGCCCTTATTCCCCAATCAATCAATCAATCAATTATTAATTAATTAATTAAATGGGCTGTGGGTGGCACAAGTGGTTAAGACACTGTGCCTGTTAAACAGCAGACCAGGGTTCGAGACCTGGGTCGGCCCCACAAGACAGGGTGAGCTCCTGTCCTTAGCCCAGCTCTGCGATGCCTTCTGGATCCAATTGCATCGGCTCTGCCTTTCCATTGGACTAATTCAGTGGCGTGGAGAGGGGGGGTTTGCTGCTTGGGTAACAGGCTGTCCTCCATAACAATCTAACCCAGGCTTTCATGCTTTGCATGCAGCGTATGCAGCGCCGAGCACGATACCATCGTCTTCCAAGACTGACGGAGGCCTGACTGGGGAATGGGCTCAAAGAAACCAGCAGCCCATTTCATATCCCAAGTTTCAAATGAATACAAAACAGCAAGTTTTCAGATATCATAACTGTGGCAAAAGTGCTCCAAGCGGAAGCCTTGCGGCGGCACCACCAACCATGCGCCCAAAAGGAAATTCAGAGGGAATCAGAGTGTGGCTGTTTTTCAAGTGAAAAGGAATTTCACTGGAAGCCAGAAGAGTCCTGATTAGAACAAGAATGTTTAAAATAGGGCTTTTTCTGCCTTTCCCAAGAGACTGACCCCCAAAGACAACTTCAAGGACTAATTGGAAAATGTATAAGAGAAACATGAAAAGAATGGCAGCGGAGTTAGGATAAGGACGGAAATTATGGAGAAGCCTGAATTACGAGCAATAGCAGTTAAATCGCTGTGCCTGCTAACCAGCAGGGCAGGGTTCAAGACCTGGGTCGGCCCCACAAGACAGGGTGAGCTCCTGTCCTTAGCCCAGCTCTGTGACGCAGCTGGATCCAATCGTATTGGCTCTGCCTTTCCATTGGACTAATTCAGTGGCGTGGAGTGGGGGGATTTGCTGCTTGGGTAACAGCCTATCCTCCATAACAATCCAACCCAGGCTTTCATGGTTCGCATGCAGTGTATGCAGCACCGAGCACGATACCATAGTCTTTCAAGACTGATGGAGGCCTGCTTTTTTTGCTCTGCTGAAAAAATGAGCCGACATGAGGTGTCAGCTAGAAGGGGTGCAAAGCACAACATTTTGTAGGGAGCCTCAGTGCACTATGCAGGCTGCCCTTCCCTCTTTGCTTGCGGACATAATGGGGGCGAATGCTCTCCCCACCCGGAATGGCTCCAAAGGGAAGGGGGGACGCCTGCATGCTGCAGTAAATCCCCTGCAAAACTTCATGATCTGCACTCCCGCTAGCTGAGCCACTGCTGATGTGCGGGGAAGGAGAAGGTCAAAAGAGATACTCACATGCTGTGGGCCCAGCATGATCCTAAACTAGTAGGTCCTAAAGCAGGTCACTGAGCTTGGGACGCTCTTTGGAAGAAGCAAAAGAGAAGGGAAACCCAGCTAGATGTCCCCTGGTCCCCAGGACCCTGATGATCTGTGACCAGCACCCACTGGGGTCATGGGGCAGGTCCCCTTATGCTGCCAAGTGGACTGGTTGGGGTTGCCACCACTCCAATGCCACAATCACCACTGTGTAAGGAAATTCTCCCAACTTTGGCTGCACTCCTAACCAATCCAATCCTAACCTAACTACTCAAAAGAAAGCCCCATTGTGTTCAATGGGTCTTACTCACAGGAAAGTGTCTTTAGGGTTCCAGCCAAAATTTGTCTCACTGTGGCTGCAATCCCAAAGACACTTTCCTGGGAGTAAGATACATTGAACACAATGGGGCTTACTTTTTTGTAGACATGGTTAGGATTGTGCTCTTTGAGGCCAGCCCTGGTGTAATTGCTGGTCTTGCTTACTGGGCAAAAAGGTATTTTTTAAAGTTGTGCCCCATTATATTTCACAAGGGGGGGAGCAACGACCCTGATTCAGCTACCGGCACTTCAGATGAGACCACACTGAGCTGGGTTGCATTTTCCCAACCTTCTTGTTTTGCGTTTTTGCCTTTTTCTGTTTTGTTTCTTCCTTCTGTTTTAAATTTTTTATTTCAAGTGCAGCAAAAATCCAATGATTCCCGATAACATCATCGGCCATTTGTGTCTCTCTTTCCAGATGTTTTGTGGAAACAAGTTTCGGAGGAGCTGAAAGAGCAGCCGCAAAGAAGCCGCCAAAAGAAGACCATCTGGAGCAGCTCAAAGAACGCTGGCAGCACTTTGTTCCCTTGCTTGGAACTGCCCTTTGGCCAAAGATGCGGAGGTCGGAGATATAAGACAGGACTGTAGGGAACGCTCCATGGGGCCGCCTGCCTTGGGGTGGGAAGAAGGAAGCAGTAGGGCAATTGGCAATGGGACAGTAGAAGAGCCCTGATGGATCAAGCCACAGGTCCATCAAGTCCAGCTTCCTGCATCTCACAGTGACAGGGTGACCATATGACTGGATTCTTCCGGATTTGTCCTCTTTTTTCCAAGTGTCCTCCAAAAGTGCTTCACTGTCCTCCATTTTGGCTTCATTTTGGAACTTTGCAATGGTGTGCAGAACCCCATCATGTCATATGTTGTTGGATTCGTATTGAAGAGCAGAATCCAATGCAAAAATTGGTTTTGCAATATCTCCTTCCTATCAAATGTTATGGTCAAAAAACTAAAACAAAGTATACATTTAGCTCTATGGGAAAGTGAAAGTGCCCAATAATGTGGCTTTACTCATGAGTAGGCAGACATGCCATTGTCTGCCAGAAGGGGCCAGGCTGAGAGGAATCCAAGACCTTGTCCTCCTTTTGAGGTTCAGGCATCTGCTCATCCTGTACAGTAGCACATCAGATGACTCTTGGGGGTTAATTTTCTAAAAATCAACTCTGAGTGGGAGCCTACATCACGGATGGAAAACCCTTTCCAAATTTCATGTGTCTAGGTCCAGTGGTTTTGGCTGGGCGTCACTGAATCAGTCAGTGACTCTTCAATTTTAGATATGCAGATTTCTACCCCAGCTTTTCCATGTCAAAGCAAATGCCCAAGGTGGTTTGTAAAGCTTTTATTCTTTTTGTCCTTACAACATCCCTGTAAGGTAGGTGAGGCTGAGAGTGACCAGACCAAGGTCGACCAGGAAGCTGAATGGGCATTTGAACCTCGATCTTCCAGGGATCTGTCCAACTCTCAAACCACAACATCATCCTGGCTCTCTTTTAACAGTCCTGGATGCATATACAGTAAAACCTTGGACTGCAAGTGCTTTCCAGACAAGCAAACATTTCTAATAAATTTTAACTTGATTTACAAGCGATGTCATGATAAACAAGTGAAAAAATAGTCCCGGGTAGGATATGTCCAGTTTCAGCGCTCCACCAGAATCTGCTCAGCCTCTGCTGAGAGAACAGCCTGTGCATGTCTACTCTGAAGTAAGCCTATTACAGTCAATGGCGCTCACTCCCAGGGGGACGGCAAAGGAGCCTGAGAGACCCAGCTTGGCATGTCTACTCTAAATTAAGCCCTATTATAATCAGTGGGGCTCACTCCTATATAAGGGGCAGATTGCAGCCTGAGAAACCTCAGAGATTAAATTCAGGTTAATTGGTTTTTTCCTTTCTTTTTGTTTTGAATTATATTACAATATTGTAATCATATATGAATATTTTTGTGTTGTGGAATGAATTGTCTGAAGTTTCCATTGCTTCTTATGGGAAAATTCATAGAATCATAGAATCCTAGAGTTGAAAGGGACCTAGTAGGTCATCTAGTCCAACCCCCTGCCTGCAGCAGGAAATCCTCCTAGATCATCCCCGACAGGTACTTGTCAAGCCTATGCTTGAAGACCCCCACTTTGATATACAAGCATTTTGGATTTAAAGCATGCTACCGGAAAGAATTATGCTCATAAACCATGTACTAAATATTGGTGTGGGTTCTTGCAGCCATGTGCATGTAGTGTTTTATGTGTCACATAAAGATGGATCTCACAGCCCTGTGCATCTTTCTTATAGGCCTTCCTAGTAAAACCTTTTTGCAAATTGTGGCTTTGCTGTTACATAATGTTTTACAGCTTCTAATATTTCACTGCTGGAGGCAATGACTGAACCACTCAAAACAATTCACGGAACATGTTCCTGGCACTGGATTTGGTTGGCAGCGCTGGCCCAATGAATAACCCAACGCGGTGGGTCGATGCAAGAGGAAGGGAGCCAGACCTGCTCCGGTCAAGCAGATGGGCCAAAATGGAAGCAGAACATCACGTGCCCCGAGATCTCAAAGCCCAACCTGGAAAGCAGCTCGTGGGCAGGGCAGTCACTGTTCAAAAATAACAACAAAATTAAAATAATCCATACCCAAGAAAGCCTAGATAGACGAAAACCGCAGTCCTGTACACAGTGTCCTGTGAGTACACCCTACTGAACACAAGGAAACTTATTTCTGAGTAGACACATGTAGAGCCATTACTATATGCCATTACTAATATTACTATGCCATTACTAATACATAACACACCGAGCCATTATTGTAAGTGCAGTATTTAACAGTCTTGAGTGTGCATAGAATGGCAGTGTGCACAGTTGCACGCAAACCACTGCATACTTTTTTGCAAAGTTGTATACTGTTTAAAAAGTTGGCAGAATTCATCTGATGCTCACAAAACAGCCATTCATCAAAACCCTTTTTCTCTCCACCTTTCTGAAAGTTCTAGAACGGGAAGACTACAGGTATCTTGAACAAAAGGGTAAGTAAGGTCACTATGGCATGCAAGGGACGCCATTCCAGGCAAGGGGACCATATAGCTCTGTTTTGCTCCCCCTTGCACACTCCGAGACCGCTCTGCTCTCCTCTAGCTATACATCCAATGCTCGTCACTATTCTCTATGTCACTATTCAAGTGGCTTTGTAACTTTTTGTGGTAATAACCAGTCCTTGACGTCACATGTTTACTTGAAAGTAAGCACCACAAAGTTGAACGGGTCTTGCTCCAAAGTAAGTCTGCAAAGAATTGCAGCCTCATTTTTGAAACTGAACGATAGTGTCCTGCATTGTCCATTTGGAACCGGCCCATAGTGTGGAGAAGATGTTAACCCTTTGTCCACCCTTATCTTTTCAGGATGCAATCCCAACCCCAGTTAGCCTGGCAGAAATCCTGGCACGAATCCTGTGCTAGCCTGGAGTGTCACAAAAGTACCATGAGGCACTTCTGCACCTCTCCTATGGGATGTTGAGCCAGTGCACAGATATGCACTGGCCTCCCTGCACCACAATGGGAACGGGAGATGGGTGAGTCTTCTATTGGTTGAGTGACTGATTGATTGATTGAGTGACTGACTGATTGATTGATTGATTGATTGAATTGTGCTGGCTTAAATTGCTTAGGATTGCACTCCCAGTCCCTTTCACTCTTGCTTCCTAAGCTGTTTTCTGATGCAGCGGGGAAGATGGGGAACAGCTGAGAGACGCTTCAACCCCTTACGCGCTTTGGGCCAGGATCACACACCAGAGGGGCTGAGCGCCTGGGGTCTTATGGGCAGCTGGGTGCCTCTCATCAAAGTGGCATTTGTGCAGCTGCGCTGGCACAGTGAGGCGCTTGTGTGCTCACCAGTGCGAGTCACGCGCCCTTCTCCAGATCAGAGCAAGAGAGCTGCTCTTTCATGACTTTCAGAGAAGCAATGTGGAAGTGGATTCCTCCGGACAGATGCTTCTGCAGCGAAGCGCGCCCTGTCTTAGCAATTCTTGGGATGTATCCCAAGAAAAACAACAAGTGTGATTGAACCCACAAGTGCTACAAAACTTTAAACAACAGAAATAGGACTGTTTTCTTCTGGGAAAGGCGATCAAGCCCACTAAAAAGGCGGCAGCAGCCCATAGGTTCACCACTGGCTTCTCAACAGACTGTGCACGAAAGGCCGTGAGGATTGCTACTCAGTGTCACAGTTGCAATGGGAATGCATGAAGCTTCCTTGAAGCGGGTGAGACCATTGGTCCATCTTGCCCAGTGCAGCAGCTCTCCAGGGTCTTGGGCAGAGTAGGGGTCTCTCTCATCACTGACTACCTGATCCCTTTAACTGGGTGTTGGGGGAAATCTATTGCACTCCAGTGCTCCATCTCTAAGCTATGGCACCATCTTGAAGATATTCTGAACATCCCACAGTCTTCGATACAGAATAAGGCAGAGTTTCACTGGTCCATTTTCTTCCCATCACTGAAACACCGAAAATGCCTAAAGCGGTAGCAAAGTTGCCTTTTTCGAGGAAAAGTAGCCCAGTACGACAGCCCCCACTTGAAACCTAGCAAACCCCCCCCCCCCCCCCCCGTCTACCATCTCTGCCACAAAGGAGGAGTAAAACAAGTTGAACGGATCTCTGTCACCCCCTGCGGGTGTCATCAGGAAGCTCTCCAAGGCAAACGCACATCTCCCCACTTATGTTCTCCATCAATTCATCCAGATCTCTCATTGACCTGGGAAGCTGAGAAAACCAGTGCTCCCCAGGCAAGTAATATCCCCCAGTGGCATAGCTAGAGGGGGTACAGAAGGGGTGTGCGCTGCGGTGTGCACGTAGCCCACACCCCTGCTCTTGAGGGCCATTCTGGGCAGGGGAGCAAAACGAAGGGGGTTGCAAACAATACTGAGATAATTTCCACAATAACATTTTCATTCTGTATCGTACTTCAGGATGGCAGGTCCCTGCCCTGAAGAGCTTACAGTATTATGAATATACGGTGATAATGAGTCACCGTTTCTCCAGGATCCAGACAGGGGTATTTCTCAGGTTCCTGCCACCTGAATTGCAGTTGCAGATGCCAGGGACTGAATCTGGAGTCTGGGCACACAAACCCACCGAGTCACAGCCCTTTCCAGATGGACTATGTGCCCTAAAATCCAAACCAAGTGTCTAAAATGCAGCGCAAGGGAGACAGCAGAGGCAGGGAAAGGATGAGCATTTATTTCAAGCTCACAACCATTTCAGTTGTGCCACAGGTAAGCATGGAGAAGCAGTGGCGTAACACGTATGGGGCGGAGGGGGGGATGCGCCCCGGGTGCCACCCATGGGGGCATCTGTAGATAGGAAAGCTCTCTTGCAAAGATGTTTGCCTATCTTTGCTGCTTTTCTCAGAGCTCCATCCTATGCCTGTCTACTCAGAAGTAAGTCCATTATGAATAATGAGGCTTACTCTCTGGAAAGTGTGGATAGAATTGCAGCCTTAGAGCACCATCTTAACCATATGATGACATAGATTTGAACAATAAATGTTGCAATCCTAAAGACATTTTTCTGGGAGTAAGACCCATTAAACACAAGGGGGCTTACTTTTGAGTAGACATGGTTAAGATTGTGCTCAAAGTCTCTCTCTCTCTCTACAGAGGAAACCATGATGCACTTTTAGCACAAAAGAACAGTCGTGAACATGCATCCGTGCTTCGATGTACTCATCCAACCCAAGCATTTATGCTCCCGGATTGATGAGATGATGCACAAGAAGCAGGGAGAACATTTGGCGTGTGCTCACGCTCCGTCTAGATACATGCTTGCTCCTGTCTGTCACAAACATAAAATAGTGGACGTGGCATGCACACATAAACGCACATTTGCCCACCAGAGCCACACTCATCATCCACAAGGCATGCTTTTCATGACCACACACGGCATTCACTTTGATGCCGAAATATATGCACAGACAAGTTTTGCAACCAAGATTGCACACCACCAATACATACCAGTTGCCTATTCCCTGATGTCCAGATCGTACCAGTCACCCTAGGGCTGCCAACTTTTCAGACGGCCAGTGTTGCGGTGCTTGGGAGAGCTGCTGGACAGATAGGAAGCGGCAGGTGAAGCATGTCAAAACATGCACACAAAGGTCATCACCACCCACTAATCGTCGCAGGCCAAGTATCCGATGTCCTAAATGCGCGGCTAAGGAAGCAAGTTTCCGAGCTTAAGTCTCTGGAGGGTTTCCCACAGATTCACATCTTATATACATACACACACGCACACACACACACACATCCTAATGGATACGTCGCTCACACACTTGAACAGCTAATCCACGCATCACATGAGCGCATGCACACAATTGGAAGGCGAGCCTTTCATGCTTCAGATGTAACGCAGTCACATGAATCACAGATTAGGCGCATAAGTTGTGCACAGCACATAAAGAGTTTGATTACAATACATTGTATTCTAGGCTCGCAACAGACACAGTCCCGGCAACTGTTCACACAGATACATGCACACAATAGATTTTCACACATGCTTGGATGCCGATACATCCCATGCACATGTACAGTGATGTTACACCCACAGGGCAGGTGTTGCCTACTTATTCGCAGCCATAATAATGCCTCAAAGTAGCCAAGGACCAGTGGCATAGCTAGAAGGGGGTGCAGTTTTGTGAGCAAAAAGCAGCCTCTCCACTTTGGAGCTATTGTGGACCTCAAGAGTGAAATGGAGGAAATGCAGTGAGGCTCCCTGCAAACCTTGGTGGTTTGCACCCCCTTTAGCTATACCCCTGCAGATGACCATTGGGTGATGACCATCAAGTGGAGCAGTCAGTCTTGGAGGGAGCCTCACCTCTTTAGGGCCATTCCAGGCATGGGGGTGGCCGCAACAGGGTGATGATCCCTCCAAGACGAACTGCTCTGCCCCCCCCCCCAGCTATGCCACTGACAATCATATTTTTTTTTCTTTTTTAGTCTGGCTAACTCAGTATAACTTAAAACTGGATGGACCATTCCATGGGTGAGGCTCCCTCCAAGACAGACTGTTCTGCCCCCCTCTAGCTATGCCACTGGCTTAACTATATATTGTTTTTCTTCTTTAGTCTGTGCAACTAACTCAGTGCAACTCAGTGCAACTAACTCAGTTTTAACTCAGTGCAAGTTAAAACAAGAGGGACTATTCCTGGGGTGGGATTCTCTCCAAGATTGACTGCTTTGCCCCCCTCTAGCTATGCCACCGGTCCACTGATACTCCTTGGAAACCAGAGGTCCCACAGCCTCATCAGTAAGAAAGTCCATCATCATCATCATCATCATCAATCATCATCATCATCATCAAAGTGGATCTAGAGTTTAAACAGCCTTGGAAACTCATCCTACTTAGAAAAAGTCCCATCAAAGTCAATGGGGCTTACTCCCAGGTAATGGGTGAGAGTGCAACCTTACACCAGCTTCATTTTGGGCTGGATCACACCCTCCTTGTCCACTCTCTGGGGGTGTGGAGTGCCACTCAGGCACCCCAGGCTCTGATGCCCCGGGGTAGGGGGGCTAGAAGGGATGGGTGCCCAGCCTGCCCAGATCCCCCTCCCCAAGGAAGGGACCCCCAGCGATCCACTGACCTCTCCAGTGCTGCCTCCCTTCTCTCTGCAGCATCCCAGGGCAGCTGCGCTCTGCCTGCCCAGCAAGGGCAGCCAACCCTGGCAAGCAGTGGCGTAGCCAGAGGGGGGCAAAGCACTCAGTTTTGTGGGAAGTTTAGGGTGGCCAGATGTCATAACCAGAAAAGAGGACCAAATGTAGGACACCCAAGAAAAATGTAGGACATGGCAAAATAAAAGCTAAAAACACTCATGATGTTAACTGCAAAATAAAAGCTAAAAACTTTCATGTTGTTAATTTAAACACTATCTTACATACAGTGCAATCCTAAGCATGTCTGCTCAGAAGTAGGTTCCATTGTGTTCAATAATACTTACTCCCAGGAAAGTGTGGTTAGGATTGCAGCCCAATTATTAAATTTACAATTATTCCATGCAATTTATTAATTACAAGAAGGCTACTCACTGAACATTTTTTTTCAGGACACTGAAGTTTTTTTTCCCCAGGACACTAGTCTGAAAAAGTGCACATGTCCTGGAAAAGGAGGACATCTTTCCTGCTCACAAGGTAAAGGAGGACACTGAAGACTTTTTTCCAGGACACCAGACTGGAAAAGAGGACATGTCCTGGAAAAAGAGGACACATGTCAACTCAGATCCCTGCAAAAATTAGTTCCTGGCACATCCCAGTGTGACTCCCTGCAAAACTGAGTGCTTTGCCCCCCCTCCGGCTATACCACTGCTCAGAGTTTTGCCCTTATAAAGTCTTGGCTGCCTGCTGTGGTTTCCAGACATTCCCATCTTTTTTGTCCTCCTCTAAGGAGGGGGGAAGAGACTGGAGAGACTGGAGGGTTTTTTGGCTCTGCAGTTGATCAACAGGAAAAGATGCTGAAACTGGAAACCAGTTTGGAGGACTGGAGTCCATCAAGCCCCAAAATGGAAGGTCTTGGCCAAGAGTTGAATGCAAAGACAGCTCTCAGATGTCATAACCAAAAAAAGAGGACATCCAAAAAAATGTAGGACATGAGTCCCAGTGGTGGGCTCCAGCAGGTTTGCACCTACTCTATAGAACCGGTTGTTAACGAGAAATAGGACATACAAAGTTTAAAAATAGCCATTTAAAAGTGGCTTCCAGATGGGCAGAGAACCGGTTCTTAATTTATTTTGAGCCCATCACTGGACATGACAAAATAAAAGCTGGAAACACTCACATATATTGCCTTCATGTGATTAAGTTAAATGCAATATTATTATTATCAAATTTATTCTATGCAGTTTATTACATTATTAATTTATTGCATGTAATTATTAATTACAAGAAGGCTACATGGTGTCTGCTCATAAGGAAAAGTAAGACAATGAAGATTTTTTTCCCCCAGAACACAAAGGCATGTCCTGGAAAAGAGGACCTATGGTTGTCCTGACATAAAAAGGCTGCAGTCTCCAAATGGAAGATCCTAAGCATGTCTACTCAGAAGAAAGTACTAGGGTCTTTCCTTACAGTTTCTCCCCATTCATTCATTCATTCATTCATTCATTCATTCATTGGATTTATACCCTGCATTTCCAATGGTAATGCCCAAGGCAGTTTACAAAGCTTTTTATCCTTTCTCCTCACAACAACCCTGTGAGGTAGACGAGGCTGAGAGTGAGTGAGAGGCCAGAGGTCACCCAGTAAGCTTCATGGCTGAGTGTTTCTTCCAATTTCCAGTCCATCTCCCTAACCACTACACCAGCTTGTTTAGGCGCCTGCAAAACATAGTACTTTGCGCTCCCCATAGCTATGCCACTGGTAGAGTCCTGGGTTCAAATCCCCTCTTGGCTGTAAGGTGGACTGGATGACCTTGGGCCAGGCACTTTCTCAGTTTATCCTACCTCACAAGACGGTTGTGAGGATAGCATTTGGCAGTGGAGGAAGAACTGTTTGGACCACCTTGACCTCTCCAGAGGATACAACTGTACAAGTAAATACTAATGCCATTGCCACAAAACCCAGGGTGAGAGCTGCTGGGGGTAACGGGGTTCAGATAAACAGTGCAATCCTAAGCTGTCTACTCAAAAGTCGATCGCATTGTGTTCAAGAGCACTTACTCCCAGGAAAGTGTGGTTAGGATTGCAGCCAAAATCACCCACAATTCAATTCACAGACATGTCCAAATGAAAGATCTGCACAACGCAATATGATGGAGGGTTCTGTGACTGTCTGGGGGCAGGAATTGCCACGAGGGGGCACTGGGGTGGAGGAGACCCTCTCCCACCCTTCCATCGCAGTGCATGGTTATTTTATAATAAGAGAAATTTTTTAAGGCAGTACAAAACCCATTTGGGGCCCCTACGACTTGCAAAATTATTATGAAATAAAAAAAATTGAGGCTAATTAATGTGCAACAAACTTCAACAGGTGCTCACTTATTGATCATATAAAACATTATGTTAAAACATACCAGTGTTCAAATAATGTGACAATATAAAATACTGAACTCTTATCAAGGAAAATTTAGAAAAAAATAACTATTTAATAAGTGCTTTTCTGGCTTTCTTATGTGCAAAATTTCTAATAATGCTATCAAAATCAACTTGTATGTATATGTATGTACACGTGTGTATGTGTGTGTGCACATATACCATATTAATTTGTTAGTTTAAAAAAACACTCAAATGGTCCTTCAGTCATGGGCCTCTCCATAGCTCTTGGGCCCCGGAACAATGTACCTGCTGGACCCCCCTCTCATTGGCCCTACTCGAGGATGCTAGGATTCTGTTCCCTAGTGTCTGGTCATGAGTAGGGAAGCCATGTGTCTTGGAAAACTGGGACTGTCCCGGTTTTGTGAGGATTGTGTCAGTGGTGGGATTCAAATAAATTAACAAAAGGTTCTCCATCCTAATAACCTCAAATAACAACAGGTTCTATGTCCCATTAGTAACCAGTTCTCAGAACCAGGCGCTCATTAGCAAAGGGCTCTATAGAACCTGTGAGAACCCCCTGAAGCCCACCACTGGATTGTGTTCACATACTGGCAAGTTTGACAAGGGGGCCTGTCCTGGTTTTTTGGAAGAGAATTATGGCAACCCTAATCCTGAGTTCTCCTGGAGATCTCTTCACCCTCTCCTTTTATTGATCTTTCTTCCCCTGATTGTCTTTTGCATTTCCAGTACTTAGATCTTTGCATCCACTCTGCCAGATTCAGTCCTTGCACAAACCCATCCTGTCATTTTCTTATAGGATCTTCTGCTCAACTCCGAATTCTCAGGGCTTCTGAACTGGTTGTTTGCCCTCCAGTCAGGGCTGCCAAAGGCTGTTCAGCTGGGAAAGCAACGAGAGAGCATTTGGGGGAACCAGCTCAGTTGCATCAATGACCCCTAACCTTCCCTTGGGGGCTCGATGTCAGCATAGACTTATCTCCGGCGGTTGCCTATGGCTTTGGGAGTTTTTTTCAGGGTTTTTTTCTAAGCAAATGCTAAAATAAGCTCACTTTCTTGTGCCTGCTAAAATCTTCTCCGCCACTTAGGACGGCCTGCGGAGCTTCCTCATTTTAAGAAGAACATGCCGCTAGTCCTGATTGTGCAGATCAGAATAAACCCACATGCTGGAAACGAGAGTCTTGCCAGAATCCAGAGGGCCCAAATGAAACACAAGATTCAATTCAAGACCCAAGTGAATTTTGGAGGAGGAATTTAAGAAAGAGAAAGAGGTGCTTTCAGGTGGGCATTCGGTTCCGGGCACAGGCGGGCAAGAGCCCATCCAGCAGCTGATGGGGGCAGTGGAGGATGCAGAGATCATGAAATGTTGGGGGGAGGAAATTAGGGCAGAAAGACCAATTTAAAAGCAAGGATTAGGGGGTAGGACTTAAGCAACTGTGCCTCAAAGCACAACGGACCAGAGCAGTGTTTGAACAGGTGAGAGGTGGGAAAAGAGGACCAAAAGGTTGCTCCAAAGCCTTGTACCCACTTATGGACCACCAGCTGCATGAAAGCCCCCTGTAGGTAATGAACAACCAGCTTGTTCAGCATGGTCTGCACAAGCACCAGGATGCGCATAGACATGTTCATGGGTGTCTGTCTTTGCAGGGAGACCAGTTTCTGGATCAGACCACGGAGGCCAGGTCAACAAGCAAGACAAATTCTCCTTTTGTAGCGCTGGGCTGGATGACGGTCCTGCCTGACAGGTCTGTGGTTGGGTGGAAGTGACCCCTTTTCTGCAAAGGAGCTCAATATGCATGACCCCTCTCACCCTCAGTGCTTTTTGAGGGTTTTTTAAACTGGTTTTATATAGTTGTGGCTGTGGCCTCTTCTGCTGCGAGTGAAACACACACACACACACACACTCAGAGAGAGAGAGAGAGAGAGAGAGAGAATATAAGGGGTATACACATAAAGTGGCTTTTATTTTAAAAACAAACCCACAATTATATGTGGCAACCGCTTTGTAAACCACTTTGTGAACTTTTTAGTTGAAAAGTGACAGACAGACAGACAGACAGACAGACCAGCATACTCATCATTCTTTTAAACCTAGGAGTGCCATGTAATTTATTTCAAACTTCTATCCTGCTCTTCTGCCAAGGAGGTTAGGGCAGCACAGGGAGGGCATTATGATTATGACATTAGATTCCCCATTACCAACAAGCAGTAGCATAGCTAGAGGGGGTGCAAAGCACTAAGTTTTGAAGGGAGCTTCACCAGGGCAATGCAAGTGACACCTCCTCCGCAGAGCCTTTACTAGGCTGCAAGAGCAAACCAGAGACAATGCATAGCTCTGAAGGGAGGGGTGTCCTCCTTGCACCCTTGCATGCCACCCTGGGACCCCCTGCAAAACTTAGTGCTTTGACCCCCTCTTGCTATGCCACTGCCCATTGTGCTGTGACCTGAATCCAGGGAAGTTGTAGGAAATGAAGGAATATATATCTGGGAACCTGGTTATGGGATGGTACCCTCGGCTGCCATAGGAACGTCTCCGGCTGCAGTAAAGTGGGTCGTTGCAGTAGTTGCTCAGTTATCTTTGCTGGTGCTCTTTCCTTAATCCTGTCCTTTTTGGCCTTCTTTGTGGTGGTTTTCAATGTCAATGTCCTCCACCTTTCCCTGGGATCTTCTCAAGGTTTCTTCTCAAGGTTCCTAGCAGCCAAGCCAGGCATAGAGAAAGATGTTTTCCTTCCTGTGGCTGGGGGGGGGGGGGAGTTGAGATTCAAATAGGAGAACCACTGCAGGGTAAAAAGTGTTAGATATCCACCATCCATTGTGATCGCAGACCAAACCAAGCTCTGTATAGCTTGGTTTATTTAACACTAGCAAAAAGCGTACCCGCGTTGCGGGAGTAAAATTCCCCCGTATGCCATCCCCCCATACACATCAATCCCCCATGCGCAACTTCCCCATACGCATCAATTCCCCATGCGCAACTTCCCCATGTGCATCAATTCCCCATGCGCAACTTCCCCATGCGCATCAACCCCCCATGCACATGAACTCCCCATGCGCAACTTCCCCCATGCGCAACTTCCCCATGTGCATCAACCCCCATGCGCATCAACCCCCCATGCACATGAACTCCCCATGCACAACTTCCCCCATGCGCAACTTCCCCATGTGCATCAACCCCCATGCGCATCAACCCCCCATGCACATGAACTCCCCATGCACAACTTCCCCCATGCGCATCAACCCTCCCATGCACAACTTCCCCCCATGCGCAACTTCCCCCCATGTGCAGCATCCTCCACAGTGTAACCTATTCCTCCTAACAACATCTCCCCGCGCACCAGGCACTGAGCACCAAATCGGCTGGATGTTGTTCAGTCTCCCATGTTAAGCACCCCTCCAACACGGAAGGAACACCCACCGCAAATTACATGCTCCTAGGCCCAGCGGTTTTGGCAGGGCATTGATGAGTGAGTCAGCCAGTCAGAGACTTTTCTCTTTTATATATATAGATATGGCAAATACATGGACTTATGGTAAATCAGATATAATGCCTTATCCACCCAGACATTCAAGGATAGATTGGTCTATATTGAAAAAATCAGACACTGGGCTGGTGTAAGCTCTTGATGGACACTTGGACACAATGCGATGAATATCTTGATGAGGAGCACCATAGTCACACTTAGGGGTAGATACAGGACCCCACTTACAGTGCAATCCTAAGCAGGTGTACTCAGAAGTAAGTCCCAGTAGTACTTACGCTCAGAAAACTTTGGTTAGGATTGCAACCTTAAACAGTGAGTCCTGGCAGACACTATATTAGGTACAGATCCTGTTCGGTTGACCAATGCTGATCAATGCTGGTCAATGTTCAGTTGACCAGTTCAGTAGGTCAAAACCTGGCACCTTTTGTATAAGGTCATCTACGTAACTGCCTGTATCTGGGTGTTAAGTTTGAAAAAGAGTTAGGAGTTATAGAGCACAATCCTAACCATGTCTACTCAAAAGTAAGCCCCATTGTGTTCAATGGGTCATACTCCCAGGAAAGTGTCTTTACCATTGCAGCCTTAGAGTGCAAACCTATAATTTCCTGGAGTAGGACCCACTGGACTGACTTGAGTAGACACACTTCAGTTTTTGCTGTTAGCCACAGAAATCCACATGGCATCTAGTTTGACCAGGCCTGATGGCAAAGCTAGAGGGGATGGAGTAGTCAGTCTTGGAGGGACGTTCAAAGGTCCTGTACAGCTCCGATCTGGAATGGTTCCAAATGGGAACATACGGCTCCCCTTGCATGCTCCCTCCAAAACTGACTGCTTTCCCCCCTCTAGCTATGCCACTGGCTAACCCAGCCTTGCCCTTGGAGATGTAACATTAGATTATAAGTGTGCCATTGAGCATGCTTGGAAAGTATTCGCTCAGCCCAGCAGAACCACAAAGGCTTGGAGGAAAAGTTTCTAGAGTTCCTTGAAGGCCCTGCTCATTTTCATGATGAAGCAGCAATGGGATCCACACATCAGCCGTCCACTCCCTCGAGTATTCCTGGTCTATTTTTGTCCTTGCATCTGCTTCTGCAGAGCGCCTAATTGTCGGACACTGCCGAGTCAGCCTCCATCCCCAGCTGGTTTCCCCCCTTCCTCTGTGCCACATCATCCCCATCACTGAAATTGTCACTGTCAATTAGCACATGAGGCTACACATGTTCAGAGCTTTCATCCCATGTGCCAAAACTATAAGTAACAAAACAGACAATTTATTAAGGCCAGTTCAAGAACAGGTCGGGATGTGCAAAGACGGGATGTGCCGCAAAACCATCAGCATGCACGGCGATGCACCAAGTGCAAGCAGCCAGGTCTCTGCCCCAAGGAACGTGCAGTCTAAAATTGCACCCAACACATACAACTGGGATTCCTGAAAAATGCTGGTATGCAGGTGGTTCAACTGGTTTGGAAGGAGTCCTGCAGCACCAGGTTCAGGAGGAATCACAAATTGCACACTGTCCCCCTCTAGAGTACTATCATGAGTACTGCAAGTGTAATCTTTCCAGATCTACCAACACTGATTACTAACTGGTTAAGACCAACCAGTGTAACTTAACATTAAAGGCAAAAGAAACATACCCCAAATCGAGAGTAACTACAGGAACACGTAAGAGACTTTATGTGCACCCGTAGTTACTGCACCACCTAGTGAAAATCTATAGGAAATTCATATTAGAATCCAGAGTAAGTTGTTCTTACACTGGAGCAAGGACTCCCCATAGTTACTCTGAATTTTGCCCATAAACACAGAGAAGAAAAAAGTTTCGCTTAAGTATTGGAAGGTCCCTGAATGAACCAAGATACTGGACTTTCCTGAAATGGATAAACTTACAACTTACGGTATCTTAAGGAGAAGTCAGTAAAAAAACTTTTATCGACAATTGGAAACCATTCATGAACTTCCTCTGTGGAAAAAAGGATTGTGACTCAAATGATTTATGGATTTGAAGAGTAGATAAACTGTTATATAATTGTTATCTCCACTTTTCTCTTTGTTGGAATCTTAAAAACAAGATTCTAGATTGTTTGGATAGATCTTTAGATGGTGAGAATTGATTTGAGATTGAAGGTGGATTTAGTGCTCTGTGCTTGCCTTATAATTTTCATAATTCCATGTTTGCTTTATTTTATTCTATGTTCTTTTTTCCCTCTCCCTAATAGTTTCCTCTGTTTTTTAATAAAATTATGAAAATTCTTGCTTGATTGGAGCACCGGCATTGCACAGAATTGGGGTGGTCCATCTGGGTTCAGCTATGTGGGGTTTGGCCAGCCAGAGCATTGACCCACAGTCCTCTCTTCCTTCATTTGGTCAAGGGCATCAGGGAAGCTTCCAACTCCAAGGTTAGCTGTGGTAGGGAATCAGTCTGTGCACTCTGTTCTCTGGTTATGGGTGATGCACAAGAAGGGGTTGCTAAAGATATTCATCTTAAATTCTGGACCCTCCTCAGTCTAAGCAGCAACAGCAGCACTGAGCGAGTTCTAGAGTGCTGTGCAGTCGTTGTGTGTTTAAAGAGGGTTTTGGGTGGGGGTGTTGTTGGGGGGGGGGGTTTGGTCGGGGCTGGTCTCTGGATGTCTTATGAATTTCGTTGTATGTCTATACAATGACAATAAATTATTATTTCATTTATTTCATAGACTCTTGCCTTACCCATCAGGAATAACAACACCGCAGGAGGAACATTCACACAATCTGGAAGTTGCCAGCTCAAGATGGATAGTGGAATGTCATGGAGGAAGAAGAGGGGTGTGTGGCCTTTTGAAATTTCATTTTCATGGCCAAAACAAAGATCTGGTAGGATTAGGCTATCTAGCCTAGCGTCCTGCTCCATCAGTAACTTCTGGAAGCCCACCAGTAGACCTTGAATGGAACCAGCCTTGCTCTGCTAACATTGTATTCTCCTTGTGGTTGCGAGCTCTGGACCATTTCCTCCTTCCACACTCCCCCACCATAGGATTATTTGACTGTGCTATGAAGGAGGAGAAGCAAAGAAGGAGGAAGCAGGCTAAAACCTCAGGCTTAACTTTGCTTCATTGTTGTTTGTGTTTTCCTACCGCCCTGAGCACCTTAAGAGTTGGGAAAAGCCAATCGTGTTAAACATGGATTTTTTTATACACAGATTCAACTCAACGCAAATGGCCATTTTAAAAAAACTGCTTTTCTACTGTTGTAGAGAGATGGTCATGCAAGGAATCATTCCATTTTTCAGGCTCAGAATCAAACCCCTGCAGATATTGAGGCACTACCTTATTCCATTAGGTGTGATAGAGGAGCAAGAAACCTGGATCTTTAAACCTATTTTTCCATTGTTTTCTTTATATATGGATTTTTTTTAATCCATGGGAACAGAACTGTAGTGGATAACAAGGGACACCTGTATACATTTTTTACCCTATACCACTATGCCACCTGATGCTTGCTGCAGCCTGATTATTTCGTTTTGGCTGGCACAGAAAGGCTGAGATCACACAAAAAGTGGATTTGATAGACTCTTTAATAGAAAGGTTTCTAGAATTCCTAGTGAATCCAGCTAAAAAGGAATGTGTTTGTGTATGTATGTGTGTCAGTTTCTTTCTAACAAGGAATTACAAGTAGTGGAAGACACCAGGAATGCTCTGCGAGGTTGAAGCATCTCTGGCCGGGAGACTCAGGACTTCTTGGAACCTTGTGCCTTCTGGATTTCCTGCAAGTAAAAGGAGGAAAGCTTTTAACTAAGAACATAAGAAGAGCCCTCATTGGATCAGGCCAAAGGCCCATCAAGTCCAGCTTCATGTATCACACAGCAACCCACCAGATGCTTCATGGAGCACATATGACACCCACATCCAGGTGCTCCCCCCACCCAGCATCTGGCATTTTGAGGTTGTCCATTCTCTAAGTAGCATCACCATGGCTCAGCCAATCATGTTGTGATGTTCTTGGGCAATGACTGGGGTTTTATTCTGGAGTATAGGTTGGGGATCATTTGGTAGGAAGTGTGTCCACCTTTCTAGTTCCAACACTGAAAAAACTCCTATGAAGTTTAGGAAAGTTCCTCTTTGCGTAGTTCATCTTTTCTCACACTGCCCTGCTGTTTTGTGGCCCTTTGGTAAGATCTGAGTGGTCTCTAGAAGGTAGGAACTGCTACCAATTCAAACAGCTCTTCCCTTTAGTAGAAAGGGAACAGTATAGCAGGAGGCTTCTCTTTATTCAAGCAAGAGCTGCGGCACCAGAAAGCCAAGACACTGACCTCCGCTAGAGCCTCCTTCAGTTTGGAATAAGCTGCTTCCAGGTCATCGTTGATAATAATCAAATCAAAAAGGCCGGGTTCTTTACCTGATATAATTAAAACACAAACACACCACAAACTCAGAAGACTGTAGACACAGGCAGTTCTTTAAAGGCTCCCCCTTGACACCTCCACTCCCTCAAAGAGCAGTGAGCCACAGATACAAAGCCACCGAGATGTTCAATCCAACAAAACTGTTCCTACTTCTGATACTGGAGACTCTGGCTGCAATCCTAAAGACACTTTCCTGGGAGTAAGACCTATTGAACACAATGGGACTCACTTTTGAATAGACATGGTTAGGATTGTGCTCTTTGCCACCCATTCAAGAGATAGGAAGAGGGTTTTTGCAGCCAGCTGTCACCAGGAACAGCTCACTTTCCCAAGGAAAAAAAAAGCATTGTCAATATTTTATTAATTTTTTACTACTAATTCTGGTAGATACTAATTTACTTCAAAGAGCTAAATGGATTGTCAGCCACCTTGGAAGAAAAGTGGAGCACAAACCTAATTAATTAATTAATTCCGCCCTCCTCAAGTCCAAAATTCCAACTGGCTCTTTTAAATCCCACATCCCTCATATCCCTCCTATGTCCAGAAAAAAGTATGAGCTGGAGCAAGAGAAGATGAAGCAGTCCCCTATTGAGGGGATCCGTCCTTCATGCCCACCGTCCACCACCTGCCCAGCATGGCCGTTCATTTGGACTTACTCAGTTCCATGTCAATGCAGGCTGCGTTTAGCCGCTTTTGTAAACTCTCCTCTGTTTCCGTCTGTCGGTCTCGTAACCTTTTTTCCTAAACCACAAAAGAGAAACATGTGAAATTTATACACTAGGTGTAAAGAAACCCTCTGCTACCCGTCTGTCCCACTGTTTCTGCCTCCATGCCAACTTCATGCCAACTCCATGCCAACTTCCCAGGCTGCCTTCAACATCAGCCAGGGACATGCTGACTCTGTATTGGAGGACACATCCTAACAAACTGGACTGTGGCTCTGGTTGAGGAGACATCTTCTGAGAACTGGTGTGGTGCCACCTCCCAATCTTCATTCAAATTCATTTATCACCAGAATCCTTGGGCAAGCCCTTAGCTTTCATCCCTTATTAAAATGAAAACCCAAAGCCATGTACCCTACAATCCAAAGTAACTATGGGAAGATGCAAGAGGCACTTACTCTGGATTGCTCTATGCATTTCCCATAGGTGGCACTGTAACTACATTGGTGTAAAAGGTCCCGTAGTTACTCTGGATTGTAACCATAGCCACATTGCTAATTTTAACCCATTGTCCCTATCCTCTTTCCCTCTCACCATTTCGTCAGCCCCCATTTTTAAAGTGTAGGCTCCTTGGGTCAGGAACCCTTTCCTATAATAAAGCATCATATAACTCTACACTAGTTTGCGCTAGTTATAATCGCAGCAAGGCTGCATGGTCACTGAGTCTTGAACCACTCTCACCAAGATTTCTATGGATGGGGGTTGGACAGAGATGTAGAGTGGATGAAAGTTGGTTTTCTTGAGATTCTTCACACCCTGAATTTCGACATCCAGAATACAGATCAGGTTCTGTGCTTGGACGGCCTGAACAGCAGCTTTACTGAGAAGGGGAGAATAGTTAATCCTTATAGTGTAGAGTAGATCCTGTTCAGGAAGATGTTTTACAACACAGTGTACAAAGGAACCTTGAGGACTAGTGCCTTAAATCAGCCAGCATGCAGGAGCACTCTAGGAGGGGTATCTCATACGAGTATCACCAGCATCTGCATCATCTGGTGTGGGAGATCCCCATAATGGACCTCCTTCCATGTAGGAGGTGGGACAATTGCCTGGATGATGGGGATTTCCTGAAAAAGTGCACCTAAAAATTTCACTGTATACTGTGACAATTGTGTACAGTGACAATAAGAGTATGATGATGATGATGGTGATGCATTTTTGTCCCACCCCTTCTAGGTTTTCTGATATAACATTTGACAGAATAGAGATATTCCTACACTGTTTGTTTCATTGCATTCTGGATGAAATGATGCATCAAATGACATATAACATGCTCGTATTATTTGAAGATACCAAGAAAATATATAAATTTATAAAAACTTTGGCCAGTAATGGTGTCACCCTCTGGTGCGCATCACTGGGAAAAACCTGCACCCCATTGTAATGCCACTGATCTCACAGTGATCTCATAGCAGCAGTGGACAAGATATAAGAACATCAGAAGAGCCCTGTTAGATCAGGGCCCATCTAGTCCAGTCTTCTGTATCTCATAGCAGAGCACGAGATGCATCAGAAACCATACAAAACCATAAGGTACTTGCATGGCTGCCAGCACTGCATACAGTATCTTTCACCTAGCTTGGCACTACTTATGGCTCTGCAGGGTTTCTAGCAAGATCTCTTCTAGCCCTACCTGGAGATGCATCTGGGGACCTCTTACATGCCACGCAGGTGCTCTGTCAAAATTCATTTGCGCATTCACCCACTCAGTTGGGTCTTCCAGAAGGAAGCTGAAGCTCAGTGGTGGAGGCAAAAGGTATTACAGAGACACCTGGAAGTATCTTTCCAGTCTGAAGCTTTTGGGGCTCCCAGTCTTATATTTTTAAGTAAAGATGTAGCCCAGACAGCTCCATTTGAACATATGATAACAAAAACTGTGCACTTTATCTCTCCAAGCTGATCATGTGTCTCTCACCCAAATATATGTACCTTGTTCCATACATGTTCCCCGAAAATTCTGCATGCTCAATGAATCCTCCAGCATCGACCTCCTTCTGCATCTCTTCTCTGGTCACAAAATGGTAATCTGTACAAAACATGATATTTTATATAGCAGCCTGTTGCACGCAGGAAAATATACCATTTGTACTTTGACACAAGACAGTATTAGACGTGCAAAGTCCTTCACCCACTTCCATGGGTCTTCCTCAAGGAAGGAAAAAGTCCTGACAGCCAGGATGGTGTCTTGATTAGAGATATGGACTGGCATCTGGAAGAACCGGATTCAAATCCCCCCTCAGCTATAAAGCTTCCTTGGTGAGTGTGACACTCACTCTCAGCCTCACCTACCTCACAGGGTTGTTGTGAGAAGGGATAAAAAGTTTTGTAAGGTGCCTTGTGCATTTGCATTGGAAACACAGGAAATTAAATAAATAAATAAATACATACATACATACATACATACATACATACTAGAGCAGTGTTTCTCAATCTTCCTAACGCCGTGACCCCTTTATAAGTTCTTCATGTTGTGGGGACCCCCAACCATAAAATTATTTTCGTTGCTACTTTAGAACTGTAATTTTGCCACGGTTATGAATCATAATGTAAATATCCGATATGCAGGATGTATTTTCGTTGTTACAAATGAAATGTGTGTTCTATGCACACATTGAACACAATGGGATTTATTTCAGAGTAGGCATGCATAGGATTGGGCCGTGAGGCTGTAATCCTATCCACATTTACATGGAAGTAAAGTCCCCCTGACTATAATGGGATTTATTTCAGAGTAGGCATGCACAGGATTGGGCCCTGACGCTATCAGTCAGCCCCAGTGTGCGCACAGCTACAGCCGGAGGTCTGGCAAGCCTGACCTGGCCCCTGCACTAGAGGTCTTTAGGCGACCTCCAGGAAAGCTCTAGGCGACCCCCAAAGGGGTCCCGACCCCCACTTTGAGAAACGCTGTACTAGCAGAAGATGCTTATCTACAGGACCATTTTTCTGGATTATTTTCTACAAATTATTTTCTACAAATTATGTGTACTTGCCTAGGCATATTCTCTTTTAGAGACCAGGAAAAATTTGTCCTGTTCTCTTATGCTTTTGATACTTAAGCTCTCTTCCATGCATTAAGCTGTTGTTTTGATGGTGCTGCTTTACCTTGTCAGTTGTACCAATGCCCTTGCGTTGACTGTGCATTAAATTAATTTGCATTTGAGCTGCCCTTGAGGGCTCAAGGTTGGAAGCCACAACATGCATTTCTTAAACAAATTAAACGAGACCAGCAGGGAATTCCCAGAAATACAAACTCTAAACCCCTGGGATCTAATCCCAGAAGACCACAAGGTGTCCCATAACTCTAAAATAAGCAAACTGGATGATCCTATAAGCAAAAATGCAGCTCTCCAACCATGCATTGTGGCCATTGACAGGCTGCAAAAACAGCTAGATTATCCAAGTTCGTGGCAGGCTAAGCTCTGCTTCTACTCACTTTCTATCCACCACTAGTGTGATGCTACTTCGCCTACTTGTGGTGCATCCCGGATAGCATGAAAGTGTGAACTAAACAACTAGAAACATTTGGCAGCCAGACTACATTGAAGAATTGGCAGCTGGCGACAGATGGCAGCCAGACATCAATCTGGAATTCCTGGCTCTCACAATACATGGCAATGGATCATAGACATCCGATGTACCAGAAGTCCATGTATTTGCCATATGCTAAATAAATAAATCCACCACCCTAGGTCTGGACACTGACCTTTGCCATTCACCTCTCCAGGTCTTGGCTGCCTCGTTGTATCTGAAAGCAAGAGACATTTAAGTATATACAATAAGGTTGACATGCTTGATGAAACATTTGCAAAACCTAAAACAGAGCAAAGCTCTTCCGTCCGTCGTTCCACCTTCACACCACAATCTTCATTTAAGATTATCTTCCTAGAATCTGGGACCACCAGAGACCATCACAGCCAGTCTCTCAGCCTTGCTTTTCATGCAGATTATCAGGCATGAGAGGCAATGTGAAAGGAAGAGGAAAATATGGACCAGATGATCAGGGAAAAGGAAAATAAGGCCTCTACTTTCATGATATAAAACTAATGTGGTGGAAGTGAAAAACCGAAGAAACAGGATAAAAAGAACCAGTGGCAACAGTTAGCTACCTTCCAAGGTTGTTGTAAGAATAAAAAAGTGAGATAGGAGAACTATGGTCACCATTTAGAATTCCTTGGAGGAAGGAATATAAACAAAGAAATATAGGGAGGTGGTGGACTCTCCCTCACTGGGGATCTTCAAGCAGAGGCTCGACGAGCACCTGTTGGAGATGCTCTAGGGGGTTTTCCTGCTGCAGGCAGGGGGTTGGGCTAGATGACCTACTAGGTCCCTTCCGACTCTAGGATTCTATGATTCTATATATATACTTGGGTAGAAAAGAGGATCAGAAATATAGGCAATTTTTTAATAGTATCCATTGGAAGTAAAAGGGAAAAAATGTGGAGGACAGTTTAAATCATCCACCAATGCAACTCCCAGCAGGATTCACTGTTCTGAACATGCTTTCTATTGGCTTTACTTTTGGGGGTGCTCAAGGACTTATTGCCTTTCTCTGCACTGGCCTTGCTCTATTCTCTTCCACAAAATCAGGAAGAGTGACACTTGCCAGTATGTGAACACAACCCCCCCAAATCAGGACTGTCCCTGTTTTTCAGGATATATGGCAGCCCTAGCCCTGCTGCAACCCATTTCTCTCCCCACCAAACCTGTGGAAACAAAGTCACTCACGGGAAACGCTGAAACCAAAGACGTTCTCATAATCCTTCATCAGCTTTTTCAGCAATGTGCTCTTCCCCGCACCTGATGGGCCAGTCAGGACAACCGGCCTCGGTCCCGTCATCGCTGTGGGAAGATAAGGGAAGTCACACAATGTTAAGGAGGGGCAACAATGGTTGTGCTTAGGGGCTTGGATGCATAGGGCAAGGAGTCACCCGCTTGGTCACCCGCTACATCCGGATCTTCACATACCTTTCTTCTCTACTCAAGAAGCACCTCAGCATGCGGCCATTTGCTCAGCCTAGTAGGATGAGATGTTTCACTTAGCATCCCCTTTCCTTTTCAACATCTGTACTGACCCTCGATTCCTTCTCCTTCCTGATATGTTCAGTAAGTTAGTCTGAAAGTCTGCAAGCAGGTTCTTATCTGTATAGCATATCGGCATTTGTTAAGCAAGTAAATTGGCATTTACTCGCTGAATAATAACCCTTTTCTCATTATTGCAAAGAGGTGGGAGACAAATAAGACAAACAGATCCCATCTGGAAACCAGTGGCATAGCTGGAAGGGGAGCAAAGCATTTAGTGCAGCGTTTCTCAAAGTGGGGGTCGGGACCCCTTTGGGGGTTGCCTAGAGCTTTCCTGGGGGTCGCCTAAAGACCCCTGGTGCAGGGGGCCAGGTCAGGCTTGCCAGACTCCGGCTGTAGCTGCATGCGCACTGGGGCTGACTGACAGCCTCAAGGCCCAATCCTATGCATGCCTACTCTGAAATAAATCCCATTGTGTTCAATGTGTGCATAGAACACACATTTCATTTGTAACAACGAAAATACATCCTGCATATCGGATATTTACATTATGATTCATAACCGTGGCAAAATTACAGTTCTAAAGTAGCAACGAAAATAATTTTATGGTTGGGGTCCCCACAACATGAGGCACTTATAAAGGGGTCACGGCGTTAGGAAGATTGAGAAACACTGATTTAGTGCAATCAAATATTATGATAATTTTTTTTTAAACAAGATTTATTGGTTTTTAAAAAATATTATGATAAATTATTGATGGGAACAGTGCATAATTATTTGGGGACTGAAATAGATTGCTTTGATATTTTAATTTGCTATTGAATAATGTGCGTGATTGATTTGGCGGTGACTGCTTTTATTGTGTTTTTGCAACTAGAGATGAAAGATGGGTATGAATAATATAATGAAATGAAACTCTGAGGCATATTTTCGTCCTTAACAACAACCAATTCTGGAGTCCTAGAAAACTCCTACCGCTCAGTGCTAACAAGATTGAATGCTCCAGAATCCCTGTTTTGGGCCCATCCTGCCCCACAACCCAGAACAGCTCTGAAGAAGAGGGACTGATTGCAGGCTGCGGTGAGGCTCTCTGCAAAACAGTGCTTTGCACCCTCTTCGCTATGCCGCTGGTTGAACTCAGCCAAGACAGCCTCCTATGTTCCTGAGAGTCGCACATCAGGAAGGACGCACAAAGTGAAGAGCACAAAGCCTTAATCACTCCATGTGATCCGCACAATGCGTGCGCAGGGAGATCAGATGGAGATAATGGTCCTTTCTTGACGTTTATTCTCCAGCAACTGAGAATTCAATTCTCAAAAAGCAATTCTCCTTTTCTCAGTGATCCACAGAGGAGAGTTCATCTTTGATTCCAAGGTCCTCACATGTGGTATTTCCAGCGAGATGCATGCGGCAACCTGTAGATCTTGGAAGTGGAGAGTCACAGCTAGTTCATTTCTTCCAAAATGATAGACAGTTGGAGTTCTTGCTCCCCACTGAACTTCATTTCCCAATTTGTTGCCAAGTCACCTACTTTGCAAAGACCCTTTCAGAAATCTGGGTTTGGAGTATCGCAGAGAGTGGGGTAATACCAATCTTTTGGAATATCAGCCACAACCTTTTCAGTACTTGTCTGCAAATACTCAATCCCCCATAATACATGCCTCATCCAAGGTATTATTGAAATCTGGGTTTGGAGTATCACAGAGAGTGGGGAATACCAGTCTTTTGGATTATCAGCCACAACCTTTTGAGTACTTGTCTGCAGATACTCAATCCCCCATGATACATGCCTCATGCAAGGTATTTTTTCAATAATTTTTAAATATACTTCCTATCAATAGCAGGTAACTCAGTAATTGGCTGATTGGCAACTACCCAGTGAAGGATTATCAGCCTGAGAACTTCTTAGGGAAAGAACTGTTACATGTTAAATTCTCAACATGCTACTTAATAGGATCACATTTAAATATAATGCAACGTTCCAATATAAAAAAAAAGATTCTCAAGCCATCTCCTGAATAACATATTTAATCTAATGATCTATATTTAATCTAATGATCTATATTTAATCTAATGATATATATGATATATTTAATCATATTTAATCTAATGCGCTAACTAAAGCATATTTAATCTAACGCACTATCACCCTATACTTTCAATCAAAACACTGTATTTACTCAAATCTAATTAACTATCAGATGTAATGTATCGTGATTGGGGGAGACTGAATTTGGAGACTGATTTTTGGAGACTGAATTTGGCTGGAAAAGGTGAGCATTAGTTTTTAAAAACTAATTGTATTTTAATTATGTTTTAATCTCTATTTATGATCATTTTAATGGTGTTTTATTCTGATGTTAGCCGCCTTGAGCTTCCTCTTGCAGGTGAGGAAAGGCGGGATACAAATTAATTAAAATAAATACGAGTCTAGTAAATACAGTAAATTTTTGTCATCCACAAACTTGGCTACTTCACCGCTCACCCTAATCATTAAACAGGATCGTTTACATTAAACAGGATCCTAATTAAACAGGATCGTTCACAGATTAAACAGCACTAGATGTCTCTAAGACACCAGATCTTTATGAATCTCCTGCTACTAGTTTTCTTCTGTTGTTAAACCTTCATTCCAATCCTCTGTTCGTTAAGCAGTCGGTTTTCCATAAAATAGCCCACCCTTTGGGAACCTCTTGTGACTTTGCCAAAAAGCCTTTCAAAAGTCAAAAATGGAAAGTTTAACAGGTGTCCACACTTGCATATTCTTTAAATAAATGCAGATTTATGAATAGATTCGAAAGTATATTTTTATAGAAGATCAAGAATTTCATATCCGAGCTCTTTCAGAACTTTGCCAGGTGTGCTGGACATACCAGGTGTGCTGGACTCATACCAGGTGTGCTGGACATACCAGGTATGCTGGACTCATACCAGGTGTGCTGGACATACCAGGTATGCTGGACTCATACCAGGTGTGCTGGACATACCAGGTATGCTTTGCCAGGTATGCTGGACTCATGGCTTCAGTAATTTGAAATTGGTCCCTAGAACTTCTGGAATCCTTTATCTGCTTGTCTCCTTGCTGAGTAGTATATAGGATTCATATCCATTCCTGCCCGCTCCAAAAGAACTGAAAGAAGGGAGCAAATTGACAGAAGTGATGGATACCCCACATCCAAGACCTTGGAGAGCATCCCCATTGCATCAGCAGTCTCAAACTGTTTACGTCTTACCTTCCACTCTTCTTTTATGGTCCTTATATATTCACGTATATAATCCAGCTGGGTTTTTCAGCAAGGAAACAGTTGATTGCGTAGGGAACAGATGGGGAAAAGGCAAAGCCAACAGAGTGCCAGGCTATTTGTTAGCATCTAAAGCCTCGATTACCAGTCCTTTACTTTGACACTGGCCAATGAGAAACCATCTCCTCCAAATCCCTGATCACCTCCTGCAGTTTCTTCCAGTCTCCCTCCTACTTAATGCTTCAGCCATGCCCTGAACTGAGTCTACCTGCGTAACACACACACCTGCCCAAGAATAGCTATAGGTGTTTAAGCCTTCATTGTATCATCCTGTCTGAACTAAGAAAATAAGCAATGCATAACAAGAGACAACATCAAATCCAAGGTCTACTCTTGATCAAACAGGGAGCAAAGAAAGCCAGAGATTCCCAACTTCCACTACACTGCTGTCCCCATTGCTTTTTCCCTGCCCTTCCTCTTAGTAGCTAAACAGTCTGTGAGTTTATTTTTATTTATTGATTAAACAGACAAAAAATTTATTGATTACAATAAATTATTGTACTGAAAAATTTATTGATTACAACAACAAAATACAAGAGAGAAAAACATGCAAAAAAGGAAAAGAAAGAAAAATAAATTCTCAAATTGATTGGCAAGCATGGAATATTAAATTTCTTTAGATTTCTATAAAATCATAGCTTATCTTAAACAATCTAATATTCTAAATTTTTTAATCAAATCAAGATTATTACATAGTTCCATTCTGTAAGTGGTGTGCGAGATCCACAAATGCTTGGGAGGAAAATAATGAAACTGAATGAAATGAAAATGAAACTGAATATGTATTTTTAAAAAAATAAAAAATGAAACTGAATGTGTATTTTTAAAATAATTTTTTAAAAATGAAACTGAATATGTATTTTTAAAATAATTTTTTTAAAAAAATTAGGCATTTACAGTACATTCGAGAGTAATTACAGGAGCTCTTACGTCGACGTAAGAGACATTTACGTTGACATAGTTACAGCGCCACCTATGGGAAACCTATGGGAAATGCCTAGAACAATCCAGAGTAATTTTTTCTTATGTCGACGTAAGCTCCTGTAGTTACTCTGGATTCTGCTGTTAGGTGAGGAATTTTACTTGATGTGATAGTGGCACAAATGGGAAAATCCCAGGCATTTGCTTGTGCCCTTGAGCCAGCCCTACATTCCCTTTTTTATCAATCCTGTTTGTCCTGTTAGGAAGGTTTGGGGGATGCTGAAAATGTTGTTTGTGTACCTTTTATGTGCTGTATTACATTTTCTTTCTGCCATTCCTCAACCTGGTGGCAGAGAGCAAAAAAGATCGGGGCTTTTCAGTGGGGCTGCAGTTTTCATTCCCTTCCATGTGCCCATCAGCCAGCAGGACGGTCAGGGATAATAAACACAGGTCGAGATACACAAAGCACGTTCTGATCTGCGTGCAACATGCAACAGCGCATGTCGGCATCTGGTGAAAAGAAGATTAGCGGGTAGTTCTTGCTGTTGCCTCAAGAAAGGTTTCAAGATTTTAATCGCATTTCCTATTTATGGCGTGTCCTGGGAAGTGCACCTTTCCTTGCTTTATATAAGACAAGGGCAAAGGGCAGCCAAAATGCTGTCTTTCCAGCTGAAAGGTTAAAGCTAAATGACTCCATCAGCAAGAAAAACAGTCAAACCCTACAATCCAGAGTAACTACATAAGGGACATTACGTGCACCCATTGTTACTGCACCACCTACTGAAAACGTATGGGAAATTCATATTGCAATCCAGAGCAAATTGTTCTTCCACTGGAGCAAGGACTCCCCGTAGTTACTCTGGATTGCGCCCAAAGTTACAGATTTTGGGCTTTGCACTTCTTTGAGCTTAAAAAAAGGGGTCTGCTACATCACCTTCAAGTCCTCAGACAAGGGAGCCAAATGGAAATGATGGGACTGAACTCATGAAGAACATCAGATGACAATGAGCAAGAACTGCATCCAGCATGTGAAAGATGCTGCATCACAGTTTAAATTGGCATGTTGCAAACCCATGTGTGACTCTATGAAAAGAGAGTACAGGTAGTCCTACGCCAGGGGTCTCTAAACTTTTTGGCAGGGGGGCCACATCATCTCTCCGACACGGTGGCCAGAAAACTAATTTACATTTCAAATTTGAAGACATTTATATAAATTTACATATAAAAATTATTGGATTCCAAGGCTTGCCCAAGGGTCGGATGGAGGGGGCTTGCAGGGGGCCACATTGAGGCTAACCAAGGGGTTTGGGGACCCCTGTCCTACGTAGCCTTTTCCAATGCTTCGCAAGCTGTGAGATAAATGGTCTAGAACCTAAGGTCCCAAGGGGACAAATGGGGAAAGCATCTCGTATTACATCTGGGGACAGGAGATTATTCTAAATTTTTGCAGATAAGGGGACTAAGAAGTAGGAAACTTAAGGACAGGGAGTTGAAGTTTACCATATAGTGTTCTGAAGTAAGCAGCCAGTGCATCAGCGACAGGCTTCTCAACTTATACACAATTCTGCATGTGTAAGTAGAGCAATATATTATCCACCAGCTTTTAAAAATTGTGTATAAATCAGACAAGAAAAAGTCTACATTTTAATCAATTAAGATACTGTGACTGTAACTCTGCTATTCTTTTCCTTAAGCTGGACCCTATGGTTCAAAGTGCGAGCATAGGGTGGCCATATGTCCTGAAAAACAGGGACAGTCCTGATTTTGGGGGAATGTGCTCACATACTGGCAAGCGGGACAGAAAGATGTGTCCTGATTTTGTGGAAGAGAATTATGGGCAAAATCCAGAGTAACTACGGGGAGTCCTTGCTCCGATGTAAGAACAACTTAGGGCGCAATCCAGAGTAACTATGGGGGGGTCCTTGCTCCAGTGTAAGAACAATTTGTTCTGGATTGCAATATGAATTTCCCATAGGTTTTCACTAGTTGGTGCAGTAACTACGGGTACACGTAATATCTCTTACGTGCTCCCATAGTTACTCTGGATTGTAGGGTTACTCTGGATTCCAATATGAATTTTCAGTAGTTGGTGCAGTAACTACGGGTGCACATAAAGGCTGCAATCCTAAAGATACTTTCCTGGGAATAAGATCCACTGAACACAATGGGGCTTACTTCTGAGTAGACATGGTTAGGCTTGTGCCGAAAGTCTCTTACGTGCTCCCGTAGTTACTCTGGATATGATAATGAGCAACTCTATGCTAGTAAGAAATTCATTCCAGCTTACAAAGACTGATCATGGCTGCAATCCTAAAGACACTTTCCTGGGAGCAAGACCCATTGAATACAAAGGAGCTTACTTTTGAGTAGACATGGTTAGGCTTGTGCTCCATGCCTCTGAACTATGCAACAAGCTGCCTGAAAAGCATGGCATTCATATTCTCCACTGACAGGCAGCAGTAATTAGATATCTCAGAAGTTTTCATGCAGTGCTTAATTTAAAATTATATGGAAACAAAGGTCTTTCTGCTTAGAACATCAGATGACAGGAACACATGAGTTATAATTGCAAACAGCATGTGAAAGATGGTGCATCGCAGTTAAAACTGGCATGTTGCAAACCAATGTGCGACTCTATGAAAACAGGCTTTGCAAAAACATGATAAAAACTTTAGAGTTTAGATAGATGGGAAAGAAACAATTAAAATTATTCACTCAACTGTTATTTCCTTCTAGGATGCAGTTTATCCCTATAATCCAGAATAACTACAGGAAGACATAAGAGGTACTTACTCTGGATTGCTCTATGCATTTCCCATAGGTTTCCCATAGGTGGTAATGTAACTACGTCAGTGTAAAAGGTCCCGTAGTTACTCTGGATTGTAGCCTAAGACTGGTACAGTTAGGAATCAAAACAGATTTGAAAACTCAACTATAATGGAAACCAGGTGGGTGGTTGAATTTTTTTTAAATTTAATGTTAAAGCCTTGTTAAAAAATGTACTTTAAACAAAATAAATCCTGGAGCACCTTCTGCGATGGTGCGCAGTACCCCATCATGTCATATGTCGTTGGATTCGAATTGAAGAGCAGAATCCAATGCAAAAATCAGTTTGGAGATATCTCCTTCCCATCAAAAGTTGTGGCCAAAAAAGCAGAAAAACAAAAATATAAAAACAAAAAATACATTTTTTGGCAATTTTTTTAAGCAGGTAGGAATTTTGCCTTGAGGGGGTAGGAATTTGGGGTTTGGCATCTGGTCACCCTGGCACAGTTGCAATCCTAAGCAGCCTTCCCTGTCTTGGAGACTTGCTCCAAAGTAGACATGCACATGACCTGGTCCCTGCTGCTCCATGCCTGTGCATCCCTCACTCTTCCCTATCAATCTTGATCTCCTCACTTTTCCCTACCTACCTGGATCCCCCCACCCCCAAAAGAAACCCCTCCCCCAAACTTACCTGCCTTCCTGGACCATTTGCAATGAGATTTGTGCAAAGTCACACTGAGTAAAGAGAGGATGAAGACCAGGTCCTGTGGCAGGGAGTTCCACAGGCTAATTACATTCTGGATTAAGAAATAATCATGTCCATTCCCCTTTCAATGACTCCTAGGCCAGCCACAATCCCTACACTCAGTGGCAAGGAGGTCTGCAGGACAAAGAAATACTTTCTTCTATCCAGCGCCCTTTTGAGACTCCTAGGCCAAATGCCACCCCACATCCAGTGGCAAGGAGTTCCACAGGTTTGTTAAACACTGAGTAAAAAGAGGTCCTACGCCAGATCCTGTGGCAGGGAGTTCTACAGGCTAATTACATTCTGGGTTAAGAAATACTCTAGTTCATCCCCCTTTCAAGTGCTCCAAAGCCAGTCGCAATTGCCACATCCAGTGACAAGGAGTTCCACAGGAAAAGAACTACTTTCTTCTGTCCAGCCCCCTTTTGAGACTCCAGAGCCAGAATCCACCCCACATCCTGTGGCAGACAGTTCCACAGATTTGTTACACATTGAGTAAAGGGATGTTCTAGGCCCAATGCCATACCCACATACAGTGGCAGGACTTTCCACAGGCCTGTCACACTGAGTAAAGAGAAGTTCTCGATCAGAGCCCTGTGGCAGGGAGTTCCACAGGCTAACTACATTCTGGGTTAAGACATGTTCTTGTCCACCCCCCTTTCAGGGGCTCCTAGGCCAGCCACAATCCACATATCCTGTGGCAGGGAGTTCCACAGGTTTGTTACACACTGAGTAAAGGAAAGTTCTAGACCAGATACTGTGGCAGGGAGTTCCACAGGCTAACTACATGCTCATCCCCTTTTAAGTGCTGATATGCCAGCCACATTCCCCACAGCTAGTGGCAAGGAGTCCCACATGACCAAGAACTACTTTCTTCTGTCCAGCCCCCTTTTGAGACTCCAGAGCCAGAATCCACCCCACATCATGTGTCAGGGATTTCCACAGGGTAACGGTGGAGGGTCCCACACAGAGGGGGAACCAATCTGCGGGGTCTCGGGAGCAGGGGGGAAGGACTTCGCTGCAACACCGCAGGGGGGACACTCGGGGTGAGGCACGTACCTGCAACAGCCTTACACAGAAAGCGGCGACAGGTCATGGGGAGAGGGAAAGGAGTCCGCTCGGCGCAGCCCCGCCCTTCCCACCGGGCGCTCGCGTTACGTCATCCTCGCGCGGCCCGTTCCCTCACCTTCCGTACGGAGCGTCTTCCGTACAAGTCGCGGTGCAGTGGCGTCATTAGCGCGACTGGGGAAGTCCACGCGCATGCGCAGAGGAGAAAAACAGGCGCGCGGCATCCTGGTCATGCGGGTGAGCTCTTTGGTGGAGGGCGGGGGAGCAGCGCGCGTGGGGCAAACCATTGGGGAGGGGGAGCCTTGGAGCAGACCATTAGAAAGGAGAGGAGTCTGGATTTGGGGCTTCCAGCTTAGAGGCAGGGCCTCCCCATAGGAAGCCATTGTAAGGCAGTATGAGGTGAGGCAGAGCCTCCCCCATCCTCAGAGCAGGGGTTGTCAAGGAGGGGGTCATGACACCCCCTGGATGCCGCCATCTTGAGAATGGGGCACTTGCTAGGTGTGATGGGAGGCAACTGAGCCAGAGCCTCCCCTCAGAGCCGCTTGGGCAGCACCACCTCCGTGTGAGGGGAGGCAACTGAGCCAGAGCCTCCCCTCAGAGCCGCTTGGGCAGCACCACCTCCGTGTGAGGGGAGGCAACTGAGCCAGAGCCTCCCCTCAGAGCCGCTTGGGCAGCACCACCTCCGTGTGAGGGGAGGCAACTGAGCCAGAGCCTCCCCTCAGAGCCGCTTGGGCAGCACCACCTCCGTGTGAGGGGAGGCAACTGAGCCAGAGCCTCCCCTCAGAGCCGCTTGGGCAGCACCACCTCCGTGTGAGGGGAGGCAACTGAGCCAGAGCCTCCCCTCAGAGCCCCTTGGGCACCTCCGTGTGAACAGAGGCAACTGAGGCAGTGCCTCCCAAGGGACTCTAAAGGGAGGCTCTGCCTCAGTTGCCGCTCCTCATATTGAGGTGGTTAACACAATGGGGCTTACTTTTGAGTAGACATGGTTAGGATTGTGCTCTAAGAAAACCAGGAGGTTGTAGAGACTCATCTTGGCTTATAACCTGTCATGGACATTTCCTCCAGGTATTTGTCCAGTCCCCTTTTAAAGCTATGCAGGCCGGATGCCGTCATCGTCACATCCTGTGGCGAAGAGTTCTGCAGACTGAAAACTATTGCTTGTAACCCTTTGCCAGACTGTGTTATATTTGAGCCACATAAACCATATTTTGACAGTCTTTTTTCTTTTCCTGCAGCCGTTGTAGGGTGCGTGTCTGGCTGTCTGGTCATGCACCCTGCCAACCTTTGCAGCCTTTGCTCAGCCTAGAAGTTACAGCTGGCGTCCCAGGTGTGTTGGAAACTGGGGCCTGTTTGCCCATCCTCGGTGCCAGCTCAGAATGGCAGCTGTCAGTTGGACTTTAAGGTAAAACATACTGTGCTGTTCAGCATCTGAAGTGATGTGGTGGTTTGTCCGATTCCCAGTCCGAGCTTCACCTATTCAACCTGCTACAGGTGCTTCTCCAGCCTCTCTTGTGCTTTGGCATCTAATCATTAATCCAAATAATTTATTGATTTCTTTCAGAACCTTTCGGCCAGAGTCTCTCTTTGGGCTCTTTCCTAGGCTTTGTGGCATCCACACATCCACCATCCAACACAATTCCAACCGAACATCCATTGCCCGTATCCCAAGGCAAAAATATGCCAGGACCTATCCAGTGATGCTAGTTAGGCCTGATGGCTCATCGATCCACATCCGCTACAAGGAACCAAGGCGCATCCTTTCTGTGAGTGTTTCCTTGTGGGGAGAGATCATCTTCCAGGGGAGAATATTGTAGTTTTTGTGTGCTCTGCCTGGCAGCAGCTGCCCAGCTTTTCAAATGGGAATCTCCCCCATCCAGGATGAGATTTGTCCTGAACCCTCCCCCAGCTGATAGGGTTTGAACATGATAAACCCAGGCTTGGTCACTGAGATGCAGCCCTTCGGTATAGTGCAGGGGTGTCCAAACTTTCAACTTCAGGGATATTTACCAGTTGTGTAGAAGAGGGAATTTTAACGGGTGCAGCTTATGATCTGTGGGATGAGCAGCAGCACCTGCTAAAATTCCCTTCTTTACAGAATTGTCAAAGGTCCAGGAGCCTTGCATTTGTAAGTCTGGACACCTCTGTTGTAGTGGAATATGGGGAGCAGAAAGTGAGTTATTAATCAATATGCTGTACTTGGTATTTAATCACAACTTGTCGTTATTCTTAAATGGTTGCAGCTGCAATCCTACGATTGCACAAAGGGGCTTATTTTTTAGTCGACTATCGACCAGTGCAATCCTAACTTAAGCCAGTCCAACTCATTGGTTTTCTTGTTCCCCTGATGATGTAGGGAGGCAGGCGCATGTCTGCGTACTAGCCAACCCCTTTCCCTGGAGTGGCACAGGAGTGCCCTACAGCACTTTTCTGACTCCCCCTAGTTGGCACAGAAATTATGCCAGGTCTTAGGCTGGCTTAACTGCAGATTCGGATTGCAGCCTAAGTTGTTTAGCAGTCTCTTTGCAACCTTATTAGTTTTCATCCAATTTCCTGTTTGGAGGATCAGAAGTGGCTTCCAGGTATTAAATCCATTCCAGCATAATCTAAAAGTGCCTGTATGGGGAAGGCTAGATCTAAATTTCTGCCTGTTGTTGTTAAAGCAAATGGAAGCTTGCCATGGTGCAGTGGCATAGCTAGAGGGGATGCAAAGTGCTACGTTTTGCAGGGAGCCTCACCTTTAGCGTGCAAGCGGCCACTCTCCGCCTCACCGTTTGTCTCCATTTTGCTCTCACTGCCTGTATTAGCTCTAAAAGGGAGAGAGAGAGGCTGCATTGCAGTGACTCTGCTTGCAAAGTACTAACATCCCCTTATTCTCTGCCACTGCCAGGGTGTGTGTGTTGCAATCTTTTGATTATTTCTAAATTTATATATTCAATTTTTAAATAAAATTCTTTTTCCTTCTGTAGATACCTGTAGATATCAACACTCTCCCTGAATCTGAAAGAAAAGCCCGGTTGCGGAAACGGGAAGCTGGCAGGCTTAAGCCCAAGGAGGAGATCACTTTGGAAGATGATTTTAAATTAGACGATTACAGGAAGTTTTGGAAGAAAAAATAAAGTTTTGTCCTGAAACTTTGGGAGTGGAAAAGTCAGTCATGCTGTATGTTTATATAGTGTTGTGAAAATGGTACCAAGAGCTAACCGGGTCTATATGTTAATAAATTTTCTTATATCCAGATTGCCTTCTTTTATTTTGTGGTGCAATTAGCATAAAGATTGTTGCTCTGCTGAGGAGGTTTTAGGGCTCAATCCTTACCTATTTAAGCCAGCCTAACTCACCTGGCTTCACCTGGTGATGTGGGAAGGTTGGCACAGGCCTTGACACTGACTTAACCCCCCCCCCCCCCAAGAGTGGCAAAGAAGTGTCTCACAGCACTTTTGTGACACCTCCTGGTCAACACGGGGCTGACGGGGCTTAGGCTGGCCTAACTGCAGGATAGGATTGCAGTCTTAGGGCCCAATCATATCCAATTCTCCAGCAACAATGCAGCTGCAATACAGCCCCAAGGTAAGAGAACAGATGTTCCTTTATGTTAAGGAGGCAACCAGCACATCTCAACTGCAGGATGCAGTACACCCCCCACTAACACAGCCACATAGGATTAGGCCTGGTGTCTTAAACCCTTGCCAGATTCTCAGGTCAAATGGTGGGGTTGCAGTACTCTGCTCATCCTATGTAGCAGATGGAGAAGATGATGGCTGCAATCCTAAAGACACTTTCTTGGGAGTAAGACCCATTGAACACAATGGGGTGCTTTTGAGTAGACACAGGATTGCAATCTAATTGTACATGTAGGATGATGTCAGCTTAATTTTATTCCACTGGGAACTGCAGCATTCAGATAGCCATGTGACCTGTCTTGCTGGTTAAATGGTTAATGGGTGGTTAAACTGATTGCACTGCTAGTTCCTTTCAGAGCAGGACTGCAGTATCTGAAGAAGTGAGCATGTCTAGCCAATTTTCTAGCTGAGATGGATCGATCTGGGCTTGCTTAGAATCACTATGGATTTGGGGAGGGGGGAGCATGATCGTGCATCATAAAAAATATTGCCTGCCCATAGAAAACTAGCATAGTTGCAAGAAAAGGGGACAGAATAGCCTTCCCCCCAACATACAATAGTTTAACAACATATCTGATACAAATATATATATGGGGAGGGTAAGGATCACTTTTGGTCACTGGAGCCCTTACCTGTGGGCTGGAGATGATCCAGTCAAGCTTATGGAGTATCACAATGAGAACCAAGCCGGATAGGAGAACAACCTAGAACAGGGTTCAACAGGAGCAGTTCCTTCAGCCTATGAAAAAATAAACAAGGATGGGAAAGCCGTACCTGTTGAATTGCTGGTTGTAAGTCAGCCTCACCAAATAATAATGCCACAAAGCTGGTAATCCCTTTGCTAGCTAAAGCAGGGTGGCCAGAGGTCAACCACAAAAGAGAACAAGGCACCCCAAAATGTAGGACATCACAAAATAAAAGCTAAAAACACTCTTATTCATTTAATGTGGGTAATTTATATGCTATTATTACAAAATTTAAAACTATTACAATTTATTAATTACAAGAAGGCTATGTAGCCTTGTTGTGGGAGTAAAATACCCAACCATATGCCATCCCCCTATTGTGCATCATCTCCCCCACGGACAACGTCATCCCATGCGCAACATCCCTCCATGTGCAACATCCTCAATGCACATTGTCCTCCATGCACATCAACCACCATGTGCAAAGTCCTCCTATGTGCATTGTTCCCCATGTGCATCAACCCCCCATGTGCAGCATCCTCCCCAGTGCAACCCGTCCCTCTGAACAACATTCGCCCCCCCCAGTACACCCGGCACCAAGCACCGAATTGGATGTCGGTCAATCTTCCTTGTTAATTATAGGACAATACACGTTCCACCCCTTTTCAGCCCCTTTAGAGTTAAATTTCTCAACATGGGTTCTTAGTTGGTGTTGATATCACAGAAGGAGCACCCCAAATTTCATGCTTCTAGGTCTGGGGGTTTTGGCTGGGCGTTGATGAGTCAATCAGGAGTGAGTAACTTCAGTTTTATAAACAGTGGTACCTCGCTTAACAAGCATTTCACATAAAGAGCAAAAACTTCCAAGAAATCTTGCTTCACATAACAAGTTCTGCTTCACTTAACAAGCAAGCGCACTATGGGCATGTGTGCTATGCAGCCCTGACGTTCCGCATGGAACCTCTTTAAAAGGGCTGCCGGCCAGCGCTGCTGCCTCTAACTGCCCCCAAGTGCCCCCACTGACCACCTTGAACCTCCAGCAGCAGCCCAGGTAAGCTTCCCAGGAAAGTGTCTTCGATTGCAGTCTCCTAACTATGTCTACTCAGAAGTAAGCCCCATTCTGTTAAATGGGGCTTACTCCCAGGAAAGTGTCTCTGATTGCAGCCTCTTAACCATGTCTACTCAGAAGTCAGCCCATTGTGTTAAATGGGGCTTACTCCCAGGAAAGTGTTTTTAGGATTGCAGTCTAAGTAGACTTCATAGGATCATGCATATTGAATGCATGTTTTGAATTCAATTACAGTGTTTTGTCATCATTTTTACATCCAGTTCATATTTTTATATGAATATTTGGGGGGTTGTGGAACCAATTGTCTGAGTTTCCATTATTTCCTATGGAAAAATCCGCTTCACTTAAAGAGCGTTTCACTTAAACAGCAGGCCTGCGGTACGAATTAAGCTCTTTATGTGTGGCACCACTGTATATATATCTATAGATGTAGATATATAGATATACAGATATATATAGATATATAGATATACATATATACAGATATATAGATATACAGATATATATATATATATATAGAGAGAGAGAGAGAGAGAGAGAGAGAGAGAGAGATAGATAGATAGATAGATAGATATATATATATATATATATACACACACACACACACACACACACACACACACACACACACAGACTGTTACATATAATTTATTACATAAAATTTATTAATTACAGAAAGTCCTGCTCACAAGGAAAAGAGGACCATGGAAATGTTCTTTTTTCCAGGACACAAGGCTAAAAAGGAGGACTTGTCCTGGGGGGAAAAGACAAGGTCCCTGCAGCATCCTCAGCATGATGGCTGCACATGGCCTTCAGCTCCAGCAGAGGGCGATTCCCCCCCACCCCAATGTGTGCACATGTGTGCAGCCTCCCCCTTGCCACTTGGTGCAGCCCTTCCTTCCAGCCTCCCCAGTCCTGCCAGGCAATGGTCTCCCCCAGACTGGCAGGAAGTGCCTGGGACTGGCAGCTGCTGGACTGGCAGCCTGGTGGTCCAGCCTGGGAGCTGATGCAGTGAGTGGGCACCCTGGGCACCCAGTTCCCTCCAAGCAAGGAGCAAGGTCAGCAGCATCCTTCTCCTGCTTTATCTGCTTGCTTGTAGTTCTAGGCATTGGAGAGACAGGCATACAGCTGTGAGTTAATCTTTGGAACTCCCTGCCACAAGATCTGTATAGAGGGATGTTCTTTCAGGGTGACAATCTGCCCTTTTCCCAGGACATGTCCTCTTTTCTAGCTTGTGTCCTGAAAAAAAAAAATCCTTATTCCTCTCCTTTTCTGGGGTGATCTTATGTTCACTTTTTCCAGGACTTGTCCTCTTTTTGAGTCTTGTGTCCTGGAAAAAATCTTCCTTGTCCTCCTTTTCTTAGTGAGCAGGCAGCATGGAGCGTTCTTGTAATTCATTTATAAAGATTAAATTTAATAATAAGTAATGAAGGCTGCAATCCTAAGAATACTTTCCTGGGAGTAAGCCCCACTGAACCCAATGGAACTACCGGTAATTTCTGAGTAGACATGAAGTGTTTAAATGGTGATTCAGGCTGCAATCCTAAAGACAAATAAAACTGAATACAGGATATTTCTTTAAAATATTTCTTTACCCTGCATTTTGTTAAGTCTTGAACTCCTTGCCACAAGATGTGGTGATTGCATCTATCCTAGATCCCTTTGAAAGGCATCTGGAGGAAAAGCCTATATGGTGGGTATGTGTACATAATTACTTTGTGGAACTCCTTGCCACAGGACATGCTGATGGAGGCATCTGGCCTGGATGCTGTTAAAAGAGGACAGGACAGATTGATGGAGGAACTCTGGAAATCTGTGGAACTGTGGATGCTTGAGAGATAAAGAGCACAATCCTATTCATGTCTACTCAACAGTAAAGCCCTATTGTGTTCAATGGGTCTTACTCCAAGGAAAGTATGTTTAGGTTTTGAGCCGAAAGGACAAATTGATGGCTTATAATCCTTCACAGATTACAAGCCATAACAGGTATGTATGGGCACAATCCAGAGTAACTACAGGAAGTCCTTGCTCCAGTGTAAGAGCAATTTGCTCTAGATTGCAATGTGGATTTCCCATAGGTTTTCACTGGGAGGTGCATTAACTACGGGTACACTTAGAGCACAATCCTAACCATGTCTACTCAAAAGTAAGCCCTACTGTGTTCAATGGGTCTTACTCTTAGGAAAGTGTCTTTAGGATTGTAGCCTTAATGTCCCTTATATGCTCCCGCAGTTACTCTGGATTGTAGGGCTTGTGTATATAACATACACATATATCCGTCATAGCTTGTGGAACTCCTTCCAAGGATGTGGGGATGGTATCTCTCCTAAGGAGATTGGATGAATTTCTGGAGAAAAGGTTTATCACATGAGACAAGCTATGATGGGTATATCATTGGTCTGTGGAACTCCATGCCTCAGCATGTGGTCATGGATGCGTCTGATCTGGATGCTGTTCAGATCGATGGAGGAAAAGTCCATCACGGATTACAAGCTGTATGGAATTGGTCTGTGGAACTCCTTGCCACAGGATGTAGTGAAGGAGCCTAGCGTAGATGCTTGAAACAGAAAAGTCTAATAGTAGCTTTCAACGGCTACGGCTGGCGTGTTCTTTACAAAGCAAATTATGGGTTATTGGCTTGTGGGGTTCTTACCAAGTTCCTATTAATAGACTTCCTATTGCATTGCTGTATTTATACTGGTCAGTCAGACGTGGTCCGTGCGCTGATGACATCAAAACCCAACTACGGGAATCCTTGGCTCCTTCGAAGACTGCCTGGAAGTTGCAGTCGTTGCGGAGGGTGGTGTTCGTTGGATGGTGGGAGGTTGAGCGCATCAGGTTGAAATTGGAGTTCTCTGACATCTGGATTCTTTTTTTTATTTTAGCATCCAGAGAATTTTCTGTTCTTCTGCTTCACCATGTTTGGCTCCTCGCGAGGTGGTGTGAGGGGGGGACAGGACCAGTTCAACTGGGAAGACGTCAAGACCGATAAACAGCGAGAGAACTACCTGGGTATGAAGATTTTTGTTGATTCATCGACCACTTGATGTTTCTTTAGCTTCAGCAGGCGGTTAAGGGCTGTATTTGTTCCCTGCCCCGATGGCTTCGATTCTGTTCAAGAGTCCCGAGTTCAAATCTTGCCTCCGTTTGCTACATGGCTTGAGACACGTCAGCAGCATGCATCTCAGACATACTGACCGCTCACCCCCTTGCCATCCCTGATACACTCTGCAAATATAAAATCCCATAAATCTAATGTGCACCAAATAAAATCTGCAATCCTAAAGACACTTTCCTGGGAGTAAGACCCATTGAACATAATGGGGTTTACCTTTGACTAGACATGGTTAGGATTGTGCTCTTAGGCTACAATCCAGAGTAACTACAGGAGCTTTCACACCAGCATAGTTACAGTGCCACCTATGGGAAACCTATGGAAAATGCATAGAGCAATCCCGAGTAAGTGCCTCTTACATCTTCCTGTAGTTACTCTGGATTGTAGGGTCTGTGTCCAGATACAGGATGCACATTGATTTTGAGTAAATATGAGTAAATACTTTAAATTTTCAGGTAAATACTTCTAATTTGGATCAGAAGTATAGGTCAGTATTTAGAACTAACAGTTTACTACTGCATTTCCTCAAATCTAATGTGCCATCCAATCCAATGTGCATCCTATAATAAAAAACCACATTTACTCAAATCTAATTAACCATTGAATCTAATGCAAACTCTAATTTTGGAGACTTAGAGCACAAGCCTAACCATGTCTACTCAAAAGTAAGCCCCGTTGTGTTCAATGTATTTTACTCCCATGAAAGTGTCTTTAGGATTGCAGCCGAAGGCTGGAAAAGATGAGCAAATATAATAATACTGCAGTAAAATGAAACTATGGCTACAATCCAGAGTAACTACGGGACCTTTTACATCGATGTAGTTACGGTGCCACCTGTGGGAAACCTATGGGAAATACATAGAGCAATCCAGAGTAAGTGCCTCTTATGTTTTCCCGTAGTTACTCTGGATTGTAGGGTCAATCCCATTGTTGTACAAAGTCATGCAGTTAGGTAAAAATTGCAACCTAAACCTTCTGTCCTATAACGCTTTGCTGTTTGTGGCAAAATTAAATTTTTCACCCGCTTAAGAGCTGCACGTTACAGTCACCAGTAAACATTTTTTATCTCAAGCCTTGTAAAATTTGGGTGTACTTTAGATTTGATAGCGCATTAGATTTGAGTAAATGGTATACCTACCACTGTCAAATTTTGGTGATGCCCTTTGATGTGCAGGAAACTCCTTGATGGCGCCAGTTGGCCGATGGCAGAAGGGCAAAGATTTGACGTGGTACGCCAAAGGGAAGAAAGGGGATGCGCCTCTTTCCCGGGAGGATGAACTAGCGGCCGTTCGGCGAGCCGAGCAGGAAGCGATGATGGCAGCCTTGTAAGTATGACCGCTGGTCTTCCCCCGTCCTTCTGTCTGTCCGCCCGTCCATCCCAGCCTCGTTCAGATCAGCGGGAGCATTTGCATTGCGGCCATGGGGTTCTCATTCTCTCCGCTGTTTCTAACTCTCCGTTGCCACCATTTCTTTTTAGGGGTTACAAGAACGTGAAGAAGCTCCCTACAGGCCTGAGCAAAGAGGTAAACTTTTCCTAATTTTTAATATTTATTTATTTCACTTTGATTATAATCCTCCACCTCCTTGAAGATACTCCTGGTAAGTAGCCCACCAGCCTTAAAAATATGTGAAATACTAGTAATTACTTTATTCTTTGTTTTCCATTCATCTGATGAACATATTCAAGACCTATCATCATAAAAAAAATCTTTCGGAATAACCCCATCAAGTCATATTCCATTAGATGTGCATTTCCAGTGGAATCCAATGAAATCCAATCCAGTGAAATATCTCCATCCTATAATAGGTTATAGGTAAAAAACAAAAATGCATGGAGCCCTATGGAAAGTAAAACTGAGCCATACCGTGCCTTTACTCACAAGTAGGAGAACATGCTTTAGTTTGGAAAGGACAGACCGAGAGGAATCCAGTGCACCAGATTAGTCCTGTTCCAGTGAATGCAACCCCCACAAATCAATCCAGAAGGAAGTCCCTGGTCATTGCATTGAGTCCTATGGAAAGTCAAACTGAGCTGCACAGCTGTGTTTACTCATGAGTAAGCAAAGGTGCCTTGGCTGGTGTTTAGTTCAGGCAGAGAGGAATGCAACACCCCCAGAATGGTCCCAAACCAGTGAAAGTGGAGCTCAACAAGTGCTCCAGAAGGCAGCCTCACCCCCTGCCAAAAAAGAATAAAACAAAGGCTTAATTGTAAGGTGAATTTTAATAGATGAAAATATTGACATTTATTTAATTGTATTAATACTGATAATAAATAATTAAATAATTTTGATTATGGGGTGTCAAAAAATTTTGGGGCCTTGGGGTGCCAAATGACCAATGTATGCCACTGTGCTATCATCATAAAACCCCAAATATAAATAATTTTGGGGGGTACATGTAATTTTGCAGTACATGTCCACTGCAGTTGGGATCAGTTTCTTATCACCAAATTAAAACCATAGGAGCCAACCCATCACATTTAAAGCCCTTTAAAATTAAAGGGGCACCTCAATATTGATTGATTTAATTCTATTTATATGCTGCCTTTCTCCCTAAAAGGGCACTAAATTGAAATGGATTCATTTCAGCCGTATAGTATTTCAACTGAAATACCAGTAGTATTTCTTATTTGGATCGGTGCCATATAATTTACCTTGAATTAACTACTGCTTTTGGTAACGGGTTCAAAGACAGTATCCTTTTATATTTTTCTGTCATATTTGGGAGACCAGGTAGTTGTCCTGTCAATATGAGCCACACTGATTAATTCAGGAGTATGTTGTAACCCATAGATGACCAACCGGATCCATTCACCGGCAATTATAATTTATGCAAATTAGGCTATTTTTAGATGGTCATCTAATTAATCTGCACTTATGGCTTTAATTGGTTCATCTTCCAATCACACTGACTGAGGTTTGCCTTCTTAGTCTGCCATGAGATGTAAAATGTTGACAATCGCTAGGCTGATTGTCAGTTTTGAATTATTTTAATTTTAATTTAATTAAAATTATTAACATTGGCTACAATCCAGAGTAACTATGGGACCTTTTACACCGACATAGTTACAGTGCCACCTATGGGAAACCTATGGGAAATGCATAGAACAAGAGTAAGTGCCTCTTATGTCTTCCCATTGTTACTCTGGATTGTAGGGTAAGTTAACAATTATTAACAAATTATTAACATTACTAATTAACATTGATGATATCCCTCTTTAGTAACCAGTTCTTGACTTTAAACCCGAACCTTGAATTCTATGAGAAATTGGCTTGAAGGAAGAGCAATGACAGTTCAGAGCTGTAGTAGCGCCCCCATTGCTGGCAAAGATGGTCTGTGCTGTAGGTTGCAATCCTAACCAATTTAGGCTGGCCTAAATTTATCTTCACCTAGTTTATCTTCCTAGGGTGGTGTGGGGAGGTCGATGTATGCCTGTGCATTGGCCTAAACTCCCCAGAAGTGGGGCAGAAGTGCCTTCGGGCACTTTTGTGACACCCCCAGGTCAGCACGGGACTCATGTTGGGATTTGTGCTGGCCTCACTGGAGATTAGGATTGCAGCACCAATATCAACCCTCTGCCTGCAATTCTTTTTAAGGATCTTGCCGAGGTCTGCAAACGCGATGGAGCGGAACGTGATGAGAAGGGTGTGGATCGGGTGTTGGGCTTGGGGAGCTCAAGGTATGTACTGCTGTTTACCTTATAATTTCTCAGGATCCTCTCCAATGGGAGTGGGTAGGAATTGCTGTGGAGGCACAAGGAGCTGTCATGGGGGAGCCAGTACTTACCCACTCTGTTTATGCTCTGATGCTTAGTGGCTGTTTTCATCTCTCTCTCTGTATGCCTATCAAGAGTCACCCTGCAGTGCTGGAAACATCAGCGTTATTATTTTTTTGCAAGAACTTTCCAGTTTAGATGTAACCATGATGGATCCATGTATATCCATGTACATATATGTATCCATGGACCCATGTATCCATGTATGTATGAGTGACCTTGCTTCCTGTCAGGGACATGTGGTGAGTGGGGAGGCAGGTGAGGCAGAGCTTCCCCCGCTGTCTGTCCTTTAAAAGGCATTTGTACTGCCATGCAAAGTGTGCTCTGTGCATGAGTTGTTAGTGCTTGCACAGCTTTGACACTTTTCAAAGGACTGTGGTGGGGAGGCTCTGCCTCACCTGCCACCATCCAACCATAAATCTCTGTAATCTCATCACCAGGTTGAATGGGGCTTGCTTGCAGAAACAGCACATTTCCTTCTGCTCCAGCAGGGGGCACTTTCCCCTCTCCTCTGCTTTGTGCATGTTTGTGTGCATCATCTCCCCATGCTCATCAACCTCCCTGCTCATCAACCCACCATGCATAACATCAGCCATGTGCATCCACTCCCATGTGTAACTTTCCCCATCATCCCCTCATGCTCTTCAACAGCCCCATGTGCATCAACTCCCCATGCTCTTCAACCCTCCATGAGCAACATTCACCATGCACATCAATCCCCATGCCTAACACCCCCACAGTGCAAATCCCCCCATGTTCATCAATGGCCCCATACGCATCAAACCCCCATGTGGAACCCCCTCTGAAATGCATTGTCCCACCATGCACAACTTCTGTCCCATGCACAACATGCCCCACATGTGTAATATCCCCTCACCTGTGCATCATCCCTCCAGAACCGTGGGCACCCCTTCTGGGCAGGTGCAGGATTTGGGGCTGGGTGTTGATCAGTCTTCAGTATTCATAGGCCAAAAATGCAGGGTTAGATTTCTAGAAATCAGTTGTTGGTGGGTGTTGATGTCACAGAAGGAACACCCTCCACGAATTTCACACTTCTAGGTCCGGGGTTGGGGCAGAGCATCCCTCAGTCACCGATTCTTCAAAGTATAGGGAGGAAAATGCATTGCGCCCCTTTTCATCCCCTTCCGGTTGGAATTTTTGAAAACCAGTCTTAGTGGGTGCCTCATAGTGAGAACACCCTCCCCAAATTTCACCCTCCTAGGTATTATGGTTTTGGCTGGGTGTTCAGGAGTCAGTGACTTTTCAGTTTTATATACAGTATATGGATGAGTTCTGATCACCCCATTACTAGTCCATGTTCAGTTTTATCCCCTTCCTTTCCAGAAGCCACTGTTTCTCAAGCAGGCCTCCATCAGTCTTGAGAGACTATGGTATTGTGCTTGGCGCTGCATACGCTGCATGCGAAGCACGAAAGCCTGGGTTGGATTGTTATGGAGGATTGGCTGTTACCCAAGCAGCAAATCCCCCCTCTCCACACCACTGAATTAGTCCAATGGAAAGGCAGAGCCAATACGATTGGATCCAGCTGGCGTGGCAGAGCTGGGCTAAGGACAGGAGCTCACCCTGTCTTGTGGGGCCGACCCAGGTCTCGTTGTGTTAACAGGCACAACATCTTAACCGCATGCGCCACGCCACCCACAGCCACTGTTTCTCAATATCTGTTTCAACCTAATTTTCTTTTCAGAAGTGGGGGGAGCAGGATGATGCTTTCCAAGGAAGACAAGGAAGCTGCCAAACTGGGGCTTTCGGTTTTTACGGTAAGTGTCTTTCCCGGTCGCCCTCCTGCTACATCCATCCGGTCTCAGTTTAAGACTCTTTAAGAGTATTTTCAGCCTCTGATCACTTTCATCTTCCTCTGTTCCTCTGTTCTTAGCCGCTGGTTGGTCACTATATAATTTATAAATAAATTTATAAATAATATAAATTTATTCAATTTATATCCCGTCTTTCTTCCTGAAGGATATTCAAGGAGACATGTCACCTGTGTGCCAATAGTGATGGTGTAGTGTGGGATGGACATGCATCCCCATTGAACATGCAGGGGAAAGCCCATTCAGATGTCAGTCTAGGAAGGTTCTTTTGGGCTTTGATTCTTTCCTTGTGTCTTTGAAACCCCAGCATCACCGAGTGGCAAGTGCTCCGGAGGTTTTGACTACAAAAAGAAAAGCAAACGAGGAAGAAGAGGCAGAAGCAATACAGTAAGAGTTGCACAGCTCTTTTTCCCATTGCGTGTCTCTTGGGCCAGCATGTGGGGCTGGGCACTTCTGGGTACCTGGAACATCTCTGACAGGTGCTTGGTGGATGTCCTGCTACAGGCAGGGGTTGGACTAGATGACCTACTAGGCAGGGTGACCATATGTCCTCTTTTTCCAGGACATGTCCTACATTTTAGCCTTGTGGAAAAAAATCTCCCTTGTCCTCCATTTCCTTGGGAGCAGGCATCACGTAACCTTATTGTAATTCATAAATTATATGTAATAAATGACAGATAATTGTTTAAAATTTAATAATAAGCAATATACAGTGGTGCCTCACATAAAGAGCTTGATTCGTTCTGGAGGCCTGCTCTTTAAGTGAAACACTCTTTAAGTGATGTGGATTTTTCCATAGGAAATAATGGAAACTCAGACAATTGGTTCTACAACCCCCAAAATATTCATGTAAAAATGATGACAAAACACTGGAATTGAATTCAAAACATGCATTCCGTGTTCATGATCCTATGAAGTCTACTTAGGCTGCAATCCTAAAGACACGTTCCAGGGAGTAAGCCCCATTTAACACAATGGGCTTACTTCTGAGAAGACATAGTTAGGAGACTGCAATCAGACACTTTCCTGGGAGGCTTACCTGGGCTGCTGCTGGAGGTTCTGGCACCTCTGGCACCTCTGGGCAACTGCCCCCAGTTTGGGGGCAGTTAGAGGCAGCAGCACTGGCCAGCAGCCTTTTTAAAGAGCCTCCATGCAGAGTGTCAGGGCTGCATAGCATGCGTGCTCATAGCGCGCTTGCTTGTTAAGTGAAGCAGAAGTTGTTTTGTGAAACAAGATTTCTTGGAAATTTTTGCTTGTTATGTGAAGCACTTGTTAAGCGAGGTGCTTGTTAAGCAAGGTACCACTGTAGAGTTTAAATTAAACACATGAAAGCAATACATATGAGTGTTTTTAGTTTTTATATTGTCATGTCCTCCATTTTTCTTGGGTCTCCTCCATTTTGAAAGGACCTTGTCCTCTTTTTTTGTTATGACGTATGGTCACCCTGCCTTCTGGGTCCCTTCCAACTCTATAAACTTGGCATCCATCAGTCTTGAAAGACTACGGTATCGTGCTCGACGCTGCATGCGAAGCACAAAGGCTACTCTAAGATTCTATAAAATAAAGGAGTGTGAGGGCATTCTTTCCTGGGAGTAAGTCCTATTGAACACAATTGGTCTTACTTCTGAGTAGACCTCCATAGGATTGTACCCTAAGTTTTCATGAAATTTACTTAGCGGTGATTTTAAAGTTTGTCTGATTATGTGTTGGGGTGCTTTGGTAACACTAAGGGTGCAATCCAGAGTAACTACGGGAGCACGTAAGAGATATTACGTGTACATGTAGTTACTGCACAATATAGTGAAAACCTATGGGAAATTCATATTGCAATCCAGAGCAAATTGTTCTTACACCGGAGCAAGGACTCCCCGTAGTTACTCTGGATTGCGCCCTAAGTGTTCCAACAATAGCACCGGCTCATCAGGTCTGTATTGGATCCTTGCCTACAACCTGGGATGGGTGGTCTGTTTCTTGAAGATGAACCAATTCTGACTTAAGCTAGGGAGGGATGACCCATTTCGCTGTGATCCCACAGGCCAGAGGTTAGCAAGAAGTCCGGAAAGAAGGAGAAGAAGAAGAAGCACAAGAAAGAGAAGAAAAAGGAGAGAGAGAAGCACAAGAAAAAGAAAACAGCTTCATCTTCAGCCTCCTCCTCTCCAGACGACAGAGAAAGGTGCCTCTCTTGGTTACATTTGTGGGTCTTTGTGGGGTTGATGTTTTGTGGTGCCTGAAAGTGAATGCCAGTTCAGGTACTAAACTAGCCTGGAGAGCTTTGCCACTGTGTGTGTGGTCGTTCCAAGCATGGGTAGAGTTTCCACTTCTCAGTGAATGAGTCTGTCCATCTGCATGCTATAAGCATCCTTGTGGAGTCACCTGAATTGTGTATCAGGGCAGGTGTGTGTGTGTGCATCTGGTTCTGGGCAGGTGTCTGTCTGTGTTTATCTGTTTGCTCTTCTGGATATAGGATTTTCGACATAAATTATGGGATAGGTGGGAAAGTGTGATGGAGGAACCACAACAAGCTCCCATCTTTAGAATCTTTACATGCACATCATTAAACCTGATAACTTTAAATAAAGAGTTGGAAGAATTTACCATTAACATGGCCTGAAATTGTTTTCTTAAGTGCATTTTCTGTTGCTGAACACAGGAGTGCGCTGTGAGCATCTATTCCTCTCTTTCAAAGAAGGTTTGGAGTTGATCTGGCAGCTTTGGGATTTAGGGATTTGACATGGCAATTTTGGGATCTGATTTGGCAGAATGTTCTCCTCCCTTCTGGGTCTGTGTCTAGCATGGAGCACATGCCGCCTGTCTCAATCATATAGCTCCATCTTAACCAATTGAGCGATGGAGAACCAACCCCACAGAGGCTGTTGAACCTCCTTGGCAGTGGGAACTTTCAAGCAGAGTTTGGCCAGGCATCCTTTGGACATTTGAGTACCCTGAGAACCAAACTGTGTTTGCCTCAATCCTAGGATGCAATCCAAACTCCAGTTAGGCCATGCTGTGTTAACCTGGGGGTGTCACTAAAGTGCCATAAGACTCTTCTGTACCACTCCTGGGGAAGAGTTAGGTCAGTACACAAGCATGTACTTGCCCCCCTACATCACTACGGGAACAGGAAGATCAATGAGTTGCACCGGCCTAAGTTGGGGTTGCACCCTAAAATCAGAGCTGTGCAACCAGAAACATCTTTGACATCACAGGTGTAGAAGGGACTGATCCTCTCTCTGACATGTGCCACAATCTTGATCAGGAACATATGCCAGATGCAGGCGAGGGCACCGGGATATATGTGTCTTGAGTGCTCTGCAAGGTGTCTGGTGGGCCACTGTGAGAACCAGAAGGTGATGGGCCTTTGGCCTGATCCATCTGAAGCTCTTCTTATGTTTAGTTTGAAGGGAAAGAGGTGATCCCCCCCTTTCCGCCCCATGTGCTGCAGTCCCAGGAAAAATTATCTCTGTCCCCTGTGGCTGCCTGTTTGTGAAAGCAAAAGCATGTCTGGAATGAAGCAGGCTGCTTCTTTAAAAGTCATTAATCAATTTGTGTAAATTAATTAATTTGTGTATTTTTATTAAAATAGGTGAACACAGGATTTGGCCCTCCAAATATACATTTTATTTTTCTAACCTTAAGGCCCTGCGTTTTGCTGCAGAAGCAACTTGGCTTTAGTGCAAGTTGTTGGGATGGGGTGCTCTGCCTGTTGGAGACCGTGGAGGGTTGCCATATGCCTTGGAAAAGCGGGTCTGTGCCAGTTTTCGGAGATTGCATTCACATACTGGCAAGTTTACAGGGGTTCCTGTCCTGGTTTTGTGGAAGAGAATTATGGCAACCCTAGGAAAGTGGCTGAATCTTTTAAAAACAGCCTGGGGCAGTGCCTGTGTGCCTGTCCTAGATCCAGGCTGAAGTGTCTCTCTTGCTGTGCCCTTCCCTTGTACTCTGCTGGGCTGACCCCGTCTTCTCTCTGCTTACAGGAAAAGACGACCCAGTTCACCTCCCAAGCGCCATCCATCATCCTCCCAGCGGGCTGGAGCCAGCCATCCTGACAGGCATTCATCACCTGCCCCAGAACAGAAAGCCCCCAGCAGGCAGCACTCCAACCCATCCTCTTCCAGCAGCATCAGGGGACGAGTCCCCTGTGGTCAGTCATCGGACAGGACAGGATCCCCCAAGCTTGGGCAAAGTGGAAGTGGCAGCAGATCTCCAAGGGCAAGGTCTCCCTTGGCTCCAAGAATCAAGGGCACTGGAGGCCAGAGGAGGAGAAGCAGGTCCCCCATGGCACACGGGATCAAGAGGAGGCACGATACGGACTCTGATGACTGAAGCATCAGTTGAGGACTTGGAGGCTTTTGTTTTAAAAGAAGCTTCTGGTTACCTGCTGGGTCTGATTTTGTTTGGTGCAGACATCAGCATTTCTTTGTATTTTTCTGGGTTTATTTGCCTCCTATATCAGGGAGGAGTAATGTCAGGAAGGACACCCTTCAATTCAATGTTTGTACCTAATTGCCTTTAGGAAAAAGTGCAAAGTCCTTGTCCCTAGATTACTATGTACTGAGATAATATGGCTTTTGTTGAAACCACCGGTGTTAAATGCAAACTTCTGAGTTGCCCAGATCCAGTGGTGTAGCTAGAGGGGGTGCAAAGCGCTAGGGTTGACAGGGAACCTCGTTGCAGTGTGAAAGCGTCCCCTTCAGAGCCATTCCTTGCCTCTGTTTTGCTCCCACTGCCTAGCATGGCTTCGTCGGGGAGGGACCCCTTGCACACTGCGGTGAGGCTTCCAGCACAACCTGCTGCTTTGTACCCCCGCTAGTTATGCCACTGCATGGAACTTTCTTAACATTTAAATATGTTTTTAAACAAGGGATGTCAGATATCATGAAACAGCTCAAGCGTTTGTAACATTTTGACCATACATTAATTAAAAAATAGATATACTCTTTTAAATTTGCTGTGTTTCTGATCTGTCTATGAGTTGGGACAGGCAGGTCTCTCATCACATAATTAGCCTTCATTAACTTGCAAGGTTGTGGTCCTGCAGAAACTTTTCAAGTCCATGAAGCTGTGCAAATAGGGTTGCCAAATATCCCAAAAAACAGGGACAATCCCAATTCTGGCAAATGAGACAGAAGGTCCTGTCTGGATTTTGTGGAAGAGATTTAGGGCAACCCTATGTACAAAGGGCATGCAAACCTGCATTCTTATCTACCTGATATGCCCCTTCCCCCTTCGGAGCCATGGAAGGAAGTAAGATGGAGTCTGGAATAGTTCCAGGGTGAGGAGCCGCAGTGAGGCTCCTTGCAAAACACAGTGCTTTGCACCCCCTCAAGCTACTCCACTACCCTTATACTGTTCTATATGACTGCAGTTTAAGAGCATAATCCTAACCATGTCTATTCAGAAGTAAGCCCCATTGTGTTCACCGGGTCTTACTCCCAGGAAAGTGTCTTTAGGATAGGACATTCAAGTGTCTTTAGGACAGGATAGTCCCTAAGTGGGACATTTCAGGACTGCAGGATATTTCAGGATCTATGTGCAAGTATATGCAGCAGGCCTCCGTCAGTCTTGAAAGACTATGGTATCGTGCTTGGTGCTGCATAAGCTGCATGCGAAGCAAGAAAGCCTGGGTTGGATTGTTATGGAGGATAGGCTGTTCCCCAAGCAGCAGATCCCCCCTCTCCACGCCACTGAATTAGTCCAATGGAAAGGCAGAGCCAATACGATTGGATCCAGCTGGCGTCGCAGAGCTGGGCTAAGGAGAGGAGCTCAACCTGTCTTGTGGGGCCGACCCGGGTCTCGAACCCTGGCCTGCTGGTTAACAGGCACAGCGTCCTAACTGCTTGCGCCACCCACAGCCCTGGATTATATAAATCTAACATAAATATGTACCATGTGCGCATGTGGGTCCTGGATAACTATTGCTAATAATAGTTGCACACACAACTCATAGGAGGCCAGAGATCTGCATAGGAATACCAGCTTCCATGTGCAGTGCTCTATGTGAACTGGCTTAGAAGAAGTTGTCCATGGGATACAAACTACTTTTCCCTTATGGTAAAACACACAGTCTCTTTCCTGGGGGAAATAAACTTTTTTTGATTGGTACCTATTGCTAGTAGGAAACATGGGGTGCAACTCAGTGACTAGATAGGGATGCTTGTTTTAGGAGGACAATAAATTTTTTTAAAATTACTTTACAATGGGGCTGTAAATGTGTATCATGGGTGTCTCCTTAAAACATATTTTTGGCTCTGTTGTGTGGGTCTTAGGGCCAGAGTTTCCTGCTATAAGCAAGAAAGGAAATGGAAAAATACCCCCTTGTCGGGAAAACAACAACTCTATAACTTAGCTATACAATAAAAGGGGGAGAGAGAGGAGGGTCCTCTCACCTATGTGTTAAGTAGGAGGAGGGGGCAACCGTGAGAAAAGAAACTTTACAAGCTGCGATGGAAGCCCCGGGCAGAGATGGTGGGCAAGGAGGGGCAGGAAAAGGAAACGGCCACTGTGAAATCAGAGCACCGTAAAAGAACAAAAAGTGGTGCTGAAGGTGGATCTGCTATAGGGTTTTCTAGCCCCTATCCAGTTGCATGCTCTGTTTGAGCCAGGGGTGTCCCCACATGCAAGTATATAAGTCTAGGATAAACATGTGGCATGTATGCATTTGATAACTATTGCTGATAATGCTGAGGAAAGTGTGCACACACAACTCTTACCAGGCTAGAGATCTGCGCATGAAAGCCAGCGCTGGGTGAACTGGCTGCAAATCTGTGTTTGGCATAAACTGGTTGGCATAAACTGGCAATCTTTGGCTGAGTGTGGTTAAGCCTCTTGGGTCTGAGCAAAGCATCCTGGTCTCCACCCTGAGGTGACGGGAAGTTGTGATGACTTATTTCATCCCCACCCCGGCCCCCAATCTGTTCTTGGCATAAATCACACCCAGGTACGTTGTGCAGCTCAAAGGTCAGGAAGTGGTTTGGACTGGGCTCTGTCCAGACAAAGGCCTTTCAAAGGGTAGGATTTTCCACAGTCCTTGTCAGTGATGGGCTACGAGCCCACCTTCTCCCCCCTTGCTGGGGGTGGGTGGCTTAGAAAGGAAGATTTGTGCTTTCAGGTGACCAGCCCCATCTTCTTGAGGTGACTCAGGGCTAGGAGTTCATGAAGCTGCTTCAGAGAGAACATACCTTTACATTATTGGTTCTCATCTGTGGTCTTATCAAGGTACTAACAGTTGTAGTTGTGATACTTGAATTCATCCAGATGAGCTCCTGCTGCCATAGATGCGCATGATGGACCACTGTCCATTCTTCAGCTCTCTTCCTAGGATCGACAGAACAGAAATCAATTGATTCCTTTACCCTGATTGTATTTTTAATATTAATATTAAATCTTTTGTATTTTAACTGTATTTTAAATATTAATATTAAAAAAATACTACAAACTTCCCTTATCATATTAATATTAAAAATGGCCCTTAATATTAAAGGGCAATACAGGAATTTGTAACAACTATCAGTCTCCAACCAGTGAATTGACACAGGTTTGACTGTCAATTTGTGCATTAGATTCAATAGTTAGAGTAAATGTGGTGGTTTTGATTATAAGGAAAACAACTGTGATTCCTTTACCCTGGTTGTATTTTGAATATTGATATCAAAAATATTACAAACTTCCCTTATAATCATATTTATATTAATAATTGCCCTTAATATTAAAGGGCAATACAGGAATTTGTAACAACTATCAATCTCCAACCAGTGAATTGACACAATTTGACTGGCAGTTCTTAGGAAATCAACTGTGATTCTTTTAGCCCTGATTGTATTTTTAATATTAAAAATAATATTACAAACTTCCATTATAATTATATTACTCTTAATATTAAAAATTGCCCTTAATATTATAGGGGACTACAGGAAAAAGAGCAGAGCTCTTAGCAATATGTAATAGTCTAGCCAAAGGATTCCCATTTGGTGAACTGGGGTGTTGTAAGTATTGCACTTTTGTCTGCAAAGTGTGTAGAGTAAGATCAAGAGGGGAGCAACTCATGCTATTCGCAGGCCTCAGCGATATCCATGGGGGGAGACTCTGTTGCCAACTACTACTACAGTACTTGCCAACTACTTACTACTACAATACTTGCCAACTACTTACTACTACAGCTCTAACACACAAACCAAGCAGCAAACCAGCAACAAGGGCCTTGACTCCTCACCTTGTCAATGTCTCCTTAAACGCCTGGTGAAAGCATCGTAGAATAAATTGGTATTTGGGGAGCCCCAGAGCCAAGGGCAATGTCTCTTCCTTGCCCCATACTTTGAATGGCAGCCGGATGGCTTAATTCGTAGAGTTTCCCTGAATCTGACAACCCCTCATTATCTTCATTTCCTTTTCTCTCTCTATCTCAACAGGTCACTCCTCTGGCAGAGGAGATTAACCTGCAAGCATACATCATCACTAAGAAGGAGAGCCTCCCCTCACCCCCCGTCCCATTTCTTCCTTCTTTCTGCGCTTGGCCGCAATAGCTGAGGGTTTGGTCTGTTACGTTACATTATGTCATGGTCAATCATAGCTTTAGAGTACAATCCTAACCATGACTACTCAAAAGTAAGCCCATCGTGTTCAATGGATCTTACTCCCAGGAAAAGTGTCTTTAGTATTGCAGCCTTAATGCCATTAAGAATACAATTTCAGTAAGCAATTTCATTAAGAGTAAATGTGGTATTCTGATAAGTATCATATGCACATTAGAATCGATTAAATATTTTCCATTATTAAATTTAGAAGGCAAAGATCTACTGTCATGTTTTTCAAACACTGAGTAGATGTAATTTATTTACCAGTAATGCTCTGCTACCCTTAAAACAAAAAAGCTCATCAGTCTTGGAAGACTATGGTATCGTGCTCGGTGCTGCATACGCTGCATGCGAAGCACGAAAGCCTGGGTTGGATTGTTATGGAGGATAGGCTGTTACCCAAGCAGCAGATCCCCCTCTCCACGCCACTGAATTAGTCCAATGGAAAGGCAGAGCCAATACAATTGGATCCAGCTGGTGTCAGCTAGGCTAAGGAGAGGAGCTCACCCAGTCTTGTGGTGCCAACCTAGGAATCGAACCCTGGCCTGCTGGTTAACAGGCACAGCGTCTTAGCCACATGCGCCACCCACTCTGTCCTTTTATATATATAATGTATATATATAATGTATATAATATACAATGTATACAATATATATATATATATATATATATATATATATATATATATATATATATATATATATATAATGTATATAATATACAATGTATACAATATATATATATATATATATATATATATATATATATATATATATATATATATATATAATGATAGACTCTGGAAAATAATGCTCAGGGCGGCTTATTTTTGAATCTGAATTGCATATTAATTGCATATTGCATATTAATTTTGGATCCGTGGATGGTCGCAAAGGATGGTGAAAGGCCTGGCGTGCTCCAAAATGTGCCCCAAATTTCCATAGCCAGCCACGTCTTATGAATGTGACAGAAGGTGGTGCTGTGGAGCTGTGCCAAGGAAAAACAGAAGCTGTGGGGAGAAAGCGTTCATTTGATGTTCAAAGATGTTCATTTCCGAGTCCTTCCCAAATGTGGGGGGCTTTTAAAAATTGTGCCTTGACAATGGCAAAGGATATTATTGCAAAACTGGAAGGGCAAAAGTTCACCACCTGATGGATAGATGATTCAACTTAGACACTTTCCTGAGAGTAAGACCCATTGAAGACAATGCAGCTTGCTTTTGAGTAGACATGGTTAGCATTGTGCTCTTAGTGTATTTACTCAGATTCGAGTAAATTAATTAACTATCCCTTATTGAGTAATCTCTTAACATGTATATCTAATTAACTGTTGAATCTAATGCGCACCCTGATTTTGGAGACTATATTTGGCTGGAAAAGGTGTTACATTTTTCAACCGAATTTAGTCTCCAAAATCAGGATGTGCGTTTGATTCGATAATTAGAGTAAATGTGGTGGTTTTGATTATAAGTATAGGGTGTGCATTAGAGTAAATACGGTATTAAGTGGCCCATCAACACCAACTGGGTATATGAGTCTATTGGGAAGCCGTTTTCCAGAAAGCATTTTCAAATTTGTAGAGTATGGTTTGAGTAATTTGTATGCTTGAAAGCCTACACATCCTCTATCATTATGTATTTGTTGTATTTTTAATTTTATACACCTTTTATTTTGAATGCTAATACTTTTTAAATGCTCATTTGAGACCTTCTGTCTATGAAAATAAACTTGCCGTGTCCTCCTCATCCCATTAACCAGTGGTTCTCAAAGTGGGATTGGGGACCTCCTGGGACGAGAGTCTCATTGAACACAATGGGACTTTCTCCCAAGTAGACACAGATAATCTCTGGCATCACAGTGATGTTGCAACCTGTTTGATTTCACTTTGGGGCATGACATCACTTTTGGGGGATGGAAGGGTGTCCCCCGCTTCTGAGAGTGGTTCCTGGGCCAATATGCTCAAGAACCACCACTCCAGATCATTCTTCTTTCCTAGCCGACATCGGGAATCCACCAACTCACTTGCAATGAGTGACTAGCCACCAAGAGCCCAACTTTCCAGCTGTGATGCAGCCACAATGCAGCCCTGAGGATATCAAGCCATGGCAGATTTCTGTGAGAGATCATCATTCAAATAACTCGGATCCAGACTGTCAGCAGAAAGCATGTGGTGCTAGGCTGGATAAGAGGGGTCCTGTGCAAAGGGCTTTGTTTTGCTTTTCTTGTGCAATGCATAATCGTGACATATGAACCTGTACATACATGTACATATATACCTGTGCACTCAGCCACGAGCCTGTAGTGTAAGCCAATCTTGCACACTTTGCATGAGGCTCTACATTCTCACGTGCCTATTTCCTGATCAATTTCCATTCTTGAAACCACACATCTTTTCATTTAGGACAGGGGTATCCAAACGCCAGCCCCGGGAACCAGATGCAGCCTCTGGCAAACCTCAATGTGGCCCATGGGAAAACCCCTCCCCATCTGGCTCTCGGACAAGCCTTATAATCTCCTGGATCTGATTCTATAACATTCTTATATTTATTCAAACTTGAAATGTAAATTATTTTTCCGTCTCTCGACACTGTGTCAGAGATGTGATTTAGGAAATAAAAAAATGGCAGGTAGTTGAGTTGCTTGATAGAAACTGATTTGGCCATTCATCCCCATGGGCTCAGGGATGAGCAACAAGCACTTGTTAACAGCACTCAAAATCAGTTTTTACCCATATTCAATACACTGCCAAATTACGGTATTTGCATCCAAGTTTTTTCGTGCTTCACATCATCCCCCCCCCTGCAGTGTTTTTGGCGACGGGCCTGATGATTTTTCACATTGCAGCATATCCAGGTTAACCTCTTGCAACACAGCCTTTCATGTCAAATTTCAGCTGCCCCTCTGCAGCTTGGCCTAATGGTGCACTTACAGTGGAAATATATAAGGAGATAAGGTGTCACTGACACTGTGTGGGATAAATGCTACAGAAAAAGAGAAGATGAGTTGTAAACGGACTGCTTGCTCAGGGCTTACAGAGCCTTGGATTGCAGTGTGCCACACCTGCAGCTACTTGGAGGCAACAAGGCACAGGATAACAACAGCACATTGAGCAAAAGAGTATGAGTGTGGAAGGTGTCTGAAGAGAGCAGAAGGGATACAGGGGAACCTGATCAAATTTGCGGATGACAAACTGGGAAGGAGTAGCAAACACAACAGAAGGAGAAACCTCCAGGAGGATCTGGATAAACTAGAATCCTAGGCTGTAACAAATAGAATGAATTTCATCAGGGAGAAGTGCAAAGTTCTGCACTTGGGTAATAAAAACCAAAAACACAGGTGTAAAATGGGGGATACTTGGCTTGGCTGCACAACATGTGAGCGGGATCTTGGAGTCGCCACTGTGGATCACAAGCTGAACATGAGTCAGCATGTGATGTGTCTGCAAAGAAGGCAAATGCCATTTTAAGCTGCATTAAGAGGACTGGAGCTTCCAAGTCACGAGAATTCGTCACGAGAATCACGAGAAAAGTCACGAGAATCACGAGAATTCCTCTATTCTGCATTGGTGAGACCTCACCTTGAGTACTGTGTTCAGTTCTGGGCACCTCACTTGAAGAAAGATGCAGCCAAACTGGAGCAAGTCCAGAGGAGAGCGACAAGAATGATCAGTGGGATGGAAGGGAAGCCCTACCAGGAAAGGTTGGGGGGAACTTGGGATGTTCAGCCTGGAGAAGAGGAGGCTGAGGGGAGACATGATTGCCCTCTTCAGATACCTGAAGGGCTGTCATAGGGAGGAAGGGGCTCATCTGTTCATAGCTGCTTCTGAAAGCAGAACTAGAACCAATGGGGACAAACTGCAAGAGAGGAGAATCTGGTTGGATATCCGGAAAAAATTCCTGATGTTGAGGGCGGTTCGGCAATGGAACAGATTGCCAAGGGAGGTGGTAGACTCTCCCTCACTAGAGATCTTCAAGCAGAGGCTTGACGAGCACCTGTCGGGGATGCTCTAGGGGGAATTTCCTGCTGCAGAAAGGGGGTTGGACTAGATGATCTACTAGGCCCCTTCCAACTCTATGATTCTATGAATTTAGAGGATTGATAGACTAGCTAACCGATTTATAGCTGACTAAACTCTCCCTCACGGGGGATCTTCAAGCAGAGGTTTCACAAGCACCTGTTGGAGATCTCTACAAGGATTTCATGCTACAGGCAGGGAATTGGACTAGATCACCTACTGGGACCCTTCCAATTCTAGGATTCTAGCCTGAGGGACTCATGGATACTGGATTGAGGGACTCATGGACTACTGGATCTTCTAAATGACAAATGGGCTGATAGTTTGACAGGCAGATTTCTACAGGCAGGGGGTTGGATTCGATGACCTACTGGGTCCCTTCCAACTCTGATTCTATGATTCTGAGAACTGCTGAACAGACACTGCTTGGAGACTGGTGTGTAGCTACAAGCTCAAGATCTGCTGGTGCGATGGATGGGGAAGGAGCAAGGAGAATGTCTGCAGATTGAACAGGTGAGTTACCCTGATGGTAGGAACGGTTGTGCAGAACTTGGGCAATTGCTGGAAAAAGGAAAGCTAATTAGCTTAAAGCAGGCATAGGTTCTGTACATGAAGCTTGGTCTTGGAATTTGGCAGAAGAGACCTCATCTCATCATTATGCATGTAGGACCTCCTAACCAGGGCTCTTCCTGCCAGAGAGAAGTTGTGATTATGAAAAGAGCCTTCACCAACTCAGATAGGATCCAGCTGTGAATATACCCAAAACATTTGTTGCCCCCTTGTTGACAAACCCCAGGATCCAGCCTTCAACAAGCACCACCACACCAGACCACATCTGTTCCACCTGCTTTCAGGATGTTTATTCTAAATGTTGTGTCCTCCCAGACCTATCTATTGTCAGCCAGCTCCAACAGTGTACTATCCAGGAAGTGAAGAAGGTCACTACTAAACCATGTTTGAATGCAGCTAGTATGGAACGCTAGCTGAAAATCTTGTGCACATGCGCTCTAACACAAGGGTAGGAGAAAATTAGTAAGTGGCTCAAGTCATTGGTGGTGGGGTGGCTGGTAAGCAGAGCACAACAGAGAAGAAAGCACCTCTTCTAACCAAAATATCTTAATAGAAAGCAGCCTGGTGACAGTAATCCTGATAAGAGGGCAAGTGGGTCCTCAGCCAGGATTTTCAGAATGCAGTCAGTTCGGATCCTGGCAAGATGAACAGGCAAAACATGAGCACCTCATGAAATAGTTAAGAGATTTTTATTCTAACAGCTTTAATTACAGTGCTTGTTTGTCGAAATGAAAACTGAAAACAAGTATACAAAACAGTTGATTACTAATTGTGTATTGAAAGCAAATAAGATTTTCCACAACACTAAACAAACCAGTTCTGATCATTCCTCAAGTCAAACAGCTCCAGCTTCTTCAGTGTTTTATCAAAATACAAAAGAAAAAAAGATAGGTCTTTCTGATGGCAAATCTGAACCTTGCAGTATGAGGGATGTGTGAAAGGTTTTCACATACACACACAGAGGCGGATTGTTCCAAAAAATGTTAGACTACTTCTAGAATGAAATGAGACTTCAAACTCTCATGCTTTTTTCCCCCTGGACACTAAATAAGATGGCTTGGATGGCATTTCTTAAGTACAGCACTTGCTGATGATGGAGCTTAATTGCTACAGGCTGCTGTGTCGTTCTAAACAAGAAAAAGTCCAAAACACTCTCTTGACGGGGGGGAGAACCAACAAGAAAATAGAGGGTGCCCAAATGCATAAGGAAGAGGCCATTCTTGCCCTAATCTTGCCAAGAGAGCTTGAGGATCATGGTGTTTGTGTCTGCACCAATTGCTCTCAATCTGTGGCCAAAACTAAACTAGCTCCGACGTTAGCAGGGTCTCACGTCCACATAAAAACACAAAAAAGTCATCAAGCACAGAGATCCAGAATGTTATTCACTCCAAGGATCTTTAAACAAGTTACATTGCTGGTATTCAAGTTACTGAACTCAAAATGGACATTTTTTTCAAGTGTTTAAACTTTCCTTTTGCAATAAAAGAAACAGACATCTCCTGGCTAAAAAATAGCCACCAAATCTGGCCTCCCCACAGACCTCACAAGCAAAGAGGGATTGTGTTCAGCTCTAGTGTACAACCAAACCACTAGCAACCCTTCTCTGAATCAACTTTGAATCCCTTTCCCAGTACTAAACAGCGAGTTGATTTTCTTTACAATAAAAAAGCTGAGTAATATTGCATAGGAGTACCAGAAACTGTCTCATTGGAAACAAGAACTATTTACATTAAATAAGAAACCTAAACTGTTTCCAGGCTTGATTTGCCACACGTACAGCATGGTGAAAGACATCCTGTGACAAGAGAAATGAAAACAGCTTCCGGCACTCAATACCACAAAGTAGCATGGTTTGCCACGTTAGAATAAAGCAAAGGGAAGGAGGAGAGGAAATGAGGGGTGGAAAAAGGGAAAAACAGGAATAATTTTAGGGCTTCATTTCTGGTTTCGGAGCTGATTGGACAACCAGTCCAGTCCTTCATAGAGACCATCTCCACTAGTGGCACAGGTAGCCTGGATGTACCAGTTCCTGTGACGAAGAGAATGCAGTCCTAGTTTGTCTGTGATCTCTGCTGCATTCATCGCATTTGGCAGGTCCTAGAAACAAAAGCAACGTAGCTTTAGAAAATGCACTTTCCCCTTAGGAAAAAATCACAGAAATGAGCCACATTATCAAGTTCATGACTGTCTAAGATATGACTGCCACCCACAAGTAGTGTAGGTAGAGGAGAAAGCAGGTGTGCTGGAGAATGGGCCCCAAAGATCCAAATCGCTACACTTAATTACATGTTACGCATATTGCAAAATAATGCCCTCACCCTAGACAACCTGGCTGGCAAAAGCTCTTGCTCCAGATTGGGTGTTCAGTTCAGACAAAGGCAAAAATTATCCAAGATCAAAGGAAATTCTGGGTAGTGTTGCCATCAGTTCTTTCCACCTTTCTACTTACCACTGTCTTGTCTGGATTATGCCATCTTCTGCTACTCGTGAAAACTGTTCTGGACTTCAGTATGGCATGACTGCAGCACCAGAACTGAATCTCAGAAGGGACCCATTTAAAGCAGTACAGTGGTACGTCGCTTAACAAGCGCCTCGCTTAACAAGCGTTTCACATAACAAGCAAAAATTTCCAAGAAATCTTGTTTCACACAACAAGTTCTGCTTCACTTAACAAGCAAGCGCGCTATGGGCACGCTTGCTATGCAGCCCTGACGCTCTGCATGGAGGCTCTTTAAAAGGGCTGCCGGCCAGCGCTGCTGCCTCTAACTGCTCCCAACTTGGGGGCAGTTGCCTGGGGGTGCCAGAGGCAGCTGTCCCTAACGGCCCCCAAGTGTCCCCACCAACCACCCTGAACCTCCAGCAGCAGTCCAGGAAATGTGTCTTTGATTGCAGCCTCCGAACCATGTCTACTAAGAAGTAAGCCCCACTGTGTTAAATGGGGCTTACTCCCAGGAAAGTGTCTTCAGGCTTGCAGCCTAAGTAACTTCATAGGATCATGCACATTGAATGCATGTTTTGAATTCAATTCCAGTGTTTTGTCATCATTTTTATATCCAGTTAATATTTTTGTATGAATATTTTGGGGGTTGTGGAACCAATTGTCTGAGTTTCCATTATTTCCTATGGGAAAATCTGCTTCACTTAAAGATCATTGCACTTAAAGAGCATGCCTCTGGAACAAATTAAACTCTTTATGTGAGGCACCACTGTAGTTCCCAAATTGGTGGGTCATGACTCATAAGGGAAAAAGAGTAATTCTTCCTTAAGGTGAGTGAGCCAGAAATTAGTGTCCCAAGAGTGGCTGCAGCAATTGCAGTGGAACCTGGAACAAGAGATCTTTTACCTTATGCGAGGGATCACATTGGATTCTAAGATTTGCAGATGTTGGAAAATAGGTTCCAATTTGCAATTGGAGCCACTTTCAGTTTTTTAAATCAATAACCAGAAATAAGCTTTGATAGGAAATTGGAGCCCTTTTCAGCAGGGGAGAGAGAGCCACAGAGAGAGCTATAAGACTCAAGACCAGCATGACCTCTTAGGTAAAAAGCACCTTGCTCCTTCAGCTACCCTGACTGTTGCAGGAGTGTTGCTAATCCCAACGCAAGTGTTCCCAACTTCCTTGCAGGAGTTTGGGAATTGTATTTCTAAAGAATCATATTCATGATGTCATAATTGGCTAGTACATTTATAATGGCAAACATTAGCTGCTTAATGTCACAAGTTGTTGTCAATTATAAGCTTTGCTTCCTTCATGCCCAGGACACTCTGGAAGAAATCTATATTGCTGGTTATGTAAATCTTACTGAGTAGCAATTTGGTGCATTTTAGCTAGGGCTGGAACATTAAAAGAAAACCTCAGCCTTTGAGAAGCCAGGGAGGGTGCCTGCAGTTCTAAAGCACCAACCCCAAGTCAGTGTCTAAAAAGAGATTCTTTACTGCAGACAGCTCTTCTTTAACAGCTCAATTACATGCACGTAAGACTAGTCAATGGAGCCCACTTCCTGTTGGTATGAAGATAAACCAGTACATGAAAAATCTGAAATTATTTTAAACTGGACAAATTTCAAGGTGAGGCCGCCCCAGAAAATGTTTTGAGGTGTAAATTGGGGAACATGCTCTCTAGAACTGCAGCCTCAAGGTGCTACTTTTACCAAGACATACCTCTGAACCCTGCAGATCAAGGTTAATGCCTGCACAGCCCAGGCAGACTATTTTGACGATGCACCAGTTCAGAAACCTGAGCACAAGATCTCAACACAACAGAGTTTTCAGTGCCTTGTTGGTGCAACACCACAGGAGATTTGCATTTCTCCAAGGTTTTGTACTTTGTTGAAGAACTGAACCAGACTTTTGAGGTTAGTTAATGTTCACCTATGAGCTATGTTCTAAGGTGAGAGATGGATGTGAAGTCAGCCTTGTTGGAGAAACATCTGCTTTGCCCTATGTATTTTGCTAGTTTTTTATTCTGTGATCACCAATACTGTTTTTCCCAAAATTTCAGGCTTAACACTAAGCAACGGTCAAGGGACAAATATTTTGCAGAATCCTCTGGACCTATAATGATTTTATACAGCTCTCTCTCCAATTTTTTCTTGAGCTTTTGGCTCCACTGGCAAGCCCAGTATCCTGTTTTTCATAAAACACTGAAAATTTCTTATGAAATCCACCAAGTCTCTTAAAAGATTCAGGAAATTTAGAACCCCCAAATAAAGAACCTAATGGCATGCAAGCATGACAATCTATAGGAGTAAAAGGGTTTTAATGTGAGAATACTGTCATAGGAAACTCAAGGGCCTGGAGTAGCAAAGGAAGCTCTGGAAATGCCTTCATGCCAGAAGAACCAGGCACAGTAGCTCTGCAAGAGATCATGATTGGCTGCTGACTGTTGAAATAGTTATAATTCCTTGCTCACTGACAGACTGGAATAAGAGTTTTGCAAATTGATCTCCACATGAGGCCACAGATGGAGATGTATTTTTAAGGCATAGTAAACTCTTATTTCTTCCTGTTTTTCCCAGAGATTTGGGAAAATACACACAGAATTTGCCTTCTTATCAGTTCTAAACATAGGGAAAATGCATGCGTAGCTCAGTTTTACTTTCCACAGGCTCAATATATTTTCCTTATTAGCTGGGGGAGGATGGGAACTTCCGAAGTGTTCAGAATCTAAAAAGGTAGCTGCCTGACTTAGGAATGCAAGGGGGTGTGGCCAAAATGGTGGTTAGGCAACTGTGCTCTCCACAAGTTGCAACTTGCTTAACTGTAAGGCATAGCGTTTAGTCTGCCTTGCAAGTTTCGTGACCTATCAAAAATTGGGTCATGGTCCACTACTGCAGGGGTCCTCAATCTTTGGAGGACCCCAGACCGGTTCCATGGAGAAAAAAATTTCCATGGACCAGCAGCGGACTGTGCATGCGCAGTCTGCTCCAGACAGGAGTGAACTGGGCATGTGTGGCCCCGCTCCCAGGCTTCACCTCAGTTCACTCCAGGCAGGAGCGTGCTAAGGATGGTCAGTTCACTCCTGCCTGAAGCGATCTGAGCATGTGCACAGCTTGGACATCCAGCCAGGAGCGATCTGAGGATGCTCAGCTCCCTCCTGCCTGGAGTGATTGCTGCAAGGCTCCAACCTCTGGTCCTGCCCAGAAGGCACTGTAGAATGGCAATGGGCCATGGACTGAGGGTTGAGAACCCCTGCACTAGTGGGTCCTGAGAAGTTTGGGAACTGCTGCTCTAGAAAAAAGAAACTGCCTCCAACTTAGCAGACCACAGTGCAAAGACTATCTATACCTAAACACAGCTTCTGTTTCTTTCACACACTTTCCTGTCTTTCAGGACAGTAATTGGAAACAGGCGAGGGTAGTTGTGTGGTACTTGGCAGCAGACCAATAACTGTACATAGCCAATAACTGTAAATAACCAATAACCAAAAATAGCCCAGACACTGTAGATCAGGGGTCCTCAAACTGTGGCCTGCCAGGGTCCTTAATCCAGCCCACTGGCACTGGTGGATGTTTTGGGGGCACCGGGGGCACTTTAAGGCTGCCGTGGCAAAGGTCCCCCAGCCGTGGCAGTCCTTTCCAAAGGGAAGACTGTGCGCATGCACGCACAGTCTCCCTTACACTTTAAGCTCTGCCGGAGAGCTGTAGGGCTTTTCCATAGGCAGAGCTGACTATCCTCGGCTGACCCAAGGAAGTGAAAGTGCACAGTCTTCCCTTTGCAAAGGGTTGCCTGCGGCTGGGAGATCTTCGCCGCGGCAGCCTTAAAGTGCACCCAAAACACCCCCAATGTTCCCCCCAGCCCTCTGCCCAGTGCTGCCTTGCGTGGCACACTTTCTTGCCACACTTTCCTAGGAGTAAGCCCATTGACTATCATGGGACTTACTTCTATGTAGGAATGCTTAGGATGGGGCTCTGAGGCTGCAATCCTAGCCACACTTTCTTGGGAGTAAGCTCACTGACTATCATGGGACTTACTTCTGTGTAGGAATGCTTAGGATGGGGCTCTGAGGCTGCAATCCTGCCACACTTTCCTGGGAGTAACTATCATGGGATTATCAGGTAAGAACACTCGATGAAGCTCCTGCGATATGTTGAAGTAACATGTTGCTGCAAATTGCTTTGAGGGCGTCTTGCATGTCTGGGTGAGAATCAGGCATGTTAAAAGGTTTTCAGTTTTAAAAGTGTTGAAATTAAGTACAGGAAAGCAAAACAAGTAGTTTTGCTTCATTTTAACATGTCCTACATTTTTGGGGTGTCCTACATTTTTTTAGTCCAGCCCCTGACAGTGTCTGAGGGACAGTGAACCAGGCCCCTGTTTAAAAAGTCTGAGAACCCGCCATAGATGGTCTTACATAACTATTACAAAGCATTTGAAGGAATAGTGGGCACATAATACAATACTTTAAATACTTCTGTTATAGACCATTTCACACATTCTCAGGGAAGAAGATTTTTTTTAAGCATTTTCACAAATTTCCAAGAAAAGGCATCTGGAAAAAAAACTTGGGAACTTCTGTTTTTTTTTTTAAGCATTCACTTTTCTAGCCCCTACCAAGATGGGCAGACACACCTTAAGGCAGTGATTTTCAACCAGTGTGTGATGGCACACTGGTGTGCCATGGCTAGTCCTCAGGTGTGCTGTGGGAATTTGGGGATTGACATTAATTAACAGGAAAACTGTGGGATTTGAACAGCCTGGTGTGCCTTGTCAACGGTAAAAACAACTACTGGTGTGCCTTGAAAATTTCAGTGTCTAGTTAGTGTGCGTGAGATGAAAAAGGTTGAAAATCACTGCCTTAGGGTAATCCTTTGGCAAGGCTAGACATAATCATTCCCAGTGCTCACCTGCTTGTTAGCAAACACTAAGAGGACAGCATCTCTGAGTTCATCTTCTGCCAGCATTCTCATAAGTTCTTCCCGGGCCTCATTGACTCTCTCTCTGTCATTGCTATCAACCACAAAGATCAAACCTATCAGGGAAGACAGCACCCGTTAGATCAAAACATGTTGGAGATTTTAGCAAAGAGCAACCTCATTCTATATTTCAAGAAAAACAAACATGTGGCTAAACAACTGTGTTGTGAACAGAGGTGGCTGATTTTCATCAATATCGATTTAGACTTGGAATAGAGGGGCAAACATTGAGAGTCAATTTAAGCTGTGAGTGTGAAGTGCTGCCAATTGCCACAGGAAATGTGTATGTTACTTTAGGCACTGATTGCTCACAGAATCAAAAATAAAGTCTTCATACAATTCAAAACAATTACTGTTTTTAATACTTTATTTAAGAGTAGTAAATTAAAAAAACAGTCATTTGCAGATGCATTGGCTTTGATCAGGTAAGAGAAGTTATACTGTCACACTCTACCTTCTACAGGCCTCACTAGGAACTCAGTTAAGGCAGCGTGACAAGTACAGAACCAGAACTGCTAAAGCATAATCTGTCTATGTCTTAGTGGGCCATGGCTTGGCAATTGTTCTTGAATGATACTGTTGCCCAATTGAAGTTGATGTGATCCTAGACAACCACTGCCCTATTGATATTCCAACATGCCCAACAGTCCAATTTCAAGTCCAAAATTACTTGAAGTTTACTATACTTTATTTTGAACTATACTACATTTTGAAATGATGCTCTCAATTCCCTGCAAAGGATTTCAAGAGTAGTAAGATCACAGCTGACAAGGATTAGCTATCTGTATCAGAGGCAAAAGCTTCTGTAAACAAAGTAAACTGAAGCCATGATCTTGGGTTTTTTAAATGCTTAGTTATAAGCCAAATTTTGCACTTTCTTCTTTCATGCACATCAAGAGATTCCTTAGTATCGTCTGCATATCTGAGGTTATTCATGTTTCTCCCAGAAATCTTAATTCCAGCTTGTGTTTCATCCAACCCAGCCTTTCTCATAATGTACTTTCCATATAAACAATGTGACAATATACAGCCTTTTACACTTTTTTCCCAATTTTAAACCACTTTGCAGCACACAGAACAATATTATCCAGGGCACCAGTAATACAGAACACTCATAAAACAAAATGCACTATACATTTTTTTTGTTATGGAATATGGTCACCCTGAAAACAAGTTCATTACTGGTCTTCACATTATGTTCTTAACATATGCACAAACAAGATGTTCACCACCAGAATTTGGAATCAATACCAGAGGTGAGCAGCTAACGTAGTGGCTATTAACATTTTACTAACATGATGACTTGAATACATACTAGCAGAATGTATTGTAGTATGTATGAATACATACTAGCAGAATGTATTGAAAAGATGCAAATATATGAGGTGCCATAAGGAAAGTGATTTAATCAAGTCCTGGTCAAAACTCCAGGCTCCATAAGTGTACATCCACATGATGATAAAACGTGTTAAATACAATACAATACTTAAATTATTGTATTAATTAAATTAACAATCACTGAGAACAACTGATGAATGTTTGAAGACAGTTTGAATGTTTCGACAACAGTAATTACACTGACCATTGGACTGCTTTCTACTAAAACACTTGTCATAATTGTGTGTGCTAGTGCCAAAAATACCATTTGGTATTTATTTATTTTATTTTATTTACTCAATTTATACCCCGCCTTTCCTCCCCCATAAGGGGGAGCCCAAGGCAGCTAACATTGAAGAATAAAACATCATTAAAATTGCTAATAAATACAAATTAAAACATCATTAAAATACAATTAGAATTATAAAGACTAGGAACAACTAAAAACAAGCTAAAAACATTTGTTAAAACAATAAAATAAAACACTAACGCACTGCCCCCCACCCTCTGCCCCACTTAAAACGCTTTTTTAAAATAAAAGGTTTTAAGGCTCCGCCTGAAGCTCTGTACTGAGGGAGCTTTCCTAAGTTCTATGGGGAGGGAGTTCCAAAGCCGGGGTGCCACCACCGAGAAGGCCCTATCTCTGGCCACCACACCTCTCACATCTTTTAGTGGCGGCACAGTCAGTAGGGCCTCCTCAGATGACCTTAAGTGACGGGTCAGATTGTACAGAAGAAGGCGGTCCCTCAGGTACCCAGGACCCGAGCTGTTTAGGGCTTTAAAGGTCAGGACCAGCACTTTGAATTCAGCCCGGAAATGAATGGGCAGCCAGTGTAGTCACTGAAGCAGTGGCCCGACAGAGTCGAACCGACGAGCCCCACCAACCACATGGGCCGCCGCATTCCGGACTAATTGCAGCTTCTGGACCGTCTTCAGAGGCAGCCCCACGTAGAGTGCGTTGCAATAATCTAGTCTCGATGTCACTAGGGCATGGGTTACCGTGGCCAGATCTGAACGACTCAGGTATAAATGCATTTGGCACATTCCCCCCATTCTCAAAGCACCCCATAGAGTACTGTTCAGAATTAAAACCCCGGGGGCAGAAAGCAACCACTAGCATCTGTATAGAATGTAAAAGGCTACCTCCAGAAAATACTATCAAAGTGCAAGTGTACAGGCATGTTACATAGGTGAATGAACAAAGATCACCTATCACAGAAAGGACATTGTACTTGGGATACCTGTACTAAGTGTACTTCTGCAGCATGCTTAACATTACAAACTTCTGTGTGATGCAGAAGACTTTGATGCACCTTACTCCCTTCCAATTACAGGCAGAGGACTGCTGCCAGGCTTACTCAATCTGAAGTGTGTCTCAATGCTATCTACAGAGTTCTGGCAACACTAAAAAAGCCTCAAATGCACTGGCCAAACTAAATGGAATTTTCTAAATACTAAAAGAATATCATCATTACCAAAGACTACTCACCTTGTGTATTCTGGAAATAGTGGCGCCAAAGTGGCCTGATTTTATCCTGGCCGCCCACATCCCATACTGTGAAGCTAATGTTCTTGTATTCTACTGTTTCTACATTAAAGCCTGAAACAAAGAATATTTTCGGTTAACAAGTGAAAGCACAGTCAGTCATGGGAAGACTACAGAATTCAGATTTCTAATATGCTCCTCACCCAGTCCCTTGGAGTACTTTGATAATTTAACAAACCTTAAATCTCAAAATTACATTCATATGCTGGTGCATATACTTATTCTGTCCTCTCCTCACAACAAATAATTGGTTAACACAGATTTCTGCATTTGAAACGAAACAACTTGGGCCACAATCCTAAGAGATTAACTATTAAATTAGAAGTTTGAACTTATTCAGCATGAAGAGATGACTTAGGCAAAAAAGGCAACTTCTTCAGCTTTTGTCCTGTGTAGTGGCAGGACAGCTGGCAGCTTGTTCTGGATTTGAGTCCTCCAAAGTATGATTGACATTGGGGAAACCTGGCTGGCCTGTCGCTGGGGCCTGTTGTCAGGATGTTGCCTTTCCCACAGAAGTGGTACTGATCCCTGGCAGTGAACCATATATGACCCGGATCCTCTTTGACGAGTAGTGACCTCTCCCCCTTTCATGTATCCCTCAGTTAGGTCCTTCCAACAATGTGAATAAAAGTCATTACAGCACTTGGATCTTGAATTGCCAACCTGCTAAACTTCAGGTCAACAAGCACAGTGCCTAGAACCACTGAGCCACTGCAGTCCCCCTCACCAAGAGATGACAATGAACAAATAATGCCACCTAAAATGGTGCCGCTAGCCCCCATAATTTAGTAGTATATACAATTTGTTTTATGAATATGTATGCCAAACTACAGACTGGATGTATTTTGCAATATCCCTTGATTGCCACATATCTGAGCTAGCAATTTAAACAGATTACTCCTTTGGAGAAGACGAAACAGTACAGCAGGGAGATCAAGAAGCCCTCCTCCTCCTATTACCTCTCTTGCATTATTTTGGTGGCTCAGAACCTGAAAGTAATTGATGGTGATATCATGGAATTAGGGTTTGATGGCACTCTTAATTTTAAAAGCTGCACCACTCTGCTCAGATTCATGGATTTTTGGATGCCTCATGACACTATCAGTCTCCAACCTTCAAAATACTACTGACTTTAATTTTAGGACTATCCCAATGTTCATGGGCCTCAGCAAGAGCAGGTTCTTCATCCAAAGCAGTGAAACTGGTTTCAACAAGGAGACTAAGACTTACAGTGCATTCCTAAGCCTATCTACACAGAAGTAAGTCCTACTGTATTCAAGGAGGGAATGTTTAGAATTGCCACCTTAGACTTCATAAGAACCACCCTACATTCTACCTTCCACATTCCCAGTACTAACATTTCTCTGAAAGGTAACTAAATGAAGATGTCTTGAAAGGTCTTGTTCTCTTCAGGTCTGAATAGCAATACATCTAAGAACACTGCCTCACGTTACCATCACAATTACACAAAAGGCAGCAACCCAACCAGTTCATTGCTATGGATGGGCAACAGTCTTTGCTAAAAAAAAACCCATTACATGCAAGCCAGTCTCATACATGCTTAATCAAAAGTGGGTCTTATTTTTTCTGAATTTACTCTCATAAGTGTATAGGATTTTATCTTTGATCTTAAGTTATTCGTAACGGCTCAAGAAAAGAGCTCCAGTCTTACCTATAGTAGGGATGGTAGTGACTATTTCGCCGAGTTTAAGTTTGTACAAGATAGTAGTCTTTCCTGCAGCATCCAACCCAACCATAAGTATACGCATTTCTTTTTTGCCGAAGAGGCCTTTGAAGAGATTGGCAAAAATGTTTCCCATGTTTAAATGTCTGTTCAGACACTGGCAATAGAAACCTAGAGAGAAGAAATTCAAGAGCGTTAGCTTCATACAGTACCATAAATATACATAACCTAATCCCAAGAAGCAAGTATAACTAAATTCAAGGATAATTTTACTCTTCAGAATTGTAGTCTCAATTCTACTGACTAGCAAAGTCAATTCATAGCAATACTTTTCAATGGAAAATCCAAATCTGAAAGCATCAAACAGTGTACAGCATGGAATGTTCATGAGTTGTGGTCATTGTGAGAGCTGCACCTGCATGAAGACCAGCAGCCACAGACACTTTGCATTCATAGTTCTTTCCTGCCTGGAGTCAACTGTGCATGTGTGACACCAGCCGGTGCATAGGAAATTTTTTCCCACAGAACAGGGCCTGCAAGTGTTGAGGGCCCCTGTTGTAAGACACTTCTGTCCCACTCCTGAGGGGGTTAGGTCAGTGCACAGACCTAAATTGGTTAGGATTGCTCTAAGACCTTTATAAAAAAGTTATACATGTTACTGAAATTAAAAATGATCAGAATCAGCTTACTATCTACTCCATCATGCATGTCTGTCAATGACCTTTGGTCCTTTGCCAGCTTGTCAAGTGTTGCTCTGCCATGTAAAATCTGGAGTACACGTATATTCTGATTCACATGTAAAGAATGTATGGTCCTATTACTCTGACACAGCTGGTGGCCGGCTTAATTTTTCCTGAAAAAGAGCACACATTGGAGCCAAGACTACCTCATCCATGTTATTCCCAGTGGCAGCCAAAGTTGGCTAGTTGTGATGTGTTTCAAGCTGTGACCATGAAGCTAAGTTCAGGTTCTAGCAACACTGGCCTATCAGATCTAGCTACCAAGTCTGTACAACATTCCCAATTGTAAAATCCAAGAACAGGCATCCCCCACTTGCATGGATTAGGAACTGGAGTACCATCCAAAAGTGAAAACTGTTGAAAAGTAGAACCCCATCTTTTTTAGTTTATAAATGTTTCTTCTAATGCTTTTTAGCTAGCAAATTGCAAATGCCCTTTTTATCTCGCCAATTCCTGCTGCCACACAAAGATTTCTGCAATTTGATTCTCATTAACTCATGTGGGTGGCTCAAGTGGTTAAGACACTGTGTCTGTTAACCAGAAGGCCAGGGTTCGAGAGCCAGGACCCCACAAGACATGGGGGGCTCCTGTCCTTAGCCCAGCTCTGTGACGCAGCTGGAACCAATCATATCAACTCTGCTGTTCCAATGGACTATTTTAGTAGTGTGGAGAGGGGGGATTTGCTGCTTGGGTATCAGCCTATCCTCCATATCAATCTACCTAGGCCTTTGTGCTTTGCATGCAGCGTCAAGCATGATACCAGTCTTTCAAGACTGATGGATGCCCAAGTTTTTTTTTAACTCCTTTGGGAATGGGATTAAATACAGAGCTACAACATGGAGGAGGGCAATTTTGGCCTTTAGAACAGCAGAGAGAGGTTGTAAAAGCAGAACATGAATTGAATGAATGGGTTATGGGTATAATTGAAAGATGTAGATAGAGTGGATCATCAGAAAACAAAGATACCTCAAAATAACCAAGTTAGAAACTATTCTACTTTTGCAATGTTATAGCCACACAAACATTTTTAGATTAAACTCCTGCTGTAAACGTTCCAAACGCTTAGTCCGTTAAACAAATCATTCAAGAAAATCAATCTTAAAAGCCACCTTTGCAATAGGAAAAACAATCTGAAACTTTTGGTACAATCATTTCATGACTATTAACTTTAAGTAAACACACGAGGAACACCAAAAATACTTAGATGAGGGCCTAAGTAGATCACTTTCTAGATACTGAGCACATTTCTGCAAGCAGAAAGCTATCATGGAGCTTCTTGCAACTGCAGTCACCCATGCTTGCTTAGAGAAGCTATATTCACTGCTTCTAATATCTGCCTACCACACATTCAACTTCTTCTCAGCCTGGCCTATTAATCACTCTTACTGCCTTCCCTTTATCTTCCTAAAATCTTTCCTGAGACAACTAATCAGCTCACCTCTACTTCACAGCCCTTCTGCCTCTCTCCCCCACTGCCACCCTCAGCCTTCTCTGCCATAGTTATATTGGAATAGAACCCTGTCTGTGTTGGTCAAAGGTGTAGACTTTTGATCAAGGCTTTTATGCAGAGATAGAAGATTATGGGTTTCAGGTATCTCTTTTACAACTTCTAGTAAGAACACACAACCTATCACTTCATGGCAGAGTTCCCGCCTCCTGCTCTAATGAATTTGCTGGATTTGCAGGAGGTGGGAAACTCCACAAACCCAGTGACATTAAATCACTGATGTCTATTTCTAGACCAGTCGTTCTCAATCTTCCTAATGCTGTGACCCCTTTATAAGTTCCTCATGTTGTGGGGACCCCCAACCATAAAATTATTTTCGTTGCTACTTTAGAACTGTAATTTTGCTACTGTTATGAATCGTAATGTAAATATCCAATATGCAGGATGTATTTTCATTGTTACAAATGAAATGTGTGTTCTATGCACACACTGAACACAATGGGATTTATTTCAGAGGAGGCATGCATAGGACTGGGCCCTGAGGCTGCAATCCTATCCACATTTACATGGGAGTAAAGGCCCCCTGATTATAATGGGATTTATTTCAGAGTAGGCATGCACTGAATTGGGTCCTGAGGCTGTCAGTCAACCCCAGTGCGCGAGCAGCTACAGCCGGAGGTCTAGCAAGCCTGACCTGGCCCCCTGCACCAGAGGTCTTTAGGCGACCCCCAGGAAAGCTCTAGGCGACCCCCAAAGGGGTCCCGACCCCCACTTTGAGAAACGCTATTCTAGACACTTTGGGAGAGAACACTTTGGGTGGAGATAATTCAGAGATGCTGATTTTGAAAACATCCATACACTGTCTACAACATCTAGCTCTACCATGAATACAAAGTACTTTAAAGTTTTTAATCCCTTTAATGTTTGGGATTTTTGCACTAGAGCAAGTGTCTTCAAACCCTCTGCAAACCTCCATTCAGCTCTCAGCAAACCCCTTAATTCTCCACTGGAAAGAAGAGCTGTGTGTGTGTGTGTGTGTGTGTGTGTTGGAAAGTGTTTATGAACTGATTTGAATTCATTCACAAGCCACCAATATATTTATTTACTAGCGAAAAGTGTACCCGCATCGTGGGAGTAAAATTCCCACATACGCCATCCTCTCACAGCGCATCAGTCCCCCATGTGCATCAGTCCCCCATACACAACCTCCCCCCATGCGCATCAGTCCCCATGTGCAACAATTCCCATGCGCAACATCTCCCCATAAGCATCAACCTCCCATGCATGACATCCCCCATGCGCATCAAACCACCATGCGCATCATTCCCCCATGTGCCTCAACCCGCCATTGCAACATCCCCATGCGCAACATCCCCATGCGTATCAACCTCCCATGCGCATCTTCCCATGTGCAACCCCCATGTGCAGCATCCTCTTCCTCCGAACATCATCCCCCCCCCAGTGCACCAGGCACTGAGCACCAAATTGGCTGGAGGTTGGTCAGTCTTCCATGTTAAGTATAGGACAGAAACATGCTGCACCCCTTTTCAGCCCCTTAAGGATTAAATTTCTCCACATGGGATCTTGGTGGGTGTTCAGGTGACAGAAGGAACTCCCTCCCAGAATTCCGTGTTTCAGGCCCAGCAGTTGGGGCAGAATGTTAATGAGTCATCAATTCTCCAATGCAAAGTATAGGAAGGAAAACGCGTTGCGCCCCTTTTCAACCCTTTCAGTTGGAATTTCCGGTTCTTACTGCACCCCTCAGTCATGGAAGGAACACCCACCCCAAATTTCACGCTTCTAGGCCTGGCGGTTTTGGCAGGGCCTTGATGAGTGAATCAGTCAGTGACTTTTCTCTTTTATATTTATAGATGAAAATTTATTCACATTTGAAGTTTTTTTTTTCCTTCTGGCTCTCAACACACCATCAGAAAGACGATGTGACCATCCTGCCAAAAAGTTTAGAGTTAAGATACATTAGATTTAAGACTGCAGAGGAAAAGATTAAAAATGTGTCCTCATACATCACATGAATAGAAAAAGCAAAACTGCTGCTAACTTGCGCTGGCACCTCACATCAAAGGTAGCATAATAGGCTCTCCTTGAAAAAAAGAAGCCCAAACATTATTTTGCAACATCACGCACACCTGGCAATTAAATACAGACACTGCACCTAGCCAATCAGAGGGCACACATGGCACCCAAGCCTCAGCAAAACACTTGCAAGTTTTAAACTGCTTAAATATTAAGCTGCATTACTTGTTATTCAATTCAACATTCAAAAGCACAGAAATACTTCACACTAAGTAGCAAGATTACATATCAGAGGATAAAGGAAACAACTGAATAAAAGTTCTTGTATTAGCTCTGGGTTGAATCATTTTAACATCTGAATACAGTGGTACCTTGGTTTACATGAGCATGATCTGGAAGCATGCTTTGAATCCAAAATGCTTATATATCAAAGCAAATTTTCCCATAAGAAATTATGGAAACTCAGATGATTCATTCCACAGGACAAAAATATTCATATAAAAATGATTACAATACTGTACTTTCCCAGGAGCAGGAATAATTCTAAGTAAATGAATACAATAAAACAGAAAATATAAAGAAAAATAAAACAAGTTAACCTCAGCTCTATCAGGATGCAATCTGCCCCCCTTACACAGGAATGAGCCCCACTGACTACAATAGTGTTACTTCAGAGTAGACATGCATAGGCTGTTCTCTCAGGAGAGGTTGAGCAGGGACTGGCAGGGCACCAAAACCAGCTGTATCCTGGCCAGGTCTATTTTTTTGCTTGTTATCAAAATATTGCTTGTATTATATGTCCAAATTTATTATAAACATTTGCTTATCTTGCAAAATGCTCTCAATCCAATGTTTTACAGTAGTTCTCTACCGAGTTATACCACCATCTTATTGTCTCTTGGAACAATCAGTCTCATTGATACTTTCAGTTAAGAAAACCTGCTTTTTGGTCCTTAAGCAAAGCCAGTTGTGCTTTCATTAACTGACCATAACTTTTGATAAGATATTTTAATGTTTTTATTGCATTTTGCAATATATATATTATAAATATATATATTTATAATATATATATACATTTTATATAAATATATATAAATGCCAACATGATGGTATTCAAAAACATCAGGAGTTCACAATTTTGGCCAGTAGCAATGTCATCCCAAATGCATCACCTAGTGTGGTCCACACACCCTATCAATGACAGTGCCTGCAGTGTTAATACCTATGTTTTAAAACATGTCTAGGCACCACAGATCCCTATCAAGCAACACAGAGAAGAAAAGACTGCTCATGAAACCTATCTATTCAACCTTTCTGAATGGATGTGTCAATGTCTCTCTATACATACTGCATCCAATTTCAAATGAAAGGCAAGCCACTTATTTCAGCCACCACATATTCATTTCTAATTTTCAAATAACTGTTTTCTACTTCAAAGCACTTGAGATTTCAGCATATCTATATAGAACTGAAAAGTCACTGACTGATCAACTCCCAGCCAAAACTGCCAGACCCAGATGCATGAAATTTGGGGAGGGTATTCCTTTCTAGATGGAGGCACTCACTAAGAAACAGTTTTGGGAAATTCTAACCGGAAGGGGGTGAAAAGGGATGCAACGAGTTTTCCTCCCTATACTTTACTTGAAGAATCCCGAATGAAGAATGCTCTGCCAGGACCCAGAAGCATAAAATTTGGGGAGGATATTCCTTAGATGCCAGGACCTAGAAGCATAAAATTTGGGGAGGATATTCGTTATGTGACATGAGCACCCACCAAGAACAGATTTCTAGAAATTTAACCCCATAGGGGCTGAAAAGGGGTGCAACGCATTTTCGGGCTATACTTATACTCCCACAAGAAGGGTATATTTTGCTAGTTGTCCTATATATTGCTAGGATACCTCAGATACTGAACCGGTCAAGGAAAATATTAACAGAATGGCTTCAGGCAGATGTTGACACAGTTCAGGATAAAATGGCAACGAGGCAAGAGCCACTTTTTTCCAAGTGGTGATCCTCTTGTGCAGTAGGAGGATAGTAATTGTTCCTTTTCAACCCAGCAGTGTCTAATGGCTGCAGGCATTGTTCTCCATCTTTTTAGACAGTGAGTGAGCCCTTTAGGGACAGGAAGCTACCAGTATTTACTTATTTGACTTTGCCTGCAAACTGCTTTACAAATTTACTGACTACAGGCTAAGCAGCAAACTACAATTGTTAATTGAGCGTAATTTGGAGCAAAATTTTGCTATTACCACCACAGTATTGCGATAAAAAAAGCAGGCCTCCGTCAGTCTTGAAAGACTATGGTATCGTGCTTGGCGCTGCATACGCTGCATGCAAAGCATGAAAGCCTGGGCTGGATTGTTACGGAGGAGAGGCTGTTACCCAAGCAGCAAATCCCCCCTCTCCACGCCACTGAATTAGTCCAATGGAAAGGCAGAGGCGATACGATTGGATGCAGCTGACATCGCAGAGTTGGACTAAGGACAGGAGCTCACCCTGTCTTGTGGGGCCGACCTGGGTCTCGAACCCTGGCCTGCTGGTTAACAGGCACAGCGTCTTAACCGCTTGCGCCACCCATAGCCGCTTTAGAAGGCTGTGGGTGGTGCAAGTGGCTAAGACACTGTGATTAAGTGAACTGGAAGTGCTGTTGCTGCCACATAGCCCCCATAATGGCCCGCGTAAACTCAGTGGTTCCCTTACCTTTGGGTGAAAGTTAGGACTGCTGCATTAAGACCTTCCTGTCCTATGTAATATTTTATTTCTTTTCAGCACTGCTGCCTCTTATTTGTCCAGCTGACCTTGTTAGAAAGTTGTGCTGGCTGGCCACTTCTGCCTTAAAATCAGGACAAAGAGCCTGCTGGGTTAATGAGCAATGGAAGTGGCTGACCAGTGTGACTTCCTGACGAATTGGTTGAAAAGATAAGACAGCAGCACCGAATGGAAAATGCCACATGGGATAGCAAAGTCTTTTTCCTAAAACATATTTCACCTGTGGGCCAGAACCTGGTATCTTGGATTAATTCAAGGATAACCACAGATGTGCATACCAGCTATGAAAATAAAAGAAACCTTCATGTTTTCAGAAGTTATATACTTTCTTGACTCTGAAGTGCAACAAGCATCTGCTAGAATGTCCTGCTGGTAATCTTTTTGCAAGTATTAGGGGGTATAGTGGAAACAGAATGCTGAGTAGGTAGCGAAGTTAATTTAATCATACAAGAAAGTTTGCAGTCACCTGAGTGAGGAATCAGTGAGATAACACTCTTTGTTCCCTACTAATTTATGACCACACTATATAGGACTAGGGCTGTGGGTGGCGCAAACAGTTAAGACGCTGTGCCTGTTAACCAGCAGGCCAGGGTTCGAGACCCGGGTCGGCCCCACAAGACAGGGTGAGCTCCTGTCCTTAGCCCAGCTCTGCGATGCCAGCTGGCTCCAATCATATCGGCTCTGCCTTTCCATTGGACTAATTCAGTGGCATGGAGAGGGGGGATTTGCTGCTTGAGTAACAGCCTATCCTCCATAACAATCCAACCCAGGCTTTCGTGCTTTGCATGCAGCGTATGCAGCGCCGAACACGATACCATTGTCTTTCAAGACTGATGGAGGCCTGCTTTTTTATATAGGACTGGGGTGGAGTGAATGGGGACACTTGCTCTTCATTTTAAGAAGAAATGAAGAGCATTTCTCTTTGTCCAGGGGCAACTCCAAAATAACGGATTAGAAAATTCTACAATAATTTTCACCTTAGCTTTTTGGCCCTGAACACCAGTCAACGTTTCCAAGTAAAACTAGTGCTTAGTCAACACAGGAAAATTTGCATTCAGAAAAGACATATTACAAGGTCAAAGTCAAACAATTAAATTAGTCAATTTCACAATCCACAAATGCTTCAAGACAATGTTAAACACAACCTCATGCTTCAGTGTAAGCTGATACTTCCCTGAAGCGATTGCCCATTAGGCCTAGAGTGAGAAAGTGTTCTTCCTTGGAAGGTCAATGTCACATATTGGTCAATGTAACAGCTTGAAAAGTGCAGTTAGCCAATTTGACTCCCCAAATTACTCACATTGGAATCTTATGTATAAAAAGTATCTGCATCAATCCTATCCTGTTCCAACCATGATCATTCAATCTCCATAACCTCAATACTGCTACATAAATATTACTTTGCAGTAAAAGTGTTTAATAGTTTAGCGTTTTGTATTTGTATAGCACTTTTAAAGTCTGCACAGCAATTCACATATGCCATAATATGAAAAATCATCTTGTGATTATTCATGTCATACTGCAGTTTGAGGGCTGAGAAAAGGTTACTTGCCTAAGGCCAACTAATAAGTTCATGGCAGATATTAAATCTGAACCAGGGAAGTCTTGATTCATAGCTCAATCCTGGCCACTACACCATACTACACTAACTGTCTTTCTGGGACTGCACCTAAAAAGTCAGAAGAAACAAGATTAGAGGAATGCAAAGGATGAGGAAAATCAGCCTTATTATTACAACCTTAGGGTCAGTCAATATTATATAACAGAGCTCCAATAGTTCTGGAACACAGTTTCTATAGTAGCATATTAGAGTTTGCATCCAATTCAGTAACAGCCCCTAGCAAACACCCAAACTGCAAATTAAACCTGCCCCACATTCGTTCAGGAACTTCACATTATGGGCAACTTCTCCTTAACAAACATGGGCAGAGAGAGGGACAGAAATAATGCTCAATCTGGATCCTTCCTTATTCTGAACACTTCACCCAGCATACACTAACTGCATTAAAGCACTTGCATTTGCTGGATCTTAATCACCTCAACTACAATACATTTGCTTGAAAGCAAGTCTTACTGTTTCAGAGAAACTTTTCTTCCAAATCATGAAGCTCGGAATGAAAAACAGAAGGTATACCCTTCAACATAACATGGAGATTTTAATGCCTTCTAGAGAAACAAAGAGATCTTTCAAGACCTAAATCACTGAATTATTACAACGGATCATGCCATGCCTCAAAGATGAAATTCATTAAGAATACTACACATTTCTATTACAAAATTCATTGCCAAAAAAACTAACAAAAGACATGAAAATCTGAGAGAAAGGATGACACAGGATTGGGTGGAAGATGCTTGTACTCGCAGCCAACTTGATAGACCAGAAGATGAATATAATTCATTCTCTGATGAGTTTCTGATGAAATAGGAGTCTCAGCTTTGTTTGGGGGAATACTTATTATTCCTCAATGTCTGCTACGTTAGGATGTTTTTCTATGAATACTGGAAAAGATATAGTGAAGTTTTAGTAAAAAAAATTTTCAAATGAAATTATATTAGCCCAAAATACAAGGGATGGATTTTTGCCAGAAGAGTGCATCTGGCTGCCTCTCGCTGCAGAATGTTGCAATACCCACAACTGGTAATGTTGAACTGTATTTCAGATGAAATACACTATGAAATGAGGTGTATTGCAGAGATTGCTTTGTTCCAAATGGTTGTACTTGTGTTTGAGTCATGGCATGAGCCAACTCAAAATACCAGAAAAGGGACTATATAACTCCCACAATCAGCCTGGTTTTTAGAAGCTTTTTTCATTGGCCTCCTGATTTTGTATAATTGATTTGTTGGTAGGAGTTGTTCCTTTTTGTTTTAGGATGTTTTACATTGTATTTTATTCATACTTAAGTTGCCTTGTGAATCTCTATTTAGAGGGGAAAGGAACAGTGATTTAAAAAAGAAGGATCTTCATTTTTATTCATTTCATTTTAAGAGCAATGTAACTAGAGAATAAAGTTCCTCCTGTTTAGGTTTCTGCACTTGAGTAACTTTTTGTCCTGCTGATGAAGTCATTAGAGAGTGACTAAGTGATCAAGAATCAGTTTCCCCACCCTGTCTTCTCAAACTTTGAGCTCAATCCAGAAGAGAAGAAGTGGAGGAGGAGCCTCCACCCTGCTGTGTGTGTGTCATATGTGAGACACAGAATCACACAGAATATGGGGAACATTGTGGTGTGCTTAGGCAGTAACAGACCATTCAATCCTCCTAAGAAAAAGACAAATGAAAAATATCCACTATCATTCATCCAATTAGGCACATCCCCAAAAAATAAAAAATAAAGTGTTACTACTTCCTCTTTAAGCATGCAACTCAAAATAACGCTATAGTGAATGAGGCAAAAAAGAATTTCCTTTCACAGTCCCCCACGCTTTTAAAAGACCATTTAGTTGCCAAAATAAAAGTGCCAATGGGATGGATTGAATTGCCAGAATTAGCAACAACAGGCGGGTAGTCACACCTTAAAAAGGAGGAAGAAAAAAATAGAAGTGGAGGGGAAAGGGTAGAAGAGCAAGAAAGAGAAGCTTATTTTTCAGGTGTGATCAGAGTTACTATTTTTTAAACACATGTGCCCCACCATTTCTGTACTAAGGAAAAGGAGGCAGTTGGCAACAAATTTAAATAGTCTGAAATAAAGCCTAAACCTACACATGGCTACTCAGAAATAAATTGCAATTTAGTCAACGGGGCTTACTCCCAGGTAAGTGTGGAAATGGGCAGCTTTAGAGCCCCACCCTACCCATGTGCCTATTCAGAAGTCCCATTACAGTCAATGGGCCTTGCTCCCAGGAAAGTGTGGCCAGGATGGCAGCCTTAGAGCCCAACTGTGTGTTTACTCAGAAGTAATTCTCATTAGTCAATAGGCCTTGCTCCCAGGGGAGTGTGAAAATGGGCTGCTTTAGGGCCCCACCTAACCCATGTGCCTACTCAGAAATAAATCCCATTACCGTCAATGGGTTTTACTCCCAAGTAAGCGTGACCGGGATGGCAGCCTTAAGAGTCCAACTGTGTGTCTCCTCAGAGGTAAGTCCCATTACCGTCAATGGGCTTTACTCCCAGGTAAGTGCAGCCAGTATGGCAACCTTAGAGAACAAATGTGTCTACTCAGAAGTAAGTCTCATTACAGTCAATGGGCCTTACTCCCTGGTTGGCGCCGCCAGACTTAAAGCCCGACCCTGTGTCTACTCAGAAGTAAGACCCATTACAGTCAGTGGGCCTTACTCCCAGGTTGGTGCGGCGGCCAGTCCTAGAGCCCGACCGTGTGTCTACTCAGAAGTAAACCCCATTACAGTCAATGGATCTTACTCCCAGGTAAGTGTGGCGAGGGAGGAAGGGAGGAAGGGAGGGGGAGCGCAACCGAGGCCTGGAGTGCGGCCTTGTCCCCCTCGAGGCCCTGTGGGGGGAGTGAGGAGGGCAGGAAGCGTCTGGGCGAGACTAGGCCGCGCTGAGAGTAAGGCCGGGCCGGGCCTCGCTGGGCTGGGCCTCGCCGGTGCTTACCTCGTCGGCTGCTCCTTCCGCTGTGGTGTCTCCCTGCTCGCTCCCCCCTCCCCGCCTCACTCCGGCCGACTCTTCCTTCCTTCCTTCTTCCTTCCTTCCTTCCTCCTCCCTCCTTCCTCCGCGTCGCTCACCCGCCCGCTTGCTCGCTCGGCACAAAAGATGGCGGCTCCCGGCGGCCACGTCAGTGCCAGGGACCGCGCGAGGGACCACGGGTAAGGAGGGGGGGAGGAGAAGGGCGGGGCGGCTTTCTTTTACCTCAGAGAGGGGGTTAACAGTGAAAAGGACCCGGATGCTGAAGAGGGGAGGAGGAGGAGGCGTGGCCTCGCCAAAACGGCTTCACTTGTCGAACTGCGCCTGCGCGCGCCTGCACGCTGGCAATTTAAACGGGTGGGGCTTTAAATTGCCTCGCCCGGCCTTACATTGCGCATGCGCAGTAGTAAAAAAGCCGTTAGGGGGCGCGTGCTCCCTCGGAAAACGGTTGTGCACGCGTGAAGTGCGCCTCGCGCGCGCGCTCTCTACCCTTGAATCCAAAAGGGGCGGGGTCGTCTCGAGGAGAGAGAACGCGGCGGTTATCTTAGCCCCGCCCACCAATTGTGAGGGGCGCGTGTTTGTCCTCCAGGCGCGAGTCAGGCGTCGCTGTTCACCTCAGAGGTGAAGGGCTGTCGCCTGATTCCCGCCTTTTAACCCCTTCCATACGTTGAAATACACTCAATAAAGTTGAGACGCACGAGTCTGTCAGACATGAGGGTGCCATAAGTGAATGGGTCCCTGCGGGGAGGCAGGGGAGGCAGAGCCTCTGAAAAGCGCAACCAACTTGTGAGGTGAGGCAGAGCCTCCCCACCTGAGCCCTCTGAAAAGTGCGGCCACTTTCAGAGGACTCAGGCGGGTAGGCTCTGCCTCACCTCACAAGGTGGTGGCGCCTTTCATAGCACTCCTGTGAGGAAGCTTTGCTTCACCTCACACAGTGGCAGCGCTCGTCACCACTTTTCAGAGCTCTCCTTTGAGGAGGCTTTGCCTCACCTTACACGGTGGCGGTGGTTTTCAGAGCATTCCTGTGGGGAGACTACCTCACTTTACATGGTGGCGGTGCTTTTCACAGCACTCGTGTGGGGAGACTGCCTCACAACAGATAGTGGTGCTTTTCAGAGCACTCAGGTGCAGAGGCTTTGCCTCACGTCACAGTGGTGATGCTTTTCAGAAGACTCAGTCAGGGAGGCTCTGCCTCACATTCAGTGGCGGTGCTTCTCATAACTCCTGTGGGGAGGCCTCACCTCACAATGGACTCAGTCGGGGAGGCTCTGCCTCACATACAGTGGCGGTGCTTCTCATAACTCCTGTGGGGAGGCCTCACCTCACAATGGACTCAGTCGGGGAGGCTCTGCCTCACCTATAGTGGCGGTGCTTCTCATAACTCCTGTGGGGAGGCCTCACCTCACAATGGACTCAGTCGGGGAGGCTCTGCCTCACATACAGTGGCGGTGCTTCTCATAACTCCTGTGGGGAGGCCTCACCTCACAATGGACTCAGTCGGGGTGGCTCTGCCTCACATACAGTGGCGGTGCTTCTCATAACTCCTGTGGGGAGGCCTCACCTCACAATGGACTCAGTCGGGGAGGCTCTGCCTCACATACAGTGGCGGTGCTTCTCATAACTCCTGTGGGGAGGCCTCACCTCACAATGGACTCAGTCAGGGAGGCTCTGCCTCACATACAGTGGCGGTGCTTCTCAACTCCTGTGGGGAGGCCTCACCTCACAATGGACTCAGTCGGGGAGGCTCTGCCTCACATACGGTGGCGGTGCTTCTCATAACTCCTGTGGGGAGGCCTCACCTCACAATGGACTCAGTCGGGGAGGCTCTGCCTCACATACAGTGGCGGTGATTCTCATAACTCCTGTGGGGAGGCCTCACCTCACAATGGACTCAGTCAGGGAGGCTCTGCTTCACATACAGTGGCGGTGCTTCTCAACTCCTGTGGGGAGGCCTCACCTCACAATGGACTCAGGTGGGGAGGCTCTGACTCACCTCAAAAGGTGGCAGCTCTTTTCAGAGGACTTGGGTGGGGAGGCTGTGCTTCACTTTACATTGTAGTGGCCCTTCTCAGAGGACTCAACTGGGGGAGTGCTCACATAGTGGTGATGCTTTTTGAAGAATTTCTGTGGGGAGGCTCTGCCTCACATACCCCACCTCATATGTCAGTGGTGGCACTTTTTGAAGGCCTACAGTGGGAAGGTTCTACCTCACCTGCCCTGCCTCACATGGTGATGGCGGCACTTTTTGAGGGACTCCTGACTCACCTGCCACCCCAACCATATGTCCCTGTCTCCTCACTTTCCCTGTTACAACCCCAGCCCCCAAAAGAGCATTAGCAGACCTGTTTGTTAATACCTGATCTACCTCATTGGGTAGTTGTTAGGAATCAATGGGGGAGCTACCCCTTTTCTGTGCATGGGTTGTGACTGCACACGTTAGACAACAGTGGCTTATTTCAGAACTCTGCCTCACCTCACAGTGATGGTGCTTTTCAAAGGATTGCTGTGGGGAGGCTCTGCAACCCCAGCCTCACCTCACATGGTGGTAGCAGTACTTTTTTGATGGCCTCCTGTGGGGAGGCTCTGTCTTTTCTGCCTCCTGAATCACCAGATGTCACTGTCTCACTTTCCCTCACAACCTCAGCACCCAAGAGTGCCTCAATAGGCTACTTTGCAAGGCCAGTTACTCCCTTGATTGTTGTGAGAGAACAATGGGGGCTACCAAGTTTGCCTCTCTTCTCTGACCCCCTTGGAGAAAGGGCAGGATACAGAAACAGCTATGATGGTGCAGTGGCTAGGGGGTTGGACTGAAATCTGTAAGACCCAGGTTCAAATCCTCCCTTTACTATGAAGCTGACCTTGGGCCTACCTCACAGGATTGTTGTGAAGACAAAAGGAACAAAGTTTTATAAGCCATCTTTGCAACTTCATTTTGTGTTTTTCTGTATGTGTTTCCTCAATAGAGCAAAAGAAGTAATAGTTGGAAGATGGGCATGAAAAAGAATAAGGAGAGAGATGGCTGATGTGGGCAAACAGGAAAAGCAGGTAGGGCCAAGGTTCAGCCAAGGTTCATGACAGGTGGCACTGACACAAGTGCAGAAAGGGAGCTGCAGTAAGGGTGAGGAGAAGCCTAGATCACGTTGCTTTCTTGTCCAGCCCACCTGGGACTGCAGGCCTCCATCAGTCTTGAAAGACTATGGTATTGTGCTCGGTGCTGCATACGCTGCATGCAAAGCACGAAAGCCTGGGTTGGATTGTTATGGAGGATAGGCTGTTCCCCAAGCAGGAAATCCCCCCTCTCCACACCACTGAATTAGTCCAATGGAAAGGCAGAGCCAATACGATTGGATCCAGCTGCATCACAGAGTTGTGCTAAGGACAGGAGCTCACTGAGACTGGATTTGACTGTTAAGGACCATGCAGCAAGCAACCTGTGGAGTTAAGCAGTTACAGGTGTGCAGCGTTTGTATGTGTGGCGAACAAAAAGTGAGGTCATCTCTCCACCGTGAGGATGTGCAGTGGCTCCAATTACAAGAGAAAATTAAAAAACATTTATTGCACTTTTTAGAAAAGAAAGCTAAACACAAGATTCAACTGAGCAAGAAAATGCTAGTTTACAACTTTAAGGCATTTTCCATAAATCATTTGTGTGAGGCATTTGGGGGAACAATTTTCCATGAGATCTTGTGAACAAAATTATAAAGTCAAAATATTATGGTTGACAGAGACAGTGGATGTTGAAAATGCCTTTTTCTTTTGACATATAGGGCACCCTGAAATCACATTTCCAAGGCTTTCCTTTCAATTCTGAGAACCAGACATCTTGTTTTTAAACAAAGAAAATTGTGCAAGAAAATTGTACAAACAGCCAAACCCTGACAAGAGCACATTGAGCCCTCTTTTCTGGAGTCAGAAAGTGGGTATCTATCTGTATTACAAAGTATAATTTATGGGGATTTCATATTTACAGGATTGGAGTCTGAGCACTTCCATTTTATCTTCTTACTCGTAAGTTGATAAGCGACACATTCTAGCAAGACTTCTGCCTTAAAACCCTTAATCCCCTCTAATATTTAAGGTAAAAATTCATTTGCCTGGTGTCTCATTTTATGCCAGGGCTCGCGTTTCTCATATTTTTTCTTTGAAGTCTGGTTAATATGACTTATTTTTTAATTATTTAAAATTCAAAAGCTTGCCATCTCAGCACTGGAAGAAGCTGTTTGCGAATACCTATCAGTATCGAGCCTGGGACTGTGAATTTGCATTGCAGTTTGTAATATCTAATGCATTGGTTTTGGCTTTTTCAAAGCTAAGAACCAGCATGATATATTTTAATATGTATTATATACCTATGGAGATTATTGCCTGTCCTTCTTCCCTTAAGGGGAACGGATTTTATGGTTTAGTAGGCCATATACATCTTTAACCTCAGTGATGACAAAACACTAGGAGCAGATTTCTAAATTGTCAACCCCAGCTTGCTCAGTTTCCAATGACAGAGAGCAGCAGCTGGAAACTCATTGTAGAGTGTGCCAGTGTTAACCTGTACAAGCTCCTGTTCTACAAACACAATATCACGAATTGGTTTTAACCGTGAAAACCCTCAAAATGTAAATGCATTGGGTTTTACATATGTAGTACTAGAAAAGGGTTGACAACCTTTGTGCTCTTTGTGGTCATTCAATTTCTGGACAGCCACTCAGGCAAAAAAATATATTTTCCAATACAGTTTCTGAGAAGTGACCTCTGAATTATCAGGCTCCATAAGAAAGTTGCTATAATCTAGTATATTTCACAGACTTTTCAGGAAAATGCTGTATTCAATCCATTTTTGTTACACTAGGGGTCCAAAGCTATTCATATTCCCCCCCCCCAAACACAAAACGCTTCATTTGCTCCTATTTGGAAGTATTACCCTTCTGTTTTTAGTTATTTAATAAACATTAAGAATATCTGAGCAAAGGAAATAAACCATCTCCAAATATTTAAAATAAAATGCAATTTATACTGAACCTCTGTTGATTTGCCTTTGCCACAACCCACAGACGTGGCCAGGACCAAACTGCGCAGCCAATCCCAAATCTAGAGCTGCGGTGCATATAATCCAGTGAGAGACCCTGAGGGCCTGTAGTGCAGAAGGTACTCCTAAACAGACCACACAGAAGCTGAAGCTCCTAGTGTTACGACCATATCTGGTAATCCAGATTCAGTTGCATTGTACTACCAGCTGTTCACAAGGACTGTGTCACACACCCAGCATTACACCTGTATTACTTCAGCACAGAATCCATTACATCCTAAGAGAGCAAAAGGAAAGAACTTGAAGAGAGGACTGACTGATGGACTAACTCAGAGGTGTACAAACTTTTTGGTAGGAGGACATCATCTCGCTGACATTGTCAGGGCTAGAAAAATACACATTCAAATATAAATAAATTTACATAAAAACAAATATATTGTTTTGCTTCTCCAGTCTGGAATGACTCCAAAGGGTGAGTCTTCCTTCAAGACTGACTGCTTTGCACCCCTCTAGCTATGCCACCGGCTGTGTACTTAAATGAAAACAAACTGTACTGTTAATCCTAACCTAGGCCACCAAAATTATTGGTCTTTCTGTTCCCATGATGATGTAGGGAGGAAAGCACATATCTGCAAACTGGCTTAATCCTCCCCAAGAATAAGGCCATGATTCCAATCCAGAACAAGTGTACCCTGCCAACACACGGACAAATGTTAAAGAAGTTGTGTTAACACCATGCTTGCCTGCCTGAGCAAGGGGCCACTGACACAACACCTTATTTCTTTGAAGGATATTGTGCATTTCCATTACAGTGCCTTCATTATTGCTGCTAATCTAGAAGAGAGAGATGGAGGACACTTAACTAGCAGCATATGTCTGTAGCATCGAAGGAATCATGCTTCTTTGTGCAAACCCTTTTTTCTTAGAAGGGAATAGAGTTCCATCAACAGAACCTCATTAGACTGCGCAGCCTTTTCTAATTTGAGGAACACAGTGCTTGACAGAGGGGGAGACAGCAATTGACCCAAAAGCTGCCAGTCAACATCATGCAAGAAATGAACTTTGGCCTCTCATAAGAAGGATGCTGATTGTTTCAGATACAAGGACAGGCATGGAAGCTTACCTGATTATGACATCAATGTCAGGACACATTCCCTAATGGAACACCTGTGTGATGGGGAGAGGAGCAATTTTGTCAAGTCTGTTTATTGCACCACCCTGTTTTTATTTGACCTTTATATATTTAGTGCTACTGTGCATGGGTGTTTATGGCATTTGCCAAAAACAAATGAGAAGGTAGATCTCTCTGCCCTAAGGAGGTTCCATTTAAAGTCTGATAGTGGAAGGACACCACCCAGGAGAGAAGATACATAAGTGAAAAGGGATGTTGCCAGCAAATGAACTTGCATTGTGCATATCTTGAGACTTTGCTGCAGTTAGGAACGAAGACCTGGTTTGTTAAGCAAAATCTCTCTGTGTTTTAAGAAATATATCAATATCTTTTATAAAAAACAATATAGTGTACAATAAAATGCTGTGCTAGCAAGCACAGCATTTTAAAATAACACATACACATCTTTAGTCAAAAAGAATAAACCTGGCAATAATCCAAAAACTACTACAGAGGAAATTTTCACCTGCCTACAAAAAGCATTCTGAATGTGACTCAGGAATGTGACTTCCACCAAGTGGGAGAGAATTCCAAAGAGCAGGTGATGGATAGAGAAGACTAAAGCAAGAATCCTATTAACCTACCATCCCAAACAGATGGGATGAAGGATCTACCTTCTCGGTTAATCTCAGTGAACAAGGAAGGGCATAAAATGTCTATAAGTTTTATAAAACATGTTATGGCCTTGGGCTGTGGAACTTTACAACCAGTTCTTGAAAAGTTATGGAAATTAGTGGAAAAGTGTGAGTTGGGGAATCTTGTTCACACCTAGGTTGCTGGGCTTCTGTAGGACCACGATGTCTCCTCAGTTGTGTGGTGGGTGCTACTGCTATTACTATCAGAAGTCAGACAGGTGTCTTAGGTTAGAGCAGTGATAGATAGGGTAACCCAAGTGTTACTCTGGATTGGGCTGTTAGTCAGGTGGGCTCACTGTTGGACTTGGTCCCTCAGTCATTGCCCAACCTGCACAGCCTCCATGCAAGAACTATTCCTGCCTACCTGTTCTGAGTGGGCTGCCAAATTTATGTTTAGAACTTCAGTCTCACAAAACCTCCTGAAGAGCTGCCTTCTCCAATTGTCTGCATGTCAGCAAGAATAATAGCCAGAGCAAGACTTGACCAAGGTTGGGAGAAATACAAAGCCCCAGGCCAAGAGGATGATCTAGAAATTTAAAGTCATCAATTTCTAGATAGGAGTCAGACCACAATATGTATTTATGTCCTTTAGCAACTTCTGATCCTTGCCAAAGAAACTTGCTCCTTTGAATCAATCTATAATATTGCTGCCTGCAAGTGCCCTTTTTGTGGACCTACTTTTCTACAACTATCTACAGTATTTATATACCTCTCCTTACCTGGTCTGTTGTGATATGTGTAATTCTCACAGAAATTATGAACATGGGGGTAGAAAACCTTTTCACATTTCAGATGGGGCTCAGATGATAGAATGATCCTTCAAAAAATTCCATGCATGCTAGAAAAAAAAATGAAAGCATTTTGGGGAAAAGGTTCTAGATTTCTAGATGAAGCGGATTTTTTTAATTGAGGGGTGTTCAGCCATGCCATTCCCCTTATGCAGTTTGAAGGGCTTTACTTTCTAGACCAGAAATTTGCAACCTCTTTCGCCTGATGGTACACCGACAAAGGCACACCATCATTTTTCCCCCACTGATGAAGCACACCATGCTGCTGGTAGAGGACTCAAATCTCCCAATTGCCCTCCCACCAGAACCCATGGTACACTTGTAGATCATCCATGACACATCATTGTGCCACAACACTGGTTGAAAATCACTGGTCTAGACACAGGTTCATCTCTTCAGTGAGAACCAAACCTGGTTCTGCAATGCCAGCGGCAGAGGGAGCAAGGGACCAATAACTTTACAGTATATTTTTTGAATTCTTTGGTGCCTGATAGAGCAGGAGTGAGCAAACTTCAACCTGGTAGAACTTAAAAATTAGATTATTTCCTAAAACCAGGAGAGCCGTTGGCTGGTTCATGCAACACAGCTCATGTGAGACAGCCAATGACCCAATGCAGTCCATGAGCCCCACAATGGGACAGGCTGCAGATCCATCTGCAAGAATTCTAAACTGAAACTCTAAACTTTTGGCCATAAGAGCCAAAAATGTGTGCTGCAATCCTAAAGACACTTTCCTGGGACCAAGACCCATTGAACACAATGGAGTTACTTTTTGAGTAGACGTGGTCCGTTGGTCAAACAAGACTTGGTCAATGGCAACTAACCAACAAATATTCCTTTTTTACAGATTGGGGACAGTGAAGCTGCAAGACAAATGATTAGCATAAAGCCAACAATCGGAGATACTTTTTTTCTTTATCGTTTTCCATTCTTGGGATTTACAGCTCCAGATCCTCACCAATCTCCTGCAAACCCATCAGGGAGCCTACTTTTTTCTCAGCCCTATCTGAGAGAGAAAGTGCTGGAACCAGGACAGTGGGAATAGAACTCAGTTCATTCCTTATATTACATCTCATCACATGAATGCGTTCGAACTGGACTTATCTTCCAAGTTTGTCTAATTATAAAATTTCAACAGGCCAACCTTTGCAAGTATGCTTTTTATTGTATGGACTTTTGAAATTTCAGAAGCACTGGTGAAAGGAAATTGATCTGAACCCATATTCCCTCTATTAATTTTTTTTAATGTCTTCTCCTTGATTAACACAGAACACAATCCTAACCATGTCTATTGAAAAATAAGCCCCATTGTGTTCAATAGGGTCTTACTCCCAGGAAAGTGTCTTTAGGATTGCAGCAACAATCACAAATGTTTCTTGAGAATTTTTTAGCAAGCTTGAATCACTTCAGACTTGTAGTACCTTCTACCCCTATTTCTGCTTGTGACCAGTGTGGCTTCATCTCCTGTTTATTTCAATTATTCATTTGCATTGACAGCTGATATATATGCAATGTCCTTATCTTCAGGGAAACAGATCGGCTGTTGCCGTTTGATTTATCCTAGTGGAATGCATTTCAATTACCATCTTAAGCCTGTGTCCCTATTGCAGTGGCTCAGGCAATGTTGTAGAACACCCCCTATTTAATATGCTCAGTTACCTTCAGTAAATCAACTGTGATAGGTGTTTGACAAAAATGTACACATATGTATGGATGCACTCACGTGTTTGTGGTGGGGAACAGGAGTTACAACTTACTTTCCCTTGACACAGAGCTTGAGTTGCAATGTCACTATTACTGGGATAGAGACAAACACACCCCCAAATGAACAGAGATGGATAGAATAGATGGATAGAAGGATTTTATTTTTTACTCTTTCACAATACCAGAACCAGGGGGCATTTTTAAAAACTGAGTGGCAAGAGAGTTAAAATAGACAAAAGGAAATATTTATTTACTTAGCATGCAATTAATCTGTGGAACTCCTCTTCACAGTGGTGATGGCTTAGATGTCTTTAAAAGTGGATTGGAGTAAAAGCCCAGCACAGATTACAAGCTGTGATGGGTACTGGTATATGCAACCTCCTGGGTTTAGACGTACGCTCTTTCTGAATATCATATGCAGGGAGTAGAACAAGGATGCAGGTCTCTTGTTGCCTCTTGTGCTCCCTGAAGTATATGTTTGGTCATTGAAAGATATAGGATACTGGATTTGATGGTCTTTGGCCTGATCCAGTAAGGATCTTATAAAACGTCTGCTCTTAAGGACTACGTAAAGTCAGGGAAGTTTTGTGTGTGCTACGAAGTGAAATTTGAGGATATGTAGCCTGCAGTCCTAACCTAGGCAGGCCAACTCATCCATCTTCCCATTCTCGTTGTGATTAACACCACAGTCCTAACCATGTCTACTCAAAAGTAAGTCCCATTGTGTTCAATGGGACCTTTCATCCATGAAAGTGTCTTTAGGATTGCAGCCTAAATATTTCCTTGGAGTATGTCCCATTGAACACAATGGGACTTACTTCTGAGTAGATATGGTTAGGATTGTGCTCTTAGAAAGGCAAATGGATGTCTGTTCACTGGACTAACCTTCCACCACGAGAGCTGAAGAAGTGTCTTATGGCACTTTTGTGATACCCCCAGATCAGCACAGGACTTCTACCAGAGCTTAGGCTGGCCTAACATAGAGATTTGCAGAGCAAAGTCTATTAATTTAAACCTTCATTTGTATATATTACTAGCGAAATGTGCCTGCATTGCGGGAGTAAAATACCTCCCTGTGCACCACTCACCCTGTGTCTCATCTCCCCATTGCACATCATCCCCCATGCACATTGCCCCCCAAGTGCAACATCCCCCATGCGCATCAACCCCAAATGTGCAGCATCCCCATCAATGATGGGCTTCAAAGAAATTAACAACCAGTTCTCTGCCCATCTGGCAGCCACTTTTAAATGGCTATTTTTAAACTTTATACGTCCTCTCTCTTGTTAACAACCGGTTCTATAGAGTAGGTGCGAACCTGCTGGAGCCCACCACTGATCCCCATGCATATCAACTCCAAATGCGCAACATCCCTCTATGAGCAACATCCGCCCATTCCGCATCAGTCCCCCATTGTGCATCATCAGCCCCATTGTGCAACATCCCCCATGCGCACCATTCCCCCATGCACATCACCCCGTGCACATCATCCCCCCATGCACATCATTGCCTACAGTGCACCCTCCCTCCCAGTGCATCCGGCACAAGACACCACAATTGACGGGATGTTGATCAGTCAGTCTTTCATGTAAAGTATAGCACAAAAACACACTGTACCCCTTTTCAGTCCCTTAACGGTTAAATTTATCAACTTTATCCAATTTATCAGTTCTTAGTGGGTGTTGATGTCACAGAAGGAACACCCTCCCTGAATGTCATGCTTCTAAGTCTGGGGGCTGGAGCAGAGCATCCCTCAGTCAGGGATACTCAATGTAAAGCATAGGGAGGAAAACATGTTGCATCCCATTTCACCCCCTTCTGGTAGGAATTTCCAAAAACCGGTTCTTAGTGGGTGCTAAGTGGGTGCTTTATCAACTTTATCAAATTTATCAGTTCTTGGTGGGTGTTGATGTCACGGAAGGAACACCCTCCCCAAATTTCACACTTCTAGGCCTGGTGGTTTTGGCTGGGCATTGATTAGTCAGTCAGTGAGTCAGTGAGTGACTTTTCAGTTTTATATATATAGATTAGTGATAATGTACCCATGTCGCGGAAGTAAAATTCCCTATACGCTTTCCCCCCACTGCACATCAACCCCCCATCAAATCCCCATGTGCATCCACCCCTATGCACAACATCCCCCATGTTCACCCACCCCATGATGCATCATCCCCCGTGTGCATCATCCCCCTATGCACATCAACACTCATGCGCATCAAGCCATCAACCCGCCATCAACCCGCATGCACAACAACCCCCATGTGCAACATCTCCAGTGATGGGCCCAGCCTCCCTGAAGATCCGGTTCGCCGGAAGTTCGCCGGAAGATCCGGTGGGCCGGGGTCGGGGCAGGGCGGGGGTCAGGGGGTGGGGTGGGGGCGGGCCCTAACCAGGCCGCACTGCGCATGCGCCAGGCTTGGTGCATGCGCAGCGCGTCTCCTGAAGCTGAGCTTGGCTTCAGGAGAGTCAGTGCGCATGCGTTCAGCTGGACGCAGGCGCACTGAGCGTCCTGGGGCTTGGCGCAGGCGCACTTGACGCAAGAGCACTAAGCTTCCTGGCGCCGAGCCCCAGGAGACACGGCGCCGGTGGACGCTGGCGAACTGGTCCCCGCGGCTCTTGCAGTCGCAGCTCTGACCAGATCACCAGCGTCAGCCGAGGGAAAAGATCAGGTTCGGGCGAGTAGGACCGAACCGGCATCTGCCCACCTCTGAACATCTCCCATGCAAACATCCCCATGTTCATCCACCCCATGCGCATCATCCCCCTATGCACATCATTCTCCCTATGTGCATCATCTCCGCTATGTGCATCAACCCCCATGCATAACATCCCCCATGTGCAAGAACCCCCATGCGCAATGTCACCTTGCACATCAATCCACCATGTGCATCAATCACCCATGCACACCAACCCCGATGCGCTACATCTGCCATACACATCATCCCCCCATGCATATCAAACCCCCATGCACATCAAACCCCCATGCACAACATCCCCCATGCGCAGCATCCCCCATGTGCAACATGGGGAGGTTACAGTTGTCATCTTTCCTTGCTACAGAATTTAAAGTTTTCTACAAAATACAAAATTGTATATATACCCCCAAAACTGCAGGCATCAACTGAGGCTCTGCTCCAGTGAGAAACAAACCGATGGTGGTGGAAACAAACCCATGAAGGTCAAATGAGCTCTTCACTCTGCACCTCTATGCACAGCAAAAGCCTTAGCCCTTTGACAAAACTTTTGCTGCAATCCTAAAGACACTTCCCTGGGAGTAAGACCCATTGAACACAATTAGACTGTATACTGTAAATTCAGACTGGGTCTTTTAGTTTTTTTCAGCTACTTTTATTTCTCTTGCAGAGCCAGAGTGAGCTGGAGGTCTTCTATAGGTAAGAAAATGAACATTTATATATTTACTCAAGTGAACTAAACTATATGATTCAATATAATTTAAACAGATACAAGTAAACTAAACTATATGGCCCTGTTTTGCTTCCTCACCCTGGAATGACTCCAAAGGGTGAGTCTCCCTCCAAGACTGACTGCTTTGCTCCCTTCTAGCTATGCCACCGGCTGTGTACTTAAATGAAAACAAACTGTACTGTACATTTCCCTGCGCGTCTTGGTGGAAATATGAAATTACATATTAAATAACTACTGGTAATCATTGTATAGCTTAAAATTGTATAAGATGCTTTTTGTATTTAATTTAATTTTGTTTAATGGAATCGGTTTTTGAGGTTTGAATAAAATGTTTGGCAAATCATATGTGCCAAAGTTTGGGTTGCCATGTGTCCTGGAAAACTGGGATTGTCCGATTTTAGGGGATTGCATTCATATACTGGCAAGTTTGACAGGGGTTCCTGCCCCACTTTTGTGGAAGCGAATTATGGCAATCTTAGCCATATAATTTTCATAACAAAACTGAAACTTTACTGGAGGCCTGAAGGGCAGCATCTGAAGGTGTGAAATCAGCAATTATGAGGCCGCTAATGAGCCTGCACTTGCCACAAGTGCTCATCAAGACCAAGTTATACATAGCTGGAGGCAAGGTTGTGCTGTTCAGAATCACGCCACCGCACATGAATGAAACTGCCCACATCACCGAAGCTAAGAACACTATCCTAACCATGTCTACTCAAAAGTAAGCCCCATTGTGTTCAGTGGGGCTTACTCCCTGGAAGGTGTCTTTAGGATTGCAGCCTAAGTAATTGTTCTATGGGCAACAACATGTCTTTCCATGTGGAATCTTTCACAGCATGGCCATCACATCTGGTATCAGGAAATGCCTTCCAAGCTTCCAGCAGGAGTTTCCAGGTCAGCCAAGCTGTAAACAGCATCACCTTCTGGCTCTGATGACACACGACAGCTTTATTAATTTGCAGTCTCCCATCCAGGAGCAGTTCAGGTCCTTTCCTGCTAACCTGTCTTCAGCAGCCCTGCACTCGACCATGCCTTCTGCAAATGTCTGGGAGTCTCAGTATTTAAATGAGGCAGTGTTTGGAGAAGATGATCCATACTCTTTAGTGTAGTCAATGGAAGGAGCTGTTCAACATTGTGAAGAAACTGCAGTGGTTCCACTTAGGAAAGGTTGAAGCCAAAGCACATGACTGGATCCTACCTCTTACTTTTTCAAAAGCAGTTATGGGACAAGGAGTCGGACTGGATAAAGGCCAGGGAGTGAGGTCTAGCTCATTTCCCCTATACCATTGCCCCAAACCAATTCTTGTATCAAAAGCCTTCTATGGTATAGCTTCCCAAGCAAGCCTCCGTCAGTCTTGAAAGACTATGGTATCGTGCTTGGCGCTGCATATGCTGCATGTGAAGCACGAAAGCCTGGGTTAGATTGTTATGGAGGATAGGTGTTACCCAAGCAGCAAATCCTCCCTCTCCACGCCACTGAATTAGTCCAATGGAAAGGCAGAGCCAATACGTGCTGTGTTGCAGAGCTGGGCTAAGGACAGGAGCTCACCCTGTCTTGTGGGGCCGACCTGGGTCTCAAGACCTGGCCTGCTGGTTAACAGGCGCAGTGTCTTAACCACTTGCGCCACCATTATCACTAAATGAGCAAACTACTTAATTTGCTTTCTTTGTATGTAATGAAGACTAGGTTCTGTTCAAATTCTTTGCCTTATTATCTTGTTCCTGCTTTTCCCCCCAAATCCAGAGTCTCCACCAGATCTGTCAAGGTACATTTGCATTGACACAGCTACAATGCCATCTATGGGAAAATTCACATTGCAATCCACAGTAAATCTTACATCGGTCGGAGCAAGAACTGCGGCAGTTACTATAGATGGAGGCTTTTGTCTTCTGTGTTTTTCCTGCCTACCTGGGACTGCGGAAATGGTACTGGCGATAGGGATGTGGGTGCTTAGCAGGCAGTCAGCCACAGTGTATGGCTAATGAGGCTTTTACAGGCCTGTCAGAAGATGAAGCAGCAAAATAGCTTTGGGGAACATAGCATTTGCTAGGACTGAGCAGAGTATTTGCTAGGGCTGAGAGTGTGGTAGTAGCAGCAACTGTGAACAGAGTGATCAATCAGTCAGTCATCAGAAAGAGAAAAAAAGATGCTGCACATGACAGCATCCTTGACAGACGTTCCCACACTGTTTTGAGTCATTCTTTTCCACAGTGGGGTTAATGAAATAAGCAGCTTACGGGAAGATTGTAAAGTACGTGTGTATGCGTATTTTGGAGGGGGGAACTCTCATTTTTTCTAAGAATTTTCTAAACCATTAGGAATCCCCCTATAGACATAAGAGTGAAGGGCCTCTAATGTTTTCTTCCACACAGGCCTATTTGGAATGATTCCCAGACTTGTAGCTTTAAAAACACCCTCCAAATTTGGGTCGAATGTGTCGTCACTCCTGAATCTCGACAATGTTGGCAGCGGTTCCAAAATCTGCTGTGCTTTTGACAAATCCACTTACAGGTTGTGCTGACACAATGATTATGTAATCTCAGAGTACCCACATTCTTAAATTTCAATCTTTTTTGTGCCAAATGACCTGCGTTCTTTTGATGTGTTTATCTTCTTGTGCAAACTGATCCGTAATCCCATTGTACTTAATGCGTTGACATCAAACCATCTTTGTTATTGCAGTACATTAACCCTTTTGCGGGGAAACAGGCAGTGCAAAGAATGATCCCTGATGGAATCCCTAAGGAGTCACTGAAAATAAGTGAAATGCACTGGAATCAAAGCATCAGGAATCAAAGCATTTAAGTCTTCCAAGCAAGGAATTGTTTTCAAACAGCTGATATGGAACATATTTTTCTTTTTGCCTTTTTTGGGGGGAGTTCTGTCCAGCAGAGGGCAGCAGGAAGTTTCAGTGCCAAGCAGAAAATGCAGTACAATTACTATCTATCTATCTATCTATCTATCTATCTATCTATCTATCTATCTATCTATCTATCTGGTGTTGGACAGCCATGGCAGGTTGTCGCAGTGGTGTAGCTAAAGGGGGTGCAAAGCACTAAGGCTGCAATCCTAAAGACACTTTCCTGGGAGTATGACCCACTGAACACAAGGGGGCTTACTTTTGAGTAGACATGGCTAGGATTGTGCTCTAAATCAGAATTTAGTTTAACAGTTTACTTTATTGTAATAAAAAGTAGTATAAACCCATTGTTGTATAAAGCAGTGCAACAAGGTAAAAATCATAATGTTAACCCACTGTCATATTATTATTGTCATAGCTATTAATTAAACCCCAAATGCACCACATCCCCCATGCACATCAATTCCCCATGTGCATCAACCCCAAATGTGCAACATCCTCCGCCCATGCAACATCCTCCCCACAACCGTGGGCACCCCTACCAAGCAGGTGCAGGATTTGGGGCTGGACGTTGATCAGTCTTCACTGTTAAGTATAATCCAAAAATATGTTGCATCCCTTTTCAGACCCTTAGGGGTTACATTTCTAGAAATTGATTCTTGGTGGGTATTCCCATCTCGGAAAGAATTGCTCCCCAAATTTTATGCTTCTAGGTTTGGTGGTTTTGGCTGGGCACTGATGAATGTGTCAGTGAGTGAATCAGTCAGTCAGTGAATTTTCAATTTTATATATATAGATTTAAAACTATTACATATAATTTATCACATATAATTTATTAATTACAAGAAGGCTCTATGCTGCCCACTTACAAGAAAAAGGAGGATAATGAAGATTTTTTTTTTCTAGGACTGAAGGCTAAAATCCAGAACATGTTGGCTCTGGAAATATATGGTATCTAATTCCCACCTTTATTGCAGAGCATTAGTGGAGGCAACCAGGCATTTTCCAGCAAACTGCCAATGCACTCGGGTTATGAATTGCTGATGCATACATTAAGTCACAGCATCAGATGCTACTGCAACCAGAACTCCACTGCCACTGTGGTGTGGTGGCCCCGCTGCTGGATTTGGAGCCACAACAGCCTGGTCCAGACCTCACTGATTTGCTCTGAAGCGTCTCTGGACCAGTCAATCTCACTGCCTCACCAATTGCACAGGATTGCTGCAACAATTAAAGGCTGTTGGTGCACAGGGGTGAGAGTACAATGTACAGCCTCCTGAGCTTCTTGGAGGAAAATGGCAGAACCGTTCGGCTGGATGGGCCAATTGTCTTTCACACAGAACTATATATCCCAGCACATATAGAATAAAGAATCCTAAATTTACATATAAGTTAATGGGCTCATGAAGAACATAAAGAACTTATGTCCTAAAGGACATAAGTTAATGGGCTGGGAGCTATCTGTGACACAGCAGGAAAGAGATCTAGGGGTGCTGATGGAGAGCTCGGTGAAGATGTTGGCCCAATGAAGAAGGTAAATTCCGTGCTTGGAGTCATTAGGAAAGGGATTGAGAATAAAATAGCAAAATTATAATGCCATTGTACAAATTGATGGTGAGGCCACATTTGGGGTCTTGTGTCCAGTTCTGGTTGCCACATCTCACAAAGGATATGGAGGAAATGGAGAAGGTTCAGAGGAGAGTGACAAAAATGATTGATGGTTTGGGACACCTTCAGTATGAGGAAAGGCTGCAGCGTTTGGGACTTTTCAGTGTAGAAAAGAGGTGCTTGGGGGAACATGATTGAGACATACAAAAGTATGGAAGGGATGAACAGAGTGGATAGAGCATGGAACAATATATGTAATAGATTCACTTATCAGCCCCCACAAATAAATCTGGAAATATACAAACAGAAAAATATTTCTAGCAAGAACCAGAACATGTAAGGCAGCCAGGCTACCTGTGTATTCCTGTTTATGTCCCTAAAACCTGCTCTCATCTATAGGTTTTCCTTTTATAAGATCTTTTGTTTAAGAAGAAGTAGAGCAAAAATGTAATCCGTTTTCACATTGCTAAGAAAAGGAGGACAATACAAGGGTGGGTTTGTAACCCGACGGAAGGCCGCAGCATTCCTGAGCATCACTGGTCTCCAGCTAATTGCCTTTGACCTACAATGGTGAATGGAGTAGCTGGGTGGGTGAGGGCGACGAAGGCCGATTAATACGTCCCATCGTGATCCAGTGGCTACTGACCCCCATGTGGCTGGCAGCCTACCATGCAGTTCTGGTGATGTGATTCCCAAACCCTCTCAACTTGGGGGAGCCCAGCTTTGTTTGCAGGGAGCCTGGGTGGTCCCTCCTGGCACCAGACACTGAAAAGGTTCATCTGAATCTTTGCATAGCTTTATAGCCATAACTGCGGGGAGTTATTCTCTCTAGAATTAAGTCCGTGACCATTGGAAAAGCAGGAAGGTGGGGTTTCTAAATTCCAATTATCTTGGTCTCTTGAACAAAAAAACAGATTAGGTCTCCCCGGACAAAGGAATTTTTCCCCCCTATGTACATTTTTGTCCTGTGGAACTTTCCTGATGTGTAATGCCCATATAACTACCCCTGTAGCGAGGACATCTTATGTTTTCAGTCAAATCTCCCATTTAGAAGGAGGGATGGCCCCATTCAAGGAAAAAAAATGCGCATTCAGCGCCTCTCATTAATAACCTAAGTGAATGCGGCGATATATGATCTGAACACAATCTTCAGTGACCACATTAGCAGAGCTGAATGGAGCGGAGCTTGTCTTTCTGTTTCCCACTCAAAAGGCAGGATGTTGTATTCTCTAGTGCTCCAGGGGCCTTCTCTTGATACCTTCCTGAGGACCACGTCTGCTCTCCCACTTTCCAGTTGTTTGCACCAATTGCATAATCCAGCCAGTTTGGTTAAAACACTCGTAGCCTTTGCCAAGGCTGTTTTTTTAATAATTCAGAGTTGGCACCAAAAGATCTTCCCAATGGTGCATGTTTCAGTGTCTGCCCTGCAAGTGTTTTGTGATCCTCTCAGGAAGGAATAGTTTGCTTCCTGTTGCCAGATGTTCCCAGAACTCTGCCAATGTGTCACTCATCAGTGGCATTGCTAGACGTGGTGCAATGCAATGCAGTACTTTTTGCAGGGAGCTTCACTGAGTCATGCAAGGAGCCCCCTTCCCCTTCAGATCTATTTTAGACAGTGGGATCAAAAAGGAGACAAATGCAGGGAGGCAGGGAGGTCAACTCCTCGATATTTCTTCCACTGTCCAGAATGGCTCTGAAAGGGAAGTGGCTGCTTGCATGCAGTGGGGAGGCTCCCTGTAAAACTTAGTGCATTGAACCTGGGGTTTCCATAATTCTCTTCCACAAAGCTGGGACACAAAGCCACTGTCAAACTTGTCAGTATGTTCCAGCAATCCCCCCAAATCAGGACAGTCCTGGCTTTCCTGATGTCATACGGCAACCCTAATTGAAACGCTCTAGTTATGCCACTGGGGACACAATCCTAACCAATGTAGGCTGGCATGACTCACCTGGCATATCTTCCTGTGATGGTATGGGGAGGCTGATGTATGCCTGTTCATGTTCTAACCCTAATCTTGAGAATTTCCATGTCTGCAGAAACAGGACCATAAACTGTTTGGGGCTGAGCTCCCCTTGGAGTGAGGAAAAAGAGATCCTCAAGATTACAGGATCAAAAAAACCTTCGCCTTTTCTGCCAGGCAGGAATGCCTGGCTTGTAAGCAGAGCAACCAGAATGATTGATGGTCTGGGACCAGTGTTTGGCCTGGCCTGGCCCAAGAACCGGTCCCCTGGAAGTGGGCGGGGCCAGGCCGGGTCAGGGGGTGGGGTCAGGGGCAGGGCCAGGGTCAGGGGCAGGGCGAGGGGCGGGCCCCAACCCCAGTGCACTGTGCAGGTGCCAACCTTGGCACCTGCACAGTGCATCTTCTGGCACCAACTGGTGTCAGAAGACGCACTGCGCAGGCGCCAAGTTTGGTGCCTGCGCAGTGTCCTCTGAAGATGGTCGGCTTCAGAAGAGACTTCCTCCTTGGAGAGGAGGAGGTCCGTGCCTCTGCGGGGCCATTTGGCCTCGCTAGAGAGGCAGAGCGGCTCAGCTGCTCCGCCTCCCTAGTGAGGCCAAATGGCTCCGCAGAGGACACTGTCCTGGGGAAAACTAATCTGTGCATGCATTGGTCTTGCTTGTGCATTAGGCTTCACTAGTGATGGGTATCCTTGCTTGTCAAAAGGCTGGAGAAAGCCTAATGCACATGTGCAATGGTCATGTGTGCACATTGCGCCTCTGAAGCCTCCAGCCCTGAGTGAGATGAAGGTTTCAGAGGTACAGTGTGCCTGTGCAACCACTGAGCATGCATAAGACAGGAGTGGTGCACTGGCCTCTGCACCAGGTGATATGCACCCCACATCTAGCTATACCAGCACATGTCAACTTCCTTGATGCAGAACCTTGATGCAGCTGTAGAGCACTATAAATACACTATATATTAACCGGTGGCTGTTCTGCAGACAACTTCCCCTAATCTTTCTAGAGATCCTAGGGACTGAATTAGCATCTGGGGCTGTTTTGTATGCAAAGGATATGCTTCTTCACTGAGCAACAGCTTATCCCCAAAGCTACTAGCATAGGATGCCAGAGGGATTATATATAAATGGCTAGAGGTTTCTAGCCCACATGACATTGAGAACATGTGCTCTGCCCCCTTCTACCTATGCCACTGTATTGGACAAGGAAGGACGGAGGCTGTGTTAGGGCAGGAAGAAGAGGCTATGGTGACTGTGCAACTTGACTCGAGTCATTTAGTAGAATCTAGTCCAACTCCCTGCCTGTTGCAGGAAATCCTCCTAGAGCTCGTGTCCCAAAGGGGGGATTCGTTGACTCAGAAAGTAGCTGCTGTGTGATACAGCATACTGGCCTTTGGCCCGATCCAGTGGAGCCTCTTCTTATGTTCTTAATCCATGCTGACCATTTAAGTGAAAAAGAGGGCAAAATATAGAACACCCTAGAAAAATGTGGGACATGACAGAAAAAAAAGCTCAAAACATATGTATTGCTGTCAGGTAGTTAAACACTGCATTACTTATTAGTAAATTTAAAACTATTAAATATAATTTATTACATATATAAATTTAATATATAATTTATTATTATCATAACCAATTTAAGCCAGCACCACTCACCTGTCTCCATGTTCCCATGGGGAGGCCGGTGCTTGTCTATGTACTGGCCTAACCTTTCCAGGAGTGGTGCAGAAGTACCTTATGGCCAGCATGGGACTTGTGCTAGAGTCAGTGGGGGTTACTATTATAATGTAATCCTTCTCCACCTCCTCCTTCTTCAGCATTTATTCCACATAGTTTATTCTGGACATTATAATGTAATCCTTATTGACCTAATAGTAACTGGAAGGATCATAGGATCACACCTAGCCATGATTATTAATAGAGATATTATCCAATCATTTTCATTGTATCCTAAAAGAGTGGATGTTATGCTTATGTTTGTATGATTGTTTAGGAAAAAGTTATAAAAGTACCTACAATTCTTTGCTTGATGCTTCTCCACTATCTTGAATGCTAGGGAGGAAGCTATGGTACTTTGGAAAGTAATAAAGACAGTAGACTGCTTCCTCATTTCTTCTTGGTTTATAGGCCAAACAGTGCAATCCTAAGCATGTCTATTCAGAAGTAAATCCCATTGTATTCAATAGAACTTATTCCCAGTAAAGTGTAATTAGGATTGCAGCCTAATTTACAAAATATATTCTGAGATTTCCTTATTTGTGGAAACTGGGGGTTAGGATTGAAGCCACAATTTATGAATTACAAGAAGGCTACGTGCTGCCTGCTCACAAGAAAAGGAGGACAATTTTTTCCCAAGGATACATGCCCAGAAAAGAGGACATGCCCTGGGAAAAAGGACATAGGATCATCCTGTCTCAATTCCACTGACGGCATCCACTCCCCCTTCTGCTCTCGCACAGCCTGGATGCCTCCACTTTGGCAGGCAGGGGTAGGTGAACAATAGAGATTAACTGTGCCTTTAACCAGACAAGAACACCTGAAATCCTGACAGCAACAGGCCCAGAGAAATGAGAGCAATTTGGGGAGATCTTAGTAGTGCTTCATGCTTTGGGGTGGTTTGCTCACACACCCTGTCCTGTCTTTTCCGTGTAGGCCGACTACATTCAAGCGCCAAGCTAAACAGATCCCTTTGTTCATGTGGTTAAAAACCAGTAGGGGGTGGGGGTGGATTGGGTGGGGATGTCTCTTGATGCCAAGTCTGACTCCAGATAAGAACTGCGGCTTTCGGATGTCCTTGAAGACGCAAACCCAGAAGGAAGGAGGATGAGCTCCCAAACCACAACATGGAGAGCATGAACAGCACCCATGGCTGGAAAAGGATTCAAGCAAATAGCAGTGGCATAGCTAGAGGGGGTGTTTTGCAGGGAGGCTCGGTGCACTGTGCAAGCAGCTCTTTCTGAGCCATGCAGGCAGTGGGATTAAAATGGACGTGCCTCCCTTTTCTCTATGCACACCATGTTGACACTCCCTGCAAAACCTAGTGCTGGGCACCCCCTCTAGTTATGCCACTGGCACAGAGAACTCTGTAGTGGTGCATATTTTTCAGCATTTAACTGCTAGGGACTCTTACATATATTTGCAATACTAATGCTGCACCTCCTAAGACTTGTTGCACGTAAAGTGTTGTAAAAAGTTTAGCCCAGCATTTTTCAAGTTTATCCCCTGCTGTACCACTTTGCATGGTCCACCTATTGAAAGTACTACTGGAAGTAATTGGTGGCAACGTCTTCACCAGTTACTTCTGGGTTGAGAAGTCAGATGCAATATGGAACACCAGTAAGAGGCTCAAGGCGGACAGGAGGGCTTTATAGAGCACATGAAAAGCTGCTTTGGAGCTGTGACTATTGAGCCACATCTGCATCTCTGGTCTTCACAAGTAGGATACCTCCAAAAATTGACTCAGATTGAAAGCACTGTGGGTGAGGACGTAAAAAGGTGACGAGAGGACATAGTCAGAGGTGTCCTATTTGTGGAGGCCTATTCACACCTGCAGTGTGTTTTTTGTTGTTGAAGTTCTGTAGAAAAGAAAATGCATGTGTGAACCAGCCCAAAGATCTGCTGAGACAATGGTGTAAAAAAATGTGACTTTCCACTGCAATTTTCTATTTCCAAAAGCCTCTTATCCACTGGAGCTGTTGACGGCAGACAGAAAGTCTTGAGCTGTTACTGTTTCTCTTGTTCCTGGCAGCACAACTCAAACCTGCACAAATTAGCTGAGCCTTCCCTTTTTTTTTGGGGGGGGGGTTGTGTTCTATTTTTTAAGTTACTTGTAATTCAGACAATGTGGTCTGCTAGATTGGATTGCCATCTTGGGTGATTCATCTACGAAAAGTGAATGGCTGAAGATCAAGAAGCCAGCTCTGCAGACAAGGAAACCTCCATGTTCCAGGTCTGTGATCACCACAGCTAGCTAGGAAAGTGCCTTCTGGCATCCCCTTTTGGGTTCTTGCAAAGGGCCAGCAGTGGCCAATGGAAGCAGATGCAGGTGTAACTTTGTTAGCCACTAGGGTCCCTTTCCTGAACCCATGTGGATAAAAATATCCGTGGATAAAAACAGTGGAAAAATAAATTTAAAGATCCACTCCTCTATTGTTCTTATTCCTCTGTTGTTCCTAATGGAATAAGGTCATGCCTAATATCTGCAGTGGTTTGATTCTGGGACTCCCTGGTGACACCCAAAATGTGTTAAATAAAGGTAATTTAAAATGGAAAAAATTAAAGTGTTTTCCTTTACAATTGTTTAAAAACAGTTTTTCTTACTGTTGCTGAGAGGCACTTGGCAATTAGAAATGCAAAAGACTTTGCCGGGCTAAGCTGAAGAATGGAATGACTGCTTGTATGACTGTCTCTCTACAGCAGTCGGAAAGCAGTTTTTAAAACTAGGATATGTAGTGGCCATTTGTGTTGAGTCACAACAGAGCCCCCCTCCCCAAATCTGGCATTTGACCACCTCTACGCACCACTCACGGCTTGTAACCCGTGAAGGTCCTTTCCTCTAGGAATTTATCCAAGCCCTTCTTAAAGGGGTTGAGGCTAGATGCCCTCACCACATCCTCTGGCAGGGAGTTCCACAGACCAACTACAAACTGGGTAAACAAACATTTCCTCTTGTCCATCCTAACCCTCCCAACATTCAATTTTAGTGGATGTCCCCTAGTTCTGGTGTTGCATGAAATGGAATCATCAACTGCCTCTTTTCTAGACCGAAGAGCCCCAATCTCTGCAGCCTTTCCTCATACAGAAGGTGTCCCAGACAGGGTTGGGCAGAACCCGGTTCGGGCCGGATCGCCCGAGCCGGTTCTTGTTTCTGCCCGACCGCTGGCGAGCCAGTAGCCAGCGATGGGGCAGAAAAGAGGGGGACCAGTTCGTCCGGCCACAGTGCGCACTGCACGTGTGCAGTGCAGCCGGCTGAAGTGCTGCCCTGAAGCTTCAACACAGCACTGCACACGCGCCAAACACAAAGGGCAAGTGTGTTCATCACTAGGTTGGGGAGGTGTAGGTATGATGTGCCAGAGAGGGTGATGCACCAGAGGGTGTTTTGTCACTCAGTGCGGACCACCAGCTACACCGTCCTAGGAATGCACCTGGATAGATGGAGCCATATAACTCTATCTGGAATGGTTCCATGCAAGGTCCCCTTGCATGCTGCAGTGAGGCTTACTCCAAGACGGACACCGCTGCCCCCTCCAGCTATGCTACTGATGATATGTTCACTTTGGTAACACTTTTTAAATGGTTTACTTTTGGAAATCAAGGCTGCTGAAGGTGGCTCGGTCTGGGTGCAGAGCTCTTTGACTGCATCCATCACTAGATGGCAGCAGCAGGCCTAGGTAAGAGCAAATAGGAAAATCCGTACTGGTTCAGTTAAGTTTGCCTAATTCAGCTTCTACAAACTGTTCCATCAAAACAGGAATGCTGACATGTGATATTCAGACTTAAAAACAAATCAGGGAATAACTTCATTTTTGGCCTTTGGTTTGGTGCGACGTATGGAGGAGGCACAGAGGAGTTAGAGTTAACACACAGTTAGAGGGCTGCAGAGTTTCGATGCTAACCGCTAACCACTTTGGAAACTTTTTGTTGAAAAATGGTATGTTGATAAACTGTTGATTGATTGATTGATTGATTGATTGATTGATTGATTGAATGAATGAATGAATGAATGAATGAATGAATGCAGGGAGCCTTACTGCAGCATGCAAGTGATCACCTTCTCTTCAGAGCCATACTGGACAGTGAGAGGAAAATGGAGGCAAGAAACGCCAGGGAAGACCCAGATAAGAGACAAAGGGCACCATCCGGAAGTGCACTTGGGTTCCCCGATCTCTCACTAGGCTGACCCAACTGCAAGATGCTCCACCTTAGTTTCTCTGGAAAAGGGTTGGGGCAGCCTAAGGCAACATATGGTGCCCCAAGACAGGTGGACCTGGGCTACCCTAAATGGGGCAGCCCAGGCTTCCTGACTCTGGATGCAGCATAACTCTCTGCTCTGGATACAGAATAGTTGGGGCAGCCCAGCTAAGGCTCTCCTCACTGTCCTTACTCTGGATTGTGTCCACATGCTTTCATTTTGCTCTCCTGCCAAAATGGCTCCAGATCAAAGGGGAATTGATGCTTGCAGGCCATGATAAGGCTCCCTTAGTGCTTTGCACCCCTTCCAGCTGCACCACTGCTATGAATCCTTCTGAGTTAGGATTGGGCTCTTGTCTTGAACCTGGGATATCCTTGGGTATACCCACCTTAGGTATCCTTTCCTTAGGAAGAAAGACAGGATATAAATTGAATATATATGAAATAATTGTTTGGGCCAACAATTGTCTGGGCTCCTCAATTACATACCCTCCCGGTCAGGCCTCTTGGCTCCCAGTTGTAGTCCAACCTGCTTTCTTTTTTCCTTTTGTATTTAGGTATCATATTCCACTTTTTTCCATTAGGTGCCCCAAATGCCACCTGAATTTCAGCTGAAATGAACAAAAGAACATATAATGTACTCAACAAGCAGCTTATTATCTTGACCTTCCAAAGCCTAATGATACGGGGACTGGTCCCTGCACCAGTTTCATAACACCCAGTTCCAAGTCTCCAGAAGGCAGCACTTGGCAAGATTTAAACGTATACCTGTCTCAAAGGTAACTTCCCTAAGAGCCCTTTCCTGCGAAACTGACACCATTGACTCTGTTATTCTGCAAAAGCCAGATGATGTCACTGCAATCAATCAATCAATCAATCAATCAATCAATCAATCAATCAATCAATCAATCAATCAATCAATCAATCAATCAATCAACATAATTGTTTATTGATTGATTGTCTGTGATCAATAATTGATCACATAATTATCTGTGATCAAAAGAACCCAGCATGGATTCACCAAGAATAAATCTTGCCAGACAAATCTGATCTCCTTTTTTGATCAGGTTACGAGCTTACTGGACATGGCAATGCTGTGGATGTCATTTATCTTGACTTCAGCAAAGCATTTGACAAGGTCCCACATGACATCTTAATTGGGAAGTTGGAAAAATATGGGCTAGACGGGGCAATCGTTAGGTGGATCCGCAACTGGCTTGACGACCGCACCCAAAGGGTTTTAGTAAATGGTTCTGTGTCAACCTGGAGGTCAGTTTCAAGTGGGGTACCCCAAGGCTCTGTCTTGGGCCCAGTCCTCTTTAATATTTTTATCAATGACTTGGAGGAAGGGATACGGGGGGAGCCTGATCAAATTTGCAGATGACACCAAACTGGGAGGAGTAGCAAACACAACAGAAGAAGGAGAAACCTCCAGGAGGATCTGGATAAACTGGAAAACTGGGCTGGAACCAATAGAATGAACTTCAACAGGGAGAAGTGGAAGGTTCTGCACTTAGGAAATAAAAACCAAAAATACAGGTATAAAATGGGGGATACGTGGCTTGGCAGCACAACATGTGAGCGGGACCTTGGAGTCGCCGTGGATCACAAGCTGAACATGAGTCAGCAGTGTGATGTGTCTGCAAAGAAGGCAAATGCCATTTTAGGCTGCATGAAGAGGACTGGAGCTTCCAAGTCACGAGAAGTTCTAGTTCCTCTTTATTCTGCATTGGTGAGACCTCACCTTGAGTACTGTGTTCAGTTCTGGGCACTCACTTGAAGAAAGATGCAGCCAAACTGGAGCAAGTCCAGAGGAGAGCGACAAGAATGATCAGTGGGATGGAAGGGAAGCCCTACCAGGAAAGGTTGGGGGAACTTGGGATGTTCAGCCTGGAGAAGAGGAGGCTGAGGGGAGACATGATTGCCCTCTTCAGATACCTGAAGGGCTGTCATAGGGAGGAAGGGGCTCATTTGTTCTTAGCTGCTACTGAAAGCAGAACTAGAACCAATGGGGACAAACTGCAAGAGAGGAGATATCCGGAAAAAATTCCTGACAGTGAGGGTGGTTCGGCAGTGGAACAGATTGCCTAGAGGTGGTGGACGCTCCCTCACTGGGGGTCTTCAAGCAGAGGCTTGACAAGCACCTGTCAGGGATGATCTAGGAGGATTTCCTGCTGCAGGCAGGGGGTTGGACTGGATGACCTACTAGGTCCCTTTCAACTCTAGGATTCTATGATTCTATATACCACTTTTCAATCAAAAGTTCACAAAGCAGTTTACAGAGAAAATAAAAAATTGATTACCAATCAATTCTGTTCCAGTGTTTTCTGTGCTGTTTTTCCTCCCTTTTCCTTTCACCTTATTTATTTGGGTATTTGTCCTGACTTTGAAAGGAATTGCAATTCACCCAGTGCAGATGGACCAAATTCTTTTGATATGTCTTCAAGTGGGGCTTGTAAAAACCAGGCCTGAAACATTGGGAAACAGCTGCTCATAGGCAATGCTGAGGGCCACAGTGTCAGGTGGGTCAATAGAGGGAGTACAAAGCACTAAGTTATTAAGAGTTTCACAATACCATGCAAGACACCCTCCTTTTCAGAGCCATTCTGAGTGGGGTGAGCAAAATGGAGACAAATGCAGGATGGTGTGCAATGCATGCGCAGTCAAGGCAAATGCCTCCTTTGCTCTCCCTGCCTGGATGGCTCCAAAGCACAGGGGCTGCTTACATGATGTATTCAGTCACATGCAAAACTTAGTGCAGTTAAGAGCACAATCCCAACCACGTCTTTTCAAAAGCAAGCCCCATTGTGTTCAACGGGTCTAATGTCTTTAGGATTGCAGCCTTAGGCAGCTTTCAGTGTCCATTTGGCACTGATCTGTGAAGCAGTCAGTGATGGGATGCAGTTGGCAATACATGCCGTGCATCCTTCTGCTGGCACTTCCTTTATATGTCCTTCCACTTTTCCAACAGTTTGAGTTTTGCCGTTTTTATCTTTTTATCTTTATCTATATTTTTATCTTTTTTTTTCTTTGGCAGCAACACAAGATTGAATGTGAGAGTCCTGCAAAGCTCTGCATTCAGTTTCAAGACATCACATCCAGCTGTTTGCCAGAACATGCTCTGGGTCTCTGGCTGTGCATAAACTTGGCACAAGCGACTGACTTGATGTGGACTGAGCCTTCCTCCAAGGGGTAACAGCTGTCCACCCATCACCGGGGTGGTGAAGCCACTGCTGGTTCTCTGTCTCTCCATGTCCCATCCCAAGGAAGCCGTTTCCGCTTTTTGATTTCTCACTGATAACAGATAATAGATTTTGCACCCAGAGTGATGTTGTAGGAAGCAATGGGCTTAATCTCCTCTCAAAGAGCAACACTTGCTCTCAGATGTCATTTGGCCCAAGGGCTGGTGGTTTTCACAGGATCAATAGATTCAGGCCAGAAATGCAAAACAAATGGCAGGGATCAGGAGAGTTCAGGATCCAGGTCACTTCCTTGTTGCCTTAACATGTGAATTTTTGCCCCTGCGCACAACAGGGCACAATCAAAGGTCAAAGCCAGGGATTAAAAACACAAATGATGGTGGAGACCAGTGCAGTGCGTAGGGGAAGCAGCCATATTCCAGGTCAGGTTGTTGGCCCATATAGGGCAGAACTGACAAGGCGCTCCTGGGTCTCAGTAAGGGATTTCCACTAGTCCAGCTGCTTGGGACTTCTCCAACTGGAGTTGCCAGGAAGCGTCTTCAGTATGCAAAACATATGATCTGACCCTTAGGTCATTCTGCAGGGCTGTGGGTGGCGCAAGTGGTTAAGACACTGTACCTGTTAACCAGAAAGCCAGGGTTCGAGACCTGGGTCCCCACATGACTGGGTGAGCTCCTGTCCTTAGCCTAGCTCTGTAACGCAGCTGGAATCAATCGTATTGGCTCTGCCTTTCCATTGGACTAATTCAGTGGTGTGGAGAGGGGGGTTTGCTGCTTGGGTAACAGCTTTTCCTCCATAACAATCCAACCCAGGCTTTCGTGCTTCACATGCAGCGTATGCAGCGTCAAGTATACCCAGCCCTTCGTGCTTCGTGCGCAGCTTTGAGCATGATACCATAGTCTTTCAAGACTGATGGATGCCAAGTTAGGTCATTCTGCCTAAGAGGGGGGCAAGGAGTGGCATAGCTTAGATACAGGGGCACAAAACACTATGTTTTGCAGGGAGCTTTGCCGCAGTGTGCAAGCACCCACTCTGCTCCTCTTTGGAGACATTCCAGGCAAGAGTTGCAAAACAGAGGCATGCCTCCATACCCAGAATGGCTCAAAAGGGCTTGCAAGTCCCCAGATTGGCTCAGAAGTGCTTGCGCACTGCAGCGAGTCTCCCCGAAAATCTTAGTGCTTTCCACCCCCTCTGGTGACATGGCTGGGCTGAGAACTGGGAGCCCTGGCATTTTCATTCTGCATAAATGCTCAGAGACATCAGGATGCATCTGCACCAGAAATGTGAACCAGCCTCAAGCCAATTAGCTAAGAAGCCATTCTAGATATGGGTTGTTTTGAAGATAAGGTTGCTTGAGAAAGTTCTGTAAATCACTGAACCTCAGGCAATACGCTTGAAACATTTTTCCTCCCTATGTTTATCTTGGTTTATGCAAATATCTATAGTCAAGCAACAGCAGGAGATTGTTTGTACCATGTCCGACAAGAAAATATTGATTGCTCCCTGCAGAATGTAGATCTGAGCATTTCCGGGCTGCCACAGTTTGGATACAGCATAGAAATAGCATTCCTACCCCCTGCAGAGATTGCGCATTTTCCATATTATCTACTTCACTGCAGACAGAAAAAGACTGTGAGATGCTCTTTTACATGTAGATTGAATTTAGCACCAATTTTCAAAACATTCCAAGGTCGACCATTTCCCTATCATTGTTCATTAGGAGGGCGTCCTTTTTCCAGACGCAGTTTCTGTCTGCCGGCCTGAATCCACCACAGTGCCAAGGCAGTTGGTTGCACCTTTCTTTAGACCTCCAAGAATAAATTGTGTATAATTTATTGGTTTATTGGAATTAACAAATTGTGGTTCTGGCTTTTATTGGTGCATAATTTGCCCCAAATCAAACAGATACTTCTTAGTGAGTCAGATTCTTCGTCCAGGAGAGCAATAGCTCTCCCAGGTTTCCAAAATGGCAGTGGCGTAGCTTAAGGAGGTGCAAAGCATTGAGTATGCCATGCAAGGGGTCTTGCCCTTCACCTCTGGAGCCTTTCCTAGCAGTGAGTGCATAACGGAGGCATTCGCCCCCGCAAGCTGCGGTGAGACTCCCTGCAAAACATAGTGTTTTGCTCCCCTCTAGCTATGCCATTGGGCACTGCTTCTTCAGCCACATCACCTGGAATTATGCCTGGATTTCAAAACCACTGCTTGTGCCGTAGATTTTTTGGAAGCCAGCAGGAAAGAAAGCAGCCACCCGCCCTTGAGTCTCCAGCTTAAGGATTTCCCTCTTGCAGTCTTTGAAGAAGTGCACGTGCCCTGCTGCACCAGCATCTTCTTGGGTTTCACACCCCATGAGCCCCCCAGGTTGCTCCAACGCTCCAGGGGACTGAAGGTGCTTGTCTTTTCTTTGAGAGGCTGGCATCTGCTGACACTGCAACTGATCTTTGGAGTCATGACTCAGAGAAGAAGAACATGCAAATAGGGTGGCTTGACAAAATTATTCCCAGAATCTGCCCGGCATGCACATAAAGATTTGGCAGTTGCCATGCCTTGGGGCTGTGCTTTTACCATTGCCAATGCATCAAGTCTAGACACCAGTGGGCAGGAAAGCAATGCCTCTGGCTCTCCAAAGGCAGGATCCTGAGTTCCTATTTCTTGGGAAAATCCAGTTTCAGACAAAAAAAATTAAGCATGCATATTAATTTTTGCAATGAATGGAAATGCATATGGTCCCATTTGGATCTACCCCATTCATTCCAAAATGAATACACGTTTGAATAAACATAGGGCGACAAATGGGATTTTTCTGTTCTTAGTTTATTTATGTGTTTTTCTTTAACCCAAAGGGTTAGCTTACTGCAATGCTGTGACCATGTTGTTTTATCCCACACTAGTAACAGCCTGTAGCTGTCACTTGCAGAGCTACAATATAACAACATTCATAGGTATAAAAATCCACCCGCCTTTCCAGCATCTCATCTTCCCCTATTTTCAGTGGTAGTTGGAATGTTGATAGTTGACAGTTGGAATGTTGACAGTTCCCTCTTCTCAGCCTGACATGGAATATTGGCCAAAAGATGTAGGCTGCAATCCTAAAGATACTTTCCTGGGAGTAAGACTCATTGAACACAATGAGGCTTACTTTTGAGTAGGCAGGGTTAGGATTGTGCTCGTAGACACCCTCACACATTGGCTAAGATATTTATGTTGATAGATTTTTAAACAGTGGTGATTAATAACTTCTAACAAGTAAAGCAGAAGGGCACATCCAGTGAAACTGATGGGCAGTGTTTAGGGGTGCCATAATTTTTCTTCCACAAAATCGGGACAGGTCCTTTTGTGATCCTTGCCAGTACTGAAATGTCAACACAAACCCCCCAAATTGGGCTTATCCTTGTTTTGGGAGACATATGGCAACCCTAACAGTAATGCAACCAGGCAAAGAAAGACACTTCCTGGATGACTGAGCCAAGATTGTATTAGATTGTGCAAAATTGTGCAAGATTACACACAATAATGCAAGAATAATATTTCAGGATTGCTTGATGCTCCTGCAATCACACAACATCATACAAACTGAGATGCTTCATGGAACCATTGATGTAATGCATAACTGACTAGAGTATGAGTGCACCACTCTCAATAGGGTCAGAGTGCAGGGGAGATTAAACCTCTCCTGTCACACTATCATCCCATTAGGATTAGGATGTGCATGTGGTCATAAATAAAATGCCGTATTGGGTGTTTAGCAGGGAGGTGGTTAAGCCCTAAGCACTTCTGCACCACTGATGAGTGGTTAAGCCAGTGCACATACTTGTGTCGGCCTGCCCGCACCTCCATATGAGATGTGCAAGATACACTGGTGTAAATTAGTTAAAATTGTGCCCTCACTCCCATAATATGAGAGTGACAACTCAGCTGGGTCTGCAGACCAAAGTCCCTGAATCCAGTCTGCCAGGTATTCCCAGGACCTTATATGCTGGCAGCATCTCCACCTGGTTTCCAACCGTTGGAGTGCCAGCTCTCATTCGGCTGGCAAGTGCAGGGACCGTGAATGTTTGCATTTGTGGCTTGGAATGTTTTTTATCTGCCCACTTGAACTTCCTATTTTGTGGCACACTCAGGCCAAGGAATGGGTGGGTGAAGGTCGTTACTGGTGAACTGCAAGTAATTCAGGTGCATTTATCAGCTTGATCTGCTGATAAACAGAGTTAGTGGATATGTACAATTCTGGTCAAACACAGAAGCTGTGGCGGCTGTGAAGAGCAGTCTTACAATGCGTGCCATGGAATGCATCTGCCCTGATCTCTGGTATGTACCATATTTACCGTATTTCCCCACTTATTACACACACCAGACCATGAGACGCACCAAAGTTTAAAGGAGCAAAAGAAGAAAAAATATTCTGAACCAAATGTGTACTAATACAGTTAATAAAATATTGCAGAATAATATTTCAACCATGTAAAGTCAACAGTGGTATTAAGAACCATTATCTCTGTCATTAACAAATGAGGAAAGGCTTCAAGCTTCAAGCACTCTTCTAATTTTCTGGAAACCCCAAAAACTCAATCATCCCTAGTGTCAGTGATTTGTGACTTTTGCACAAATCTCATTGCAAATGATCAGACAACAACATTTTACACAAATCTCATTGCAAATGGTCCAGGAAGGCAGGTAAGTTGGGGGGGTTCTTTGGGGGGATACGTGGGGAAATGTGAGGGGATCTAGATAGATAGTGAAGAGTGAGGGAGGCACAAGCATGGAGCAGGAGGGACCAGGCTTTGTGCATTTCTGCACTGGAGCAAATCTCCAAGACAGGGAAGGCTGCTTAGGATTGCGACTGTGTCAGATGCCAAACCCAAAATTTCTGAACCACAAGGCCAAAATTCCACCCCCCAGGGCAAAATTCCTACCCACTTTAAAAAATTGCCAAAAATGTATTTTTTGTTTTAATATTTTTGATTTTTACTTTTTTTGGCCATAACATTTGATAGGAAGGAGATATCTCATACCTGATTGTTGCATTGGATTCTGCTCTTCAATACGAATCCAACGACATATGACATGATGGGATAAGGTCCAGGATTGGCCCTATCACTCTATTAGACGCACAGACATTTCCTCCCCCCTTTGGGGAGAAAAAAGTGAGTCTTATAAGCTGGGAAATACGGTACTTGAATCTAAATTTAGGCTGCAATCCTAACAACACTTACCTAAGAGTAACCCCCACTGAACATTATGGGATGTACTTCTGAATAAATAGGGTTAGGATTGCACCCTAAGTGTCTAAACTCAGGATGCACGTTAGATTCAGTTGCGCATTAGATTTATTAAAATGGTATTTTGATTATAAATATAGCTCATCCACTATACTGTAATAGAAAATGTAATGTATACCCAATGTAACATATACCCATAAAATATAAAGTAGTACATTTCGGTAAAAATCATAAGTCCACTGGTGTCATATTATCAAATTACTAATTGTTGTATGCAGTAAAATTAATATTTGAACCTGCTTTGCAGCTGCACATTACAATCACCAGTAAACATTTTTGAAAATATCAAGTCTTTAAAAATAGGGGTGTGCATTAGATTTGATGGTGCATTAGATTTGAGTAAATGCGGGTATTTTTCACTGAACCAGCAAGTTGAATTCTCTGGAAACCTTGTGATATGCAAGGTGGCGACGGTGGAGACTTCCCAGTGACGGTGTTGACCGTCACTTCCCAGTGACTGTGGTGACTGGGAGGGGGAAGACTTCCTAGCCATGCATGCCAAAGGAGGATGATCCAAAGATTACACGGGAGGAAGGCTGTTGAATATAATGACCTGCAAGGTAGATCATCATGTCTGGTCTGGTCAGCAAGGTGTTAGACATCACATCTGGCCCAAAGTCAGGATTTGAAGCTGGAACTCCCTGATCTTCACTCCAACGTGACAGGCAACCTGTCCTATTCAGCTTTTTCACTGATTGACAAGCAGTGCTTGCCAGAACTTCACTGAAGGGTGTCTATATCTCTCCTGGGGTTGTTGCCAGCTTATTTTTTGTGGCACGTTATTGTTGTGCCTTTCAACATGCTGTGCAACCCAAATATAAGAGTGTCGTACAGACGTGAATGGAGCCCCACCAGGAAGAACGTTAAAACATCCAAACACCCTTACTGGATCCGATCTCTTGCTTTTTCTTACTGTGGCCAACCAGTTAAATCTGAGAGGCTAACCAGTACTGGGACTTGGACATCCTGCTTCTAAACTTGGAGACCAGCCACCATCACTAATACTATATTAGACTTCTGTGTGGATTAGATGTGTTAGTCTAGTCCAGTGATTTTCAACCAGTGTTCTGTGACACACTGGTGTGCCACAGATAGTTCTCAGGTGTGCCACGGGAATTTGGAGATTGATACTCATTATAGGAAAACTGGGGGATTTGAACAGTCTGGTGCGCCTTGTCAATGGTAAAAACAAGTGATGGTGTGCCTTGACAATTTTAGTGCCTTGCTAAGTGTGCAGTGAGATGAAAAAGGTTGAACATCACTGGTCTAATCCCTAAACCAATGGCCATCAGTGTATCTTGTGGCAGAGAGTTCCATATGTTAATTTCTTTTGTCTGCCCGGGACCTACTGCCGGTCAATTCTACTGCACTAATTCTATTGCAGTAATATTAACTGCAATTCTATAGTACTCACTGCAATTCTACTGCACTTAGTTTTCCATCCTAAAACGAAGGATTAGGATTGCGAAAAAGAAAAACTCGTCTCTGTCCTCTTTTCATCGTGCACTATTTAAAAAAATTTGTTCAAGCCCCTGCTATTGTTTTTCTAACCTAAAATATCACAAACACTTGTAGGGTTTATTTCAAGAGTGGGTTGAAATAAACCCTACAAAAAGAAGAAAAACACCCAATCCCTGCCCTAAAATGAATGGCAGGGACACTGAATAAAGGCAGAAAAATCTCTGTGCGATGACAGAAGCTCGTGCGGAATGTACCAAGCCAGTCCTTTTGTGCCAATGGGTTGGGTCTCACCCCTTTCCTTAATCTCCAAGTGCACATTTTCAGGCTCTTTGCAAAGCAAATTTACTTTTCCAGAGCAGAAGGTGAGTTATGCGGTGGCCACCGACTGACTCACCGTGGAGATGTTTCTTCCTGAAGTGAAGGATTGTGCACAGCCTGTCTGATGTGCAAACCCATCCACAGACCAGTGAGGACCAAGCTGTGGAGGGGAGGGTGAAGCATCTGCTGGGCTGGTGAAGGCTGGTCTCAAAGCAGGACCTAGACCTAGTTTTTGGGTGTGCATCCCCTCCTTGTTGTACCTCCTCCTGATCTCTTTGCCCTCCGGTGCATCTTCCAGGCTAGGTGGATTCCAGGAGCAGAAAAGGTTCTTCTTCCCCTCTTAAGGTCTTCCAGGCCTGATGCTTCCAGGAGATCCATTGGGATAAGGTTCCAGCTGTCTTGAGCTCTTCCTCTGCGGCTGCTGCTGTGATTCTTGCTAGACCTGGGTGGCATGGCTTGCCTCTTAGGGCAGAAGGGTAGGAGAGGGGCTGGAGGCAGGGTGTCCTCTTTTTTAGCCTTCTTTCTGGGTGTCCTCTAAAAGGGCTCCATTTTGGAACTTTGTAGTGGTGTGCACTACCCCATCATGTCATATGTAATTGGATTTGTTTCAAAGAGCAGAATACAATGCAAGAATTGGTTTTGAAATACAGTGGTACCTCGCTTAACAAGCACCTTGCTTAATAAGCATTTCACACAACAAGCAAAAATTGCCAAGAAATCTTGTTTCACATAACAAGTTCCGTTTCACTTAACAAGCAAGTGCGCTATGGGCACGTGTGCTATGCAGCCCTGACGCTCCACATGGAGGCTCTTTAAAAGGGCTGCTGGCCAGCACTGCTGCCTCTAACTGCCCCCTAAGTGCCCCCACCGACCACCTTGAACCTCCTGCAGCAGCCCAGGTAAGCCTCCCAGGAAGGTGTCTTTGATTGCAGTCTCCTAACTATGTCTACTCAGAAGTAAGGCCCATTGTGTTAAATGGGTCTTACTCCCAGGAAAATGTCTTTGATTGCAGCCACTTAACCATGTCTACTCAGAAGTAAGCCCCACTGTGGTAATGCATGTTTTTGAATTCAATCCCAGTGTTTTGAATGCATGTTTTGAATTCAATTCCAGTGTTTTGTCATCATTTTTACTTCCAGTTAATATTTTAATATGAATATTTGGGGGGTTGTGGAACCAATCGTCTGAGTTTCCATTATTTCCTATGGGAAAATCTGCTTCACTTAAAGAGCATTTCACTTAAAGAGCAGGCCTCTGGAACGAATTAAGCTCTTTATGTGAGGCACCTTTGCATCAAAAAGTATGGCCAAAAACCTAAAAATCAAAAATATGCACTGAATATGGAAAAGTGAAATTGCCCAATATTGTGGCTTTACTCATGAGTAGGCAAACATGCCATTGTCTGCTGGAAAGGCCAGGTTGAGAAGAATCCAAGACCTTGTCCTTTTGAGGTTTGGGCATCTGGTCACCCTGGGGTACAGAGCCCCACTGCTGGCGTGCTGCCTCTCTCCAACCCACTGCTTGAAGTGGCCACTTCCAATTGGCCCCTGCTGATTTGAGAGGTGTAGATCTGACCTTTGGGCAGGAGGAACACACGTCCTGGTCATGAGACACCACCAGGAGTAGCGTAAAAGTCACCTTCTTGGGACTAGTACATGGCAGAGAAGGACCTGTGCCTTAAGTGTCCAGCTCTTTCTTCCCTTGAGGTAGGGTTGCCATCATTCTCTTCCACAAAAATGGGACAGGACCCTCTATCACATCCTGTCGCCAGGATGTTGCTTCATGAACCGCTGACCTGCTGAATGAGAGTAACTGATTAAGAGTGTTTCCCAAGACTAGCAAACATGTCTAATAAATTTTGACTTGATATACAAGTGATGTCTTGATAAGCAAGCAAAAAATAAGTCCCAGTTGGGATATGGCTGGTTTCTGTGCTCCGCCAGCACCTGCTCAGCCTCTCCTGAGAGACCAGCCTATGCATGTCTACTCTGAAGTAAGCCTATTACAGTCAATGGGGCTCATGTCTACTTACCTGCATGTCAACTTAGTGGGGCTCACTCTGTGTAAGGGGGGCAGATTGCAGCCCGAGAAACCTGAGAGACTTTGGGAGCAATCCAGAGTAACTATGGGGAGTCCATGCTCCGGAGTAAGAACAATTTGCTCTGGATTGCAATATGAATTTCCCATAGGTTTTCACTAGGTGGTGCAGTAACTATGGGTGCATGTAATGTCTCTTACGTGCTCCCGTAGTTACTCTGGATTGTAGGGTAAGTGTGGGTTAACCTTTTTATTTTCCTTTATATTTTGTATCTTTATTATTTTGTATTATATGACAGTATTGTAATTGTTTTTCTATGAATATTTTTGGGTTGTGGAACAAGTTGTCTGAGTTTCCATTATTTCTTATGGGAAAATTTGATTTGATTTTGTTTGTTTTGGATTACAAGCAGGCTTCCTGAATGAATTTTGCTTGTAAACCAAGATACCACTGTCTCTGTTCCAAAATTTACAATACCTTGAGAAACGAAGAAGAATCAGTGGGTACCAGAACCTTTCTAGTTATAGTATTCCTGCTATGTGTAAGGATGACAACCTCAGGATGACCGTTTTAGTCGTTACTGATAACTTTTGTTTATTGGCTGAGTTAGAAGGACCTTAATACAATTTATAAGATTCAATTACGCAATTTTTATATATAAAGAATAGTTTCAAGAAACAACCCCATGCATACAGCCTACTGATGGTCATGACACAGAACATGCTCAGATTATTCATACCTACAACTAGATGATCAGGAGAAGGAGACCTGGAAGCAGCCCTGCAAGGGTGCTTAGAATAGCAAGTGGCCAGAATAGCCCAGCGTGGTGGCATAGCTAGAGGGGGTGGAGCAGTCAGTATTGGAGGGAGCCTCACTGTGGTGTGCAAGGGGACCCTTCCCTTATGTACAGCTCCATTTTGCTCCCCCTGGCTGGAACAGCTCCAAAGGGGAAAGGTCCATTTCAGGCCATGGTGAGGCTCCCTCCAAGACTGACCATTCCACCCCCTCTAGCTATGCCACTGGCCCAAAGGTTTCTGGCTGGGTGGATGTTTTCATCTGGGCTCTTGCTTGACCTGGGCTAAAAATGGCTTAGGTTTCCAGCTTGGACAGCATTATTATTATTATTATTATTATTATTATTATTATTATTATTATTATTATTATTATTATTATTATTGTGACAGTATTGCTGCAGGGTTAGCACCAAGGGGTTGTGGGTGTGGGTGGTGCAAGAGGACACTGTGCCTGTTAACCACCTAAGACACTGTTAACCACCTAAGACACTGTTAACCAGCAGGCCAGGGTTCGAGACCCAGGTCGGCCCCACAAGACAGGGGGAGCTCCTGTCCTTAGCCCAGCTCTGCGACACCAGCTGGATCCAATCGTATTGGCTCTACCTTTCCATTGGACTAATTCAGTGGCGTGGAGAGGGGGGATTTGCTGTCTGGGTAACAGCCTATCCTCCATAACAATCTAACCCAGGCTTTTGTGCTTCGCATGCAGTGTATGCAGCGCCAAGCATGATACCATAGTCTTCCAAGAGTGACGGAGGCCTGCTAGCACCAAGGAGGAAGGACCTGCTTGGTGATGCCCTCTGAAGTATGCAGCCCCCTTTTTGACACTTGTGTCTTTTTAAAAAGTGGTTTCTTCAAGGCCTCGAATCGCAGCTTCAGAGGTGGCTAGTGAGGCTGCTTGCCCGACCAGCTGAACTGTCCATTTTTTTCTCCGCTGTGCAGCGCCCCCGTATTGGATCCTCCGTGCCAAATGAGATGTGACATTTCATTTAAAGTCTGCTGATTCTCTGGGCAACTTTGCTTTGCCTGGCTGAAAGGAACTGAACAGCATGCCATCCACTCCTCTTGCGTAGGTTCTTAGCAGCCAGAATGAATCAGCCGAGCTTACTTCTCCCCCAGTTACTTAATAATTCACAGCAATCCACCCATGAGACAACCGGAGTGATGCCTTTTTAAGAGCCAATATTTTCTTAGAAAAGGGCTAAATGAAATTCTGCCAACTAGGGATGGGCACCTCGAGAGAAAGGCAACCTTGCCTTCTTGCAGGCACATCCCAGCTGGAGAAAACAGCAACAGATGTGGGTCCTGTTGACCCACATCCTGCATCTGCAGCCTGCATCTGCAGAAGGTCGGAGTAGCCCCCAAATCCTGAGTAACTACAGGAGCATGTAATAGACTTTACAAGCACCCGTAGTTACTGCACCACGTAGTGAAAACCTATTGGATATTCATATTGGAATCCAGAGTAAGTTCTTACACCGGAGCAAGGACTCCCCCTAGTTACTCTGGATTTTGCCCTACGGCACTGAAATGCTCTCAGGAGCATCGTTCCATTATGCAGGAGGACCTCAACAGGCTGGGATAATTTCCAGGTTAGGCAGAGGCAGGGCAGGAATAAAACTAATTTTCTTAATGAACATATTGATAATGCTGGGAAAAAAACTAACTTTTGGCAATTTGGAGCACACCTTGCAGAAACCGTATTGATTTGAATCTTATGCACCATTGAAATCTAATGTGCATCCCAATTCTAAAAGCCTTGAGATTATTAAAAAAAATAAAAATTTTTTTACAGGTGATTGTAATGCGTGGTGCAAAAGCTGGTGCAAAATTTAATTTTACTGCACACAACAATGAGTTACATGACAATAATAATATGACAATAGGTTTATGTTAAGATTTGTACCTAATTGCACCACTTTATACAGCAATGGCTTTGTTACATTTTTAAAATTACAATATACTAAGCTGTTGAAATAAATACTGACCTGTACTTGTAATCCAAATACTATATTTATTCAAACCTAATAGCCATCAAATCGAATCAAAATCAAATCATCAATTTTAGAGACTGAGCTTGCAATCCTATACACGCTTTCCTGAGAGTAAGCCACATTAAGCACAATAGGACTTACTTTTAAGAAGTCATGGTTGGGATTGTGTCATAAGGCTACAATTGTCAACTCACTTTCCTGGGAGTAAGCCCCATTGAACGCAACTGGAATTTAAAATACTGTATTTACTCGAATCGAATGCTCACTTTTTTTGAATTCAGTCTCCAAAATCAGGGTAAGCATTAGATTTGATGGTTAATTAGATTTGAGTAAATAAGGTATTTTGATTATAAGTATAGGGAGCACATATACATATATTAGATTTGGTGTGATTATAAGTATTTGATTATAAGTATAGGTTGCACATATATTATACATATATTAGATTTGGTGGCACATTAGATGCAAGTAAATACAGTAACTGGATTCCGATGCTCAGAATGTCCTTCTGACCATTTTCCCACCTGCCCTTCAATAGAAACTCTCTCAATGTAGCTAATAAACAGCAAAAAGTAAGAACAAAATCAACACAATAAAAAGTAAGAGTGTAAAATTAGAAAGTGAAAGAAGTAGTTGACTCAGGAATTATTTTCATTCGTGTTTTTAGACCACTGCTCAGGATTATCATTTAACTGGGAAGAACATCTGATATTATGAAGCCCCCAATTTTCTTTTATTTGTAGTCAACATAAAGTCAATTTTTTAAAAAGGAACCTAGCAGATATAAAAATGTAACATCACAAGAAAAATCATGATTAACCAGAAAATGCAGAGGTCACCCCTGGTTCCCAAAGGGGTTGGACACCAGTCGAGCTACCCTAGGGAAGTCTACAACTGCTTTGGCACTTTCTCCAGGCATCACCTCCCGAATTTTCAAGGTGAAAGCACCCAATTTTCAGACTGCAGTTGAGCGTATGGGGTTGTTGATGCAAGAAAATAAACCCCAAATGGTTTTATCCTCTCCATGCTTTCCCTCTTCTGTCCCAATTTGGCAAATTTAGAGGTCCGGTGATATAGAGAGTCTCCCACTTTGTAATCATTGAGCCGATTCTGTTTTCATCACCATCAACTTGGACAGTCAGCAGCTGGTCTTGCATATTGAGGACAAGGAGGGGGACCTCTGTGTGCCTGGGTGATGCTTATCACCCCTTCCTTATAATCCTGCCATTGTTTCTTCCTTTTCTCACCCATCCAGGGCTGGTGGGTCCCCATGATCCCCACACTTGCTTCACCTTTCACTTGGTTTTTAGATGAACAGTCGGCACGTGCGTGGCAGTCTCCGGGTCTACCCTAGGGCTGATTATTAAATTTGGTGGAGTTAGTGGGTGATGACAAGGTGATGGGACAAGGCACATGACCTCATGTCTATGCATCTGCTCTTCAGAGGGTAGACAGAGATGGCTGATTAGGGCCATTTGGGGGGTGGTGGTTTAAGTATCCCCATTACTGACAGTCCTAACTCTGCACCAGAGCCATGCTGTTCAGGCACATGATCCTGGGTTCTATCTCTAATAGGTTCAGTGAAAAAATACCTTGGATATTAGGGCAGGGGAAAGGTCTTCTGCCTTGGAGAGCCACTACCGTAGGGGTGGTACAAGTTGATGGAGCCATGATCTGGCTCAGGCTATCGGAGGTAGTTTCAGGTGCGCTTAGCTGTTCTGAGATCAGCACAGCCAGGTGTGCTGTTTTAAAGTTTGGTATCTTCTTAAAAAGAGAAGGATTCTGGACATTTACTGGACAGTGCAGCTCATGTCCTACAAGATCAATTTCAAAGAATGGAAGCGTATCATGAATGATGCAAGGAATCCAGCAGCACCTACAACCAGTGGCGTGCCTAGGTCATTTGGTACCTAGGCCCCACAAATTTTTTTGTCAGTGGTACCCCATTGACAACCCCATATATATAACCACAGTTTGTTTGTTACATGAAGCACAGTTTGTTACATAAAGCAGAATCCCAGAGAAATTTTTGTTTGTTACATGGAACATACATTACGTGAGGTGTTTGTTATGTGAAGGTGCCAATGTATATTATTCTCAGCATTTTTGTGCTTCTGTTTGCCTTGATGACACTGGATTAAATTTAATTTGTCTGTGTGTGTGTGTGTATGCGCGCGTGTGGTGTTTTTTTAAATAACTGAGAGCTGCTGTGGCAGCCACTGAAGCTAAGCGGGCACAAATATTTGTATTAAACAAAGACGCATCTAATATTACTCATCTTCTCCCACAATCTGGAGCTCTGGACGACAGCTGGGTGTGTGTTCTTGGGGTGCCCACATAAGGGATGCCAAAAAGAGGCCAGTGGTGCAATGTGAACTGAATGTATGCCATATAATCTGGCATGTCTTCCTTTGCAACACACAGAGGTAGTGGTGTAGCTACAGGGGGTCAAAGCATGACGTTTTGCAGGTGCCTGAATGCACCATGCAAGCAGATCTTCCCTCTCCCTTTCAGAGCCATGCTGGGTAATGGGTAGCAAAACAGAGGGTCTACTTGCATGGTGTGTTCAGGTACCTGCAATGCTAATCTTCACCCGCTCATGTAAATTAAATTGCAATGTCTGAAGTATCTATTCCACTGTTGTAGGATTGCCATATGTTTTGAAAAACAGGGACAATCCTGGTTTTGTGGGACTGTGTTCACATACTGTCAAATGGGACAGAGGGGCCCATTTGTAGAAGATTTTGTCGAAGAGAACTATGGCCACCATATACTGTGGGAGAAGTCCCCATTGCACATGACAAGGCAGACATCACTGAGCTCTGCAGCTTTCAGGTCTGTCGCAAGAAACCTTATGGGGAGGGGACTTGTAAAGAGGGGAGAACAGGTCAACAAGGGATAATTGTAGGGTAGCCAGAATTTATAAGTAAGCAGGCTCTTATTCTTTTATTTCATGGTTACTCTTTAGAGAACTAGTGGGTTGAACCTTCAAAACCTAATGCTTTGCACCCTCTCTAGCTACACCACTATTCATTGGGGCTTCGAAGTATGTCCTATAACTGTCTTGGGTCTGCATGGCAGAGAAAGGTGGGGTAAAAATGAATGAATGAATGAATGAATGAATGAATAATTTTGTCTTCATTGGGGCCTACTCCCAGGAAAGTGTGTTTAGGATTGCAGCTTGTGTGTGTCTGCTTTTAACTCAGAAAGGAAGAAAAAAGCCAGCCACAAATATTCCAGATCTGGCAAACTCTGTATTCGATGAATAGGCATGGTGTAAACTGCAAACGAAAGGGAAAGGTGCCATCCTCTCCTGCTTTGGGATTTTTCATGCTGATCCCATCACTTGACATTCCTTTGGGGAGCTCCAGTTCCCAGCAGCACTAGCCAGCTCTGCCTGCCAGCTCCAGGAGTTTTTTAATTTCGCCTCCAGCCAGACAGGTGTGATCAAGGAGGGGAGAGAGAGGCAAAAAAATATATGCTGAGCCCTTTCGGCAGAAATACAGGTGTTGGCTTCAGTCAGGTCTTTCAATAAAGCCCCGATTCAACAGAGGCAACTGTCCCTCTTCACCCCAGTCTTTTCCACAAGTGGCATAGCTAGAGGGGTGCAAAGCACTAAGTTTTGCAGGGAGTATCACTGTGGCACGCAAGTGGCTCACCCTGCAATGAAACTGCTTTATTAATGTCTTTAACTATTTTTGCAACTTCTTTGATGTTATTCTGACGACTGTCCTGATTGATGCTGATATGTTCTAATAACTGTATTTACTACTTATTCTGATTGTTAGTATTCGTCAAATTATAAATTCATTTTGGTTGCAGGACTCTAACATCTGCCAGCCATCTCTATGTTCAGTTTAAAAGGAAAGTCCCTCCCTCGCTCCTTCTATCTATCTATCTATCTATCTATCTATCTATCTATCTATCTATCTATCTATCTATCTATCTATCTATCTATCTATCTATCTATCTATCTATCTATCTGTCTGTCTGTCTGTCTGTCTGTATAACTATATCTATCTATCTATATACAGTGGTACCTTTAATAAAGAATGTCTTGAATAAAGAGCGTCTTGAATAAAGAGCGTTCTGTATAAAGAGCAAAATTTTCTCAGAAATTTTGACTTGCTTAAAGAGCACTGTCTTGAATAAAGAGCTTCTGAGGAAGTTTGGAACAGGCTTCCATGGCAAGGGAACTCACAGGTGGGATGAGGAGACTAGCATGAGCTACAGCGGGGTCTGTCTGTTTGTCTGTCTGTCTATCTATCTATCTACCTACCTACCTACCCACCTACCCACCTATCCACCTATCCACCCAGCTAGCTAGAGGGAGGGTTATCACCTTATTTACTGACCTGCAAGGTGACAGCGACTTTATTTTATCAAACAAACAAACAAACAAACAAACAAACAAACAAACAAACAAACAAACAAACAAACAAATAGAGACTGTTACAATCTTATTTACTGTTTTCACCTGCAGGGTGACAGCAACTTGAATCTCTCTGGTATATAAGACCCATTTCCATCACATTCTAGGCACAATTTAGATGCTTTCCCAGGCATCTGAGAACTGCTTATTCATGAGCAGACCCCACAGCTGGAAAATAATGTAACTGTTGTCATAGGGGTGATCACCTGTGTTTTTCACTCCTCCCAGTGGGATGCTGATCATGTGGGAAAGATGCACATGATCAAAGTAGCCCCTATGCTCAGAGTTCTCCTAATATTTGCTAAGCTGCTACTCGGCGGTGATGCAACCGCAAACAAGCTTGGTGGTAATTGTCATAAATCACAAAAGACTGTGTTTTTTGAGAAACACATTTGCAATGTGCTAATTTCAAGCTGGGCCTCAGTACATATGGCAAAATTCCAAAAGGTAGCACAAGAGAGGAGATTAAACCAAGCCATCACCAACCCTAGCACTTGAACTGAAATATTTTCATTCCTTTGTTTGTTTGTTCGTTCATTCAGTTCTTCCCTCATTTTTCCACATGTGGTTCTGCCTCCATATTTTTAATTTGTCTTATAATATATAGTTCGGCCCTGATTCTCGGATATGCACAAGTAAAAGCAGAGCAAGCTATTTGCAGTGACAAATAGCTCGTCTTCTCTGACCAGTGTTCGTTTAACCAGACCTTCAAGTGTGAAAGTGCAAGGTAACGGCGGCTTTAATGCCCAGAAGAAAATCCAAACTACTCAATATATGACTGCTTCACTGCAAGTTCTGGTAACGCCAAGAATTGGTCCTGATGCAGAAGAAGCAACATGCACCATGTTCTCTGACTCCTGCTAGGAAGCCATGTCATTGGACCCTTCTGTTTAATTGGAGTCTTTGGTGCAAGATCCGTCTTAGGGTAAAATCCAGAGTAACTACAGAGAGTCCTTGCTCCGGAGTAAGAACAAGTTACTCTGGATTGCAATGTGAATTTCCCATAGGTTTTCACTAGTTGGTGCAATAACTACAGGTGCATGTAAAGTCTCTTACGTGCTCCCGTAGTTGCTCTGGACTGTGCCCTTAGTTTACTTGCATGTGTAATTCTTGCTAGCCCTTTTGTGATGTGTTCAGTCTGTGTAAAGTCAGCTTTTTAATGGGGCAGAGGTTGGGGGGGCTGTTATTTTATTGTTTTTAACATATATGTTTTTAGCCTGTATGTTTTAATTGTTTTTATTGAATTGTACTATTTATGTTATTAATTATGTTTTGTGTCAGCCGCCTTGAGTCAGGCTAATGGCCCGAGAAAGGCGGGATATAAATTTTTGAAATAAATAAATAAATTAAATGACATCAGGGATCACAAACTCTGTTCCCTTCCCTATTTCTTACTTATAATGATCAAGAATGTTTATATACCTCTTTCCAACAGGAGTAGTTCACTACGTGGTTTATGCAGCAAAATCCATCAATAAATTGTTTCATGTCTGCAAAGGGCTTGCAATTAAAAAAAAGTAGGAACAGCTACTGGAAAAAAGATGCCATGCTGGGGTGAATAGGGACAGTTGCTCTCCCCACTGTGAAATATAAGAGGGCAGCACCTGGAAAGGTGCCTCTATGTCCCGTTCACAGGAGTTTGCTAGAGATTGCATCTGGATCATCTGGAATACAAAGTGTGGGCTTCACACAGTTCACTTCACCCCATTGAAGGTCTACAGAGACCTTATGTATTAAATCTACATATATGGAGCAACCTCAAAAGAAAATTTTGAGGCCAGGTTTCTGCCATGAATTATATGTTTTTTTTCTCCCATTTCCAAGGAGCACATAGTTCTTCTGCATTTTATGTGCACAACAACCCTGAGAGGTAGATTAGTCTGAGAATGTGGCTGGTCCAAAGTCATGCTGTAATCTTCACAATTGGGTTGAGATTTGGGTCGCTCCGGTTTCTAGCCATCATCCTAACCACAGCAGAGAAGTCTCTTGCTGGCCTTAAGGTCAAAGCAGATGTGTAGGGGCTGCCCACAGCTGCAAGGCAATTACTCACATGGTGTGGTTGCTGGATGTGGATTGAGTGGATTCCTGGTGTCCTCCTCCTCACCCCCTTTCTCTGCCACCATCCTGGCAAGAGAGATGCTCTGCCCCCATAGGAGATCCCTTTCCTCTCCCTGCACCCAACCATCAATTGCAGTTCTCAGTGAGGTGCCAAAGAGAGCTCTGTTTGTCACCACTGGTTTATCACTGTGTCAATGGAAGGATTTTATGAGCCCAGGAATGATCTCCCAGACATCAAAAGAAAAAAACAAACAGGTTCATTTGAGGGGGAAAGGGGAGGTTTGTCCCCATTTGGGAGGAAGAGGATCTTCTCCCTGTGGGAAACCCAAAAAATGAAATCCTCAAATTTAAGCTCCTTTAGGAAACCTCTGTCCTTGTGGCATAAAATGCCAGGTACTCGGATGGTTTTGTCTTAGCGTAATACGAGTTTCCCGTGTTATCCATTACTATTCCATTCCAGAACCTCCTGTTGAATAAAAAAATCTGTGGTTAAGAAAGCGGGCTGTGGGTGGTGCAAGCGATTAAGATGCTGTGCCTGTTAACCAGAAGGCCAGGGTTCGAGACCCAGGTCGGCCCCACAAGACAGGGTGAGCTCCTGTCCTTAGCCCAGCTCTGCGACGCCAGCTGGATCCAATCGTATTGGCTCTGCCGTTCCATTGGACTATTTCAGTGGCGTGGAGAGGGGGGGATTTGCTGCTTGGGTAACAGCCTATCCTCCATAACAATCCAACCCAGGCTTTCGTGCTTCGCATGCAGCGTATGCAGCGCCAAGCACGATACCATAGTCTTTCAAGACTGACGGAGGCCTGGTTAAGAAAATAAGTGGAAATAGATATAAAGACCTACTTCCATGTTTTTTTGTTCCTCTGGTAAGCCTAATGAAAGAAAGTTTTGCTTCAGTATCTGCAGGAGTTTGATTCTGGGGTTCCTTGCTGATATAAAAAATGTGTTAAATAAAAGCAGTTTTATTGTTTGAACAAAACAGCTTTTCTTACTGTTGTAGAGAGGCAGTCAGCAGTTAGAAATGCAAAGGACCTCCTGTTTTTGCAGGGCTAAGCTGACAAATGGAATGATTACTGGCATGACTGCCTCTTTACGACAGTAGAAAAGCAGTTTTAAAAACTGATTTGCAGTCTTTACCGTTCTTGCAGACCCCTTAGCTCACCACTCTACCATTCCCTGTTGAGTCAAATATATTTCAGAATCAGTGTATATAACAAGGGTGGACCTAGATTCACAAAAACAAGTAAGCCAGTGTGACAGTGCATAAAAAATGATGAGGGTGTCCACAATCTCCTTCGAATCCAAAGGGAGAAATGAGAGGCAGTGCGCCACCAGCGCACTGAATGGCATCTTAGCTCACAACTCTGCAAGACCGTATCCAGCAGCTTCGCATCATTGTTAACCCACAGGTGTACACATTTGACCCCTGTTGGGTATATGCAAAGTTGGGCAGAAATGGCTTTTAAGAAGTGTGATGGGCAAGTATTTAAGCTCCTTTAGGAAGCCTATGTCCTTGTGCCATAAAATGCCATGTACTTCGATGGTGCCACCCCGTGCCACCCTGTGTCACCCATGTGCCACCCTGTGTGCCAAAAAGCCATCTTCCAGCACCACCCTTCAGGACAAGTGAAGCAATACACCCTTCCAGCAATACACCCTTCAGCAGTCTTTATTTTCCAGGGAATGTGGGTTTATAACCCATAACTAACGACTTCAAATACAGAGCAAGTACAGTAAAGCAGTATTATTTCTACTAGTAATAATAGCAGTATTGTGTGTGTGTGTGTTTATTAGCAATATACTCATATAATACACAGTTTATTACAGTGGTCTTCAAAGTGGGGGTCGGGACCTCTTTGGGAGTCATGTGCTCAGGTCAGGGGTGTGTGAGAGGGACAGATCCACCATATTGGAATCTGGCATTGGGCTTTCCTGGGAGTAAGCCTCATTGAACACAGTGGGAGTTACTTTCATGTAGACATGGAGGAGCATCCCAGTAAAGTTGACAGGGGGCCTTGGACAGATTTTTAAATTTGAAAGGGGGTCCTGGGCTGAAAAGCGTGAATACTACTGGTATAATATATGGTATATTATATGTACATAATAGCTATTATGTAGCTATGCAAAAATAATAGCAATAATATACTATATTAGCAATATAATATTGAAATACAGTAATAGATACACTTTGTAAATCGAGACACTTTGATCGATACACTTTGATCAAAGTGATCGATACACTTTGATACACAGTTTGATACACTATGACGCTAAAGATAGTGTGGTTGAAGAGTCAACGTTGTCTGAAGATGTCTCAGTGTACATGTGTCCGGCATGACTAAATGCCAAAGGGACATTAAATGCTGTTATCATCCCACTTCAGTACCCACTTCTGAGTGGAACCTGTTGATCAACTTGCATTTACATGCTTTCAAACTGCTGTTGCTTGTAACAGGAATTACCCCGCAATACTTGGGTCTTGAACCGCAGACCTGCCGATCTTTAAAGGTTAAAGGTTTGCCTTTAACCCTGAGATCTTTGCTACTGGTTTGATTTAAAGGAGAAAAGAAGAACTTGACTTCCACTTGGGATTTGCAAACAGATGGGTCTCCGTTGCAATCAGTCATGTGCATTCCCCATCGCTCAGTGTCAGGATTGGACCTGTCACCTTTCGCACTCCGCACTTCTGCTCCACGACTGTTCTGCCAGGTGGGTCTAAGGAGCCTGTCGGCCGGGAACCATGTGGGGACCTGAGCCTGTGTTTCTGCACTGCCGCCCTTCTCTTTCAAGACCTCTTCCCTCAACGTGACTCATGTCAATACCGAAGGTTAATTAAGGTTAATTATCTTCCCTGCTTAGCAGCAAATGCAAGTTCAAAAGAGGACCGGGGGAATCTAACCATCTCACACCCCTCCAGTTGCCATGAATCAATTTTCCTCTTCATTTACAGTACGTGGCAGGCAGCCAGCATCTCTGGCATCAAAGCGGACACTTCTCCACACGAACCGTCAACTTGTGAACCTGGTAATTTCAGATGTGCCGAGAGTGAGCGCGCTTGCCAAATATTTTGGACGGGGAGGGGGCAAGCGATGGGGAGGAAGAGGCCGTTTGATGTCTCCAGCACTAGAATTAGCATCTTAGATCATGTGTCACTTGACTTTCCGTGTTCATAAAAGAATGATCCAGACATACCAGAAGGAAAAAAGATGCTATCAAAGACCCACAGGCTGCCTTGAATCCACTGATCTGGCTTCCAAGTGGGAGTGGAAGGAAGGAATGGACTAGTGAGTTAGCTGCAAGGAGTTAGCTACATGTTTAGTAAGTGAGGATTAAGATATGATTAGAGCCTTACTGGCCCATCCTCACCTCTGACAGCAGATTGGTTGGGGGCACCCAGCTCGGTCCATCTACTTGCCCCCCTCATCCTCCATGCTCTTTCAATTACTCATTGAAACTGCTCTTCCAACATCCTCCCTTCTCTTTCAACTCTTTCAGATCCAACTTTCTAGATCTGAAATCAGGACTCCTGGAATCCCTTGCAACCCCAATGTAGACTGTGGCAGTGGCATAGTTGGTGGTACATGTCTGTGCACTGGCCTACCCTCCCCAGGAGTGGTACAGATACATCTTATTGCACTTTTTTATTGACATCCCCAAGCCAGTATGGGACTTATATCTGGACTTGTGCTGATCTAGGATGCCTGAATGTGCCCGAACTTAAATGTGCCCGAACTGAATGTGTCTAAATAGTATGGGACTTATGTCTGGACTTGTGCTGATTCAGGTGCCTGACTGTGCCATGCAAGTAGGCCTGAAGGAGAGGTGCTGCTTTCACAGTATGTTTCACATAATGCTTTGCACTCCCTTAAGCTACACCACTGCAGATACTTATAGCACTTGTAACCTGCTCTGCCTTTGAGAACTTCACAACCCCATTCATGTTTACTCAGAAGCAAGTGCCATTTAGTTCAGTGGGGCCTACTCTCAGGTAAGTGGATAGCATTGTTGGTTGGGGTCTGCATATCTGAGAGGCTACCAGGTAGTCACACCCCTGGGTGTAAAGTGGCTTGGGACCTGCTCCACTGAACAGCCAGGGCTGAAACGTTTCTTTGTGCCCATATAGACTTGTAATATAGCCATATACGGTATATATGGACCATATAGCCCGTATAGACTATGTGCTCCTTGCCCCTGTGAGACACTTGGCCTGTCTTGAAAACCTGGAGGAATTGGTTAGAATCATTTGTATAAACTCTTTCCATGTTTGGCTATCTTTATATCTTCAGTTTAGATAATTATTTAGCTGCCTTGAGTATCCTCTTAGGAAAAAAGGCAGGGTAAATGAATGAATGAATGAATGAATGATGGCTTTCACACTTTACTCAACAGGTTGAAGGAGAATGATCTGAGATGGTGGAAATTTCTGCAAGGAAGTGATACAATCAGTCCAAAGTTACACTAAAAAGTTATAGTGTTTGGCAAAAGGTCCTTCAGGCAAACAGGAAGTATTGATATAGGACATAGGAAACCGTTAGATATCCTGAAATTTTCAGGAATAAACAGGCTTCTACGACCTAGTGATACAGCTGATATATGCAAACTGTGCATAGCTTTTCAGGAAATACTAATTTAACATTGTAACGTATCTGTTCCAGAAGTCAAAATCCTCCCCTAAAAGGTGGTCTTCCTATAAAATCTCTTTTATAGGATTGTGGTAAGGGGTCATGCAAGCATTTCTTCACTCAAAATCTCTCAGCGTAGCTTTTTAGGGTGATTCCTCGTTCTACCTATTGGCACTTGAGACACTCATTGACAAGCAATTGTAATTTTAATTGCTTAACCCATGCCCTTGCAATCTTTATGGATATTGAGTATAGATCCACTACACATCTCCTGAAGAGATGCTCACAAGCAACAGAAAAGGCTCTGAAAGTGAACTGGCTGTGGCAACGTGCCAACTTAGGGTAGCTATGATTATCTTCCAAAATATAGAGGAAGATTTTAGGGTGGTGGGTTGTTTAAAATTTTTAAATGTTTTAAATGTGTTAAATGTTTTTATATATAGCATATATCATATATACTGGATTGTATATTGAAGGCTGCGGGTAGGTCAAGTGGTTAAGACACTGTGCCTGTTAACCAGCAGGCCAGGGTTCAAGACCCGGGTCAGTCCCCGTAAGACAGGGTGAGCTCCTGTCCTTGGCCCAGCTCTGCGAGGCAGCTGGAACCCTTCATATTGGCTCTACCTTTCCATTGGACTACTTCAGTGGCGTGGAGAAGGGGGATTTGCTGCTTGGGGAACAGCCTCTCCTCCATATCAGTCTACCCAGGCCTTCGTGCTTCGCATGCAGCATTGAGCACGATGCCATAGTCTTTTGAGACGGATGGATGCCAATATAGTAAATATTGTATGGTATATAATATATATTGTTATTAATTAATATTTAATTAAGTAAATATTGTATAGTATATAATATATATTGTTATTCAGGGTTGTGGGTGGCGCAAGCAGTTACGACGCTGTGCCTGTTAACCAGCAGGCCAGGGTTCGAGACCCAGATCGGCCCCACAAAATTGGGTGAGCTCCTGTCCTTAGCCCAGCTCTGTGACACCAGCTGGATCCAATCGTATTGACTCTGCCTTTCCATTGGACTAATTCAGTGGCGTGGAGAGGGGGATTTGCTACTTGGGTAACAGCCTATCCTCCATAACAATCCAACCCAGGCTTTTGTGCTTCGCATGCAGCATATGCAGCGCCGAGCACGATACCATAGTCTCTCAAGACTGACGGAGGCCTGCTTTTTTTTTGTTATTAAGCACCGAGAAAGGCGGGATAGAAATCCTGTAAATAAAATCAATAATAAATAATAGATTCTGGTCAATGAAGCAAAGTTGACCCTATTTAATAGGGAAGACCAGTTTCTCCAGTTTCATTCTCTTTTCGTTCCCTTTTTGTTCACTCTGTATTGCATTTTGCTATATCTATTACCTAGACCCTGGGCTTTTTTCTGGGGGTGCTCACCTGTTCTCAGTACCGGCACCTTTTTCCATCTCCCTCCTCAGCTAATTATTTAGTCATATGGGGATGACTAGCTCCACCACGGTGGTGGGTACTGGCACCTTATTTCCCCCCAGGAAAAAGCACTGTCTATACCTTTTGCTTTGAATATGTCCAGAATATTTGTAAAAATAATTCCAGATGGAGAGCACATGCCCTTTGCTAGACTTGCTGTTCCTTCTGCTTCTGTGCAATAGTCATCGACTGTTCTGAGTTAAGTGTCCAATGCCACTCTGTGTAGTGGTGTCGCACAAAGGGGTGCAAAGCACTATGTTTTGCAGGGGCATGCAAGGGTTCCCTTCCTCTCCCTTTAGGAACCATTCCAGGCAGGGGAGCCCATTGCAAGCTACAAAACTTAATGCTTCACCACTAACAGTGAGGCAGCTTTGCTTGCTCATAATCAATCAATGGACAGACTTCAGAAGCTAGTGGAGCATAGGGTGGCCTGGTGTGCTGCAGTCCACAGGGTCATGAAGAGCTGGACATGACTGAATAACTGAATAACAACATCCATCCATCAACAGTATTTATATACTACTTTCCAATGATATAGTAATAAGATTATAATCACGCACCCTTCCTGCGAGAACATGGCCATCCATGATCAGAACATTATTTTGTTCTGATCCACCTTGTAACGGTGAGAGGCATGAAAGATTTCTGGAAGCTGGAAATCGGCTTCAACAGCTCCTCAAATTGAGCACTGCAACTGCAAGCACTTTGGTCCCCAGGTGGGAATGTGCATGAGAAGCTTCTGCCTGGACTTGCCTTCTGGATGACCACCATGGCTCCCTCCTTCACGCATGTCCAGGCTTCACCCTTCCTGCCAGGGATGGGCACTTTGCTTAGGCAGCAGTTCTGCTGCTGCCAGCTTGCGTTCTGCTTGGGCGATAAACACTAATTTAGAGGTTGGCACAAGCCAAATAATTGTTTACCGATAGGCTGATGTCAAAGAGCATCATTATGTGGTTTGCACCGACGGCACCGTTTCAGCTGGCCTTTGTGCCATCATTGAGGAGAGCCTTCCCAAATAACAGATGGGGAGAGAGAAGGAGCTGCCTTCTGCTGAGTCAGACCATCGGCTGCTAGCCGTGGTGCTGCCTCTACCGCCTGGCACCCACATTGGGTAGGGTCTCAGAGAGGCAGAACCAGCAGGTGATGTGCGATGTGTGGCACATGGGTGCCACATGAGACAGGGTCAGTTGTACCAGCAGCCTCACTAAAGGATACAGATGTGCCACAGTGGGTGATGCGCACATGGGGGTGACATTATTATTGGCTAAAATGTTTAAAATCTTGGTATTTTAAAATAATACCATCATATTATATATGATTCAATGCACATGGTGAACATATGTCCTCTTTTTCCAGGACATGTCCTCTTTTCTAGCCTTGTGTCCTTTCCCTTGTCAAGAGGCAGCATATAGAATTCTTGTAACGAATAAACTAGATTAATAAATAATAGTTTTGAATTCAATAAGTAATATATTGCTTAAATTAACCACATGAAAGCATTATATATACAGAGTGTTTTTAGCTTTTATTTTGTCATGTCCTACATTTTTCTTGGGTGTCCTACATTTATGGAGACCTTGTTGTCTTTTGTGGTTATGACATATGGTCAACCTGTCAATGCATAATTTCAAGAGGAATGCTATGAAGCAAAATATGTTGGAATATCTCTATTCTGTCAAATCCTATAGACAAAAACCCAGTGGGGATGGGCAATAGTGCATCCCCCCACCCCCTGCATCAGAGAAGGTTCATAATGGGGTGATACACTGACCTTCTGTGCCAAGAGACTGATGACACCACTGAGCTGCACCATTGGTCCAACCAGCCCAAGACTGTCTTCTTTGACCAGAAGTGGCTCTCCAGTGGCTCTCCAGGGTCTCAAGTATAGGTTTTTCCCCTCCCTGCTGCATGAGATTTTTCCTACTCAAGATGTTAGGGAAGGAATTGGGGCCTGCAAAATATATGCATGTCCCAAAATATACGCATGTCCCATTGAGCCATGGCGCTCTCATAGCAAGTCATCTCCTCCAGGCATTGCATAGGTGGTCTGTTCACATAATTTGTGTTCATGGTATATGGTCCCACCAGTGGTAACCAATGGTAGGCAGCAGTTGTGGACGCATTATGGTGGGAAGTGTGAGTAGGGGGTTTCTTTTCCCCCAAATTACTTTTTGTAAGATAGATCACCTACACTCTTAAGCAGGGACTTTTTTGGCCCTGCTATGGGAGAGATTTTAGCCAGAATTTAAGTGATTGAACCTTGAGGGACCTACACAAGGGTTCAAGGGGGATGAGCAGGTGGGTTTAAAAGGTAAGCTGGAAACAACATGCATGAGGCTGATGGGGTGGACTCCATCCCATTTCTTAATTTCTCTTGCTGTCCCTGGAAATTCTTATTCACACAGCCCCATGTGCAGCATGATGAATGCAGGGACATGTGGTGGGTGGGGTGGGGAAGTGGGTGGGGAAGCAGGTGAGGCAGATGCTCTCCATCAGATAATCCACCACTTCCGTCTAAGGCAGTGGTCTTCAAAGTGGAGGTCGGGACTCCTTGGGGGGTTGCAAACTCAGGTCAGGATTGCGAGAGGGTGGGATCCACCATCTTGGAATCTGGCAATGGGTTTTCCTGGACACCCATTGGACACAATGGGATTTACTTCCGAATAGACATGGGGGAACATCCCAATAAGTTTGAGAAGGGGTCCTGGACAGATTTTTAAATTTGAAAAGGGGACCCAGGTGAAATGCCGGAATACCACTGGTCTAAGATGCTCAGGCACTTCCAATCCACATGCTATGCTCTGCCACACCTGCCTCGCTTGCCTTCCCTTTGCATGAAGTTTCCTGAACCTGGAAAACAAGCCTCACCATCCTATAATATTTGGGGAAATATGCTTCCAGATAAAGTGGAAAAGGTATCCTGTTTTGCTGCTGTGGTGCTGTGAGTCTAAATGTGATGCTGATGTGTGTTCACGCACCCTGTCCCAACTGTGAGAGGTCCCAATTCACCATTTGCACCTCCGGGAGCCTTTCCTTGCAGGAATCTCTGTCTGATCCTTGTCTTAATTAATTGTCTGCACAGTTTTGCAACAACTTCTTCCCCTTTGTACCATCCTTAATTATTCCCTTCTCAATATTTACAGCTTTCAGATACACCGAGATAACATTCACATCTCCTGCCAGTCGTCATCACTTCAGGCAAGACATGTTTAATTCGTTTCATCTCTGCTCACAAATTAAGCATCTTTCCCATCTCTTTTTCCAAAGCATTTCCTTGCCATGTTCTTTCCCCACCACATGCCTCTTGGCTCACAAGTTTGGTTTGGAATCGATATGCATCATGCTCAGGTTGGGTGGGTGGATCGTACATGAAAAGAAGTCCCACGCAATCTGCATCACTGAGCACCGTCAGCGTTGAGCCCAGGGGGTTCAGGAAAAGGTGTCTGCTGGGGAAGAAACACTGCGGTGACTCAAGCAATGAATGGCAAAAGTGTGGGTGGGAGAAGGTCATTAGCATCTGATCAAGGGGAAATTCATGGAATTGTAGAAATTTAACATAAGAACATCAAAGAGCCCCTGATGCTGGATCAGGCCCTTGCCCATCTAGTCCAGCTTCCTGTATCTCATGGTGGTCCATAAGAAGGCTCCAGGAGCACTCAGGACAAGAGACCTGCATCCTGGTGTCCTCCTCTCCATTTGATATTCCAAGGAAGCCAACTTCTAAAACTAGGGGGTTAAACATAACCATCACGACATGTAACCTGTGATGGATCCTTCCTCCAGAAATCTCTCCAATCCCCTTTTAAAGGCAATTTAAGAAGTGGAAGGGAACCTTGGAGGTCATCTAGTCCAACACTAAGGGCACAATCCAGAGTAACGACGGGGAGGCCTTGCTCCGGTTTAAGAACAATTTGCTCTGGATTGCAATATGAATTTCCCATAGGTTTTCACTATGTGGTGCAGTAACTACGGGTACACGTAATGTCTCTTACGTGCTCCCGTAGTTACTCTGGATTGTAGGGTTAGTGTGCAACTGCTACAGCATCGGAGGAAAGTGGCTGTTCACCTGTGCTTGAATATCTTCATTGAGGAAGAGCCTACTCCATACAAGGCAGACTCTTGTAAATCCCAAACAGTTTGTACAATTAGGACGTTCTTCTCCTATTGTTTAGCCTCAATGTTTAATGTTTAGCCTCAATGTTCTTCTCAATGTTTAGCCTTGGAGTTTCAACATATTAACACTGAAGAACCACAAAGAGGAGTTCCTCCTTTCCCTTATGTGATCTTCCCTAGTTGTCTGATCTCCAGACTCAGCATGCCAAGCTCTTCCGATAGTTCCTCACATGATTTCATTAGAAATTATTACATTATTATAACTTTATTTATATCCCACTTTCTTTTAAAAAAACTCAAGGTGGCTGACAACAAAAATACAATTAAGAATCATAATCATTAAAAATATCTCGATTGATAAAATACATTAAAAACCATTAAAATTGCATTACATCATTTAAAAACTACAGATTCCTCACCATTCTTTGATCTGCTCCAGCTTATCCATGCCCTTCTTAAAAATGTGGGGCCAACAATTGTACAACAATGTACAACGACTACTGTTGTACATGCTGAAACTGTGGCTTCTTATAACCTGGACTTGACACCAACGTTAGCGCCAGCATCACATTAGCGTCCTTGAAACTGCATGGTCCAACATGGTCCAACTGGTGTTCTGTATTGAAAAACAGATTCACCTAAACATTTTGTAATGTGCCTCTGATTTGTACTTATGTGCAGAACATAACATTTGTCTTCACTGAATGTCTTTTCATGTGACCCTATGATATTCAGAATCATGTGTCTCTTATTCATTCATTCGTTTGTTTGTTTGTTTGTTTGTTTGTTTATTTATTTATTTATTTATTTATTTATTTATTTATTTATTTAAGGGGTTTGGCATGCCTTTCCCATGCCAAAGCAATTGCCCAAGATGGCTTTCAAAGCATCTCCTCTAAACCATCACCTAGAAAATGTCTTTAAAAATAATTAATCAAAGAATTCAGGACCCCCAAGGCAGAGTACCTCTCGATACCTCTCTGTAAACTGATGTGGATTTATTTATTAGCATTTTGGGTGGGGGGGGAATAGCTATTCAATTATCTTTGAACCAGTGGTGGTATTCCAATAAATTAACAACAGATTCTATGTGCTAAATGAACAACAGGTTCTATGCCCCATTAGTAACCGGTTCTCAGAACCAGACGCTCATTAGCAAAGGGTTCTATAGAACCTGTGAGAACCTCCTGGAGCCCACCACTGCTTTGAACCCACCTTACTATAGTACCGTCTTGCACATATTTTGGATATTTTATCCAGGGATATCATGGGAGACTAGGTACACCATGGTATTCCGGACTAGTCATTCAATCCAAAAGGAGACAAGATTGGTGTGACAGGCTCTTGACAGACCCATGTGGGCTCCTGGGCATCACCTGTTATTTTCTAAGATGTTCTTCTTAATAAGCTTTTCTGGGATCTTTCTTGGTATTGTTGTCGAGCTGACCGGCCTTGCAGTTTCTTGGGGGGAAGTGCAAGCAGATGTTTTAAAGAGGAGTGAAAAAGAAATCACCAGGTAAGGACTAAAAAAGAAGAAGAAGAAGAAGAAGAAGAAGAGGAGGAGGAGGAGGAGGAGGAGGAGGATCAGAATTGGAGCTTGGAACTCCTTTGGAGATGCTCTTGACCCATTTTTTTTAGCTGAGAATCTGGGGATTTTTTTGGGAGGGGAGACACAAGTTCCCCTTGTTATGGTGAAACTGAAAGACAAGCACTGCACCTCCCTTCCAGTTTCTGCCCGTCCAGATTAAAATGCCCTCTTCAATTATAAGGGTCAGGGCTTCCTTAATCAAAAAAAGTGATTGAGCGATTATGGCCAGAATGTAGTGGAAAATGTATTTCTCTGGCCTGCCTCCGCAGCCCTGTATGAAAGCCTTGTTTTCTGCGCCACGATTTCCCCTCTCTTTTTTTCTCCTCCTTGCCCTTCCCTCCTTTTATCCCCCCCCCACCGCAAAGGCATAGCCCTTACCTGTGATTAACACTCTGACCTTGCAATAACTCACATCTGGACGGCCCTTTGTTCTGCTTTGAAGTCTATTCAATCAGGCCTGCTTCTTCTTTCATTTCTGCTCTCCCCCTTGGCCAGCGCGTTCCCCCCAACCCCTTTCCCCAATATTCTGCCACATCACCTATTGATTCTGGGAAGTGCCAACGGGGCCCAGATATGAGCGCCACCCCTAGGAATTCCTGTTTAATGGGTGCAGGTGAACTGCGGCCCGCTGTGATGGGAAGGCTCGGACCTCTGGGATGACCTTTTGCAAAGCATGGGCTGAGCCAACAACAGCCTCTTGTTGTCGACCCCTTGGCTCCTCCGGTGTAATTGACAGGGGCTGTTATTTGCCCTTCATGACATCTTTCAAATCGAAGATTTAACAGCAAATGAGCAAAATCTGAGTAATGCAGGTAATGGGTGTGTTGCATTTAAGGGCCAATTCATGGTATCCTATAGACAAATGATCAACAGCTGGGCAAAGTGGACTGGACCAGACCATACTGATGGGGCGGGGGGCTATTAGAAATAGGCATTGCCTGTTTGTCTCCTCCACCTTGAATGACTGAAGGAGAGGTGCTGCTTGTTTGCGGAACTCTGCACAATTAAGTGCTTTGCACCCCTCTAGCTATGCCACTGGTAAGCGAGGGTTCAAATGATTAAATGCTCTGTACAGGTTCAACCTTATTATACACTAATTTTTTTATACATACATTTGACTCAACACAAATGGCCACTGCAAATTACAGTTTCAAAAACTGCTTTTCTACTGTTGTACGAGGCAGTCATGCTAGCAATCATTCCATTTTTCAGTCCCTGTAGATACTGAGGCACTACCTTATTCCATTGGGTCCAATAAAGGAGCAAGAAACCTAGAAATGGGACTTTATACCTATTTTTCCATTTATTTAAATCCACAATTTTTATATCCACAGGAGGTTCAGGAATGGAATTCCAGTGTATTTTTGTATTTTTGAAAACAATAACACAAATAGCACATTGAAAACTAGAGGACAGTTTCCTAGCTTATTGAAGGGGCATCTTCTTCTTCTTCTTCTTCTTCTTCTTCTTCTTCTTCTTCTTCTTCTTCTTCTTCTTCTTCTTTACATGCTATTTTTCTAAGTGCAGGGTATTTTCAGAGAGGAACATTCAACCATCAACAGCCTTCCTTCAGTCTAAAATTATTCAATCCAGAAATTGAGTGCATGTTCAGTTTTGGTCTCCATTGGGACTCTCTGTGGATTTCAAGGCTGTCGTCCTGTACACTAACCTGGGAGTTAGTCCTACTGAACTTAACTAGACTTCTGGCTAGAGACATGCCCTGAACCAATAATTTGACATTTAACCCCATGAGACCTTCATGAAAACTTATCACATCAGACATCTCAAAGGCATCTGGTGGGCCATTTGAAACTTCGGTGGTACAGTCCTTGTGGGAAAACTTTACAACCTAACCAATTAATGCTGTGATTTTCAACCATTGTGCCATGGCACACTGGTGTGCTGTGGATGGTCTACAGATGTGGATGCTGTGGATGATCTACAAGTGCACAGGACTTTGGGAACAGGTCAATTGGAGGGTTTGAGCCCCCTACCACCAGTGCAGTGTGCCTTCTCAATGGTCCAAAAACTGGTGCTATGCCTTGACAATTTTAGTGCCTTCTCGGTGTGCCATGAGATGAAAAAGGTTGTACTCGGAGCCTCCATATGGCAGTGTCTCACCTAGCTCTGCTACGGGTCTGCTCAGAGTTGGGGTAGGAGATCCCTGTTGTAATGCGGCATGGATTCCATCATGGAAACAAGACAAGTGGTTGGGACCAGGGACGGATCCAGTCCAGTGGTGAAATGCTGGCACCCTTGGTGTGGGTGTGCATAGGACAGACCAGTGAGAAAGGAGATGGACTCAAGCCTCTTACGACTTTGACGATGGCAGCCTATTTGCCAACAACTGGGGAAGAATAAAGTGGCAAGGATGCCGGAGTATGGGAATCCCCTGTGCTTTGAGAAGATTAACTTTTCCAGGCAAAGGAAAACACAGGGAGATAGTCTTTCAAACTGCCTTCCAGCCACGACAGGCAATGGCTGCGTTAATTAGATTACAAATGCTCTTTTCTATTTGGCAGCGAGGTGGGGAGGAGAAGGTGGGGCGGAGAAGGCAGGGAAACGGTTGCAAAAGAAACACCAACCAGTGGCTTTGTTTGCCAAAGGGATCAGTGGCTATTTGGGGATGCAAAATGCTTATTTTTGTGAGTTAACTCCCCAGGGTGCATTTTTACACCTGCATTTTCCATCAGTAGTGATGATTTGTGCAATTCAGGTCCAACCTTGTTATACAGGGATTGTTTATAAATGGATTTGACTCAACACAAACAGCCACTGCAAATCACAGTTTTAAAAACTGCTTTTCTACTGTTGTAGAAAGGCAGTAATGCAAGCAATTGTTCAGTTCTTCAGTCCCAGAATCAAATTCCTGCAGATATTGAGGCACCACCTTATTCCAGTAGGTGGGATAGAGAAGCAAGAAACCTGGAAGTGTGTCTTTAAACCTATTTTTTCCATTGTTTTCTTTATATATTGATTTTTTTTAATCCACGGAAGGTTCAAGAATGGGATCCTAGTGGATAGCAAAGGACGCTTGTAATGTTTTCTGCATCCCTAATATCCTGTAGGTTCAAGCTTGATGTGTAATATGGAAATTTCTTAAGGGCGCAATCCAGAGTAACTACGGGGAGTCCTTCCTCCGACATAAGAACAATTTACTCTGGATTGCAATATGAATTTCCCATAGCTTTTCACTAGGTGGTGCAGTAACTACATCAACGTAAATGTCTCTTACGTGCTCCCATAGTTACTCTGAATTGTACGGTGAGATTTCTGTTGTCTTATTAGTTTTTGAAAAGCAACTGCAGTGTGTATGTGTGCACGCATGTTTGTGCGTATGTAAACTAGATCAAGACGCTAACCCTAACACTTTTCCTAGCAATAATCCCCCACAGCACAATCCTAACCCCAGGTTAGGCCAGTATAACTTATGTGCTGGAGTGGGGGGTATCGCCAAAGTGTCATAAGGAGGCCAGTACATAGAGATGTGCCAGTCTCTCCACATCACCGCAGAGAAAGGGAGTTGAATGAGTAGCACTGCCTCAAATTGATTAGGGTTGGACGTCAGCTACAATCTCCAGTCTCAAAGTATTAGACACATAAGGAAACATTTAGGGGCCCAATTCTTGCGTATGTAGCTTTTCCTCATTGGAGTGCTTCATGGTTTGGGTCAGTTTGGATTGATGCTTGATGCCCACTTGATGCTCACTTTCTGAAAAAAAGTTGTTGAAAGCACCATTTTATCAAATTCACATGGAAATGCAGTGGCGTAGCTAGAAAGGGTGCAAAGCACCAAGTTTTTCATTAGGATTGATTGGTTCCTTAATGTGTTGTAACAACATTTCATAAGCTCTTTGAACAATCAGGGTGCAATCCTGAGTAACTACGGGGAGTCCTTGCTCCGGTGTAAGAACAATTTGCTCTGGATTGCAATATGAATTCCCCATAGGTTTTCACTAGGTGGTGCAGTAACTACGGGTGCACGTAAAGTCTCTTACGTGCTCCCGTAGTTACTCTGGATTGTAGGGTTAGTCTCATAGTGTCATCCTAACTCTCAGTTAGGCTGGCACAAATCCAGGGCTGGCCTGGAGGTGTAGCAAAAATGCAGTAAGACACTCTTTCAAGTGGGTGTTCCTCTTTTATTTAGCAGGGGGAGAGTAACTGGTCCTACACTCCCCCCAGCAATGTCTGTTCAAGTGGCTTTTGCTGGTGTTCTTTTTGCATTTTAGATTGTGAGCCCTTTGGGACAGGGACCATTAGCTTTTAATTAGCTATTATTATTTTTCCATTTTCTTTGTAAACTGCTTTGTGAACTTTTCAGTTGAAAAGCGGTATATAAATACTGTAGATAGATAGATAGATAGATAGATAGATAGATAGATAGATAGATAGATAGATAGATAAGTTAATAAGTGGGTAGGTTCTGATCCACTCCTGTGGAGGGGCAGTAAGGCCGGTGCACAAATATGCACTGATCCCCCCATGCTGCTTCAGGAATGGAGAAATGGATTAATTTTGCTGGCCTAAACTGGCTAAGACTGTGCCCTGACTGGTCCAAGTTGAAATAAGAAAATGTACTTTTTAATGACGTAAGACAGTCGCATTTTTAGTTTCTGATTTTTGGCCATAACTTTTGATAGAACTGAAATATTTCATTGTTTTTTAATTGCTTTCCGCTGTAAATTACTGTATTCACTCAAATATAATGCTCAACTTTTCCAGCCAAATTTAGGGTGCAATCCAGAGTAACTATGGGGAGTCCTTGCTCCAGTGTAAGAACAATTTGCTCTGGATTGCAATATGAATTTCCCGTAGGTTTTCACTAGGTCGTGCAGTAACTACGGGTACACGTAAGGTCTCTTATGTGCTCCCGTAGTTACTCTGGATTGTAGGGTTAGTCTCCTAAATCAGGGTGTGCATTATATTCAGTGGTTAATTAGATTTGAGTAAATACAATACATATTTGGTATATAACAATATATATACATGTGTTATATATACATATAACATATACCAAATATATACAAATACACACACACACACGTGTGTGTGTATATATGTATTCGTATATATTTGGTATGTGTGTATATATATATATATGTGTGTGTGTATGTGTGTGTGTGTGTATTTGTATATATTTGGTATACACACACACACACACATACATACAGACATACCCTACAATCCATAGTAACTACGGGAGCACGTAAGAGACATTACGTGTACCCGTAGTTACTGCACTACCTAGTGAAAATCTATGGGAAATTCATATTGCAATCCAGAGCAAATTGTTCTTACACCGGAGCAAGGACTCCACGTAGTTACTCTGGATTGTGCCCATACATACAGACACACACACACAATGGTATATAACATTATAACATGATGGTGGTACTTCAACAAACTGTTATTTTAGAGATTTAGGTCACTGGTGGTTTCAGCCCCCATGCATGTCACCTGGTGCTGGCTGCACCTGCATAGCGTTGCCATTTTCCTCACCCTGGCATGCAAGAGATCGGTCTTCATCCTGAGCCATTCCAGTTTTGGTGGGCACAAAACATAGGCGAATGCTGGCTCCGAAGGGTAGTGGGAAAGGTCAATTGTATGCCTCAGGGAGGCTCCCTACAAAACCTAGTGCTTTGCACCCCCTCTAGCCACACTACTTTTCACATGTTACAGATTCAGAAAGCATCTGGACAGAACTAAGTGTGTTGTCTTTTGTATTTGTATTACCGCATTGACTTGAATCTAACGTACCATTGAATCTAATACGTATCCTGATTTTGGAAACTAAGGGTGCAAACCTAACTGTATCTATTCAAAAGTAAGCCCCACTGTGTGCAGTGGGTCCTACTTCTAGGAAAGTGTCTTTAGGATCGCAACCTAAATTCGGCTGAAAAAAAGTGAGCATTAGATTCGAATAAAGAGGGTATATTTTTGTCTAGGTTGCTTCTGGATTTTAGGACAAATTCTTTATCATGATTGTGTTCAGAATTTTGTTTTCATTATTTGATTTTGTTGTAATCAGATGCAAGTGGGGGAATTGCTATCATGGTGGGCAAACCTGGGTTGAGACCTGCTTCTTGCTCCACTGAAGTGTGACCACAAAGGCTGTAATCCTAAAGATACTTTCCTGGGAGATTGGGCGCAATCCAGAGTAACTACAGGGAATCCTTGCTCCGGTGTAAGAACAATTTGCTCTGGATTGCAATATGAATTTCCCATAGGTTTTCACTAGTTGGTACAGTAACTGTGGGTACATGTAATGTCTCTTACGTGCTCAGTAGTTACTCTGGATTGTAGGGTTAGACTCACTAAACACAGTGGGGCTTATTTTGCGTACACATTGTTACATTGATTGTGTTGACACTGATTGTGCATCGCGTAGACATCTGTTGTGCTCAAAAGTGTCCATGTGTGGAGGGCATGGAAATACACTACATGTGCCAGGGGACCTTCCTGCATTTAGGCCCTTCTAAAATGCCAGATGTCCTTGTGATGGGCATTTGACCAACATAGTCCTCTTTTGGACCACGGCTTGTAGGAATGGCATGAAGAACAAAAATCTTTTCCTGATCTGTCCATTTCATTTTCCCCAGCTTCTCATGCGCTTAAATCCACTTAGGATTGCAACTGGGAGAAAGGGCTTGATGGTTGCCTTTGATGACAGAGTGCGTTCAGAGCCTTGTAAAAAAGTTAAATGTAACAGGGAAAAAAGATGGAGTAAACACTCCGAGGACGTTCCCTTCCTCCTTTTCAATTTTCTGACTACTAAACAGAGCCAGACAATACATTTCCTTGGGAACCGAAGGCATTCACCAGCAGTGAGAGTGTCGGAAGTTGTACTTGTTTATTCCAGGGCTGTGATCGCATGTTGGCAGAGCGCAGTTGTCTGGCTTGCTCTGAACATCGTAACGTGTCGTGGGCATGATCTCCGCTTGCACACATCCCCCTAACTTTTACATAGGAGTGTTGTAGGAAGACGATTTTATAAATGGAGATTGGAAAGGCTAGCAGATGTGGTTCTGGCCAGTACAGGTCACACTTGCTGGTTTGCCAGGTCACACTTGCAATGCATAAATCTATTTATTTTTACTTTTCAGGAGTCAAAAAACTTGGTCTGGTGGCCACTTCACATGGTGGTCTTTCTCAAACAGAAAAGAGACTGCTGACTGAATGCGGAAACAGCCATGGGCAGCCACTGTGCCCCATCAAGGGAGAGGTTCGGGTCCAGCACCTACTGAGCCACATCCCCAGAAAAGCAATCCTCAAGCCATGCTCCCTGGAGAGCCATCTTCCATTTCCGCCAGAGAGGCTGTGGTTTGAGGAAGGGTGGCTGAGTTCCTTTTAAGAAATCAAAACAGAGGAAGATTACAGCAATTAAACCTGCAGTTAGCCATTAATATGACAGATGTGGTGTTGGAGATATCTCCCTAATCCCTCACTTTATTATTATTGCACCAACCTGAAGAGTGTCTCTCTCTTCTCTTTTTTCCCTTTTCCTTTTTTCAAGGTACTGCCTGCGGTTAGTGCAAAGAACACACCTTAGCTGACGTTTTAATCCTCTCAGACTATGAAAGGGGGAGTTGTTGTCGGAGGGTTGGCTTTTGGACGATGGCTTCTTATATGGCTTTTGGACGATGGCTTCTTATATGGCAAATAGCAGATCTCTTGGGTCAATATGCTTCCCTTTCAAATAGCTGTCTGCTCCAGATCTTCATCTAGGACCTACCCTGAGTGGTAGGAAACAAAATGCGTCTTTTTCCCACTGATGGGAATGGCCCCCAAAGGGAAGAGCTACTTGCATGCCATGGTGAGGCTCCCTGCATAACTTAGTGCCTTGCACACCCCCCCCCAGCTATACCACTGACTCTGAGTTCTGGAAACCATACTCACATCCCACACAGTTGCTGGAAGAAGCTGTGGGTGCTTCCTTTCACTTCCTAAGTGGACAAGAGTGTACCTGAAGTAGCTGCAGGATAGGTCTTGCACAGATGTCACCAAAGAGAAGACAGGAATGCTCTGTAGGATCAAGATTATTTCAAAGCACAGGGAAAGGATTTTATAGAAGCATAGAGTTGGAAGGAACCTAATAGGTCATCTAGTCCAACCCCCTGCCAGTTGCAGAAAACTCTCCCAGAGCATCTCCAACAGTCAGTGTGATATCATTGTGGTTGTGTCAGAACTGGTTGGAGCGAAGGTCTTTTGAGGAGCAATTCATAGGCTTCTTGGTCCAATGTGAATCTGTGCAAAATTATACTTTGTGTCTGTTGCAGTTACTAGTTATCTATGCAGGTTTGGCATGCACCACTACCTCCCTCCTAGGTATGGTCTGCTTTCCTCCCTGCCTGTCATCAGCAAAGTAGGTGTCAACACTGAGTAATTCCTTCAGCAGCAGCCAACACTGCTAGTGGCCCCAGAGCGACACTTCTTCCAGGAATTAATCCCTACCCTGTCGGCATACTCAGACCAGTTTTTTCCACTTTGAAAAAGCATGCTGGAAGTAAGTTGGGGGACACCATCACATTACAGGTTCAAGCTAGTTATACATGGATTTTTTTAATACACAGATTTGACTCAACATGAATGGCCATTGCAAATCATAGTTTAAAAAACTGCTTTTCTACTATTGCAAAGAGGTAGTCATGCAAGCAATCGTTCCATTTTTCAGTCCCAGAATCAAACCCCTGCATTGAGGCACTTACCTTATTCAGTTAGGCTCAAGAGAGAAGCAAGAAACTTGGGTCTTTAAATCTTTTTCCATTTTTTTCTTTATACACTGATTTATTTATCCACAGGAAGTTCTGGAATGGAACCCTAGTGCATAAATAGGGACACCTGTATTGTAATTACTTCCGAGTCGTGGTGTGTATGTTTTTGTGCGTATGACTCCAGAGGAAATATGCCAGTGCATGACTGTAGGAGATGCTGAACTTTCTCTGCCTGCCATACAACCTGATGGTTTGATCATTCTTTCTTGGGCTCATGAGCTCACAGTCGCTCACACACATTGGCTGCAATCCTAAAGACACTTTCCTGGGAGTAAGACTCATTGAACCCAGTGGAGCTTACTTTTGAGTAGACATGGTTAGGATTGTGCTCATTGTCTCTGAAATAAATAAGAGGCACATCCCTTCTCTTCCTGGCCCAACTGCCAGCTGAGTACTGGGCACCTTCCCAGATCCTTTCTCCCTACCAATTTGAAACATTCCAGGCTTCAGCTCTCAACTTGGCTGGGACTTGGAAACATGAATAAGCTTCTCCTGTCTGGTTGCCAACTGGCAAAAGTGTCACCATGAATGGAACCCTTTCCTGGGTTATGGGGGAAATGGCTGGTCCAGATTCTCCTTCCTTAGCAGGTAAATAGCCGCTTGCAGGCTGCGGAAAAGAGACAGAAGATATGTTTGTTGTGATGCTCCAAAGTGGGAGGATGGAGAGAGAGAAGGGAGGAATGGAGGAAACAGACCCTATCCACTAGCATGACCTACTTCCGTTGTCAGTAGCTAGAAGTTGTCTGCACATTCGTGTATGTGCCTTTGTCCAGAAGACATGAGACAAGGTATTGGGGAATACTCAGGGTCTCTAAACTTTTTGGCCAAAGGGCCACATCAAATACCTGGCACAACGTCGAGGGCCAGATTAATGTTGGAACGTAGATTAATGAATAAATGGGCTCAGATTTCCAGGATTTCTGTAAGCACCAACACAAGGCACAGAAATGTTGGCCATCTGGCTAATGCTGGCATTGTGGCTTCATTTGAGCTTAGAAAGAGAGAGAAGTGGTCAGAAAGTCTGGAAAAGGGAGGAAGTGGGAGTTCTGGAGACCAGCTTGGCATGGTGGTCCTGGGATGGAAGCTAGAATGGAGTGGCTTCGCCCAGCATCAATGGAGCAGGCCGAGCCAGAGGTGGGGAGGCTGCAGACCTGATGATTCTCGGTATCAAGCCTGCAATCATGTTACTGGTCTGAACTGAACTCTCCTGGGAGGTGCCCAGAACTGCATACATGTGTACATATGTGTGTTCCGGTAGTCGTTAAAGATAACAGAAACAAAAAATGAGGCATCAAAATGTATCACCAAAAAAAGGAGTATGGAACATCATTCATTTTATGCTTGATCACCCCTATTTGTTGGACAACCGCCAGTGGCATAGCAAGGGGGGGAGCAGTTTTCGAGGGAGCCACAGCCCTTTTTTCATTCGTTCATTCTTTTGTTTGTTTGTACTTTCATACTTTTGTTCTTTCGTTCTTTCTTCCATTTGTTCTTTCATTCTTTCTCTACAAAATTCTGTATTGTGTTGCGGCCACTGCGTGCTGCAATCGTATTATAATTATCTTTTTATCTGGCCACCTATCCTTTATAGGTGACCCGTCCAAAGTTGCTGCTTTCCGATTTAATTATGCACTTTAAAATGCTAATTAAGAAGCGACGCTTCCCTGATAACGGATGTCCTCCTGGCCAACTTGCTAAGGAAAGCTGAATGTATAGATCCTATAAATCTGTTTTGGAAGGGGAGTCCAAAAAATAAGAGAGGACGGGCGGGTTGGAGGGGATAAGAAGGGGAAGAAAACAACAACCTTAAGGGATTAGAAATAAAAAGAAGGTATTTTGTGCTAAGCTAAATATTATTTTGTTTCCATTGAAAGGGTTAAGAAAACAAAGGCAGACTTGACAATTTCTCCCCAGTGGAAGCTGGGAATGGCGCACAGTGGGACAATGCGATCATTATTACATGGACCCATTCTCACTGGATTTTCCACAAAATCTTTAATAATTTGATTCTTTTCAGCCCCAGCGGCCAGCTGAGCTCTTTAAGAAACAGTAACAAAACCCAGAGAAAAACCTACTACTGAGAAGGGAGCTTTGGTGGAGAGAAGAAATGAAGCAGATTAGGCTTGGGCTGAATAGAACCAGGCAGGACCCAGCAGTCCGGCGCAGCCTGGAGCCCACAGTTTCATTCATTCCAGTACAATATCACCACCAGAGTCCAGGCCTACCTACTAAATTACACCATTATAGGCCTAGATTGATACACAACTTTCCCTCCCAGGCTGAGTCGGGAGCCGGGAGCCGGGGCAGGAGGGGGCCCCCCGAAGCCGGACGCAATCGCGGGCAGCGGACTTTATTTTCCCAACAATGTTTGGGGAGTCGCGGACTCTATTCAGGCCCTTCTGGAGTATTTCCATTCATATCCAGCATATTATTCCAGCCGAAATGGGGAGCGGAGAACTGTAGGGTTCATAGGAAACACGGAATGGTTTTATTGAGGTTATTTCCCAGGAGCCTCCGCGGAATAGAAGCTTTTCATAATTTCTGCACCTTGAATATCTGTCTCGCCTTTTCGAGTAATGTTTGGGTCTCATACCACAAATCCCGATAACATGGACTTTTTGACCCACATCTCTGTGTGTACAGTCAGACTCCCCACTTCCCTGGCCTTAGCCTCTGCTGTCACCACAACATATTGCGCCAGGGTGGGTGCATTTGTTTTCCACCAGCAGCTAGAAAGCCAAACAAGCACATGACAAGCATTTGAGATGCAGATGTTGCAAAAATTCCCTCTGTTTCTGGCAGCTTTGTCAAGAGTTTGACAAAAAAAATTTAAATTTTACACATAAAGATACAAACATCAGTGCCTCCCCATGTGTTAAGTGTCCATTTCGCTTCCTTATTCTGTAAAATATACATTAAAATCTTGGAGTAACTTGAATCGAGAGTGTTTTGTAAGACAAGCAAACTTTTCTAATAAATTTTGTCTTGATAAACAAGTGAAAAATATAGTCCTTGCCAGGATACAGCCAGTTTCAACGCTCTGCCAGAATCTGCTCAGCCCTTTCTGAGAGATCAGCCTGTGCATGTCTACTCTGAAGTAAGCCTATTACAGTCAATGGGGCTCACTCCTATATAAGGGGGGCAATAGAAAGGGGCCTGAGAGACCTAGGATGCAATCCAGAGTAACTATGGGGAGTCCTTGCTCTGACATAAGAACAATTTACTCTGGATTGCAAAATTAATTTCCCATAGGTTTTCACTAGGTGGTGCTGTAACTACGTCAATGTAAATGTCTCTTACGTGCTCCCGTAGTTACTCTGGATTGTATGGTAAGCCTTGCATGTTTACTCTAAAGTAAACCCTATTATAATCAGTGGGGCTCACTCCTGTGTAAGGGATTGAGAGATAAACAATGTCTCTTCAGAAGTAAGTCCTATTGTATTCAGTGGGGCCTACTCTCAGGAAAGTGTGCACCCTAAGGGTTGCAGCCTAAGCGCAGCAGTTAATTTGTTTTGTTTTTCTTTATATTTTGTATATTCTTTATTATTTTGTATGATATTCCAGTATTGTAATCATTTATATACGAATATCTTTGGGTTGTGGAACAAATCATCCAAGTTTCCATGAATTCTTATGGGAAACTTTGCTTTGATATGCAAATGTTTTGGATTACAACCACGCTTTTGGAACCAAGTTTGTTCGTAAACCACTGTCATGCCAAGATTTTTGTTAATTGTGTGACAAAAGAGCACATGGAAAATTAATTAGGGTGAGTGCACAATTTGGGGTAAAAATTATTAAGAAAAACAGTTCAGGTGTTATTTGGCAGCGTTGCGCACTTCAGAACCATTGAGAGGGTGTCAGGGCTCTGTCAACGCGCTGGCTGCCAACCAAGCCCCAAAGGTGGTTTCATTTTTCATCTCGGGAAGAGTTGGGAGGTTTAACAGAGACACTTATGTAGCTCCAGCCTTAGCAGAAGACGTGGCATGGGGATTGCCGGGAAAAGTGGCACACCAGGAAGGCACAGGAGAACCACACTGCTTGATGGCAAACACAGCCGAACCCCCAAATCCAGAGTAACTACGGGAGCACGTAAGAGACTTTACGTGCACCCGCAGTTACTGCACCACCAGGTGAAAACATGTGGGAAATTCATATTGGAATCTAGAGTAAGTTGTTCTTACACTGGAGCAAGGACTCCCCGTAGTTACTCTGGATTTTGCCCATAGTCTTAGGATAGTCTTAGTCTTAGGAATTTGCCCATAGTCTTGCCCATGCCCTTAGTCTTACTTACTTACTTACTTACTTACTTACTTACTTACTTATTTATTTATTTATTTATTTATTTATTTATTTATTTATTTATTTATTTATTTATTTATTTATTTATTTATTTAATATCCTGCCTTTCCTCCCCTGCAAGAGGGAGCTCAAGGCAGCTAACATCAGTCTTGGCTTGACTAGTCTTGGCTTGGCAGATAGAGCTCCAGTGTACGCTTTTCACCTGCTCTATAAAGCCCTCCTCACCAACCTGAGCCTCTGTCTGGCCTCCCAATCTGGAAATCACTGGAAATGGCATCATCATCAGTTCCTTCTGGTGGCACCTCCAAGAGGTGGATCATGCAAACCGGTATAGTAAACACTGAGAATACTTTAAATCTAAGTGAAGAAGTCTAAGGGCAAAATCCAGAGTAACTACAGGGAGTCCTTGCTCCGGTGTAAAAACAACTTACTCTGGATTCCAATATGAATTTCCCATAGGTTTTTACTAGGTGGTGCAGTAACTACGGGTGCACATAAAGTCTCTTTCATGCTTAGCCACTCTGGATTTAGGGGTAAGGCCACAATCCTAAGCTTCATTTAGGCCAGAGTAAGCCCCCTCACAAGTTCTGTGCTGACCTCGGGTGTCACCAAAGTGCAATATAGCACTTGTTCCCCACCTTGGGGGAAGGGGGGTTAGGGCAATGCACAGCCATACACTAACTGCCCCATACCACCACAGGAGGATAGGCCAGGTGAGTTAGGCTAGCCCAAATTTCCTAGGTTTGCACCCTAAATTTTTACTTAAAACTAAATTTCAGTTTAAATCTAATCCTGAGAAGCTGTGTGGTGTGAGTAGAGTTTGGACATACCCTACAATCGAGAGTAACTACGGGAGCACGAAACATTACGTGCACCCGTAGTGACTGCCCCGCCTAATGAAAACCTATGGGAAATTCATATTGTAGTCCAGAGCAGATTGTTCTTACATCGGAGCAAGGACTCCCTGCAGATACTCTGGATTGTGCCCTTGGACTGCAAATGTCTGCTGAGCCACAATATATGATGTTGGGCCAACTAGTCTCAGCCTATCCTTCTTCACAGGAAAAATAGCATCGATGTATGTCAACCTGCGTTGGATAGAGGCACATATATGAAAAATAATAGTCCTCACTAATGAGAGCCTTCACCATGGTCAGTAGGTGCTCAAGGACAATCCCACGAGGTAGGGAAGGGATGGCACCACCAAGGTCAGTGGGGAGGAACCAGCATCGCACGCATCACACATTCCAGACTGGTGTGTCTCTGTGTATCAGCTGGGAGCGCAAACGCCGCTAGCGAACTCCTAATGAAGGTTCCACGTTATTATCCCCCCTCCTTTTAATTTCTATGCTCTGCATTTTTCTAACATTTCTTGACGTGTTTTTTCTTGCGCTGCATTTCTTGGGAGAGCCATGCGGTAAGCAGCAAATTGTTATTAAGTCCTCTGGCATTTGGTCTACTGGGGTTTAACCCCGTGTGTGCCATGGCACGCAAGCTCAGGTCTTGGTGACCAGCACGGACACTGACCTCCAGAAGGCATACTGGAGGGCATGCTGGGATAGACTGGGACCAGGTCCAAGTCCAACTCTAATCTTGGGGTTTACAAATTCATCTCATTCAGGCTCTGGTCCTCCAACAGTGACGGGCCATGATGAAGAACCAGCCACAGTTCCAGGCATGATTTATTACGAGCATCTCCCTCCTTTGTCGATGCTGGAGATGTCACCCCATCTGGTTCTCCATCTCATGTTTCCACATTCCAACATTTAGGGCCATCCATGTGCAGTACGTGGCTTTCCATGCAGCTCTGACCTTTACTCAAAAGTAGGAAGGGTGGAGCCTGATGGAGCTTCAATTCCTAGTTGGGAATGGGACCAGAAATGGCTGGTAAAGCAAGTCTTTCCAGTCCACCTTCTCAGAGTTTCTTGCCCCAGGAAAGCCTGCAGCTCTGCCCGATCTTCCCACCTCACATCCTTGCGGTGATGAGGCTATGATGAGATGGCACTGATTTACCTGGAAGGAATTTTGCTGTCCAAGCACATGCAAGTGTGCAGAATGTGGGTCCCAGCATGAAGGCAAATAAGAGTGGGAAGAGTTTTGGAATGAGTATGAAAAGCCATGTGCACTCGTACCATCTCTGCAGCACACATGCTGTCTATCTATCTACAGTATTTATATACTGCTTTTCAACTAAAAATTCACAAAGTGGACTACAAGAAAATGAAAACAATGCAGCACACATTCATCTCTGCAGGCAAAGTGTCTTGGAGGGTTTTTGTATGTTGTGTTGTTTCACCAACAGGGCCTTCAAACCTTTTGGTCCAGATGATGCTAGCCAAATTCTTCCGTTACTTCTGTAGAAGACTTTATAATGAAGCAGTGGCATTGCTAGGAGGGATGCAAGCATTCCTGTCTCCAGAAAGTCTCCAAAGGAGAGGGGCACATGCACACTGCACCTAGGCTCCCTGCAAAACTTGGTGCTTTGCACCCCCTCTAGCTGGGCCACTGTAATAAAAAATAATGAAAAGCCTAATAGGTGGAAAATTGTTTATGAAGATCATGGTTTTATCATAACACTAGCGAAAAGTGTACCTGCGTTGCAGGAGTAACATTTCTCCATATGCCATCCCCTCAGGGCGCATCAACACCCCATGCGCAACTTCCCCCATGTGAAACTTCCCCGCATGCACAATTTCCCCCATGTGCAACTTCCCTCCATGCGCATCAGTCCCCCATGTGCATCATCCCCCATGCGCATCAGTCCCCCATGTGCATCATCCCCCATGTGCCTGAACTCCTCATATGCAACATCACCCATCTGCATCAGTCCCCTATGTGCATCAACCCCCATGCGCAACTTCCCCATGCGCAACTTCCCCATGTGCAACTTCCCCATGTGCAACTTCCCCATGCGCAGCTTTCCCCCATGCGCAGCTTTCCCCCATGCACAACTTTCCTCCATGCGCAGCATCCCCCCATGCACAGTGTCCCCCATGTGCAACTTCATCCATGCGCAACTTCACACCATGCGCAACTTTCCCCCATGCGCAACTTCCCCATGGGCATCATCCCCCATGTACAACTTTCCCCCATGCGCAGTGTCCCCCATGCGCAACTTTCCCCATGCACAACTTTCCCCATGCGCAACTTCCCCCTATGTGCAACTTCCCCATGCGCATCATCCCCCCATGCGCAACTTTCCCCATGCGTAACTTCCCCCCATGCGCAACTTTCCCCATGTGCAACTTCCCCCCATGCGCAACTTCCCCCCATGCGCAACTTCCCCCATGCCCAGCATCCTCGCCAGTGCAACCTCTTCCTCTGAGCAACGTTCCCCCAGTGCACCAGGCAGGGAGGACCAAATTGGCTGGATGTTGTTCAGTCTCCCATGTAAAGTATAGGACAGAAACACGTTGCCCCCTTTTCAGCCTCTGAAGGGTTAAGTTTCTCCAGATGGTTCTTGGTGGGAGTTCAGGTGACAGAAGGAACTCCCAGAATTCCATGCTTCAGGCCCAGCAGTTGGGGCAGAATGTTGCTGAGTCAGCAATTCTCAATGCAAAGTATAGGGAGGAAAACGCGTTGCGCCCCTTTTCACCCCCTTCCAGTTGGAATTTCCGAAAACCTGTTCTTAGTGCACCCCTCCCTCACGGAAGGAACACCCACCCCTAACCACCCCTAAGGAACACCTAATTTCACACTTCTAGGCCCAGCGGTTTTGGCAGGGCGGTGATGAGTCAGTGAGTCAATCAGTGAGTCAGTCAATCAATCAGTGAGTCAGTCAGTGAGTCAGTCAGTGAGTGACTTTTCTCTTTTATATATAGAGATTGATTGATACACTGGTCAACATGTGTTTTGGTGCTGAGGTTTTTTGAGCTCAGGTTTTCGTGCTTCACTTGCAGCGTATGCAGCGCCAAGCACGATACTATAGTCTTTCAAGACTGACGGAGGCCTGCTATGTATACTTGCTGTGCTGATTTCAAATATAACAGTAATTTTCACCTATCAGCTCTATTTTTGAGATATAAGCATCATATTACCCTGTGTCATATTAGGCCTATGATTGACAGACACATAGACATTCAATAGTGCTGTATCCCAAAAGGTATAGCTGATAGAGGAAAACTGTTTACATATTTGGAATTAGCACATCCAATATATCTAAAATCAATTCTAACACTCCAGGCACCAAACAATTTTTTTTGTTGTTGTTGACCTGTGTTATCTTGAATTATAGTTGTTTACAAGAGAATGGCCCTTAAAACCTCTTTGAAGCTCCTCTTGAACATACAACCAAGATTTACATATTTTTTCTACTGCCGTTGGCTGCTGATGAGTTCCTACTGGAGAACATAGTGCTTATTTCTGGCCATCACTTGCTTAATGACACCACTACATGTTTAATGACATAATTTCTGATCCTCAGCAGGTGCCATGAATGCTGTCAGTCTTCTGTGTGAATCAAGTCTGACATCCTGATTTAGGATGAGGAGAAGGCAAAAGGTGAAACACCAACATAGGGATGCTGCCAGGGTCCACATCAACTGGTGTGCCCCAGCGCATCACCTGCCCCCAGTGCATCACCCCACCTTGGTTGTGCATGCCTCAGAAGCATCCATGCATGTGCAGGGTTGCGCATGTGCTATAAACCTCCAGAGCCACTTGATCTTTCTCGGGAAGGGCAGTCTCAGAAGAGGGGCAGTCCACCCCACAGTGGAAAGAGGGTGATGTGTCGTATGGTGCACTGGCTGGCCAGTGTCAAAATCCTCCAGTGGCACCTCATTTGGTGTGACCTACACCAGCCACACCACCCTGACGATGCCCCTTCACCAACCCACATTTTGTCTTCAAGGCAACCAGTGAGAAAACAGGCAATGAGGGACCATCTTGAGGGAACATCATAATATTATGAATTTCAGGAAGGAAACTTATGTGGTTTGTATGTTTCAGGGTACAATCCAACTGTCCAACACGGGCATAGCTGTACCAATGGGTACGTGCAGTCAAGAGGGCAGTCAAGTACACCTTCACATAAGTTTATTCCCTTATCTCAGAGTTACATTGCCCTTTCCCCAGAGCTGGAAAATTGGTTAGGATTGCATCCTAATTTAGGATTGCAGAGAATCTCAAACAAACTAAGATCTTACTTCACTTGTATACTTTTATAGTTTTTCAAGGTTTCTTGGTGGGGAGAGTAGGTGCTGTTTTCTCTATGATTTGTATGTGCTTTCAGAACAAGAGTTCTCCAACCTACCCAGAATGATAAACATCACTAGCATCATTGTAGGTTTGATGAGTCATCCCAAGAGACACCCAGCCAGCGCTTCCTTCAAAAAACCCTTTGGGGCACCATTGGATGACCTTTTGCTGAACAGCCAAAAAAAGTTCTTTTGCAAGTCTCCCCATAGACTGAATTGCCTGAAAACTGAAGCCTCTATGGCCAGAGTTACCACCTAGTGAAAAATTCTGTAGGTTTCAAAGCCACATTCATCAAGTTCAGGTTTTAACCAGAAATTTTGCCCTAATGACTTTGGGCACAATCCAGAGTAAGGACAGTGAGGAGAGCCCTAGCTGGGCTGCCCCAACTACTCTGTATTCAGAACAGGGAGTTATGCTGGATCAGGGGTCAGGAAGCCTGGGCTGCCCAACTGCTCCAGAGCATGCTAAGTAGGCATCAAGTAAGTGACACCAGAGGAGGGCTTGCTCCCGAGGAGACCCCCCTCAGATCACACTGAATAAGGAACTGCTGTGGTGCTTGCCTTCTAAGGAAGTCAAGATGTTCCTGACAAGTAGTAACAGCTGCAGCATGAGAATGAAATACAGCAGTACCTCTAGTGGAGGGTGGATGCTTGGAGTGGCCTGCTGTATCCCCAGGATAGTGGCTGGTTAGTGGCAGTGCTGTATCCCCAGTTTAGTGGCATATCCTGAAGTTGAGAGGCAGGGGTTGCAGCTAGACTGGCCAAGAGCTCAGATTTTTAGTCAACACTGCCATTCTTACTCAGCCTTATCATGGACCCCTATGGTACTCATTGTTATACCTGCTCCTGAGGTGGCATAACTTTGAGGAGCTGGAAGAGGGCATTTCTGCCCTGGAAACAGGCTCTGGATTCAGAGTAACTGCTCTGCTGTAGGCAATTCTAAACATGCCCTCAACATGCCTCTCCTGAACTGCCTAGGCTGGCCCAGTTAGGGTAGCCCAGGTCCACCTGTCTTGGGACACCGTATGGTGCCTGAGGTTGCCCCAACCCATTCCAGAGTAACTACAGTGGAGCATCTTGTAGTCGGATCAGCCCAGTGAGAAACAGGCCAACTCAAGTGCACTTCTGGATTGTGCGCATTTTGTCCTAAACGGTCTTGGGCATTATCAAGGAATTAAAAAAATCAGACCTTGAGAACCACAAAAACCAAACCCACTAAAACCACTAAACCCAAAACCCACTGAAACCCACTAAAACCAAAATAATTAGCTCTTCTATACAGAAAAATAGCAAATATCCCTGCCAAAAGTTCAAAAGAACCATAGCAAAGAGCAATTTCAACCTGCATACAACAGAGCCTGCTCCCATCTAAATGCCAGGACAGGAACAAGAATATTTTAAATTGTTGTGGATGAGAGACAGGGCTTACTTTGGGGCTATATTCAGCATGTGGAACTCCCTGCCTTTTGAATTTTAATCCTGGCCCTCTTTGATGGTCTTTTGCCTCCATCTAGAGGCCTTTTGATTTAGATTTGGGCTTATTCCCTAGGTTGAGCTAGACTCTAGTTTTATTTTCCAATTGACATTTAAGTCTTTGGATTATCTATTTTTGATTACTCTCAACCTGCATTCATAAATATGTTTATCTGGGAGTCAGCTCCTTTGAACCCAATCCAAACATCAAACATAAAATCCCACTAAAATAGGGATGTAAATAAAATCAGTTACAATCCCATACAGCGGGTAAGGAAGGAAATGAAGATAAATTATGTCATCTATAATCTTATGCTTACTTCCTTACGTCCCTGTAGTATTTTGGGTGCATAGCATTGGCTCATAGAAGTGAAAAAGCAAATTTCTAGGTAAAACCTCTTTTCTCTCCCCCCACTTCCCCTGTCATCCCCCAACCTGCTGAAACAGACAAAAGCGGCTCAAAATCACAAAAATCACAAAAGAATAGTTCTTTTGAATCAATTGTTTGCTGTTTCACATTCTTTGAAAGGATTTATGGCCTTGGGTTTCCATAAAGACCCCAGTTTGGTTCCCCCTTTCCCCCAAGTTCCCTATTCATGGATATAGACCCTGGGGCTGGTGGTTTGGGCCAAAGGGAAATGGAAGAGTTAGCAGGTACTTGAGAAGGTGTGAAATGGGGGGTGAGGTTATAGGAGGTGGAGGGAGGTGTGAGAACCATTTGCAAGGCTGGCCTTCCCACTAATGACCATGTCAAGCACCAGGAGGGCTTGGGTTATCATCCACTCCCTACAATAAACTATTCTAACTAATCAGGAAAACATCTCAGGCCTAATGATTCACTAGGAAAAAAACAACCCCAAAGTAAGGTTGTTAGGATCACAAAAGACAACTCGGACTTGGAGTTCTTCTGAACTCCTCTTTGGGCTCCGCAAAAGATGGTAGGGAGGCAAACAACAAAGACGGAAAAGTCTGCGGTAAACAGTTGGAGGTTTTGTGTAGACTTAAAGCATAATCCTATCCATGTCTACTTAGAAGACATTCAATGGGTCTTGCTAAAATGTGTTTAGGATTGCAGTCTTGGAGTCTCTTGTGATGACAGATTTATATATATATATTTGCACCAATTTATATATATATATTTGCACCATTTTTTTTGCACCAATTAACCAAGAATTTTATCACATTTTAAAAAAATACAAAAAATGCAAGCTACTTGGAATTCTCAATCTCCATTTGACCAGAACAATGAAGACACCTGAAGGCCACATTTTTGCATGACTATAAATCCCTTTCCCCCCACTGTGCTACATCCAGCCCCATTGGCATGTTGGCTCCTGTTTTCTCCCCAGTCCAAGTCAAATATCACACCCGAGGTCGAATAAGGTGGGCGTTCTCGGTTCTCAGCCTTTGATGTGACACTTGCATCCTCTGGGAACCACAGGGTGATCCAGCCTGTCTTGGCTCAGCTTGGCCCTAATTTATTATTGATGATTACATCTTGTTACAATATGTAGAATAGAGAACAGAGCTCAGAACAGGAGGGAAAAAAAATTCTGGATACTAACTACAAGCAACATTAGGTTGTTGTCGCAAATCGATGAATTAATAAAAAAATCTCATGCCACCTGTGAAATACTGTATTTACTCAAATATAATGCTTACCTTTTTCAGTCTCCAAAATAAGGTGCGCATTAGATTAGATGGATAATTAGATTTGAGTAGAGTATTTTGTTTATAAGTATAGGGTGTGCATTAAATTTGATGGTGGATTACATTCAAGTAAATAGAATATACTGTAGCACCATGCTAGACACTACTTTATTAAATGAAGTCTTATCCTCAGTTGATGTGTTTAATATATGATGAAAAATTATCTGATGGATGTTTCAATCCGGAACACATATTCACATATTGTATATGACCGACTATAAGAATGGGCTTGCTGTATTGCATCTCTGAGTTTGGTATTCCTTTCCCCAACAGTGGCCAGTCAAACTTTATTAGTAGGTAGGGTTGCCATAATTCTCTTCCACAAATTCAGGACAGGACCCTCCATCCCATTTGCCAGTATGTGAACACAATCCCCCCAAATTGGGATTGTCCCTGTTTTTCAGGACATATGGCAACACTATAAGTAGGGATTAATGGAGACAGGCATGTCCCAAACGCTTCCCCTTCTGCAGACAGTGCCATCTGTAAATAAAGCCTCCACTTTTAGCTATATATACCAGGTCCCAGATAACAGCATTGCATATGTTGCCCAGGGCCATTTTATCATATAAAATAATATGATGCACAAGATGATTTAGGGTGCAATCCTAACCTTGCCTGGCACAACTCATTGGTCTACCCATTCCGGTGGTGATGTTGGGAGGCAAGTGCATGTCTGTGCACTGGTCTAACCAAGCCCCAGGAGTGGTGCAGAAGTGCCTTACAGCACTTTTTGTGACACCCCCAAGCCTGTCCGAGCGTTAGGCCAGCCTAATTTGGGATTAGGATTGCAGCCTAAATTAGTTAACTTAATTCAGTGGTTCTCAACCATTTTTCACTTGCGTACCCTTTGGCAGTCCATCTCCATATTAACTCTATGATTCTATGATTCTATGTTTGTAATTATTATCATTGCTGGAGTTTCAAATTTATATCACGTAACTGAAAATAAATTAATCGCAAGATTAAAATGCAATGGAATAATAGAACACACAACAAATATTTTATATCCAGTCAATGTTGACAGTGATCCTTGAGCTTGTTTGGAGCCGAGTATGATAATCGTTCCTCCCCGTACTATACACTGGGGCTTATAACAGACCTGATTCTCCCCAGTCAGTCTTGATCCATTCATTTTATCATTTTATTATTCACATATCATTTTATTATTCACATATCAGTCTCAGATTTGGAGGGGAGAAGAAACCTGGGTCTGATGCCTCTCTATAAAAGCTGACCTTAGGCTGGTCCCCACCTGAAAAGGTAGATAACATATAGAAGTCCGAGACTATGTGCTCCTTGGAGAATTATCAATATGATCCCCAAACCAACACATATGCCCAAAATATAGGGCATACATAGTTGTGATTGGCAACTCCTCTCTGGTGATCTCCAGTGGTGATCTGGCAGAGACAGGCTACCAGCGGGCACATTGATGCTCTGCCCACCCAGGTGCGGGTCAAGGAGGCCACAGAAGGGATGTGTCAACGCTGCAGTCTGTTGTGACTGTCTTCAGCAAGAGTCTTCTTTGCCTCGTTCCCCTCGCTCATAGCCAACCTTCTGATGGACGGCGTTGACCTTTCCTTAACACCGCCGCAGAGTTCATTACTTAACACTTTTCACCTGCTGACACACACACAAGGTAAGCCCCAGAGTGGCGTGTAGCCCCGAGGTATGCGTTCTGGCGGAGCGCCTGTGAGCGCATTTACAGTGGAACACACACATTGAATCTTCACCTGCCAATAAGGCAAGGAGCCTTCGGTGAACACATTCCAAAGCCATCCAGTTGCCGGTTCAGTTTAAAGTCTGTCTATCGGGGACATGAGGTGGGTGGGGAAGCAGGTGAGGCAGAGCCTCCCCACAGGAGTCCTTCGAAAAGTGTTGCCTTAATGAGAGTAGTGCAAGCACTCCCAATCAACATGTTGTGAATATGGTTTGGGGGTGTCCATCAGCATGTGTACTTCACACAGCATTTTTTGAAGGACTCTGTTGGGGAGGCTCTGCCTCTCTTGCCTCCCCACCCATCACATGTAAGAGATGAAGAGTGCAATCCTAATCATCTCTGCTCAGAAGTAAGTCCTATAAGACTTACTCTCAGGAAAGTATAGGATTGCAGCCAAACACTTTTCTTTTTTATAGGGTTCATACAGAGAAATGGACATGCTTGGCTTTGCATTATTTTCAGAAATGGATGCCGGCCCCAATCCAGGATCTGTGGATGACCTAAACTGCAGCCAGTTGAAAGAGTCATTGATTGACATATTGATTGACATATCGATTGACACATGCTAATATGTGCATTTTAGAATATCTGCTCAGCAGTGCAGCTCTCCAAACAATAACTCTGAAGGCAACAGAATTAAAATTAATGCATGTTTTTAATTTTCATTATAAAGTTAACACATCTATGAAACATAACTTGTACCCCCCAAAATAAAATAAAATAAAATTACAAGACATTGCTAGCAGGTTGTCAGTAGAAAAGAGGGGGAAAAGAAACAGGGACGAAATGTAGAGCTCTGCAGGGCTCCGATGTGCATCCAGAAGTCTGTACGAGTTGAGGCCGCCCATCTTCAACAGCGCATAAGCCTGTTGAATGCACACACAGGGTGCTTCTGCACACAGATGGGAAGTCCCATTCATGCAGAATTCCATGCGTGCGCAACAAACTGTCAGGCCACTGCCGACTGCGATGACAACCAGGTAGCAGAGTGACAACACTGTTCCCAAAGAGTTATTTCTGCAAATATATACTCTTACTAATATATACATTTATTCATAAAATAAATAATCATAAAAAACCCATCAGACTTAACAAAATACCAAAAAAAAGGAGGGGGGAAAAGGTGATGACACTACTTTGTACAATAGCTTTGGAATTTCAGATTTTTGTTCGTTTTTCATAAGACGTGCATTCAGTTCAAAGAGTGATAGAGCAGAAAGTAAGGGTTCTCCTTAGCGGCTCGTGAGTAGGGCCAGACTCACTATGAAGTGATGGCTTCAGATCAATGGTATAGTTAGAGGGGGCGCAAAGCATTACGTTTGCAGGTGCCTAAATGCGCCATGCAAGCAGCCCATCCTCTCCCCTTTGGAGACTTTGTGGGCCATGGGATTAAAATGCAGGCATACGCCTGACTCCGAAAGGGAGGTGCTGCGTGCACTGCGCATTCAGGCTCATGCAAAACATTGTGCTTTGCACCCCTCTCACTATAGACAGAAAAGTCCAGAGGGGAATGGAGTGACATTTCCTTGTCTCCAATTTCTACAAATGCAATTAAAAAAAAGTTATATTCAGCTCTGACCAGCAGGACAATGTTTTGCTTTATGTGTTTTCCGGAGCAGAGACTGCTGGCGGAGGTGGGAAAAACATGCTCCATTAAGGTAAAAATACAGTACATTAATTGATTGATACGCTATGATTATGTCTGCAATAATTAAACTGTCCCACAACGGTTTGTGACAAATTGAATGACTCTTTCTAATGAGCATCAGGTTCTCTGGGAAGATCTCCTGCACAGCTTCCTTTTGCTTTAATGGAGCTCATTCTCAGAACTATACAGGTATTTTGTCTTGTGGGGTCCCGAAGGCCCTTGGCAGGCCACTGTGAGATACGGGAACATGGATGCGAAGAGCCCTTAGCCTGATCCAGTTCTTCTCATGTTCTTATGGTAGGTTGCGATTCATAAGTCTGATCTGTCCATCTCCTCCTGCAGCTACCCTAAACGGCACTACCTCGCTGTTATCTCAATGTCTCATGGAAAGCCTGTCTCTGAGAAGGTGATCCTTGAATGTGTGTGTGTGTCCGCAACCAGCACATAAACCATGTGCTTTTCTTAGCACATGCTCAAGATTCCAGGCAGTGCATCCAGTTATTGCCATATCCTACAATCCAGAGTAACAGCGGGAGCATGTAAGAGACATTTCCTGCACCTTTAGTTATGGCACCACCTAGGGAAAACCAATGGGAAATTCATATTGCAATCCAGAGTAAATTATTCTTACACCAGAGCAAGGATTCCCCGTAGCTACTCTGGATTGCGCCCTGTGTCAATTAGCTAAGGATGCTCATGAGTCTCATCGCCTTGTTGAATTCTTGCTAACATTGCAATTCTCTGTCTGCCCTGTACCTTTCGGGTGGTGGGGAGAGGGGTTCACACGATCAAAGATGGTTTGGAGACTCGCTTTCCCCTTGTCTTTAATTTTCTATGAGTATTCCAGAAGTTTCCAACCAGTGTGTCATGGCAGCAGTAGTAGGATGTACTACTAGTAGTAGCATGGTGGGTCTTGACAGTAGTAAAAAAATTGATGGTGTGCCTTGACAATTTTACACCTTGCGCCACGGAATGAAAAGTTTGACGATCATGGACATATTCTTAGGGAGGGGTATTCCATCCTATGGAAATTTTCAGTGGTTCTGTATCTGCAATCCTACACTTTCCTGGGAGTAAGACCCATTGAACATAATGGGGCTTAATTTTGAGTAGATTTTGATAACTACTTTTGAGTAGATTGGGAGTAGATACTTTTGAGGATTGTGCTCAAAGTCTCAGGGTTAGCAAGTCTAGGCTTGCAATGAGGTCTAGGTGGGCTCCAGTGGTTGGACGTTATAGGTTTGTTTTATGAAATTTCAAGGACCAAGGAAGTTCTGATGGTGGCATCTGCAGGGGTGAGGGTGGCAAGGTGGGACCTTCACCCAAGACGGAGATTTCCAAAGTGCAGGTTGGGAAAGGCTATACAAGGAACATTTCTTCAAGGACAGTTCATTTAAAATAAATACTAATAAATAAAGCTGTGGAATTTGTCAACGTGAAACAAAAAGAGAATGTCTACTCATATTTACTGGGGTTTTTTTTTAAAAGCCTCCTGAAATACTGGAATGAGAGGGATGCTTAATCCCAAATGAAAGAGAAGGAAAGGCCACGTTGAAGCCCTCCTCATTCCTTTTGAAACTTGACAGATCATATTCCCATTATAATTGCGGCTGTGTTTTTGCCTGGGGGTGAATATGAAGGGACTCCTCACTCTTCCCCCATCTAAACAGACATTAGGAATGGCTTGAAAATGGAATGGGGACAAAAAAACCCCAATACGAATAATGCACCTCAAGTCCATTCAGGGCCCCACAAATTATACTAGGATCAGTGTTTGTTCGTTCCATATTCCAGGGTAATCTAGTAAGATCAGGGCACCAATCCAGCCAAAAGGAAGCACTTATAAATCCCATTTCAACAGGGAAGAGTTAAGCATGTGTTTAACTCTGTCACTGACGTAACTTTAACTGGATCCAACCTGCCCATAGCTTTGTTCTTCTGGATTTATGTCAAATAAGTAGCTGAGTTTTGGGGAAAAGTGTTCCTCCTCTCAGATTCTAGCCCTCCCTGGCTGTTGATTTGCTCAGCTATTAACCAGAAATGGCATCTTTATGGGCTGTACGGTCTGCAAGTGGCATAGCTAGAGGGGGTGCAAAGCACTAAATTTTCCAGGGAGCCTTACTATGGTGTGCAAAAGCTCCTCTCCTTTGGAGCTGTTCCGAGTAGAGAGAGCAAAACAGAGGCAAATGCTTCTGTTTTCCTTCCTCTGCCCAGAATGGCTCTGAAAGGGAGTAATATGTGCCACTCGCACACCATGGTGGTGGTCCCTGCAAAAATTGCTTTGGACCCCCTCTAGCTATGCCGCTTCATTGCGCTATTTCTCCGAGACCAGTGCTTCTCAACCAGTGGTATGGATACCACTAGTATACCTAGTTGTACCTGGTGGTACCTATGGGATCTCAGGGCACCTACAAGACCACTGGGCACCTACAAGCTGCAAGACCAGGAATGTGAAACAGAGGAGACACCAATGCCTGCTTTACTGTGCTTGTAAAAGCTCTCCTATGCACTTTGAGCTTCTTACTGGTGTCCATTGCATCTTACTGGTCCATTGCAGCTGGCCTTCCAACCCAGAAATAACTGGCAATGATGTCATCACCAGTTGCTTCTGGTGGTACTTTGAATAGATGGAAAATATAAAGTCGTATACTGGGTGGGGGGAATACTGAGAGACACTGTTCTAGATTTCTACCTGGGGACAGACATAAAGACAAATAATCAAGCAATATTATAGTTAAAAAGCCAGTTCTTGAGCCCAGAGAAGCGCAAGATTTTGTTTGGTAGTTGGTTCATCCCTGAATTAGAAGGACACAACCCAGTGGTGGGATTCAAATAAATTAACAACAGGTTCTGTGTCCTAAAAACATAAATTAATAACAGGTTGTATGTCCATAGAACAACAGGTTCTATGTCCCATTAGTAACTGGTTCTCAGAACCAGGCGCTCATTAGCAAAGGGTTCTACAGAACCTGTGAGAACCCCCTGAAGCCCACCACTGCCGAGCTGAAGAAGCAAGGAGTACACCATCTGTGGGCTATTTATGATCCAAGCACTGATCTCAGATTTCAGAGGGACACAGTGGGCAGGCAATATAAGTAGCCCTGTGGAATATTGCACCCTGGCAGGGTGACCAGAAGCTCGAACCTCAAAAGGAGAACAAAGTCTTGGAGTCCTCTCAGCCTGGCCTTTCCAGTGGACAATGGCATGTTTGCCTACTCACAAGTAAAGCCGCAATATTGGGCACTTTCACTTTCTCATAGTGCTCAATGGATAGTTTTTATTTTGAGTTTTTTTGGCCATAACTTTTGATAGGAAAGAGATAGTTCAAAATATCCTCTTCAATAGGAATCCAACGACATATGACATGATGGGGTTCTGCACACCGTTGCAAAGTTCCAAAATGAAGCCAAAAAAGGAGGACAGTGAAGCCCAGTTGGAGGCATGATGCATCCTGAGGGAAAGGGAATACTTGTTCCTTCCTTGACTTTGGCACTGCATTGTAGCTGCATCCACACCGGAAAGTTGGACAGGTCTGTATCCTAATTAGGGTTGACATATGTCCTAAAAACAGGGACAATCCCGATTTTGTGGGATTGTGTTCACATACTGGCCAGTGGACAGAGGGTCCTGTCCCAATTTTGTGGAAGAGAATTATGGCAACCCTGACCCTAATTCACCCTCGTTCTTGGATAGCATCCTGCAAATGGGATAAAGGAAGCAGGGGAACGGGAAAATTCTTATGAACTCTTGGATGTCAGGAGGGGTGGACGTATACATGAAAATCAAGAGGGGGAAGACGGATTATACCTACTATTCCTACCCTTACTGTGAGCATTTCCCTACCACTACTCAATTTATGTCCATCAAGAAGCAGCACATATATGCAAACAACTATATATGTGTAGGTTCTTCATGCAGGTAGGACTCTTGGTTATACTGGGAAGAGGTGGGGGAGGGCTTGGCATGTGCCATGATGGTGGTGCCAATGGTCACAGTCCTTCCTCATATGAGGTCATGGTCCTCATATGTGTGTATGAGAGCCTCTGTAACCCTCTCCCAAAAAGTGGCTTTACAAGTGGTAACATATACTTTGTCCCATGTTACCTTAATACAGCATTTTTCAACCATAGCCATGACACACAGGTGGGCCACAGACATCTTCAGGTGTGCCACAATGAAAAAGGTTGAATAATCTCTGCCTTAAAAGTATGTATTACATAAGTCGGGCTTCTTCTCAGCTGTTTGCCTATTTAGATGTGAGTGTCTACATATCATCTGGGATCAGCATCTGAAAAGGCTATGCGAAGGAAATGGGCCAGTGTTTGGATGCGCCACCCAACCGATCATACAACCAGAAACCAAACAACGGATGTCAAAGAGGAAGCTGTAAACTTAGACAGCGGAAATTTCCCCAAGTTAGGGATGAATACTTAAGTCTCCGTTTTGCTCCTGTCACCTGGAATGACTGTGAAGAGAAGGGGGGCCTCTTGTGTGCTGCGAAGGGCTCCCTGCGAAATTTAGTGCTCTGCACCCCCTCTTGCTATGCCACTGATTGGAACATCTAGGCAAGGAAGTGGACATAGTATTCAATAGGTTGTAACTCAAAGACGTTCCTCTGCTTAGGAACCTGCCTGAGCATTTGTGATGGATACAAAGAGATCCATGTTTAAAAATATTTTACTTCTCATTTTTCATGCGCTTAGCTGAAGACCCGAGACATGTGGGCCAAAGGATGAGATGTTCCATTCTCCCCACTACCATGTTACAATGTTGAAACATCAAGACATAGTTGGAAGGTGTGCCAGCCATTTTGTTCCTGTTGAATCTGAAGGAGCCACCTATTCACATCCCACTGTTGTGACACTGAGTACTGGTAGAAGGAAGACCACACAATACAGGTGGATCCACAAACAGAACCTTACCTTCATCACCCACTTGAAACTGTGGGATGGTGTTACACACTGGACACACATGTGTATGCGTGCACGTATGTGTATGATCTATCACTTGGTCTAACAAGCATACCACTTGTCTCCTCCTGTAACAGAAGTCCTATTTTGACCATTGCTTTCTATGAATATGTTACAAGGCGCTACATCAATCAGTTCAGGGAGTAAAAAAGTCTGGCGGTTCCACTGAGCAAAGAGTCATTTGCAAGTTCCTGCCGTGGAAAGCTGAAAAATACACACCACTGGTTGTTAATTCTGTACATCGTTGCGATACAGCGCGACAGGCTGGGCCAGAACGCTGAGAATTGTTGCGCAAGAAGTTCCCTCCGTGCTCATTATGCGCAAACCGGCCACGATTCAGATCGGCCTGAATTTTCCAAGGACACTTAGTAGCACAAGTTTTGAGAAAGGAAAGAGGAGACTCTGGAACGTTCTGGAAAACTACTAGCCACCCACTATCCAGCTCTGGGACGTTGACTGGTTAACCATTGCAGCGAGGAAGGTCAAACTGTTGGTGTGCTCATTTCTTGGGCTGAAAGGAGTTGCAGGGTTACCTTTCAGGTGTGAGGGTTGAGAAGAAATTAGACCTATGCTAGCCAACCCATTGCTAGCCAACCCATTGTAGCCTCTTTATACGTGGGTATTTTTCTGCTTTCGTTCAATCTCAAGAAGTCAACTTTCCCCACAAAAAAAAGTTGTCACCAATTCTTCTTCTGCGACCGAGCGTGTCCAGTTTTACTTGCACGTGTGGACATCGTAGACCCGTATGCACTCCTGACAGCTGACGTAGCAACACCAGTGGAAGATACAATGACACTTCTCCTTCCGTTTCTCAGTCCGCGTGTTGTGCCCGCGCCCGCAGCACAGGAGGTCACAACCGTCTATCCCGTGGGACGTGACATTACAGATCCGGTCACGGGTGCCAAAGGAACCAGTTTCGGGATTTGGCTCGCAGAAGTTGGGCGAGTTCTCATAGTAGACCAGATCTCTTTCCGTTGGCGCTTTGAAGAAGTTATATTTGGGCCGGAGTGTCTCCACCCAGCCGCGGGACTCCCGGTGCTTCTCCACCACCATTTCTGATGCGCTGTCGTATTTGTCCTTGAGGTAGTCACCGATGACCCGGAAGTCTGGTTGGGACCACCAACAAGTCTTCACCTCGCAGCTCCCTGATAGTCCGTGGCACTTGCATTTGAGGTGCATGTGGTCAATGATGGACTGAAAAAGACAGAGAGAAAGAGGGGTGGGTGACAGAAAGGGGGACAACATGAAGGAAGGAAACATGGAATCTGGCATTTCAAAATACCATAGTATTGTGCACCTTTTCCGGCTGAATTTAGACTCCAAAATTGGGGTGTGCATTAGATTTGATGGCACATTAGATTTAAGTAAATGCTGTATTTTTATTATAAATATAGGTCAGTGTTTAGTTTAACAGTTTACTACATGGTAATAAAAATGTAACATAAACCCATTGTTGTTTAAAGTAGTGCAATTAGGTAAAAAATCATAAAACAAAACCATTATCATATTATTAGTATTATCATATAACTCGTTGTATGCAGTCTAAATTTCACACTTCTTTTGCAGCTGCACATTACAATCACCAGTAAATATTTTTTTATCTCAAGACTTTTAAAATTGGGGTGCAGATTAGATTTAATGATTTGATTAAATATGACAACATAGTGTTGGCAGTTCCCTGTATTTCAATGTCTTAGGAACATTGAATGTGGCACCATTATTCAGTAGTTAGTGTCATCCCTTATTGTGGGAACAGTATCAGGTTCTGTGGTGTAGCTATAGGGGGACAGTGATAGAGGAGTGTAGCTATAGGGGGACAGAGCAGCCATATGGCTCTGTTTCGCTTACCCACAGGTATTTCTCTCTTGCATGCAGCTGTAAGACTCCCCCCAAGAATGACTGCTCCCCCCTTTAGTTATGCCACTACTGGACTCCAAACAACAGTAGCACACCTTTGGACTTCTTGGGGCACATCAGTTGAAACTCACTGCCTGAGTGCACGATCCAAAGCAATTTAGCCAGCGCAACTCACCCATCTCCCCATTCCCGTGGTGGCATGTGGAGGCCAGCGCATGGTTATATACTGACTTAACCCTCCCAGGAGTGGCGCATAAGTGCATTATGGAACTTTTGCAGCACACCCAAGCCTTTGGGCCGGAACTGATGCTGGCCTAACACGGGATCAGGGTTGCACTGTGAGTAGACACTGCACTGAAGGGAGTAAACAAAACGCAGTCTGTTTTCCTTACGGTTCTGCCAGCTTCGTTGTTGTGCCTGTTCATGGCCGAGCGAGCATCCGGCCTGTTCTCTCGGGCATCCGCAAACTCCCGCGACACCATGCTGCCAAACTCCACGTCCTCGCTGCAGCCTCCCCATTTCCAGCCTTCACCCGGAGGACCCTTGTGACGCGTGTCGCAACCACAGATGGTGGCTGAGCCTTCAGCGCAGGATCTGGTCACGGCAAACGCCACCCCAGCAGAGGCAATGGCGTGGACAAAGGCTGATTCCCGGGTGGCTGCAGGTAGAAAAGTACCATCAGGTCAGGTGCCAATCTCATATTAATCTGTCTGATATTAAGCCATTAATCCCAGTTCCATATCTAATTATTCCATATCTAATTATTGAATTTTTTAAAAAAAATTGTTTTCCAGCCCCAGACATGGTGTCAGGTATTTGATGCAGCCTCCTGGGGTCCAACATCGGTTGAAACTCATAGCCTGAGTACACAATCCTTTGGCCAAAAAGTTTGAAAATCCTAATCTAATCCATTGTATTAATATGGAGAAGGAACTTACGTACATTATGACGGTTCATTTTCAGATGGTTCTGCTCTTTCAACATGGTTTCTGCTCTTTCAACACTTCCCAATTATACCCAGAACTCATTCATTCATCACATCCACCACTCTTTCAACTTCTCTTTGCTGGTCTAAAGGCTAAACTTGTCTTCGCTGACACTGATTTGCATGTGACGTGGTGACAATATTTTGGGTATTTCCATATGACTTTTTTCAGGAAACAACCATCATTCAAATACTTAAGATATTCATTGCCCACATATGTCTCTGTTCATTTTCCTGTAATTTATGTATTTTGGCCATATGTTAAAAATGTGATTCACGTGTTGATAAAAATCTTAATAAATCCTAACCAATTTAGGCCAGTGTATGTCATCCATCACCCTCTTCTTGCAGTGGTGCAGGGAGGTGGTGCACGGGCGCATGTCTGTGCACTGGCTTAACGTCCCCAGGAGTGGTGCAGAAGTGCTTTATGGCACTTCTGACACCCCAGGCCAGCACCAGATTTGTGCCAACCCAATTGGGGGTTCGGATTGTGCTGTGAGTCAATGACCACCCTTTGCTGCTATTCCCATCATTTGGGTGTTCAAATGTTCAAATGCTCACAACCTCTGACTTCGAATGTCCAGATAAAGACCGAACTTGCCTGAAAAAGTGATAGGATTGAGTTCTTTGTCTCAGCTACTCTGATGCCTATTTGGTGAATTTCTGGAGGCTTGTTCTGGGTGAGAACAAGGGCAGTTTTCAGAAAGGATGCACTTACTGTCTTAAAAAGGGGGGACTGGGCTGCCCCCAGGGAAAATAGTTTTCTGATCTTTCTGATACTGAAGTGAGAATTCACTGTACAGAACTTGGCAGGGAGTGGAAATTTACCCACAAGGCTGGCTGCAGAGCCGGCTCAGCCAAAGGCAAGTTATTTTGTGGGGTTGGAGAGGCAATTTGCTGCATCTTTGTGCCAGTGGCATAGCTAGAGGGGGGAAAGCACTACCTTTTGCAAGGAGCCCCCCTGCAGCGTTCAATTGCACGCTGCAGGGAAGCTCCCTGCAAAATATAGCGGCTCCCCCCCTCTAGCTATGCCATGGCTCTGTGTTCATGCATGTCTGCAAACCGCTTTCCCAAACCTGTTTTATGAAAAGCTTCAAGGAAGGGAACACAGAGCCTGTGTGAGCAGTTTGGTCCTATCAGTGGTGTAACTAATCGGGTATAAGGTAGACTTATTTTTTGAAAAGCCATATATGTTCTCATGGCCTCACTATTAATTTGCATTTTCCAGTTTTGGTAGTGTCCAAAAGGGCCAGGGGGTATAGCATTTTGAGTGTCAGATTAGGAGTGGGAGACCCTGAAAATTCCCACAATGATACTCAGGGGGGTGAACTTAGGGCAGTTACCACTCCTTGCCTGACATACCTCAGAGGGTTGTTGTAAAGGTAAAATGGGAGGGTGGGTGTTTTGTACATTGCCATTCCTTGGAGGAATGGCTGGACATAAATAATAAATTCTTAATAACAAAACCACTTTAAATGTCTTTTTCAAGAATGGCTTGATTACCCCATTTGCCAGCTCAAACTTTTTAATAATCAATCAACTGATTGTTCGATCAACAAACCAACAGTATTTATATACCGCTTTTCAACAAAATGATTTACAGAACGATTTACAGAATGAAGATGTAACAGATGTTTACAGGTAATCGATCCCAGGAACGTTCATTTGATCTCAGGAATGTTTTTAAGTGTGAATGTTTTTAAATTTACGTTTTAAATGTTTTTAACTTTTTGGTGTTTTTATCATATCATTTATTGCTACGTCGTTTTTATCATGCTGTAGCCGTCTTGGTTCCGCGTAGCGGAGAAAGGCAGGGTAAAAATCCTTTAATGAATAAATTAATTTAGTTGTAAATTTTTAAATTTCTAAATAAATAAAAAATTTGTAAATTTTTAAATAACGAGACGAGATGGACCCAGTTGCCGAGTTGCCGAGTCTGCTCAACAGTTCGTGGCAAATCTACTAGATTATCTCCCTGGTGGCTGGGGCACCGGGTTCAACACCGACACAGAGGTGGTGCTGGTTTTTTTTTTGGGGGGGGGGAGAAAGGGAGGGAGAAGACTTCAGAAATTTGTGAATCACTTCCTGACAAACAGAAATTTGCTTAAATTCCCCCACCCCTTAAATGGCTAATACCTGGCCTGACCCTTTTTAATGCTCCAGAGAGCTTGCCAGGTCAGCGCCTGGGGCGGTGTGGGTTGTGAGGCTGGAGGGAGCCTGGCCAAGGAGCTGCTGGAGGAAAAGCATGCACTTGTAATGGAAATGAGGGGTTATTAAGGTGCCATATAAAAATGTAAGAGCCTCAGTGGAGATAAGAGGCAGGAGAACACCGAGCTTATTTGTCAGCCTGCCTGGGTGGTTCTTGGGAGCTGCAGAAGAGCCGGGGCTGCAGGTTCGGACTTGACACAAGGGTTTCTGGAAAGTCAGCTGGTTGGGAGCAGAGCGATGGGGAGGAATCCTTCCCTAAAGGGAGCATTCCTAGCAGGGGAACACAAAACCACATAGCTTCACAGGCCTCGGAGTCCCCAACAGTCCAAGCCCCAAATGGGTGCCAAGGCTTCTAGGAAATTCAGGCGCAAAACAAGAAGTCTTCATGAGCTCTCGGGATGTGTGTCAGGCAAGAGGAAGAGAAACGGGGAGTTGGAAAGAGATGTGATGCCAATGGGGCCAGTGCGCAGCTTCCACTGCATCCCATGGGAGAATTTGGGCTGCTAAGGCCTTGGGGCATGTGGATATTTGTGTCTGTCCCAGTGAGACAGTTTGGGTCAATTTGGACCAGCACTAGCTACAGGTATCCTTCACTATCCAACAGGATTCATTCCAAACCTCCTGTGGATTAAAAAAAAGTGGAAATAAAGGTGAAAAAATAGATTTAAAGACCCATTTCTAAGTTTCTTACTCCTCCATTCTGGATCCAATCGTATTGGCTCTGCCTTTCCATTGGACTAATTCAGTGGCGTGGAGAGGGGTAACAATCAGAAATGCAAATTGCCTCAGATGAAGAATGGATTGCATGACTACAACAGTAGGAAAGCAGTTTTTTTAAATAAAAATATGATTTGTGGTGGCCATTCGTGTTGAATTAAATCTAGTATATGATAACACGAAACTCCCCCAAGAACTCATATTGATGAGTTCAGTAAAACATCTGAAAGCAGAGCCTATTCATATATATTTGTGGAGATGAAGACTCTTGATACCAACTGGAAACGCCTACTTTAATAGGAATCCCCCCTCTTACGAAGGTCTGAACTGTCAGCCAGTGTGACCAATGTGGGGTGGCCGGACCGGCCCTTCCATGGATGCATCCCCTCTTTGTCCTCTAAAGCAGTAGTTTCTCATCTGCTGCACTAAAGTGGGACACAACAAGGCAGAACTTGGCCTTCCTGTCGAAAGCAGCTCCGTCAATATTTGGTTTCCAACGTTCCCAATATTTTTGCCGAAAGCAAAGACAACTTCCCAACGCCTCTTTTGGATGGGAGCATGGCATGACTGCGTGCCCGCCCGTGGGCACCCCCGCCCACGCACTCACCGCATTCTCCATCAATCCGGCCCATGTCAAAGACTTATTTCTTCCCTGGGATGATTTTCATCTTACCCTGGTGCACTGCCAAGGTTTAATAGTTTTGATTACTGAGCTATCTGTTCCTCTGCAACCATAAAAGCCTCTCCAGCAGACATTTATTCTCCATCTTTCCTTTCCCCCAGGAAAAAAGGTGTCTCCGCAAGGGAATTTCCCATGGACCTGGTGGCATCAGAGTCTGTGGATCGATGCAATCCACACCGGTTCAGGTCCTATGAACCAATTCTGCAGGTCACTAAGGTCAATGAGCTTCTGGGCCCATAAAGTTTTGCCATAAATAACAAAATTATTTCCAAAAATAGTCATGGATGAAATAAATAATAACAATAAGAGATAAAAAGATAAAAAGTGAGCGAGATAAAAAGTGTAGCCAGTGAACATTCTCTTTTATTGAAACATGCCTGCCTGCCTTTCCATCCATCCATCTATTATTTTTTGATTGTAGGCCACTCTGTCCTTGAATGGCTGGATAGTCTGGACACTGACATCTGATTGACCCATGTATTGTACCCCATACAATCAATCAAACCATCAAACCATCAATCAAACCATCAATCAAACCATCAATCAAACCATCAATCAAACCATCTATCTATCTATCTATCTATCTATCTATCTATCTATCTATCTATCTATCTATCTATCTATCTATCTATCTATCTATCTATCTATCATCTATCTATCTATCTATCTATCTATCTATCTATCTATCTATCTATCCTCTGCACACACATGTACACACACTCTTTGTAAGTTTGTGTATACACACACACACATACACACTTCATAATCATACCAATAAACATGCTAGTCTTGTTGGTGGCTGCAGCCAATGCTAGCCAAATTGCGGCTGCAACTAGGGGGGTCTGCAGCCAGGGTCTTGGATGGATACAGCCAGGGTCTTTTGCCACCATCTTAGATGGATACCCCTCTGCAGCCTGGCATCTGGAGCCAACCCCCCAGCCACCCTCTCTGTATGCCACAGCTTGTTTGTGGAGTACATGGGCAGGTAGTCCTTTGCTGTGTTTTAATAAGAACGAGGAAGAACTTTCATCCAATCATAGCAGCGGATTTAAAGTTCTTACCAATGCAAGAGGGACCCCCAAAAGGCTGATCCTTTAAAACTTGATAAGTTTCTGGAACTCCTAAAGCTGCGGACGTACCTGAATGATCTACTCTGGAAAAGTGTGGCATGAGCTGGTGTGGCATCATAAGGAGAATCTGGACAGGTCTTAGTCATGGAGCATGAAGGTGAACTCACTGCGCACACGTTTCCCATCGGAACAGCTGTGGTGGGATTTGTGATCAAATCATGAATCTGCATCACATTAAAATGGTGAGTGGTTTGAGGAGATCTTTTTTTTTGGGGGGGGGGGCTGTTAATTGTCCAGTGTGGACAATATTAATTGCTCATGTGCTGGACAGAAGATGTCACCTTCAAGGAGCCAGATTGTTGGTTCATCTACATCAGAATAGTTCACTTGGACAGACTGGCTGGGCTCTCCAGGCCCCAGCTTGAGGTCTTCCCAACCTGATCTGCAGATGGCAGGGAGTGAACCTGGCTCTCCTTGTGGCATAATTACCCTCAGGAGGGCCGCAATGGGGAGAGAAATAGACAAGAGAGGAGCTGGAGGGCAAGTTCTTCCAAAGGGTGATTCTACTTTGGTTACCAATAAGTTGACCTTCTAACCCTTGGTGGCCTAACCTGATTTTCATGGGAAGCAGCTCCTTGAGGATCCTCTTGGAGACTTTTGGGAAACGTGCACATACATGTGCATGCGTGTGCACACGCACACCCCTCCCCCACCCCGAGGAAAACCATTTTCTGTGATCAGCAGACTCTGTGAACAAAAGGATCACCCTGAACCCACCTGAGAATGGAATGCAAGGCTCCATCCCACTTGGAATGATTCCTCTTGACAGGCCAGCTTGGTTGGTGTGGCAAGTCTTCCTTATTACCTGCTGGGGGGAAAGAATCCCCTTTTGTCATGGAGGTGTCACGGCACGTTAGGCCAACAATGGCCCCAGATATTTTATATGAAGTTTGCCCTTGCCACTGATTAGCAAGAACCAACCAAGTCATAGCAACCCAGAACTATGCGTTGGCCGGGCCCCGTCGCCGGCCGAAAGGGAAATCCCTATTCAAATGGTTTAATAAAACAATCTAAAGGGCGTGTGAATCGTGAAAAGCATTTTCACTTTTTCTCTTTAGCTTAATCTCCTGGTCTCTGGGATATTGTGCTCCGAGCAGACCCCAGCGGGGTGCGGGCTAAGGTCCCCCATCAAGTCCTTTACGGCCCCTTTTCTCTATGAGTTAATGATATACTGGTGTGATTGCCTCCCACAGCAAGGACAAACATGCAGCGGATGAAAAGGATGGACCTCCGAACACATCCTAAAAGGCAACAATTTCTCATAGAAAGGTCACAGGTCATAACCTGTGTTTTGGGAGATATCTACTGGTCTCCTTTCAGAAGAAGGCTGGAAATCAGGATGGTTCACACACACACAAACACACACAAACTCCCCTGAATCCCAGCTCTAACCATTTCTACAACCTCTTTCAATCGCACCGTTAATTTCCGTCCATAAGATGTCACTAGCATAAATATTAGCCATGATGGCCAGGAACGGGATGGGAAGATCTGAGTTCAAATCCTCATTCAAGCTATAAAGCTGACTTCAGGTCAGTCACCTAACCTACCTTATAGGGTTGGTGTGAGGATAAAAAGAGAGGGAGGAGCCATGCACAGAGCCCAAAGTTGCTGGGAGGACAGGAAATATGGAAAATAAATAAGAGGTAAAAACTACAAATTGATGATAAATAATAAATATGGAAAAGTAAAAACAAAGAAGTATGGAAAATAAATAAGAGGTAAAAACTACAAATAGATGGTGAATAATAAACATGGAAAAGTAAAAATAAATAATAAGTATGGAAAATAAATAAGAGGTAAAAACTACAAAAAGATGGTGAATAATAAACATGGAAAAGTAAAAATAAATAATAAGTATGGAAAATAAATAAGAGGTAAAAACTACAAATAGATGGTGAATAATAAACATGGAAAAGTAAAAATGAATAATAAGTATGGAAAATAAATAAGAGGTAAACACTGAGGTTTGATCAGTTGGTGTGTATAGTGCACTCTGAGCTGACTGCGCTGGGAGTGAAGCACACACCCCGTCAAATATGTGTAAATATGGTATCTGTTTTTACCCTAAAGGGAAACCAAAAGGCAGTGGAAATGTCCCATATGGACATACTAGTAACAACTCGCAGATATTGCTTGCAGAGGTACAATATACAGTGGTGTATTGTAAACAAGAAGCATAACAAGTGCCCCACATAACAAGTGATTCACATAACAAGCACAAATTCCCATTGGGAGTGTGCTCCTCTTAACAAGCCCGCTTCACTTAACAAACCCCAGGCACCCTGAAAGTGAGCTGGCCGGGTCATCTGGGGATGCGAAAGGCAGGCGCACGAGAAACAGGAAGCGTTGCTTCCTAATGGGTGGCATGCTAGGCAGTCCTGACTCTCCACGTGGAGCCTGTTTTAAAGGGCTGCCCCCAAGTGCCCCCACCGGTCTCCAGCAGCAGCCCAGGTAAGCCCCCTACCCTCCATGCAGCCTCCTAACCATGTCTACTCAGAAGTAAGCCCCATTGTGTTCAATGGGGCTTACTCCCAGGAAAGTGTCTTTAGGATTGCAGCCTAAGTAGACTTCATATGATCCTGCACATTGAATGCATGTTTTGAATTCAATTCCAGTGTTTTTTTCATCATTTTTACATCCAGTTAATATTTTTATATGAATATTTTTTGGGTTCTGGAACCAATCGCCTGAGTTTCCATTATTTCCTATGGGAAAATCCGCTTCACATAAAGAGCGTTTCACATAACAATCATGCTTCTGGAACAAATTAAACTTGTTATGTGTGGTACCACCGTAACAATATTCAACAGTAAAAAATGGCTCTCCTCAATTGCTCCACTCAACTTCACCTTTGCCACCTGTCTCCTCCATGTCTCTGCTCCAGAAGATCATGGGAACAGAACCCTCAGCTTGCTTGATTGACACAGACATGTCCCCTCAGCCTTCTCTGCCACAGTGGACCATGGGAATAGAACCCTCAGCCTGCTTGATTGACCCAGATGTGGCGCCTCTGCCTTCTCAGCCACAGAGGACCACAGGAATAGAACCCTCAGCCTGCTTGATTGACATGGAAGATGCAGACACTCCTACAATGGTCAAGGCTCTTATGTAGATATATAGGCGATGTTAAGAATTTAAAAATGTTTTCTATAGGTTGATTTTCTGAATTTTTACCTTTCCAGCCTTGCTTCTAGATTCCAGGGAGGTCTGGATTCAGTTTAAGGTGACAAATATTTCGCTATCTAGTGTGGGATCCAGCAGTGCTTCTCTACCTGGAAGAAGCTTCCAGCGTAGGGTTGCACAGCATCCTTTGCGGTTCTGTACATTTCCTGCTCTGACATTCCCCCTTCTTTATCTCCTATTGCTTGTATCCATCTCTCGTTTTTAATTACGTGCCTTGCTCTTCCAGCATCCTCTACATTGCCTTCAAAGGAAAGGGTGTTTCCTATGCACGGTTAATGTATGCCTCCTCAGACTGACTCACATGTACGTGATTAATGCCTGTGTCATTTGCCTAACTATTTCTACCGCTGCATCCTTAATATGTAAAAATTTAATTAAAGTGTTATTCATTAAATACCAGATCTGGGCCAATTTTCAAATATCCAAAGGGCATATTGCAATTAGGAGGGATCTGCCAGCAAACTCAACTTCTTTCCCCCCCCCCATGCCCAAATCAAAGCTGTCTACTTCAATACAGTCAAGAATGTTAAAAAAAGAATTAATAAAAACCACAATCATATTTTCAGGAATGCGCTAGGCAGAAAGCGGGCACCACGTGTGCAAGACATTGAGTTGCCAATCCTTTCCACAGAAACATCAATAAGCAGAACTGAAGAAACATTTTCCTGGGGGCAAAGGAGCTGTGGCCACTTTTGGAGTAATGGATCCCCTTTCATTGGTGATGGAAGTGCTGCACCTTAAGTGGTGGATACCACAATTTTTCTCCTCCAAGGTCCCCCCTGGACTCATGTGTCAGCTCATCCTCCCTGTCAGAGTCCTTAAAGTGCTTTTGCGGTGGGAAGTGTGCAGGTACACGCAACCTGTTTGCACAGCACATGGATCTTGAGTGCTTGCACACCTCCTATGGTGATGGTGCTTTTTGAAGGACTTGGCCTCACCTGCCTCCCCACCCACCACATGTCTGGTGCAGAGGTGGACTACCCAAGGTGGAATTGGGTTGTGTTCTGAGTTGTGCCTCTACTGATGCCACTTGATGGTTTTTCCAAGGAGAAAAACCATCAAGTTTTTCCATCATCACCAAGTGATCATCATCATCATCACCATCACCAAGTGATGCCACTTGATGGTTTTTCCAGGGAATTACAGGGAGAGGGCAGGAGTCACGGCGGGAAGTTAAAGAAGAACTTCAGCCACCATCCATCTGGTCAGGCCCCTTTTTATTTCTCCCTGAAAATTGTCATCATGTCTCATTCAATTTGACTATTTTATTTCTTTGCTTTAAATCTTGACTTTCTTTAAAACCATTACTTGGCATACTAGGCATCCATCAGTCTTGAGAGACGATAGTATTGTGCTTGGTGCTACATATGCTGCATGCAAAGCAAGAAGGCCTGGGTTAGATTGATATGGAGGATAGGCTGTTACCCAAGCAGCAAAACCCCCCCTTTCCACACCACTGAATTAGTCCAATTTCCATACAATATAATGGGTTCCAGCTGTGTCACAGAGCTGGTCTAAGGACAGGAGCTCACCCTGTTTTGTGGGGACCGACCCGTGTCTCAAACCCTGTCCTTTTGGTTAATAGGTACAGCGTCTTAGGGTGCAATCCAGAATAACTACGGGGAGTCCTTGCTCTGGTGTAAGAACAATTTACTCTGGACTGCAATATGAATTTCCCTTAGGTTTTCACTACGTGGTGCAGTAACTATGGGTGCACATAATGTCTCTTACGTGCTCCTGTAGTTACTCTGGATTGGAGGGTTAGCCACTTGCGCCACCCACAGTCCTTAAAACCATTGTATGTCTACAAAATACCATGAAATAGCAGATATTAAGTGCTGAAATCCAAGACAACCACTTGTCAGAGAGAATGTTTGGAGCATGTTCAACATCAAGATTCACCTCCGCGTATATTGGGGAGAATTTTTGGGAAGCAGATGCATTTCTTCCCCTTGGAGCCCTGGCACTCTTACTATGGGAAAGGGTGGTGGTAGTGATGGATGAGTTCAGTAATTAATCCCCAGAAACACGGCGTACTGCTAGACAAATTAAGCGCACTTATAGAGCTCGTTCGCAAAGATTTCCATAAGCAAGAGAGCTGGTGAGTTGCCCAAAAGTCTGCTTTGCAAGTCAGGGACCCTCTGGGGTTTTGTGGCTTCTCACGGTGTCTTCTAACTGTGAACCAACACCTGGTTCTGAATTGTCTACAACCGGTCATTCTTCTGTCGAGCATCCTGCTGAAATGGTTCTGTATTAACCTCCTAATTTTACGACATCCAGACAAATGAGAGGTTGGTAATGATACCACCTGTTGTTTTGGAGAATCTAGGTCATTGGTGTTGATCTCAGTGAGGCACGTTCTCCCTCCTGATCTCAATCCCAGCCCTGCTGGATCTGACCAGAGGTCCATCTAGTCTTGCTTCCTATATCATTGGCCTCAGGGAGCCCTTAAGACAAGCAGATCTTAAGGGCTTAAGCAGATCTTGTCTCTTTAATGGGCATCTAAAGATCTTAAGCAGATCTTGTCTCTTTAATGGGCATCTAGTATACCCACTAATCTGGACATTGCAACTCCTCCATCTTTGCCTCCTTTTGGATGGCACGTCCAGCCCTATCTACCTATAGCAGTGATTTTCAACCATCTTTCATCTCCTGGCACACTGACCATGTGCTAAAATTGTCAAGGCACACCATCAAACTTTGGACAATTGACAAAGCGGGGGACTAAATTCCTCAATAACTCTTTTAATAAATGTTATTTAATTATCAATAAATTTACCAAACTCCCACAGCACACTTGTTGACCACTCACGGCACACCAGTGTGCCACAGCACACTGGTTGAAAATCACTGACCTATAACATCCTTCCACTGTCCTTTTGGAGACTGCTCTTTTCCAGACTGGTTATTGGATGGCGGTTGGCACAAGTCATCTAGTCTACTGCGCCGTCTAGTCTACTGCACCTTCTGTGGCTTCCCATTTTATTTTATTGTAATAAATAATAATAATAATAAATAATTTTTTAAATATTTTATTAATAATATTATAATTTAATATTTTAATATTAATATATTAATATAAAATAATAAATGAATAAATAAATTTTATTAATATTTTATTAAATAATAATAAAATAATATTTAATTATTGCCATTGTTTTTATTTTGCAGACCGCTGTGAAATTTGGCACGAAATGGGGAAATGTCATCCCCCAAACCATGATGTAGTGCTTTCAAGCCTTCAGAATGCATCTAGCCTACCCAGTGATGAGTGATGCAAGTATAATTATGCCCGCACTGCAGGTGCAGTAGACTGAGGCTTGTCTGAGGTCCCCAGGGGAAATGGAGGCTGGGGCATCCTGCTTTGCAGCTCTCGTTTTCTGCCCGCTACATTATCCCAGCTCTGAGCTTTTCCATGAGCAAGACTTTTTCCCAACAGAAGTTAATCACAACCAACTGCCAGAAATCAAGACATCTGTACAGTAGCGTAGCTAGAGGGGGTGCAAAGCAATATATGGAGTCTCACCATGGAACGCAAGCGGCCCATTCCCTCCCCTTAGGAGCCATTACGGCTCCTAGAGAAAAATAGTGACGAGCCCTTTCTGGAAGCGTTTCAGGGACTCCTTCTGGGTGGACCCCATTATTTTGCTCTTGCAGCCCTGAACAGCTCCAAAGGGGAAGGGAAGGACCACTGGCATGCTATGGTGACAAGCTGTGTGAAACTCAGTGCTTGGCATCCCTTCTGGCTATGCTACTGCATCTGTGTTTTTGAACCTTAACTGTAATCAAAAGCAATCTATAACCAACTTCAGGTAAGAATATTAAGGCAATTAGAATAGTCTAATATATGAGACCAAAGGCCTTTCTGGGTCAGCAACTTATTTTGCAACGGTGGCCAATCTCACCGTCTGGGAAGTTCACTAGAAGGGTGTGAAACGAACAGCCCCTTTTTTCTTACTGGCATCAGGAATTCAATGGTCGAATGATTTTTAGGCATAACGTATATTTTGGCATAACGTATAACCCCATAGATCATTTCTATGTATATGTCTATGATCTTAGACATTAACGTTCATGATAAGAGCAATTAAGCGATACCATGAAATGGTAAATTTTATTCTGTTCTCTTTTGAATTTTGCGTACTTTTTTGAGTTTGAAAATGAAGAAAAAAATTAGAGGTCCTTGTAAACACATGGTGGACATCCAACATTTTACTGGAGTAACCATACAGTGGGAAAAAATGGAGTAAACTATGTTTGAGCATCGCCGGTGGCATTTCAATTTGGGTGCCCTTAAGGGAAAATACAAATCCAATAAAAAATACAAATCCATTAAATAAAAATACAAATCTAATAAATAAACAAACAAATAAATATGGAAGCGTCTCCTGAAAAATGTTTGAGGGAAATCAAAATAATTTGGATACAACATATAGTTTTAGCAGGCCTCCGTCAGTCTTGAAAGACTATGGTATTGTGCTCGGCGCTGCATACGCTGCATGCGAAGCACAAAAGCCTGGGTTAGATTGATATGGAGGATAGGCTGTTACCCAAGCAGCAGATCCCCCCTCTCCACACCACTGAATTAGTCTAATGGAAAGGCATTGCTGATACGTTTGGTTCCAGCTGCGTCGCAGAGCTGGGCTAAGGACAGCTCACCCTGTCTTGTGGGGACCGACTCAGGTCTCGAACCCTAGCCTGCTGGTTAACAGGCACAGTGTCTTAACCACTTGCGCCACCCATAGCCCTATATATACCATATATACCACAGCCACCCACATATATACCAGCGAAAAAGGCAGCAATCTGTATGTTGTATTAGCATTGGGGGCACATTCAAAATGGGAGTATCCAAATGCAAACTTACCAACTGATATAAGCCAAATGATGAGCCACACTCAGACACCTCTAAATTTGCTACTAACTCTTTGCCCCCATCCCAGCCAGAAAGTCCTACTAGTTCCCCACCCCATTAACGAGCAATTCCCCAAAGTCTAGAATAGTATGGAGGGTATAACTGGTAGCAGGGAGAACTCACGAAAGACTTTGAGCACAATCCTACCCATATCTACTCAAAAGTCAGCCCCTTTGTGTTTAATGGATCTTACTTCCAGGAAAGTGTCTTTAGGGTTGCAGCCTAAGAGAGAACTTGTCTCTGTCCTTCACTGGAAATGGATGTTCTTAGGTCTGGGGAAATACATCCCTCGTTTAGAATCATGGGGTCTGTAGTTGATGAAAGTAAAATAATTTGGATATAACATGTGGAAGGAAATCTGCCTCTTGAAGGAAAGGATGTTACAAATCCATAATTACCGACCGTTAATTTGTTCTTTGGAAGCTTGGAGTTTTTAATTTCATCTACTTTCCAGTTCAATTCAATGCAACTCTAATGCTCCCAGCAGAAGAAGACACTTTTCACTGCAATCCTAACCATACTTTCCTGGGAATAACTTACTTCTGAGTAGACATGCTCAGGATTGCACTGAGTCCAATGATCAGGATGTGTCCACCCAGTGGTGGGATTCAAATAAATTAACAACAGGTCCTATGTCCTAAAAACCTCAATTAACAACAGGTCCTATGTCCTAATAACCTCTAGCTTCTATGTCCATAGAACAACAGGTTCTATGCTTTTGGTACAGCCACAATTAAAACATCATTTAATGGTGGTCATTGCCTCCACCACCTCTTCTTTGCCCACCTTTAATTCATGATATGATGGCATCTATGCCATGGAACCAACCAGAAAAGAATGCATTCCAATATAGGCAATACTTTTGGTGTCACTAGAGCTACGCTGGCTACGCTGCGTGACACACGTATGGCACCAACCCCAGGCAAAAGATCTAAAACTTTTTAATTTTACCATCATGTTATTGTTTGATGCATAATTTCATGCTGAATGCAATGAAATAAACCACATTGAGATATCTCTATTAAAAGTTATAGTGGGGGTGAGGTGATGGTGCCTCATCATGTTCACCACCTGGAGCACTGCCCTGGCCACTACATGGAAGGAGATCTGTCATGGGGTGATACTTTGGTCTCCTGTACAAAGTGATACAACCCTGGTGAACCACTGTCTGGTGGCATAGCTGGAGGGGGTGGAGCAGTCAGCCTTGGAGAGAGGTATGAAAAGGGGAACCACTCCATCCCAACGCCTCTATTTCTCTGAGATACACAACCTGGCTGTCATGTTCATTTCTTTCATTTCCTTTCCCTACCATAGTTAAGATATTGTCAGGTTTCCCTTTTGCCATCAGAAATTTTCAGATGTGAAATCAAAGTTGTGAGGTAGATTTATAAGGTAGATTCCAAAATTTATAAATTTATAAATTTATAAACTGATGGCCTTATGTGGAGACTGGGGATCAAGTTCAATAATATAAAACTCCAGGAACTCTTATTCAAGTATCTTCTGAGACAGGAAATAGGGGAATATTTATTTATTTATTTATTTATTTATTTATTTATTTATTTATTTATTTGGTGGTGGAGAGCAGCAGCAGCAGCAGCATATGCTGGGATCTCCTTCCTATTTTCTGTGTTCAACACTTCTCCCTGTTCTCCCAGAACTTACCCCAGCAAAATAGCTGGCGTAGATTCAAGGGGAACCATTAATGGCCAGGTAGACTATGGAGACACAAGTAAAAATCATTTTAAATTTCCTATAGTGGACTGTCTGGGACTGCTTCCCCTCCATAAGAAGCAGTGCACCTTATTGGCACACTCACACCAGCACTGGAAAATTGGATGGGATTGGATCCTTATCTCAGAAAAAACCCCAATTTTTGGGTTTTTTCTCAGAAAAAAACCCCAATTTTTGGGTTTTTTCTTAATAATAATAATAATAATAATAATAATAAGAAGAAGAAGAAGAAGAAGAAGAAGAAGAAGAAGAAGAAGCCAGTGCAGGTGGTTCCAGTGGTAATTGGCACACTGGGTGCAGTGCCCAAAGACCTTGGCAGGCACCTGAAAACTCTTGGCATTGACAAAATATCACTGCCAACTGCAGAAAGCCGCTCTTCTGGGATCAGCACGAATTATACGCCGCCACATCACACAGTCCTAGACTCTTGGGAAGGGTCCGACTGGTGACGTGAATGAAACCAGCACAAAATTGTTTGCTGTGTATTTACAGATAATAATAATAATAATAATAATAATAATAATAATAATAATAATAATAATAATAATAAGTGAATGAAACTAGCATGAAATTGTTTGCTTTGTATTTATAATAATAGACAGTAATAATGGATGGTCATTTTGTAGAGCGCCACTTGCTGCTCTGGCTATATCAATTTAAAGCCCTTAAAGACCAAGCCTTTAAAGCCCTTAAAGACCACCCCTTTTCTATAAGTGGAAAGTATCCCCAGCGGATTTAGAAACAGGGCCTAACTATTAGTTAGGCGAGTGGAAAGGGTAATACCGAGAGAGGGGTGTAATCTTTTTTAGAAACAGGAACAGTCAAGTGAACTGCAATGAGTTGATTCCATTTAAGGCGTTTTTGTCGCTATTTCATGTGAGTTTGTTTTGGATTAGTGCCTCTGTGGTTTTGCTTTTAGCACAGCGATAATTATTTTCCCCAGATTTATTATGTTGTTGTAAACCATCTTGGGTGAGCTCCCGAGGATCTGGCAAAAGGAAGAAACTCCTGGAAGTCAGGAGATCCCTGGAAGGGACCTACAGCCCTGCATTGCAGATCCGAATCTGAACTAGACATTTAAATCATGGCTCCCAACGGAGAAACACGGGGGCTTTTTCATAGAGGAGGAATGTGTAGCAAGGGATTCTCACATGACTGCAGTGGCCAGGAGTGGCTTAGCCAGACAAAGCACTATGTTTCGCAGAGAACCTCACTGGGGCGTGGATAACCCGGTAAGTCTCCCCAAAAACCTTGTGCTTGAACCCCCTAAAATTATTCCATTGGTGCCCAGAGTTCCTTAGAGCACAATCCTAACCATGTCTACTCAAAAGTAAGCCCCATTGTATTCAATGGATCTTACTCCCAGGAAAGTGTCTTTAGGATTGCAGCCTTAGAAGCATTTGAACACCTATTCAAAAGTAAGCCCTATTGTTTTCAGTGGGTCTTACTCCCAGGAAAGTGTCTTTAGGAATGCAGCCATATGGAAACCCTGGTAAGTCTCCCTGAAAACCTTATGCTTGCATCCCCTAAAATTGTTCCTTACACGCTGAAAGTACGTCAAAACAATGAAAGCAAAACTGCAACCCTTTTATCCCTGTCTCGCATCCTTGTTGTCTTAAGGGTTCCTGGAAGAATCCAATTTAAGCTCCTCTCCCATTGGGAGTCCCTCATATCTAGTATGAGAACTGCAGAAGAGGTCAGGTTTCTACCTTGAATCACTTGGTTCAAGTGATGGACACCATCACTTACTTTGGACACCAAGGCTATCACTCCATGTGATAGTATTAGTATTAGTATTAGTATAGCACATAGTATTCAGTGACATACCACACCTGGAGCTTAGGTCTACCTACCTGGAAGAAGCCCTCCAGAAGGCAGTATTGGAATGGGAACCCAGGTAGATCCAGAGTTCAAGTCCAGAAAGATTTACCCACCTGGAAGAGGTGGCTCCAGAAGGCAGTCTCAGAATGGGAGCCCAAGTCTACCTGACAGGTAGATCTGGCTTCACATCTGGGCTGGAGCTCAGATCTACCCATCTAGTTGACCTGGTCTCTGGAGTTAATATAATGCTCACGAACCCATTCCCCCTGAACACAAACACTGCTTCCACCATGTGTCACCAGCTCCCCATGGGGTGTCAACTTATTGGTTCAATGATGTCGCATAACAATATTTCATTGACTCTTCAAATAATCCCTACAATCCAGAGTAACTGGAGGACATAAGAGACATTTATGTCAACGTAGTTATGGTACCACCTAGCGAAAACCTATGAGAAATTCATATTGCAATCTCTTATATCGGAGCAAGGACTCCCCGTCGTTACTCTGGATTGCACCCAATGTCTCACTGCTCTGAATTTTTAAAACTGACTTTTTGACTGCAATCCTAAAGACACTTTCGTGGGAGTAAGACCCATTGAATGCAATGGGATTAACTGTGGAGTAGACATGGTTAGGATTGTGCTCTTTGTGACATAAGACTTTTTGTTTTCTAATTTTTTTGGCCATTGCTTTAGATAGAATGGAGGTATTTCATTTGGGGATTTTTCATTCTGTTCTGCTGCAAATTACATATAAAAAAAATGATATTATTCCAAAAACATGATTTCCACAATTTTAGTTACTAGGGGTGTCATCGCCCACAAAGGTGTCACCTTATAAATAATAATTGTAGTGGTTCTTCAACTTTTACTACTGGAACCCACTTTTTATAAATCTGTCCAGAGTATATCCGAAGTGATGATATTGCAGGATGTGACATTATCAAGGACATTAGAAAATAATAATAAATAATTAAAATGAAACAAATAAATAAGAGGAAGCTATCTCTGTTCCACCAAGAGAATTTTCTCGGTAACCTGCCTACAATATCATCATCCACACAAAAAAATCAGTAAGACATCCAGCCTCCTCTCCGACTCATTCAATTTAAGTTCTTTTTTATATTTAAAATATGTTACTATATTTAGGCCATGTTTACAAGTTTAAGAAAAAAGAAAAAAGTAGGGGTGGGCCTTGCTTTCTGGAGCATTCCTTGAGCTCCACTTTTACAGGATCAAGACCATTCTGGAGTGTGCTTGCAATTCCTATTTGCCTGACCTGAACAGGGACCAAGACAGGTTTGCTTACCCTGCAAGAATACACCACCGTGTAACTTAGGGTACAATTCAGAGTAACTACGGGGAGTCCTTGCTCCGGTGTAAGAACAATTTGCTGTGGATTGCAGTATGAATTTCCCATAGGTTTTCATTAGATGGTGCAGTAACTACGGGTACATGTAATGTCTCTTACGTGCTCCCGTAGTTACTCTGGATTGTAAGGTAAGTTTTGCTTTCCATAGGGTTTGCCATAGTTTTGCATTTCCAGCTGAATTTAGAGCAGCTGTTTTCAACCGGTGTGCCGTGGCAAGGAACAAGGAAAACCCAGGGATTCCACAGAATTTATTAATTTAATTATTTAATTAGTTATTTAATTAGGCCAAATTAATTTATTTCACTGCATTTATTAATACTTCCAATGAGGGATGTGAACTCCCACCAGTAAGGAGCATGGTGTGCCTTGTAAACTGTTAAAAGGCTGGCGGTGTGCCTTGACAATTTTTGTGCCATCAGGTAAGGGACGTCCTATTGGGGTGTTTTTGGGGGAGGGCTGTGTTCATCGGATTGGGATCATTCTGGTGTCGTTGGATTCCTCTGTGTTGGCTCCTTCCTGTGGACTAAGGCAAGTTACCCTAAAATCCAGAGTAACTATGGGAGCACGTAAGAGACATTACATGTAACTGTAGTTACTGCACGACCTAATGAAAATGTATGGGAAATTCATATTGCGATCCAGAGCAAATTGTTCTTACACCGGAGCAAGGACTTCCCGTACTTACTCTGGATTGTAACCTTTGTCTCTTGATGAGTAAATGCACAATATATGTCAGATTCACTTTCCACTGGGCTTCCTGCATTTGCCTTTTGCATTTTTGTTTTCAGGTTCTTGGGCCATAACTTTTGATAGAAGGGAAATATTTCACTCTGGGTTATTTATTGTATTTGGCAGTAAATTTTGCACCCAGTGGGGTATACCATGATGGGGATATTATTCCAAGCAAACAAGATTTTGCGATTTTGGTCACTTGTGGTGGAACCTGCTGTGGTGGAACCTCCAGTGCTAGCTATGCCACCACACTGGGGAGTTGCCAGATGGGGGACAGGTGGAAGAAATGGTCAAGGTGGACTCTGCATCTGTTCCAGTGATCAGCCCCCTGGTTTAGACACAGAATGGAGAGGGAAGGAAACGTAGGAGTTCAGAGGGCCCGGCCAGACACGTACGCGTGGCGGGTGCACCAACCTTCCCAGCACACGGGCAAAGGCGGGCAGCCACAAAAAAGAAAGGCTGCGTCTCTCAAAGGCGGTGGGAGTGTTAAACGGTAATCAACAAGCAGCACCCCAATGCCAAAAGGATACGGGCTCCACCTCGACAATGCCTTTAATCCCGTTGGGCATGACCTGTGACACTATTAGGGGTTGCAGTGACCCTAATCCAATCAGATTGATTAACTGAAGGAGAGACCCTATATGCTGACCCCCCTCGGGCCTGTCCTCTCCAGCCCTGGGCAAACAGTGGGAGGGAATGGGGCGCATTTGCACCACAATAGGCCGGGACTGAGAAGCTGCTTCATCAACACCCATGGCAGCATCACTTTCTCAATAGTTCATTAAAACCTCCTTCTCCACACTGACTCCTAAACATTTTTCAGTCCTCCTGGCAGGTTTAAAGCTTGGCCAGTGTTTAGCCAAGCGAGAGGAGGCGAGCTGGGAGGGGATGGAACAAGGAAAACCCAGGGGCAGGAGTCCCCTTTGGAAACATTTAAGTGAATGGGCTGGGAAGGGGGGAGGGAAGTACTTGCTGGTAATTTAGGACTGAGTAAAAAGAGGGGAGAGGGGAAGGGGAACCGTTTTCCCGACTTCATTATAGGGCTCACGTGCTCCAAGTGTAGGAATTGCCAAGAAAATTCCCAAGAAAAACCACGTTAGGTGATCAGCGGCATTGAAAAATATCAGAATATACTAAAATACCAAAAATGCCAAATGTATATTTCGGAATAATATACATCAAAAATATGGAATATTTCCCGGCCGGACTATTTCTGTATTTTTCAAATAAATCAATTGATTCCATTAAGATATTTTATTAAAATATTCCATTAAGACATTTGACTTAATAATTCCATTGTATTTTGAATATTCCCAACTTCATGGTGAAGTCGAATATTTCCGATTTAATAGAATCAATCAGTGGCATAGCTGGAGGGGGGTGGAGCAGACAGTCTTGGAGGGAGCATACAAGGGGGTTGGGGCTTTTGGATCCAAAACAAAACTGAGCCATATAAGAAACATTTTTGCCTCTGATTGTTCCATCTCAGTCAGATTATACTTTAATGTGAACGATAAAAAACATAGGCATAATCATAGTTATGGCCCATCCTAACTGGACTGTGGGCAGCACAGCATGTGTTGTGCCGGAGCCTGAAATCCAAAGCACAGTTTCCTGGGAGTAAGAGTGAATATAATGGGGCTTACTTCTGAGTAGACATGGATAGGATTGCACCCTAAAGCAAAGTATGGCATTGACCACAGTGTATGGCGCTGTGTGACACTGACCACTGTACGTCACTGGGATGCACTGGTGTATAAAGGCTAAAGCAGCCTCTCCTTCACCAGCAAATGGCCAAAGACCTACTGGAGAAGGTAAGGTATGAATAAGGGTCTACAATGTGAGGAGGGAAGTGTGCGCACTCTGATGCCACATCTGGACTGACACCAAGTCCTGCTGGATCTTAGTAAGGGTCAATACGGCCCCACGGACAGTTCCCAGCGTGAATTCCAAGAAGCGCAGAAGGTGGAAGGATGGAAACCGTCCCAGCTCTGATCTTGTCTCTGAACCTGAAGATTTATCTAAACACCTTTTAAAGCTATCTGGGCCAGTGGTGTAGCTAAAGGGGGGTGAAGTGAGTACGGCTCCGTTTTGCTCCCCCCACCTGGAATGGCTCCGAAGGGGTGAGACACCCCGCAAGACTCACTTCTCCACCCCCTTTAGCTATGCCACTGATATGGGGCACCAAAAACCTCAGTATTTCTACCTGTTTTTCACCAGGTGGATGGGGTTGGATACATGGCTGTTGTTTGGGGTCGTGGATGTGCCTTTCCCATCCCATTTAATTTTGACCTGAGATTGTGGGAGCAATAGAAACCCAAGTGTCGGCTATGGAGTTTTGGTGTGTTTTTTCCATTTGAAATCCGGCCCTTCATTTGGTAGCTCAAATATGCTCTTCCCCGGAGGGATCTCTGAAGAATGTGACTGAGAGGTTGTTTATTCCCTTTCCCTCCCACACCCTCAACCCACTGCCGTCTCGGTAGGTGAAGCAGAGCTGAAGGGTGGCTTCATTCTCCCTGGAGGGACAACATTCTTCGGTTATGAAACAGTCATCGCCATTGCCTGGCCTCCCTTCCCTGCTTTTGGCCCTACAGTTTGGGAAAAATAAAGATATTTCACTTTCAAATGTGGTGGAACAAGTGATGGGGGAGCTCTAGGTGGGGGTCAATTTCCTGCGCACCTGTGAAACCGACTGTGTGGCCTTTGCACCCAGTCGGCACCTCATTCAGCCTGACCTACTTTGCAGGGTTGTTGTGCTGGAAACATCTCTCCACGGCTGTGATTTTGAGAGCGCATTAACAGGAGCACAAGGTCTGTGATTCATTCCCCTGACTTATAAATTTCAACAGTGCAATGCTAAGCATGCCTACTCAGAAGTAAGTCCCATTGTGTTCATTCCTAGGAAAGTGTGGCTAGGATTGCAGCCTTAGATAATTTAAGATGAATGGGGTCAAATTTCCAGGATTTCTACAAGTACAACACAAAAATAAAGCACACACTTAAATGAACCCTTATTTTCCCCACATCACCATCACAGATGCAGTCGGGTTTGGTCAACCATGTCAGAGCCTCTTAGGGGACTAGAGGTGGGCTATGGTTAGTGGCTGGTTAGCAGCTCGCCATAGGCCACATCGGGCTGGGGTTTGGAGTAGGGTTGCCAAAATTCTATTCCACAAAATTGGGACAGGACCCTCCGTCCCATTTGCCGGTATGTGAGGCCATGACCCCAAAGACATCAATATCCAGTGTGGCCCAGATTTAAAAATCAGCTGATCTATTGAATCCAAGCAGGAACTTGAAATTTCAGGGGGAAAAATGGAGTGTGCCAAATGGGAAAGGAAGGTGAACCGGCCTCTGACATCCACACACAATTTTGTAAATGCAAACACTGGCCTTTCCTGCCCCAAGGGGGAATTTATAAGGTCAGCCACTGAAACAACTACCAGGGTAGTCTCCATTCAACATGTTCTGGAGGTCACCTGGCACTTCTGACGCAAGGTCAATTGGTGTTTGCTCCGGCATTAGGACAAGCTAATCTGAACAGTGGTGTCAGTTCCTTGGAGAGTTTGTAGGGTTGCCAACTACAGAATAATGATATCCTAAAAGACTCACGTTCCCAGCCAATTGCCCTGGATGCCTCTTTGTATGGGGTAAAAGCAAAGAACTTCATTCTGGTTTCTGTCACATCATCAGCTGGACCCATTATTATTATTATTATCATAAATACACAGCAAACAATTTTGTGCTGGTTTCATTCACATCACCAGTCGGACCCTTCCCAAGAGTCTAGGACTGTGTGATGTAGTGGCGTATCATTCGTGCTGATCCCAGAAGAGCGGCTTTCTGCGGTTGGCAGAGTGATATTCTGTCAATGCCAAGAGTTTTCAGGTGCCTGCCAAGGTCTTTGGGCACTGCACCCAGTGTGCCAATTACCACTGGAACCACCTGCACTGGCTTATACCAGATACGCTGTTGTTGTTGTTGATGTTGTTGTTGTTGTTGTTGTTGTTGTTATTGTTATTATTATTATTGTTGTTGTTGTTGTTGTTGTTATTATTATTATTATTATTATTATTATTATTATTATTAAAGGGATTTACACCTCTCTCATGATAAAGCAAATGTTCAAGTCTTCTTATAAAGCTTCTTTCTCACCTGCTGTCTTCACAACAACCCTGCCAGGTAGGTGAGTCTGAGAGTGAACGACAGGCCCAGTCACTCAGAAATGGTCATGGCCAAGGAGGGATTTGAACTGGATCTTCCAGGTCTCAGTCCCAACTCCTGAACTACAGCTAGTTATATACTGATTTTTTATACACAGATTTGACTCAACACAAATGGCCACTGCAATCACAGTTTTAAAAACTGCTTTTTTACTGTTGTAGAGAGGCAGTCATGCAAGCAATCATTCTGTTTTTCAGTTGTAATCCGAAATGCGCTTTCCTGGGGGTAGGAACATATGTGGGATTGAATTTTGATTTTAAATTTTAAATTTTGATTTATTTCTGCCTTGGGGGAAAGAAGTATATTTCAAAATATAACACAAGGAATAGTGACCTGCTATTTGGCTGCTTGTTTTAAAATCCATATAAACAGGCGACTCTACATGCCTTAGGGTGCAATCCCAAGAATGTCTACTCAGAAGTAAATCCCATTGTGTTCACTCTCAAGAAAGTGTATATAGGATTGTAGCCTCAGTTTCCCTGCCTCTTGATGTACTTTCAACTATTCTTGCCCCATTCCCGGAATTTCTGCTTTTATGCCTCTTCCCTACTAAAAGCGAGGCTTTCCTTGGATCGGAGCCATCCTAATGCTTCTCTCACCAGATTTTCAGCTTCTCAACAATCTGTTTGCTGCCAGCTGGTTTCTGTATACATAGAAAATTAGCAAACATTCTTTGCTATCCCAGCAATTGAATCCAAGCTAGTCGGTAAGGTACTAACTAGTTGCCATATGGCTCTGTTTTGCTTCCCCGCTTGTAATGGTTCCAAAAGGGTGAGGATCCCTCGAAGAAAACTGCTCAACCCCCCTAGCTATGCCACCACTCAATTTAATCATAACTAACGTAATAAACACATACAAACATAATAAATATACATTCATACAAATGTAATTAACACATTCTTCCCAGTTAGCAATTACCAGTTTCCCCAATCAGCTGCCTGACCCATTCCCACCCCGAACATCCCCTTTCATCATTCTTCGGCATTCCCATCACATGGCCATGTGGCTCACCTTTATCCAGCACAGGCCCAAAGATGGCTAAGCTGTCGTTCACAGTGGTGCAGTTCCACCTGCGACCCCGAAACTGGTGCTGGCATTCCTGGATGCCAATCTTCACCCCTTCCGCCACACTGGGCATGATCTCCACATAGTTCCGACAGAACCGCAGCTGCTTGGGCACCAGCCCTGGGATGCTGCCACAGAGGATGGGCTGTGTCCCCAAAGAAGAATATTGGTGTCCGATAGCCAAAGACCTAGAAAAAAAGGAAGGACAGTTTGGTCAGACCAATGACGAGTGAAGCCACTACCTGAACAGTTATGAGATATTTTATCAAGAAGATGGTTCTTCTTTAAACCTGTGTGCCTCTCTCTTTCAACCTGTTCTGGAATTTTTAAACCTGTCGTTTTCCAGAGATGATCCACATCAGAGATGGTGTGGTCTATCTGTTGGTTTATGGATATCAGGATATCAGATACTGAATTCACTGCATCCTCAGATTCCTGGATACATTCAGCGGCATAGCTAGAGGGGGGACGGGGGAGTCAGGTCCTGGAGGGAGTCTCAACCCTTTGAAGCCATTCCAAGTGGGGTGAGCAAAACAGAGCTGCTCACCCCCCCCCCACCTGGATTGACTTCGAAGGGGTGAGACTCCCTCCAAGACCTGACTCCTCCGCCCCCCTCTAGCTATGCCACTGGATATATTCAAAGGCTGAATGAGAATCCATGTGATTTGCATTACTTATCCCATTTCAGTCAGCCTAACCTCTTTTGCATTTCAGCTTAAATGTTTGTAGCAGCACCACTATGTTAGTAGACTTGATATGCAGATTATCCCATTCCTTACAAGTCACTTTGTGAACTGCAAGTAAACTCTGAGGAATGTCTAGGTATGTGTGTGGCTGCTGGGAAAAAAAATTCTGGAATTCCTTTGCCATGCAGACAAGGCCTGTCACCTTGCCCTATTTACTGGTCAAGTTAAGCTTCTGAGTATTCAGATAAGATGCTACATCATTCCAAACACAAAATATAATGTTGCATCATCTAACATTGTCCTAAGCAATCTCAAAATCTCATAGAATCTCAAAATCTATGAGATTTTGTTGTAATATTCTAAGTAATATTCCAAATTGTAATATTCTAGGAGATTAGGGTTGCCATAATTCTCTTCCACAAAACCAGGACGGGACCCCGTCAAACTTGCCGGTATGTGAATGCAATCCCCGAAAAATGGGACAATTGTGGTTTTCGGGGATATATGGCAAACCTATATGGGATTTATTTTAGAACCTTGATCTGAGATCCACTCCCCCACCCCAGCCAGGAAAGACTACAAAAGGTAGAGTGTACAGGCCATTTGGATGCAATGGTGAGGTCCCCTGTAAAACTTTGTACTTTGAACCCCCTCTAGCTATGCCACTCCTGATCCACTGATCCACTCCTTCTCCATTACAATTTCTCTCTCTCTCTCTCTCCCTGTGCTGGGAGTCAGATATTTTTATGGATGGTAAAATAATACTAACTGGTGCTGACAAATATCATGTATTTATGAGTTTATTTTATATATTTTATTTATTGCATTGACTTGAATTTAATGCTCACCTTTTCGAGCTGAATTAGCCCTACAATCCAGAGTAACTACGGGAAGACATAAGAGACACTTACTCTGGATTGCTCTATGCATTTCCCATAGGTTTCCCAAAGGTGGCACCGTAACTACATCAGTGTAAAAGGTCCTGTAGTTACTCTGGATTGTAGCCTTACCCCCCAAATCCAGAGTAACTACGGGAGCATGTAAGAGACTTCACGTGCACCCATAGTTACTGCACCACATAGTGAAAACCTATGGGAAATTTATATTGGAATCCAGAGTAAGTTGTTCTTACACCAGAGCAAGGACTCCCCATAGTTACTCTGGATTTTGCCCATAGTCTCCAAAATCAGGGTGTGTGTTAATTGGATGGTTTGATGGTTAATTGGATTAGAGTAAATCCGGTATTTTGATTATAACTATAGGGTGTGCATGAGATTTGATGGCGCATTAGATTCGTGTTAATGTGGGTATATCTGCCTTTCCTCCTAAAAAAGCACTTAAGGCAACAACTCAAGGAGTTGTCAGTTTAAGTTCCCATTTAATTGAATAGTGCTTAACTTAGACATTTTAGAACAACGAAAGTGAGTTTTGTTTGTTTTGTTACATGATCTACCCCACTTTGACACCGGTAAACAGAAAGTCAGGCTTTCCATTTAGAGGACTGACAGCACAATCCTAACCACTGGTTAAGCCTGGGGTTAAGCACAAGTCCCGTGCTGGTCTGGGGGTGTCACAAAAATGCCATAAGGCACTTCTGTGCCACTCCTGGGGCAGGGATTTGGCCAGTGCATAGACATGCACTGGCCTTGCCACACCGATGTTGGAAGGGGAGAGAAATGTGGGTTAGTTGTGCTGGTTAAATTGGTTAGGATTGCACCATTTGACAAGTAAATCTGAAATACAGTGGAAGGGGATAAGAACTCCATTAGGAAGCCTGATCCTCTATTTTTCAGGATGGTTTGAAATCATCTCGACTGCCTCGTGAGTGATTAACTGAGTTGTAATTCTTCAAAGGAATGCAAAGAAGGAGAAATTACACTTTTGGTTTGGATCCGCCAGATATTGGCACTTGAACTTTGGAGTCAGCATTCCCCCAAAGGAAATCATCCTTCTTGGAGACAAGCCTGGGGCAGTCTAAGCCGTCAGGTGGTGAAGTCAAGATGAGTTGGCTGTTTCAGGGGAAACTGGGCATGTTTGGGTCATTCTCTGACATGCCTGCTGTTATGACACCGGCTTCCAGAAGAAATCTGGTCGTGGCCACCAGGGTAGTAGGAAAAGGCGCACGACCCCAAGCCATAGCCTGCCACAGCGTCCGATGCCCCTAGGATGCCCCCAGGAATGCAGACTTTGTGCCAGATTCCACCGACTTCCAGGGCTCTGTCCAGAGTCCTGAAAGATCTGCCTTTGGCCACCCTGCATTTCTGGATTCCTGGTCTGTGGTTGTCAGTGCCCCAGGCTTGGCACTGCACAGACTTGCCAGAAGTGGATCTGTGACCATATCAGGATCATGCACCAAATTCTGACCCTCTTGAACTGATGGGCCACTTCCCCCCACCTCAAATGTCAGCACCTAGAGTCTGACCATGGGTGAGACTCATCCATATTGACCAGGTGAAACCAGGTTTAAAGCATAACCTTCCACTCTGCACATTTGTGACCTATTCTGGAGGAGAGGTTCTCTCTCATTCCCAAAATGAGAAGCAGTTCAAGATAGGCTTCCATCCAGGGCCTAGATCAATACTATCATGGCCCCTTGAAAGAGTCGTTAACCCCTCTAAAACGACAATATACTAGATTAAAAGAGGCCATGGCTTTACTAAGTAACAAGTACAGTGATAACAAGGTGACCATATAGAACGGAGGACTGAGTGCCTCTACCTTTAACCACTGCACTGAAGAGGGAATTTAGGCAGGTGCTGCTTCTTAAACCCTTCAATGATAAGCTAAACCTGCCTCAATTCCTTAATGGTAGAAGCACTTAGGGCACAATCCTATCCAGGTCTACTCAAAAGTCAACCCCATGTTCAAAAGGTCTTACTCCCAGGAAAGTGTCTTTAAGATTGCAGCCTCAGTCCTCCATTCTATATGGTTACCCTGATAATAACCTGCCACAGATGCGGAGTTATAATATAACAACATTTATTAGTAGAAAAACCATCCTCTCCTCAATTGCCCCCTAACCTCTCCTCAGCCTGGTCTATTACCTGTCCCAGAGTCGGTTAGAAATTAAAATTAAAATGGGACTGGAAAGTTGACAATTGCCTCTCCTCAGCCTTCTCTGCCTTGGAGGGACATAGGAATAGAACCATCTGAAGGTGTCTATGCTCAGCCTGCTTCATAGACAAGGAACATTTGTCCGAAGATGTGGACACCTGAACACACAGGTTGGGGTTTTAATGTAGAAAGGCAGGATCTATAATGAGGTCAGTCTTAATTTCAGCACAGCTCCAACAGCACTGCTCCATATTCTCTCCCAAACTGGGAAAAGAAGGCTACAATCCTGGGGAGTAAGACCCAAGGCTGCAACTTCCCTGGGAGTAAGACCCACTTAACACAATAGGGCTTACGTCTGAGTAGACATAGATAGGATTGTGCAAAACCTTTCGTGCCCCATCTCTTGGGTGACCTCACCCCATATGTGAGCAGTGGTCCTGCTACCACCTTGCCTTTGAGCATATTCACCAGTCTCTTAGGACATGATCTTTTCCAAGCCATACAGCTTTTGAGGACTCCTGCATGTAAAGGATACCCAGTCCGCATCCTTCACACCAACCAGTCTCAAACGATTGAGTCGGAAGCCATCCTAATCCCCAGTTAGGCCAACATAAGTCTTAGGACAAATTAAATGTTGGCCTGGAGGTGTCACAAAAATGCTGGAAGGCACTTCTGTGCCGCTCCTGGGGGGTTAGATTTGTGCACAGACATGTGCCAGCCTCCCCACACCACCACAGGAATGGGTAATGGGTGAGTTGTACTGACCTACATTGGTTAGGATTACCCCATTAAAGGACAGGATTGGGTTCTTGTTCCCTCCTTTTCCTTTCTTCACATCATGTTTATCACTTGTGGCCAAAACTTTCAAACTGTTCACTCAACCCAGAATAAAACAGTATAGACCAGTGGTACCCAAACCATGTGTCAGGACCCTTTCGTGTGTTGCATAAGGGAAAGGGAAGGATTAGATAATTAATTGTCTCAAGATACTTAAAAAATATTGTAGCTGCTAATGACCCTGCAAAGAGATCAGCTCCTGCAGTTTGCAAGATAGTTGCTCACTGCCCTGCAAGTAGCTGAGCTTCCGCAGTTTGCAAGGGTGTATAAATATAGGGAGATATATGTGCAAAAGTCTTTTTCTATTTACTATATTTAGAAATGAATGAATGATATACTTCTTTCTAGATCTTTTTTAAAAAAAGGTTTGGAAAACCTAAGTGGGTCCTGACAGTGTTGTTTTAAAAAGCGGGTCCCAGTGGGAAAAAGCTGAACCACTGGAATAGGTACAACTATCACCATCACACACAACAACACGTTAGATGATGGACAACAGGCAGGGAAGACAAAAACATCCTGCTCGGGCACCAAGCATCACCCACACTATTCATCAGTGGGTGGGTGGTGGTTGGCATCCATCCGTCTTGAAAGACTATAGTATTGTGCTCAAGGCTGTATATGAAGGCCTGGGTAGATTAATATTGAGGCTAGGCTGTTACCCAAGCAGCAAATCCCCCTTCTCCACACCACTGAAATAGTCCAATGGAACGGCAGAGCCAGTACGATGGGTTCCAGCTGCATCACAGGGCTGGCATAAGGACAGGAGCTCACCCTGTCTTGTGGAGACCTGGGTCTTGAACCCTGGCCTTCTGGTTAACAGGCACAGTGTCTTAACCACTTGCGCCACCCACAGCGCCACCCACATCAGCGGGTGGGAGGCAAGGCTGAATTGAGCTGCTAAGGCCACAAACTTAGAGACGCTTTCCTGGAAGTAAGACCCATGGAACACAATGGGGCTTACTTTTGAGTAGACATGGTTAGGGTTGTGCTTTGTGTGGAACATGGACCAACAGCTGCCAAGCTTCTTCCTTGGCATCTGGCAATCCCTAAGCACCCTCCAGGCTCTTCCACAAGGGTAGGCAGATTCCTTCCCTGTGGTTAACTGGGGTGCCATTCTCCAGCTCTAGCGAGCGGCAAATGGGTTTGGGAGAGTTTCCTCCACGGCCTGTAATGGGCTCTCCATCTCCAGGCTCGTTCAATGTGTGCACCTCCAACATACGCTCCGCAGAAAACGTATATACGTATAACAAATTGATTTTGCTCTTGCAGGCCAGAGCATGCTGTATAATTGGAGGCAATGCCTTGTCAACACAGACCGGTCAGACTTGACTCGAGACATACCTTACAGCTGTTTATGGAACTATAAAGGCGCTCACTCTCTGTGTGTGTGTGCGTGTGTGTGTGCGCTAACCCCAGCAAAACCATTTAGCTTTAAGTCTAAAATACTCTTAAATTTGGCATGGGACTAGATAGCGGGCTGGATGGAGAGGCCCAGAGTGGGTTCTTAGGAATGTGAGGCCAAACCAGGTGATAGCACTGAGCTGTGATGAAAGGAAGCAACAACCTGTTGTTACCTATCCAATTACCTGTTGTTACCTATCCAAAGAGCTACCTATTCAGAGAGAGCTACCTAGTCAAGAAGGGAACAACAATAGCACTGAATGGGTTATGTGGCGGCAGGTCTGGCCCATCATTGAGGCCAACTGAAATAGTTGCATCAGGGAGGGAGGCCCATGTCTCTCCCCACCGCCTGCCTTTAATGGGAGGCACAGAGGTAGGTGCATGGCTTGGTAAGAGCAGAGGCAGCAGTGGGCACCCAAGAGGGGCTGCAAAGCATTAAGTTTAACCTCTGTTTTATTCCTCCCCCCTTTTCTGGAACGGCTCTGAAGGGGAGGGAGACTCCCTGCAAAATTTAGTGCTTTCCCCCCTCTAGCTATGCCACTTCCCCTTATAATTTGAACAAGCTTCAGACAGTAAATACATGTAGGCTGCAATCCTAACCACACTTTCCTGGGAGTATGTATCATTGAACACAACGGGACTTACTTCTAAGTAGACATGCTTAGGATTGGACTGGTATTTACATAAACATATTTCATAACACTTTTCCATATTTTATACCACAATTCAGTTTCCAAAGAGGGTTCCAACAACATACTCAAAACCATTCTGGTATATATTACAGTAAAACAACCAACAGTAGTTAAGAGCTGTAGTAAAACTGAAATGCCGTTCGGAGCCCATGAAAAGGTTTTTCAAGTGGTTATTCACACCTTGCATTCAACACATGTATGGCTTGCTTTGTGTGGCCTATACATGTGGTCTTCACCCTATATTTTCAAGGGATACAGCCCTTGCGTTTGAATGTGTATGTGAAATGTGATACTAAATGCATATGTAATAATTCACACAAAGATGTGCATTGACACCTGTACTTGTACACAGATAATGTGTGGATAAATTTATAGAATCAGAGTTGGAACGAGACCAAATAGGTCATCTGGTCCAACCCCTTTCTGGTAGCAGGAATCCTAGAAACTTAAAAGTTAAGGCTGCAATCCTAAAGACGCTTTCCTGGAGTAAGATCCTTTGAACACAATGGGCCTTACTTTTGAGTAGACATGGTTAGGCTTGTACCTGACCTCAGAGGAGTAATGCCTACAACAGTGATTCATGCGGAAATGGAGTGTGGGGGAATCTCTACATCAAACTTGCTTGATGTCACACCCTAGGTCCATCTACCATCTTCTCTGACTGTTGAGGCTCTCCCCAGGTTCCAGCTGGGGGGACTTTCCCTCTTGAAAAATGAGGGGGTTGAACCTGGAAGTTTCTACATGCAAAGCAGGTACATTACGAGGCAGCCAAGACCCTCCCAACCCCTCGAACATCCTTAATAGTCACCATCTGGAGATGTGAGCGTAGTGTGAGTGCCTACAGAGACATATGACTCAGCGGCCAGAAAACGTAGAGACATCGTTATTCTGACACAGGAAACATTCTGCTTTTTTGAATGCATTAAGTTTTGCCATATCAAGACTTTGCAATCATTCCAGCATTTCTGAACTGTCTGAAAAGTTCACTTTTTCTTCTCCCTCCAGTGTTCTCTGCAATGGGTGGGTTGCCCATGCAGATCATGGCGGTCGGTGACTTATCAGCCACCTACACTATATAGTCTGTCCCACAACATACACCTAGCCAGCCCATCACATGGATGTGCACATACAGTGATGGGATTCACTGTGATGGGAAGACCAGTGATGGGATTCAACGAAATTAACAACAGGTTCTCTGCCCATCTGGCAGCCACTCTATCCCTACAATCCAGAGTAACTATGGGAGCACGTAACAGACATTACGTGCACACGTAGTTACTGCACCACCTAGTGAAAACCTATGGGAAATTCATATTGCAATCCACAGTAAGTTGTTCTTACACTGGAGCAAGGACTCCCCATAGTTACTCTGGATTGCACCCTTAAATGGCTATTTTTAAACTTTATATGTCCTATCTCTTGTTAACCACCTGTTCTATAGAGTAGGTGCAAACCTGCTGGAGCCCACCACTGATGAAGACCTATGAAAGTCTACACTTGTGCAAAACAAGCAACAGAGAGGGGGGCTTCGATATGTGCTTTGGAGAACCCACTATTTCTGGATTATCCAAGCTTGTCAATTATTCTATGTGGTCATTCAAGTTATATTGTTATATAACATGTTATATTGTACACCTTTCAGTATCACCCACACATGGTGGGATTCTGCTTAGCTATACAGAGACAACATACTTCTCAGTTCCAGATAGTGGGGAAAAAACTCTAAGGTGAGTTTCATGCCTGTTTAGATGTACCTCGATTGCAACTGGTGGAAACAGAACGATGGACCAAGAATATTCTTGGATGCCTAGAATTTATAAATGCAATTCTTAGCTCTGAACATAGCACAAAAGGTGAATTAGGATCAGTGCAAAACCTACTATAAGATTCACTCTAGAATCCTACTAGGATTCACTCAAAGGACTGAATCTTAGCCGACATGTCTTCTCAATTAGCCTTTAAAAAAGGGCAATGCAGCAGTCATGCAGTCCGAAGATAAGAGAAGGAGCACAATCCTAAATGTACATTAATAAAGTCTCAGCTTGGCCAGGATCATCACAGATAAAACAGCTTAAGAGCACAATCCTAACCATGTCTACTTAAATGTAAATCCCATTGTCTTCAATGGGCCTTCCTCCAGGAAAGTGTTTTTAGGATTGCAAATATGACGTTACTTTGGAACGGCCTCTGTGGCTGCTTCCTCCACTGTCTCATTGATATGGCTACCTGAGCACTGGAAAGTTGGCTAGCATTGGGCTCAAACTTGCTTGGGTCTCTAAATGTTATGGAATTAGTTTTGAGATAAGCTATAGAACAAGATCTAGAAGATCTAGAACAGCCAGATCCCATAAGCATTCCAGAGTAACTACAGGAGCATGTAAAAGGCATTACGTGCACCCATAGTTACTGCTCCACCTAGTGAAAACTTATGGGAAATTCATATTGCAATCCAGAGTAACTTGTTCTTACTCTGGAGCAAGGACTCCCCATAGTTACTCTGGATTTCACCCGAAGCCCTCCTACTTGCAATGTGGGACAATCTCAGGCTAGGGAGAGAGTGTAACCTCCCCGTCCTCTTTAGAGCCGTTCCAGGTGGGGGGAGCAAAATGGAGGTGTACATCTCTGTTTTGGTACCCCCTCCTGGAATGGCTCTAAATGGAAGGGTACTTGCACACTGTGTGTAGGTTCCCAGCAAAACATAGTGCTTTGCATGCTGCAGTGAGGCTCCCTGCAAAACATAAGAGGGGGCTCCCTCCCCCTCTTGGCTATGCCACTGCGCTGGGCCACTGCACTGTGTCCAGAACAGGGTGACCAGATGCCCAAACATCAAAAGGAGGACAAGGTCTTGGATTCCTCTCAGCCTGCCATTTCCGGCAGACAATGGCACATTTGCCTACTCACAAGTAAAACCACATATTGGGCACTTTCATGTTCCCATAGAGCTCAATGCATATTTTTTATTTTTAGTTTTTTGGCCAAAGTTGATAGGAAGGAGATATTTCAAAACCGATTTTTGCATTGGATTCTACTCTGCAATACAAATCCAACAACATATGACATTCACACCATTGCAAACAACTTTTTGCACACAACACATTGCACACAACAACTTCACACCATTGCAAAGTTCCAAAATGAAGCCAAAATAGGGGGGACAACGAAGCCCTTTTGGAGGACACCCGAACAGGAGGCTAAACAAGAGGACAAAGCCGGAAATTTCCGGTCATATAATCACACTGGCCCAGAATATCCTGGGTTCTGCTGCACGCCACCTTCCCTTTGCCACCTGCCTAGAAGGTGCCAGTTCTTCATTCGAAAAAATAATGTTCCAACAGTTATTAACTTTTTATTCCAAAACCAATTTATAATTGGATGAGCAGGGAAAGAAAAGGGGGAAGAGTTTCTCCGTTCATCCATCACAGTTCTGGTCCTGACAACAGCCACCCTGCACCTGGTTTTCAGCATCCTGGTCTGCAGCCACCACCATGCAGCGCCTAGAGGGGCTGGCAGTGGCTGTACATGCCTGTTCTCTCTGTTTCTTCTTTGCTTCCTTGCCAGAAGTACAGAAGACATCACTTAGCACCTTGCAGGTGATTCAGTGGTGGAGCTGCCCGACATCGATCATCACCAGGGGGTTTCTTCTTCTGATGATGAATCAGTCCTTTGACCAACAGAAGGTTGGTAGCAAAGATGGAGTGGCCTTTGCACACTGTGGTGAAACTCCCTGCAAAATGTAGGGCATTGCACCCCCTCTAGCTATGCCACTTCCTTGCATGAAGGTCCATTGAGAGATACGGTCCTGGTGTGCATGGCTGGGTGCTGGAAAAGCAAAATACTCAGGTTTGTGGTTTAATGAGGGGGGAAGGGCATGCCTCTCACCAGCACAGCTTCAATTAACAATTTCTTTCCCCAAGCAACTGCAGCAGCCTTGGCCGCCTGCCAGGCAACGATCCGCTAGCACATGACCGCTTGCTCACGGTTAGGTGGAGTTACCAGCTTTGACTTGCTGAAGTGGGTGAAGTGGCGAGCCATTATGGGCTCTGCACCCAGCACGGTGCCAAGATCCCTTGTGCGTTTGTTTACTTCGGAAACCACAGACCAGCCCTCTGCTTCTCGGGATACAAACCACAGGTCATTGGTTTTGACGGATGGATTCTTCCCCCTCCGGTTGCAATCCTCAGCATTATCTCCAGATCGGATGAAGGATGATCTTGGAGTAAAGTGTGGGATTAGGATTCTTGATTAGGGTTTGTGATTAAATCTGACCAGACAAGCAAGATCCAGATGCAAATGGTGCAACGCATGGAGGTCTACCAAGGAAAACAGCGACACTGCGCTTGAGACACATTTAGCTCAATAACACCTTTTCAACTCAGAGATTTCCTCTCCCACACTTCCTGCAAAGGCATCTGCCTTCTTTTCCTTCCTCAAAAGAGCCTTTCGCTTTACCTGCTGATCCTGATATTTCCTATACTTATTACTTTTACCTCCCATGCAAACTCTGCAAATGGCAGAGACGACAGCACCAAAACAAAGACTGTGGTGCAGCAACATAGCTCTAGACCGTCTAACCCTATCATCCAGAGTAACTACAGGAGGACGTATTCTGGATTCTCTTATTCTGGATTTCTCTATGCATTTCTCATAGGTTTCCCGTAGGTGGCACCGTAACTACATCGGTGTAAAAAGTCCTGTAGTTACTCTGTTGTTGTATTGGCATCCATCAGTCTCAAAAGACTATGGTATTGAGCTTGACACTGTATGTGAAGCACGAAGGCATGGGTAGATTAATATGGAGGCTAGGCTGTTACCCAAGCAGCAAATCCCCCCTCTCCACGCCAGTGAAATAGTCCAATGGAAAGGCAGAGCCAATACGATGGACTCCAGCTGCATCACAGAGTTGGGCTAAGGACAGGAGCTCACCCTGTCTTGTGGGGACCCGGGTCTTGAACCATGGCCTACTGGTTAACCACTTGGATGTCTTAACCACTTGTGGATTGTAGCCTGTAGAGGGTTTCCTGAAACACCAACTAACCATATAAGAAATACGCAGTCCCATAAGCAGTCCTCAGTTCAGGTTTAGCAGAGTCAAAGTTTAACAGCTCAAGTTTAACAAAGTTGATTAATTCTTTCTTATTCCTTTCAGCAGGAAATGCATGGTTTCCGCTGCAACCCTACTGGGAATTTTGGCTGGCTGAGGTCTCTTTGGGGGAAGAAGACATTTGGCTGGTGTAAGCATGCATTTATCAGATCAGGACCATAAAGGGGGCTGGGATGCAGTATGTGCTCCCACTGCTGCCAAATCCGCTCCCTTCCCAGACATGGAGCACAATCCTAACCATGTCTACTCAAAAGTAAGCCCCACTGTGTTCAATGGGTCTTACAAAGTGTCTTTAGGATTGGACCGCCAGTCTGCCTTCCTTCCCACTCATCACAACTCCTGATATCCCATCCAGATTTTTTAAAAATCAGTAGGAAAAGACTGCACACTCACAAACATTCACCATATTTACTTGAATCTAATAAGCCATCAAATCTAATGCACACACCAATTTTATAAGGCTTGAGATAAATAATATTTACTGGCAATTTGTAGTGCGAGCTACAAAGCAGGTGCAAAATTTAATTTTACTGCATACAACAATGAATTATATGACAATAATAATAATATGATAACGGGTTTATGTTATGATTTTTACTTTATACAACAATGGGTTTATGTTACACTTTTGTTACAACATACCCCCAAATCCAGAGTAACTACAGGAGCACGTAAGAGACTTTACCTGCACCTGTAGTTACTGCACCACCTAGTGAAAACCTATGGGAAATTCATACTGCAATCCAGAGTAAGTTATTCTTACACCAAAGCAAGGACTCCCCGTCGTTACTCTGGATTTTGCCCTAATACTGACCTATACTTATAGTCAAAAACTGTATTTAAGGAAATCTAATTCGCCATTGGATCCAGTGTGCAACCCAAATTTAATTTGGAGATTAAATATGGTTGAAAAAGGTGAGTGTTAGATTGAGTAAATATAGTAATTAAGAGTGACCATAAGCTGGACAGCACTCCACTGAGTGGACAACCCTAAATAAAAAAGAAATGCATTGCTCGTTTGTCTTGAATGTCTCATCTTCTCTATCTCAGAAATAGGGAATAATGGAATAAAACCCCAAATAATAAATTTGAATAATAAAATAATCAAAAGAAACCCCATAATTCTCAAACACCTCACCAATTAAAACCAACTCATCAACTAACTTCAGCTGAATCGTGTACTGTACCAGTTGAAGCTCAAGTTTAATATCTTTGGTATAACGTTGTGGGTTATATCCAACCTTCTAGCACACTGTGATCTTCACCTCCGCAAGAACAAGTGCTACATATTATGTGGCTTTTAAAAGATGTCTGCATTACAGTAATGAATCCCTACTAGGTGATGCCCATGATGACCTCGTAACTCCTCCAAAGTGTACCCATACTCTTGAAGAAAAAGGTGGGGTACAAATAAAATAAATGTATAAATATCCATAACATCTTGAATGCTCATAGGGCACAATCCAGAGTAACTACGGGAGCACGTAAGAGACATTATGTGCACCCGTAGTTACTGCACCACCTTTACTCCCCATAGTTACTCTGGATTTTGCCCATAATCTCCCAACTTTTTGTACTTTTAAGCTCTGGAACTGTTATACTCTAGATGGGGATGTGCCTTCACTGGTGTTTTTTGAGAACCTTGGGGAGAGAGAAAGATATGAATATTCAGGGTGTAGATCCATTTCCAGGTCCCTGGAGCACCCAGTGGTGGGCACTTTGATATGGGCACTTGGATGGCTATTGTTGGTAAGAGGAAGTCTCACCCTAGCAAATTTGTTTCGGATATAAGTATAAGGAATAGGTTATGCCAGATCTTTGTATCCTGAAAATGAACAATGAAATTTGTATTTATTTTGAAACATTTCTATCCCACCATTTCCTCCCAGGCAGGGATCAGGGCCACTTTGCATTGCAAAAAAATAATAACAAAGAAACAAAACAAATAAAAACTTTATAAGGGCAACCAGTTAGAAGAACATAGTCAAAAACAGAAGAACAAAAATCTCAGAGCGGAAGGCAAATCAAGGAATGGGAGGAAGAAAGGTTGCTTGCAAGCTGCAGTGAGGCTCCCTAAAAAACTTAGGGGACAATCCAGAGCAACTACGGGGAGTCCTTGCTCCGGTGTAAGAACAATTTGGTCTGGATTGCAATATGAATTTCCCATAGGTTTTCACTAGGTAGTGCAGTAACTATGGGTGCACGTAAAGTCTCTTATGTGCTCCCCTAGTTACTCTGGATTGTAGGGAAAGTAACTTGCACCCCCTCTAGCAACACCACTGCAAGGAGAGAATAGAGACAGGAAATTCCATGTTCTGAATCAGCGCCCCAGTTGTTCTAGGGGTGTGGAGGGAAGAATTTACATTAATGATTAAAACCAAGCTTACATTGAAAAACCTAAACAAGGAAATTAAATGGGAAAATGATCTAGCAGAAGATGTGTATGGAGATAAATAGGAACAGAGCTGGGAAAACACTCAGAAGTCGTTAATTATTGTTGGCTTAAGATTAAGTATCTATAAATTGGCTTGCAGTTGGCATCTAACATCCAAGTTGTTAACACAGATCTATAGCAACCAAACAGGTGTTGGTGTTATAAGATGTTAGATCAGATATATGGCATTTTTTCTGGAGTTGTCCCAAGTCTTGACTTACTGGGAAAAAAGTGTCAGCCGGCATCCAGAAGATTTATTGTCTGATCCAAAAAAAACCCGATGGAGTGGGAAGGCACCTCTTAAAGGATGACTCAGAAGTATTGATGGCAGCCAGGATGGGAGCTGCAGAAAACTGATGTGCCAATAATGGAAGATTGGCTAAAGAAAGCATGGATTATATGGAGTAAATTGACAATCCTAACCATGTCTACTCAAAAGAAAGCCCCATTATGCTCAGTGGCTCTTACTCCCAGAAAAGCCCCATTATGCTCAGTGGCTCTTACTCCCAAAAATCATAATCCCAGGAGTTTAGGATTGTAGCCATACAATTGCAGCCAGACGATATTAAGGCAGAGGATGAAGATAGACTGGTTGGAAAGTAGGTTTTATTTATGTCCTGGAATAATAACCACAATGATGGTGTCTATTTATACAAAATATATCAATTATTGTAACTAATAAGCTTTGCAGGGAATGGTTGATATATAATTATATATAAATTATATATACTAATTATATATATAACTTATATATATTAATATATTCTAACACTAATTATACAGTATATCACTTATAATCAGGAATAGGCAACCTATAGCTTGTGGGTTGAATCTGGCACACCATGATAATAATTTCCCTGTAGTCCAAAAGAAATACTGTATTCATTCAAATCTAATGTTCACTGTTTTCAGCTGAATTTAGTCTCCAAAATCCAGGTGCACAGTAGATTTGAGGGTTAATTAGATTCAAGTAAGTGTGGTATTTTGGTAGTATAGGGTGCGCATTAGATTCGATGGCGCATTAAATTTGAGTAAATATTGTATATCCACCCAGCCTGTGGTAGTTCTTAAAAAGAATTCACGTTTATAATTCAGTTTATGTAAGGCTTAGGGTGCAATCCAGAGTAACTACAGGGAGTCCTTCTCCGACGTAAGAACAATTTACTCTGGATCGCAATATGAATTTCCCATAGGTTTTCACTAGGTTACTCTGCATTGCGCCCATAATCAAACAATAGCAAGCAAATGGAAACCTATGAAGATTCATGGATTGAACAGGGATAGGATGGGGAAGAGACAACTTGTAGTGTGAAAAATCTAGCAAGGATCATTGTATGTCCTTTGTACCTATTTTTTTCAAACACACACACAAAATACTATATGTACTTGAATCTAACACACACCTTTCCCAGCTGAATTAACCCTACAATCCAGAGTAACTACGGGAGCACGTAAGAGACTTTACGTGCACCCGTAGTTACTGCACCACCTAGGGAAAACCTATGGGAAATTTATATTGCAATCCAGAGCAAATGGTTCTTACACCGGAGCAAGGACTCCCCGTAGTTACTCAGGATTGCGCCCTTAGTCTCCATAATCAGGGTGCGCATGAGATTTGATTTGGGTAAATACGCTAATTTGATTATAAGTATAAGTCACAATTTAGTTTAGCAGTTTACTATATTGTAATTAAAAATGTCACATAAATCTGCTGTGTAAAGTAGTGCAATTAGGTAAAAATCATACCTTTAAACCTATTGTCATATTATTATTATCATATAACTTGTTGTATGCAATAAAATTGAATTTTACACCGGCTTTGCCGCTGCACGTTACAATCGCCAGTGAACTTTTTTAAGATCACAAGCCTTTTAAAATTGGGGAGTGCATTAGACTTGACGGCGCATTAGATTCGAGTAAATATGGTATATCTCATATTCGCACAACCCATATGCTAAACCCTACAACTGAATACAATTGTGCCTCCATATTCCACCCAAATCCCACAATTTGTTCAGCTTTTGGGCTTATGATATCAATCTATCAATACAGGCAGAATGACTTTTTTAAGCAGGAGGCCATGATGTGCAACATTCTGTACATCACAGCAGCACAACCAATGGTTGTGAGCATGAACACATTGGTTGTGGTTCTTGAAAATCCTCTAGACCTCAGTCTTGTCATTCCTTCTCTCCGTTACTGCCTATAATACCGCAAAAGCAAAACTTTGGGTACCATAAGGTTTCTTGTTATTTACCCTATAATCCAGAAAAACTACGGGAAGATGTAAGAGGCGCTTACTCTGGATTGCTGTATGCATTTCCCATAGGTGGCACTGTAACTATGTTGGTGTAAAAGGTCCCGGAGTTACTCTGGATAGTAGCCTTAGTGGTGTAGGAGTGGAAAACTGATGCAACGATGTGGGAACGGTCAGTTTTGTGCCCCCCTCTAAACAATGATTACCTTTCATTTTGGCTTCACAACAGTTCGGTGGGAAGTTACACAACTAGCCCCACCCTTGTGGTTCTGGGGCACATGGAAGTGGCGCCACTGCAGCCACATATTTTACGAAAAGTTTGGATGCCTCTAGGGGTTTCTGTCCACGCAAAGGTTGTCCTGCTGAAGTCAGACGGCAGAATCAGGCCTTCCTGTGACCTCTGGTTCTGCTCCTCCGCGCACTGATCTGCCATGGATGATTTTCTCTCCCCTTCTGGAGGCTGCCTGCTGCTTCGGCTGCCGTTGCCGCATATTTCAAACAAGCCCGTGCAAAGGATCGGAGACGCTTTCCTTTGCACATGGTGCCCCGGGCCACAGATTTTGCCTCCTGACTTCGACAGCATGTTTTGCTTAATAAAGAATGTACAGCAGGCCTTCACCCCAAGCTATTTATCTGCAGTGCACAGGAAAAAAAAAACCATCATGAGCTAAAAGGGAGAAAGACCCACAGATAGCAGTGAGCCTGGCTTGTGCATCGTTCCCACCATTTGGGAACAGAACGCAGAATCGTGTGTCTCGTAGAAAACTTGTGAGTGCCTCCCTTTGCACATCCGTTCTGGGATAGGCCAGAGGTTTCCTCTATGAGATGTTTAAAACATTTCTTCCCAATGTTGCATATGCGCAACAGGGACCAAATGTATACACCTGTGGGTGGATGTCGCAGGTTTTTAGGTCTGAGGAGAAGCTCTGAACACCTGGTTGAGCAGCATGTGCTTTGATGAGAACATCAGAGGATTCCTGTGGGATCAGACTAAAGATCCTTCCAATAGTGTTCCCTCAAATTTCTCCTTCAACATGTGCCCAGATTGGTGCGCATTAGATTTGATAGCACGTTAGATTCAAGTAAATGCAGCGCTGTTGGTACTGTTGACTGATCAATCCTCAAAAGGGCAACTTAACAAAATAACATGGGAAATCTTAGAAATTATAGGCTGGTAAGCTTAATGTCTGTCTGGTGGAAACCATAATTAAAGAAACTTATTAATATATATGAAGAAGAATGAATCTTGCTGAAGGAGATTCCTGCCGTTCTAACCTGGAAATAGTCCTGCCGTACTAACCTAGTATTTTCTGAGTGTCAACAGGCATGAAGATGGAGATGATATGGATGCCACTGGATGCCTGGACTTTCAAAATGCTTCTGACAATATGTCGTATCAAAGGATCTCGATAAAGTTAGCCATCATAGGCTGCAATCCTAAAGACAGTTTCCTGGGAGTAAGATCTATTGAACACAGTGGGGCTTACTTTTGAGAAGACGTGGTTAGGATTGTGCTCATAGAATAAAATGGTAGATTCTCGTATATATTAGAATATATTTAGAACCCAATGGTTTAGCTAGAGAGGGAGTGAATTACTAAGTTTTGCAGGGAGCCTCACCATGGCTTGCAAGCAGCCCCTTTGGAGCTATTCTCGGTATACTCCACTGTTTTGCTCTCACCACTGTGATGAGGATCCCTGCAAAACTTAGTTCTTTGCACCCCCTCAAGCTATGCCATTGCAAAAGCAAAGAGTAGGGCTACAAGGGCAATTTTTAAAAGGATCTGTAGTAGGACGGGTGATTTTTAATCTGAAGTTAATGGTGGGTAGTGAGGTGCAAATGACACCACATTTGGCTGCTAGACATGTTGGCTGTTTGCTACCTCCAGCATCAACAGATAAGGAACATGATGGGTGTGATGTATCAAAACTCATGCCCCCTATGTCCCCTGCACCTTGAACCAGTCTGACCCCGCTTTTCCCTGTGGCTCCCACTGAGAAACAAGAATGTTTCATGAACATGAGTTAAATGCATATGAACATTAGAGGACAACAAACGCAGGTACGTTGGCGCTCGTAGGCCAAATCACATTCAATGTTTGGTGCTCGTGCTATCCAATAATAAATGTTAACTTATCCAAAATGCTATACCAACACCAGGAATGACAAAGATGCCCACATTGTGCATTTTGAATGATCCCTCACCAAAATTAGGATCCCAAATAGGGCTGCACCATTGTTTTAAATCATGGTTGTTTCAACAGGGATAGAACAGGCAGAAATCAACAGGAGAAGTTCCTTCTATCCTCATTGTATCTCCAAGTTGGGAGGGGGGAGTCTCAACTGTGATGGATTCACATCACTCATCAATCCCAGAAGAGCCTCCTCATAACAGTTTATTTATACCACATTAATTGGAAATCAACCTCATGAAACCAACAATGAAAACACAGTTGGTGGCTGTGTCCTAAAGTATAAGTCATACTTTAGGACTTATACTTTAGTCCTAAAGAGTCCTAAAATAAATCCTAAAATAAGTCCTAAAATAAAAGTCCTAAAATAAATAAATAAATAAATAAATAAATAAATAGAGAGAGAGAGAGAGAGAGAGAGAGAGAGAGAGAGAGAGAGTACTCTCTCTCTCCCCCCCTCTCTCTCCCTCTCTCTCCCTCCCTCCCTCCCTCGATAGATAGATAGATAGATAGATAGATAGATAGATAGATAGATAGATAGATAGATAGATAGATGGATGGATGGATGGATGGATGGATGGTGTCCAAGCTCTATATCATAACCAGAGGGGAGTGGAATGGGAAGCAGCAATAGCGATGCACAGACTCTCGTGTGATGCCACTTGCCCTTCAGAAAATCTCCCAGTGGAGCCACTGGAGAACTTTTCCCCACGTCAAATAACTGGCACAACAGTTAGGCCAAATCCTCCCACCACATCCTTGGTCTGGATTAAGCCTCCCATGCATACGACTTACAAGAAAACCTGGCCTGCAAGGCTTGTGGATGCAATTAAATGCCCACCTGGTTGGCACTAAAGCCTAGCCTATCACCCTCTAGCCTATCATTTCAGAGCCTGCAGCTGTGGCTGTACTCACATACGTGTGTATGTACTCAAATATAACGCTCACCTTTTCCAGCCAAATTCGGTCTCCAAAATCAGGGTGTGCATTAGATTAGATGTTAATTAGCATTGAATAAATACAGGATTTTGATTATAAGGGCGTGCATTATATACGGTGGCGCTATTATATTCGAGTAAATATGGTATATTTGAAACTGTTGATAAAAGACGGGGGAATGACAATCATGTAAGTCTTTAACCCAAAGAACAAACAGCCTCTTGTCTTTTAAATCAGGGTAGGATAGGTAATCCGGGGTAAATGAACAGGGCATTTGCAGGGTCAGAGCCTTCACCAATGGGGTATAGCAAAGAGTGGTGAAACCTGTTGAAAAGTGGAACCCAGAAAGTGAAAGCTGTTGAAAAATGGAACCTAGTCTTTTTCAGCTTGCAAATGTAAAATAGCACCCCAAAAGCTATAAATATCACTTGCAAAAGCCCCAATAATACATATTTATTAAGACATAGCCATTATATATAAAAATCACAGTAAAATGAACAAAGGCATGTGTGGGCAATGAATATCTTATGCATTTGAATGATGGTTGTTTATTGAAAAAAGTCATATGGAAATGTCAGAAACAGTTTGTTCAACCACGTCACATGCAAATCAACATCAGGGAAGACCATTTTAGCTTTTAGATCAGCAGAGAGAGGTTGAAAGAGTGAAGCATGTGTTGAATGAATGAGTCCTGGGTATAAGTGAAAGGTGTTGAAAGAACAGAGCCTTCAGAAAACGAATCATCAGAAAGCAGGGGTGCCTGAATATGTATTCAAACCAGTGAAGTCCTGCGTTACTCAACCATAATGCGATACCAGCGCTTTCCAGTATCGTAGCGCTGCCTTCCACCTTGAGTTGGTACACGATGAGTTAACCTTGGCTAACACAGCCTACAAGTTTGTTTTCCTATTCGCATAGACTGGGACCTTTCCCAGCCTCCAATATTTAGCAAATATTGCAGTAATCGCATTTAATAACACCTTACATATTTCTGCAGGTAAGCTCCTTGCAAATGTTAATAAGACAACAACAGGATTTAAATCTATAGAGAAATGTATTATTCTGTCAATCATTTTTCCCTCTCCCGGAGGAGTCCTTTTCTGCAGCTGAATGACACCACTGTAAATAATGGAAGTATCCTAATTCTTTCTTACGTTCCAACAAAAGAGGGTATTAAGCGTCAAACTGAGATGACCCGAACCAGTGCGAGCCCAACTCCCACAGTGTTCAATGGGATTTATTTCCATGTAAGCATGCAAACACTTACCTAGGAGTAAGCCCAATTGAACTAAATGGGAATCGTCGTAAGTATACATGCATAGGGTTGCCCTCTAATGAATCCTTTGGCCTGCCACTGCTCTCTGTAAGGAAAAGAGCAATTGGAACAGAAGGGTCCTGAGTCTAATGGCCCTCAGGGTTCCTATATGGCCAGGGAGACAGGCTCTGGAGGTGAGCATTTTTATTGTGACTCAATCAATCAACCAATCAACCAATCAATCCTTCCTCATCTTCTTCATCCCCAGCCCTTCTTCCTCATCTTCATCTTCATCCCCAGTGCTTCCTCCTCATCTTCGGCCCCAGCCCTTCTTTCTGATCTTCTTCATCTTCATCCCCAGCACTTCTTCCTCATCTTCGGCCCCAGCCCTTCTTCCTCATCTTCTTCATCTTCATCCCCAGCACTTCTTCATCATCTTCATCCCCATCCCCAGCCCTTCTTCCTCATCTTCTTCATCTTCATCCCCAGTCCTTCCAAGCTCCTCTGGGATCTGCTCTTTGGAAATGCCTGCAGAACGCTCGAGTTCTGGACGCATCACTTTACAAGACCTTAGTTGCATTGCTGTTAAACCTGAGCTGCTGCTAACCTTCCTTCCTTCCTGCCTTCCTTCCATCCATCCATCCATCCATCCTTCCATCCTTCCTTCTTACCTACCTACCTACCTAAAAAGGATACCCAAGGCGGTTATGTGAGTGAGAGCTTCAATGCCTATAGGTCACCCACAATGCACAGAGCCCAACTGATGCATGTGGAGTCACGTCTGCTTTGACCCCAAGTCCCAGACATTCAAAAAGTGATCAGTGCTCAGGTGCCACACTGTGTCATGAACTGGGCTCCCAACCACTGCGATAAACACATTTTCCTTTGTGAAACTTCCCCAGGGGTGTTGAGAAGATCGGCCTTGGGCAAGACCAAGTAAGCAGGCCCCATCATAAATAACTGTCCAGATGAAGACAGGATAAGCTCCTCAAAGGACTCCTGGTCAGCTACTGGAAGCCCTCTTCGAATTTTTTCCTTCCAAAGCAAACCAGGTGGAAAAGAGTTGCTTCAAGAAGCCACATCTAGAGAAAAACAGTCATTCATCAGTCACCCGCTGTAGAGTAGACCCTGGTGTACCACAACTTCACACTACTATACTTGATACTATATAGTATCCTACTATATCATTGCCTGGGGCGGGGGTTGTAATTCAGTATAATCCAGAATAACTCAAGCAAGGAACCAATACAATAGATTGTACATCAGTTTTGCTCCCCCTGCCTGGAATGGCTCTGAAGAGTTGGGACCCCTTGCATGCCAGGATGTCTTCCCCCAAAACTGACTACTCTCCCCCCTCTAGCTATGCCACCAAGTATAGGTAATTCCTCCACTCTGTCTGGGTCACCCCAATTCCTCAGACTTACTCAGAATTGTACTGTTTCTTCCTTTTCTTCTGTCATTCCATCTTGAATTAAACGTCCCACCAACATACCAGAACATAACATTAAGGCTGCAATCCTAAAGACACTTTCTGGGTGTAAGACCCATCAAACGCAATGGGGCTGTCTTTGGAGTAGATATGGTTAGGATTGTGCTCAAAGTCACTGGTTCATAATTTGGTGGCATTTCTTATCTAATAATCATAGAAGGTACCTAATAGGTCATCTAGTCCAACTCCCTATCTGGAGCTTGTTTCCTTAAGCCCTCCCCAGATCCCCCACATTTTACACCCCCAAATTTCCTAATCTATTTGCTGTTCTTTGGGTTCTTTCTAGGTTCTCTCTGCCTTTTCTGAAAGCAGCTCAACAAGACATGAGCACAATATTTCTGCAATGATCAAAACTGGAGGTGGTTCCCGGTGCCAGAGACATGTGACATGCCAGAGACGCCTTTCCCTCTTTCCCAGGTCTTAAATATTTTTATTTAATTTTTTTAAAAAATTAAAAGATAATTTTTTTAATTTACTTTTTTTCTGGCTATCTGATTCCATCCCCCTTCAGATCATTGACTGCACATGTACATGCAATGCACATTCCACCAGCGTGGCTACATCAGTGCCAAGGGTGAGGGATAGGATTGGGCAGCAGATATGCCCAGGACCACCTAGCCTATAGGCAAAATGCAGAGGACCTGAGTCAAGATATACATTCTTTGCTGCTATCTATCAGATATGGATTTAAGAAAGACGGAGACAGCCTCCAGCGGAATTTCATCAGAGCCCTATTGATGCAGCTCTTTCTACTTATGGGTCATTCTGGAAAGATCTAAGGATGGAAACCAGCAAAGATATGATCCATTTAGATAATCATGCAAAATTATTCAGCCATCTTTCTGAGAAATCAGGACTTCTGGGGGTTTTGAATGGAAATTTCCAAAGGATAACCTCTTGTGAAATTCCCAAGGCTTGTTCAATGGCTGCCTTGATCCTCAGTGACTTCTAAATTAAAAAAAATATTTACTTGATGATTGCCTTCCGAGAAAGCCTTTCAATCAATCAATATCATTTTTACTTGAATATAATGCGCCATCCAATATAATGCACACCCTATACTCATAAAATACTATATTTACTCAATCCTAATTAACATCGAATCTAATGCGCACCCTGATTTTGGAGGCTGAATGCGACTGAAAAAGGTGAGCGTTATATTTGAGTAAATACAGTATTTGTTGTAAATCCTCCTGGAAGTCAATTCCATATAAGCCTTTACTTCTTTACCCTATTTACTCAAATATAATGTTCACCTTTTTCAGCTGAATTTTCAGCACAATCCTAACCATTTCTGCTCAAAGGTAAGCCCCATTGATTTCAATGGGTCTTACTCCCAGGAAAGTGTCTTTAGGATTGCAGCCTTAGGGTAAAGTCCAGAGTAACTACGAGTAGTCCTTGCTCCGGTGTAAGAAAAATTTACTCTGGATTGCAATATGAATTTCCCATAGGTTTTCACTAGGTGGTGCAATAACTACGGGTGCATGGAACGCCTCTTACGTGCTCACGTAGTTACTCTGGATTTGGCTGTTAGTCTCCTAAATTGAGGTGCACATTAGATTCGATGGTGCATTATACTTGAATAAATACAGGTATTATTATTTTAAGTATAGGTCAATATTTAGTTTAACAATTTACCATATTGTGATTAAAATGTAACACAAACCCATTGTTGTATAAAGTAGTGCAATTAGGTAAAAATCATAACATAAATCAATTGCCATTTTATTATTATTATATAACTCATTATCATATGCAGTAAAATTAAATTTTGTACCTGATTTACAGTTACGCATTATAATCGCCAGTAAACATTTTTTAAAATCTCGTGTCTTTAAAAATAGGGATGTGCATTAGATTTGAAGGTGCATTAGAGTCATGTAAATATGGTATATCCCAACTTTCTTCCTTTGGGGGACATGAGGCAGCTTACATGGGGTTCTTAGGCTGCAATTCTAAGCACATTTTCTTGGGAGTAAGCTCTGTAGAAAACAATGGGACTTACTTCTGAGTAGACACCTTAAGGTTTGTGCCCTTAGGCAGTCACCTCTAACAGTGACCCAGACAGCTAAGCTTCAACAAGGTGGCTCCATCACCTTCAGCCTTTAGGTCAAGATCAGGATACTTCATAGAAAGGGGCTTATTATGCTTACTGAGAGATTCAGGTAAGGCAAGCCCCCCAATTTAGGACACCCAAGAAAAATGTAGGACATGACAAAATAGAAGCAAAAACACTAATTTATATGGCTTTCCATGTGGTTAATATAAACACTATATTGCTTGCTATTAAATTTGAATCTATTATAATTTATTCCATATAATTTATCAGTTACAAGAAGGCTACACACTGCCTACTCACAAGGCAAAGGAGGGCAGTGGAGATTTTTTCCACAAGATACAAGGCTAAAAAAGAGGACATGTCCTGGAAAACAGGACAACCAATCGATCAACCAATCATTCAAATAAATCAATATATGATCAATATAGGATATATTATCACCCTGATCCTGACACACTGTTTATCGATGTGCATAGAGCTGGTTTTTAAAGCAGCACATCAGTTCCTACCACCTTCCTGAAAAGTGCTCCAAGTGGCCCTGAAAAACAGGAGAAGCTTCTCAATAATGAACATTCTTATGCTTGAAGTTGAAAGAGATTCAAAAGCAGGCCAGCAAAATCCCTAAGAAGATCCCATACTAATCATTGCCAGATGCCCCCCAAACTCACACAGATGAATCAAAGGACCTGGGCCACAAGTAGATAACACAAAATAAAGCTGGCTTTAGGATTTTGGCCAAGTTGCCCCCATATGGCCAACTGGAGGTATATGGCCATATGGGGGGAAAGGCAGGATAGAAATGCAGCAAATAGATAAACAACTCAGTAAGTGAGCCAGTCCACATTCAGTAACACAGGAAAGACAGAAACAGGCCCCGCAATCTCAAAACAGGATCACAATTCCTTATAGGTTTTGTCCCTATGCCAGTGTGTCCTTAAGGAGATCTCCACTGGATCAGGGTCCTTGTAGTCCAGTTTCCTGTATCTAACAGAGCCCCCCAAATTGCTCCAAAAGGGAGGGGCCCCTTGCAGGCAGCTCCTTAAGACTAACTGCTCTGACCCCCTCTAGCTATGCCACTGCATCAAACCAATTTAGTTCCTTGATTCCTTTCCTTCCTATAATTTAGGAGAGGAGAGGGCTTGTGTACACAAAGTATAAAGGCTCTGATTTGGGGCTCATCCCTACTTAGCCAACAGTGCAGAACAGGATAACTGGGCAATAAATTGATGGGGATACTGGGCAAGTCCTCTGGCCCAAATCACTGTTCAAAAAGCATGACAACTGTAAACTGGAGTTGTATGGGAGGCAACCAAGGCAAGAGCACACAGGAGTATGAATGAGGCTGGTTAACCTCCTCTGGGATATTTTGGTGGCAGCAAGAAAGCAGAAAAAGAAAGCTAGAATCATAGAATCTGATACTTCCTTAGTAGTATCTTCCATAGTAGTAGTAGATCCTTAGTAACATCACCCTCTTGGGTTGTGCCAGGTTGCCTCTTCTTTGAGTTCATTGGATTACACTGGATTTTTACGCTCAGTGTAAACATAAGTGTAAAAATTCTATGATGTTTCCAGTTTGGACCAGGTCTGTTTTAGGACTACTGGCCAGAAGCCATTTGTGCCTGGCAGGTAGCGTTGCCATAATTCTGTTCCACAAAACTGGGACAGGAGGACCCCCTGTCAAACATGCCAATATATGAATGCAATCTGAAAACCAAGATGGTCCTGGTTTTCCGGGACATATGGCAACAATACCCATAAGAGATTGCGTAGACATTTAGTATTTGCAAGAGGAGCTCTCCGATTTCCAGTGGCGCAAACCCCAGTGTGATGCTGCAAATTAGGGTAACCCCAGTGCTGTCCTTTCAACAGTTGCATACACTGATGGGTCTCACATGTGTTGGTCAACAGATCTGAGGTCACCCAAAGACAGAGTGGCCAGATGCCCAAACCTCAAAAGAAGGACAAGGTCTTGGATCTCTCAGCGTGGCCTTTCCGGCGAACAATGGCACATTTGCCTACTCAAGAGTAAAGTCGTGCTATTGGGCACTTTCACTTTCCCATAGAGCCCAATGCATATTTTCTTTAGCTTTTTGGGCATAACTTTTGATAGGAAAGAGATATTCCAAAACCGATTTTTGCAGTGGATCCTGCTCTTCAATACAAATCCAACAACACATGACATGATGGGGTACTGCACGCCATTGCAAAGTTCCAAAACGAAGCCAGAATGGAGGACAATGAAGCCCTTTTGGAGGACACACGGATAGAAGGCTAAAAAAGAGGACAAATCCAGAAAAATCTGGTCATATGGTCACCCTGCCCAAAGAACTTGTGTCTTCCCTTGTGTGTGAAAGTAGTGCAAAAGTGCCAGTCATCTGCTGCCGTCAGTTTCACCACCACTCCGTCCACTTGTCTGAAACCAGCAGAGATGGCTGCAATTAGGAAAACAGGAGGGACCAGCTTTCTCTCATTGCCTGCTCCACACCCACCTCCATTCTGTGTGCACAGTGAGGAAGATGGTTCCTGTTTTTGCTTGGAAGTAATTAGGCACAATCCTGCCAACGTATCACAGTCTTTACTAAGTGCCATTGAAATCAACAGGATTTATGTCAGGGATGCCATTGCTTTCAGTGGGACTTCACCATACCCAGTTTTTGCCAAATTGCAGCAACAACTGTGCATAGTCTTCTGTGAATGTCTCCATTCCTCAGTATCATCACCAGCTTGAAAAGGTAAATGTTGTCCCCGCAGGTCCCCCTTCTGCTTGTGACCGACTCTAAAGGTGGTTCTTATCCTTGCTACAAAGCCACAGAAGTGTCCAGAGACATCTCTGTGGTCATCGATGGAACACGGTTTCCTTCCCACCTATTGCCCTACTTGCATTTACATGCTCTCAAAAGGTGGCAGGAGCTGGGCAAGTAACAGGAGCTCACTCCATTGTGCGGCACTGGGGTCTCAAACCTCCACCTGCCGACCTTCTGATCGACTGTCTTTAACCACTGAGCCACCACAGTCTTCATCACCACCATATTAGATCCTGGATTTGGTTTCATCATAGGTCAAAGGCTACAATCCAGAGTAACTATGGGAACTTTTACTCTTATGCAGTTACGGTGCCACCTATGGGAAACCTATGGGAAATGCATAGAGCAATTCAGAGTAAGTGCCTCTTACGTCTTCCCATTGTTACTCTGGATTGTAGGGTTAACATGCTTTCTGTTTCTATTCTGTGCTTGAGTTGTTTGGTTTGAGGGGCACAACCCACAACTCATAATTGTTTTACGGGGTCCTTGAAGCAGCCAGATCCAAGGAGAGTTGGAGTCTGGGGAAAATCATCAAAACCTGGCAAAGATCCGTAGCTTGCTGATTGGCACAAACGCTTCCTTGGCATAATTTGACTTTGTTTCAGCTAAGCTGATATCATAACAGCAGCGAAGGTGGCCCACTCTGTCTGCTTGCCAACATCAACTGAAGACAGCTATTAACTGCTTTTCATTCCACACTGTCTGGTGCTGCCAGGATTCAGCTCCACGCAACGGAAAGCAGCACACAAAGTCCTGATATCAAGCGCCAAACGAGATTGTGCACAGGATTTATGAATGGAGCCCATGAATTTAGGTTGAGTTTTGTTTTAATGTAAGTCTCGAAGGAATCTGATCTGAATCGGGAGCGCAGGTAAGATAACTCTACCCCGATCACCATCCAAATCTGGGATGGGGTTCCTTTTAGGTTTTCCTTTTCTTTGATGCTCCCTTTGATATCATGTGATCTTCTCTCTCAAGCCCAATAGAAGCTGTTGGACCAGGGTGACCAGATACCTGAACCTAAAAAGGAGGACAAGGTCTTGAATTCAACATAACCTGGCCTTTCTGATGACAACGGCATGTTTGCCTACTCACAAGTAAAGCTGCAATATTGGGCATTTTCACTTTCCCACAGAGCCCAATGCATATTTTTGATTTTTAGGTTTTTGGCCATAAGCTTTGATATGAAGGAGATATTTAAGAACCGATTTTTGCATTGGATCCTGCTCTTCAATATGAATCCAGCGACATATGACATGATGGGGTACTGCATACCCATTGCAAAGTTCCAAAATGAAGGACAATTAAGCCCTTTCGGAGGACACCCGGACTGAAGGCTAAAAAAGAGGACAAATTTGGAGAAATCCAGTCATATGGTCACCCTGTATTGGACCTTAACCGAACTGAGACCACGGCCAAGGGCAGAACCTTAAATCTGTTCTAACCCAAGCTTCTGTGCATGATGGCCCCTGTGCATGTTCTGAACTCCATTCAATGGAGCACATACAGGCAACCCCCATTTATTGAATGGGTTAGTGACTGGAGCATCACCCGAAAGTGAAAACCATTGAAAAGTGGAAACTAGTCTTCATTTATTGGAACAGTTTGATCACCGTGTCAAATGCAAGTCAACACCAGGGAAGACAATTTTAGCCTTTTAGCCAGCAGAGAGAGGTTGAAAGAGTGGAGCACATGTTGAATGAGTGAATCCTGGATATAACTGAAAGGGCGGAACTGTCAGAAAACAAACTGGAAGACATGTGCATGTGATCATTCTAGCATTTCAGGACTCATTCACACATGAGCAACCATGATTTGACAAATGCAACATCATGTGACAGGTTGTGTACAAGTAAGCGCAACAGGCAGAGCTTTCATTAAAAAAACACCCATTGGGAGTTTCAACCAATACTTTGGCTTCATTACTTCTTGGTGGATCCATCAGTTTAACTGACCACCATAATAAAGCTACAACCCTATGCACACTTTTAATGAGAGTTACTTCTGAGTAGACACACATAGGCTTGTGCTCCAAGGGCCAAATCCTATCCAACTTTCCAGCACCAAATCCTGATTAAAATACACAGTCCATGAGACCAGCCATATGGTCTGCTGGTGGTCTCCAGTCTAGTCTTCCTTACTAGACTGGAGGGCAGGTCTCTGATGCCCACCGTTGCATGGATTGCAAGAATGGCTCCCAATAGCCTCTGTGGCTGGATTGGGGAATTCCTGCGCAGCGAGCGGCCCCAGATTCAGACTTCCACGCAGGCAGTCGCATAGGGTGACTCAGCAGCAAGAGGATTTCCCCCGTGACACGTGCTTGTGAAATGTTTGGTAAATGTTGTCATTACCACTCATAAAACCATTCTCAGGTCAGCCTGATTTCTTCAACCACAGCCTTTAGGAAGAGGATCAGAAGCAGGGACGGGGATGCCTGGTTTTAACCTATTATTAATACATTATTAATATTACAAATTGTATAATAAAATTGCATTTTGTTGATTTTTCTAATTCTTTTTCTTTTCTGCTATCACCTGCTATAGTGATGATTTGCACTTGTTTTTCTTTTGTTTTTTATTTCTTCTCAAAATAATAAAAATACTGATTAATATTTATTATTATTATGTACTATTTCACAGTGGCCAGGTGTTTGGATGGAACTGGAATTCGGTTCCTTTCCATGGAACGACGAATCACAAAAGTATCATCACAATATGTGTGAAGTTCCCAGGAGTGCTGCTTTTTGTAACTGTGCAGTTGGGATCTTCTGGAGGCCCATCAAGTTGAGATGTTCCTGGAGACTTCATGGAATCACTCCAAGAGCACCTATTATTATTGGAATCACAGTGGCTTTCTTTCTCCAGATTCTCTGAATTTCTATAATATTATTATTTATTATTATTTTTTATTATTATTAGCAACAAATATCTGTTTGGGGAGGGTTCAAAACAGCCCCTCCACTAGTAATCAGAAGTGATACAGTCATCAGTCATCACTTCATGTGTCAGGGTGACACATGATCATATGCCATAACAAATTAAAGAGGACAAGACCCCTCCAAATGTAGGACATCCAGTGATGGGATTCAAAGTGATTGGGATGGGATTCAAAGTGGGATTCTAAGTGCCATTGAATTCAAAATGTAGGACATGACAAAATAAATGCTAAAAAACCTCATATATATATATATATATATATATATATATATATATATATATATTGCCTTCATGTGGCTAATTAAATGTGATATTACTTATTAAATTTAAAACTACTAGATATAATTTATTAATTACAAGAAGGCTATATGCTGCTTGCTTACAAGGAAAAGGAGGACGATGAAGTTTTTTCAGGACACGTGGCTCAAATCCAGGACATGTCCCAGGAAAAGGGGATATATGGACACGCTGGTATGTATTGATCAGGCCTCCTTAGGGTTATTCACACAGTGGTGAATGTTTGCATGTACCAACCGGGGTGAGAATGTAATACATGGATTTGTGGACTGGCTGTCACTCAGATACATAATATAGGCTGTGTGCACTGTCTGCAAGTTGAACATAACCCATGAAATAATTCCATGTGCAAATAGATCAACAATTACTTATATGCTATATACAGATTGTGGCTGAAATCCTAAGAGCCCTTTCCTGGGAGTTAGCCCCATTGAAATCATGGAACTTACTTCTGAGTAGACATTATTAGGATTGCACTGTGTTTCAGTGTAACTTCTGATTACAGTGGGTTTCCATTTTTTTTCATCTCATGGCACACTGATAAGGCAATAAAATTGTCAAGCCACACCATTAGTTTTCTATTTATTTATTTTATTTATTTAATTTATATCCTGCCTTTCCTCACCTGCAAGCGGGAGCTCAAGGCGGCTAACATCAATCAGAATGTTTCCCATGTCGAGGCACCTCATGGTAGCTTGAATCCCGCAACTGCTCAACCAATGAATGACCTTCCCCAAAGTTGCACGGCACACCTGCAGACCATGTGCTGCACACCAGCGTGCCATAGTACTGTGACTGAAAATCTCTGAATTGGAGCCATTGAATGTTAGACTAAGGGCGCAATCCAGAGTAACTACGGGGAGTCCTTGCTCCAGTGTAAGAACAATTAGCTCTGGATTGCAATATGAATTTTCCATAGGTTTTCACTAGGTGGTGCAGTAACTACGAGTACACGTAATGTCTCTTACGTGTTCCCATAGTTACTCTGGATTGTAGAGTAACATGTTTTTGTCACCTTCACACCTCCCAAACATTAGTGGGGCACAGATTGACAACCAGTGGAACATGGATCTAGGCCAAGGGTGCACTTATTGACCAAACTGACTGCAAGACTCTGGAGATTTTATAGCTGATGAGGTAGAGAACTGCTTTTCTGGAGCGCCACACATGCTCTTATGCCTGGCCTGTGTTGGGGAGCGCATGGCAGCTCCATAAACTTAAAATGCACATTTTCTTCCCTTTCTCACATACCTGAGTGGAGAGTTGGGAAGGCCCCAAGAAGTGATGAGCTCATACATTCCATTCCCCGGGGATGTCTTTCTTACTGTACATTCTTCCCAGCTTTGTCCCGCTCAGTGGCATAGCCAGAGGGGGTGCAAAGCTCTATGTTTTGCAGGGAGCCTCTACATTTTGCAGGGGTGCCACCCCCACAGAGCACTTTGGGTGGTGGGAACATAATGAAGCCACATGTCTGGGTCCAGAGTGGAGGGGGGGGGTGCCCCTTGTATTATTTGGCGAAGCTCCCTCAAAGCGGACTGCTTTGACCCCCTCTAGCTATGCCACTTGTCCCATTCAAGTTCTAAAAGAGTTCCAAAGAGGGTGACTTCAGTGGTCCTCAAACCTTCAGCATCAAGATCTACTTTTTATAATGATAATGTCAGACAAAAACAGAAAAAATTAAGAATCCAAGGCTGCAATCCTACCCACACTCCAGCCCCATTTACACTCCAGTCCCATTTATTATCATTGTTTAAAACATCCACATGTTTAAAGTACAGATCTATAACATTTCCCCAAATGCAGTCATACATGATAACATTAAGTTTAATATATTAAAAATAAACTATTGAAATCAATGGGGACCCACCTGAAAATAGCTCAGGTGGGTCTCAATCCAGTTTGAGAAACACTGCTCTTCTTCACTACTAACTCCTTTGACAAGGAGGATTCAGGATACAGACAACACAAATGTATTAAAGGGGTGCTGGAAACCAGAGGCATCCCATCCAACACACATCTGCTTGTGGCTGCAATCCTAAACATACTTTCCTGGGAGTAAGATCCATTGAACACCATGGGGCTTACTTTTGAGTAGACATGTGTCTATCACATCCTCATGCTAGTCTATCACTATGCAATGCAAATGATATTATATTTAATACTACAACATTGTTCTTTGTCTTTTTGTTAGATCTGATGCTTCCATGTGATTTTTTAATTGTTAAAATCCATGTTCTAGCACCATAATATTTTTAATTATGGTTTTACTCTGTATCCTATTTTTTAAAGACCTTGTAATCCACATGAGGTACTATTTTAAATCCCTAAAATAAAAATTAAATCAAAGCTACTGTCAAATGCCAGGGCAATCCAAACATAACCCCCAAAACACTTGCAAGTTTCATCTCAACTCCCCCCCCCCAAGCCTGCTCAATGGTCATCTGACCATTGCATACTGCCCTGCCATGATGGTCTCTGCAAAACCGAGTGCTTTGCACCCCCTCTACTTATGCCACATCACTGGACTGACCTTTATTTGCAAATACTGTAAATATGAACACAATCCTAATCATGTCTACTCAAAAGAAAGCCTCGGGGTCTTACAGGGAAAGTGTGTTTAAGATTGCAGACCAAGGGTGCAATCCAGAGTAACTACGGGGAGTCCTTGCTCTGGTGTAAGAACAATTTACTCTGGATTCCAATATGAATTTCCCATAGGTTTTCACTAGGTGGTGCCGTAACGACGGGTGCACGTAATGTCTGTTATGTGCTCTTGTAGTTACTCTGGATTGTAGGGTTAATCTATATTTAATTCTTGCCAATCGGAGATTGTAAACTCTGAAATTGACCAGGACACAGAACATAAAGGCATCCAATGGGTTAATGCCCCCATTTTACAGGGAGAAACACTGAGGCGGAAAGAGCAGCAATTAACACAAGGCCGGGCATGATAGAGGTGCGGCCTGTTTTGTTGATTTTGTCTGGAAGTTGGAAGGAAGGCAAGGTGTGTCTGCTTTGGGAGTACAAAGGCCCATTTTGCAGATGGGGAACACTGAGGCTGTTGGAGATCAACATCATGCACAAAGAAACACGCCTGGCACTGCGGGCTGTTGCACAACTGAGAACAAGATGCCCTTCTGGAGTTCCACTACTACTAGCATTGCAGGGGAGCAAAGCCAGTTTGAGCCACACTGAGATAGCCAGATTAAAAAGGAAAAATATATATACAGTACAGTGGTACCTCTCATAACAAGCGCCTCACATAACAAGTATAAATTTCCAAGAAATCTTGCTTCACATAACAAGTTCCGCTTCACTTAACAAGCAAGTTCCGCTTCACTTAACTATGGGCACGCATGCTATGCAGCCATGACGCTCTGTTTGAAAAGGCCAGCACTGCTGCCTCTAACTGCCCCCAAATTGGGAGCAGTTGCCTGGGGGTGCCAGAGGCGGCTGCCCTTAACTGCCCCCAAGTTCCCCCACCAGCCACCTTGAACCTCCAGCAGCAGCCCCGGGAAGCCTCCCAGGAAAGTGTCTTTGATTGCAGTCTCCTCCTAACTGTCTACTCAGAAGTAAGCCCCATTGTATTCAATGGGGCTTACTCCCAGGAAAGTGTCTTTAGGATTGCAGCTTAACTAGACTTCATAGGATCATGCACATTGAATGCATGTTTTGAATTCAATTCCAGTGTTTTGTCATCATTTTGACATCCAGTTAATATTTTCATATGAATATTTTGGGGGTTGTGGAACCAATCGTCTGAGTTTCCATTATTTCCTATGGGAAAATCTGCTTCACTTAAAGTGCGTTTCGATTAAAGAGCAGGGCTCTGGAACGAATTAAGGTCTAAATGTGAGGCACCACTGTACATGGTTAAGGCAGTGGCATAGCTATGGGGGGGTGTGGAGAAGACAAGTTCTGGAGGAAGCCTCACTTCTTTGGAGCCATTTGGAGCACCTGGAATGGCTGCAAAGGGGTGAGGGCGTGAGGCCCCCCTGCATGACTGATCCACCTTCCCGTAGCTATGCCACTGGCAGTACAATGCACCCAGGAACTAGTTTACACAAGGAGACCAATTAGACGAGTGGTGGGAAGGGTTGATGTCTCCCATCTCTGGCAGATACACCTCCCAGCTAGTTTGTGGTCTAAATCTCTGATGGAGAAGATACACCAAAAGGTGCCAGATCATCGGTGAAGAAAGTGGGGCTTCAGGCAAACCATCCTTGCCTAAAGGCAGCATTCCAGATATTTCAAAGCCATCAAGAAAGAAGCAGCCCAGGGTTTTCAGAGTAGAGGTTTGGAAGCCACAACCAGTGGCATAGCTAGAGTGGGGGCAAGCCTCACCATCATGTTCAAGCAGCCCTTCTGCACAAGACAAGTGCTGCACCCTGCAGTGAGGGAGCAATTAGGAAGCAGTGAGGGAGCAGTTAGGAAGGCCTTGTGTTTGTTTGAACATTGTTTGTTTGAACATTGTTTGAACAATGAACAATGTTTGTTTGAACAAACAATGTTTGTTCCTTCACATGGTGCTTCTTTGTGGCGGCATCATTAGTGGAAAGTTGGATTGGGTCCAGAGGCTGCCACCATGTGTACCCATTCTTGGGAGGAAGCCCTATTGTAATGGGACTACTTCCAAGAAGACATACAGAGGCTTGTGAAAGGCCACAGTTAGCAGCCACAGTCACCTGGAGTGAATTTGGACACCCCAAAGGCAAAACAAACAAAACATGTGGAAGTCACGCATGTGGAAGCATGGAAAGGTGAGCCATTCCACACATATCTACTCTGAAATACCACTGGAAGTGGCTGTCTTTACAACAAGGTAAGAGTGTTTAGGATTGTAGCCCAGAGCGGTATATATCATAAAAGAGGACACAATTCCCCAAATGTAGGACACCCAAGAAAAATGTAGGACACAAAATAAAAGCTGAAAATATATGGTATATTGCTTTAATGTGGTTAATTTAAATACTATATGACTTATTATTATTAAATTTAAAATATTTTATATTATTATTTTGTATTATTTTGTATAAAATATTTTGTATTATTATTAAATGTAAAACCATTCCATCTAATTTATTCCATCTAATTTACAAATTACAAGAATTTTGGATTAATCAATCAATTTTGTATCAGTCCACCAGACATACGTACAGCCTGCTTGCAAGGAAAAGGAGGACAAAGATCTTTTTCAAGGACACAAGACTTAAAAGGAGGATGTGTCCTGGGAAAACTGGACATACGTCACCTTGCAAGTTTGAGGTAAAGACTACACACACCCCACAGCAGTGGAGAAACTCAGGGCCAAATCCTGTCCACACTTCCCAGGTTGTAAGTTCCTCTGTCCCTGCTATTTCTATAATAATAATAATAATAATAATAATAATAATAATAATAATAATAATAATGGTGCAATAATAGGTCTGAACAGACCTACTGAGCTGTCAGCGGAGTCACGTCCAGGTGTTCCTGCAATAGATACCTGTTCTTTGCCTGTGCCAAATTTGGGAACTGTGTGTTCCTTGGGGCAGAGACTTGCACAAGAGGGCCTTCCTTGCATCTGGATCCCGGAATCTCAGGAATGTGGGTCTTTCTGCACCTTGGAAAGGAGTGGGGGCTACATTCTGGGTCCATTTTTAAGTGGGGGGGGGGCACAAACCTTTCTTTCTGGTCCAGAGCTCCCCAGCCCAGGTGTGCAGCAGCCAGTCTTATCAAGAAGCCTATTTGCATTTTATTACCTGCTGCCCTCTGTCATCTCTGAACTATGTGGGGAATTCTGACTTCCAGACCCCCCCCCCCCCCTCAGCCCCAAATAGACTGTGCAGAAGAGGTGCAGACAAAACAAGGGCCTTGAACAGACAGGCTTTTCCCACCCTCTTCATGTTCACACACTCTGATCCCCTGGGGCGACTGTGCCAGGGGGGTGGCACCCCCTCTAGCTACGCCACTGCACACTAAACTTCTCTCTAGCTACTCCACAGCACACTGAACCTCTCTCTTATTTTGTATGACCAGAGCTTTCCAGATCCCCCACCCCTGGTCCTTTTGGAATTGGGAACTGGGGAAAGGAAGGGCTTTGGACTGCTAGCCAAAAGCCACATTTACTTCACTTACGGAGGACCTATCTCCTCTTTTTCCAGGACATGTCCTCTTTTATTGCCTTGTGTTCTGGGAAAAATCTTTGTTCTCCTTTTTCCTTGTGAGCAAGCAGCATGTAGCTTGCTTGTAATTCATAAATTATATGTAAGTTTTAAATTTAATAATAAGCAATATAGTGTTTAAATTAACCACTTGAAAGCAATATACATGACTGTTTTTAGCTTTTATTTTGTTGTGTCCTACATTTTTCTTGATTGTCCTACTTTTTTTAGGGGGGTGACATTGTCCTCTGGTTATGACATTGCTCACCCTGATTTGGCTAAACCACCTTGAGGATCACTGGCTTATCTTATGCCATTGAATTAATATATGTGTTTAAAAGAATGTTTTGGCTTTTTGAAAAAAAGGATCCCTTGGAAATCACAGACAGGCGCTTGCAAGTGAGTGTGTCCAACTCCAGTGGCATAGCTGGGGGGGGGCAAAGCACTCAGTTCTGCAGGGAGTCTCATCCCAGTGGGCTCCATTCCAGGCTCTAGTTCTTTGCCCCCCATTAGCTACACCACTGTCCATCTCTAGTCTTGGGTTCCTTTTGGGAAATTTAATAAAATTTTAATAAAATGGGAAATTTTAAATAAAAAAGCAAGCAGTTTAGGGGAAAAAATAGATATAATTAAAAATAGATATAATTTTAAAAACAATTTTGGAGGAGGTGGGAGATTATTGGCAATTTGGCCTTCACAAATGATCACATATATTTATTGTATTTGAGCGAATGATCTAATTTTTTAATTTCAGGTGTCCCTTGCTATCCACTAGGGTTCTGTTCTGGAACCTCCCATGGATAAAAAAATTCAGTGTATAAAGAAAACCATGGAAAAAAAGGTTTAAAGATCTACATTTCTTGCACTTCTATTGTGCCTAGTGGAATAAAGTAGTGCCTCAATATCTATAGATAGATATACAACTTTTCAACTAAAAAGTTCACAAACCGGTTTACAAAAATATTTTAAAAATTAATAGCAGGGGTTTGATTCTGGGACTAAAAGATGGCATGATTGTCTGCATAACTACCTCTTTACAACAGTAGAAAAGCAGTTTTTAAACTGTTATTTGCAGTGGCCGTTTGCATTGAGTCAATCTATATTTTAAAAATCAGTGTATAATAAGGTTGGACCTTTATAGGTGCCCAAAGTGACATATAGGTCACATACAGGACATACAGGTGGAAGGACGAGTTGGTGGAGAATCGGGGCCATTGGAAGATACCCACTTGCTGGCATGCCAGGACTTGTAGGGATGGCAGGTATAAAGGAAGGCCGTATGTTATTACCATTATTTGTCTTTATATGCACAGAACCAGTGGCATAGGTAAAGGGGGGCTGAGGAGTCAGTCTTGGAGGGGGTGTACAAGGGGTCCCTCCACTTGGGATCCATTCCAGGAGGGGGGAGCCAAAGTGAGCATGGGATGCAGGACCGGTGGCGGAGCTAGAGGGGGTTGAGGAGTTAGTCTTGGAGGGGGCGTTCAAGGGTCCCCTCCAGGTGGGAAACCGTCTCCATCCAGGCTCAAGAGTGCTCAGGATCCCTTCCTCCTCTCCTTCCAGCTCCCTGGAGTCTGTAATTACCTCCGATGGGGCGATGTGCTCCGACTTGCCTGCCTCTGACTTCTCCCCCAGCTAGTAGGGAGTCCCTGAGCATTTTTGGGGGGAAAGAAGCAGCCCTTAAAGGGCCAGCCAGGCAGCATCTCCTGACCTTTATGGGATGGATCCATCCCACCAGCTCCCTAGAAGTCTCGGGGGGGTGAAGCCTACAAGGGGGAATCTCTAGGGACAAGATCCTTGGGTGCTGATCTTTGCCACTCTAGCTCACTCTCTTCCCCAGTTCTTCTTGGAGTGATTCTCTTCCCAATAAGAACCAGCCCCACTATTTGGATGGGGAGGCATCACCGACGATTGACCACCCCCCCCCCCAAAATATCTCACCTACACACACACACACACACAGACAGATCTCAGCCCCCAACAACAAAAAGTGTTGGTGGCATAGCTAGAGGGGGTGGAGCAGTCAATCTTGGAGGGGGCGTGCAAGGGAGACACAGAGGCAATTCCTCCCCAAGTGAATTATATCTCCATATATCTGTCAATCCCCCCCCCAAATCCCCCCTTTAGTTGGTGCAGAGTTCAGACAGGACCAAATATCTCCCCCCCACCCCCAATAGAAATCTAAGGGGCTTAAGGACTACAAATGAAAGGGAATAGGACCCCATTTCCTGCAAAGAAAGGCAATGGGACCCTATCAAAGCCACCCAAGGGCTCAAAAGGGCATCCTCTTCCCCAGTTTACACCACCAAAGAAGCCTCACCGTTTCCAGTAGGAATAAAAGCCAGGGAGCCCAATCCTAGATATGTCTACTCAGAATAAAAACCATTACAGCCCATGGGGCTTACTCCAGTAAATCCCATGGCATACTTACTGGGTTGGGGTTGAAGGTCCTGGGCAGTCCCCAGCACTGGTGGCGTAGCTAGAAGGGGGCGCAGCACTTAATCTTGGAGGGAGTCTCACCCCTTTGGAGGAGGGAGAAGAGGTGTGACTCCCCCCAAGACTGAGTGCTGCGCACCCCTCTAGGTACTCCACCGCCTGGCCTCATTCTACACCCCCTCTTCTAAATATATAAGTGTTGGGGGGGGGGAAAGAAAGTCTCCCCCCCCCATTTCCAAGGCTTAAAATCACCTTGGGGGAAAAAACCTAGTGTCATCTGTTTAATTCACTCAATGTCTTTTGTTCTTGGCAGGAGAGGATCAAAGCACTTCTTTTTTTGGGGGGGGGAGGTGGGGGAGTAAATCCTCTGATCTCTCTCTACTCACCCCCTCCCACCTTTTCAGCCCCCCCCCCTTTAAAAAACAGTAGCAAAAAGGTAGATCAGGGCTAGCCCAGTCAAAACAAACATAGAGCTTAAATAAATAAAAGACATCGAAACAGGAGCGTCAAGGAAATTACTAAGACTTTACTTTCACCCCTTAAATAAGTAGATCCAAGCGCTGATGGGGGGAGAGGTGGGCAACCCCTTGTCTCCCCTCCCCAAGTAACCACCCGATCCTATGAAGAAGGAAGTCCCATTGAGAGTCAGTTTGGGTTGCGATCCTAGCCTTTTACTCCTAGCCTTTTACTCCAAGCTTGACTCTGATGGGACTTACTCATGAGTATACAGGCATAGTAAGCAAGGAAACAAAATGACAAAGGCACACTTACCACCAGATGGGGTAACTGGAAAGGACTGGGGTCAACCCACCAAGGAACATGAAATATCCCAAAAAGGCCATCTCGAGCTCCAGAAAAAAAATTAATTAAAAAGCAAAGTTAATTAGTGTTTAAAATAAATGAGGGGAGGGGGGCGGAGGGTTCACCCCACCCCCCAAAAAAGAGAAGGCACCCAGTCCTAACAGGTAGCTGGAGCTGCTCCTCTGCATAGGTCGAGCTCAAGAGGAGGTAAATGGCATTAAAAGATCAGCAAAGGGTATATGTTATTGGGGGGGGGGGATCCTCCTGCTGCATCCAGGCGATCATTGAAGGGAAGGGAGGGGGAGGCAGAGGCAGCTCTCTCTGCTGGGGAGGGAGAGACCCAATCAGCGCCCATCGCCCAGGGGAAAAGAAAGTGGGCGACGCAGCCAGGGAGTGGAGTGGAGTGGAGGAGGAGGAAGGAAGGAAGGAAGGAAAGAAGGGAGGAAGGAAGGGAGGAAGGAAGGAAGGAGCGCATCCACAGTAGATACTCCCTGAATGCTCATCAAGGGCATCTTGGCCCACAAGGTTTGGGGACCCCCCTGGCTCAGGGTCCCTATAACAACCTCCCTGCATTGTAGCCAGCTCTGAGTTGGGGGAGCCTCAAAAGTCAGTGCCTGTCTTGGCCCCCCAGAAGGAGATCTCTGGCAAAGTCCAGCCTCCTGCACAGCAGAAGGACTCGCACCCACACTTACTCAGGAGTAACACGCTCACTTAGGAGTGAGCAAGTGGAACTTACTTAAGAGTCAAGAGTCACACGCTCCTAAGTGTTGCACGCAAGAGTAAAAGGAGTAACACGCTCACTTAGGAGTACTTAGGAAGTAGGAGTAAGTGGAACTTACTTAAAAGTAAGGAGAACCACACTCGCTCAGGAGTCCTTAGTAACTACACTTAGGAGTGCGTAAGGCTATAATCCTAAAGACACTTTCCTGGGAGTAAGACCCATTGAACACAATGGTGCATACATTTTAGTAGACATGATTAGGATTGCAGCCTCGTATAATTTAAGACTAAGGAGTAACATACTCCTAAGTGTTACACACATAGGACTAAAGGAGTAGGGAGTAAGACATTCAGGAGTACTTAGTAAGCAAGAAGTAGGAGTACTTAGTAAGTACACTTAAGAGTCAGTAAGAGTAAGTGTAACTTAGAGCACAATCCTAACCGTGTCTACTCAAAGGTAAGATCCTTTGTTCAATGGATCTTACTCCCAGGAAAGTGTGTTTAGGATGCCAACCTTACTTAAGAGTAAGGAGTAACACACTCCTAAGCATCACACACCAAGAGTAACATGCTCAGGAGTACGTAAGTACACTTTGGACTGGAGTAAGTGTGAGACGTAAGTAGGAGTAAGCGTAACTTACTTACGAATAAGGAGTAACACACCCCTCAGTGTTACAGGAGTAATAGGAATAAGGAGTAACACTTAGGAGTACTTAGCAAGGGGGAAGTAGGAGTACTCAGTAAGTACACTTCGGAGTAAGGAGTGATTAAGTAAGTTGATTACAATGAAGCTTATTTCTGAATAAATCGGCAAAGGACTGAGCTCGCACTTCTCTCAAGTCTCTGCGTGTTCTTCTCATTTACTCACGAGTAAGCACCTTCTGAGCCGACCTTTGCCCCAAGGTGATTTAGCAAGATTTCTTGGATCGGTTTGCACTCGGAATACTTACTCTTAGAAAGTGTAACTTAGAGCAGAATCCTAACCATGTCTACTCAAAAGTCAGCCCCACTGTGTTCAATGCTTTTACTCCCAGGAAAGCGTCTTTAGGATTGCAACCTTTCTTACTGAGAGTAAGGAGTAACACACTCCTAAGTAATACACCCAGGAGTAAAAGGCGTCACAGTCTTACTTAGGAGTACTTAGTGAGTAGGAAGTAGGAGAACTTAACAAGTACACTTAGGAGTAAGTGTAAGGAGTAAGTATGTAGGAGTAAAGCTACAATGAGTCTTTTGCACCCCGAATTTTGGAGCTGGGGTGGTGGGAAAGATAGGGAGCCAATTTCTTCTTAGCTACACAGCCAAGTCCAGTCGGGGGATTTCGAATTAAATCGATTTAAATCGACTCACAGAGTCCTACAGAACCTCAATGTAAGCTGAGAGTAGTTTACACGCGAGTAGATCCCCTTGGTTGTCGTCGAACTTGTCAAACCCTACGACAGAGCCATACTCAGAGAATTAAGCCCTCTTGAGACTTCCACCAGACTTACTCCTAGGTGTAGGATCTGCAGGCTGAATGAATCAACTCTTCATCCAAATTATTAATGATTGTTGCAATTAATCCAATATGGCAGGTTAGCTCAGAATTATATATGAGACATTTATTTATTTATAATTTTTTTTTTTGGGGGGGGGGGGGAGAAAAGAGCCCCTCGACTTTTGGAGAAAAAGTTCTCCAATGATCTATAATTTTTGAAGCCGGAGTAAACCTCTAGTAGTCTAACATGTAGATTTAATCGGTGGCGTAGCGGAGGGGGCGGAGGAGTCAGTCTTGGAGGGAGTCTCAATGTTTCTTTACTGGGCGTTGGACAAAGAGGTGTGTAAGGGGGGGGGGGCTGTGGTTGTGAATATGCTGAGTTTACCCTTAAAGTAGACCCTCACCTCCTCCTGGCCCCTAATCTGAAGCCTCCACACCGGCCTCTCCTTTCCCTTTTTAAATCCTGCACACATTAACGTGGAAGTCAGTGCTATAGGACTTACTCTCGTGTAAGTACACCTACGACTGAAGTCTGGATGAGTCCAGACAGATCCGAATGTTTTGTAACCTTGGATGTTAAAATGCGGATGGTATTATTAGAAGTAGTATGAGTCCTTGTTGTAGTTGTTGTAGCAATAGTAGCAGCAGTGAATTAAATTATTATTAAAATTTTAGATATTAAATTAATTTTTTAAAACGAATTCAACTATTTGGGGATCTGAAATAAAGTCCTTGCTATTTCTATTAATTTAATATTAATTAATATTGATATTAAATATTAAATGGTCCCAGGAAACCAGAAGAAATAGTTTTAAAAAGGATCCTTTCTACCCTTTCATAATTTTTGGGGTGGGTTTGGCTAAACTAATACAAGCTTTATCTTACTATTACTAATACAAGCTATTAGGAATACATATAATAATATTATAATACTATTACTATTAATGGTAATACAATGCATCACATCCCTTTATTGGCATAGAGTAATACAATACTATTAATGGTAATGCAATACTATTAACGGTAATGGAAATACAATCCTATTACTATTTTACTATTACTACTACTATTACTAATACATTGTAACACAATAATACTATATCAATATTGTACGGAATCCGTTATTAAATTCCGCACACCTTAATCTAAGAATCGTAAATATCTCTCTCGTAACATTATTTTTTTTAAAAAAATACAATTTTTAATTTTGTTTAAAATATATATAAAATTTTGCTTTTTTTCCCCTTTGTGAGATCCCGATCCACCAACCCTTGGAGGGGAATCCGATCCTCTGCGTGTTTACTAGGAGGTTCCGTTGGGTATAGTAAGTAGAATGTTTACTCCGGAGTTAAGTGGGACTTACTACAGGTCGATGGCCATGAACAAGCGTATAGATTGAAATCCATCTGTTTTCCTTGCGAGTCCATTAAGTACTCCACACTTTCCTGGGAGTAAGTACTGTTGAACTAAGTGGGGCTTACTTCTGAGTAGACCTTAATTGAACTGAGTGGGTGCGGTGGCGTAGCTAGAGGGGGGGGGGTGAAGCTGTGGGTGTTGCAAGGGACCCCTTCCTCCTCTTTGGGGCCATTCCTGGGGAGGGTTGGTGGAGCTCCCTGCCAAACCTAATGCCTCGCCCCCCTCTAGCTACGCCACTGAATTTTTATTATTTTAAAAATAATTAAAGCAAAACTTTTTTTTGGGGGGGGGGGGGAGAGTGTTGGTGGGTCTGGGAGTGAAGGGAAGGAGCAGCCAAGCCAAGCCGGCTCTCCTCTCTGCAGGCAGGCAGGACTTTCCCTGCGCATTAGGTGCAAATCCCAGGCAATTATGGCATTAGGGGAAGGAACGGGGGCCTCGCTCTTCAAAGACGGGGATTTTCAGGGCCCTTTCAAGGGAAATCGCTTCCATTGCAGCCTCCAAGAAATGCACACCCAACACACGCGTCCTCCCTACACACTGGAGGAGGAGGAGGAGGCGGGGGAGGGGCTGGCTCTCTCTCTCCCCCTCTTAGCCCATTGCAATGGGAGGCTTCCAACACTCATCTTCATCCCATCATCTTCATCTTCATCCCCAGCCTTTCTAAGCTTTGAGCTGCTCTTTGGAAATGCCTGCAGAATGCTTGCGTTCTGGGCACATCGCTTTGCCAGACCTCAGGCATAGAGGAGGAGGAGGGAGTGGGAAGGCGCTGGCTGGGTACTCTGGCCCATTACAATGGGATGGTTCATAGGCTGCAATGCTAAGCACACTTTCCTGGGAGTAAGACCCACTGAAATCAATGGGGCTTACTTCTGAGTAGACATGGATAGGATTGTGCCCTTGGTCTCAGCCCTTCTTCCTCCATCTTCATCCCCAGCTCTTCTTCCTCTTCCATTTTCATCATCTTCATCCCCAGCCCTTCTTCCTCTTCTTCTTCATCTTCATTCCCAGCCCTTCTTCCTTATCATCTTCATCCCCGGCGCTTCTTCCTCATCTCCATCCTCAGCCCTTCTTCCTCATCTTCATCCCCAGCCCTTCCAAGCTCCTTTGGGATCTGCTCTTTGGAAATGCCTGCAGAATGCTTTGAGTTCTGGACACATAGCTTTGCAAGACCTTAGTTGTGTTGCTCTTAAACCTGAGCTGCTGCTAACCTTTCTTTCTTTCTTTCTTTCTTTCTTTCTTTCTTTCTTTCTTTCTTTCTTTCTTTCTTTCTTTCTTTCTTCCCTCCCTCCCTCCCAGGGGTTCATGTTTCTCATTACCTTCAAAATGTATAAAATTAAAAAATCTCTAAATAAGGATGCAATCCTAAAGATACTCTCCTGGGAGTAAGACCCATTGAACACAATACGGCTAACTTTTGAGTAGACGTGGATAGGATTGTACTCTATACATCAAATTAAAAAACCCTACAATCCAGAGTAACTAGCACGTAAGAGACATTACGTGCACCTGTAGTTACTGCACCTCCTAGTGAAAACCTATGAGAAATTCATATTGCAATCCAGAGTAGATTGTTCTTACACCAGAGCCAGGTCTCCCTGTAGTTATTCTGGATTGCGCCCAAAATCAAACAGAAACAGTTTATTAAGGCTGCAATCCTAAAAGCACTTTCTGCGAGTAAGCCCCACTGAACTCAATGGAACTTACTTCTGAGTAGACACAAATAGGATTGCACTGTAACTTATCTTTTAGAACCTTGAGTTTCTTATCATTCAGAAACCATTAGGCTGTTTTATCTGTGATGATCCTGGCCAAGCTGAGACTTTATTAAAATACATTTATTCTTAATTTTTTGATAATGGTTTGTTTTTATTATAAAATGCTGTTTTATGGTGTTTTGATTGCTGGATTTTTATGAAGTGTTTAAAATTGATTTTATGTCATTATATTGTCAGCCTCCTTGAGTCTCCAAAAGAAAGGCATGATACAAACAAACTAACAAACAAACAAACAAACACACAAACGTTCTAGATAGATCACACTCCTCTTTCTTGTGATTCTTTTCGATCAGGTATGCATATCTAATCAAAAACATGTTCCCTTAAAGTCAATGGGGAAAGTGTGCTGTTGATTCAGCTCAGTGGCATAGCTAGAAAGGGTACGTAGAGAGCAATCCTAACCATGTTTGCTCAGAAGTAAGCCCCATTGTGTTCAATGGGACTTACTCCCAGGAAAGTGTTTTTAGGATTGAGCCAGTGTCTTCAGGGGGCCTCACTTGCAAGAGTGCTTTGTACCACTGGGCTAGCTATGATGATAAGGCTGCAATCCTAAAGACATTTTCCTGCGAGTAAACACAATGGGGCTTACTTCTAAGCAAACATGGTTAGGATTGCACTCTAGTTCTATTTCATTACATTAGAACTGGCCTGTAAGTCTGCAACCCAGTGCACTCTGACTTGAGAGTAAATCCAATTGGACTGAGAACAAAATCCCCATTGTGTTCAATGGGTCTTATTCCCAGGAAAGTGTCTTTAGGATTGCAGCCTGAGTAAACATGTGTTGGATTGCACTGTGGACCAGGATGACAGAACTGTCGGATGGTTTTAAAAAAAACATGCAAGGGGGTGGAGGACAAAGGGAGACAGAGAATTGATATGCCCTATATGAGAAGTTTTGAAGAGCAACTTGAGTAGACCTAACTGCTGTACTTATATAGCAAGTTTCCTGAAGGGGTAAGGAAATTGGGGTAAGGAAACCCCCCAGGGTTTCTCTTGTGCATTTTAGCATAGCCGAGGAAGGCTTCTCCACCTAACCTGAACATCATGCCGGGCTAAGAGCACAATCCTAACCATGTCTACTCAAAAGTAAGCTCCATTGTAATTTTTAATCAGCTATTATTATTTTTCCATTCTCTTTGTAAACCGCTTTGTGAACTTTTTAGTTGAAAAGCGGTATATAAATACTGTAGATAGATTGTGTTCGATGGGTCTTACTTCCAGGAAAGTGTCTTTAGGATTGCAGCCATAGTTCAAGTGATAGGCTAGAGGTGTGGGGCAATGTTCTGTTGTGGGTCCGATTGGTTCATTGTAGACCTCACTACATGTCTTGCCTATTTTGGACACATCATTCAGAGGCAACGACTAGAGACAGACATCATGGTTGGAAGAACAGAAGGAATGAGAAGAAGAGGAAGACCAGCAACCCAGTGGCTTAGTGGACATCTCCAGACTTGCACATGATAGACCTTCCTATAGATTGTATATTCAACAAGTTGCCATCCGTCGGGATCAAGCCAAAGACCTCTAGACTACTAGTAGACACTAGTGAAGGTTCTGGAAAGGAAAACAAACTCTGCAAATTAAGGTGAAAGGCATTCAGATTAGTTAATCTTGGAAGATTTAGGGCACAATCCTAAGGCATTATTTAGGCCAGCCTAACTCACCTGGCCTATCTTTCCTTGTTAGTGTGGGGAGGTCAGCACATGCCTGTGCATTGGCCTAATCCACCCAGGAGTGGGGAAGTTTATGGCACTTTTTTGACACCCCCAGGTTAGCACAGGACTTATGCTGTGGCTTAGGCCGGCCTAAGTGGAGTTTAGGATTGCAACCCTAATTGATTAAATCTACACAAGCAGTACATGGGAGAAAAATATTTCCCAATCTTATCCTCTATGACTTCACTGTATGCAGTGGCGCAAAGATGAATCCAGTGGCACTATCGGGACCACCAGAGGTCTTCCTTTTTCCAACACTGTTTTACCTGCTCCCCAGCTTCCCAAACATACTCACGGAACTGAAGGAGTACTGGCCAGCCCTCCACAGGGCATTGGGGTCCAGGACCAACTGGTGCTGGCCCTACATGGGCAGCCTGAATCTCCATGGCACATAGGATTGGACTCTCATAGGGCCCATTTTTTAATGTTTTTTGGAGAGATGCATTGACTGAATACTGAAGCTCTTGTACAAACTAGCAGGATCCCACATGGAAGAAGAATGAAATGATGTTTCACACTGGATCTATGGGTGTCTGGTGTCAGCAACAGTGAATGGGGTTGTAGGACATTGATGCTGGTTAGCTGGTCAGCAGAGAGGAGACAGTGATCCAAGCCACTCAAGAAAATTTATTAATTTAGTACCATATATGGCAAATACATGGCCTTACGGTAAACCAGATCTTAATGTTCCATTGCATTGTATTTTGAAAGCCAGGAATTCCACAATGTCTGGCTGCTAGTTGTTTAGTTCGCACTTTTGTGCCATCCGGGGTGCACCACGAGGAGGCGAACTAGCATCACACCCTACTCAAGAGAAGATGAAGCTTCTCGACCCAGGGGTTGGCTCTTCTGTTTAAAGCCTAGACCATTGATTTTCAACCAGTGTGCCAACAATGGTGTGTCACGGATAGTCCTCAGGTGTGCCGTGGGCATTTGGAGATTGATGTTCATTAATAAGAAAATGGGAGAATTGAACACTCTGGTGGGCCTTGTCAATGGGAAAAACAATTGATAGTGTGCCTTGACAATTGCAGTGCCTTGTGAAGTGTGCCGTGAGATGAAAAAGGTGGAAAAAGATGGCCTAGACAGAGGGGTATCTGAAGTCCTGGCCCTGGTCAGTCTGGCTGAAAAAGGCCGTTGTTGCAAATTGAGACTGCTGGTGTGCCCTTGGGGAGGTTGTAGGGACCGGATCCAACAAAAAGAGCAAACAGTGGGAACCCTTATCAAGGGTCTCTGACACACAACACTCGTCCACAAGCAAGAGTGACCCCTTATTGCTTGCATGCCTACTGTGGCTTTCAAGGTGTCCTGATTCAATCCAAAGGGAGCATAGAATGAGAGAACTGGCCAGGGGAGGACTTTGGGGTAATGGGAGTCAGAAGTGAGGGGGTATGAAACTCTCCCCCACCAGTGGCTCCCCACCACACCTGACTTCTGTTCTACTTTCCCTTTGGTTGGAGTCCAGAATCAGGTTCAGCAAAATGCATCCATGGGTGAGTGGGGGGCTGAGCAAAGGGTGCATCACTCAGCACTTCCTTGAGTGTGTGTGTTGGGGGAGAGAATGTTGTTTCATAGGCTGAAGTTCCCCAGGTGCAGCTTCCGGATTCTCCAGCTGTTGGGTGGTGCAAAGGAGAATGGTCACAACCAAGGCCAGATTTAGGTTTGATGAGGCCCTAAGCTGTTGGAGGTAATGGGGCCCTTTATATGTCCAGCTGTCCTTTGTCAACAACAAATTGTCACTTTTTGTGTTGAATATATGCTATATGGTACTATGTGGCCCTAATAGGAGCTTACACAACACAAAACACTGTTGCTGTATCTAGGATTTATTTTATTTGTTTTTTATCTTATATTTTGAAAATGTACGTCCAGTTTTTTTCTTTTACATTTTTTGGGGGCCCCCAAAAGAGTGGGGCCCTAAGCTATAGCTTGTTTAGCTTATACGTAAATCCGACACTGGCCACAATTCAGTCCAGGCAGTCATCTCTGCTGATCAGGCACGCACTTGACCAGTGAAATGGTCAAGGTTTGATTAATTAATTAATCAATTAATTTTTTGGGGTGGGGAGGAGGGGATTTTGGAAGGACAGCTTCTCCCAGGCATTCAAAACCTGCTGGATCCAAAGCATTTGGATATGTCTGTTGGATGCTGGTGACCAGGCCCTCAAGGTGTGTACAGTTCCTGCCCTGATGGGCTTACAGTCTAAATATGGAGGAGCCCAACAGAAGAAGTGCTGGAAAGTTGGACAGGATCAGTTTCCATCCCTCTAAGGGGAACAGGTCAGTGGTCCCCATAATGCTGGAATACAGAAGTGTGAAGCTGTGCTGCCACCTGCTGGAAGAAACAATTGAAACATGTGCTCCCAGTTTAAACCAGTTACTTTAGTGCAGTGGTTCTCAAACTTCCTTACGCCGTGACCCCTTTATAAGTTCCTCATGTTGTAGGGACCCCAACCATAAAATTATTTTCGTTGCTACTTTATAACTGTAATTTTGCTACCGTTATGAATCGTAATGTAAATATCCGATATGCAGGATGTATTTTCGTTGTTACAAACAAAATGTGTGTTCTATGCACACAATGAACACAATGGGATTTATTTCAGAGTAGGCATACACAGGATTGGGCCCTGAGGCTGTCAGTCAGCACCAGTGCGCGTGCAGCTACAGCCGGAGGTCTGGCAAGCCTGACCTGGCCCCCTGCACCAGGGGTCTTTAGGCGACCCCCAGGAAACCTCCAGGCGACCCCCAAAGGGGTCCCGACCCCCACTTTGAGAAAAGCTGCTTTAGTGGAATATATTTTTTAAAAATTGACACACTAGTGTCATTTAAACAAGTGTTTGCACAGCTCATGGCCATGTGGCACCTGTATTGCCTTAAATTTATGGTACTGATAATAACGCCCTTCTGTCTTTGGTCACCTATAACTAAAGGTGACCTTTTTTCTTGGGGTATACACCGGTACTGGCACCTTTTTCCATTTGTCCCCCAGCAGCTAATTAATAATTAGTTATATGGGGATGACTTAGCTATGCCAAAAAGCACTGCTTATAACCAACATTCACAATGTAGTCTTTAGGATATGATGCGTAACTAGATGCCAGGTGTAACTAGATGCCTGGTCAGTGACATGATGATGTCACATAATTTCATGTTGCAAAAGTTTCAGGAAGGGCTTCTACACATACAGTGCAATCCTAAGAAGTAAGTTCTATTGTATTCAATGGGGCATATTCCCTGGAAAGTGTGTTTAGGGTTGCAGCCATAGTGTGTACTTCACTGCTGCAAGTGCTGGTGGGAATTGGGGGGGTCAGATGATTTGGGATCACGCTCATTTTCCGTGCAATTTGAGATGTGGGGGGCAAATAGGAAAAAGTCCCTTTGCAAAAGGTCCCTCTCCTTTCACCACTCTCCAAAATATTCCTTCTTTTATAAAATCTCTGTGGCAGCTTTAATTGGATGTCTCTTTAAAAAAAAAATCTAAGAGCACAATCCTTACCATTCATGTCTACTCAGAAGTAAGCCCCATTGTGTTCAATGGATCTTACTCCCAGGGAAGTGTCTTTAGGATTGCAGCCTAAGAAACCCAAACATTTTAGTCTTCTGGCAGGGAAGCTGTTGCAGCCTTTTGATGATGATCCAGGATCCCAAAAACTTCTGCACTTTCCCCATGCACTGCTACGAGAGCCTTTTTGAAATGGAGCAACCAGAAGGGTGATGCATGAGACTCCAAGTGTGGCTGCCCTACATAGTTTTATGGGTTGATCTGATGCTCCTGGTAGTTTTATTTTTGGTTCATTTCCTAATAAGCCTTAGCATAAAATTGGTTTTGTTCACTTCCTCTGTATCCTGGATATGTTCAACAAGCCCTTGACCATCATGACCCCGATATCTCCTTTCTGGGTGCAGACGCAGCTACTTTTGACTTTATTCCCAGGAAAGTGTCTTTAGGATTGCAGCCTTAGAGCACAATCCTAAACATGTCTGTTCAAACTTAAGCACCATTGTGTTGAATGGATCTTACCCCTGGGAAAGTGGGGGTAAGGATTGCAGCCTTAATTGGGGAAGTGCAGCTGCCCCTTTCATTCCAACATGTTTTCTAGTGGCTGCTAGCTGGGAATTTTGCTCTCATTTGCAAGCTTTTTGTGAAACTTGTGAAAGTTTTAAGTGTGACGCATGCGACAGTTTCAAAAACGTAGCAGGAGGTATTTGAAGCCACACGATGGCACCAGATCTCCAAGAACTATCCATGCAAAACCAGAAAATTTATGTTGGTCCCTATGGAAAAAAATACATAATAGTGTAACTTTATTAGGTACAATAGGATTTTAAAATAGGTACATTTTAGGATCAACTATGTTGCAATGCATTCCCTTCTTTTTTTCCTTCCACCTGGAATGGCTCCGAATGGGAGGGATCACTTGCACTGTGCATTCAGGCATCTGCAAAACTTAGCTCTTTGACCCCCTCTAGCTATGCCACTGCTAGTACTATCAATAATGTGGGTCTTTTGCAAGGTAGAGCAACAAAGAACAGTGCTGCCTCACATAAAGAGCTTAATTCATTCCAGAGGCATGTTCTTTAAGTGAAACGTTCTTTAAGTGAAGCGGATTTTCCCATAGGAAATAATGGAAACTCGGACGATTGGTTACACACCCCAAAAAATATTCATATAAAAATATTAACTGGATATACTGGAATTGAATTCAAAACATGCATTCAGTGTGCATGATCCTATGAAGTCTACTTAGGCTGCAATCCTAAAGACACTTTCCTGGGAGTAAGCCCCATTTAATACAATAGGTAGACATGGTTAGACATGGTTAGGAATACACATGGTTAGGAGGGTAGACATGGTTAGGAGGCTGCAATCAAAGACACTTTGATTTTAACACAAATCACTTTCCTGGGAGTAAGCCCCATTTAACACAATGGGGCTTACTTCTGAGTAGACATGGTTAGGTGACTTCAATCAAAGAAACTTTCCTGGGAGGCTTACCTGGGTTGCTGCTGGAGATTTAAAGTGGCTGGTGGGGGCACTTGGGGGCAGTTAGGGGCAGCTGCCTCTGGCACCCCCAGGCAACTGCCCCCAAGTTGGGGGCAGTTAGAGGCAGCAGCGCTGGCCGGCAGCCCTTTTAAAGTGCCTCCGCTGGGCTGCATAGCACGTGTGCCCATAGTGCGCTTGCTTGTTAAGTGAAGCGGAACTTGTTATGTGAAGCAAGATTTCTTGGAAATTTATACTTGCTATGTGAAACGCTTGTTATGTGAGGCGCTTGTTATGAGAAGTACCACTGTATAAGAAACATATAAGAGTAATCATGGAAACGTACACGAGGTGATGTAGTAGCTATAAATTTACAGCTGGGCTGAACTACACGTTTCCCCCCCCCCCCTTTCCAGTTTTCAGCGGTGATGTCCTCTGTTGCAGCTGGTGAAATTATAGGCAGATCATTACTGAGGAATAACAACCATGGAAAGGAATGGGCCTACTTCTGAGTTAATCAGGTTGTATCTAAGACCTCCCCCCAAAAATGAATGACTATTTGTTTGTTTGTTTGTTTGTTTATTATATGCAATTACAATCCTGAGGGATCCTACATGAGGTCCAGCAGCTGGTAAGTGTAGACTGTTTATGTCCCGGGTTAGTCTATGTTGTTATATGGGAAACTCTGAGAACTCTTCTCTTACCAGGTGGAATCCTTCCTTCACTGAATGATCATCATCACATCTGGCCTCAGGGAATGCTTTCAAGCTTCCAGCAGTTTTGCATACTACAGGTATCTTTTCTTTTCTGATCCACACTTTCAACACCTTTCAATTATACCCAGAACTCATTCATTCAACGCATGTTCCACTTTTTCAGCCTCTGCTTTTCTAAAGGCCAAAATTGTCTTCCCGCATGGGCGGATGATGCTCAAGGAGGGGTGATGCGCATGGGGGGTTGAAGCAAATGGGAGGATGATGCGCATGGGGGTTAATGCGCATGGGGGTTGACATGCATGGGGGTGTGATGCGCATCGGGGTGATGCACATGGGGAGATGACGTAAGGGGGTATTTTACTCCCACAGCACAGGTGCCCGTAAGTTTCAGTAGTTAATGAATAAAAATGTACCTTATGATCTTTTACTATATTTTTAAAACTGTAAAGTTCTTAGGTAATTACTGGTACAGTATATTATTTTTCAGGACATAGCCTTGGGTAAAGTCAGACAAAAGTATAATCAAACATCCCTTTAATCCCCAATTTATCATAGAAAATCGAAAGATTTTTGGTTCAAAAGCTGTCCTCAACCTATCTGTGAGATTGAGTTATTAACTTTTAGGGTGCAATCCAGAGTAATTACGGGGAGTCCTTGCTCCAGTGTAAGAACAGTTTACTCTGGATTGCAATAAGAATTTCCCATAGGTTTTCACTAGGTGGTGCAGTAAATACGGGTGCACGTAATTTCTCTTATGTGCTCCTGTTGTTACTCTGGATTGCAGGGATATTGACTTATAGGTGAGTATTGACTTAGATTGGGTTATAGGTAAGTATATATGGTATACCCCCAGGCAGGATTCCCAGGCAGGCAACTAGTGGATTTGGTTTGTGCAGGTGGTGAGTCTGAGCAAGTCTACAAAGTGTTAGTGCTTCAAAAACTGCATTCTTACAATGTAATTGCTTATATTTTGGTACCCAAAGGCAGGGCTCTTGGCTCTCATGGAGTTAAGATCCACTAAGTCTCAGCCACATTCAGATCCACTTCCATGCTGTGTGTTCAGTGGCATAGCCAGAGGGGGTGCAAAGCACTAAGTTTGGCAAGGAACCTCTTTGCAGCATGCAAGGGGCCCTACCCCTTCCCATATGAAGCTAATCCATGCAAAAAGAGCAAAACAGAGGCTTATCTTCCACGGTATGGAGAGGCACCTTGCAAAACATAGTGCTTTGCACCCCCTCTGGCTATGCCACTGAACACACAGCATGGAAGTGGATGTGAATGTGGCTGAGACTTAGTGGATCTTAACTCCATGAGAGCAAAACATAGTGCTTTGCACCCCCTTTGGCAATGCCACTGCATGTGTTAATTGAATACAATATCCAAGTGGGATGCTTTTGATACCGTTCATAGATTAATGTTTTTTTTTCTATATTATTTTGAAAATTAATTGTAAAGCGTACTAATAAGGTGGCATTGCTTACTACCCGCCGGCAGCTGAATGCTGGAGGTAGAAGGTCTGTGAAATGTCACTCCTGATTTCTGAACCCCAGAGAGCTCCAGAGGACCAAGGGCTTTTCCCACCGCAGCTTGAACTTGTACGGCTAGTACCCATTGGGGAAGAGAGCGCTGTCAGGCTGAAGGAAAGCAGGGCCATCACTGGTCAAAGGCCTTCTCCAACCATCATGTCAAAAACGGTGGTGGAAACCATCTCCTTGGGTGGCCATCACAGAAGGGCTTGGAGACCACATGCGTATGACCAAGTGGATTAGAGGGTGTTGGCAACAGCTGTTCTGCAAGAAGGATTTTTCTCATTGAAGTGAAATGTCGACAGTCTTTCTCAGGGTATTTCTCCTGCCCCCCCCCCCCGGCGTTTCAAAGCAGCCACACAGCAGTAGCATAGCTAAAGGGGGTGACGCAGTAAGTACACAAGCTCCTTGTAATCCATGCCGGAACCTCAGGTGGATAAAGAAATCAGTGGATAAAAAACAGTGGAAAAATAAATGTAAAAAGATTCACTTTCAGGTTTCTTGTTCCTCCATTGCTCATAATGGAATAAGGTTGTGCCTCAATAAGCACAATCCTAACCATGTCTACTCAAAAGTAAGCCCTATTGTATCTTATTCCCAGGAATGTGTCTTTAGGATTGCAGCCAATATTTGCAGGAGTTTAATTCTGGGACTCCCTAAAAAGAAAAGCAGGCCTCCGTCAGTCTTGGAAGACTATGGTATCGTGCTCGGCGCTGCATACGCTGCATGCAAAGCACGAAAGCCTGGGATAGATTGTTATGAAGGATATGCTGTTATCTAAGCAGCAAATCCCCCTCTCCACACCACTGAATTAGTCCAATGGAAAGGCAGAGCCTATACCATTGGATCCAGCTGGCATCGCAGAGCTGGGCTAAGGACAGGAGCACACCCTGTCTTGTGGGGCCGACCCGGGTCTCGAACCCTGGCCTGCTGGTTAACAGGCACAGCATCTTAACCACTTGTGCCACCCACTACTGATGCCAAAAAGTGTTAAAAGTGAGCCCTTTACAATTGTTTAAAAACAGCTTTTCTTACTGTTGTAGAGAAGCAGTCAGCAGTTAAAAATGCAAAGGACTCCCTGCCATTGCCTGGCTCAGCTGAAGAATGGAATGATTGCTGGCATGACTGCCTCCCTACAACAGTAAAAAAGCAGTTTTTTAAAAAATTGTGATTTGCAGTGGCCATTCATGTTGAGTCAAATCTTGAATAACTTTGTCATACTCAAGAATAGCCACGGTCATTATGTGCTTATTGTTCAGTACTGAACAATCTTGGATGCAGAGGCATAACTAGAGGGGGTGCAAAGCACTAAGTCTTGCAGGGCGCTGCACTGTGGGGTGCAGTTGGCCCCTCCTCTATGCTTAGGAGTCACGGGGGGAGCGAAACGGTGAGGCTCCCTACAAAACTTAGTGCTTTGCACCCCGTCTAGTTATGCCACTGCTTGGATGACATGGCAATGGGGCAAAGAATTGGAGGGTATTAGCTATTAATATTTAATATTAATATATTTAATATTTCTCCAACTTAAAATTTCCCCCCAGATCTGCTGTTAACCCTTGAGCAGGGAAGAGTCCAGATGTTATCTTGCCCCTCTTCTAAGTGAACTGCAACTCTGAGTAGGGGGGTTCTATGGAGGAAATGGCATGGGGAAAATCATGCTCTTCCAAACCTTCCATGCTATAGCCCCAATCCAATTCCACTCCCATTCCTGGCCACCCCCCACTCCCCCACCTGTCATAATTATTTTTGATGGAAATGAAAATGAATTATGATGGGTTGAGCTTCGTTGCTGAGTTTTAAGTCCTAATCTGGTCCGGTCTGACCCCCGTACCTGCCTGCCTGCCTCATGAGATCCAGGAGTTTTGTGCTGTCCCTGTTGAATCAATCACACTCCTCGTCAGGAAAGCCATGCTTCGTTTGTCAGTCCCTGACCTCTGGACCTGAGAACGCATGTTCCACTAGCAATCATTGACAGGTTACTGACTGCACCTTTCCTGATGCAAGCCTTGATTAAATAACAAGCCTCCATTAATGCGTACCTGGATGGAATCACAGTAGGGACTCTTCCTCCACCCACAACATGTAACACCCACACCAAAGCACATCTGCACACCTTGAGAGCTGCTCGATGAAGTCAGAACAGTGGTGTAGGTAGAGGGGATGTAAAGCATCAAGATTTGCAGGAAAGATTAAACAAATCCAAGCATTCCAGGGCTGGGAACAGGGAAACAACACTGGGATCTGGATTAATTGCCAGCTCCTTGCCCTGCGTCATGGGTATTTCTGCCACCCGCACTCCCCCACTTCATAACATCTCCCCCCTACCCCTTTCCACCCTCCCCACATACCTACAGACCCCTGTGCTCATCAAGCTTGGCCATGGAGACTGGCTCATGGATATGTGCTGGCTTATCTTTCCGACATGTGGTGCAAAAGTGTTTTATGGCACCTGCACCTCCTGAATGGGCTCTTTGGTTTGCACCCTTCATCTTGCACCCCCATATACTGTTCTAGCTGTTCTGACTCAGAATTTGATGTCATAGAATGAAGTGCATAGTCATTTGTCACCACTTATTGCAGAGCAAATGTTTCTCATTGTTTCAGTTTACAGTATTTTCTTTTTTCTACCTATAATTTTACCAGATCTCCATATACAGTTGAAGTTAATGTGCCATCAAATTCAGTACGCATCCCAACTTTCAAAGGTTTGAGATATTTATTGGTGGTTGTAATGCGCATCCACAAAAGCAGGTGGAAAATTTGCATATGAGTTATATCATCATCATCATCATCATCATCATCATCATCAATAATCAAAACTCAATGCTGGCAATACCATTCAAGCCATCCATACATGGGCTGCACCAGTGGTTCGATATACTGCTGCCATATTTAAATGGACTCACAGTGACTTAGGCTGCAATCCTAAAGACACTTTCCTGGGAGTAAGACCCATTGAACACAATGGGGCTTACAATGGAGTAGACATGGTTAGGATTGTGCTCATAGAGAACTTGAATAGGAAAACCCGAAAAATCTTGACCATCAACCATGCACTATACCCATGAAGTGATGTACCCTACAATCCAGAGTAACTACGGGAGCATGTGAGACGCATTATGTGCACCCATAGTTACTGCACCCCCTAGTGAAAACATATGGGAAATTCATATTGCAATCCAGAGTAAATTGTTCTTACACCGGAGCAAGGACTCCCTGTAGTTACTCTGGATTGCGCCCATAAACAGATTATATTTACCACGTAAGGAAGGAGGACGGGGCATGATTCAAGTCCAACAGTCAGTGGAAGAGGAAAAATGATCCCTGGCAGAGTATTTAAGGGGAAGTCAAGAAGAACACTTAAAAGAGGCTCACAAAGGTGGAATCCTAAAGTGTCATGAACCAAGTGGGATTACAAAGTGCAGATGAACAGAAGAGACAGGTGGGGAAATAAGGCAATACCTGAACAACATTCAAGAGAATATTAATACTGATAACAAAGCCACATGGCAATGGCTGAGGAAAGGAACATTAAAGAAACAGAAGACCTGAGACTAGCAGCCCAAGAACAAGCACTGCACACAAATGCGATCAAGGCCAAAATACAGCAAGTGCCAGCTGTGCAAGGAGGCCGAAGATATAGTGCGGTGGTTCTCAAACTTCCTAATGCCGTGACCCCTTAATACAGTTCCTCATGTTGTGGGGACCCCCAACCATAAATTATTTTAGTTGCTACTTCATCACTGTAATTTTGCTACTGTTATGAATAGTAATGCAAATATTAATTTAATTTATTTATTTAAGCAATTTGTATCCCGCCTTTCTTCCCCCACAAGGTCGGAACCCATATCTGATATGCAGATATGCAGATATATAAATATCTGATATGCAGGATGTATTTTCATTGTTACAAATTGAACATAATTAAAGCATAGCGATTAATCATAAAAACAATACATAATGATAGATAGATAGATAGATAGATAGATAGATAGATAGATAGATAGATGTGGCATAGCTAAGAGGGGGTGACTGAGAAAGAAAGAAAGAAAGAAAGAAAGAAAGAAAGAAAGAAAGAAAGAAAGAAAGAAAGAAAGAGAGGGAGGGAGGAATGGGAAGGTAAGTACCTGGGTGAGAGGAGGCCTCCATAGGATTGGGATCTCAGGCAGCAGAGCCAGCCACTGTTTCCTGGGAATAAGTCCCATTCACTATCATGGGACTGACTTCTGAGTAGACATGCACAGAACTGGGCTCTAAGGCTGCAATCCTTCCTGCCCCCAAGGCTCCACATTGTCTCACAGCTGCTCAGAGGCTCCTTCTGTGCTGCTTCTCAGCGGCTTCTTCCAGCCGCAGCGGCTCCAGCGTTTCTGCCAGGTCTTCCCACCTGGCCTCCTGCACCAGGAGTCTTTAGGCGACCCCCAGGAAAGCTCCAGGCGACCCCCAAAGGGGTCCCGACCCCCATTTTGAGAAACGCTGATATAGTGGAACGTCTGCTCATCTGTGGCTGCAGAAAGATCGCCCAAATGGACCATCTGGAAAGACACAGCCAAGCGGCCGCCATGAAACATTGGAATCTGTGCCAAAAGTCCAACCTGGTCACAACCAAGAATTGGTGGGACCACAAACCAGAAAAGATAGTCCAGAACATCATCATCATCATCATCATCATCATCCAACGATGGTTTTATGTGATGATTTTAACCTACCCCCAAATCCAGAGTAACTATGGGAGCATGTAAGAAACATCACATGCACCCGTAGTTAATGCACCACCTACTGAAAACCTATGGGAAATTCATATTGGAATCCAGAGTTAGAGCACAATCCTAACTATGGCTGCAATCCTGAAGCCACTTTCCTGGCAGTAAGACCCATTGGACACAATGGGGCTTACATCTGAGTAGACATGGTTAGGATTGTGCTCTATGTCTACTCAGATGCAAGCCACATTGTGTTCAATGTGTCTTACTCCCAGGAAAGTGTATTCAGGATTGCAGCCTAAGTTGTTCTTACACCGGAGCAAGGACTCCCCATAGTTACTCTGGATTTTGCCCACAATCGTACTGCTTTTTACAACAATGCGTTTGTTACATTTTTATTACAATATAGTAAACTGTTAAATCAAATATTGACCTATAGTTAAAATCAAAATACTGTATCTCCTCAAAATCTAAACATACCATCAAATCTGATGTGCACCCTGATTTTGGAGACTTAGGGCGCAATCCAGAGTCCTACGGAGTCCTTGCTCCGGTGTAAGAACAATTTGCTCTGGATTGCAATATGAATGTCCTATAGTTTTTCACTAGATGGTGCAGTAACTACGGGTACACGTAATGTCTCTTATGTGCGCCCATAGTTACTCTGGATTGTAGGGTAAATTTGACTGGAAAAGGTATGCATTAGATTTGAGTAAGTATATTTTCTCCTAAATACAGAATTTATGCAACACAAAGACCAGGATTCAAAAAGGCATCGTGCAAACCAGGTCCTGTCCTCCCAGAACCTGCAAGCGGAATTACCTTTTCCAAAAGTCTTGCACGATGCTTCCTCCGGGACATGTCTCTGAGTCTTTTCCCTGCTGTTGCCCATGTTTTATTGTTTTATGGTGTTTCTACCAACCTGGTTTCCCATAAATGTATCCACTGCTTTTTTATTTGCAAAAAGAAAGCAGGATATAAACCTCGAAAACATGTTCTTCATCTGCCACATCATAATTGGTGACTGATTTATTTGTCAGGAAATTTATTTAGAACTATTTGTTTAGAAGGCTTTCTGTTTGTCAAAAGTGGCCCAGCTGGCTAACGGGAAAGACTGGAAAGCCACAATCAGAAAGGGGTTGTCGTTGGCGGGTTTTGGCAAATGCCCACATTCGCTATTCTATCCCCCCTTAATTGAATTCAGTGTTTTTGGGGTGCAAACCTAACCACGTCTACTCAAAAGTAAGCCCTACTGTATTCAATGGGTGATACTTCCAGGAAAGTGTCTTTCAGTTTGCAGCCATATATGGCCACATCCCACCTGAATCAGCTCTTCTGCCTTTACTCCGGGAAAAATAAGGAGAAAATATGGATCAGGGCCATCTAGTCCAGCTTCAAATCCTGTTGTCCAATCCTGGACAACATATGGAGAATCCCACTGGATCAGGCCAAAGGGGGCTCATCTAGTCCAGCTTCCTGTGGCCCCAATCCTATCTCATTTTCCAATGCAGATCCAGCCATGAAAATGGGGCATCCTGCTGTGTGTGTGTGTGTGTGTGTGTGTGTGTGTGTGTGTGTGTGTGTAGGGAGGTCATCAAGGAAGGATAAGGACCCCCAAATGTAGGACATGCAAGAAAAATAATAGGACATGACAAAATAAAAGTTAAAAAACACTCAAGTCTAGTGCTTCATTTTTTTAATTGAGGGTGCAATCCACAGTAACTACGGGGAGTCCTTGCTCCGGTGTAAGAACAATTTACTCTGGATTGCAATATGAATTTCCCATAGGTTTTCACTAGATGGTGCAGTAACTACGGGTGCATGTAATGTCTCTTATGTGCTCCCGTAGTTACTCTGGATTGTAGGGTAAATTAAATTATTTATTTATTTTATTATTATTAAATTTAAAACTATTACATATAATAGTACGTTTGCTATAATAGTCCATATAAAACTATTACATATAATAGTAATTGCATATAAACTGCTTATTATTAAATTTAAAACTATTACATATAATTTATTAATTGATAGAAGGCTACATGCTGCCTGCTTTGAAGGAAAAAGAGGACCATGAAGGTTTTTCCCAGGGCACAAGACTAAAAATTATAGGTAATAAATTATATATAATAGTTTTAAATTTAATAATAAGTAATAGTGTGTTTAATTAGCCACACGGAGGCACTATCTATGAGTGTTTTCAGCTTTTATTTTGTCATGTCCTACATTTGGTTTGGATGTCCTACATTTTTTTGGGGGGGGCCTTATCCTCTTTTTTTGGTTATGGCATATGATTGCCCTTCTCTTACTGGTATGTCTCATTCAGCCCTGAAGGGTGCTTGCTTGTCATGCTCAGTGCGCCCACTAGGTGTCTCTGTTTATCATGCAGAAGGACCACAAGGGATGATGCTCAACTATGGCAAGATGCTCTCATGGGTGATTCCAAATCATGTGCCCAAAGAAAACTCCTGGTAATCACAGGAGTGAAAGCATCTCTTCAGAGAGGAAAGGTCTTTCCCAGCTATGCTGCATGCCTCTTTCTGCTCTTTCATGCCTCATTCACATAGCTATGGGGCAGTGCCACTGTAGGTGCCCCAATGGTGCCATGTAAGCGGCCCTTCAGACTCAACATCTGAGCCATTCTGGGCATTTCTGTACCCAATGCTGGTATGAAGCTTTGACGGTGATCTCCAGCCCCTTGAACTCTTCCAGGCCGTTACCTCTGTTTGGGAACATTTAGAGAGTTCAGGTCCTGCCTGTCCTACGAGATCTTCAGAGTTACCATAATGGGATCACCTTTGCAGGTTCCAAATAATCTCCAAGAGTAGACCCACAAGGAGTAGGTTGTGGCAGTCAGTCCTGGGGGTAACCATTACCAAGGGAGGTGGTGGACTCTCCCTTTCTGGGGATCTTCAAGCAGAGGCTCGATGAGCACCTGTCGGGGATGCTCTAGGGCAGTGGTTCTCAATCTTCCTAACGCCATGACCCCTTTATCAGTTCCTCATGTTGTGGGGACCCCCAACCATAAAATTATTTTCGTTGCTACTTTATAACTGTAATTTTGCTAATGATATGAATCATAATGTAAATATCCGATATGCAGGATGTATTTTCATTGTTACAAATGAAATGTGTGTTCTATGCATATATTGAACACAATGGGATTTATTTCAGAGTAGGCATGCATAGGATTGGGCCCTGAGGCTGCAATCCTATCCACATTTATATGGGAGTAAAGGCCCCCCTGACTATAATGGGATTTATTTCAGAGTAGGCATGCATAGGATTGGGCCCTGAGACTGTCAGTCAGCCTCAGTGTGCGCACTGATGTGATGTGCTTCCCCAAGTCGTGGCCCTTGGAATGCTCCTTCAGTGTTTCAAGTTCAGCACATGCTCTCAAGCACATGAACCTGAAAGAGTTAAAAACCGGAACCTTATGTTATGGGCCGGCCAGAATGATACTCTGCACTCAAATTTTTCTTGCTTCTTCCTTTCAGTTTCGAAAGGTGCAGTCCTATGGGCACTGACTTGGCAGAAAGCCCCACTGAACTCAATAGGACTTACTTCTGGGTAAACAATGGTTGGATTACACTGTCAGATAGTATGCAATCTGCCCAGCAATAAAGAACCATATCTGATTGACTGCAAATAAAAATGAAAAGGAGTTTATTTTATTCCTGAGCGCTGGACCCTAAAGAAAATCTGCTGTCTGAGCTATATGGTTGATAAGTCAAACCTGTGCATAGTGGAGAGCACGGTTTAGGTTTAAAAACGGATTTAGGTTTAAGGGCAAAATCCAGAGTAACTACGGGGAGTCCTTGCTCCGGTGTAAGAACAACTTAGGGTGCAATCCAAAGTAACTACGGGGATCCTTGCTCCGGAGCAAGAACAAGTTACTCTGGATTGCAATATGAATTTTCCATAGGTTTTCACTAGGTTGTGCAGTAACTACGGGTGCACACAATGTCTCTTACATGCTCCCGTAGTTACTCTGGATTGTAGCCTTACTCTGGATTCCAATATGAATTTCCCATATGTTTTCAGTAGGTGGTGCAGTAACTACGGGTGCACGAAAAGCCTCTTACGTGCTCCTGTACTTACTCTGCTTTTGGGGGTAAGTCTGATGTGCCTCCTGTAAGTCCACTGCCCGAGATAATATTGATGCGCTTGCCGCCCTGCTTTCACATTTTCACTTTGTGGCTCCTCTTTGGGTTTGTGTGGTTGGAGGAATGTGCTCGCTTGATCATGCTCTATTTGCATTACAACATATTTGGTGCCCCTTATTTATTTATTTATTTATTTATTTATTTATTTATTTATTTATTGAAAAACTTTTAAAACATCCCGTCCTAAAAATTTACAATAACCAACTAAAAACAACAGAATTAAAAACTATTGACTAAAAGAGTGTGCAGAAGGGTGGCCAGGTTAAAGACCAGTCGATTAAAAATTCAGAAGGCTATTGTAAATAAAAATATTTTTAGGCCATGCCATGTAGGGGAATGCAAGGTGCACAGTGGTGTTGCCAGCCTTTGGGGGTCACAAATGTATAGGGTTTGCCACTGATTTAATTGCTATATTTACTTATTGATGGCGTTTTGGCCCATCAGTTAGCCCTGAGAGGTGCTCCAAAACATCTCACAAATGTGACGTCATGTGCTGTTGACATTTTGGGATAGACCAGCAATTTTCAACCAGTGCACCATGGCACTCTGGTTGCCACAACTGTGTGCCACAGAAGTTTTGGGGAAAGATCATTTTTAATAGGACCAGTGGGGATGTGAGTCCCCCCATCTACATGATAGTGTGCTTTGTCAGATGTTAATGGCATGACAATTTTAGCACTGCCAGTCCGTGTGGACAGTCCCAGGCTTGGAGGAATAATGGACAGACAGGCTTCCTGACCCGCTGCTACCTTCTCTTTTCTCCAGTGGCATCAGGAGGATCCCCACACCTCACATTCTTTCTCCGCTCGGCCCTGGCCCTACTGATTTCCAGATGTTTCCAGTGTGCCAGCTGTAGGTCACCTGCAGGCTAAATCAACTTCAGCTCAGTTCTGACCTACGATAAACTAGTAATGTCAACAAGCCAAAGCCGGGGAACGAGTCAATTTATTTCTTTAGTATGATTATTCTCTTTTTTCCTTCTTCTCTCCAACAGCTCTGGGAGGAGAGTGACTCTTTTATAAATAGGAATATACGATTCCAAACATGCAATATTAAAGTGTTTCACTGCAAAGTCCTTTTCTCTGGCCTGGGCTGGCAGGCATCCAAGTAGTGGTGTAACGAAAGGGGGTGCAGAGAAATAATTTTTGTAGGGTCTCTCACTACAACATTGGAGCCATTTGCGGCAGGGGGAAGCAAATCTGCCTCTGTACTTTCCCATATTTGCCTCTGTTTTGCTCCCCCTGGGAACGGCTCCAAAGGGGAGCAAGAGGGGCTGCTTGCATGTGGCGATCCATCTCCCTGTGAAACTTAGTGCTTTGCACCCCCACTAGCTATGCCACTATATCCAGCCCTCTGACATATTCAATTATTGAATGGATTTTCAGCCAGGTGTAGTTTTTGGAGCAAAGTGGTTGAAAATAAATCACTAAAGGTGCAATTCTAACCAACCTTCCAGCACTGGGGTAAGAGCAGTGCCACTGAGTTATTATTATTATTTATTTCATTTATATCCCGGCCTTTCTTCTCTAACAAAAGGGAACCCAAGGCGGCTAACAACAATTAAAAACAACAATAAAACACCATTAAAAGTACATAATAAATACAAATTAAAACACAATTAAAATGCAGTGAAAATACAGATTAAACAAAATATTAAAAACATGCCTTCTAAAAATTTATAATAAAGCAGCTAAAAACAACATTAAAAAACAACATTTAAAAAACAACATTAAAAACAACAGCATCTCTCCCCCCAGCCTCCAAAATGGAACATATATTGCCCCACCTTGAGGACAGGGTGACCAGATGCACAGACCTCAAAAGGAGGACAAGCCCTACAATCCTGAGTAACTACGGGTGCACGTAAGAGACTTTACGTGCACCCATAGTTACTGCACCATCTAGTGAAAACCTATGGGAAATTCATATTGCAATCCAGAGTAAATTGTTCTTACACCGGAGGAAGGACTCCCCATAGTTACTCTGGATTGCACCCAAGGTCTTGGATTCCTCTCATCCTGGCCTTTTTGGTAGACAAGCAAAGCTGCGATATTGGACACTTTCCCATAGCACTCAATACATATTTTTATTTTTTTAATTTGTTGGCTATAACATTTGATAGAAAGGAGATATTTCAAAACCCATTTTTTGCATTGGATTCTGCTCTTCAATATGAATCCAAAGACATATGACATGATGGGGTACTGCACACCATTGCAAAGTTCCAAAATGAAGCCAAATGGAGGACGATGAAGCCCTTTTGGAGGACACCCAGACAGAAGACTGAAAAAGAGGACAAATCCAGAAATTTCTGGTCATATGCTCACCCTGCTTGAGGAGGCCTCAATCATCACCCATCAGTTCCAGGGTGATTATTCCAGGGTGTACCATATGCCCCATTGGCACAACTATGCCAATGCTGGAGAACTGCTTCGGTGTGTGTCCCATAAACCACTCCTGGGTTCTGCAGAGCTTTTTAAGGGCAACTACCATAGAGTGACTACTAGTTGTAGAGATAGTACCATTTGTATGGCAAATGTACAGCAGTTACCATATTTACTTGAATATAACGTGCCATTGAATCTAATGTGCATCTTATGATTAAAACAATACATTAACACAAATCTAATTAACCTTTGAATCTAATGCACACCCTGATTTTGGAGACAAAATTAGGCTGAAAAAGTGAGTGTTATATTCCAGTAAATACAGTATATTGTACAGTAGTTGTATGGTATAGTAGTTCTGCCATACGTGTTGTCGGGCAACTGTACAACTCGACAAGAACTAAGCAGGGCAACTACTGGGAGAATCAGTGGAGCAAATATTTGTTACTACAGACAGCTACCTAGAAACAAAACTGTAGAACCTGGAAGGGTCTCCGTTTTGCACCCCCACCTGGAATGGCTCTGAAAGAGAGGGTTCCCTGGCACACCAAGCGGAGGCTCCCTCCAAGACTGACTGCTCCACCCCCCAACTATGCCACTGCTCCTACCCACCCATTACTAGCTGCCAACCCACATAGTAAAATGTTGCTGAGTGCGTTTTGAGCTACAGCTGTTTCATAAGGACAGCCAGATCCATTGTGGGATTCGACATCCTATTTAACCAAAGTTGTGTTTTTTTTCAGAACAGGAAAGTCTTTGGGTCACTTTCTGACCACGTTGGCACCAGAAGCCAGTTCAGGACAAATTGCTTCGGTGGGAACGAATACAGCAGGCTGAGAGTCTCCAAAAAGCAATCGTATGGGGAAGGGGTAGCGAATGCTACCCTTCTTACCCTTTGGGTAAGAAGGGCACACCTTTTATTTTTAGCTATGAAATTCTTTATTATGGAGTTCAAACTGTGTCCCTGCACACAGAAAACTAGCATCTCAGGGAGAAACCCAGATGGCAACGACTTTCACTGCCTTGAATGGTGTCTTGATGGGCACACAAGTGATGGCTCTGCTTGTTTTTTCTGCAAAGTGTTTCTACTGATAATTTCTGCATGCCAACTTGCGGGTGAGGGCATGAGAGCTGACCAGTCCTTTAGTGACTAATCAGTTGGCAACACTAGCAGGAAATGCAAGGGTTAGCCTATGCAATATTTTTGGGCAGCACAAACATGTGGAGTCATTCTAGTTCAAAACCAATCCCCAGTGGCATACCCAAACCAGTAACATCCCCGTCTTTTTAACATATTGATATGATAAACACCCCTAAAAAGCATTTCCAATTTATGGCAAAAAAGTGGATGTGCTTTTCAGAGGCCTCTAAGGCATAAAGCATGGTATCCCAGCTAATATACAGACATCCTGCTAGCTATATCACTGCCAGTTGCCCCCTAGTTAGTTTCAGGACCCCACTGTGGGTGAGCACATGTGGGCACGAAACTTTGATTTTACCTCCCCACCCCATAGCGGTGGTGCCAAGCCAGAACTTTCCACCCTCTTGTCTACTATGGTATTACAGTATTACTAAGTAAGCTCCAATCGACACCAATGCAATAAATAAATAAATAAATAAATAAATAAATAAATAAATAAATATATTTAGCGCTAATTACTAAAAATTCAGGCAGAGCACAGGAATTCTTGTAGAGTTTTTTGCTTGTTTTTTTAAGAAGCGAGGGACATCTTCCCATATCCGGGTTAGGAAACCGCGTTCACTTTTTTAAGAAGCGAGGGACATCTTCCCATATCCGGGTTAGGAAACCGCGTTCACTTTTTTAAGAAGCGAGGGACATCTTCCCATATCCGGGTTAGGAAACCTCGTTCACTTTTTTAAGAAGCAAGGGACATCTTCCCATATCCAGGTTAGGAAACCTCGTTCACTTTTTTAAGAAGCGAGGGACATCTTCCCATATCCGGGTTAGGAAACCGCGTTCACTTTTTTAAGAAGCGAGGGACATCTTCCCATATCCAGGTTAGGAAACCTCGTTCACTTTTTTAAGAAGCGAGGGACATCTTCCCATATCCGGGTTAGGAAACCGCGTTCACTTTTTTAAGAAGCGAGGGACATCTTCCCATATCTGGGTTAGGAAACCTCGTTCACTTTTTTAAGAAGCGAGGGACATCTTCCCATATCCGGGTTAGGAAACCGCGTTCACTTTTCTGGTCCCTTCCTTCACTATTGTCTGGTTTTTTCTGTTTTGATCTAGTTTTTTAATTGTATTTTATTCTCTGTTGTAGTGGTCTTGAGTGCCCTTCTAGGAGGAATGGTGGAATATAAATTGAATAACTTAATTATTATTTTTTTCTGCAAATTCCGATTGTGGAAGAAAGGCGGGGTATTAATTTAACTGATTGATTAAACGATCGACTGATTGATTTTCAGCCTCCCAGAATAAGAGACACCTTAGAGCTTTTCTCTCCCCTCCTTTCCCCAACCTGGACTTTCACTGGACAGTGGTAGTGAGTGGGGCTCATCCTCCTCCAGAAGTGCTCAGAAGTTTATCGGGTGGGGGTTGCTCACTGTAACTGTGTGGGTGGATGATTAACTATTCAAACCACAGAGTTTGCTGACCCATTAACCAAAGAGGAAAGCTGTCTGGCCAGCTGAAGAAAGAAAATTAATTTGGCTAGGAAGGAAGGACCCCCCTCTTGCCCACTGTAGGTTGCTTAGATCCACACATCATCCAAAAGCTGCAGGGACAGAGAAGAGCACAATTCTAACTTTTGAGCTTACTCAAAAGTAAGCTCCATTGTATTTAATGGGTCTTACTCCCAGGAAAGTGTCTTTAGGATTGCAGCCTTTGGGCAGCCCTCATTTTGGAAAGATCAAACCTGCAATGACTGACTTGTATCTCTAGTACCCAGTGGCTTAGTTAGAGGGGTGCAAACATATTTTGCAGGTGCCACAATACACTGTGCAGGCAGCACTATGCAATCAATCAACCAGTCAACCAATCAATCAATCAATCAATCAATTTTATTTACTATATTTTTCTCCAATCTAACGCTCACCTTTTCAGCCGAATTTAAAGTGCAATCTTAACCACGTCAACTCAGAAGTTAGCCTCATTGTGTTCAATGGGTCTTGCTCCCAGGAAAGTGTGTTTAGGATTGCTGTGTATGTCTCTAAAATCAGGGTGTGCATTCGCTTTGATGGCACATGACATTTGAGTATATACAGCATTTTGATTATAAGTATAGACCAGTATTTAGTTTATCAGTATTATAGTTTAATTATTTTGTAATAAAAATGAAACATAAATGCTTTGTTGTATAAAATAGTGCAATTAGGTAAAAATCAGAACATAAACCCATTGTCATATTATTATTACCAAGTTAGGCTGCAATCCTAAAGACACTCTCCTAGAAGTAAGACCCATTGAACACAATGAGACTTACCCCCATATCCAAAGTAACTACGGGAGCACATAAGAGACTTTACGTGCACACGTAGTTACTGCACCACCTAGTGAAAACCTATGGGAAATTCATACTGCAATCCAGAGTAACTTGTTCTTACACTGGAGCAAGGATTCCCCATAGTTACTCTGGATTTTGCCCTTACTTTTTAGTAGACATAGGGCAAAATCCAGAGTAACTACGGGGAGTCCTTGCTCTGGAGGAAGAACAATTTACTCTGGATACCAATATAAATTTCCCATAGGTTTTCACTGGGTGGTGCAGTAACTACGGGTGCATGTAGTGTTTCTTACTAGTTACTCCGAATTTGGGGGATAGTAAGGATTGTGCTCCTACTAATTGTTGTAACATTAAATTTTGCACCTCCTTTGCAGCTGTGCATTACAATCCCCAGTAAACTTTTTAAAATCTCAAGTCTTTTAATAGGGGTGTGCATTAGATTTGATGGTGCATTAGAATAGAGTAAATACTGTATGTACCACTTTTCGACAAAAGTTTACAAAACTTCATCATTCTTGGTGGTGGGAATAAAACAGAGGCCTCTGTTTTGCTCACTGCCTGGAAAGACTCTGAAGGGGGGAGAAGTGGCTGCTTGTACAGCATGTTCAGATGCCTGCAAAACTTAATGCTTTGCATCTACTCGCAGGTGGACATGCTTGTTCCAGCTCTATCATTTTCTCTCTACTGTTAGCATATGGACTGCAAGCCCTTTGGGGCACAAACCTGTCTATCATTGCTGGAAAACACTGTGCAGTACAATTAATACTATGGATGAACTGATCATATCTTGAGATCCAGCATGGAAGATCCACAGATACGGCTGTAAGTAAGCACATTGGTCTTCCAAATGAATGGACAGAACTATGGAAATGCCAATTTCACCATCAGACAGAGTGAAAGGCATCAAATCGGGACCCATTTTTGGAAACCCTACTTATTTTTTATTTTTATTTTTCCATATTTCCATATCTATTTCCATTTTCCATATCTGAACCCAGTTACTCTTGACTGGAATTTCTGGGTACAGCTAAAATTTAAATTCCCTGGAGGTCTTGATTGGAGAATACTGATCAGTATTCAGTACTGATCAATACTGGACAGCATCAGATATCCATGCCTGGCACCCAGAGGTCAATCCTCGTTAATTGAATCAGGAAAGAGATGATTGCCAAGACATTCCTTTTCCACGGTTTGTTCAGTCATAACAATTGCAGCACATGAATGGCCCCTACTGGAGCAGTGCGCAGCCAAAACCCCATCATCACCCGCACTGATTACTGTATTTACTCAAAACTAACGCTCACCTGAATTTCAGCTGAATATACTCTCCTAAATCAGGGTGTGCTTCAGATTTGATGGTTACTTTGATTAGCGTAAATGTGGTATTTTGATTAAGTATAGGCTGTGGGTGGCGCAAGCAGTTAAAACGCTGTGCCTGTTAACCAGCAGGCCAGGGTTCGAGACCCAGGTCGGCCCCACAAGACAGGGTGAGCTCCTGTCCTTAGCCCAGCTCTGCGATGCCAGCTGGATTCAATCGTATTGGCTCTGCCTTTCCATTGGACTATTTCAGTGGCGTGGAGAGGGAGGATTTGCTGCTTGGGTAACAGCCTATCCTCCATAACAATCCAACCCAGGCTTTCATGCTTGGCATGCAGCATATGCAGCGCTGAGCACGATACCATAGTCTCTCAAGACTGATGGAGGCCTGCTCTTTAGGATGTGCATTAGATTAGATGGCACATTATAAAATTTAAGTTTACCACATGCAACAATAAGTTTGATGATGATGATGGTGATGGTGGTGGTGGTGGTGGTGGTGGTGGTGGTGATGATGATGATGATGATGATGATGATGATGATGATGATAATAATAATAATAATAATAATAATAATAATAATAATAATAATAATAATGGGTTTGTGTTGTGATTATTTATGTAATTGCACTTCTTTATACTACAATGGCTTCTGATACATTTTTAATATAATACAGTAAATTATTAAATTAAATATTGACCTATTGACTTATCTCCAAAAATGACAAGCTTATTGTTTATTTTATTTTTTGCAAGATTCTTCAACAACCATGTACAGGCAGGAATTGGAGTGGCTGAGATTTTCCTTGGCCACATCTTCGCTTTAATTCTTTCTCATTCCCAACCCATTCCTGGCTCTGGTGGTTGGTGGTTGGTGTAGGAAGAGCTAGAGCAGGGGGTCTCCAAACCCTGGCCCTGGGGCCGGATGCAGCCCTTGGCAACCCTCAAGATCCCTCTGTCTGCCCCCTGGGCAAGCCCTGTAATCCACTCCAATACATTCTTACATATAAATTTGAAATGTAAATTAGTTTTTTTGGCCCCTGACACAGTGTCAGAGAGACGATGTGGCCCTCCTGCCAAAAGGTTTGGAGACCCCTTGGCTAGAGGATGCCTTCCTCTCTTCTAGACAAGGAATTTCCCACAGGGGTTGTTGGATGATGGTTGCGGTCTGGCGTCTGCAGAGTAAATCATCCATTCTCCACACCAGCCCAAGTCTTCCCCCACAAGCTATTTTTTAAAAAGGAAAATATATTGGACAAGGCAATCATGCACCTCTTGTGATTTCCTGGGGTGAGACCATGTTTTTTGCCTTCAGGGCAGAAAGCACCATATGGGGCAAGCTTCCCTCTCCTTTGCACCCAAACTGGAAGTCTCAGTCTCTCTCTCTCTCTCAATCTGATATTGCAAAAGTGATGAATCCCAACCTGGATTCACTGTATTGCATGCACTGCCATACAGGATGAAGATACGGCCATTGGCTGAGATAGCTTGAAAGGTACATTGCATAAGAATTATCTATGTCTCCCTTTTTTAATACCTAATTTGTATTAATTTTATTTTAAAAAACAAAGAAAAAATAGATAAAGGACAGAAAATGAAACAAAACCTACATAATAAAGGTAAAATTGAAAAATTATAAGGCAAGCGCAGAACTCTAAAACCACCTTTCTTCAGTCTCAAACCAATTCTCACAACAAGGTCTATCCAAAACAATTGACCATCTTATCTGATCTCCTGGTTCTCAGCTGTGGGTCCTGCTGTGACCAGATCCAGGATGCCTTTAAATGTTTTCTTTCCTTGTAGGTAACCCATATGGGGTTACCCACTTGGTTAGGTATGTAGGTAGATAACCAACCTGGGGCTCTTGCTAGAAACACAGCCGGCTCCTGGGTTTTTCCAAGCATGCCGGGCAGGCCTTCCTCTCCTTCAGATTGTTCCCAGTTGTGGTCCTCTTGTTGTAACCAAGGAATGTCTGCAGCCAGACCAAAGGAGGAAGCTTGGCCTCTTCTCCTTGCCCACCAGTGCAGCTCATGTTCCGAGCCGAGCCATGACATCCTTCTTTCCCCATTCTGTATGTAGCACTCCCTGTCGAAAGAAAGAAAGAAAGAAAGAAAGAAAGAAAGAAAGAAAGAAAGAGTGAGTGCTGGTGTTCCCATCAACAGCAAAATAGCCAGAATCAATTGCAACAAAAATATTTTCACAGTTATGGTGTGGAGCAGCCCACTCATTGAGTGGTGTCGTGGATTTTCCAGGATTCACTGCAAAAATTTGCTGCTTTATTTTTAAATTCAGGGCAATCATTTTGGGAACTGCTTTCTTTCTCAAGATATAAAAGTTATATGACTATCTTATTAATAGTGAAATATGCAGTAGTAAAACTAGTAAAATACTCCCCTGTGGCACCATCCACCCTGTGTCCCATTCCCCTGTTGCACATTGTCCCCCATGCACATTGTCCCCCATGTGCAACATCCCCCATGCACATCAACCCTGAATGCACAACATCCACCCATGTGCATCAACTCCAAATGCACAACATCCTTCTATGCACAACAAACCCCCATGCACATCATCCCCTATTGCGAATCAAACCCCCTTGTGCATCGCCCTCCCATATGCATCACCTCCATGTGTATTCACCCCCATGCACACCATGCCCCATGCACACCAACCACCCATGTGCAACACCCCCATTGTACATCAACCCCCCCATGTGCATCATCCCCCAGTGCATCAACTCCCCAAGTGCAACACCCCCCTGTACAACATCCCCCCTTGATGTGCACCATCCCACCATTGCACTAACGCATCAGGCACCAAATTGGCTGAATGTTGATGAGTCAGTTTTCAATGTATAGGACAAAAACACGTTGCACCCCTTTACACCCCATTAAGGATTAAATATCTCAGCCTCGGTTCTTGGTGGGTGTTGATTTCACAGAAGGAACACCCTTCCCAAATTTCACACTTCTAGGTCCAGGGGTTGTGGCAGAGCATCACTCAGTCAGGGATTCTTCAATGTAAAGTATAGGGAGGAAAACATATTGCGCCCCATTTCACCCCCTTCCAGTTGGAATTTCCAAAAAAGTGGTTGTTAGTGGATCCTCCATCATGGAAGGAACACCCTCCCCAAATTTCATGCTTCTAGGCCCTGCAGTTTTGGCTGGTCATTGATGGGTCAGTCAGTCAGTCAGTCAGTCAGTCACTTTTCAGTTTATATATATAGAATAAGAAGTGGAACTTCATAGAGTTCCTTGTCCATTTTTTCCCCTATGCCTGAATGGGAACGGCACTGAAACCTCTGTGTATTTCTCTGGCAGAGCACAAGTAAATGCCTGTTTATATTGGTGGAATAGCTAATGGGGGTACAAAGCAGCACGTTTTGTAGGGAGACACACCACAGTGTGCAAGCGGCCCTCCCCCCAGAACCATTCTGGACTCGGGGGAGCAAGAAAGAGATATCAACTTGGCAATGGTCTCCACCACCCCATAAATCTGCCACTATACATTCCCGTCATGGCCCTGGGGGTGGAAGATTTGAATGATGCATCAGAAATGGTCAATGGGCAGAGAGGATTTGGGGCAAGAGGGAATATTCAAAGGCAGCTACCCCTTGTAGACTCCTGGAGCCTGAAGGGGTGCAATCCTTAGAAAGAAAGTTGCACTTCAATCCGTGGATTGTAGGAACTGGATTTCATGCCAGAGACCCCAGGTGCATGTGGCCCCTGATCCAGGCTCAGAGCCTGGTCATGAGGAGTCATGTCAAGTCACACAAGAGCTCCTGCTGTATGTGTCAATCAATCAATCAATCAATCAATCAATCAATCAATCAATCAATCAATGGCATTTAAACACCGCTTTTCAAAAGTGTCACATGCACTTGGATGCCAGCCAGGGACATCCAGGAAGCCTGCAAGAAGGCCCTGAATACAGTGTTTCCTTCACTGAACTCTAGCACTCAGATATACTGCCACTGAACCCAGAGGCTCCATTTAGGTATTGGGTCTAACAATGATTCTCCCCTTTTCTTTAATTTACAGCTGTTTCTTATCCCAGTGCAACCCCCCCCCATCTCCCCATTCCTGTGGTGGGGTGATTTGACTGGCACATATCAGAGCACCAGCCTTCCCGCTACCTTTGAGTGGCGCAGAGATGCCTTATGGTAGTGAAGATGCCTTCAAAGTGGGAGTTGAGACCGCCTTGGGGGTCGTGATCATAGGTCATGGGGGTTGCAAGAGGGTAGGATCTGCCATCTTGGAATCTGGTACTTGGCTTTCCTGTGAGTAAGTCTCATTGAATATACAAGTTATAGGACTTATAGACATGGTGGAGCTCTGGCATCACATCCCAATAAATTTGACAAGGGGTCCTGGACAGATTTTTAAGTTTGAAAAGGGGGTCCCAGGCTGAAATCCCCGAGTACCATTGTACAAGAGGACTGATGAATTGTGTCAGTCTAGGTTAGGATTGCAGCCCTATTCATTTAAGAGAACAACTCAAATTTCTGAGAAGATAAACCTGGTTAAATCAAATTAATACAGTTGGACTGAATTAAGTCTTAATCCTCCTTTTGCAGGCTGGCTAAAGCAACTGTTCAAACGGGTTTCAGTTTTGGGTCTTTTTGTGTGTGTGTTTTTAGGACACCAATGTTTGTATTTCAGGGCACAATCCTAACCAATTTTCCAGCTTGAGGCAAAGGCAATGCAAATCCAAGATAAGGAAACAAACATTACCTGCCTTTGAGGAGACCTCCGTGACTGCCCCCAAATGCAGGATGCAGTGTACGTCCCGCTCACATAACTATGCCAGTGGCAGAAAGTTAGTTAGGATTGTGCCCTCAATCACACAATGAGGGATCTTCCCTGACCCCCCCCACCCCAAAAGGCCCATTGCATTTCAGTAGTTCCTTTCAGGAAGCAGATGTTATAGCTACACTTATTTGACGGGTTACGGACTGGAGCAAAACCATCCAAAAGTGAAAACGGTTGAAAAGTGGAACCCAGTCTTTTTCAGCTTGCTAATGCAAAATCACCACTAAAAAACATAAATATCACATAAAACATAAATATGCAAAACCTAAATAATGCATATTTATTAATTATTAATTAATAATATTAACATATTGCTAATATTAATGCCAAAACACATTAGCAAATTACAGTCAAATGAACAAATGCACGAACATCTTAAATACTTGAATCTAATGCGCCATCAAATTGTTACTTGAATCTAATGCGGCATCGAATCCAATACACACACTTCACTTATAATCGACACACCATGTTTTCCTCAAATCTAATTAACCAATGAATCTAATACGCACCCTGATTTTGGAGACTAAATTTGGCTGAAAAAGGTGAGCGTTAGATTTAAGTAAATTCATTTAAGTGATGGTTATTTACTGAAGAAAGTCTTACGGAAATGCGAAAAAGAGAATGCTATGGAGAAAGGCGGGATAGAAACAAAGAAACAAATAAACAAAGAAACAAACAAATTTTAAACAAATAAACAAAGAAACATCAGGGAAGACCATTTTAGCCTTTCGACCAGCAGAAAGATGTTGAAAGAGTGAAGCATGTGTTGAATGAATGAGTCCTGGGTATAATTGAAAGGTGTTGAAAGAGCAGACCTATCAGAAAACAAACCATCAGGAAGTGCAGATGTAATAACTTTATTTCTGACAATTCTCCTATTTATTTAACAGACCCCTAGATTCTGTTTAGGTTTCAACCCCATATTTCATCTCTCATGACACTGAAGGCAGCACCTATGGGATCACCAGCAGATCACCCACCCAAGCACGGAGCAGCTGCAGATCTACTTCAATCTAGTATTGTGGTTGAAGACTGAAGACCAGGTTGAACAACATCAGCAGTCAGCATGGGGTGAGACTGAACCAGGGTTTTATTGTGGAAGGTCAAGGTGATAAACCCCATGCCCCAGTGGCTCCAGTCCAAACCTTACCACTTCCACCCCACTCTCCATGTTGACTTTTCAAAGGGGATAAAGCTCTTTGGAAATCTAGTCTCACATTAAGTTTGTCCCACCAGCTACAAACATTTATATCGGGGTTTACTTCTGGGAAAATATCAAGAGGTGCTGGTACTGCAAGGGTTAATTTGTGCTGCTACTCAGCCCTGCCAGCTACTTTCAGTGCAAGAACTTTACTTGGAAGGATCAAAGAGAGTGTGTCAGTGCTTCTGTGTCAGTGCTTCTTTCACTACAGGTGACCCAGGGTGACCATACAGCATCCCCTAAATAGAGGACAAAATGTAGGACATAAATATAGGACACCCAACCAAAATGTAGGACAAAATAAAATCTAAAAACACTCATATATAATGTTTTTATGTGCTTAATTCAGGGTGACCAGATGCCCGAACCCCCAAAAGAGGACAAGGGCCCCCCAAATTCCAGACATCCAAGCAAAATTCCTGACATGTTTGAAAAATGTAGGACATCCAATAAAATGTAGGACAGATGTAGGACATATTAAAATAAAGGTTAAAAACACTCGTATTGCTTTCCTGTACTTCATTTCAACACTATATTACTTCTTTTTAATTTGAAAACCTCTTTGCAAGACCCGTTTTCACCAACAATGCACATGTAAGTGACTCCAAGCAGACATGATCCAACACTTTCCTGGAATAATAGTGCAATCCTAAGCATGTCTACTCAGACGTAAGTCCCATTGAGTTCAATAGTACTTACTCCCAAGAACGTGTGATAAGGATTGCAGTCTTGGAGCACAATCCTAACCATGTCTACTCAAATGTAAGCCCCACTGTGTTCAATGGGTCTAACTCCCAGGAAAGTGTGATTAGGATTGCAGCCTGAGTCCCATTGAACTGAAGCTTACTTTTGAGTAGACATGGTTGGGATTGTGCTCTAAATTCCTGATAGGAGTGGAACTGAGACCAGGAAGACCAAGGTTCGAATCCTCCCTCTGCGGTGAAGCTTCCTAAGCCACCTTGGGCATATTCTCAGCCTCACCTACCTCACAGGGTTGTTGTGATGACAAAAGGATTAAAAAAACTTTGTTAGCTGCCTTGGGCATTTGCTTTGGCATGGTAAAGGCGGGGTATAAATCAATCAATCAATCAATCAATCAATCAATCAATAATGGCAGGGAGTTCCAGAGATTAATCTTCAACACCTACCCATCATAGTTTGCATCCTGATGGACTTTTCCTTCCTCAGTCTGTCCAGTCCCCTTCCAAAGGCATCTTGGCCAGTCGCCACCCCATATCCAGTGGCAGGGAGTTCTGCAGTGTAACCTTAGAATACCAACCGGGTCCATTAGACCCGGTATGCAAATATATGCAAATTAGGCTATTTTTAGATGGTATTCTAAGGGTTTTAATGGCACCCTAGCAGGTCATCAGACCATCAGCGTCTCCCCAGATATGCAGACCCCTTGCGGTACTCTCCAGGCCAGGCAGGGGGACGCCGGTGGCGTAGCAAGAGGGGGTGGAGGTGTCAGTCCTGCGGGAGTCTCACGGGCAACATTGTAGGGGATGCTGGTGGCGTAGCTAGCGGAGGTGGAGGTGTCAGTCCTGGGGGAGTCTCACCCCTTTGGAGCCAGTCCAGGTTGGGGGGCAACACTGTAGGGGATGCTGGTGGCGTAGCTAGAGGGGGTGGAGGTGTCAGTCCTGGGGGAGTCTCACCCCTTTGGAGCCAGTCCAGGTGGGGGGGGGGACAACATTGTAGGGGATGCTGGTGGCGTAGCTAGAGGGGGTGGAGGTGTCAGTCCTGGGGGAGTCCAGTCCAAGTGGGATGGAACGTTGGGACACTGAACGTTCTATGGATGGAACGTTGGTGGGTTTGAACTTTCTAACGATGGAACGTTGGGGAGCTGAGCGTTCGATGGATGGAATCTTGGGGGGCTGAGCGTTCTATTGGATTAGGCTGCGGTGGCGTAGCTAGAGGGGGTGGAGGAGTCAATTTTTTGGGGAGGTCTCACCTCTTCGGAGCCATTTCCGAAGCCATTTCACTTCCGAAGGAGTGAGACCCCCCCCAAAAATTGACTCTTCCACCCTCCCCCCAGAGCCTGACTCCTCCACCCCCTCCAGCTACGCCACCGCCCTTCCCCGGGGGAGGGACCTTTAGAGAGCCCCTCCCCGCCTGCCAGCTGGTCCTGCAGCCCCTATAAAGGCAGCCCCAGGAGCTCGACGGCGCTGATCGGGCTGGGCGGGGAAGGAACGAGATGGTCAGCCCAGCGCCGCTGCAAGATGCTGGATGGACACCGCCTGCTGCGCTGCCTCTGCTCCCTTCTCTGCGCGATCCTAGCGCTCCTAGCCGCAGCCCCGGCCCCCGCGGGAGCCTACTTCGGGTGAGTAGCTGGGCTTACTCGCGAGTAGGGCTACCACCACCCCGCCTTTGCCCCACGTTTCGATCCAAGTGAGTCAGACTCCCCCTGGGCTGACACCTCCGCCCCCCTCTAGCTACGCCACCAGCTTCCCCTACTCTGTTGCCCCCACCTGGAATGTCTCAGAAGGGGTGAGACTCCCCCCCAGGTCTGACACCTCCACCCCCTCTAGCTACGCCACCGCATCGTATACTCTTTTGCTTCCCACCTGCAATGGGTCCAGTGGGGTGAGACTCCCCCCAGGACTGACACCTTCACCCCCTCTAGCTACGCCAGCAGCATCCCCTACAATATTGCCCCCCACTCAACGGCTCCAAGGGTGAGACTCCCCCAGGACTGACACCTCCACCCCCACTAGCTATGCCACCAGCATCCCCTACAATGTTGCCCCCCACTGGAATGGCTCCAAAGGGGTGACACTCCCCTTAGTACTAAGTCCTCCACCCCCTCTAGCTACACCACCAGTATTCCCTACTCTGTTGCCGTCCCCACCTGGAATGGTTCAGAAGGGGTGAGACTCCCCCAGGACTACACCTCCACTCCCTCTAGCTATGCCACTGGGCATGTCCTGCTCAGTTTGCCTCCCTGTCTAGAATGGCTCAAAAGGGAAGGTGGCACTCGAAGTGTCAGGGAGGCTCCCTGCAAAACACAGAGCTGTGCCCCCCTCTGGCTATGCCACCAGCCACTAGGCTGGGCAGACTCTTCTCTGACTGATCTGCCTCCTCTTGTGTAGTTGGGGGGCTTCCCTCAGATCTTGCATCTCTCTACCTGTCCTCACCTGACACATCTTGCATGTTCACCTTTGTGACTGGTGGGCACAGGGCTCTCCCATCCTTCCCATGACCTCCTCACCACCATTGGGATCAGGTCCAGTGGTGGAAACCCTTCCCCTTTCCAAACCCTTACCCTGTGAAGACAAACGATTCACCTAGTTGGGAGCACTCCTTACTTTATTCTCCCCCCATGTTCTGCCATCTGCTCAGTATCCTTCTGTAGTAGGGTTGCCACAAAATCGGGGCAGGACCCTTTGTCCCATTTGCCAGTATATGAACACGATCCCCCCAAATCGAGACTTTCTCTGTCTTTTGGTTGACTTTCTCTGTCTTCTAGAGTGGTTGTCAAGGAATTGGCTCTTCCCCAGAAGCCCACCCCCAAAAGCCCCTTTCCACGAGAACAGTGATTTTCCAATGTGTGTGCTTCAGATGGTCCACAGATGGGGCAGGTCATTTAGGGCCATTGGAGGATTTGAGTCCTCATCCCACAGCATGGTGTGCCAAGGTGCTGATGATGTTTTAGTGATGATGTTTTAGGTGTTGGACAATTTTAGTGCCTTATCAGTGCGCCAAAAGCTTGAAAATCACTGAAGCTGATCCTCTTTGGGTGCTTTGGGATATGGGGGACTTCAGGAAAGGAGCTGGGGCTGATGGCCTCTTTTTGCCTTGTACCTGTAGCATAGCCCAGGTATCCCATCACCTTTCCATGCTGAGCCCCTTATCTCAGTTCATGTAGTGTTCCAACCTGTTGCGATGTGGCGCCTGCCACTGGGTTAGGTTGCCATAATTCTCTTCCACAAAACTGGGACCGTCCCATTTGCCAGTATGTGAACATAATCCCCCCCAAATCGGGAAGATCCCCGTTTTTTGGGACATATGGCAACCCTACAGTGGGTGCTTGGCTGGCATTGGGGAATGCAGTCCAGTCCAGTCTGCACACTGATGGGAAAGGGATCATTGGGGTGGCTGTGCAGTCCCCCTAAATCTCTCCCCCCAGAGGCCTGACTATCTGTCTCTGCTTGCTTTGCAGGTCTTGCTCTGAACTCTTTCCAAGTGATTCATTCCCTTTGCTCTTGAGAACAGTGTCTGTGGTTTGGGGCACTCTTGAGACTTTTGGGGCCTTGCTGATCTGGGTGCTTTCGGTTTATTTGCCTTTCCGGTTATGCGTCGTGGTGGTTTTGTGAGCCGATGTGGGGTTTAATGTGTGGTCTGGCTGTTCCGCTGGCAGTGCAGTTTAATAGTGACAATTGGGAAATTGCAAGGCGCATAGCGAGATGTGTCTGTATGGGAAATGGGTGCCTTCCATGCTGTTTGAGGAGGCCCTTCTCTACCCCTGAGATCCACAGTCTAATTTGGGTGAAATCTGGATCTTGATAGAGGACAGAATGGGAATTTATATAGGAATTTAAAGAGGACAGAATTATAGGGTCTTGATAGAGGACAGAATTTCCTCATTAAAATGGTCCCACAACATAACAAGGTCTACCTACTTGGTGCCCTTTTCCTGCCCACCTGAAGGCCATTCTGACCACAGGTAGTAGTCCTGGGCTGACTCTAAGATGCTCCCATAAGGCCTGCTTTGCCTTTCCATATGTTTCCGAAAACTGGGACTGTCCCAATGTGAATATGCATTCACATACTGGTATGTTTGACAGGGGATCCTGTCCCGGTTTTGTGGAAGAGAATTATGGCAACCCTATGCACGCTGGCATGTCAGAACTGTAAATCTGGACTGGTGTGTGCAAGAGATGGTTCTGGATTTGGCCTTGCTCTTGCCATCTCGAGACCCCAAAGAGATCCTCTTGAGACCCCGAGGAGTCCAGGTGCATCAGAAGTTGAGATGTAGTGGAGGCTTGGAAAGTGTGCAGCTGACTTTTTCCATACACAAATGATTGCTCGCGGCGTGTGCGCCCAAGCTTGGGCATTTGGTGGCAAAGCATCAAAGAACAGCCAGGATAAGCTGTGAGGTTTTCATTTTCTTTTGTTCCTGTATTTCATAAGATGTGGGGAAATTTATTTCATATTTAGCCACATTGGCCTGTCTTGGAAGTCGGGTTGTTCCCTCCTCCTTTGAGGGTCTATCTGACCTTTTGTGCAACTTCCCATTTTGCACAAGGGGGGTGCACAAGGGGTGTGAAACTGGCACGATGATCCAGAGGTTTCTCTATTGCTTGTAAAACTCAGGGAGAAGCCAAATACAGTGTTGGTGTCTCCTGGCTAATGTTAAAATTTACAGGAGCGGCACAACGCAGTGGCATAGCTAGAGGGGATAGAGCAGTCAGTCTTTGGGGGAGCTTCACTGTCGTGTGCACAGGGTCCCTTTGAAGCCATTCCAGGCAGGGGAGCAAATGTTCAGTTAGAGCCACACCAGGACGGACTGCTCCGACCCCTCTAGCTATGCCACCAGCACAACGCTTTCTAGTTAGGCTTTACCTTTGACACTTGGTGCCGATGCCATATCCTAATGAAGTAAGCTTTTCTTACTGATGATGTCTCGAAAATGTCTCGAAGACGTCTCAAAATGAAGCTTTTTTTACTGATGATGTCTCAAAAATGTTGACCCCATTGACTTTGTCCCCTTGTCAAACTCCTGCCTTTGGGACATGGGGGAGGGGAGCCCCTGTCGGCCGTGCAGTCCCTGATCTTGCCAGCAGAGGGCTCTGTTAACCCATGAATTCCAAAGCTGCCTCTGGTGTTAAGACTTGCAGGTGTATCCTGTTCTTTGAGAAAATAAAATATTTTTCATGGGAAAGTTTCTTTTATGCTCCCCCTTCCCTCTACTGTTCACTTGTATTTATTTTGTTTCTCTCTGGGAGGATCCATTCTCTGCAGGCTGAAATAGGAGGCAAAGGGCCAATGCGCCCCCCCCCCACCTTAAACAGCACAGCAAGATGTGGTTTCTCTAACATCGTATTATTTTAATGTGCTCCTCTCTTACTGGCGCACATCTCTTCAACCTGCTAGGGCCATCTTCTCGAGGCATCACCCTTGAGGTCAATCCCAAGGAATGGCTTCCTTAATGAGCACATGTATAGGAAAATGTATGGCACAACCTCTTTGGCCAGGCGCAGTGGAGTGGACGGATGTGCCGTTGCTGCGTGTGATCAGCGGTAGCCTTTGCTGTGCTCAGAATTTATTTGACGGTGCAGTTGGTGGAAATACACTAGGGTGCTCCTACTTATATCCACCGGGTGGGGACGGGATTGGATGCAGTACCTTGGCATTGCAACACCTGTCCATGCAGTAATTATCAGTGATGTGCCGACATAGCTGCCAATTACTGCATTGACTCAAATCTAATGCTCACCTTTTCCAGCCAAATTCAGTCTTCAAAATCAGGGTGTGCATCAGATTCAACGGTTAATCAGATTTGAGTAAATATGGTGTTTTGATTATAAGTATAGGCAGTGGTGGGATTCAGATAAATTAACAACAGGTTTTATATCCTAATAACCTAAATTAACAACAGGATCTATGTCTCACAGTAACCAGTTCTCAGAACCAGGCGCTCATTAGCATAGGATTCTATAGAATCTGTGCAAACCCCCTGAAGCCCACCTCTGAGTATAGGGTATGCATTAGATTCGATGGTGCATTTGATTCCAGTAAATATGATACTTCCAAGTTCTGAGCCACCAAAAGGGATGGAAGCAAACCTTGTGGGCTTTTTTGATCTCCCAAGGCAAAGAGTGTGGAAAGGAAACAGAAAAGCCACTAAAGTGGGTGGAGATGGTGAGTTGTGGCTGCAGTGGGCTTTCATGTGCCACCAAAATAAACCTGGCATCCACCTGTTGGACCACCTTGCTTTGTTTTTGTGAAATCCTTTATGGTGCCATAACATGTATTTCTCGAGAGGTATGTCTGTTGCACATAAAATTACATCTTGAAATCTTATGCTTTTAACAAGCTACCAGTAGCGGATGATGGGTGAACAAAGTTGATGTGGCAGGAAAACCAATGTAATATGGATTTCTAAGATGTTAGTGATGCCTTTTATATGTGCAATAGTCCCATGGTGTACAATTGTGTTTCATACTAACTACAGGTGATTAATCTGTGGAACTCCTTGCCATATGATGTGGTGATGGCACCTGACCTAGATGCCTTAGAAGTGAATTCCTGGAATAAAGTCCACTACAGGTTACAATCCACAATGCAGATGTGCATGCTCTTGGTTTTAGAAGGTCAGGTTCAAGGGAGTGTACCAGGATGCAGGTATCTTGTGAACATGGTGCTCCCCAAGGCACCTGGTGGACCACTATGAGATACAGGAAGATGAACTAGATCCAGCAGGGATTGGGCAGGGTGATTCTTATGTTCCTATTAAGAAAATGGTCATGGTGGTATGTAGGGAATATCTGTATTTTGCAAAGATTGTGGGGGTGCACAGACATGGCCTTCTCCCCACCACCACCCATGAAATCCCTGCTGAAAAGCAGAGTGATGGTAGGTGCGATCCTAACCAATTTAGGCCAGCATAACTCACCCGTCTTCTGTTCCTGTAGTAGCGCCTGTCTGTGCCCTAACCTAACCTCCCCAGGAGTGGAGTAGAAGTGCCTTATGGCACTCTTATGACACTTTCAAGCCAGCACGGGACTTGTGCCGGGATTTGTGCTGGCCTAACTGGGGGTTGGCTTTGCAGTCTTAGTGGGGGGAGTAGTGGGTATGGCTCTGTTTTGCTCCCCTCATGTGTAATGGATCAGAAGGAGCGACGCTCTCTCCAAGATTGACTGCTCTGCCCCCCTCCAGTTATGCCACTGGATCCAATGACTGTACAAGAGTTTGATGACAGGAACCACCTTGCTACGGTGACGTATAATTAGGTAGTAACTGATGGAGTTGCATAGTGTTGATGCATAGTGGAGTTGCATGTTGTTGCTGCGATGACTGTTCTCTTTACAAACCAAAGCTTGAACTGATTTGGAAACACCCCCAAATCCATTCTGGCTACAGCTGCTTTTTGCTCTTTCAAACACATGTGCAACTCTCCCTTGGATCGTAGGCAATGGGGGTGTAGATAGCCGGGCCAAACATCTGTAATTGCTGCCCTGGCTACTTGCTTCTTGGGGCTCACAGCTGGGGACTTTGAATTAGCACCAGAGATGGAGATGGATTCCCTTGGGAGATGATCAAAGAGTCTGAAGACCAAGCGGACTGCATTGGCCAAAGCAGGACTTTGGCTTTGCTGGGTTCTGGAGTCGTCCTCTGCAGCCTCCAGCCTGCTTGTCACTAGCCGAGATGCTGTGATGTTCTGGAATGTGGAGCGCATGCGAAGATGCTCTTGGAACGTGATCCAACAGTGCAGGGCCTGTGTGGAAAAGTGAGAGCTTGCTTTGGCTAGGGAGCACTTCAAGCAAAGGGAGAGTGCCGCACTGCATAGGGTTGCCATATGTCCTGAAAAACGGGGGCAATCCTGATTTTGGGGGGTTGTGTTCACATATTGGCAAATGGGACAGAGAGCAGAATTCTAACCATGTCTACTCAAAAGTAAGCCTCATAGCGTTCAATTACTCCCAGGAAAGTGTCGTTAGGATTGTAGCCCGAGGCTCCTGTCCTGGTTTTGTGGAAGAAAATTATGGCAAATCTAGTACTGCAAGAAGGTCCAGTAAACTTTAGGGAGCAAAGCATTGTAGATTAAAGTCGGTGCACTGACAATTACATATCCCTTCTTCATTTGAATTGATCAGTCAAGTCCTACTCTTGATGTTCCATTGCAGTGGTTGTCAAAGTGGGGGTCTGGACCCCCATGGGGGTTTGTGGTTTCTATCGGGCAGAGGGTCAACCAAAGCTGGCCACTGGAATCCAGTGCTGAACATACCTATCTCAGAATGGGCCACTTTCCCGGGGGTCATAGAATCATAACGTTGGAAGGGACCCAGTGGATCATCTAGTCCAACGCCCTGCCTCAAGCAGGAAATCCTCATCTTGTGGGGCCCAGGTCTCGAACCCTGGCCGGCTGATTAACAGGCACAGTGTCTTAACCAACTGCGCCACCAGAGGACTCAAGGTCAAACCTCATTGAACACAATGGGGCTTACTTCTGAGTACACATGGAGGAGCTCTGGCATCACAGTGATGTCACTTGTTTGATGTTGATTCCGGCCATGACATCACTTCCACTGTCATAGATAAATCTATATATATAAAAGAGAAAAGTCACTGACTGACTGACTCACTCACTCATCACTGCCCTGCCAAAACCGCTGGGCCTAGAAGTGTGAAATTTGGGGAGGGTGTTCCTTCCATGACGGGGAGGTGCACTAAGAACCGGATTTCGGAAATTCCAGCCGGAATTTGACCATATGATCGGATTTTTCCAGATTTCTCCTTTTTTAGTCCCCTGTCCTGGTGTCCTCCAAAAGGGCTTCATTGTCCTCCATTTTGGCTTTATTTTGGAATTTTGCAATGGTGTGCAATACACCATCATGTCCTATGTCGTAGGATTTGTACTGGAGAGCAGAATCCGATGCAAAAATTGGTTTTGAAATATCTCCTTCCTAGCAAATGTTACGGCAAAAAAACCTAAAAATCAAAAATATGCATTGAACTCGATGGAAAGTGAAGATGATATCATGTCTTTACTCATGAGTAGGCAAACCATTGTAGGAAAGTACCATTGTCTGCCAGAAAGGTCAGGCTGAGAGGAATCCAAGACCTTGTCCTCCTTTTGATGTTTGGGCATCTGGTCACCCTGCCTTGAGCAGGGTGCCCAGATGACCGGAAAAACCCAGATTTGTCCGGATTTTTAGCCTCCTGTCCGGGTGTCCTACATTTTGGCATCATTGTCCTACATTTTGGCTTCATTTTGAAACTTTGTGTTTGTGCACATTATCCCATCATGCCATATGTTGTTGGATTCGTATTGAAGAGCAGAATCCAATGCAAAAATCAGTTTTGAGATATCTCATTCCTATCAAAAGTTATGGTCAAAAAACAGAAAAACAAAAACAAAAAATTACATTTTTTGGCAGTTTTTTTCACCGGGTAGGAATTTTGGCCTGGGATTAGGAATTTTGGCCTTGGGGTTCAGGAATTTTGGGTTTGGCATCTGGTCACCCTGGCCTTGAGTGCCATGCTCTGCGGCGACATCGGTTCTTGGGTTCTGGTCCCAGTGAAAAACTGGCAGACAGGCATCCATAAGCCTGGGGTTACAAGGAAGTTTCCCCTCGTCAAGATGATACATGAACTGTATTGGGCTATGATGGCATGGATTGCTGAAGGACTGCTGTGGGCCAGATGCCTTGTGCTGCTTGGCAGGGAGTCTGCTGCTGGATCCTATTAAAACAGGGCATACATAATGAAGGCTTTTTGTGCCAGAGGATGTGGTGATGGTGGCTAGCAATGGCTTAGACCAATTCATAGAATATGCAAGGATGAGTTTGAACATTGAGATTGAAGATGGTGATGGACTAGTATTGCATGCGCATGTGGTAGCATTTGGATATTTACGGTTAAGTTCATTTTGACGGACCTATAAAGGGACTTCCCGTATTTACTGGCACCTATTTCAGCCATATTTAGGCTACAATCCAGAGTAACTACAGGACCTTTTACACCGGCGTAGTTACGATGCCACTAATGGAAAACCTATGGGAAATGCATAGAGCAATCCAGAAGAAGTGCCTTTTACGTCTTCCTGTAGTTACTCTGTATTGTAGGGCTAGTCTCTAAAACTGGGGTGTGCATTAGATTTGATGGTGCATTAGATATGTTTAAATACGGTATTTTGATTTTAAGTATCGGTCAGTATTTAGTTTTAACAGTTTACTATAGTGTAATAAAAATGTAACATAAACCCATTGTACAAAGTAAAAATTATAACATAAACCCATTGTCATGTTATCCTATAACTCATTGTTGTATACAGGAAAATTAAATTTTACACCTACTTTGCAGCTGTGCATTACCCTCACCAGTACCTTTATCTCAAGTGGGGTGCACATTAGATTCAGTGGGACATTAGATTTGAGTAAATATGGTATTTTTTGGAACGGACCTTGAAAGGTCTTGGAATAGACAGCAGGTGGGGTTGAGAAGAGGACCTGTCTGTTCGAACTGCTCTTCATTAATGCAACAATTTTCAGCCCTTTATATCTCCCGGCACACTGACACGGCACTAAATTTGTCGTGCTCCGCTATTCCTTTATTGACAACTAGTGAAAAGTGTACCTGCGTTGCGGGAGTAACATTTCCCCATACACCATCCCCCCACGCGCAGCATCCGTCCCCCCACACGCAGCATCTTCGCCAGTGCAACCTCTTCCTCTGAACAACATCCCCCCCCCCCAGTGCACCAGGCAGAGAGGACCAAATTGGCTGGATGTGGTTCAGTCTCCCATGTTAAGTATAGGACAGAAACACGTTGCCCCCTTTTCAGCCCCTGAAGGGTTAAGTTTCTCCAGATGGTTCTTGGTGGGAGTTCAGGTGACAGAAGGAACTCCCAGAATTCCATGCTTCAGGCCCAGCAGTTGGGGCGGAATGTTGATGAGTCAGCAATTCTCCAATGCAAAGTATAGGGAGGAAAACGGTTACACCCCTTTTCACCCCCTTCCCGTTGGAATTTCCTAAAACCAGTTCTTAGTGCACCCCTCGGTCACGGAAGGAACACCCATCCCAAATTTCGCGCTTCTAGGCCCACCGGTTTTGGCAGGGTGGTGATGAGTGAGTGAGTGAGTGAGTGAGTGAGTGAGTGAGTGAGTGAGTGAGTGAGTGAGTGAGTGAGTGAGTGAGTCAGTCCGTCAGTCCGTCAGTCCGTCAGTCCGTCCGTCCGTCCGTCCGTCCGTGACTCTTCTCTTCTCGTGGAACAGATTGCCAAGGGAGGTGGTGGACTCTCCCTCACTTGGGGTCTTCAAGCAGAGGCTTGACGAGCACCTGTTGGGGATGCTCTAGGGGGATTTCCTGCTACAGGCAGGGGGTTGGACTAGATGACCTACTAGGTCCCTTCCAACTCTAGGATTCTATGATTCTTTTATATATATAGAAGATTACTCCTGGCAGAAAACTTGTATCCACCAGTGACCCTACTAAAGATCCACTGAAAAATTCTGGGAGAATTTGTCAAAGAGGCACTTAACCCAATGAAGAAAACTGGGATGAGAATCGGTCACATTTGCAAGAAGGAATGTTATGTAGACCAAGAATTACAGCAACTACAGTCAATGCCTGGGGAGACTGATGGCTTCCCCAGATGTACATGGTGAACAGCCACTCCTTGGAATCGTTCATGCGGGCAGTTATACTTGCGCAGCTGAAAAGTATATCCAAGTTCTCCTGGCACTTGTAAAATGTAACTGGCAATGTGATGTGGGTCTACTGGTAAACTTTCCAGTGCACTAAACCGGTGATACAATTTATCACTGTTTCTCAACCAGTGGTATGGACACCCTGAGGTGTCTGGTGGTACTCATGGGACACATGTTGTCTGGCAGCCAGACCAGACACATGATGCAACATACAGTGGTAGGAGGTTTGGCGGGCAGAATTCCATGTTTTACTACATCCCAACAAGCCCTTGCCTCCCATCTGCCCTAAAGCCACTGGTGTTTGTCATGATGCATCTGGCCTCCCCACCCAGAAGTAACTGGCAATGATATCACCAGTAACTTCCGGTGGTGCTTTGACTGGCACAGAACATCAGAGATATATCATGTTTGACGTGTAGTTAGCAAACAAAACTTGGATTGGATATGCTAAATTCACAGGAGGTATAAATATCTGAAAGGGAAAAGGATTTGAACTGAACCTTTGGGGGGGTGGGGGGGGTTAGGAACAGGGAAGAGAACTGGGAAAACCCAAATTTAATCAGAAACATTACAGTTTCTATGTGTAAAAGTGCAAAAGTGAAAAATTTCAAGTGAAAAAGTTTTCTATTTCCCTCTCGTTGTTTAACTTGGGGGGGGGGGGTGTCTCTAAACTTTTTGGTTAAAGGGCCACATCAAATAGTGTTGAGGGTTGGGAAAAAATTAAATATAAAATTTTAATAAACAGACTAGAGCTGGAACAAATAATGAATAAATAGGCTGAAATGTTCAGAACTTTTGCAAGCACCGATACACAGCACATAAAGCATACATTTATAGGACCACCATTTCCCCTGCCCCACCATCGCAACTCCAGTCGTGTTTGATCAATGGGATAAGAGGCTCTTAGGGACCAGAGGCTGCTGTGGGCTGGTTAGAGGCTTGCCATGGGCCGCGCATGGCCCCCTGAGGAGGGGGGGCATTGGAGACCCCTAGTTTAAAGGAAAAATCATTGAAACTTGTAAGAGTGCTATTGCCCAAATGGGTTGCATATGGTCAGGTCTTTGCATTCTAGATATCATTACCGGGGAGGATTTATTTTATCATTGATTTATTGCTGTTAATCTTATGAAACAATAGATTTTTAGCGATTAAGTGTGAAATATTATAGTGGAGAAAGTTGTCCACTGCAGAAGATCTTCCATATTGTGGAGTGTATTTGGAGAAGGTTCTTCCTATTAGTTTAGCCCATAATGAGCAATGGAGCTTTTGCTTCCTTCCTTGGACTTCTTCCTCTGATTCCTGCTGTTACCAAAAAAAGGAAACTTAGGGCAAAATCCAGAGTAAGTACTATAAGCAGTGGGGCTTATGCTTATGTAAGAGGGGCAGATTGCAGCCTAAGAGACTAAGGGCAAAATCCAGAGTAAGTACTATAAGCAGTGGGGCTTATGCTTATGTAAGAGGGGCAGATTGCAGCCTAAGAGACTAAGGGCAAAATCCAGAGTAACTACAGGGAGTCCTTGCTCCGGTGTAAGAACAAGTTACTCTGGATAGAAATATGAATTTCCCATAAGTTTTCATTAGGTGGTACAGTAACTACAGGTGCACGTAAATTACGTGCACCTGTAGTTACTCTGGATTTGGGGGTTAGTCTGCAATCCTAAAGACACTTTCCTGGAAGTAAGATCCATTGAATTCAGTGTGGCTTATTTTTGAGTAGACATGGTTAGGATTGTGCTCTTATTCACTGTTTGTACACTATAGTAACGGGGTCTGCTATTCTGGATTGGACTAAATTGTTGGATCAGTTTTAAGATGCAACATTGAGAAAATTGGTTGGTGGTCACAGAGACCTATGACCAGGTCATTACCTTCCCATTGGAGAAGTACCTATATATCTACTTGCATTTGAATGCTTTGCCATTCCAGGCAGGCCTAGAATCATAGGGCGCAATCCAAAGTAACTACGGGTAGTCTTTGCTCCAGTGTAAGAACAATTTGCTCTGGATTGTAATATGAATTTCCCATAAGTTTTCACTAGGTGGTAGAGTAACTACGAGTGTACGTAATCTCTCTTACGTGCTCCCATAGTTACTCTGGATTGTAGGGTCAAAATCACAGTGTTGGAAGGGACCCAATAGGTCATCTAGTCTGACCCCCTGCATGTAGCAGGAAATCCTCTTAGGGTTTCTCCGACAGGTCCTCTGCCTCTCCGTTCATTGCACGCCTTTCTGAAAAATGGGAGACTTGGAGCACAATCCTAACCATGTCTTCTCAAAAGTAAGCCCCATTGTGTTCAGTGGGTCTTACTCCCAGGAAAGTGTCTTTAGGATTGTAGCCTTGGGTGGCGCAGTCGTGTCCATGGATGTTTTCATGCAATCAGAGCACCAGCAGCCGCATGAAACAGATGTCACTTGGCCAAAGCCTGGACTAAGCCACACGCTTCATGGTTGCTGAAGGAATTGGAGACAGCTGGAGCTAATCTCTCCCCAGCCCCAGCTTCTCTTTTGTTTCAAGCAAAGAATTTTGGGCCTTTCCAAATGTGTGGCCTATCGAGGAATCGGAGCAGCGGGACGGATCTTTCAGGGCCGCCTATGAATGAGATGGTGTCAGCCGGCAGCTTCGTCGTCTGTCTGTCCTCTTGGCAATTATGAAAGGAGAAGAAGCTAGCAACGTTGGGTGCTTCTGGGATGGATGTTGCTTGGTGAGGACCTTGCTGACAATAGGGTGAATGGGTACCTCAAAAACAAAATTTAAGGAGCCGTTCTAAGAAGGTACCAGAGAATTTTTCTGGATCTGTACCCAACTTTCTGATAAAACCTGTTGTAGTTACTTGAATCTAACGCTCACCTTTTCCAGCCTAATTTAGTCTCCAAAATCAGGGTGCACATTAGATTCGGTGCTTAGATTCAAGTAAATGTGGCATTTTGACTATTAAGTATAGGGTGCACATTAAATTTGAAGGCGCATTGGATTTGAGTAAATACAATATATAAATGAATCAATTCCAAAAGAAACTTGTAATGGATCAGATCAAAGTCTCACCCGGTTCATTATCTTATTTCTCCCAACAGGCAGTCAGATGTCTCAGGGAATCCCATGAACAGGCCTGGAAGGCAAATCCTTCAATCTGTTGAATGCAGGGTGACCATATGACTGGATTTTTCTGGATTTGTCCTCTTTGTTTAGCCTCCTGTCCGGGTGTCCTCCAAAAGGACTTCATTGTCCTCCATTTTGGCTTCATTTTGGAACTTTGCAATGGTGCGCAGGACCATGTCATATGTTACTGGATTTGTACTGGAGAGCAGAATCCACTGCAAAAATCAGTTTGGAAATCTCTCCTTCCTATCAAAAGTTATGGCCAAAAAAACTAAAAATCAAAAATATGCATTGAACTCTATGGGAAAGTGAAAGTGCCAAATATTTGGCATCCTTACACAGGAATGAGCCCCACTGATTACAATAGGGTTTATTTTGGTGTAGATATGCAAGGCTAAGGGTTCAGTCCTAACCATGTCAACTCAAAAGTAAGCCCCATTGTGTTCTTTGGGGCTTACTCCCAGGAGAGAGTCTTTAGGATTGCCGCCTAAGTCTCTCAGGCTCCTCTCCATTGTCCCCTTACATAGGAATGAGCCCCATTGACTGCAATAGGCTTACTCCCGGGAGAGGCTGAGCAGGTGCTGGCGGAGCACCAAAACCGGCCATATCCCACCCAGGACTACTTTTTCACTTGCATTGCAAAACATCACTTGTATTTCAAGATGAAATTTATTAGAAGTGTTTGCTTGTCTTGCAAAACAGTGTCAATCCAAAACTCTCTCAAGCCAAGATTTTACTGTTTATTAGACTTGATGCTACCATGGCATGCAATTGCATTTGGGGAGATGTTGGAGATTTGTTCATAAACTACTATGGTTGCAATCCTAAAGACACTTTCCTAGGAGTAAGACCCATTGAACACAATGGGGCTTACTTTTGAGTAGACATGGTTAGGATTGTGCTGTGTGTGTCTGTGTGCTTTGAAAGAAGGGGAGGCTTCATGTGGGTGATTTCACCCTAGTTCTCTTTGACTTTAGAGAAGTTGGGAACAAGGTGATCTTGGTTGTAAACTTGGCTTAACGCCCTATGAGTCTGCTTTCCCTGGCTGCAGTAGGACAGGGCTGAAAAGTCCTAGATGGAAAATAATAAAGCAGGCCTCCATAGTCTCGAAAGACTATGGTATCGTGCTCGGCGCTGCATACGCTGCATGCGATGCACCAAAGCCTGGGTTAGATTGTTATGGAGGATAAGCTGTTACCCAAGCAGCAAATCCCCCCTCTCCACGCCACTGAATTAGTCCAATGGAAAGGCAGAGCCAATACGATTGGATCCAACTGGCGTCGCAGAGCTGGGCTAAGGACAGGAGCTCACCCTGTCTTGTGGGGCTGACCCGGGTCTCGAACCCTGGCCTGCTGATTAACAGGCACAGTGACGTAACCACTTGCGCCACCCACAGCCTCGATGGAAAATAATATTCCATCAGTAGCAAATAATGAGCACAGTGGCATAGCTAGAGGGGAACTGGTTGCTTCTGGAACCATATTGCCCTTCCCCGTGGTTGTCTGGATAAAGGGATTGAGTAGGCAATGTGTTTGGGGAGCACAAGCACTTCACAGTACACAGCATCAGTGGTGGGCTCAGCAGGTTCGCACCTACTCTATAGAACCGGTTGTTAATGATTGATAGGACATAGAAAGTTTAACAATAGCCATTTAGAAGTGGCTGCCAGGTGGGCATAGAACCGGTTCTTAATTTCTTTGAAGCCCACCACTGCACAGCATGTTCAGGCACCTCCAAAATCCAGTGCTTTGGACCCCCTCTAGCTATGCCACTGGGTGAGAGCCCTGCTCTTAAAATTTCTCAGCTTTTTCCATCCACATTTGTGCTTTGAGCATCAAAATATCTCCCCTTATCCATTTGCCTGTGGTTCTCGACTTCTGTTTCCTATATGAAATTGCTCATTTCCAGCAAGCGTCGAGGGTGGAGAGTTTCATGGTTTGGTTTAAAGGAAAAATAAACTCGGGTAGGGGGAAGCATTTGAAAGCCTGGGCTACACCCTCCAGCCCAGAATTTGGCAACCGTCGAATATTCGATAGGTCCTCTGCTCTGCAAACTTAGATACGCTGCTGGATTCTGGAGCAAGATGAAATAATTGCAATCTGTGACCGAAACAAGCGTATTAAATTTCCTGACTTAAAGAATATGGAATGTTCACATATGTGCTTTAATGTGCTTTAATGCTACTCTGAGTCGGTTTCATCCTCGGGCGGGGGTTTTAGAAAATAACCCTTGGATTAAATTTAAGACAAGATGTTGAATGGTCAAAGCGAGTGACTGGATCACTGATTCAGATGTGTCTGATTGTGGTGACAAGTAGGTGCCTATGTTCCAAAGCTGGGAGGTGTGCCAGGAGTCCATTGAAGCTGATGAAGATGTAATGCTGGATAACTCTCAAGTATTCTATGAGATCAGGCCTGGCGCACAGCACCGCATGTGCCCTCTTGTGGGAATTTGCCCTTTCTTTCACCAGTTGGCCATTCTTAAGGATTCAGTCCATAGACTGGTACAGATGTGACCTGGCTTCCATGTCATCCATATTTCTGAACTAATTTCGAATCCCTGTTAAGGGATCTCTGCTTTCCATCAGTGTTCCTAAGGGGTCAACTAACTGGGGGGAGGGTGCGGCACATGATTTTGTGTCGTGCATTGCCATGGGTAAGGGATTCCTACTATTAGCCAAGATCAGAATAAAAGCTCTTCTGTGTCATACCAGGGCTTACCTTTGAGGGGCTATTCTGAGTGATTGGGGTGCATGGAACATGTGGGAAACTTGTAGGAATTATGGCTTTACCCAGATTTGGCCTTTAGAGCGTGGAGGCTCTTTTTGACTCGATAGTCGGGAACAATCACTAGTGAAATCTAGCCCTAATGAAGGTAGATCTGATTTGGGGGCGGACTGTGAAACAGCCTTGGGGTGTCATGAGAAGTCTCATGGGTCAGACCAACCTTCTGTCCAGTCAAAGTCCACGTGGTGGTAGCGGTCATGGAAAGTGCTCCACATCCACGATGCCCCTCTGGCACCTTTTCCACCTCTCCTTGCCCCTTTCCAAGTGGTAACTCAGGAATGGGCAATTGCCTCCTGGTGGATGGGACATAGGGTGAGGGTACAGCATTCAGCAGATGCTATCTTGAAGTTGTACACAGTGATGGTGGGATTGCAAAGTCTTTTGTATGGGGCAAATGGGATCAAGATATCCAGGGATGGCTCAATAGTTTTTCCCTATAGCCAGTGGGTCCCTCAGCCAGTCAAAAGCACACAATACCAGACTTATTAATGCATCTGTAATGCAACTGCCTCCAGGTGATCGGACAGGATTCGGACAGTTCCTCCAGACTTGGTGTGTGCTGCAGCTGGCTCTTCTGCACAGTCAGGTAGGCATGTGGCTTACGGGATGGACTCGCTTGGCTGCTTGGTAAGCAACTGGCTGTCGAAGTTTGGCCCTATAACTGATCTCTGCTGAGAGACCTCTGGGAGGCTGCTCGTGTGCCTGCTTTAGTGTGGAGGGAATTCCTGGACATAGTACATATTGATACTGTGCAACTGCATACTTTAGGTTTCCTATTGTGTCTTGATGTACATGACTTAGGCTGCAATCCTAACCTCCAGTTAGGCCAGCCTAAGCCCTAGCATAAATCCTGCTCTGACCTGGAGGTATCACAAAAGTTCCATAAGACACTTCTGCACCACTCCTGGGTAGGGTGGACAAGTGCACAGACATGCTCTGGCTTCCCTGCATCATCACAGGTAATGGGAAGTCCAATGAGTTAGGTCAGCCTAGGTAAGTCTCAGTATTGTAAATTCAGTTCTGCCGCATGAAGAGCAGTCGCCATTTGCCGCCTCCTCCCCAGGCATTTTAGGACCTGTTGAGGATTCCCTTAAGCCTGATCTTGAGAAGATGGAGCTTCTGCTGTATCTCTTTGACATCAATGCTCTTGAGCCCGCTGGTTCCTTACGGGGCTCAAGCTTGGCTTGACTATAGCTTGGATTTATTACTGCTCCCTGCCAAGCTTCCAGTGCTATGAATCTTGGTTTGCTAGCTGATATGTGACCCATATAACTGTTAATATTCTGCAGGACTTTGTAGGATTTGCAGGAAGCATAGGAGTTGCAACAACTGCCCCATATTTGAGTTGCAACACGGGTCCGAGTCCTTAATTCGGGGAGTTGAGTGCAGTCTTTTGTCTGCCATCCAAGGCCCATCGGAGCTACCGTCAGCTGTTGCAAGGCCGTGCATTTATATATTCCTTTTTTAAAGGGGAAGAAATTTGCCTAATGCAATGGAAACCTCCAATTCCATGAGGGCAAATTGTAGTTTCAGGCCGCGGCTCAGGAGAGGACCTCAGCTGTACGCTGCTTCTCTCTCCTCTCCAGGAAGTTCAGCCAGAAAAAATATCAACAGTTCCATTAAAAAGTCTGCTGGTTTTGCTAGAGTAGTGAAATAAACATACCTGTAGGCAGAACGGCTTGAACCGCACAGGAAACATTAACTAGAGAGAACACACACAGAGCCGACTCCCTCTCCCCTGTATAATCTGCCCGATAAAAAACATCGTGCATGCATATGGCAAGGAATAAATCACGACAGCAGCCGTGGGGATTGTCCTGGATGTGGGGAGGGAGGAGAGGACGGCTTGGACGGAATACAAATCGAGCCCCGGTACAGCCAACAAAAAGGCTCATGCCACAGAACTTGAGACTGAAAGAGCATTACGGGAGCAGGCTGCGGCCAGACCAAACTTGGGCCACTTGGCCTCCCCGATTCTTTCAAGAGGGTAAAACTAGTTCAGAAGCAGGGCAAGCGCTTTGTGTGCAGAGCTCCTGGGTTTAGAATCATCGTTGGAAGGGACCATGAAGGTCATCTAGTCCAGCCTCCCTTTGGTAGCAACAAACCCAATTGGATGGCTGCTGTCTCCAACACTGGGGAAGCATCTCGAACTCGGAGCCCCAAGAGCTGTGAGCAGTTGTGGCGGATGACTCTATGCTGAAGACTGGAACAAAATCTGTCTTGTCCAGCAGCCACTGGTCAGATTCTCCGTGAATCTCATGGTGGGACATGGACAGGGTGAGCATGTGTCCTCTTTTTTCAGGACGTCCTCTTTTTTTAAGCCTAGTGCCTAAACCACCATTCATCGAAGATTGTTTTTTCAGTCTTTTTGAAAAATCATCAAAGATTGAAAGATTCATCATTAATGTCTCTTTATTTTCTGTGTTAGTAGGTAGAATGTCGCCTTCTTGTAATTAATAAATGATGTGTAATAAATGATATATAATAGTTTTTTTAAATTTTAATAACAGTATTTAACCACATGAAAGCACTATGGATGAGTGTTTTTAGCTTTAATTTTGTCATGTCCTACATTTTTCTTGGGTGTCCTACATTTTGTCCTTTTCTGATTGGCTTAAGTCATCCTGGGTGTGGGAGGTGGTGGGACACCCATCAGGCTGTAGTAACATTTGGAGAATCCTCTAAGCGGCACATGTAACAAACCTTTCCCAAACGACCACTTAGAGCACAATCCTTACCATGTCTACTCTAAAGCAAGCCCGATTATGTTCAATTGGTCTTACTCCCAGAAAAGTATCTTTAGGTTTACAACCTTTGTGAAGGTCAATGAAGATTCCCAAATGGCTCTGTTTGATTCCCGTGCCTGGAATGGCTCCCAAGGGGTGAGACTGACTGCTCCGCACCCCCCTCTAGCTATGCCACCGGCACTGCATGACATCTCAGAACTGTGGCTTGCCAGGACCAGTGAGGCTTTACACCCTGCTGACATAATGGAGAACAGTGTTGACAAAGCGCACATGGTGCAAACAACGGCAACAATAACCAAACAGGCTGATTTGTGTTGAGCAGGACTGAAAAGTATTGTACACTTTGACATGATCCTAAACGTCTTGGATTTGGTGCCCATTCTGTTCAAACTGGTCTCTCAGAAGAGCCATCTGTTGATTTCAAGGGTGTAACAGCCGTCTCGTTGCCTCATAACTTTGCCATCCTGTTTTGGCATGTCATAAACTGGCGCACACTCGTTCCATTGGAACATGCCGTGTGAAACCTGGGCTGATCTGATGGCCTGCCTCTCCAGTTTCATTTAAAACCCCCCACTGGATCCTCCTTACTAGGCAGATTGACCATCCTTTTATTTCTTCCCCCTTCCACTCCCTCCCCCATCATCGTCTCTATGGGATGGATGGAGATGAGTGAAAACTTGGCAATGGATGCAGAAAAAATTGGCAGGCAGACTTCGAGGTTCCCTCCCGTCTCAGCTTGAAGGCTGGTAAGCAGGGAGGAAAGCTGTTGGCTTCCAGCAGATGAAGGAAATACTCTGGGACAACTACCCAGATCTTTCCGGATTGTAAGATTCCTCCCCCTGGAACCAGCGATCCTACAGAATTGCTCACGGGTGTTATCCTTTTTGGTAACACCACGTGCTACTGGGAAGCTCTCTTTAAATCATGCCTGGTCCTCCTTGAGGACCAAGATTTGACAAATCTGGTGGCACTAGTTAGCGGCTGCTAACGTAGAGATCCAAGGACTATACCAGTGACTTTGTGCCATGGCACACTGGTAAAAAAATAACTGATGATATGCTCGGCAATTTGAGTGCCTTCTGAGATGATGAAGGTTGAAAATGAAGGTTGACTATGCAGTGAATCAGTGGCAAATGTGAGATCTTGCTGAAGACCTTCATGGCACGTCGCAGTCTGTCTTTCTGCAGATTTTATTTATTTAGCATATGGCAAACACGTGGTCTTATGGTGAACCAGGTGTTCATGTTCCATTGCGGTGTATTTTGAGAATTCCACGTTGATGTCTGGCTGCCGACTGTCACCAACTGCTTCAATGTAGTCTGGCCGCTAATTGTTGCTAGATGTTTGGTTCCCAGTTTCCTACCATATGGAGTGCACCACGAGGAGGCAAACTAGCACCACACTCATTCTCTGGATGCAAACTATCCACAGCTGCAGCCCTCTCCCTCCTCTTCGGAGCGGTTTTTGGATCGGGGGAGCAAAATGGGGGCGAATAAAGGAAAGAAAAGGTGGTGATGTGGTGCTCCCTGCAAAATGTCATGCTTTGCACCCCCTCTAGCAACACCGATGCATGCACACTCCAGAATGCAGCTGCGTGTTGGGAGGTTGGTTTCCATGTCTCCGCATGTTCCACTCGGCTGAACTGCTAACGCCGGAGGAAAGTCTGTCGCATCAGAGCCGCAGAAACAGAAACGGGCTCTTTGCTTTGGTTTCATCTCTTCCTTGCTTTCCAGTCCGTGGTACATTCCACCCCAACACATCCTCTTTGTGGCTTGTATTTGGGTCAACCTAATTTGGGACAGCAAAGTTGCGTAAAGCTATTGCCTCGGCGCTATTTTTAGGTGACTCAAAAACCTGTTTTGAGGACGGTTTTCCAAAATCCGCTATGCCTGATGGTTGCGTTCTTAATCCAGTGGTGTGCTTGTCCTGTTACAGCAGTTCCCAAATGTAATGACATTCATAGCACCATAGCACCATTGCCACCTAGGTAGCCCCAAGATCATTGGGGTGAAATGTTAGGGGAAAACCAGCAAACATCCTGGGGTTCCACCAGCTTCATAACTGTTCTTTAACTGACTTTGCAGTTGGGGCAACTCCTGTTTGCAAATGTCATTTAACTGACACAACCTATACCTGCCAATGTGGAACCCACCATGGAGTGGGGCTTGCCCATCAATGGTTTCTCCACCACAATCCCAGGTAGACGGTAAAACTGAGAGGCCTGGTGCGCAGTATTTGGCTTAATTCATTTAAAATATTAATTAAAATTAAAATTAAATTAATTAAATTAGAAATTTAATTTGTTTGTACAGCCCCATTACAACCGCAGGTCTTGACAAAGTTGGAACCTCCTTCTGGTTTCCAACCAGCGTATCAAAATCCATCAGATTCAGTGAAGATTTGGGTGTTACACAAGGGTAAAGATCATGATACAATGTTGGATGATTTGGTTTTCCTTCTACGTGGAAGAATTAAGGGGCTGTGAATGTGTTCCAAAATGGTACAACCATCCAGAGTTTTTGGTGTCCAGATTTTAGCGGGCAGTGAACGGAGGGAGCAGTCAATTGGTCTTGTATTTCCCTTTGGATGCTACGAATCCTCTTGTGGTCAGAAAGGTACAAACCTTTCACGTATTAATAGTGCTGGTGGAAGTCTCTGGCTTTTAATGGCACCAAAGGGGGCTCCCCCTTGGCTCAACTCAAAGCACTGGTCCACTGAACCTAGTTGTAGGGGTTTTCAAACTTTTTTTTGGCTAAAGGGCCATATCAATGGTTGAACCGCTTTTGCCAGAAAAGGGTCCCATTTGTTTGCTGGCCTTGGCAGAATGAGGGGTGTCAAGCCCAGCCACACAGGCAACAAAAACGGCATGGTTGCTCAGCCTTTGCAAGCGTTTTCAATAGCGATGTGCGTTGAAAGTAGAGCAGGAGCCCAGCCTGCAGGGTGTCAAGCCTGCCTGTTTAAATTTAGGAGGTGAGACTTAACAAAAGGCTGGCTGGGGTTTTCCGGAGACAAATGGGTGACTGATTATAAAAGTCGGTTGTATTCTAGGGCTGGCCGGAACACGCCAAGACTGACATGCACATATGGCCTGCAGCCAGTGTGGCTGGAGTGTTGCCCAGGTACTCCAGGCAGGAGAGCTCGGCCGCTCGTACAAACCGTCCTGGCCAGCCCTAGGAAGGAAGCTCTGCCTGTGCCATGAGTAGAAAAGCTGGGGAAAGAGACTGTGGTGGGCTTGTTCACAAGGCCTGAGGGCCATTTTACCTTGGTGGCAAAGTCTACTTCTGTGACCACTGCTTGGTGATAGATGTCCACTTCTATGACCACTTCTTTAAAAGCTTCCAGGTTTGGTTGGTGTAGCAAGGAGGTTCTGTGGTCCACCCTGTGGAAGGAGGTCTACAGCTGGCTATTAGCCAACACGGCAACTCCATGGTTGGGAGAACGTGGCAGCTCCATGTCATGATGGTCCTTGCCTCCAGGCCTTGTTAGCAGGCTTCCCAAAGACCCTCAGAAAACCTTTGCTCTAGCAATGCTCTCCAATTCCACGAGAGCTATGAATTCTATCTGCCTTGACCTTACAACGGGAACATAGCATCCAAGGAAGGTCATCCTGCTTCCATTGAATGGGTTTGTGATGGTGACCTGATGTATTTTTGGCCAGCCTTCAGCCTTGTGACAAGCATGCTTAAGTCAAGTGTAGTGTGTGAGTGTCCCACTCAAGTACTCAAGGCACTCCAAATGGCATTGACTTTGCCCTGGAGTAGTTCTACCTCTGCCAGAAGGTCCCAGTGTAGTTCAGAAGCAAGAGGGTGAGTCTTACAAGGCCATGACAAGGTTTGTAAATTCCCTTGTTTCATAGAGCACCTGTCAGAGATCCTCTAAGAGGATTTCCTGGTACATGCAGTAGGTTGGACTAGATGACCTATTACTCCACTTGCCATAAATGTTCAGTTTCCATGCCATGGACTGGTCACTCACGGTTTGTCCAAGCTGGTGTTGGCATCTTATTATGTAGTATCTAGGTAAACTGAGGTAGACTTTCCTTACAATCCAGAGTAACTACGGGAGCACCTAAGAGACATTACGTGCACCCATAGTTACTGCTCCACCTAGTGAAAACCTATGGGAAATTCATATTGCAATCCAGAGTAAATTGTTCTTACGCTGGAGCAAGGACTCCCCATAGTTACTCTGGATTGCACCCTATGAGTTGGTTGAGCTCAGTGTTGTTGTCACTGTGTGGCCATCCAAAGTTTCAGACAGGAGTCTTCTCAGACTTGGGACCTTCTGCTTGGAAGGCATGTGATGACACTTCTAGTTCTTTGTTGTTGATTTCTCCACCCATGTATATGAACCAGTATATGTGCATGTTTATAAATCTTCGTACCTGCTGTAGATGATGATGTTGATGAAGATGATGACGACGACTTCTCGGGACTGTAGCCCGAGACATTTATGCTAAAGAAAGCCTGTTTAAGATGCCCAAAGCCTACCTATGTGGATGGTGGTTGACAGGCAGACATTGATGAAGGACCAACTGGAGAAACCAGAGGCTGATGATAATGAAGTAGCCCCTTCTTAATAGGTTCTTAGAATCATTTGGGGAAAAACCATAACACTTGAGCATTTGGGCTAGTACAAGGCAGGGCAAGTAGGACTTAAGTTGGTCCTCAGTTACTGGGTTCCTCAGTGCCCCAAATACGTCTTCCACTTTCTGACAGTTCCACTCTTTCAATACCTTTCAGTTATACCCAGGGCACATTCATTCAACATATGATTCACTCTTTCAACCTCTCTCTGCTGGTCGAAAGGCTAAAATTGTCTTCCTTGATGTTGGTTTGCATGTGACGTGGTGATCAAACTGCATTTGGCACTTCCTTGTGACTTTCTTCAGTAAACAATCATCATTCAAATACATAAGATATTCATTGCCCACACATGCCTGGGTTCATTTTGTTGTATTTTGCCATTTTGTTGTCCTTGCTCTGGTGTAAGAACAGCTTACTCTGGATTCCAATATGAATTTCCCATAGGTTTTCACTAGGTGGTGCAGTAACTATGGGTGCATCTCTTACATGCTCCTGTAGTTACTCTGGATTTGGGGCATGTCTGTCTTTGGGTGAGAACAGGTACCTGAAAGCCAGCAAGGCATCATGGCTGTGCTTGAGGGCATCAAGGCATGCATCTATTGTAACGAAACATTGCCCAGATCTGCACGTGGTAGTTCACTATGCGAATGTCTAGCTTGGTCCCTGTGATCTGTGTGGTTTGAATTAGGTTTTCCATTTATGCCAAAATCCACACACTTCTGATGGTCCATTCCAAGCACTTAAGCCTTAGGAAAAATGAAAATGCCCGTTAGGTTTTTGTAGGGCCTGGAACCCAGAGTCACAGGAGTACTGAAGATCCTTCCCGGTGCAGATCAGAGAGGGGCACACGAGGGAAATGAGTGTCCTTTGGGACATCTGGCAGCACCCAGAGTGGATTGTGAGAGATGTGCACAGCTTGAAACATGCTGCCTATGATCGGTTTGGCCCAAGGCCCACTGAAACAACACTGAAGGTGAAGGGCATTTGGAGGTGGTGGTGGTGATGGGATTCCAACATATGTCCACGTTGCAATGGGAGGTGGGGATGGGGTGGATGTCCAACAGGGAGCAAGCAAGTTATTGTGGGAGGGACGGACTAGATCCTAGCAGGTGTGGTGCCAAAATATATACTGGAGGTGAAATAAAATGTTTGGTATTCATGCGCTCGATGTGTTGTCTGTTGGTTTTGAAGCTGGGAGAGAACTTCTTTCTCTGCATGATCAGCTGTGATAGAATGGCAGCAGGTAGTGGTGATGGACTTGTGGCCTCACGATGATGTTCATTCTGTCATAACCTGCTGTGGTCTTTCCATGCACTTTATGGTTTTCCAGATCTGCATAGGACCGAGTAGAAAGTGATTTGGTATAAAAGAATTTGGGGTTCCTTGATTTCCAACAAACCAAGAAACTGAGCTTGCTTTTAAATTTTAATTTTTAGGAAGACTCCCAGAAAGAAGTCAAAAAAGGACGTGAATGTAGCAATGCAGCATTTTTAATGTGTCCTACTCACATCAATCTCTATGGTCTGTGGCTTGAGCAATATCTGGCTTCCAGGAATCTATGGCTCTGTTTCTAAGGCCACTATCCGTAGGACCAAACTGGCCATCCTTCTTCCTCTTCCAGCTTTAAGGAGGCCAAACATCCAAGGAGCTGGTGGAGGAAGAGGGACCAACAGTTTGTTACTGCAGATGCCTTAAAAACAAAATAATAGAACCCAGAAGAGATTTGGGTTATTTAAAACTGACTACTCCTCTGCCTCTTGCTACGCCACACTTGGCATCCTGCTTGGAGAATCTACCCTGAAAGTGCCAAGAACTGCTGGAAGGCTTACTTACTGGGTCCTGGCTCTTTCACCCCGTTGCCTCAAATGAACTCTGTGCTACCCTTGGCTGTAAATGGTCTCAGAGGGTCTTAAGGGGATTATAGGACTGCCATGCAGAGACTGCCCTAACTCTCATTTTAAGCCCAAGGCACTGATCTGGCTCAGAGTGCTTGTCCTTCTTTGGAAAGGCCAGTCACCATCTTGGCAGTGGAAAGCTTGAGCCCCGCAGCATGATCGTGCTACCCCGTTTTGAACCCCCACCAAGAATATCTCCAAAGGGTAAGAGCCACTGTGTGGTGAGGTTCCCTGCAAAACTTAGTGCTTTGCACCCCCTCCAGCGACACCACTGCTTTGCTGTTTCCGAATGACAAAAAGAACACAGTTGTATTTGTCTGGGGTGGATTGCTGTTGTGACGTGACATTCAGTGGCATCAGAACATTGAAATTCCATTTAGCTGCTGTTAACTAATATTGTTAGATCTCCCATCTGAACTCATAACCCTCTTGAACAGATCATCCTAATTTCCCCTTTAGTTCTGGAAAAAACATAGCCACTTTCAAGCTCCAGTGCCAGCTTGTTCTCAGTCCTCCTCCCTGACACCTGGTCCGAGGAAGGCCTGAGCCAGAAGGCTAGTTTTGCTGGCCGCCACTCTTTGCAGTGCCCACAGATGTTCCTGCAGCCTTTTTGTCTGCTCCCCAGCAATCTCTGCCAGCCCGATCCCCATCCAGCATGTGTCACTCAGTGCTGGGAACAGGATCCTGGTTGCCCTTCGCTGCACGTTTTTATGTGTGAGAACAAAGCCCAGCACTGTGGACCTTCCGGTCGAAGCATCTCCTGACTTCTCGTTGGGTTTGCTATCTTGCCAAAGAACTGGATCAGCCCACAACTGACATATGTATTTACTTGAATCTAATGCACCATCAAATCTAATGCGCACCCAATTTTTATAAATGTTTGCTGGTGATTGTAATAAGTGTAAAATTTAGTTTTGGCTGCAATCCTAAATACACTTTAAATACACCAAAATACACCTAAATAAACCTAAATACACAGTACGGCCCATTGCGCACAGTGGGGCTTTACTTTTGAGTAGACATGGTTAGGATTGTGCTCTTTCCTACACACAACAGTGAATTATATGACAATAATAGTATAGCAATGAGTTTTTTTTACCTAATTGCACTAATTTATAAATTGGTTTATGTTACAATTGGTTTATGTTACATTTTTATTACATTAAACTGTTAAATAAAGACCTATAATTATAATCAAAATTGTACAACTTTTAATGATAGATTAGAATTATCTTATTTACTCAAATCAAATATGCCATTGAATTAAATATGCACCTAATGTGTATGTGCCATAGAATGTAATGCATCAAATATAATGTGTACCTAACATACAATAACCCTACAATCCAGAGTAACTACGGGAGCATGTAAGAGACATTACGTGTACCCATAGTTACTGCACCAGCTAGTGAAAACCTATGGGAAATTCATATTGCAATCCAGAGCAAATTGTTCTTACACCGGAGCAAGGACTCCTCATAGTTACTCTGGATTGTACCCTAAGCCTTTTGGAGACTACATTTATCTGGAAAAGGTCTGCATTAGGTTTGAATAAATCTATATATAAAACTGAAAAGTCACTGACTGATTCAATAACTCACCAACGCTCAGCCAAAACCCCTAGACCTCGAAGCATGAAATTTGGGGAGGGTGTTGCGCAGAGTGTTGATGCGCATGGCAGGGTGTTCACAGTGGGGGCTGATGTGCAATGGGGGGAAACGGTGTAGAGGGTATTTTACTCCCACAACTTGGGAGTTTTGCTAGTATGGTATATTTTTTGAGGGGGTGTTGCTGGAATAGAGATATTAGATATTGGGGAGGTCTGGCAAGGTGTTCTGAAAGGACTGCTACGATGGCAGAAGGATGGCTGTCAGTGATGTGCCACTGAATTTAATCACAGGTTCTCCTCCCTGAGACACCAGTTGGCATTGATCTCTCCCCACATCTCCACTAATTTGTGCCCAGTTCTGGTTGGTGATACTCAAGGATTCAATAAGAAAACAAAGATTATGTAAAGTGTCCACATTTGAATTATAATGGCAGGGTGACTAAAAATTGTGATCATGTGTTCAATCCAACAGATGTATTCCGGTCCTATTGAGCATGTTAGATCATTCCTACAGGGCTGTTTTTTCCTCTGTCCACAGGTTGACTGGGAATGAACCTCTGACGATCCTTCCTCTGACGTCGGAAATGGAGGAAACTGCCGTCAAAGCCCATTACAAAGTTTGCGACCGCCTGAAGTTGGAGAAGAAGCAGAGACGCATGTGCAGGAGGGATCCTGGCGTTGCGGAGACCCTGATGGAGGCCATCAGCATGAGCGCCCTGGAGTGCCAGTACCAGTTCCGCTTTGAACGGTGGAACTGCACCCTGGAGGGACGCTATAGGGCCAGCCTGCTGAAGAGAGGTGAGCTGGGGGCGCTTGGGGTAATGGGATTTGGCTGGCATTCTGCTCTTATAGGATCTTTGGCAGGTCTTGTGAGATCTTTGGCCCTTAGTTCAATCCTATATAGAATAATGATTCTCAAATGTTTACACCGGGACCCACATTGGAAAATATTTAACAATCTTGGGCTACAGTCCTACCCTCAACTTACCTGGGAGTAAGTCCCATTTACTATCATTGTTAAAAGCATATTAAAAGTAGCCTTTTAAAAGTTCAGTTCTGTAACGTTTCCCCAAATACAGTCACATGACACCATCAAGTTGTATGAAAAATATTGAAATGAATGGAAACCCACTTAAAATTGGCTTGTGACCCATCTAGTGGGTCCCAATCCATATTTTGTGAAACACTGCTGTAGAACCAGTTATTAAGGACTTGGTCTGAATCTGCACTGAATCTTAAATGGTCTCACTCCATTAAACCTATGCAGGTCAAACATGATGGTAATTGTCTTCTTCTTATCCTTCCATAGGTTTCAAGGAAACGGCCTTCCTTTATGCCATCTCTTCAGCGGGGCTCACTCATGCCATGGCCAAGGCGTGTAGCGCTGGGCGCATGGAGCGTTGCACCTGTGACGAGGCCCCTGACTTGGAGAACCGGGAGGCCTGGCAGTGGGGCGGCTGTGGCGACAACCTCAAGTACAGCAACAAGTTTGCCAAAGAGTTCCTAGGGAAGAAGTCTAATAAGGACCTGCGAGCCAGAGTGGACTTCCACAACAATCTGGTGGGCATGAAGGTGAGGAGGAGCACCACTGATTCCGTGATCAGTGATGCCCAACACTGGAAACACTACTTCCGTCTGATGTCATATGTCCTGGAAAACAAGGACAATCCTGATTGGGGGGGATTATGGTCCCATACTGGGACAGAGGGTCCTGTCCTGATTTTTGTGGAAGAGAATTATGGCAACCCTTTAGAGCAGTGATTCCCAAAGTGGGCACTTCCACCCCCTGGTGGGTGCTGCAATGATCCAGGGGGGCGGTGATGGCCACAGGAAACATTAATACATATATCTTTCTGTTTAATTGCTATTAAAATTTGAAAAAAATTAATTTCCAGGGGGTGCTAAGTAATATTTTTTCTGGAAAGGGAGCGGTGGGCCTAATAAGTTTGGGAACCACCGCTTTAGAGCCTGATGGCTCAGTGGTAGGTGGCCTCTACCATCCATCTCTTACCTTCTGGTGGATCATAGATAGCAGGGTTGAAATACTATGGGCAAAATCCAGAGTGACTACGGGGAGTCCTTGCTCCGGTGTAAGAACAACTTACTCTGGATTCCAATATGAATTTCCCATAGGTTTTCACTAGATGGTGCAGTAACTACAGGTGCACATAAAGTCTCTTACGTGCTCCTGTAGTTACTCTGGATTTGGGGGTTTGTCACAGCTCTTGGACATGCACAGCTTATTAGGGGGACGGTACTAGATGGAGGGAGTGGGAAGGAGTCCCACCTTCTGCCTCTGTAAAGGTCTGACATGATGGCTTCATATGATGGATCTCTGTCTTGCAAATTGCAGAGCTGGGTTCATCCCCAAAATGAGAACTTCTTGCGAACATCTCAAAACTTTTTTTTAAGGACTGACTAGGATCTTCTTCTTAAAAGAACCTTCTTAAGAAGGTAAAAACCTTCTTAGTAGAACCTACTTCTGTCTTCCATCAATCATTCTTCAATCAGTTAACCGTTCACGCTAAATCAATTATTTTTTTAAATCAGTCTTCAATCATTCACACCATCAGTCTTTGGAAAGTTGATAAGGCACATCATGGTCCACAGTGTGCAATGACTGCATAAATAAATATCATTGATTTAATAAATAATTTTCCAAACTCCCACTGCATACTGGTTAAGGTTGCCATATGTCCCAAAAATCCCGATTTTGGGGGAATGTGTTCACGTGCTGGCCATTGGGACAGAGGGTCCTGTACTGATTTTGTGCAGGAGAATTAAGGCAACCCTACACATTGATAGACTACTTATGGCACACCAGTGTGCCATGGCACACAGGTTGAAAATCACAGCCTTCGATACTATGCTCCACTGTCATCTTCTAGGTTTCAATACTGTGCAGATAAAGGCAAAATTTTGGAATCGCGTACTTTGCCTTGTCCTCTCTTATTGCAGGTATATGTTGAAACAGGTATACATCGGATTGGTTCAGTTGCAGTGTAGGGTTTTTTTTAGTGCTGGAGCACCCTGAACTAAATGCTAAATGGAAGCTGCTGGAAGTCAGAGCAGAGATTTGGTTTCAATGAACAAAGAATGCCTGCTTTGGGCAATAGGGGGTTGGGGTAGCCGGTAAACTGATGCTAAGACGATTTGAGTTGGAGCTTGTGTGTTAATCGGTCTTGACAAGCTCCTTGCATGTTGCTATGGGGATGCTTGGGGTGTGGGTAGGATGTAGGGTTGAACCCCTCTGAGGTTGAACAGTCGGGGCTCGACTCCCTATAACGTAACTACCCGTGTCAATGTGTGGCATCATTCTGGGAAAAGGGGGCTGCCAAGAGGAGAGATTTTGTCTGCTGAATGACACACCTTCCAGTTTTGCAGGCTGTAAAAGTGGGGCATTCGGGACCAGAAACCCTTCCAGGGTCTTGTATGGGAAGGATTTGCTTGCCCCATAGAAGCCTCTGAAGATGGTCTCTCCACAGCCCAGGCTTGGTGGTCTCTCAACTGTCTGGAATGTAGCATTTCCATGACACACCAGCAGTCCGAGTCATAATGGGTCCCCCGAGTCTCAGCAGACGGATTTAGGGTTTAATCTTGGCCGTCCTTTGAGCTGGTTGCAGGTGGGATTCTCGGGAGGAGGAAACTGCCTCCCTCTAAATTGCACTTATAAAATCATAGGGTGTCCCATGGTTGAGCATGGTTTGAGAACAGTTCCTATAGGAAGCTCTTGGATGCTGCAAACAGTATGGTCTTGCTGACCCTGTTATGCCCATTTCATGCCTCGCTAAGTGCCGATGATGTGACCTCAACGGCAGCGACAAGGCGAGCTTGTCTGGCAGGAGGGCTGAGGTAATGAGCCAGGAGGACTTTGCAGTGATCCTTTTCCTTTTTATTAAGCTATGGAATATGCTTATTAAAAAAGCAATTTTCTCGCCGACTAAATCCTCCCGAGCAACTTCAAATAACGCCTGGAGAGTCAGAAGGGGGGGGGGTGTAGTAAAAAACCTGCAGACCCCATTCCCGGCACTGATCTGCATGGATATTAATAGGGTGTCTGCCTTCTGCTGCTATCAACCCCATTTCTACTTTCTCACCCCCTTCTACTCCCCCCAAGCAGTCCTCCCTTTGTATCCATTAATGAAAAGTCAGAATATTGGCACACTCAGTTTGTTCCACCGGACTCGAGTTAAGTGATGTTTTAATTAAATTTTTGCTCTTGCCGGCGTTTCTCAGCAAAGTATCATTAAACGTGATTTTCCGATTGCCCCTCTTGGGAGCGTTGCTAAGTTCCTTAATCCCCAGAAGGGCTGCTGACCCTTCAGTCTCAGCTCCTTCTCCCCCCACTCCCCCCCAAAAGTATGTCTGGTCAAGCATATCGTACAAGTCTGACGGGTATTATGAAAGGAGATGGCTGTTAGCGGGGTGAAATACCCGTGTTTGCGTGTCTCTCGTTTCATGTCATGTTCGGTTCCTAATGAACCAGGGCTTGGGTGGAGAGAGAATCCTCTCCCTAAAGTCTGCTTGGTGGACCAGTGGTTTGGGTCATCTCCCAGTTGGAGCACCCAGGCCCTGATGTACCTTTGTGGCAGTGGCATAGCTAAAGGGGGGTGGAAGTCTTGGGGGGAACCTCACCCCTTTGGAGGCGTTTCAGGCTGGGTGGGAGCAAAATGGAGCCATATGCACGGCATGTGCATGGGGGGGGGTTGGGTGCACATGGGGGTTGGGTGCACATGGGGGTTGGGTGCACATGGGGGGTTTGGATGGGCATGGGTGTATTTTGCTCCTGCAGCGCAGGTACATTTTGCTAGTAATTTATAGAAACCCCAATTGGCTCCTCTTGAATTCTCTGGTGTTTCTCTTTGAGAAGAACTTCCACATGTTCTTTTCCAAGATGAACATATGAACATCATCTTGGAGATGAACGTCTTGGAAAGTGTACATAGGAATAGAGCATCCTGGTTTTGCATGCAGAAGCTTGAGGTTCAAGCCTAGGTTTCTCCAGGTTGAAGGTGCTCTGGTAGGTGGGCTGAGAGATGTCTGTCCAAGATCCTGGAGAGCCACTGCCAGTTAGACAAAACAGGCTTGGATGGGTCCCACCAGAATATTCATGTGTCTGTATTCACATAGGGCAGGGAGATAACTCTTTGAGGTGGAAAGCATCAATTCTAGTATGTTGGGCATTGAAGATCCTACCCCTTTCTGAAGTTGCCTTGGCTTCTTGTCTGCAGGTCATCAAAGCTGGCGTTGAGACCACCTGCAAGTGTCATGGCGTTTCGGGCTCTTGCACGGTGCGGACGTGTTGGCGGCAACTGTCCCCGTTCCACGAGATTGGCAAGCAGTTGAAGCAGAAATACGAGATGTCCCTCAAAGTGGGAAGCACTACCAACGAAGCCACGGGCGAGGGAGACATTTCCCCTCCAAAGAAATCGGTCCCAGGCCATGGCGATCAAATCCCACGGACTACAGACCTCATCTACATTGACGACTCCCCCAATTTTTGCCTTATGAGCAGGTATTCGCCTGGCACCTCGGGCAGGAAATGCTACAAAGATAAGAACTGCGAGAGCATTTGCTGCGGCCGAGGCCACAACACCCAGAGCCGAGTGGTGACCAGGCCTTGCCAGTGTCAGGTGCGGTGGTGCTGTTACGTGGAGTGCAAGCAGTGTACACAAAGAGAAGAGGTGTACACCTGCAAAGACTGACTCCGGTGCCCTGGTGGAGAACTATTTTTTTACCCTATGACAAGTACGCATTGAGACAAAACAGGGTCTGGCGCATTTCAGTGACTGCAAGTTATATGTGAGCACTTTGTTGGGTACTGGTTACCCAGAAGTTTGACCTGTTCCCTTCTCTTCAGACCCCATTGATTTGGAGGTCCAAGCGCAGGTCCGGAACATGGGAGCTGATGCGAGCACAGGAGGGGGCAGTTATTGCCACAGCAATGCGGAAACCCTTCGCTGGACAGGATGAACAGTTTGCTTGTCCATCTTTTGCTTTGATCACCCTCCATCACGAAGCCTGAGCTCAATAAGAAACTTTCCTTGGAAATCGAGGACCTCGTGGCCTCGAATCTAGACGACTCATTTATTCCTTTGCTTTTAGTACCAAAGTGAGAAACTCTATGGGGAGGGAACATCTTGGAACCATTACCAGGAAAAAGGTGGCCACAGTGGACTTGGATGACTTAACTGAGCAGGAGAATTGAGACCGAGAAAGATCCTGCTGGAAGGAGGGCCGCTCCTGGGGTTCCTTGTGAGGAGTACTTGCTTCATGAACCTGCACTTTGTAAGAGATGATGTGCAAATTACTTTGTCGTTAAGCCAGTCAGAAAAATGCCACTTGTGATCTCATCCTCACCATCCATTGTGTATTCTTTTCACTTTGTAAAATTTGGAAAACCACTAGAAACCTTATAAACTTCCTTGACACGACACCACCAGTTAATTCTTCTGGACCACTTTTGGCTTCAAAGTCACCATGTAGAGATCATGTATCCCCCCCCCCCCAGTGTTGTGCCTTCCATCTTCTGGCAATGGATAACCTTGGTGGGTCTTGCAGAGTGTACGATGCTGCTTTCGCCTTTCCTTGAGTAGAACCGAAAGCCATTCTGAATAGGACTGCACCACCCAGGATTTTGCCCGTCCCACCATCATTCCGTTTTGCTCTCAACCGTGGCCGTGGTGTTAGCCTGGCACAAACTCCTGAGCAGACTGAACTTTTTAAACCACTAGATTGAGATGTATATATGTTCTTAGAAATAATAAAAGTTAACAGCAATGCAAATATGGGGGTTCCGAGGGATCGGTCAACAAAGGGGTAACCAGAGAGGAAACTGGAATCACAGCAGTGACCAAAAGCACTGGTGGTTCGTGGCTCCTTGGAAAGCACCCATGGCTTTAAATTGGGGAATTACAAACGGCATCTCTGGTGCAACAACTTTTCAACAACACTACTTGGATCAGAAGTGGCTGGCTCACTCCTGGCACAAGTGCCCGTGTATGGGCAAGCGGGCATTTCTGATTCTCCAGTAGTAGCAATATTCTCTAGTTGACCTGGTCTTTGATGGGAGCTGGATAATATACCTTCTGCACAGGTTTCCTTTGGCCTCAGGGCATGTCCGGTCTTCCAAATGTTCCTTGCTAGGATCTTTATAAAAAAGTGCCTCTTCTGGGAGATGGTCCATTTGGCTTGCTGTGTACTCTTGGGATCCAACAACCAAACTACAACCTGATTTGTTGGCCTTGAGGGTGGGAAGGAGGCAAGAGACTGGCCCACCTCTTTACACTGATCAGGATCTTGCCAATTCTTGTAGATCTCTTGAGACTGGTTCCAATAGCTGCGAAACCCAACCATTTATTTCCTCCTGCATCCCAGTTGACCCAGTATGGCTTTGCTTGCCACACCAAACAGACCAGTCCTGAAGCTTAGTGCAAAAAAGGGGTTTTACCTTGCAGTTGTTGTTTTTTTTTTGTAATTGACTGAATAGAAACGTATTATTCAGTGTGAATATATATATATGCCTAAATATAAATATTGAACATTTATTTATTAAGCCTTTCAGAAGGACCTTCTCATGGTTTCAATGTGGTATTATGTTCAGACCCTTCTCAAACATGCTCTCCCCTTTTGCTGGTGTGCAGACCTCATTCCCAAAGTGTCTTAACTTTCCTCCCAACAGAATTGGGTACCAATTTGGAGTAAGATTCCTACCACCTTCTGATTTGAGGCGAAGGTGCGTCGCCAAATTCCCTTTCCAGCAATCCAGTATCCCTGGACTGTTGGATTAGGACAGCCTTGAACCCAACTCTTAATGGGTATCCATTGCTAGTCTTTGGGAAATAATATCTTCTAAGCCCAAAACCAGGCCAAATAATGCCACCATTTTCCCAAATATTTTCCCAAACATTTCCCAACATCTCTTTAACCAATTCCCCTCCTTCTCTATCCATTCATCTGCTTAAGATCTGGTCCAAAGAAGGATTTGCAAGCCATAACGCTTTGACGTAAACCTTGTCAGCACACAAAATTAATATTTCAAGGTGTCTCATGTCATGACATACGTACAACCTGGGCTCCATGCTGTCAATCTTTGCCTACCCTAGAAGAAGAGATAGACCTCATGGTGCACACGGCCTGCTGGAAAGCAATTTCTTGTTTTCAGGGTTGTAAATATATACTGTTAATGTATGTTAGCTGCCTTGGATCGGCCCCGCGGAGAAAGGTGGGATGAATCAATAAATAATAAATAAATGTCATGCGGCCTCTGGTTGGTAATCGGAGTCTAAAAATGGGATTTAACCCACTTAATTTTGATTCAAGCAGTATCTCAGTTTGGCAAAACAAGTCACTGTCTTACTCACAAGTAAGTGAGTGGTTTGGGCTCCATTTCTTTAGACATTTATCCGAGATGAAGTCCTAATTTGGCCTGGCAAGTATAGGATTGCACGGTTAATGTTGTGTGATCTTAACAGTGGGCTGGCAGTGCCTTTTTTGGATTTTCTGACACCGATACAATATAGTAGTTCCTGATTTTTAGGGCAATTTTCCTATTTTTTTGGGGTGTATTCCTAGAGAAATTCAAGTTGAAAGCTTGCAAAAAGTGTTCAAATCTGTTCAAATAGTAATGGCTACCATGTCAGGTTTGAATTTTTGATACTTTGGGAATGGGGGTCCCAATGGTGGGGGTCCCAATGGTGTACACCGTTGCTTTTATTCAAGTATTACATGCACCAGTATATGGGGAGAAGGAACGAGCAGAGGAGGGAAGCGTCTCTTGCAGCATAATCCCAGGCGCATTTTCTCAAAAGTCCTGCCACTTTCAATAGGGCAACGACTGAGTAAATACAGCTAAGATTGTGCCATATAAGAGAGGCAAAGGAGTTGAATGAACTACTGAGTGGAAAAGCTCTTCCTTGTATTATAATTCACGCACTGAAGCCGGGGGCTTTCTGTACGTATTTAAAAAATGTATTTATATTAATGCAAATATGATTACTTGTTATATATTGTACATAGTAAGGTTTATTCTCCTGTGGTTAAAAAAAATTATAACATAGTAATGAGGCACATGCATTAAATGTACAGACAAGTGTAATATACACACACTAGAACCCCATTGTAAAATCAGGAGAACATCACTGTCAACTCCAAGTTGACAACTCCAAGGGCAGGTTGTGGGTTACAAAGATGGGGAACAGGAGCAAAAGGATTGTTGACAGCACTCAGTGCCAGTGGCATAGCTAGAGGGGGTTGGGGCAGTTGGTCTCGGAGGGAGCCTCATCCCTTTGGAGCCATATGGCTTCATTTTGCTCCCCCCAGCTTGGAATGGCTCTGAAGGTGGCACAAGTCCTCTGGTGGCGCAAGTGGTTAAGACACTGTGCCCGTTAACCAGCAGGTCAGGGTTTGAGACCTGGGTCCCCACAAGATGAGGATTTCCTCCTACAGGCAGGGGGTTGGACTAGATGATCCACTGGGTCCCTTCCAACTCTATGCTTCTACAAGGGGTGAGGCTCTAAGACTGACTGCCCAAACCCCTCTAGCTATGCCACTGCCCAGTGCACACCACATGCTTTAAATATTTATGGTAAATACAAGAACTAGGCACATCCTTGTGCCCAGTGGGATTATTTTTTTGCTTCAAACTAACATCCTTGCTTGATTTCTAATGACTCTCAAGAATCCCCTCTGTTTTTAGAACGTGTGGTTCATGTTCAGGAAAGGATGAGAGAACTTCACTCAGCAAATCTACCACTTGGTTGATGGTAAACATGGCAGCGCCACTTTAAACGTAGTTGGCTCCTCTTAGGGTAACACATCAGATGCAACCTTAACCTAGAACCCTACAATTCCACTTTCCTCCTGCAGATCAGTCAATGGGAGCTTTTATTGGTCTCATCAATAAACAGATTAAAACCTTCAGTCTTGTCCTGAATATTTGGAATAGAAGCCAGGGGTGCCCAACATCTTGTGCCCAAGGGGAGCGTTTTGGTTTCTTACTCCACTTTCCTATTTGGATAACTCTCCTTGCCAGATCAACCTCATTTCTTGAGAATGTTTTCCCTTAAAAGGAGGCTGCAACCATTATTGATGACTTTTTAAAACCAAAAATTAAAACTTAAGGTTTTTAGCTAATAGTAATTTAGCTAAATCAGTGGTTTTTGTAAGCAAGTCGGCTTTTGTTGTAGGTTGGCAGGTCTTGTATTAGAAAATGTTATTGGAAGTCCTAATGGTATTCTTAATGTTAGCCGTCTTGAGCTCCCTCTTGCAAGGAGAGGAAAGGCAGGATATAAATTAAATAAATAATAAAATAATAAATAAAATTTATTGCACCAGGTTGGATGGGTTGCAGTGCACCAAGTTTCACAGGGTATCTCACTGCAGCTTGCAAGCAACCCCTCCACTTGCCATTCCATAGGGCAGTTACTAAATGGAGGTGTATGGAGGTTTACTAAATGGGGGTGTACTAAATGGCCCCTTCCATTTGGGGTTATCTGCATGCCAAAATGAGGCTCACTGCAAAACTTAATGCTTTGCACCCCCTTTAGCTATGCCACTGGGTGGGTGGTGTGAGTGAGGTTCTCTTATGAGACGGTCTCTGAAATATAGGAATCAATGATGGGGTAAACCAGCATAACTTGCACCACATGTTTAAGCGTCATGTGGCTTTGTACACTCCTTGAACATTGTCGCCACATCATGGGAAGTGTGATATAGAGGGAAGGTTGAATCACGCTTTGTGAGATGCCTATGACAACATAACTGAACGCAAATTTTGTTGACTTAAAAGTTAAATAGTTATATATTTGGGGTGCCGATTCCAAAAGTGGTATCAGATTTGTTCCCAGATATGATTTGTTCCCAGATATGATTTGTTCCCATCATATTTGGTTTCAGAACTGCAGGATAGTCTCAGAATGAATCAAGCAGCTTCCTTATGAGAAAGTCTACACCATGTCTCAAGCACCAGAAAGCTGCTTGAACCATTCACTAAACCGTTCGCCTTACCTCCCAAACTAGACGCAAACTAGTTGCATTAACTAGGGCAAAATTGATGCAATTTTTGTGGAAGTGGCACCTCAAATTCATATTAAACCTCTATAAATTGGGGGGGGGGGAATAATCTGACCCACCATTTCCCAGCCCTGTGTTGTGGCTGTGCCAAGGTGCCCTTCCTCCTTCTTGTTACAAACAGTCCAAATGAATTACTGAATTTAATCTAATGCCCACCTTGTCCCTGCTGAATTTTGTCTCCAAAATCAGGGTGTGCATTAGATTTGATGGTAAATTAGATTCAAGTAAATATGGTATTTTGATGATAAGTAGAGGGTGCGCATTAGATTCGAGTAAATGTGGGTATTTGGCAATTGAGAGAGTCCTTGAAAAGGAGATTAGAAAACAGTCTAGCTTGAAGAGGAAAAGGGGAAGGAGGAAGAACCAACTTGGGGCTGGAATTTGGGGAGATAGTTTGATAGGGTTCAGTAGCATCCCTCTCTCCAATGTAATGCTTTGGCCTTGATCCCACACTTTTGAGTGCTTGGAAGATGTTCTGCTCTACTCCAGAAGCCAGCATGTGGTGACCTCTCAGTGTTGAAAATTAGCCCATGAATTGGACTTGCATTTTCTGTTCCTATATTTTGCAGATTAAGTATTAGTCTCTCAAATTCCAGATGAGGTTTCACCCCATTGCAGGCCTCTTGAGCGCATGTTTCCTGAAATGCAAGATTGTGGACTTTGCGGATGTTCAACCCACTTGTGCACACAGATCTCCCGGAAGGGTTGTGAGGAGCAAGTACTAAAGTATGAAGGATTTGTCGAACTTTTCCTGGGGGTGTGGTGGGGTGGGATTTATTGTCTTATGGGAGCCTAAATTATTTTTCTCTACCTCATATGTACAGCTTTGTAGGTATAAATCTGATTCTTGAGTGACTGTGGAGAATGTATTTAAGTTATTTAACATCTTTGTATAACAAATGAGAACAAATGAAGCAATAAATGTATTTTAAATTATATATGGAGTTTTTTATTACTAATTATTATTAATTATTAATGTATTTTAAATTATAAATATGGTGCCTTGCAGAAGTGGAATGGTGGGGGCAAGCTTCTTTACTTGTCCCCTATGATGGTGCTGGGGAGAAGATGGGTCTACCTTTCCCAAATTTCCATATACAGTGGTGCCTCTGGCTTAATTCGTTCCGGAGGACTTCTCTTTAAGTGAAACGCTCTTTAAGTGAAGCAGATTTTTCCATAAGAAATTATGGAAACTCAGACAATTGGTTCCACAACCCCCAAAATATTATTAGAAAAATATTAACTGGACAGAAAAAACTGGAATTGAATTCAAAACATGCATTCAATGCACTGCACTTGCACTGACCCCCGGCACACGTGCAGTGCGTCTCCTCCAGGAAATGCACTGCGCTTGCGCTGAGGTCAGCGCACGCGCAGTGCGACTCCGAACCGGCACGCTGGGTTTTCTGGCCCCCCGCTGCTACCGGATGGGTAGTGGCGGGGTCGTGGGAACAAGCGGTTCGGGTGATCCGGCCGGAACTGGCTTGGGCCCACCTGTGGTGGTGCCTCATATAAAGAGCTTAATTTGTTCCGGAGGCCTGCTCTTTAAGTGAAATGCTCTTTAAGTGAAGCAGATTTTTCCATAGGAAATAATGGAAACTCAGACAGTTGGTTCCACAACCCCCAAAATACTCATAGAAAAATATTAACTGGATGTAAAAATGATGACAAAACACTGGAATTGAATTTAAAACATGCATTCAATGCGCATGATCCTATGAAGTCTACTTAGGCTGCAATCCTAAAGACACTTTCCTAGGTGTAAGCCCCATTTAACACAATGGGGCTTACTTCTGGGTAGGCATGGTTAAGAGGTTGCAATCAAAGACACTTTCCTGGGAGTAAGCCCCATTTAACAATGGGGCTTACTTCGGAGTAGACATAGTTAGGAGACTGCAATCAAAGACACTTTCCTGGGAGGCTTACCTGGGCTGCTGCTGGAGGTTCAAGGTGGTCAGTGGGGCAGTTGAGGGAAGTTTGGGCAAGTTATGGCCATTAGGGCCAAGTTGGGGGAAGTTAGAAGCAGCAGCACTGGCCGGCAGCCTTTTTAAAGAGCCTCCACATTGAGCGTCAGGGCTGCATAGCACGTGTGCCCATAGCCATAGCGCGCTTGCTTGTGAAGTGAAGCAGAACTTGTTATGTGAAGCAAGATTTCTTGGGAATTTTTGCTTGTTATGTGAAATGCTTGTTAAGCAAGGCACTTGTTAAGCAAGGTACTACTGTACTGGTGCCTTCCCAGAGTAAATAGCAGTCCACTATCTAGATTGGGATTATAGTAGGAGGAAAATCCTACCTTTGCTATGATCAAGTCCTAAATAGAGAGAAGGACAAACGCAATACATGTTTTAAAATACCATCTAGTCCAGTTTTGAATTTGCCTTTGGCAAGCAGTCGCGCTGGTGATGTGAAACTTCATCTTTCGGGGTAGGAACCCTCTCAATGCCAGCTGCAAGGATGGGTCAACCCAGATTTGAGGGCAATTGCCTTAATGTACTCTGGTGGGGTACTGTACAATTAACTTCTTGCTTAGTTAATTAACTTCTTGCTTAACTTCTTGCTTCTGTACAGTTAACTTCTTGCTTAGAAGTTGATTCCATCAAAACACTGTATTTAATCTAACATTCATGCTTTTCAGCCAAATTCAGTCTCCAAAATCATGGTGAGCATTAGATTTGATGGTTAATTAGATTGGAGTAAATACAGTATTTTGATTATAAGTATAGGATGCGCATTAGATTCAGTGGCGCATTAGATCTGAATAAGTACAGGTAGTTTGTTCGTACACAAACCATTAAGATTAAAGCAAATCAATAAATCTGCAGTTGCCCATCTTCACAATTTCTATCTCCTATGAGGTCGCCCCAGGTCTTTAGGTGGCTTTTACACTGTGACACCCCTTTTCATAACCTGTTCAGTGTTTCATATGGTAGATGATACCCAGGCATGGCTTCTTCCTTGAACTTGGTCCAGCTTTCACTATGGTGCAGGCTGTGCCATAGGTCCGCTCGACACGTTTCTGGGGTTGAAGGAATTGTAGGAAACGCTCAACCTTAGAAAACACTTTCTCAATTTCAGTTGCGGGGATGATATAAAGAGCTCCTGTGCCTGGAATGGCTTCAAAGGGGAAGGCTGACGGCTCCACCCCCTCTAGCTATGCCACTGGCCATGGCAAATAAGTAGAATCTTCTTCTGCTACATTAACTGCAGTGCTCTCTTTGCAAAATAACTCTTGGATCCAAACAAGGAAGCATTGATGGTCACGCCATGTTTCCACCAGCCTTGTGACCACCTCGAGGAAGGTAAATCGAGCTTGGGTGTACCTGTCACACATGTCTCTAAATTACACCCAAGTCCCCGCTGGCATAGAAAGAATCCTCCTTGGCAGGGTTTGTTTATGCATGGCATGGTGGGTGGGTCGGGTTTGGTTTGGGCTGCCTTTCGCTACCAGCCATGCCACCCAGCTTCATGCACAGTTTATTCTGTTTTTTCCGTACTGTCCTTTGGAAAAGCCTAAGCCGGGTATGTCGAGAGGTAGCGTTGGTAATAAAGGATCTGTCGCCCTCATTGCAAGGCAAACAAGTGATGTCACACTGTTTAGTAAACCTGCTTCCTCTCTTGCACGGTGGAAAGAACCTGTCCTTTTCCAAACTCCTGGAAAGTCTAACGTCTGCTCTTTCCCTTCCTGGACTCTTACTTGCTCAATTAATTCACTTTCTTGGTGATGTTCCTTTGATTTTCTGACTTTTTGACTGCAATTGATGGGAGCCCCTTCTTTCTTCCTGAATAAGAATTCCCTCCCTAGGACCCTAAATAAATCTATGAATTGTTGGCATAGATGGTATTTTCCTTGGCAAGCAGCTATCTGGAACCACCCATTCTCTTCCATGCAGAAGGTTTATTAATCAGGACTAAACAGCTGACACTTCAAATGGCTACAGAATTAATCAATGCAGGAAATAATTGTCCATCAAAAAGTGTGTAATGAGATCAAACTTTATAGGATCCTCAAAGTCAAGATTCCAAACTTTGTGCCACAATTTTGCCTCTCCAGGTCTGAACGGAGTCTGGCTGGACAGTAGGGCGTCCGTCCTGTATGCAAATTCCATTGATGGGCTTTAAAAAGTGATTTTTTTTGGCTGCAATCCTAAAAACACTTTCCTAGGAGTAAGCCCTATTGAGCATAATGTGACTTACTTCTGAATAGACAGGCATAGGTTTGCACCCTTAATCCTTTTCGTCTCATGGAACACTGACAAGCTGCTGAAATTGGCAAGGCACACCTTTGACAAGGCACAGATGACGGAGGGTTCACACTACATTGGCCCTACTAACTTCCATTGGTCCCAGATGTCCATGGCATACTTGTACACCATTGATGGCACACCAATGTGCCATCGTGCATTGGTTGAAAATAACTGGCTTTAACTTGCAGTAAGAAGGATTTCAGCAGCAGTTGGGAATATCCGGTTGGATATCAGGAAAAAATTCCTGATGGTGAGGTCGGCTGGGCAGAGGAACAGATTGCCAAGGGAGGTGGTGGACTCCCTCACTGGGGAACTTCAAGCAGAGGCTCCACCAGCACCTGTAGTGGAGGTAGAGATGCTCTAGGACAGGAGATGCTCTAGGACAGTGGTCAGCAAACTCATTCGTCAACGGAGCCAAATATCAACAGCACAACAATTGAAATTGAGAGCCAAATTTTTTAAACTTAAACTACGGTACATAGGTAGGTACTTTGTTATTGACTTAATTAGGGTATTCCTAAGCTGGCCATGTCAAACAGGGCACAAAAAACGTTTCATTTTATAATAATAAAGCCACCAACACAAAATAATTACAATTCTTGAATTGATAACAAAAATACTCCCAGGAAAGTGTGGCTGGGAGGGCAGCCTGAGCTGTTCTCCTCCTCCAGTGGTAGGGAGTTCCATAGCCCTGCCTGTGTCCTCCAGTGCCAGGCTAAGAAGCTTCTCCAGTCCCCCTTTCCCCAAAGAGGAGGGTCCCTTTAAGAAAAGGATTAGGCCTTCCTGGTTGCCTGGCTCCCTCTTGGGCAGATCTACTTTACAAGTAAGTCCTATTACAGCCAATGGGCTTACTCCCAGGAAAGTGTGAGAAAACACAAAATAATTACAATTCTTGAATTGATAATAAAAATACTCCCAGGAAAGTGTGGCTGGGAGGGCAGCCTGAGCTGGTCTCCTCCTCCAATGGAAGAGCCACACTCAAGGAGCAAAAGGGGCTCTATTCGGCCCCTCTAAGGGGCCGCATGTGGGTCTAGAGCCGCAGTTTGCTGACCTCTGCTCTAGGAGAATTTCTTGCTACAGGCAGGGGTTGGACTAGATGACCTACTAGATCACTTCCAACTCTAGGATCCTATGACTGTCCAGGATAGCAAGATTGTTTGGCTATAGGGTCACAACAAAAGTGAAGAAGTGTCAATAATTCAGTCCCATCATAGGACTTAAACTGGGGGCTCCTGTGCCACCTTCTGGCTTGGCAGTTTGTAGGGAAATGCAACTCCGTTCCACTGACAGCTGAGTTTCACTACATATTTTTGGGGTTCAGGGTTCCTGTTTTATCTGGCACTAGACACCTTTGCAGAATATAGCTGTTAACTGCACATGGCCTTCGCTCTTCCAGGACTGAATCCGCCGGGGTGAAGGACCCAAAAGTCATCCAGACTCCGTTTACAGTAGAACTTGTTAAAACCTTCCCATATATGGTTTTATATATATATGGGTTTCCCATATATGGTTAAAACCTTCCCATATATTTCCAGGTTGAGAGGCAGACAGCAGTTTGCAATCTGATGACGTTTTAGTCTGAGAACGGCTTGACCATGGAAAAGTAGCCTGTGAAGGGCAATAGATGGAGACTGGGGTAAAAAACTTTAATTTTTCACGAATTTTATTGTTGGCCAAACTTACAAGTGCAGAAAGTGATTGATCAAGAGCTTTTATGCAAAATTTACATCATAATTATATATATGAGTTGCTTGAAAGGTGTACTGTGTAGGTGGTATTGGTGATATAATGTCGGCTGATGCAGCCTCAGGCATTACCCATGCACTCCCATCTATATATATATAAAACTGAAATGTCACTGACTGACTCACTGACTTATCAACACCCAGCCAAAACTTCCAGAAAGAAATTTGGGAAGGGTATCCCTTCTGTGGTGGAGACACCAACTAAGAACTGATTTTTGGAAATTCCAGCTGAAAGGGGGTGAAATGGGGCGCAACGCGTTTCCCTCCCTATACTTTGCATTGAAGAATCCCTGACTGAGGGACGCTCTGCCCCAACCCCCAGACTGAGAACCATGAAATTTGGGGAGGGTGTTCCTCCTGTTTAACCCCTAAAGGTCTGAAAAGGGGTGCAATACATTCTGGCTTGTACTTAACATTGAAGGCTGATTGATCAGCGTCCAGCAGATGCAGAGTCAGTCAGAGGATGATGGTGTGCATAGGGTGGTGGTGTGCACGGGGTGGTGGTGTGCATGGAGGTATGGTGCGCAGGAGGGCATGATGCACATGGGAGGGTATTGCAGATGGGGTTTGATGTGCATGGGGAATGATACACATGGGGGGTTGGTGCGCATGGTGGGTGATGCATATAGTGGGTTGGTGCATATGGCAGGTTGGTGTGCATGGTGGAATGGTGTGCATAGGTTTGGTGCACATGGGAGGGTATTGTGCATGGGGAGTTGATACACATTGGGGGTGTTGATGCGCATGGGGAATGATACACATGGGGGTTGGTGCGCATGGGGGTGGTGCACATGGGAGGGTATTGCGCATGGGGGATGATACACATTGGGGGTGTTGATGCGCATGGGGGTGTGCATGGGGGGGTTGGTGCATGGGGGATGGTGTGCAGGGAGTTGGTGTACATGGGGAGTGATGCACAATAGGGGCATGTTGACGTGCATGGGGAATGATACACAGTGGAGGAGTGTTGATGTGCATGGGGTGTTAATGTGTATGAAGTATTGATGCACATGGGGGTTGATGTGCATGGGGGATGATGCACATGGGAGGCTGTTGAGCAGTGGGGTGATAGCGTATGGGGCATTTTTCCTCCCTCAATGCGAGTACCTTTTCGCTAGTTAAATAATAAAATCAAAATATTTTTTAAACCAAATGAGAAGTCAGAAAGTGGTGTTGTGTATTTTTATTTCTTTATTGCCATTTCCTACCACCTTTCTTTCCCTTTCTGACTCTCTGGTGGTGGGGAAGCACTCAAGACTTGCAACCTGGATTCCCCTGCAGTCCCAGAAATGCTTTATGACTTGATTTTTAATATATATAATCTGGCCTTGTGCAGACTCAAGAGTGTAGTAAAGCTGACCTTATGCCGGGGAGGCGATTTCGCAAGCGCATTCCCCTAATTTGATTTGGCATACCTTAAATATCTCCATTCACTCATGTATTTTTCCCCCCAGCTTTCCCAATGATAGATGGTCATGAGTTTGGAAGGGAAAAATCCCACAATAATAAAAAATATCTTGTGTTTGACAGCTTGATGTGTCTCTTATTGTCTAATATTCACCAAGATTATTTCAATTTTAATAAAATACCTCTCGGAGCTGAAGCAAAATTGGCAAGCGCTCGCTCAAAATGCTTATGTCAAATGTTGACAGTGTGGTGAGGTTGTGAGAGATGTGTCTGGAGCATTAGAGCACAACAGTCATAAATTCTGAATTTTTGTCAGGGATATTCAGAGCCTTCAAGCTTAACCAGGCTCTTGGTGCGCAGGAGGGGATGATGCGCATGGAAGGGTATTGCACATGGGGGTTGATGCGCATGGGGAATGATACACATGGGGTTGGTGCGCAGGGGGGATGGTGCACATTGAGGGTTGGTATGCATGGGGATGGTGCACATGGTGGGTTGGTGCGCATGGGGGAATGGTGCGCATGGGGTTGGTGCACATGGGAGGCTCCTTGGTTAAGCTTGTTTCCTGATTTTAAAGACTAGGATGCCAAGGCAAGTGACTTCAGGTGGATCTAAGAATTTCAATGGGGAATTTGGAACTGTTTCCTCCAATTTGAGCATCTATTAGTGGTAGCATAGCTAGCATATGTAAGTAGCGAGAGTAGGTAGTATAGGTAGCATAGCTAGAGGGGGACAGAGAGTCAGTCTTGGAGAGAGGCAACCAAGGGGAGGTTGCCAAATTCTGCAATCCTAAAGACATTTTCCTGGGAGTAAGACCCATTGAACACAATGGGGCTCACTTTTGAGTAGACATGGTTAGGATTGTGCTCTAAGACTAAGGGCACAATCCAGAGTAACTACGGGGAGTCCTTAATCCGACATAAGAACAATTTACTCTGGATTGCAATATGAATTTCCCATAGGTTTTCATTAGGTGGTGCCGTAAGTACGTCGACGTAAATGTCTCTTACGTGCTACCATAGTTACTCTGGATTGTAGGGTAAGAGCACAATGGGGCTTACTTTTGAGCAGACATGGTAAGGATTGTGTTTAAATTAAGCACATGAAAGCAATATACGTGAGGGTTTTGTATACAATATATAATGCCACCGCCTGACAGTCATAAACAAGCCAACGGCATTTTGTGTTTACTACGCATGATATGATGGTCCTTCTTTTGTCGCCTTGAATATATTGTTAATTATAAATCCATAATCGATAAACTAGGATTATGAGAAAAGGAGATAAAAATTATTTATAATAGCTACTCTGTCTTATGCATAAATTTATTAACCTGGATCAAGTTAGTGTCACTCCTAGTGCACAACCCTGTGCATGTTTAAAGGGAAGTGAGTCCCTTATATTCAACACTTCTGTACTTATTCTCAGATAAGTGTGATGTAAATCTGTAGTAAGCACAATCCTATGCATGTCTTCTTGAAGTTTCACTGAATTTAACTGGGCTTGCTTTCTGGTAAGTGTGCCTAAGGGCACAATCCAGAGTAACTACGGGGAGTCCTTGCTCTGGTATAAGAATAATTTACTCTGGATTGCAATATGAATTCCCATAGATTTTCACTAGGTGGTGCTGTAAGTATGTTGATGTAAATGTCTCTTATGTGCCCCCGTAGTTACTCTGGATTGGAGGGTAAGAGCAAAATGGGACATACTTTTGCGTAGACATGGTTAGGATTGTGCTCTTCGTCTTAGAGCACAATCCTAACCATGTCTACTCAAAAGTGAGCTCCATTGTGTTCAGTGGATCTTACTCCCAGGAAAGTGTCTTTAGGATTGCAGCAATAATTGCATTTTGGTCTTAACTTAGAAAGCTTGAAGACATGGCGGGGAAAATAGCTGCACAGTTCTTGGATCCCGATGCACGTGTTTTGATGGGAAGAAAATGGAAATCTTGAGCTGTCTGATGCACCTTTGTCTGTGGATGAGCTGATGACATACAAATAGTGTGTTTTGCTTGCGCGGCCCATGACTACAGACATGTTCCAGCAGGACCACCTCTCACGTTCAGGTCACACATGTCTTAATTTTCCCACCTAGGCCTGAATCATCTCTGGATGTTTATCCGGCATCTTATAAGTTGCCGAGCCATCTTTGGGACCCCACCCAGACTCCCCCTTCCTGTTTCGGTCAGAAACTTCTCCGTCGTTAGATTTTCTTGGCGTGGCATCAGGAAGTTCACGTCGCCTTTGGAAACATCGACTCAAAGGGGAAACCAGGTGATGGACATGCCTCGTGAATAAGACAACCACGGTGGCCTCTGGAGAGAAGGGCTGGGCTGCACAGATCCCATCAACAGGGTCCTGCTCGAACCCTTGATTGCCTCTGCCTTGCCCTGCAGCGTGTGTGCTTTGGATTCAGTAGCGTCTCTCGCTCTCCGGTGTTACGGGAGGCGCGGACGCCTCCCCTGCACGTGTTAAAAGAGCAGATAAACCTCGGGAAGCGGCCGCTTCCAAAAGTGAGTCATCAGAAGAGCTGATCTGAACAAACAGCTGTGCTAACATTGACTAAGATGCTTATTAAAAATATTGGCAGCCCAAGAAGAATCACTCACTATTTGATCATCCTTTTTTAGGGAAGTAACAAAAACAATCTGGGGAGCTTCAGAATAATATTTTTGGGTCAAGATAAGGCCTGTTGTTCTTAACGGTGAACCATCCTTTTTTCTTCGCTTCAAGGAGGCATTCAGAACAAAGGAAACCGATCTGCACCAACAATCGCACCCTTTTCCTTGAATATAATTTAATCCGCCTCCCCCCTTGCGGTACACCTCCCTCGCTTTCTATCCCTTAGTAGGTCATCTGCTCCACACACTTTTGGGAAGGACAGCATGAGTCTCCCCCATATGATTTGTAATTTTTCTGTTCAAATTTCTGTAGAAATCCTATTAAAATTTACAATTACATTTCTGGTTAAAATTCAGAGGATGCTTGCAGGGCTTGCATCGCACAATGTATTCTTATGAGGACACATAATCCTGCAACCTCGGTGCAGCGAAGCAGCTTGAGGTCTGATCAGAGTCCCATGAATACCACGTCACGTTCCATGGTAGGAAATGGAGTAACACCTGATGCTCACATTGATATACCAATCCAGAATCTACAAAGAATACCAGAATCTCCCCAGATTGCCAAGGCCTCTGAGTGTGCAGCGGCTAAGGCTGCAATCCTAAAGACACCTTCCTGGGAGCAGACCTACAATCCAGAGTAATTATGGGAACACACAAGAGACATTTATGTCGATGTAGTTATGGCACCTCCTAGTGAAAACCTATGGGAATTCATATTCCAGTCCAGAGTAAATTGTTCTTATGTCAGAGCAAGGACTCCCCGTAGATACTCTGGATTGTGCCCTAGGTCCCATTGAATATAATGGGGCTTACTTTGGAGAAGACATGGTTAAGATTGTGCTCTTAGTATGTTAAAGATGCTGAACCGGTTGACCTGATGGTTGCTGGATCATGGTTTGAGTCTTGAGAACTGCATAATGGAGTGAGCTCCTATCCCTTGCCCAGCTCCTGCCAACTTATACGTAAATGCAAGTAGATCAAGTTTAAATTGTATTTTATGTAATGATGGTTAGCTGCCTTGGGTGCCCTTTGGGGAGAAAGGCGGAGTACAAATAATCAATCAACCAATTAATTAATATTCAGATCTGCCAACTTATACGTAAATACAAATAGATCAATAGATCTAAAGCATGTGCTTTGACTTTAGACCATCAGTGGGATCCATGGGGTCAGTGGCCAATAGATCATCATTTGGATCCATGGGGTCAGTGGCCAATAGATCATCAGTGGGATCCATGCTCTTCAGCCTTTCGTCACGCTGGCCACATCATCACGGAAACGTCTTCAGACCACGCTGGCTCTTTGACCTTGAAGCAGGGATGGGCGACCCCCATAGAGTCGATCACGACTAGCGTGGCAACCTGTGGTGTTCAGCTTAACTTTACCTGTGTCTCAGTTATGCTCCAGGTGTATATGGAATATACTGAGCACCTTCTTCGCCTCCTTCATTTCCAACTGTAGTGGAAACCTCTGCACGCTGGGTGGGCAGGGTGGGAGATGGAAATTATTCCAACCAGACAGGGATAAGCCTGAACCAAAGAGAAATCTTGGATGTTGTATGTGAGCATCTGGGGTCCCAAGAGCCATAATTCAAAAGGATGAATGGATTTCCGCTCAACTTCCAGCTTTATCATTCCATGATTCTTATCAGAGCCTTTCACTACTTTACATTTCCAGAACCAAGAGCCAATGCAGCTCTATCTTGCAGAGATAAAATTAAATGCATACAACCAGACTTATCAAAGGCTTGACCCTCTTGGAGGTGAATAGGATGCTGTTGAATGAGCTCAGAATAGTTATGGATTTCAAACGGTGGAATGCCCATTCTCTCCAGCACTCTGCACATGTTCAGAAGTTTGCTGTGCAGAAAAAGCTGCTACCTGATCCGCAGCAACTGTTGAGTTGTGCTTCTCCAAAAGCTTCTTTCCTTTTTGGTGGACGGAATAGATTTTCTGGCAAGAGAGTCAACGGGATCTATTTCTTTTCCAACCCTGCAATGAATAGGCTGATTTATTGGTTATGGTTTGATTTTACTATTTTTATTGTTGGTTCTGCTGATGGTTTCCTAGCTCTAAGGCCACGTGGAGACCTGGGAATTCACCAGGTCTTTTATTAATAGGGAATTCACTAATAGGGAATTCTCGGCCTTTTATTAATAGTAAAATAATGTAAGATAATGTAAAGTAAAAAATAGTAAAATAATTTCACACCCTTTCATTAATAGTAAAATAATTGTTAGGTTGGGCAGAGGTTGGGGGGGGCAGTTTTATTGTTTTATTTTATTGTTTTTAACAAATGTTTTAGTCTGTTTTTAATTGTTCTCAGGTTTTAATCTAATTGTATTTTAATTATGTTTTAATCTGTATTTATAATTCTATTTTAATGGTGTTTTTAATGGTGTTTAATGGTATTTTAATGGTGTTTTATTTTTCTGACTGATGTTAGCCGCCTTGAGCTCCCTCTTACAGGTGAGGAAAGGCGGGATATAAATTAAAGAAATAAAATAAATAAAAATAAAATAATGGCCAATGAAGGTGATGTATGGGAATTGGAGAGTGGTGTTCAGGGGGCAGATGGATGTTTCCAACCAGATTCTGGGAGAAAGTGGCATAGCTAGAGGGGGTGCAAAGCAGTACGTTTTGCTGGGAGCCTTAAACTGCTGGCTCCTGCCCATGAGTCCTATATGAATACTATATGAATCCAGGAGTCCTATATGACTACCGGTCCTATATGAATACTGATATTCTTCCCCAAAACCCCTGCTCAACCCTCTAGAAAATTTCCAAGCATCTGTAGCTTATAGCAAAATCCGACCAAAGCTTTTTTCGGTCTGCGCTGCCTGCCCTTTCAGCGTCCCCCCCCCCCCCCACGCCATTCCAAATCTGCTGATCTTGGTTTCCTTCAGTCTGTGTAAATTCAGCACAATGGGTGATCTTTGCCCTTATCTATATTATTTTAATTTTTTTTAAACATGCGGTAGAATGTGGGATTATTCCTTGTAATGTGGCATTAAAAGAGCCTTCCATGTTAATAATTTGGTTCTCAAAATCAGCTCTCTTTTGGGGTTTGTTTTTTAAAGACCCGCTGCTTTTGCTAATGAAAAAGGAGGGATTTAAGAACAGGATCTCGAGGGCTCACACAAGAAAAACAAAACGTCTTAATAATTCAAAAATCCCCTTTCCCAATGCATGAAAACCCTTTTCGTATTGGAAGGAGTTGGCAATTTAGTAGCTAATCCATTTGGCAAATGCAGGACAGTGAAGGCATCCAGGATCCCCAGCTTGGAGGTTTTGTTTCGGGGAATGTTTGCAAATCAAATTCAATCAGAGTAGGAAAATGCCTGGCTTGTTTGAATCCGGGCAGGTGAAGGTTCTCACAGTGTCTGTTGGTAGCCCGGATTTGCAGCAGTGGGAACCAAAAGCAGGATGTCCAAGAGCCGGGCTGGGGTTGGCCCCAGGGGACACCAGGCTGTCTGGTGGGAATTCATGTTTTTTAGCGGGGAACATTAATCCTCTGACATTTCACCCAGAAAACAATATTTTTGGTTGCAGTTTCTAGCAGACTTAAACAGCACATGTGCAGCCTGGCACGGATGCATGCGTATCCATGTGCAGGGATGGGGAATAGCAGGCCTCCGTCAGTCTTGGAAGACTATGGTATCGTGCTCTGCGCTGCATACACTGCATGCGAAGCACGAAAGCCTGGGTTAGATTGTTATGGAGGAGAGGCTGTTACCCAAGCAGCAAATCCCTCCTCTCCACGCCACTGAATTAGTCCAATGGAAAGGCAGAGCTGATACAGTTGGATCCAGCAGGCATCGCAGAGCTGGGCTAAGGACAGGAGCTCACCCTGTCTTGTGGGGCCGACCCGGGTCTCGAACCCTGGCCTGCTGGTTAACAGGCACAGCAACTTAACCGCTTGCGCCACCCACAGCCCTGGGGAATAGGAATGCCCAATACATACCAAGTTGTCCTCTGGTGGCGCAAGTGGTTAAAACACTGTCCCTGTTAACCAGCAGACCAGGGTTTGAGAGCCAGGTCCTCATAAGACGAGGATTTCCTGCTACAGGCTGGGGGTTGGACTATATGATTCACTGGGTCCCTTCCAATGCTATGATTCTATGTACAGGATCTTTTAAGGCTACCTAGTTTGCTTGCCATGAGGATGCCTCTATGGGCCATTCTACCTTCCCTGCTTGGACATGTAGCCACAGCCATCACCATATCATGCACCACCTCCATCAAGTCATGGCGTTCCTTGTGCCGCCACCAGTGGGCAATGATATGGAATAATGTACAAGGATGGCAACTTTCCAAGCCCGGGAGTCCTGCCTTTGCTTCTAGGAGAAATAAAAGAGTCCCTGGAGAGTGACCCTATTTCTGAGGGTTTCTCCCAGCGGTAAGCATAATCTATTACTCTGTTTGGTGCGCTGGTGGAGAATTTAATCTGATTTAGAGGGATGATGTGAAACTTCTCAGGTTCTGATTTAAAAAATTTACACTGGAATGTGAAAGTGGATTATCTCCAGGGAGCCCCCTACACACAAACCTTGCTAGCTCTAGTTTCTCTAGATCAGATCCTATCAAAATGCATCCCCCTTACATGGCCAGTATAGGGTGACCATATGTCTTCGTTTTCCAGGACATGTCCTCTTTTTAGGGGGAAAAATCTGCATTGTTTTCCTTTTCATTGTGTGTAGGCAGCACGTAATGCAGTGGCACCCCTAGAAGAGACTGGGGGGCTCAGGGGCACCAGGTACCACCCTCAGTAGCTATTTGGTTATAATAGCTATAATTACAATAAAATACCTGTAATTACTGAAAATTGCCAAAATCACTTGGAGTAACCCCATTAAGTGATATAATGTTTGATGTGTATTTTTCAGCAGAATCCAATGCACAAAACAGGAGTGGCCCAGAAGTGTCTTATGGCATTTTGGTGACACCCGCATGTCAGCACAGGACTTGGGCCAGGGCTAAGTGGAGGTTAGGATTGCAGCCTTAATTGGTATGAAAATATCAATTAACATCTAACAAATTGTATTAATTACCATAATACTCATAATAATTAATTAAATAAAGTTGATGTATGAGGGTGTAAAAAAAAAAATTTGTGGTCCTCAGGTTCCAAAAGACCTAGGTATGCCACTGACAGAACCTTCTTGTAATGAATAAATTATATGTAACAGCTTTAAATTTAATAACTTTGTGTTTAAATTAACCACTTGAAAGTAAAGTATATGAGTGTTTTAAGCTTTTATTTTGTCGAGTCCTACACTTTTCTTGGGTGTCCTACTTTTGGGGGAGGGCTTTGACCTTTTTCAGTTATGACATATGGGGTGCAATCCTGACCAATTTAGGCCAGCCTGGCATATCTTCCCATGGTGGTGCAGAAAGGTCGGCATATGCTGGCATATCTTCCCGTGGTGGTGCAGGAAGGTCGGCATATACTGGCATATCTTCCTATGATAGTGCGGGAAGGTTGGTGTATGCTGGCATATCTTCCCATGGTGGTGTAGGAAGGTCAACATATGCTGGTATATCTTCCCATGGTGGTGCAGGAAGGTCAGCATATGCTGGTATATCTTCCCATGATAGTGTGGGAAGGTTGGTGTATGCTGGCATATCTTCCCATGGTGGTGCGGGAAGGTCAGCATATGCCTCTTTGGTGGGTTAACCCCCTAGGAGTGGGGGTGAAGTGTATTAATGCACTTTTGTCTGCATTAATGCACCTCAGGTCTGCATAGGGTGTATGGTAGGGCTTATGCTGTTCTAAGTGGAGGTAAGGATTGCGGCCATGGTCAACCTGGTTCGGTACCAATCATGACCTCAAGTCATGACAATCACATGCACAAATGGATGTGCAATTCAGGGAGGACCAGTCTAGGGAAAGAATGAATGCAACCACCAACCTGTTAGAAATCTGGAGCTGTTTTTCCAACCCTTGCCAAAATGGGTGCATGTGTGTTTCCTTTCGAGATATTTGGCTCTCCTTTTTCCAAGTTCAGATGTTATGGCAATTTTTACTTGAGTCGCATGTTGAACAGGAAGATGCTCAACTGCAGGCTCACTCATCGAGTTCTTTCATTTGACCCTTGATGTAATGTCAACTTTCTCCGCATAACTCCTGTCTCTTATAGAATTTGTTGAGCAACTATGGGGAGATCAGAGGACAGCCTGGACGTAGTCTAGAGAAGAGAGCCAAGGATGATATACAAAAGAAAATGTCTGGGCATCGCGCCATTGGAATATCTTCAGATAGGAGCCAATCCTAGGGGGATGTTGTGTATGAGAGGTAAGAATCTGTCCTATTGGACTCCCCCACTTCGAAAGAATGTGGAATGGGATTTTTAAAAAGAAAAACACAACCAAACTAACATTGATCGGTGTTTGATTGTCTAGCAAAATTACGATGGAAAATTGCAAGGTCTCTAATGAATAGTTGGAGAGGTTGAGCTGCAATCTGTGCCAATGAAATCTAAACATATATTTCCAAAGTAAAGATAACAGAAGCTCAGCTGAGATATGAGGAACAATATGTAGGGTAAACACTCCCATTTTTTATTTTTTTTAAAAAGGAAAATAAGGATCCAATTAGTGGGAGGGATTGTATAGATTATTCAAGGGAGATAAAAGTTGGGAAGTGTAATTAGAAACACTATTAGTAAGTATCAAGTTATCCGAAGCATGTTATCTAAGCTCAAATGCTTTCCATGGAATGGGGGGAATGAAAAGGGGTTGATGCTGTTAAGGGTGAGTCAGATAGAGAAGGAAACTGCTGCATGTTTGGAAGCCACAGTGGTGTAGTGGTTAGAGCAGTGACACAGCATAGGGAGACCTGGATTCAGAGTATGCCCACCTTGGGTAACCTGGGACTGGTCACTGGGACCAGTCTTGGCTTTACCTTCATCCACAATCACAAATCCTTGCTATCATCATGAGGTTGTTATAATGAGAGAAGGGGCCGCCTGCTTTGAGCAACTTGGAAGATGGGTGGGAAAGTACTATAGAGGTCATCTAGTCCAACCCTCTATGTGTCTGGTGTCTGTTACTTGCACCCCTAGCAGAAAGCTGTTGGAATGCCTCCAACAAAGGAGAGCCACAACCATAAGAGGCAGACCACTGCAGCGTAGGACAACTTGTATACTGAAGTTAGGAGATGTTTCTGCATATCTCACTTAAATCTTGAATTTCCCTGGAATTTCAGCCCACTGGTTCAAGTCTCGTGACTCACACCCCAGGAACCACAAGCAAATTCTTTCCTTCTTCTATGTAACACTCAAGTGTTGAGGATGGCTATCAGATCTACCATTAGGAACCAAACCCATCCAGCTTTCCAGGGCTGTGGCAGCCACAATGCAGCCCCAAGGCCAGGGAGCAAATGTTCCCTTTCTTTACCACCTCTATGACCTCTACCTCTCACCATAGGATGGAGTGCAGGACAAACCTACCTCCTCCCTCTGCCTCCATTCTTTTTACTCTAATTACTACACTGGAAGCATGCCCAGGATGCTCCTCCAACCCACCTGGCTTAATTCAGAATCAGGATGGTGTAGTGGTTAACGGGTGTCGGACTGAGATCTGGAAGATCCAGGTTCAGACCCCCCCAAAACCACGAAGCTTTCTGGGTGAACTTGGGCCAGTCACTCATGCTCAGCCTCGCCTACCTTACAGGGTGGTTGATGAGGTTAAAAGGATTAAAACTTTGTAAGCTGCCTTGGATATTTGCTATTACATGGGAAAATAAATAAATGAACAAGTGAACAAATGAATAAATGATTAAATAAATATTCATTCATTCATTCATTCATTCAGTTAGTCAATCAGTTTACATATCAATCAGAAGAATACCCAAGACAGCTAACAGCATTTAAAACAACAGAATAAAATTCAGTTTAAAAAGCAGGAAAAACCAAACAGCAAAATACAATTAAAACTATATAAAACAATAAAAACCCAGATTAAAAACAGATTTGTACCCTGCCTTTCTTCCTAAAAATCGATACCTAAGATGGAATTCTTGGCTGCAATCCTAAAGACACTTTCCTGGGAGTAAGACCCATTGAACACAATGGGGCTTATGTTTGAGTAGACATGTTTGGTGGAGACCCGGGTCCCCACCAGACAGGGTGAGCTCCTGTCCTTAGCCCAGCTCTGCGACGCCAGCTGGATCCAATTGTATTGGCTCTGCCTTTCCATTGGACTAATTCAGTGGCGTGGAGAGGGGGGATTTGCTGCTTGGGTAACAGCCTATCCTCCATATCAGTCTACCCAGGCCTTCATGCTTCGCATACAGCGTCAAGCACAATACCATAGTCTTTCAAGACTGATGGATGCCAAGTTTTAAATGGATGCCAAGTTTAAAAATGAATGAATGAATAAATAAATAAATGGGAACGAAGTGGCTTCAAAACACCAGGCTGATTTCATATTGCCTTGCTTCATCTTACCTTACTTACCCCAAAGCAGCCAATGCAGTGATGGGTCATACATGGATTTGTGCAGGCCTCTGTCAGTCTTGAAAGACTATGGTATCGTGCTCTGCGCTGCATATGCTGCATGTGAAGCACAAAAACCTGAGTTAGATTGTTATGGAGGAGAGGCTGTTACTCAAGCAGCAAATCCCCCCTCTCCACGCCACTGAATTAGTCCAATGGAAAGGCAGCGCCAATACGATTGGATCCAGCTGGCGTCGCAGAGCTGGGCTAAGGACAGGAGCTCACCCTGTCTTGTGGGACCGACCCGGATCTTGAACCCTGGCCTGCTGGTTAACAGGCACAGCATCTTAACTGCTTGCGCCACCCACAGCCCATATGGATTTGTGCAACTGTTTTTTTAAACTTGGGGAGGGTACTCTTGGGGTGGCTGATCTGCCCCACTTCAATTGCAGACCTGCTTAGGGCACTCATGTTCAAGATGAACTAAATTGGAGAAAGGTCATGCACAGTTTCTTGGGCACTGCAGCTCCCGCACCAAAGAAGTCCATTTCCCTGTCCTTCTAAGAACTGTCCAGCAACGCATCTGCTGCCCTGAATACATGTGTGCTTTTTAAAAAAGATGAGCACTTTGGAAGGCGGCTGAAAATTTCATGCACAATTCTGCACTGATCATGGAAGGAATATTCCAGTTCCAATATGACAGTATTCCCATGTGCGGATCGCGTGGCCAGTCCCTGCCACTCCAACTCACAGCCAACTCACTTTGGCTTGCCTGAATGTCAGGGAGGGACCCCCTCCCCGCCCAAGCCCGGAACAATAGGAACTCTAATTAAAGATTATCCGACATCATTTGCTCGAAGACGTCTCGCTGGGAGGAGGGGAGAGACGCAGCCAGCACAAATATGAGGCAAACAGTTCCACACTTGTGAGGAGTTGGCCGAGTGCCCGACATACCAATCAATCCAGTCTGGCCAGCCCAAATCCTTGGAGGGTGGAAAACCCGAGTACCATTCGGATTCGACACAACTGCAGCCCGATGAATCAGCCTGGTGATATCACTCCAGCCTGGACGTAAAGAGGGGCTGGTTACATTTCTGGCCATCAAACTGCTGGGCGAGACGTACGCCTTGCACTTGTCTCTCCTCTGTTGTTCTCCATGCCCTTTGGACATGTGCCAAGTGCGCCTCTCGCTTGATCCCTCCATGTGCTGGTGGGGACCAACTTCTCCCATCCATTCGCTCTTTGCTGAACATATATCAGTTAAAACTCATGGAATCTGTCGTTTTTTTAATGGGTGGGAGGTAGACTTTGGATGGAAACGAGGCTTTGTATCTCCTAGAACAACACTCTTTTTCCAACGTGGTTTTTCCTTGGGCCAAGAATTATCTTTTTTCCAGGAGTCTCCTTCAAGATCCTTTTCCTTTACCAGAAAAGAAATGGAAAAAGGTTCACATTCCTTAGAATAAGTACTGAACTCCGGTCATAGAGCAGTAAGAATTTGAGGGTTGTGGGATATGGAACGGAGCGCCCTTAAGCTGCTCCAAAATATGCCTATACATTGTTTCTGCTGAAGTTGTTCATATCTAGGTTTGCCATAATTCTCTCTCACAAAATTGGGACAGGATCCACTGCCACACTTGCCAATATGTGAAAACGATCCCCCATAATTGGGACTGCCCCTATTTTCTGGGATATTAAACTACCCAGGCCTTCATGCTTCACATCCAGCGTCGAGCACGATACCATAGTCTTTCGAGACCGATGGATGCCAATGTTTATGGCAACTCTATTCATACCCCTAAAAAAAGAAGGAAGAAGAACCAATTCTTGTCTTCTTGGGGACTCACAGCACAGAATCAGAAGTAGGAAGCCTTGCTTAGTTGGGCCAGCGATTCCTCTATGCCCACACTGGTCAGTGTATGCCACTGGGTAAAAAAAGGACAATACCCATTGGGTTATTTTTCATGCCATGACCCTAATAAAGTATGAGAGTGGGGGCCTACTGCCAATCCTTCTCAGGATCCACCCAGCCCAGCCCTAACCCATCCCGTTTCTCTGATCTTACACCAAAATTATGACACAGCAGCCTGAGAAAGGCCAGCTTTAGGACAAAATGGTGAAAAGAGGCTGTACAAGATTATAGGAAGAACTAAAGTTGCAATCCTAACCTCTGCTTAGGCCAGCATAAGACCCAGCATAAGTCTGGTGCTGCCATGGGGTGTCACCAAAGCTGTCCCACTCCAGGTGCAGGTCCGGATGGGTTAAGACCAGTGCACAGGCATATGCCGACATCCCCACCCCATCACAGAAAGATATGCCAGGTGAATTAGGCCAGCCTAAATTGGTTAGGATTGTGCCCTAAGTTTTTGATAAGGCAGTCCCATTACTGGATCAGATCCAAACCCTCACTTGCACAGGCTCAGAAAGATTGTCCCCAAATGAAGCTTCACGACCCCTTTGGGATCATGACTCACATATTGAAGAACACTGGCCTAAGTAATGCAGGGATGCTCTATGTTTAGAAGGTCCCTGGAAGAACTGTTGAAAAAAATATAAGATACGTTGAAATAGTGATTTGATGACACACCAGCTATCTGACCTGGTTGGGCATCTGCAAGATCTCAAGGTTTTCATGCTAATACTAATGTTTTTCTCTCTCTTCTATTGCTAAACTTAGGGCACAATCCCGTGCATCTACTCAGAAGTAATCCAGAGTAACTACGGGAGTATGTAAGAGACATTATGTGTACCCATAGTTACTGCACCACCTAGTGAAAACCTATGGGAAATTCATATTGCAATCCAGAGCAAATTTTTCTTACACCGGAGCAAGGACTCCCCGTAGTTACTCTGGATTGTGCCCTGATTCTGTTCATTATGGCTTACTTCCAAGAAAACGTAGATAGGATTGCAGCCTCAATGTCTTTCATGCAAAGTTGTTAAAATTAAGTGTTCTGGTGTCATGTTTGGGTTGTTCTTAACATGTTAGATTTCTCTATATTGATTTTTAAACTTGGTAAGACACCAGGGACAATTGCTTTGGCATGGGAAAGATGGGGTACAAATCCCTTAAATAAATAACTAAGGCTGCAATCCTAAACATACTAAGAGCACAATCCTAACCATGTCTACCCAAAATAAGCCTCATTGTGTTTAATGGGTCTTACTCTTACTCCCAGGAAAGGGTCTGCCTTACTTAGGAACACAGCGGGACTTACATTGAACACAACGGGTCTTACTTTTGAATAGACAAACTGGTATATAGGATTATACACAATCCTGAGTTAGGCCAGAGAGAATGGCCTAGCTTAGCTGGTCTAAGGTGCACCATATCCTGAGCTGACTGTTAGGCCAAATCCACATGGCTGGGTGGCCTCTAGGCTGGCCTAACTGCTGCTGAAGAGGACAGCATGCTCACTGGGCTAGTGTAATTGTGCCATATCCTGAGATGGGCTGTTGCAGTTGTGCAGTATCCTGAGGTTGAGAGGCAAGAGTGGTGCTTAGGCTGGGACTAAGATTTAGAACTTTTGATTTTGCTTTCATTTTTTACTCTTGTTTATCATGGACCCTATGGGTCTACTCAGATTAAGTCCTACTCCTGAGGTGGCCTAAGTCAGAGGAGCTGTGAGGAGGCATGTCTGCCCTGGAAACAGGCTCTAAGTATAGCCTAACTACACTGTTCCAGGCCATCCTGAACCTGCCCTCAATACAGCCCTACTGAACAGCCTAAGCTGGTACTGCTATGCTGGTGCAGGTCCATCTGTCTTGGGCCAGTCTAAGTGGACTTATCCAGCCCAAGCCTTTTCTGGGGCAGTTAGGCTGGCCTATCTTGCATTAGGCTGGCCCGAGTGCCAGATAGGCTAGCCTAAGCGCACTTCAAGATTGCAGACTGACTAACTAACTAACTAACTAACTAACTCACTCACTCACTCACTCACTCACTCAATCAATCAATCAATCAATCAATCAATCAATCAATCAATCAATCAATCAATCAATGGCCTCAGATTGGGATATTTAAAGGACTACCTTCTCCCATGCAAACTAATTAAGACTGTCCAAGACGTAGAGTCCCTGCCTTGAAATATTAGGCAGATACAAGTGCAGAGTTTTTTTTTTTTTGTGGTGACACCCCAACTAATTCCATTAATTCGTTAGTTTTTAGTCTTTTGCCATATATGTTCATTAGGTGGAACCGTTGAGGACCATTGCATGTGAGGCTTCCTGCAAAACCTAAGACTTTTTGCACCCTGTCTGGCTATGCCACTGTTTGAGATCCTCCACATCCCTTACTCTGCTCATCACGTAACATGCATGTGCACCCAAGAATGCACCAGATGAAGATGGGGACCACTCCCTGAGACTATAGGCAATGGTTAGGGTGAATACATCGAGCAAGCAGGGTCTTACCCTTAACCTCAGGCTGCTTTCACAAAAGAAACTGAATTTTACTGAATGTTCTCTTTTCTTGGGACTTTCCTCCTTCCCTGCCCTTGAGAGATCATGCAAAATGATCCAGGCCACTGACAAGCCTAATTATCCTTAAGAATACCCAGAACTCATAAAGAAAGAGCTCTGTGTGATATATAGAGGGAGCAAATAACACATACTGCTAATTTTTTTACTGTAGTTTCTGTTTTACTGAATTTAGTATATATTTGAAAATGCATGAAATTAATTTTGAATAAACTTCTCACTGGTCTCCTTTCCATCCCTGTCGAATGCCTCCTTCAGCACAGCCCTGGCATATTCAAACCCTCTGTTAAGTGTTGTTCCAAGTAAAAACTATGGGTTTGGAATTAATGGTTACATATCCGATCACCATTCATGCCGTCAGTACATGTGAATAAGAGGTAATAAATAGGAAAAGGGAGAGAGTTCCAGTTTGAAAATTATTGGTGTTGATAGTGGCAGTGCCTTCAACCCATCCCAATAACACCCCCCCCCCAAAGTGCTGATATGTTAGAACATAACATATTTACTCAAATCTAATGTGCACCCTATAATTAAAATACTGTCTTTACTCAGATTTAATTAACCATCAAATCTAATGCACACCCTGATTTTGGAGATTGAATTCAGCTGGAAAAGGTGAGCGTTAGATTCAAGTAATACAAGTAAATACATTTGATATTCCCCCCAACTCTGTGGTATGGTGCAGTGGTGTAGTGCAGCTCCAAGTAGGGTTCAAGACCAATAATTTTTATTGTACACTAAAGTATACTGATTTCTATGGTCTTATAAATAACTAGCAAAAGGCGTACCCGCGTTGCGGGAGTAAAATTGCCCCGTATGCCATCCCCCCATATGCATCAACCTCCCATGGATAACTTTCCCCCAGGCGTAACAACCCCACATGCGCAACTTCCCCCATAAACATCAACCCCCCAAGCGCAACTTCCCCATGCACATCAACCGCCATGCACAACTTCCCCCATATGCATCAAACCCCATGCACAACTTTCTCCATGCGCAACTTTCTCCATGCGCAACTTTCCCCATGTGCAACTTCTCCCCATGTGCAACTTCTCCCCCATGCGCAACTTCCTCCCGTGCGCAACTTCCTCCCATGCGCAACTTCCTCCCATGCGCAACTTCCCCCATGCGCAACTTCCTCCCATGCGCAACTTCCCATATGCGCAACTTTCCTCCCATGCGCAACTTTCCCCGTGCGCAACTTTCCCCATGTGCAACTTCTCCCCATGCGCAACTTCTCCCCCATGCGCAACTTCCTCCCGTGTGCAACTTCCTCCCATGCGCAACTTCCTCCCATGCGCAACTTCCTCCCATGCGCAACTTCCCCCATGCGCAACTTCCTCCCATGCGCAACTTCCCATATGCGCAACTTTCCTCCCATGCGCAACTTTCCCCGTGCGCAACTTTCCCCGTGCGCAACTTCCCCCATGTGCAACTTCCCCCGTGTGCAGCTTCCCTCATGCGCAACTTTCCTCCATGCGCAACTTCCTCCCATGTGCAATTTTCCTCCCATGTGCAACTTCCCCCCTGCGCAACTTTCCTAAATACACAATTTCCCCTCATGCACAATTTCCCCTCATGCACAGCATCCTCGCCGGCGCAACCTCTTCCTCCGAACAACATCCCGCAGTGCACCAGGGTCTGAGCACCAAACTGGCTGGATGTTGGTCAGTCTCCCATGTTAAGTATAGGATAGAAACACGTTGCCCCCTTTTCAGCCCCTGAAGGGTTAAATGTCTCCAGATGGTTCTTGGTGGGAGTTCAGGTGACAGAAGGAACTCCCAGAATTCCATGCTTCAGGCCCAGCAGTTGGGGAGGAATGTTGATGAGTCAGCAATTCTCAATGCAAAGTATAGGGAGAAAATGCGTTGCGCCCCTTTTCACCCCCTTCCCGTTGGCATTTCCGAAAACCGGTTCTTAGTGCACCCCTCAGTCACGGAAGGAACACCCACCCCAAATTTCAAGCTTCTAGGCCCACCGGTTTTGGCAGGGCGGTGATGAGTGAGTCAGTCAGTCAGTGAGTCAGTCAGTGAGTGAGTGACTTTTCTCTTTTATATATATAGATTTTTACCTATTATGTCACTTCCAGTTTCTGGGAGACTTGTCTGGTTCTGCGGCTCTCTTTCTAGGGCAACTGACTATAGGCTCCACTGGTGGGGAAAAGGGTCAGACAATTTGTTGCAACCAGCAGTTAACCTCAAAACAGTACCGCAGAACCCAGAAGAGTTTTATAGCAATTTATGGCCAAACACCTATGGCCCACCTGTCTACCTTTCTTGGCACACCAATGTGAAAATGCTGGCTGTTTCACAAATGGAAGCAACCAGCAGGGGGAGCACCACTGCTGTTAGGAGATGGGTAATGGCAAATTAAGGAGACAAGGGGGTGGGCTTGCCTCCCCCCAACCCCCAACATTTAACTCTAAGCTTAACTTTTGGCCCTGCCTGATTTCACCTGTTACCTTTCCTAGTGTTACACCTGTCGGACTGCTGGTGGTAGGAGATAAGAGGGGTCTTCTATCAGAGGCAGGACCAAACATGTTGCATTACTGGGAACACATGTTTAATATGTCTTTAATAAATAGCAGTAGTGGGGATGCAGGGGGAGTCATCAGAAATCAAAGATGGGACTATGACATGCTGGAACATGTCCTCGGAGAAGCCACTCTCCACGGACAAAACCAGCTATAGCTATCCCCTTCTTTATGATGGTTCATTTTCTGGTAATCCACTCTTTCAATTATACCCAGAACTCATTCATTCAACTCATGTCCTGCTCTTTCAACCTCTGTCTGCTGTTCTAAAGGCCAAACTTGCCTTTCCCTATCTTATAGCTCCTGGTCTATTCCCATTTCTGAAGTTGTATCCAGTTGTTTGTGCGGCTGCAGGAATTTGCAAGATAAAAGGGGCATTAGCCATTTGCTAGCTATAAAAGCCACAGAAGGAATATTTATAAATTATAAAAGATGATGTTCCACTTTTCACTTTTGGGTGGAGAATTATGGCAACCCTCACCCAATGGTAAGTGGAATGGTTCAGAAGCAAAGCGTCGGCATCCATCAGTCTCGAAAGAGCTACTAGATCTATATCCATGGGCTATATCCCTCCCCCCCAGGAGTGGGGCAGAGCATGCCCTGGCCTTTCTACACCATCATAGGAAGTTATGGCAGGTGAGTTATGCAGGACTAATTTGGTTAGGATTGCACCAATCTGTCTTGTGTCATATCAGGGGGTATCGGGGCAGTTTGCAGCCAGTGGCATAGCTGGAGGGGGTGCAAAGTGCTTAAATTTTGCAGGTGCCTGAACATGTTGTGTAAGCAGCCATTCCACTTTGGAGCCATTCTGGGCAATGGGAGCAAAACAGAAGCAAATGCTAGAGAAGAAGTGAAGCCTCCATTTTGCTCCTTCCACCTGGAGTGGCTCCAAAGAGGAGGAGAAGGGGCCACTTGCATGACATCAGGTGCCTGCAAATCTTCTTGCTCTGCTCCCCTTCTAGCTATGCAGCTGTTTGCAGCCAATGCCAAATCCACAGAATATGGAGAATTCTGCAGAATATCCATGTACGTGTGTGTAACAAAATAAAAAAAGTAGAGAAGAAAAAGAATGATAAAAGGAGATGAAATGAGGAGGATAGAAAAAGCAATCTCTGTAGTTGAACACAGCGGTGTAGCCACAGAGGGTGGTGAAGTAAGTACTGTGTAGCCACAGAGGGTGGTGAAGTAAGTGCACATGTAGCAGCACCTGCAGTACTTACTACATCACGTCCCTATAGCTATGCCACTGTCTGTAGACATCCATGCTTTCTTTTTAGTGCCACTTGTGCAAAGGGGCTTCCCGGGACCGTACCCCCTTCCCCCAGATTTATTTGGGTTAAAGTGCTTAATCCTTCCCATTAGTTAGCCTATTAACTATCATGCCTATCAGCTCCTCCTGGCCCAGTTCCTGCCTGCCCGTCAACGGGATGGGAGATCATCTGTAACGGGATATCCCCGGGGCCGTGTGCTGTTGACACTGAGGAAGAAAGAATTTGGGGTTGGAGTGGCACTCGGGTTACCGATGATTTGGAAAATCCGCCCACTCGTCGGGGTGCTGACAGCTTTGTATACAAACTCTCGCTGCTTGGGATATTGAGATAGCAGCCGGCTGAAGGCTATATAGAGCTTGATAGACAAGGCCCCAATGAGAGCCAGCGGGCAGGTTGAGGCAGAAATAACTTTTAAAGGCAATTGTGCTGCTTGATACGGTGGATCTGTGCAGTCCCCTAGAGGATCTGCAGGCGGTCCATCTTCCCATCACCTGATACAGATGTAGGGCCAAGAGATGATCCACTGGGTCCCTTCCAACTCTATGAGTCTATGATTATGACATTTGCGTGTTATTAAGGGGTGGCACCAGGAGAAATAATACTGGGGGTGTCACAAGAGGGGATAAGCACTTTTCTGGGTGATGGCATTTTTGTCCAGTATATTAGATTCTTGAACAAAAAAGGAACATAATATTCACCCAAGCTGCCTTGGGTGCCCTTTGGAGAGCAAAGTGGAATCCAAATCTAATAATGGCTGCAATCCTAAAGACAGTTTCCTGGGAGTAAGACCCATTGAATACAATGGGGCTAACTTTTGAGTAGACATGGTTAGGATTGCACCCAATAAAAAATATTTAAAAAATAATATTGCACACCAATGCTCCCATCCTAAGCACACATCCTAAAGTGAGCTCAGGAAGAAAGGTCTCTTTTCTTCAAGTTGGCACAGGGATCCCAGGGAAATACCCAACAAGGTGCATGTTCCCCAATGCAGATTGGAAGCATCAAGAAGTTTAAGGGGTTGCATCACTTGTGCACTAAAAAAAATGGAGGATATGGAGTAGCCCTCTTGGATGAAGCCACAGGTCCATTTCTATCATCTCTTCTGATGCCAACAGTGGCTAAGGATGCCCAAGGAGGACCACAAGCTGGGCTTGAAGGTCAGGATCCTCCCCTGCACTGTCTCCTCCTCATCGCTGACTTCATGGCCAGAACCTTTCACATCTGCTTTCTGTTCCCCATGTGTCTGAAATATGTGCATGCTCACTTCTGCAAAGGTCTGGTGCATCTCCCAGTCTGGAGAATCTATTTTTGCTGGTCGGGCAGACAGTACTTGAAGAATAGAAGTGTGGTTCTGCTCAAACAATACAAGTAAATAACTGGGACTCCCCCCCCCCCAAAAAAAAAACCTGGCAAGAAGCGAGGCTATGAGTAACTCCATCCGGGCCATTAAACCCAAAACCAGGAGGAAGTTCAGCATCTCTGCTACACAGATCCCAAAGTGCAGATCATTACTGACATGCCCAGAGCTGATGTTTCCTCACTCAACAAGGGGCAGGTCAAATGTCCAGGGATGGAACCCAAACAAATTCCATGGAGCGTTCAAGCCCCCTGCCTAAAGAAAGCAAGAGAGGAGCGACAGGACAGGACAGGACAGTTGGCCTGGTGCGTTCTCTCCGCAGCTGCCCCTGTCCGTACAAACATGCGCTGTCCCTCCACGTGATACCCTGATGGGGTGTTTGATGGGATGACTGACAACAGGGGGTTCTGGCGCATTGCCCGTGCAGGGATGGAGCAACTTTTCCTGGTGGGAACGCAGGAGCTGCCACCTTCTGATCTTTGACCCTCTTGAGATAGTGCATAGATTTTTATTGGATCTGAACTCTGCCTTTCTCTCCAAGGCGCACCTGAGGCGACGAACAATCAGAGATTTAAACATCAATAAAACAAATAAAACAATACACTTGAATACACTTAAAAACAATATAAAACACTTTATATTTAAAAAACAATAAAAACATTTAAAAAATTTTAAATTGTTAAAAAACATTTAACATGAAAGGGCTTCTTCTTGGTAGAAAGAAACGCGGGATACAAATCAAATAAATAAATTTGAAAAAAAATAAAACAAAGTAAAGTATAAAGCATAAATAAATAAATAAATAGCCGATCTATTACCTATTAATTAGCTATTTATTTTTTTCATTTTCTTTGAAAACCACTCCAGAGAACTTTTTAGTTGAAAAGTGGTATTTAAATACTGTAGATAGACAGATAAACTTAGAAGCAATTAAAAACAAAGTAGAATATTTTTGCAATCTGAACTATACTTTCCCGGGAGTAAGTATTATTGCATCCAATGGGTCTTACTTCTGATTAGACATGTTTAGGATTGCACTGTAAAAAACATGCCATCCATCCGTCCGTCTGTCCATCTGTCTGTCTACTGCTTTTCAACTAGAAAGTTCACAAAGCAGTTTACAAAGAAAATGAAAAAAGCTAATTAATAGCTAATGGCATCAGCAATAAAAAACAATCAAAATAATCATTGATGGATGATTAGCTATAAATTAGCTAATTTATAATTTATAAATTTATATAATTTATAATTTATAAATTAGCTAATTTATTTGTTATTCATTTTCTTATAAACCACTTTTCAGTTGAAAAGCAGTATATATAAATACTGTAGGTAGGTAGGTAGATAGATAGATAGATAGATAGATAGATAGATAGATAGATAGATAGATAGAGGAGAAATAGATAGATAGATAGATAGATAGATAGATAGATAGATAGATAGATAGATAGATAGATAGATAGATAGATAGATAGACAGTTTGAAAATTTCGTGATTGATAGATGGTCAATCAGTATAGGTGGTCCATTTGTCCCCCCTTATTTTTGCCAGGCATTTGACTATGTGAAACCAGGAGACCATTCCAGACACATGCAAGCACTTTGAAGGCACATGATTTCACCTGGAGGTTTAATGGTGTGCTTGAGTATCTCACACTGAAATTCTGCGCTAATAGTGCAATCCAATCCTGCACTACAAATGCTGTGGGCTGCTGCTGCGCTGTGGGGCAAGGAAAAAGTTTTCCACTTACCCCACGTAACAAAGCAGCAGCCCCCATGGGTTTAATCAGGAGAAGGGACAGATCCAAGCAGACCAGAGTAACCTGCGGCTACTCTGCACTGCCCAGGGAATGGGGCTTAGATGAGGCACCAACCTGGCTGGGGCTGGTTGTGATGCATCTTTGGCCTGAACTAGCAGAGAGACTTTGTGGGTTCCGTGCCTCTTCTTCCACATCCCTGCTCCTTCCATTGGTGGCATAGCTAAAGGGGGGTGGATCAGTCAGTCTTGTAGGAAGTCTCACCCCTTTGGGCTATCCCCGTAGTGGGGAATTCCTCCACACATTCCAGGCTTCGGAGGCATTCCATAGGGCTCCATTTTGCTCCCCACGCCTGGAATGTTTCCAAAGGGTGAGGCTCCCTCCAAGACTGACTGCTCCACCCCCCTCTAGCTACGCCACTGACTTCCACACCATCTTTTCTTGCCTTGAAGCCCTGCTAAGGCCCAGGATGGATGCCAGAGAATAAACAGAATTATCCCAGCCGGCTAAGTGAACTGTTTGCGAACAGAGTTTGACTTCTGCAAACAAACACAAGCCCCGAGCATTTATCTTCTGCTCCGCCATCCTCTGCGGAGCAGGGTGTGGACCCAGCTGGGATGCCGAGCGCAAAAGAGCAAGGAACTCTCGCTCCTCCAGGAACCGCAGAATAAACAAAAGAGGAAAAGGAGGGATTGAATTCCTGCCACAAGATGATGTTGGGGTTGCGATTTGATATGAGGCTGTTGGAATTTTTTTTTTTAAAAAATTATAATGAAATGGAAGGCCGAGCCGTGCCAAGAAGTTGGAATGGCATGCAAAGAAGAGGCGTTTACTTCTGTAGATGCAGGAACTGGCTGTGTGAAGGAGAGAAATATTGAATGGTACCAAGACTGGGGAAGTGCAAAAGTTTTAAAACCAAAAGGTGGCTTTTAGGTAACTGCGATTCTGCCTCTTGACCCCCAGCCAAGTATTTTTTAAAGCTAAGTTGTCTGCCCCAATGATGCTTTGACTACAGAAAACAAGAGTTACAACCCTAAAAGCATGCGCCAGGTAGACAATGGAGAAGGAACAGTTGAGTTGAGTCCCTTTAGGGGGAAATGCTGGTGTGTAAGTAAGTAAGTAAGTAAGTAAGTAAGTAAGTAAGTAAGTAAATGGACACATGCATACATCCATGGGTTTTGGACTAAAGCCAGGCGGTTGGACTAGAACAATGGTTCTTAACTTGGGTTCAGTTGAACCTCAGGGGTTTGTTGAGTCAGTCTCCGGGGTCCGTGTGGGAGGTGTGTGTCCATTCCATTTGCCAGGTTTGCCAGTTGCAGTAATATACTTTTGTTATGAAGGACAAAACATTTTATTTTTCCAACTATAAAGAGTTTGGTGAATGCACATATGAAACTTGCGGGGTTCAGTGCCTCCAACAAGGTTAAGAACCACTGGACTAGAATATGATCTACTAGGTCCCTTCCAAATCTATGATTCTAAATACATACATACATACATACATACATACATCAGTGGTGGGCACAAGGGGGTTCGCTCTGGTTCTGGGGGACTGGATCTTCCAATCCCCCTGCCGCTGGCGAGCCGGCAGCAGCAGGGGGCCCCCCAGAACCATGCGGACTGGTTCAGCCCGCATGGCAAGGGGGAGCGCAGTGCCTCCGCGCTCTCCCTGCCTCTCCCGGCCAGCTGGGGGAGGCTAAAGAGGGGGAGCGCAGCGCCACTGCGCTCTCCCTGCCTCTCCTAGCTGGCCGGGGAGGCTGAGAGCCCCATCCTCTGCATGTCTACTCAGAAGTAAGCTCCATGATTGCCAATGGGGCTTACTCCCAGAGCAGAGAGGGGATGATTTCAGCCTGAGTGCCCCATTCTCTGCATGTCTACTCAGAAGTAAGCTCCATTATCACCAATGGGACTTACTCCCAGGAAACTGTGGCTGGCACTGCAGTCTGAGAGCCCAATCCTAGGATGACTACTGTGAAGTAAGTCCCATGACAGTCAATGGGGCTTACTCCCAGGAAAGTGTGGTTAAGGTTGCTGGGGGGCACTAACAAAAACTTATATTAAATTTTTTAAATTTTTTAAAATTTTTAGATTTTAAAAAAATTTTCCCTTTAAATTCTCCCCGGCCCTGCCCCCTTACTCCGGCCACACCCCCTGAACCTGGCCATGCTCCCTGACCAGGCCTGGTCCCACCCACTTCCAGGGAACCGGTTCTTGGGTTAGGCTGGGCCCATCACTGAGGATTCATACATACTTACATACATACATACATAGTTTAATCCTAACCCATGAATGGCCAGCACATGGCCCAGCATAAGTCATCAGTGACTTGGAGGAAGGGATATGGGGGAACCTGATCAAATTTGCAGATGACACCAAGCTATGAGGAGTGGCAAACACAACAGAAGACATGAGAAACCTCCAGGAGGATCTGGATAAACTGGAATCCTGGGCTGGAACAAATAGAATCAACTTCAACAGGGAGAAGTGGAAGGTTCTGCACTTAGGAAATAAAAACCAAAAATACGGGTATAAAATGGGGGATACGTGGCTTGGCAGCACAACATGTGAGCGGGATCTTGGAGTCGCCACTGTGGATCACAAGCTGAACATGAGTCAGCATGTGATGTGTCTGCAAAGAAGGCAAATGCCATTTGAGGCTGCATTAAGAGGACTGGAGCTTCCAAGTCGCGAGAAGTTCTAGTTTCTCTTTATTCTGCATTGGTGAGACCTCACCTTGAGTACTGTGTTCAGTTCTGGGCACCTCACTTGAAGAAAGATGCAGCCAAGCTGGAGCAAGTCCAGAGGAGAGCAACAAGAAGGATCAGTGGGATGGAAGGGAAGCCCTACGAGGAAAGGTTGGGGGAACTTGGGATGTTCAGCCTGGAGAAGAGGAGGCTAAAGGGAGACCTGATTGCCCTCTGCAGATACCTGAAGGGCTGTCATAGGGAGGAAGGGGCCAATTTGTTCATAGCTGCTTCTGAAAGCAGAACTAGAACCAATGGGTACAAACTGCAAGAAAGGAGATTCCAGCTGGAAATCCGGAAAAAATTCCTGACGGTGAGGGCGGTTTGGCAGTGGAAGAGATTGCCAAGGGAGGTGGTGGACTCTCCCTCACTGGGGATCTTCAAGCAGAGGCTTGACGAGCACCTGTTGGGGATGCTCTAGGGGGATTTCCTGCTGCAGGCAGGGGGTTGGACTAGATGTCCTACTAGGTCCCTTCCAACTCTATGATTCTATGATTCCAAGTCCCATGTTGGCCTGGGGTGTCACAAAAGTGCCATAAGGCACATCTTCATCACTACTACGGGGGTGAGGTCAGTGTGCAGACATGCACCAGCCTCCCCATAGCTCTGTGGGAAGAGGGGATGGGTGAGCTGTGCTGGCTAAATTGGTTAGGATTGTGTCTACATACATACATGCATACATACATACATACATACATGGGTGACACGAGATTTTATTTTCATTTAAATTAGATTTTCTGACAATTTAAAAAAATTAGACCTACAAGAAGAAGGGGTCTCTTTCAACCACCCCAAAACAAATGAAGCATTTTTCCTCAGTCAAACACAGTCCCCAAAATGGGGGCAGAATGTCTCTGATTACTCCCCCAACCTGGAATGGTGGAGAGTGCGAGACCCTTTGAACGGCACATTCATGCACTAGCAAAACTTAGGCTGCAATCTTAAGCTCCAGTTAGGCTGGCCTAAGACCTGGCCTAAGTCCTCTGCTGACCTGGGGGTGTCACAAAAGTGCCGTAAGACAGTTCTGTGCCACTCCTGGGGGAATGGTTAGGCCAGTGCATAGACATGCACTTGCCTCCCTATAGATGAGTTGTATCAGCCTTGATTAGGATTGCCCCATTAGTGCTTTGACCCCCTCTAGCTATGCCATTGAGTGTTGGGTTAGAACAGAAGCACCTTCTGCCCCCACATGACATCTCCAACAAAGACCCAAAGAAGCAGGGCCCATTTTCAGAAGGTTCTATCACGCGGAGCACCATCTGTATAACAATTTATTTAAAACCTCTTTAGAGGTAACGTCATATGTCAATGTTATAGAACTATATTACACATACTTTTCCAGACATTTTCTCATATTACAATATTACGTTCTTTTTCCCAATGAACTGTTACTGTTCTGTCTAGAGTATTGGATTGCAATAATATTGCGTCGATATCTGCAAATAGATAGCAAACTTTCCAATTTGGGCCCATTCCCTGTTCATGTCAGTGAAATACAAGATAAAGACTGTTCTCCAGGATTAAAATATTTGCACCCAAGAAGGAGTATTATAATTCCAAATAAATTATTGAACCTTTCAAAGCAGTTTCAGATCCAGATTGGAAATTTCATAAAAACCAACAAAAAATTAATAGATATAGCCACAGCCTCAGCCAGGAAAGACCCATTTGGAACAATCCTTGAAAATCTACAGTTGTATTCTGTATTATTGGATCTAGATAATCCTGACCTAGTTTGAAAAGATCTACTTTAAAAAAAAAATCTCTAAATATTGTATTTTTTTTCTCCCTCCATTGGATCCTCCATTCTTCAATTCTTTGACATGCACTTTCTTAAGTATCAACTGACATTAGTGCAAAAGTATTTGATTTTTGGAACTCGAAATGGTGCATGACAGATTCCCAAGGAGGACGAGGGATCTCCTGTTGATGCTTCTCTTTACTGCTATTTTTGAACTGTTCCTGTTAACCAGCAGGCCAGGGTTCGAGACCCGGGTCGGCCCCACAAGACAGGGTGAGCTCCTGTCCTTAGCCCAGCTCTGTGACGCCAGCTGGATCCAATCGTATTGGCTCTGCCGTTCCATTGGACTAATTCAGTGGCGTGGAGAGGGGGGATCTGCTGCTTGGGTAACAGCCTATCCTCCATAACAATCCAACCCAGGCTTTCGTGCTTCGCATGCAGCGTATGCAGCACTGAGCACGATACCATAGTCTTTCAAGACTGATGGAGGCCTGCTTTTTTATTTTTATGTGGTTTTTATTTATATTTAAGTGGTGTCACTAGGAGGGTGCGGAGAGTGTGACTCAAATCAGGTGATGCAAATGGGGGACGGGGATGGGGTGACACCATTACTGTCCAGTTTTTTTATATTTTTATATTTGAATAATACCATAATGTTATACATCATTTGATGCAAAATTTCATGCAGAATGGAATGAAACAAGCCATGTCAAAATATCCATTACAGCCCCAAACCAGTGGGTTGGGGGGATGGTGCATCACTATGCGTTGAGTGTCCTTTTACGAAGACGCTTTTATCTTGCTATCTGGAGTGTTCTTTTAGGAAGAAAGGCAGGGTATAAATGAATGAATGAATGAATGAATGAATGAATGAATGAATGAATGAATGAATGAATGAATGAATTTCCCTGACCTGGAGAATTGCTCCTTCTACTGGTTTTTGGGGTATAACTTGGGTATAACAGAGAGGTTGGTGGAATGGTCCATCATGAGTATGATGCACTGGTTTCCTGTACTGGGTAATACAAACCCTAGTGACACCATTGCTGATGGCCTCTGGGCACCCAATGGCAATTTCCTCCATCATCTCAATTTTAGTTGGGCTTTGCCTGCATGCTTTCAAAATTATCTTCACACCATGAGAACTAGAAACTTGCTTTTTGAGAAGCAAATGCTCGGAACTGACCTGAAGATGTTGAATTTGACATTCAGTGCCAAACCCCCTAAAGTGCTGATGAAAGCATGGAAGTTCTGCACCCAGCATGGAACGTGTCCTTTTCCTCTGGACAGCCGCACTATTCCGCTTACGACTGGCCTTATCCAGTAAACAAAAACAAAATTTGCTTCTGGATTGGAGTCGTCAGACGAAAACAGAAGCCAATTTGCCCCCGCGGTGGGTGTCTTGCCATCTGCATTAGCCTTCGTCTCAAGGGAGAGTGAATGGAGCCATTATTCCAAGGGTAGCCTTGGCTGTATAATTCCTACAACGGTGAAACTGTAGACCGCGAGAGGAAAAACCTAATACTTGTGTGACCGGCTTGCCATTGGCCGACGGAGCTGGTGCCTACCTTGTTTGCGAACCGGGGAGTTGGGCAGGCAGCTTAAGGGGTGACGGACTTTGGTGTCCCAAAAGCACGGGAGGCAGCGAGTAATTAAAGCTCGACGCAAGGTGGATAGCTGAGCTTGGAGGCAAGGCAAGGGTCCCCATTGATTTCGGGCGGCTTCTCAGTGTCAGGGCCACGAACTGTGGAGAATTCAGCCTGGGAGGCATTCCTGATCCCTCTCAAAATCTCTTGCCCTTCCCTCCACCCCCCATACTGTATCTTTTCTATTTTTTGTTTTTTGAAGAAAAACAGAAAACCCGAAGCAGAGCCTGGGGATGAATCCTGATGTAACAGGAACGTTACCCACACATTTGTAAAAAAGCTGTATATAAAAGCGGTACATACATACATACATACATACATACATGCATACATACATGCATACATGCATACATACATACAAGAGTGTATATATATGAGTATATAGATATAATACAAGAGTGGTAAATACTGTAGATAGGATTTAAGATTTGGTGCTAATATCCTGGCAGTGCTGCCACCCCATTTCCATGCGCAGTGTCACCATGGTCTTGTCCTGTCTAAGACAGTCACCTTTGCCTTTTTATGCCATGAACTAACTAACTGACTAACTGACTAACTGACTAACTAACTAACTAACTAACTAAATAAATAAATAAATAAATAAATAAATAAATATGCTAAGAACCTGAGCAGGACTGGGACACAGTCTCCTAGTTCCTGTTGTGCTCCACCAGATTCCTCCCCTCTTATCTGGTGGTGCCCACATCCAGTGGTCTTCAGCCTATTTTGTTCCATCCCATTGTTGTGACCCCACACTGCAGGTTCACAACCCCATTGGGGTCAGGGTGCCAAAGTGGAAGAACACTTGTCTACGGTGGGAACTCTGGGTCTTCAGACTTGGGTTGGGGCTCATAGGGTAGAATGCAAAAAGGAAATTCCTATCTATAGAAAAATTCTCCTAGCCGTCTTCTTGACATGTCAGCTTTCTAAGGCTACAATCCAGAATACCTACAGGACCTTTTAAACTGACGTAGTTACGGTGCCACTTATGGGAAATGCACAGAGCAATCCAGAGTAAGTGCCTCTTATGTCTTCCTGTACTCTGGACTGTAGGGTAGGTTTAGGGTTTGATTGTTTGCTTTTTATGGAGAAGAGCTTTTGGTCGTGTTGTGGTACTGGTTGAACCTCAGTTTATCACCTTGAACTTGGTCTAAAGTTTCTTTCAAAGGTACACAGGAGGATGGTGCACAGGAGGGGTGGTGCATGGGCAGATGTTGCATGGGGGAATGGTGCACAGGAGGAATGTCACATGGGGGAATGGTGCACAGAAAATGTTGCATGGGGGAATGGTGCACAGGAGGAATGTTGCGTGGGGGAATGGTGCACAGGAGGAATGTCACATGGAGGAATGGTGCATGGGCAGATGGTGCACAGGGGAATGGTTTACCAGCTTACTTCCACAATGGTGGGAAGATTTTGCTAGTCTATAATATAAGCTTAAAATCGTGATGGGCCACTCTGATTGAGAGTATGACGGGCAGCAGATTGTGCCTGGTGGAGCCACTCCTGGTGGCCCACCATGGTGCCGGTCTTCTCGAACCTGTACAGCTTCCAGCCCTTTTCCAGTGCTGAATAGGATCAGGCTGTTATTTGGTGAATCAAGCAAGGCTAAGGACAAGGTGCCTCTTTGTGCCTCTCCGAGCTGGGAGCATCACCTTGGCCTTCCCTGTCCCTACACTGACCAGCTCCTGAACGTCTGGCGTCAACTGCTGGATTCCAAAGAGCTGGTGCCCGGCCATCTGACACCTTGGGGATGTCTGTGGCAGGAGTGAAAGGTATTGGGTGTACAAGGAATGCCCTCTTCTTTGGCCAGCTGCCTTTCCTACCGTCACTTAAAGCTACGGAGACATTTCCATCGCAATCCTTGCTCCACGGCGCCCTTGGTCATAGTCAAAACATGGTTTGGGGGCCAGTCAAAACATCGCCAAGCAACTAATCCCAGTGTAACACCCTCCCCAAGATCAATTCTACATTCCTGTCCAATACAGTGGCATCTGATTCCCTCCAGAAGTGGGGGGGGGGGGGATCAGGCGCATGTCTGTGCATTGGCCTAACCTCCCCCAGGAGCGGTGCAAAATTTTGCGACACCTTCAGGCCAGCACAGGATTTGGGCTGGGACTTGTGCCGGCCTAACTAGGGGGTTAGAATTGCACTGTCAAGTGCTGTTAATGTCAGGTTTAAGCATGTTATACCCAAAGGGACCCAGGTTCAAATACCTGCTCAGTCACACAACATACTCGGTGACTTTGGGCCAGACATAACTACCCTCAGAGCTGAGCTGGTGGTTGCATTTGCATTAAAATATACCATATTTACTTGAATTTTACACTCACCTTTTCAAGCTGGATCGAGACCTGGGTCGGCCCCACAAGACAGGGTGCGCTCCTGTCCTTAGCCCAGCTCTGCGACGCCAGCTGGATCCAATCGTATTGGCTCTGCCTTTCCATTGGACTAATTCAGTGGCGTGGAGAGGGGGGATTTGCTGCTTGGGTAACAGCCTATCCTCCATAACAATCCAACCCAGGCTTTTGTGCTTCGCTTGCAGCGTATGCAGCACCGAGCACGATACCATAGTCTTTCAAGACTGACGGAGGCCTGCTAGTCTCTAAAACTGGTGTACACATGAGATTCGATGGTGTATTAGATTCGAGTAAATACTGTAAATATAGGTCTGTATTTAGTTTGTTTACTGAACTGTAATAAAAATGTCACATACCCTGCAATCCAGAGTAACTACGGGAGCACGTAAGAGACATTACGTGTGCCCGTAATTACTGCACCATCTAATGAAAACCTATAGGAAATTCATACTGCAATCCACAGCAAATTGTTCTTACACCGGAACAAGTACTCCCCGTAGTTACTCTGGATTGTGCCTATAAACTCATCTATATATATAAAAGAGAAAAGTCATTCACTGACTGACTGACTCATCACCGCCCTGCCAAAACCGGTGGGCCTATAAGCATGAAATTTGGGGTGGGTGTTCCTTCCGTGACTGAGGGATGCACTAAGTACCAGTTTTGGGAAATTCCAACCAGAAGGGGGTGAAAAGGGGCGCAACGCGTTTTCCTCCCTATACTTTGCATTGAGAATTGCTGACTCATCAACATTCCTTCCAACTGCAGGGCCTGAAGCATGGAATTCTGGGAGTTCCTTCTGTCCCCTGAACACCCCCCAAGAACCATCTGGAGAAACTTAACCCTTCAGGGGCTGAAAAGGGGGCAACGTGTTTCTGTCCTATACTTAACATGGGAGACTGAACAACATACAGACAATTTGGTGCTCAGTGCCAGGTGCACTGGGGATGTTGTTCAAGGAACAGGTTACACTGTGAGGATGCTGCGCATGGGGGGAAGTTGCGCTTGGGGGAAGGTGCGCATGAGGGGAAGTTGTGCATGGGGGAAATTGTGCATGGAGGGAAGTTGTGCATGGGGGAAGTTGCGCATGGGTGTTGATGCGCATGGGGTGTTGATGCACATGGGGTGTTTATGTGCATGGGGTGTTGATGCGCCGTGGGGGGGATGTTATATGGGGAAATGTTACTCCCACAATGGGGGTACGCTTTTTGCTAGTTGTTGTATAAAGGAGTGCAATTAAGTAAAAATCATAGCATAAACCCAATTTTCATATTATTGTCATATAACTCGGTAGAATTAAATTTTGCACCTGCTTTGCAGCTACACATTACACTCTCCATAAACATTTTTTATCTCAAGCCTTATTGGGTTATCAGGTAATGTATAATCAGGTTATGCATTAGATTTGAGTAAATACGGTATCTATTTTATCAGAAGTTATACCCCAAAAAACACAGAGAGTGGGATAATGATACATCACCATGCCCACTGCTTGGGCATTGCTCTGCTCACTTCATAGGAGGAGGTCCACCATGGGGCGGTGATGCGCTAGCTTCCTGCTCAGGTGACACAAAGTCTAGTAATGCCATTGGTGGAAACCACCCTTGCTTTTGCCATTTTTGAGATGAAGGTGGCCAACATGCTGCAGCATAGTCTATCCATTCTATCTAGAATATAGAATATACAGAATATTTTATATTCTATCCTGCGGCAGCGGTGAGGGTGGCTTCTCTTCCCATCCCAAAAAGGATGATGGAACTTCTTAGGCTGCAGTCATTATATACTTCATATTTATGGCCTCTCTTATTATTTTAATTTTTTGTGGCACAAGCAGGCAAGCTGGCAGCTCTGCAGACTGCTTGGCATGGCACAATCATTTAATAACCACCTCATAAAAGGGTTTTTTTGCAGCTGGCTTCCTCCATTTGTCCATCAAATGCCTTCTCGGCACCCTCATTCAGGATGCTGGTACTTAATGGAATGGCTGGTGTTGCCAGCTGAACAGCTTGTGTTAACCAGAGCCTCCTGGAGCGCTGCCGATTTCCTGATCTGGGCCAGAGGTTGGATGCAGGGCTGGCCTTTGAACAATTTGACCAATTTGGCCAAACTGGGTCCCATGAGAGACCCTGCAATGGGATGGCAAGCAGAGCACCTGCAGCCACACTTCGTACCTGATGCTCCAGTAGGGTTGCCATATGTCCCCCCCAAACAGGGACAATCCCAATTTGGGGGGGATTGTGTTCATATACTGACAAATGGGATAGAGGGTCCGGTACCAGTTTAGTGGAAGAAAATTATGGCAACCCTATGCTCCAGTATGGAAAGAGTAGCATAGCTAGAGGTAGTGGGAAGCACTACGTTTTGCAGCGAGCTTCAGCACAGAGTGCAAGTGGTCCTTCCCCTCTTCTTCAGAGCCAGGTTTGTGTATTGGGTTTCTCTATAGAGTCCACCTGATTTCCCTGCATCCCTTCTCCCTGCCACCCCATTCTCCCCCCCTTGCTTTGTCCTCACTCCTTCTTTCTTGGCTTCCCTTTCTTCCTCCCTCCTCCCTCTTCCCATTTCCCCCAGCAGGTCTCCTCTGTTGGTGCACACTTGTGAGCTGTAGAATTCTCTTCCATAAATTAAGTGTGCAAGAGTGAATTTAATCAGGCCCAGTTTAAACCCTCTTTTTGGATTGGGAGCACTAAGGCTGCAATCCTAAAGACACTTTCCTGGGAATAAGAACACAGTGGGGCTGACTTCTGAGTTAGACATGGTTAAGATTGTGCTCTAAATGTCGGTTGAGTTGCTAGTGGCATAGCAAGAGGGGGTGTAAGATACTAAGTTTTGTAGGTGCCTGAATGCACCATGCAAGGGGGGCCCTCCATCTCAGTGCATTCCCAAAGTAAGAGCAAATCACTTGTAAAGGGAGGGGAAGGGGCCCTTTGCACCGTGCATTTAGGCACCTGCAAAACATAGTGCTTTGCCCCCTCTAGCTATGCCACCACAATTCACTTTTATTTTTCTAGTGCTTCTCCTGAGCATCTCTGAAAATACATTATGCACAATCCTGATGTCTGAACATTACAGTTTTTTAAAAGGCACCTTTCAGAATATAAGAACATCGGACACACTTCCTTTTCCTGGTAATTTTATGCCATCCTCTTTACCTGGGCCACAAGGATACGAGTCTACCTAGGGCAGGTAAACTCCTGGCCAGATGTCCACCTACATCACCTGTGTGCTCTTACGAGGTTGACAAAGAGCACCATCTAGTGACCCATCAGCCCGACATCCTGGAGCAGACTGAGGTTCAATGTGGAGTATTCCCACCTGGGCTGTGACCTACACTGATCCTACTTAGCACATGAAATCAGATAGGATCAGAGAACAAGGTGGTACGGTATGTGTTCAGCGCACTGCAGAGACGCCAAGCCAACTGATGACCTGGTTAAAGCTCTTAAATGACTCTGGGGCTAGTGTTTGCTTCCCTTCCCGCTTTCTGATATGTTGAGTTCCACATATAATCCACCGGATTCTTTTGGAAGAGGGAAACATGCAAGTTAAATGTGTGTTTTCGGACACGTGTGTTTGGACTGGTGGTTGAACATCCTTGCACACAGAAGCGTGCCCAGATGTGCCACCTGAAGGTGTCTCAGGATGACAGCACTTGCAGTTTATGGTTTTTGCTCACTCTTTTTAAAAATGATGACTTTATTGCTTAATTGGTATTTTGGATATCATTATCAGGGCTTTTTTCTGGGGGAAAAGGTGCCGGTACTCACCGCAGTGGCGTAGCGAGGTCATCCACATATGACTATTAATATGTTGGGGAGGGGGCAGTTGGAAAAAGAGGCTGGTACTGAGTAGCAGTGAGTACCCCCAGAAAAAAACCCGATCATCATCATTATCTCATTATCTCATTATTTATTTATTTATTTATTTATTTATTTATTCATTCATTCATTCATTCATTCATTCATTCATTCAGTTAGTTAGTTAGTTAGTTAGCTAGCTAGCAGAAGCACTAGTGTTGGGATGGAGGCAGTGAGTGACTGCATTCTCCAGCTCAGGCCATATGGTATGCATTTTAGGGACATAACTATGCTGGGTTTAGGATGTGTCTGCCTATGGCTACAATCCAGAGTAACTATGGGACCTTTTACACTGACGTAATTTCCATGGGAAACCCTACGGAAAACATATGAGAAATTCTTAGAGCAATCCAGAGGAAGTGCCTCTTATGTCTTCTTGTAGTTACTTTGGATTTTAGGGCTAGTTAGCAATCACCAAGAATTAGCCTTGGACTGCCAAATGATGGCCATACACCAAGCATGTATCCTGACAAATTACCAGCCTAATCTTATGTATCTTTCCCCCACTGATAAAGATGAGCAGATGGGGGGGGATCTCAGAGGTCTCATTCATTCCCTTACCCCTGGATAAGTCTACACAGAATAAGGAGGGGTCTACTCAGATGCAGTGCAGGTCCACATGGATGAGGGTCACAGACTTGGTCTGGGAATGGGTTTGGATTTGGCAATGGTTTTTGCCAACCAACCCTTTCCTCGACTTGATCCACTCCCAGCAGCTGTTGCCCCCATACTGCCTTCCCCTGCTTTGTCCCACCCTCGTTCTGCCTGCTTCCACCCTGTTCCACTTCCCCTGCCAACTTACCATCATCAGCAGTCCTTGTGTGTTTCATCACTGCGCATGGTGCTGCTCTGGACTTGCCATAAGCAGGCCATTCATTTCAAAGCCCTCCTCCCTGTTGGAACCCTAGGTCTGGTGGGAGTGGGGGGTAAAAATAACTAGATCTTCCTCCATAGCTTCCATAAAGCACTTTGGAAGCCATTGAAATAGGTTTTACATTGCTTTTCCCCCCTCTTTTGGTGAGAGGAAAGTGCCCCTCTCTTTGGATTTGCTCAGAGGCTAGCAAAACGGGACACTTATGAATGGGTGGTCTTCAACTCTCCCGCCTTCCCCAGGCATATTTTTAATTAAAAACAAACACTGAAGACCATAAGAAATACCCATAAAGGTGAGCAGGGAGATCGGCAAAGAAACCCCCTTTTATGGCCGGGCTTATAGAATCAGGACAGGTGGGAATTGGGGGCAGGCGGTGTTTGTGGCTGGCAAGGGAATCACACCTGGCACTCGCCTGGGGAATTGGGGCTCTCCTGCAAAATTATGTCTCTGCTTTTATTAGCAAAAGTTTGCTTTAATTTGATATTTTTCCCCGTCTCTCAACAGCTAACAATAATATATGTATGCATTGCCATTAATGTGAATGGCACTTTCCTGTCCCAAGGGTTTCCCAAGTTTAGGTGGTAGGAAGAGAGAAGAAGGTCAAGATTTCACAAAGTAGACAGTATACAGCAATAGGTGTGGGGTACGTAACTAAAGGGATGGGGTAGGTGCTGCAGGTGCTGCAGCACACCATGTAAGCAGACTCTCCTACACATCGTTGGAGCAGATCCAGGCATGACTCCAACTTCTGCCATGTCGACCATGCATTCCAGCATTGAACTGTGACATTTTCAACATTTGGTTGCACATTGGTTGGGGAACATGGAAAATTCTGAAAATGAAAATTCATCTTGGTTGATACAAACCCAATCAATCAATCAATCAATCAATCAATCAATCAATCAATCAATCAATCAATCAATCAAGGGACTTTTTTTACCCAGAAATAATGCTCTGAAATAATATTGTATCCATGAACACGCAGGTTATGGCCACTACAAAGAATCACTGGCATGAGTTTCATTTGCAAGCAGGTTTGCAGGTTCTTTTAAAAATTGATTTCATAGCCCAATTTTATGCTGGTCTACTCAGAAGTAATTGCCATTGTATTCAATCAGGCTTACTTCCACGTAAGTGTGGATAGGATCACAAACCTTTATTGGCAGCAGAGTGGTCTAGTAGTTGAACAGAGGGCTGCTAGGAGATTGCTAAGCAGGAACCGACTGGGTTGAATTTTGGATGGGAGACTGAAAAGCAGTCATGAGACAATAGAGCCTTTTCAGCTGTGATAGCTCTGCACAACTCAACTGCTCAGAGAGGATGATGGTGGTACTAGGAGGGTACATGGGGGTACACTAGGAAAGTACATGGTGGTACATGGCTGGAATAAAATCATCCATCCAGCTACTGTTTGACACCTAGCCAAAATAACAAATTTGGCTGCAATCCTAAAAACAGTTTCCTGGGAGTAAGTCCCATTGAACACAGTGGAGCTTACTTTTGAGTAGATATGGTTAGGATTGTGCTCAAAGTTCCTAGCAGGTCTAGCAACATCTTCTAACTGCCTCATAGTGCAATCCTATGTATGTCTACTCAAAAGTAACTCATATTGTATTCAGTGGAACTTACTCCCAGGAAATCGTGCATAGGATTGCAACCTGAGATGGCTACATGGAGGTTCGAGTGTCTGTATAGTTCTGACACTGAGTATTGCTTTGAGGAGTAAGTGTGTAACGGTGGAAGACAGATATTGCCACAGATATTGCTTGTGGATCATGTCCTTCCAAGCAAGCATCCCACTACAATCTCAAAATCTTGCAGCTTTTCCGGGAAAAAATGAAAACTGATAAGTCTGAGCTGTCCTTGCAGAATCAAATTAAGGCTGCAATCCTAAAGACACTTTCCTGGGAGTAAGAGCCACTGAACACAATGAGACTTACTTTTGAGTAGACATGGTTAGGATTATGCTCTAAGACTTTCTGGCAGAATATGAGTAGCCATACAAGTGCTCGCTTGGAGACCTAAAACCCTAAAATCTTTAGGATTTTAATTGTTTTTTATTGTGTTTTTGGGTTTTTAACTGTTTTTTTAAAAAAGTTTTTAATTGTGATATGTGTTTTTATTTTACTGCATTGACATGATTGTTACCCACCTTGGGTCCCCTTGTACAGGAAAAAGGCAGGGTTAAAAACCATTAAATAAAGAAAAATAGAGTAAATTTCTCTGTTTAGGATCTCTCCTTCTGTGGGGTTGCTTTGGAGTGAGACAACAGCCAAACCCATGTCTCTCCAGAACATCAGGGTTTACCTATCCAAAATGCAACTCAACAACTATACCGTTCTTTGCCTTAGGGCAAAATCCAGAGTAACTACGAGGAGTTCTTGGTCCGGTGTAAGAACAACTTACTCTGGATTCCTATATGAAGTTCCTATAGGTTTTCACTAGGTGGTGCAGTAACTATGGGTGCACGTAAAGTCTCTTACATGCTCCTGTAGTAATTCTGGATTTGGGGGTTAGTGCACAATCCAGAGTAACTACGGGTGCACTTAAGAGACATTTATGTCGACGTAGTTACGGTGCCACCTAGTGGAAACCTATGGGAAATTCACAGAGCAATCCAGCGTGAATTTTTCTTACGTCGACATAAGGGCTTCTGTAGTTACTCTGGATTGTGCAGTTAGTAGTATACAGTTGAGCTTGACTGAACCTGCTTTTGCTAGTGAACAGTTAACACTCAATCCATTCTCTTGGCATGCTGGGGGGGGCAGGGCAGGGGGAAGAGGAACCCAAGTGACTTGGGTTGGAAGCCAAGATCGGGAGCCACAGCCTGTTCCAGAAAGACCAACGACCAGCTAGGATTACAGCGTCTTGTCCGCAAGGATCCACAATTAACATTTCTACTGCTAAAGTTTCACCGGGAAAACAAAAGCGCTGATATTCCTTGGCCTGCTCCCCCTCCTCCTGCTCCCCGCCACTCAGTTAAATGGAAGCAATGGGAAACCTCTGGTTTCTTGGCAGCTGCCTTGGTCGGTCCTGCTTTGCATAGTTCAGTTCAATCCTATAGCAAAATCCTGACGTTCCTCCCTCTCCCCATTTCCCCACATCCCCACCCTGGAGCTTGGTTTGCTCTATAATTGCAGCCGCCACCTTGGCAGATGCCGTGAGCAAGACAAGAAATTGCAGGCGCTTCCTCTCGTTCACCATGTATTTTGGGACTGAGTTGAGTTTGGGATGTTGAGTTTTGGAGAGTGGAGCCCTGGATGGTCTCCCAAAATATGGGGTTATAGTGAAAGGAGGACAGACTGGAGGACATGCATGGAGGACATGCAAAACAAGTACCATTGGGTATTCTCACCCAATAAGTACACCTACTGTCCATGCTTCCATCTGCTCCTCATTCTTACTCGCCTATTTTGAGTAGCTGCAATGGGACGACAGCTCCTTTGAACATTGCTTTTGATGCCAATGGTCCCAGGCCATCACCACCATCATCACCTGGCATAGCCAGGGCAGAGCTTGAGGAACCGAAGGCCTGACTTGGTTGGAAGGAGCTTCCAAAACAAGCAGTGTGGGCACTTGTGCATCCCCTGGCAGCTGGAGGTGAGCTAAAGAGTGTGTGCATCTATGCGCCAGACCACAACTCTCTTTTGCTCTGTGTGGCTGGAAAAAAAGTCAAGACATGAGAAAGGAATTGCAGAATAAGAGAAATATATCTCTGGGAAAAAACCTTCATCATCCTCCTTTTCCTTGTGAGCAGGCAGCATGTAGCCTTCTTGTAGTTAATAAATAATATTCAATAAATTATGTTAACAGTGTAGTAGTCTTAAATAATAAGTAATATAAAGTACAATCCTAAAATGTCAGCTCAGAAGTAAGTCCAATGTATTGAGTGGGGCTTATGCCCAGGAAGGTGTGTTTAGGATTGCAACCATATATAATTAATAAGTCATATTATAGTGTTAAATTAAGCACATTCAAGCAATATCTATGTGTTTTATCTTTTATTTGATCATGTCCTACATTTTTCCCATGGGTGTCCTACATTTTGGACGGGACTTGTCCTCTTTGCGGTTATGACAAATGGTCACCTTCACTCTGTGATAGTTAGCGTATGGCAAATGGGCAGAAAAAGGCGGCTCAGGGCTCACCTTGGTCAACCATAAGAATGCCATCCCAGAAAAGGCAGTGTCCACATATATACCACTTATATATGAATTGATAATCCCTGGACAAGATCCCCAAACAAGTTCCTTTGACAGTCCATTCCTTTCTCCTTGTGCACTTAAAATCAGTGCCCAGAATGTCTCCTTAAGACATTCTGATGTTCTTAAGAACTTCTGGTTATCTCCGTTCCTCACCTGTAATGAGCACACATTGGAATTTGGAAAGGAGAACCAGGGGTTGTGTGTGTTTCCTCTGTAGCTGGTCCAGCAGGGTGGTGAAAGCTGAGAAAGGGGATTCTATACTCCCCCCCACCCCAGATCTGGACACAAGGCAAAGTTTCCCTCTTAAAAACAATATGGAATATGGAATTTTAGGTGGTCCTTCTAGGTGTGCACTTCTAGTTTGGTCCACTGGGATCCCCAACTTGATTCCAACATCTAATGAACTTCTGGCCCATCAGATACTGGGCTGTAACTGCTGGTCATGACATCCATCAATGTGCATCAGTTCATCTTTCCATTTGCTTTCCCCTGGACATTATTTTAACCCTCCCATTGCCTGTGAAAACCTTATGGCTGCATATGTTACTGTCTTGATCCATATGTTTTTTTACTGTGTAACAGGTGTGTGGCAAACAGTTCATAGTCCTCACATGTTTCTACAGGTCAGTATTATAGTTCTCGTGTGTAATGTAAGCTCAATATTAATCAATCAACAGTATTTATGTACCGCTTTCCAACAAATTAACAATTTAATGGCTATAAAATTGATTAATTCATTTATTTAAATTTAATCAAATTTGAAATGTAAATTAATTCTTTTTTTTCTCCCGCCCTCATCACAGGGTCAGATGGATTATATGGCCCCCCCGACAAATTGTTTGCCCCTTGCAGATCAAGGATGAACCTGGGGCAGCCATGCCACCTCCACTTTTGGTGGAGCATCGAGGGCATGTACTCTTCAGGCTCTGACTCAGTTACAATGTGCTAAGGAGGAACAGGGTAGGTTCACACTGAATCTGTCTATGGGTGCAATCCAGAGTACCTACGGGGAGTCCTTGCTCCGGTGTAAGAACAGTTTGCTCTGGATTGCAATATGAATTTCCCATAGGTTTTCACTAGGTGGTGCAGTAACTACGGGTACACATAATCAGCCCAATCCAGAGCAACTAATCTGTCCACATAAGAGCCCTTAGGTTGCCCTATCTAACACTAGGTTGGAGCAACTGCAAGATGCTCCAGCCCAGTTACTCTGAAGGAGGCTTAGGGCAGAGCAAGGCAAGATAGGGTGCCCCAAGAGAGGTGGACCTGCTCTGCCCTCACTGGGGCAGCCTAAGCAGCTCAGGAGAGGCAAGTTGAGGGCATGTTTAGCATTGCCTAGGGCAGAGCAGTTACTCTGTATCCAGAGCCTGTTTTCAAGGCAGAAATGCCCTCTTCCAGCCCTCAGAGTTATACCACCTCAGGAGCAGGTATAGTAATGAGTAGACCCATAGGGGTCCATGATAAGGCCCGAGTAAGAATGGCAGTGCTGACCAAAAATCTGAGTTCTTGGCCAGCCTAGCTGCAACCCCTGCCTCTCAAGCTCAGGATATGGAACAAACTACGGCTGCCCACAAACCTCAGGATACAGCAGGCCACTCCAAGAAGCCCCTTGTATTCACTGGAGAATGTACTGGCATCTCATCAGGGACTCCTTATAAGGCAGGCACCCAGTGGCGTCACCAGACTGGTGCGGCTGGTGTGGGCTGCATTGGGGATGCGCTCCGTATGGGGTGATGTGCCGGAGGAGTTTGACTGTCCTTTGACAGGCCCTGGGCGTCAGCACCCCCATTCAGGCCTGCTCCAAGGCGGAGAATCAGCCAGAAGCTGTGAAAACCTTATGGCTGCATATGTTACTGTCTTGATCCATATGAGGAGCTGGCCTGAACGGCCATCTGAGGTGCACTGCGCAGAAACACACTGAGCATGCCGAACAGCTTCAGAGGAGACTTCCTTAGAGCAGAGAAAGTCCGCGCCTCTGCACAGCCATTCGGCCTCACTCAGGAGGCGGAGCGGCAGCCGAATGGCTTCAGAAAGAGTACTGCACAGGCACCAGCTCTGACGCCTGCACAGTCTCCCCCAAAGCCAAAAGGCTTCAGAAAAGTACTGCGCAGGTGTCAGAGATGGTGCCTGCGCAGTACTCTTTCTGAAGCCAGTTGGCTTCACAAACAACTGCGCAGGCGCCAACTTTGGTGACTGTGCAGTCCAGGTTGGGGGGGGGCGCATCCCAGGGATGACGCACAGACTTCCGCACCAGGTGATGTGCAGAGTCATGTCACCACTGTAGGCACCACAGCTGTTCCTTGTTCAGTGTGATCTGAGGGGTGTCTCCTCAGGAGCAAGTCTTCCCCTTGTGTCAATTACTTAGCATGCTCTGGGGCAGTTAGGGCAGCCCAGGCTTCCTGACTCTCTGGATTCAGCATAACTTTCTGCTCTGGATACAGAATAGTTAGGAGAGTGCAGTTAGGTCAGAGCAGGCTGAATTTGCTCTGGATTGCAGCCAATGTCTCTTATGTGCACCCATAGTTACTCTGGATTGTAGGGTTAGTCACCATCTGTGAACATGTATGGCACTGATCCACCTTCTGCTTACTAAAATCAGACCTTCTGTCACTTCCCTTGTTGTTGGAAAAGTGGACGTTCAAGTCTTTTCGTTCAGTTTACCAAAATTTAATTAAATTTACCCAACAAATAAAGGTCCTCCATTTGCTGCAAACGTACAGGACAAAGAAGGGAGGGTATTGGAACCACCACCATCAAAAGTTGCCCCTTTACTTTCCCCTTCATTTTCTTCAAAGGGGTCAATCTCCTCCTCACCATGGACCTATAAAATAAATGGCGACAAAAAGGTTTGCTTTGGAGAATTTGCATGCCAAATGGGAAGAAAAGAGTAGGGCATCTGACCCCAATAGCTCAGGCATTGTAGGGTCTTGGGCAACAGGCAAATCTTGCGGTACATCTTAAAAAATCATCCCTTTTTGACCGAGTAAACATGGGAAGAGTTTGGATGAGAGAGCCCACCCGTGTTGGATGAATAGGTTGGTCCGGACGAGCAGTGGAGAGATGAATCCAGATTGACCCTACAATCCAGAGTAACTACGGGTGCATGTAAGAGACATTACGTGCACCCGTAGTTACTGCACCACCTAGTGAAAACCTATGGGAAATTCATATTGCAATCCAGAGCAAATTGTTTTTACATCGGAACAAGAACTTCTTGTAGTTACTCAGGATTGCACCCGATATCGCCTGGGTATGAGAATAGGGTCTTTTGGCACCCATTTGGCGTTTTAAACGGGCCAGAGGTTGGAGGGCAGTTGTTTTATTGTTTTATTTTATTGTTTTTAACCAATGTTTTAGCTTGTTTTTAGTTGTTTCATAGTCTTTTATTCTTTCTAATTGTATTTTAATTGTATTTTAACTATGTTTTAACTTGTGTTTATTAGCGATTTTAATGGTGTTTTATTCTTCTCTGTTAGCCGCCTCGGGCTCCCTCCTGTTGGGGGAGGAAAGGCGGGGTATAAATTGGGTTGGTTAAGTAAGTAAGTAAGAAAGTAAGTAAGTAAGTAAGTAAATTAAATAAATAAATAAATAAATAAATAAATAAATAAATAAATAAATGTGCCCCTATTCACATCTGTGATATGCTGGATGGCAGGAGTCCGGTGTTCACAGATCTTGGATCGGTGGCCATGGTTGGCTCCTGAGGCCGTTTCTGATTTCCATTGATGAATGCATTTCTGGATGCTATCCCAAAATGCACTTTGCAGTCCCCGTGGGGTCAGGAAAATAATATAAAATACCTATGCATTATGGCTCCATGCCTACTAACTGCTGGATTCCACTGTGGACATCAGAGGTGGTCAAAGTAGAGATGCCACCTCTTTTTTTGGGCAGGGCAATTGTGACTACAATGACTGTGTGGCAGGTGGGAAAGGATCCGTTTCCCCCATCTTTCCCCATTCTGCTAAAACAATTGCAATTTTCTCCCCAATTATTCACATAGATGAGCAGTTTTCCCCGTTTTGCCCATTTTTTTTCTACGTGGCACGGCATCCTGTATACTAAAGTTGACTCCTGATTTAAAGCATGCATATGCCCAGTGCTGCTTATATGCCCTCCACACACAAACATTGTGAAAAAGTCGTTCCGGTGGGCTTGGATATTTGGTTGCATCAAGATTATTTTTGTATTATGCTCACACTAGTAACAACCTGAAGTCACCTATGTACACACAGGTACAATATAACAACATTCAACAGTAAAAAAAATCCCCTTTTCCAGCATTTTAACTGTCCTTTTGTCACCAGTCTCCTCAATGACTCTCTTCAATTATCCCCTTGACCTCATCTCAGCCTGGTCTGTTATCAGTTGACAGTTGGAATGTTGCTAGTTGCATCCCCTCTGCCAACTTGATTGACATGGAATGCTGGCCTGGAGATGCAGATACCCTTACACATAGGTTAACCCTACAATCCATGGTAACTACGGGAGCACGTAAGAGACATTACGTGTACCTGTAGTTACTGTACCACCTAGTGAAAACCTATGGAAATTCATATTGCAATCCAGAGCAAATTGTTCTTACACCGGAGCAAGGACTCCCTGTAGTTACTCTGGATTTGGCTGTAAGACTTTTATGTCAAAAGGTGTTCGCTTGACCATTGGCCAAATAGCACATGAAAATAGTCTGGATTTAATCCTATAGATCAGTGGTTCTCAATCTTCCTAACACCATGACGCCTTTATAAGTTCCTCATGTTGTGGGGACCCCCAACCATAAAATTATTTTTGTTGCTACTTTTTAACTGTAATATTGCTACTGTTACAAATCATAATGTAAATATCCGATATGCAGGATGTATTTTCATGGTTACAAATGAAATGTGTGTTCAATGCACACATTGAACACAATGGGATTTATTTCAGAGTAGGCATGCATAGGATTGGGCCCTGAGGCTGCAGTCCTATCCACATTTACATGGGATTAAAGGCCCCCCTGACTATAATGGGATTTATTTCAGAGTAGGCATGCATAGGATTGGGCCCTGAGGCTGTCAGTCAGCCCCAGTGTGCGTCCAGCTACAGCCAGAGGTCTGACAAACCTGACCTGGCCCCCTGCACCAGAGGTCTTTAGGCGACCCCCAGGAAAGCTCTAGGCGACCCCCAAAGGGGTCCCGACCCCCACTTTGAGAAACGCTTCTATAGATCCTATCAACTCAGCTATCATGCAGTGTTTTATTAATTCACATGAGCATATCATTAGGCTTATATTTACAGATATATGAATGAACGGAAAACTGTAGTGAAGTGTGCATCAGATTAGCTCATGGAAAACGAAACAGTTCCTCGTGCATCTGGGCCAGTTCAGAAATAAGTGTTTTGAAACTCCAAAATCCAGGAGAAATTTGGAAGAGGAGGAGTTTGGAAGCCTACTAAAAATGCTTTATTAGAGGTTTCCTGGCTCTTTCAAAGGTCTCAGGGTTCTCAGAGAAGGGGATGGAGATGCTCAAATTGGATTTCATTGGTAGGAGAAACATGTGGCCGAATGACACATTACAAAGAACATAGGATTGGCACCCAGAATTGCAGTTCTGAACCACATCTCTTGTCTATCATCACATGTTTTTGACTTAATGAACATTAGGAAGATTGAGAACCACTGAGCTGGAGGATGCAATCCTAACCTAGACCAGCACAACTCATTGGTCTTCCCATTTTCATGGTGATGTAGGGAGGTAAGTGCATGTCTGTGCAGTCATCTAACCCTCCCCCAGGAGTGGTGCACTTTTATGGCATTTTTGTGATACCATCAAGTCAGCACAGGACTTACGCCGGGGCTTTGGCCAGCCTAACTGGAGTTTAGGATTGCAACTTAAGTCTTGCGGAGAGCCTTGCTGCAGCATGCAAGTGGACCCTCCCTTTTAGAGCCAGGCATCCCCCTCTGTTTTGCTCCCAGCACCTGGAATGGATCCAAAGAGGAGGGGGAAAATCCCCTTTGCACATTGCAGTGAGCCTCACTGCCAGGTTTAATGTTTTGCACCCCCTCTAGCTATGCCACTACAGTAATGCGGAGGCTGAGAAAAAAAACCCGTAATGACCTGAAAGAATGGAAAACTTTGCCAAATCATGCATTTGGGTGTCTCTTCACTGGCGCTTTAAAGTCTAGTGCGAGGAACAAAAGTTCACATTATACAGTGTATCTCAGAACTGCATCCAAGTCAGATTTGATGCCTTTGAATTAACGAGAATGTTTTCCAGTTTCTTTGCTGAAACTCAAGTTTGAAGGATACTTGTAAGAAGCCCAGTCAACTCTGGATTGCAATGGCTTTGAGCAACCAGACAACCACTTTTGCACTCAGTGGTGTAGTTAGAGGGGGGCAAAGCAGTAAGTTTTTGCAGTGAGCTTGAATGCAGCTGGTGTAAAAGTGGCTCCCTTCCCTTTGAAGACACTAAGAACACAATCCTAACCATGTCTATTCATAAGTAAGCTTTGTTCTGTTAAGTGGTTCTTACTCCCAGGAAAGTGTCTTTAGGATTGCAGCCCAAGAAGTGCAATATTGGGGGTAACTGGAATCCTGGAAGCAGGATATAAATCAATCAATCAATCAATCAATCAATCAATCAATATCAATCAATCAATCAATCAAAGTATTTATATATTGCTTTTCAACACATAAATATACAATGTATAATTAAATACAGGTGTCCCTCATTATTCACGAAGTTTCTGTTCTAGAACCTCCCATGGGCAAAAATATCCATGGATAAAAATGTGGAAAAATAGATTTAAAAACAAATTTTAAGTTTCTTGCTCCATTGCTTGTATTGGAATAAGGTTGTGCCTCGATAGATGCAGGGGTTTGATTATGGGATTCCCTGCTGATACAAAAAGAATGTGTTAAAAAAGTTAAAAAAATAAAAAGTGCAAAAGAAAAACAGCTTTTCTTACTATTGTGGAGAAGCAGCCAGCGATTGTAATTGCAAATGATGTCCTGCCTGGCTTAGCAGAAGAATGGAATGATTCCTTGCATGACCTCCTCAATAGTAAGAAAAGCAGTTTTTAAAACTAGGATTTTGCAGTGCTGAGTCAAATCAGTATATAAAAAAAATCAGTGCATAACAAGTTTGGACCTGTAGATTGCAGCCCAAAGGAAATTGACATTCCCAAGTAAAGGAATCTAAAGCTCTGTCACAAGGACCTGGTCAGCGTGTAAGTGCGAAATCCAGAGTAACTATGGAGAGTCCTTGCTCCGGAGTAAGTAAGTTACTCTGGATTGCAGTATGAATTTCCCATAGGTTTTTACTAGGTGGTGCAGTAACTACGGGTGCACGGAATGTCTCTTACATGCTCCTGTAGTTACTCTGGATTGTGCCCAAAGGACAATCAGAGGCCAAATCCTGCGTCCCATGGGAAGTGTTGTAATTGATCCAGTCCTGAAAATACAAAGAAGGACTCGGGTAACACATACAGGAAGAAAAGTAAATTCCAAATAGTTTCATCCTCAATCTGTTTCTCCTGCCAGGATCCAAAGGGCCGAACTGCATCCAGATCGAATTAATTGCAGAGCCCAACGCTGGGCTTCCGCTCCTGGTCAGATCCTTAAATTCTTCCTTTGGAGGCCGTCATAAGTTAGATACTTTTGCTGATGTGTTACGACTGATCCCCCTCTAATGAGGAAGTGGAGTGGCGGAGATGAAAGTCCAGGCCCCCACTGTGTCAAGATATGAACTAATAAAGTCAGCTCAAGGAATATGGAGAGCTTCGTATTTTTCCCAGAGAGGATTTGGATAACTTGGCACGGGGTGCTTTTGATAAAGCTTCTTGCCAGAACTTGTTATTAAGGGTTTCAGGAAACTGTCCCACCCCAAGTGTACCCCCTACCACTCTTCTTGCTTGCTGGTTCGTTCGTAATTATATTAACAATTTTAGTCAGGGTCAGAAAACAACTGCAAGCCCAAGAGTGGAAGAAAGAAGCAGTTCTGGAAGACATGGGCAGCTCGCTGTCCATTCGTAGGAGGAATTTTTAAATGTTGGGTTTCCAGTCCTCATGGTGACTTGGAAGGTGTTCTAGGGTGGCAGCAAATATTCCTTTGGTGGATTGGTGGGGATCAGGAATGGTGGGGACCAGTGGTGGGCTCCAGCAGGATCGCATCTACTCTATAGAACCGGTTGTTAACAAGAGATAGGACATATAAAGTTTAAAAATAGCCATTGAAAAGTGGCTGCCAGGTGGGCAGAGAACCGGTTGTTAATTTCTTTGAAGCCCATCGCTGGTGGGGACCATTCCCATCACCAGGAACGGCTCCAATAGTGGGGGACTTCTTGCATGCCACCGTAAGGATCTCTGCAAAACTTGGTGCTTTGCACCCTCTCTAGTTACAGGACTGCAGAGCATCAACTGAAGCACTGCAGAAATGGGATGGTGGACCTAGTGGCATAGCTAGAGGGGGATGGAGCAGTCAGTGTTGGAGGGAACCAGTGGTGGACTCCAGCAGGTTCGCACCTACTCTATAGAACTGGTTGTTAATGAGAGATAGGACATATAAAGTTCAAAAATAGCTATTTAAAAGTGGCTGCCAGGTGGGCATAGAACCGGTTCTTAATTTCTTTGCATCCCATCACTGGAGGGAACCTCACCCCTCTGGAGCTATTCCAAGTGGGAATGCCATACGGCTCTGTTTTGCTCCTTGCTCTTGGAATGGCTCCCTCCAACACTGACTGCTCCACCCCCTCTAGCTATGCCACTGGTTCCCAGGATGCTTGGTGAGGCCTGGAGATGCTGCAGAATACTGGTCACCCACTAGATGTCTCTGCTGTATGGACCTTCACTCAGAACTGTGGTTCTGGGTAACCAGGAATGGCAAAGATGGAACTCTAGTTGCATCATGAATGTCAGACCTTTGGAGCATCTTGCCTGGTGTTCCGTCTTCACTCCAAGACAAAACAGGTTATGTACCCAACTCTTGTTCACAGTGCAGTAACTGAAGCTTACTCGCAGGATTGGGTTTTGTGAGACTCCTTGTTTGATAAGGACGCCACTGGAAGTAACTCAGGACATAATTTGTATTGGTGTTTTCAAAGACTTTCTATAGACCCCAAGAATCTGTTCTGCAAAACCCCAGCGAGGGGGGAAAAATCAGGGGGATATGGCCATTGGTATGATTTCCCAACTTCTGACCTCCTGGAGATCCTACATCTGTAGCTTATAAAGACACATAGATGCACCAGATAGAGGAGAACTTTTATGGCTCACTTTGCATTTGAATGAGCATTATGAGCTGCTGAGATTCCTATTTCCCAGCTATGCAGTTCAAAATTAGGGGACATCACAAATGAGTAGATTTGCAGTTTAATGGCCCGTCTTGGTCCCTTTCAGAATCCTTGCTCTTGATTTTGCTACCAGTGCATGCACAGTTCATTTCATGGGCACAGCCATAAAAACAGGGGCACAAAAGCCCCCCTCCGACTTCTGCGCATTGTTTCCAAAACAAGTCCTGACTTTAATATTCTGTTTATTAAATTGTGATTAAAGGCAGGGATCTTGTCTGATCCAGGGCTTAAAATCTGAGTCAGGGCTCAGGCTGGAAGCTAGTTTCGCATGCCAGTGCCTGGCCCAGGAATATGTGAAGCACTCGATGAAAAACAAAACAAACTGTTTTTGTTGTGTACACAGGGCCTCCCTTCTACTACGTTCATGCTGCAGCAGAGATACCCATGGGTAAGAGTGTCAGGTTGCGGCTACTCAAATATAACGCCCCATCAAATCTAATGTGCAGCCTGGTTTTAAAAAGCTTGAGATTTTCTTTAAAAAAATGTTTACCGGTGATTGTAAAGGTGCAAAGCAGGTGCAAAATTTAATTTTACTGCATACAACAATGTCAATAATAATAAGACAGTGAGTTTGTTATTTTTTTTATATCTGATTATACTACTTTATACAACAATGGGTTTATTTTCCTTTTTTAATTCCAATACAGTAAACTGTTAAAATATTGACCATATAATCCAAACACCATATTTACTTGAAATGAATGCACCATCAAATCTAATGCGCACCCCAAATTTGGCTGAAAAGGGTGCACATTAGATTTGAGCAAATATGATACATCATTTGATGTGTAATTTCATAAATCATGCAGAATGTAATTGCTTTGACAAATCTCTATTCTATCAAATGTTATAATAAAAAAACTCAGTGGAGTGGGGTTGTTCGGCATCACCACACACACTGCCTGGGGTGTGCAGTGATGCAATATCCCACCATACCCATTGAATGGGATGAGGTCCATCATAGGTGTGATGCGCTGGTCTCCCACACTGGGTGACACAAACTCTAGTGATGCCATTGCTTCCACCTGATTGTGATGTAAAAGAAACTCCTACTATTTTCACTTTATGGAGCGCTTACAGAGACCAAGTGCTGTTTGGCATCCTCAGGATCCAATTCCTCGTACAGGATCCAAAACAACTCCTGTGTGCGTTTGCAAGGAGTGATGGATATTCTTTGAGTTGTCCCACTAAAACTGGGTCTGCATCCTGATCAACCCAGCCCTCTATCCTTTGACGTTCAACCCAGCCCTCTATCCTTGTTCACAATCAGGATGCAGAGTACGTTGCAGTCCAATATCCAAATGCAGCCTTCCAGATATGGTGCTTGTCTAGTATTTCATTAAAGGACTTGATCTATGTTGGCAAGTTTTATTACCCATCCTCTTATTAGTTTATGGCAGTTATGAACGGATGAAACCAAGTGGTACATGATATTGGTGGGACTCCCTTCATGTCTTATATGAAGTGTCCCTGCAAATCTGGAATTTGATCTGTTGATCCTTCACAGTTTTTTTCTGTGAGCCACATAAATGGTGGCAGGTGAGACTGGAATGGCTGTAAAAGGAACGACAAGAACTTGGAAGACGTTAATGTTGGCTCTGTCTGATTCCTTGAGCTCCGTCTTTGCCTCTCTGCACTTTCCGCAGCAAAATCCAAGGATTTCAGTGCTGGGAGACAAGCAGGCAGCAAGATCTCCATTCATGCTATGACCAAACATGGTCGGAAGGGTGCAAAATAGTGGCATTCCCTAGTCCGTAGGATGTCTCCAGGGCTGACCCTTTCATGGCCCATCAAACCCACAGAGGTCTAGCTTTGGAGAGAGTCTTCCAAGTTCTGATGATGGGTTTCTTGGATGCTGCGGTGATATTCTCTGCAGAATTTTGTGCTTTGTACCCCCTCTAGCTACCCCACTGCGTCCAGTCCAATGATCTCCACACTTCCCATGAGGCGGCTTTTAAGAGATGAGCCATCATTTGTAGACTTCAGACAGAAGAAAACAAAAAATGCATGCGCTGCCTTTTCACTCTCCCCCGTGCAACATCTGGCCACAATTAGTTTGGTATCTCACATATTTTGAGCGGATGTCAGCAATAATATTTGCTTTTTCACCTCATCTCTGTCTGCCCCCTTCCTCCACACAGGATGCGGGACGTGCTTCTGGAGGCAGCACAAGCATCAGGATGTGACGGTCCTTCTCGCCCGCATCATCTTTTCCCCGAATGGCTCTCCGGACATTCGGATGGCTCAGCACCGACAGCCATTTTCTCCCCATTCTGTCATTCCGGGCATTCATCATCACCCCAGCCCTTCAGCCTCAAGCACCATCCAGGGAGTTGCATAACTTCTGTGCAGAGCTTGCAGGCAAAATCCGCCCGTAACGTGGGCTTTTGCGAACAGTTGTCCAGCAGGCCCACAACTGGAACACCGGCTATGAAATAATATGATGATTGTGCTGGGACCGGGAAGACTACTCTAATTTTTCATTTTTATGGTCTCCTCTAAATGCCTTTGGAAGCTTATCATTTGCAGAACATGAGCTATGCGTGTAACCAACGCTGTGCACATGCCACAATGCCACAGGACTGACAAGGGACACGGGCACTGCCAACATTCCATTTTCTAACTATCACAGCTGCCATTCACAACCGCAGTAGTCGTCCCCCACTTTCTGACGTTTCATTATCTGACAGTTCCACTCTTTCAACACCTGGAACTCATTCATTCAACGCATGCTCCACTCTTTCAACCTCTCTCTGCTGGTGATGTTCAACCTCTCTCCTCCCTGATGTTGATTTGCATGTGACATGGTTTTTTTGCATTTCCTTATGACTTTCTTCAGTTAATAACCATCATTCAAATACGTAAGATATTCATTGCCCACATATCCCTTTGTTCGTTTTACTGTAATTTGTTATGTATTTTTGGCTACATGTTGATAAATATGTGTTTTCAGACTTTTGCGAGTGAGATTTATGTCTTTTTTTGGTGGCCATATTGCATTTGCAAGCCGAAAAAGACATGGTTCCATTTTTCAACTGTTTTCATTTTTGGACGGTGCTCAGGTCCATCCACTAAATGCAGGATGCCTGTAACAAAAAGCAACTAGTCCTCATGAATGTGAGGATATTCTTAGAAGCATGCTGCCCTTGCTTGGACTCATCCTATGAATTAGAAGACTGCACAATCCTAACCATGTCTACTCAAAAGTAAGCCCCATTGTGTTCAGTGGGTCTTATTCCCAGGAAAGTGTCTTTAGGATTGCAGCATTACTGAATAGGATTTTATGACAGGGCCTTTTCTGCGGTGCCTCCCAGGCTGTGGAACTCCCTGCAATGGGAGATTAGATTTACCGTGTTCCAATACAGACATTTTTGTCCTAAGAAGTATTTTAATTTTTCCATAGATTTTGTGCTTTCCTAGTATTTTGAGGTTTTTTTGTTTTTGTTTTTCATAATTGCCTTATTGTTATTTTATTTTATGCTGTGATATTAAATTGATTGTTGGCTATTGAGTTTGGAAGGAGAATGTGAGGTATACATTTTTCAAAAAATAAATAAAAATAATTTTAATTTTGACTTCAGGCATATCACACTCAGGGCAATCCTAAACATGTCTAGTCGGAAGTAAGTCCGATTGTGTTCAATAATATTTAATCCCAGGAAAAAGTGATTAGGCTGAAATCTAAGTGCACTTTCCTGGGAGTAAGCCCCATTGAAAACAATGGAACTTACTTCTGAGTAGACACGAATAGGACTTCTATACCTTTTTATTCTTTAAAGCAAAAACATGCAACCAGAAGCCCTTCTCCTCTGCTTCTATCCTTGTCCTGGCAAAAATGTGATGAGATTTTATTGCTACCCTTTCTGTAAAAATTCCAAGACATTTCAGGAAATCTATAATTTTTGGGGGATGGCTATGCAAGAACCACTTACCCTAAATGATGACTGTAGATTTCTATATGCAGGGACCTGCTTTATTTCAAATAATTTATAATTTAATTCAAACATGCTGTCTTAGACTGCAATCCAAAGACACTTTCCTGGGAGTAAGACCCATTGAACACACTGGGGCTAACTTCTGAGTAGACATGGTTAGGATTGCACCCTATATAGGGCCTGATCTTAGGGAGGCCCAGTGTTGGTGCTGAACCTTAGTGCTGATGCTGGGAACCGTGAATGTGCCGTAAGGTACATGTATAGCATCTTGAAAGTGAGAAGTCAAGGGTGGGCATATTGCTAGCAAGAAGTGGATGTGGCACTGGTGGGGGTGGCAGTGTGGTAGAAGCCACAGGCATAGGGCAGGGTGGTACAAGGACAAGGTGGGAGGAACTGGGGGTGGGAGCAGGGTTGGTGGTCAGAAGCTTGCAAGTCTGTGCTGGCAAAACATTTGTGGCCAGTGCAGTTGATGTTCCATCTGAAGGCACGGATACGACTGCGCCTGAGATGATGGAAAGCCGCAGTAGACAATATTGCTTTGAATAAACCAGTGGAAGGCAGCAGCATCTCCTAGAAAATGTCCATGTGGTTTTCCAGAAGTGTTTTAATTAATTTTAATTTAATGGACTATTTCAGTGGCATGGAGAGGAGGGATTTGCTGCTTGGGTAACAGTGTATCCTCCATATCAATCTACCCAGGCGTTTGTGCTTCGCATGCAGCGTATGCAGCGCCGAGCACGATACCACAGTCTCTCAAGACTGACGGGTGCCTGTTTTTTTTTTAATTCAACCAATGCCTTTTTAATTATCGCCTTGAGCACCTTCCATTCTCCCACATTTCAGTGTGGTTGTTTCCCAAGACAAGGCTTCAAAGTCCAACCGGTTTTGAGTGATGCGCCTAGTTAAGAATTATAGTGGGAAACAACAATCTAAGTGAGAGAAAAAGGTGTCATCCTCAGTGGAGAGTCAATCAGGAAAAATGTGGATTAGTTCCTGCAAAATTGTCCATCATTTGGGCCAAGCGAAATCAAACTTGCACCCTCTGCTTCAAGAAGTGTTGTGCAGAGGAAGTGTGAGTCCTTGTGTGGGGCTTTTGAAAGACTCTCCCTACAATCCAGAGTAACTACGGGAGCACATAAGAGACTTTACATGCACCCGTAGTTGCTCCACCACCTGGTGAAAACCTATGGGAAATTCATATTGCAATCCGGAGTAAATTGTTCTTACACCAGAGCAAGGACTCCCTGTAGTTACTCTGGATTGCGCCCTCTGGCAGGGAGGCTCTGCCTCACCTGCCTTCCCCACCCACCACACATCTCTACAATATGGGGTGAGAAATCTACCTCCAGCAGATGTGCCTTTTCCTTACTATAGTCCAACTGGCAGGTGATGACACAAAAAGGGAGCACCAAGCATCACGGGCTGAATGTTCCAGCCTGTTGTGTTTGAAAGGTCAGCAAAGGATCTCATTCATTTCCTTGCTGCGTAACCCTGTTGACTGATTTAATGAAGGCTGGAGAAAACCAGAGAAGATTTATGTCCAGAAACATTTGTGCAGGAGCCTCTCTCTTGATTCCGTTCCTGGGGATTTCCTGCTGTGTTTTCCTGGAACTCTCTTATTCATTTCCTCGTCAAATGAGTTGATCGCACAAAGATACACAAACATAGAAATCCATCTGAAGCTCATTTGACACAAGGATTAACTTCAGTAGAGTAGGTAAAGGGGGAACAACATGGTGAGTAGTGTTGGTGTCACAACACACCATGTAACCCGCCACCCCATCTCTCTGTTGGAGCCATTCCGGGCGCAATGGCAACACAGTGTGGTTGTAGTGTTTGCCATACTGTGTCACCCAGGGGTGCCAAAAGTGTGTGCATCACCCATGGCAGAGGTGAATACATCACTCCTGGGACAGCACTTCACCCCCGGGATATGCAGTGATCCTGGGACTGTGCATACACCAACCTTGGCACATGTGGAGTGTGGTTGTGAAGCTGGCCATAGTTTCTGGGCTGTGCGCTCTCTGCTCCGGAGTGGAGCAATCTAAGCCTAGGGCCACCGAAGGAGTATCAAACTCCTCTGGCAGGTCATCCCTTGGCACGCATCACCCAGCCTGCAACAGCCACACCACCATGGTGACGCCCCTGGTGTCACACACACACACCCATAGCTATGCTACAGCATCAGGGTTACATGTGCGTTATAATCAGTGATGTGATTCAAAGAAATAAACAACCGGTTCTATGCCCATCTTGCAGCCACTTCTGAGTGGCTATTTTTAAACTTTATATGTCCAACCGGTTCTATAGAGTAGGTGCGAACCTGCTGGAGCCCACCACTGATTATAATCTACTATGCCATGGAGGGGTTGGTGCTGGTACTGATGCCAGGCATCTTGTAGTCATAGCCTGATGCACAGAGATATCATCACCTATGATGCCCCTCTGTGCCCTGGTACCACCTTCCTTCCGAAAGCTGTCTTGTGGAAAACCAATGCTGAATGTCAATCAAGACAGAACTGCGGTGAAGATGCCAACATACACAGCGCTTAATTCCCGTCACTTTCTCTGATTAGCGCCATGCTGCAGACTTGCACAAAAAAGAGCGCATTTGGTAAAAGCACTGGTTTGCCTCCACTCTTTGCATTGTAGGTTTTATTTGACTCAGTGATTCCGCTTAAGCACATTTTTCAAAGTGGTGGGCGGTGGATTTGCATGGTCTTATGATCCATCGAGAAGGGGAGGTGGGATCCTGCAAAGGCAGTCCATCCAAATCTGCAGTAACATTCGGGGCACAATCCTAACCACTTTAGGTCAACACAACCCACCCATCTTCCCATTTCCATAGTGGTTCGGGAAGGCCGGCGCATGTCTGTGCACTGGCCTCATGGCACTTTTGCACTGAACTTATGGCACTTTTGCAACACCACCGAGTTAGCACAGGACTTGTGCCAGCCGAACCAGGGTAAGTTTGCACTGCCAGTAACTTCTGCCACCCCACTAGGATTCCAGACTTTTGGAATTGAGAGGAATGAAGCTCAGTGATATATAAATGGGGTGCATGGTGCTGCAGACCCTGGCTGTCAAGCCACAGAGGCAACAAAAGCCACTTCTCAATTTTTAAAACTGTATATATCATGTTATAAATAATTCAATGTATATATCATTATACAATGATGTATATGGGCAAAATCCAGAATAACTATGGGGAGTCTTTGCTCCGATGTAAGAACAACTTATTCTGGATTGCAATATGAATTTCCCATAAGTTTTCACTAGGTGGTACAGTAACTACGGGTGCATGTAAATTCTCTTACGTGCTCCCGTAGTTACTCTGGATTTGGAGGTAAAGCCAGAGTAAGGATGTTATATATCAATATATGTCATTCATCATGTTATGCTATATATCCTATATTTACTTGAATCGAATGCTCACCTTTTTCACCCTGCTCCAAAATCAGGGTGGGCATTGGATTAGATGGTTAATTAGATCTGAATGAATATAGTCTTTTGATAAGAAGTATAGGGTGCGCATTAGATTCAGTGGTGCATTAGATTAGAATAAATACAGTATATATGTCATTCAGTGTATGGTTTAATGCAGAATGCAGTGAAACAAAGCAAGTTGTCATATATCTATCAAACACTATAGCCAAAGAAACCAAAATACAACAGCCTTAGGTAACCAAAAGTGGATTACACTGGGATTATACTGGGAATAATAGTACAATCCTGACCCATGGTTAGGCAGCCATAAGTCCCTTATTTGCCTGGGTGTGCCACAAAAGTGCCGTAAGACACTTCTGCACCACATCGGGGGGAAGGGGGGGGTTAGGCCAGTGCATAGACATGTGCCTGCATCTCCGTAGCACGACAGAAATGGGGTGATAGGTGAGTTAATTGGCCTAAATTGGTTAGGCTTGCACCCTAAAAAATTATTTCAAGCATTTTCAGCAAACCAAATATATTCCTCATAAATGTACATATGTTTAATTTTCTCCTATATACCAACATACGTAACTGCTGTTATATGCACTATGGGCCACAAGCCCACTGAATATTATCTTGATAGGCATTCCTTCTCTGATTTGTTTTGGGTTTTGATCTCTAATGTTCACTACATATGCGAAACCTATTATATATAACTTTAATAAAAGCAAAGGTTCCCTGTCTACGCTTCTTCTCTCGCCATTATTATTATTCTTCATTTCATATCATGACTATTACTGGAAATAATTTTGTCATGGAGAAGGTGCCAACAATTTATGGGCCTCGGGTGCCAAATGCACTTCTTATGCCACTGATGAGGCTATGCCCTTGCTGGAACATTGGTCAGTGCGGGGTGGAAGATGCAATGTGGCAATTAAGTGCTTCTACATGGAGGCTAGCCGTGTTCTATAGACTGATGCGAATTCGTTCATAAGTTCCATCTATATAATATATTCATTTACGCAAATGAATTTACTCAAATTCATTTTTTTCCATCCACTGACACAGTGCCAAAGATGTCTCCTTCCAAAAAGTTTGGACACATTTGAATGGGGCTCAAGGGGAGCCTCAAACCTCAAAAGGAGGACAAGGTCTTGGATTTCTCTCAGCCTGGCCTTTCCGGTGAACAATGGCACGTTTTCCTACTCACAAGTAAAGCCGCAATATTGGGCACATTCACTTTCCCATAGAGCTCAATTCATATTTTTGATTTTTAGTTTTTTGGCCATAATCTTTGATAGGAAGGAGTTATTTCAAAACTGATTTTTGCATTGGATTCTGGTCTTCAATACGAATCCAACGACATATGACATGATGGGGTACTGCACACCATTGCAACACCATTGCAAAGTTCCAAAATGTAGCTTAAGTGGAGGACGATGAAGCCCTTTTGGAGGACACCTGGACAGGAGACTTAAAAAAGGACAAATCCAGAAATTTCTGGTCATCTGATCACCCTGATGGGGTTACTCAGATCTGCGCCACCTAATCCCAGGAGGGTTTTATGATCTGGCTGAATTGCTGGATCCTGGCATTGGATTTCCTTTAAAGATCTAGTTTGTTGCATCTCATACTCTTGCTGTGGGTTGCAATAGTTTGAAATAAATATATAAAAATGGGGGGAAACAGTATAAAAAGTACGCTTGATAAACATAAAAGGCATATTTGAGGCCTAGCCTATGCCTACTGTATTTATTTACGAAAAAAGTCCCACTGTGATCAAAGGACTTACTCCCAAGTACATTTGCATAGGATTATAGCCTCAGCGCAATACGAGCCACATATGCTCACTCATGTGGTCTTTGGGAAACAAACATGATTGCATAGCCATTGATATAGGAACCTAGACCAGTGGATCCCAAAGTGTGCGTTATGGTGCCTAAGGGTGCTTGGTGCACTCAGGGGCATGTGGAGGTCCCCAGTAGCCTTTACTTGCTCTCCTGGGTGAGAGAACCTTATAAATGGACCTTGCCTAATTTTGTGAGAATTGTGATACTTGTGAGATTTACGATTGCGGCACCCAGGAGTTTCGAGATGGTGATGCGCACAACAAGGCACTGTCAAGGAGTGCCATGGCTTACCATGACTGCTGTAAGTTTGGTAACCTTAGAGCACAATCCTGACCATGTTTACTGAAAAGTAAGCCCCTTGTTTTCAATGGGTCTTATCCGAAGAAAGTTTCTTTAGGATTGCAGCCGTAGATAAATTTCTCAGTGTGCCTCCTTTTGGGCCTGATGCTTCTCACAAGTATCACGATCCTGATCACTCCTTTGGATAACGTGCTGGATGAGAATATTGATAAGTGGTATATAAATACTGTTTGATTAATTGAGTGATTGATTGATTGATTGATGAGAGGTCCTGAAGCTTCATAGGTCCTGAAGCCAGACAGATGAAAGGATGTCATCCCTCTAAATCAGGGGTCCTCAAACTTTTTAAACAGTGATTCACTGTCTCTCAGACACTGTCGGGGGCCAGAGTATAGCTTCCTCCCGGCGAGCCACGCCCTGTGCCTATGACACATTCCTACACTGAAGTGAATCCCATGATAGTCAATGGACTTACTCTCAGGAAAGTGTGGCAGGCTTCCAGCATCAGAGCCCCATCCTAAGCATCAGAGCCCCATCCATCCATCCATCCATCCATCCATTCCTACACAGAAGTAATGGGCTTACTCCTAGGAAAGTGTGGCAGGCTTGCAGCATCAGCGTCTCATCCATCCTAGGAAAGTGTAACTTACAAGCTGGCAACTGAGCGGGAAGGGCGCAGGAGGGAGTGAGCGGGAAGTGCGCATGCCTGTTGCTGCTTCTCTGCAGAGCCAGGGGCTCCCTGGCTGGTGCACATGCAGCGACTAAGTGGGAAGCAGCGACTGAGCGGGAAGGGCACGCACGCTGGACAGGGAACCCCTGGCGTTGTGGAGAAGTGACAACAGGCGTGCGCGCTTCCCGCTCACTCCCTCCTGCGCTCGTGTGCCTGGTATCGAGGCCCCTGGGGTTTCCCCTGAACCCCCGGCAGGAGGCAGGGCGGGGGTTCTGAAAGTGCCCGTGGGCCGAATTGAGGAGCCTGGTGGGCCATATCTGGCCCGCGGGCCACAGTTTGAGGACCCCTGCTCTAAATGATTTCCTGCCCTGAGTCTGCAGGGCCAAAACAGTTGACATGGGACAATCCCTGCAAGGCTTGGCCATCCTGGTGCATGCAAGCGCGCACTGGGCCTTCTGACCCACATTTGCAGCCCTTCCTTTGATCTCTTCCCTCCAGGTACAGGCCCCTTATGGTTGAAATGCTTCCTCAAAACCTGTGGCTAATGCATTCCAGACAGGAAGCAGGAATGCCGGCCAGAAATGCTTTGCTCTGGTCTTGCCTTCCTTTGCAACGTTTTCTTCTCCCCCGAATACCGCAAGGGCAGGGCTTTGCGGAGCATGTCAGAGTCAGTTCCATGAGGTTTTTATTTGGAAATGGCACAAGATGCATTTTAATTTTTTTTTCTGTGTGCGCAATAATATCAAATGAGAAACACATGCTTGTAGGAAGCGCCCGGAATGGTATTCTCCTTTGTAAACATTCTCATGCAAACCACCCCCCCCCATGCATTTTAAATGGAAAGGAATGAATTAATGGCAGGAGGGGATTGTTAGGGATAGTGGCATAGCTAGAGGGGGTGCTAAGCACTAAGTTTTGCAGGGAGCATCACTGTGGCATACAAGCAGCCCCTCACCCTCCCATTCGGAGTCATTCAGGGTGGAGTGAGAGGAGTTCCCATTCTGAGCTTGGAGATGCTGGCTACCACCAGGCATCCATCACCAAACTTCAGAAGATGATAACGGTGATGATGATGATGATTACCACTTAGATCGATCCCAATGCTGAACTGAAATTTGATGCCTCCGTTCCAGCATTGCCAGATTGGCTGGAGACGGGCACAATCCAGAGTAACTACAGGAGCACGTAAGAGACATTACGTGCACCCGTAGTTACAGTACCACCTAGTGAAAACCTATGGGAAATTCATATTGCAATCCAGAGTAACTTGTTCTTACTCTGGAGGAAGGATTCCCTGTAGTTACTCTGGATTTTACCCTTCAGAGATCATTTTTGCCATTTTGTGGTCAGGGTGTGGGCTGTGGGTGGTGCGAGTGGTTAAGACACTGTGCATGTTAACCAGCAGGCCAGGGTTCGAGACCCGGGTCGGCCCCACTAGACAGGGTGAGCTCCTGTCCTTAGCCCAGCTCTGCGATGCAGCTGGATCCAATCGTATCGGCTCTGCCTTTCCATTGGAGTAATTCAGTGCTGTGGAGAGGGGGGGATTTGCTGCTTGGGTAACAGCATATCCTCCATAACAATCTAACCCAGGCTTTCGTGCTTCGCATGTAGCGTATGCAGCACAGAGCACGATACCATAATCTTTCAAGACTGTGTGGCTATTCCAATGAATGCAGATTGTGATCATGGTCACCAATATGTGCCCATGTGCAACTGAGACCAGCCTTGGGTGTATGTTGGGGTGTGTATTTGTGAGTGTGAATGTGTGTGTGTGTGTGTGTGTGTGTGTGTGAGACAGCAGAATGGCTCTGGCTGGTCTGGAGGTGGTCAGACTCTAGCCTCACCCGACACCTAGAGACCTCGGCTGAGAGCGGCTGAGTCACAGCTCCGGCATGAGTCTCGAGACACACGTTCTGAGACGATGATGCACTTTTTTGTGTTGATTACAAATGTCATGAAATTAATTTCTGTTAAATTGGCTATTATTCTACTTCTCCAAATCACGCACACTCAAGCACATCACTTAGGGTGGCCAGCTGGAATTGGTAAGCTTGCTGCCTTCTCCAGGTGCTACTCTGACCCTCCCCTTACCCCTCTTTTCTGAATATTTCGGCCATCATTCCTCTGCCAAGTTCTCTTGGCTCCATTCAGTGGCACTCCAATTGGCATGTCTGATCATACCTTTCTCTCATCCCCGTACAAACATTAAGCCCCCAGGATATCATGGCACCACCAATGGCATCATATGGTCCTTTTAGTCCATCCAACGGTCCATGATTTGGTCCAAAAGGATCATATGGTCCTTTTGACATTTTTTTCCTGGGAGCCAAAAGATGTTTTTGCATTTTAAGAGTGAGCTGAATTCTAGGCATCCTGAAGGATGTGAGTCCGATCTCAGACAGACAGATGCACTGCTGGCCCAGCCATGATATGAACTGATGCAACTTTCCTTGGTGGCACATAGCAGTGGCTTATGTGGGCAGCACATTCAGGTTGCTCTTTCCTCCATACAACTTGTCATGGACATGATCCGGTTGCTCTTTCCTCCATACAACTTGCCATGGACATGATCCGCATTGATCTGCTTCTAACTCACTTAAATAGAAAATGAAAATTGCTTGGTTTTTCACAAACTGGGAAGTGCAGGACTTACTGTTTAACCTCCTTCATTCACGCAGTCTGTAAATCAAACAGGGAATCCCATGCTTACTGGTTTTTCATCTTCATTGGTTCCTTCCTGCATACTCATTGTAGGCAGTGGTGGGCTTCAGGGGGCTCTCACATGTTCTATCGAACCTTTAGCTAATGAGCACCTGATTCGGAGAACCGGTTACTAATGGGACATTGAACCTGTTCTTAATTTATTTGAATCCCACCACTGATCGTAGGGTTACCATAATTCTCTTCCACAAAACGGGAACAGGACCCTCTTTCTAACTTGCTGGTATGTGAACACAATCACCAAAAATCAGGATTGTCTTGGTTTTCTGGAACATATGGTAACCCTAACACACTGGCACCTTAACACCTATGTTTATATCAAAGCCACTCAAGAATCCATAAGCATCATATAACTGGCAGTCAAAGAACAAAAGAGGCAGTTTCTTGTGATGCACTTCTTTGGGATGTTGAAAGCCACAGACCCATGTCACTCTTGTACAGAGCTATAAAAATCTAGAGTCACTGTGGGTGCAATCCTAAACAATTTAGGCCAGCATAGGTCACCCACTCCCCATTCCTGCGATGGTCTGGGAAGGCTGGTACATGTCTAAGCCTAACTCACCCAGGCCTGGAATGGCACAAAAGTACCTTCCAGCACATTCCGGACCAACACAGGACTCGGGTCAGGATTTGTGTCAGCCTAGTTTAAGGTTAGGATTGCAACCATAATCTCACATCTGGACCAGGTCAGTGGAAGAATCTGTCACACAGCCCCACATCCCACACTTGGATGGGGCTGTTTGATCTCTTGTGCATCACAAGAGCAAATGGGGGGGGGGATGGAAATGAAATTCCTACTCCATCAAGAGTCGAAACTTCATCAGGGGGCATTTGGGGGAGAGAAAATATAAAACAAATGTGTTTTTTGGCAAGGGACATGGCTGTGAGGCTCCAGGGATGCTATGGACGGCCTTGGAGCAATGCTGGACAGAAAACAGGACAGGGCTGCTGCAGTGCATCCCGGGAGGCGGAAGGGTCTTTGGCCTGTGGAAGATGACAAGCCGGGGCAGGAAGGTTAAGAGTCACTTGCGTTAATGGGATCCTAGCGGGATTGCAGCTGAACACAGTTCTGGGCACTGCATTACAGGGAGGTGCAGACAAAATGGGGTTTCGGGAAAATAAACTATGTGGTAGTCGGGGGGGGGGATGCAATCCTAACATCTGCTTAGGCCAGCCTAAGCCCCAGCATAAGTACTTTGCTGACCCGGGGGGGGGGGGTGTCACAAAAGTGTCATAAGACACTTCTGCACCACTCTTGGGGGAGGGTTAGGCCAGAGAACAGACATGCGCTTGCCTTCCTTCATCATCACAGGAACAGGAAGACCGATGAGTTATGCTGGGTGACGTTGCACCCATTGCACCCATATGGAGGGAATGAGATAGGAAACGAAGGTTAAAACATTGAATGATGTGCAGTTTGGCAGCATGACAACAAAATGAGGATGGAGGGGAGAGTGTCCCGCAACAGCTGAGAAAGCTCAAAAGTGTACATGCAAACGGAGGGGTGAATAATTTGTGACAGTTCAAAGGGGCACCGTTATGCGCAGCAGGAGGAGAGCCAGATGGGACGATGCCAGGACAAAGGTGGAAGGCAATATCTTGGGTCTCTTGCGAAAGAGGCTTCTTTGGAAAAAGGAAGAGGCTTCGAGTCTTGAGAACGAGGAAGAGAAAGAAATACAGAGAGAGGAAATAGGGGGTGCAAAGTATTAAATTTTGTAGGGAACCTCAACTCCGTTTTGCTCCCCGGCCCAGAATAGCTCCAAATTAGAGGGACTGCTTGCAAAAAACGGAGCGGCTCCTGCAAAATGTAGTGCCTTGCACCCTTTACTTCTTTAGTATATTGCTGGCTCCTACAAAAGACTGATGATGGGTCAAGTGCATTACTCCAGATCGCAGGCAGATATTGGAAAATACCTCTGCGCCTGTACAGAGTGTCGTTCCCAAATCCAAAACTGCTATATGATCTAGGTTCATTTTTGTGGTGAGCGGGGTGGGCTTCCAGGCCTTGTGACATGTCTCCTTCACACACGACTTGCCGTGTTTCAGGCTACAGAAATAATCCGAGGCAGGAGGCTGCATTTTTCATTCGCCTGCCTCCCCTTCTGTTTATGGGATAAATGGGAAACATGTTTCCCGACACAATGGAAAAAGCCATTCTGCTTTCTCTGACTGGTCCTCCCTTCTTAACCACAGCCCTCAAACTGGAAAATGAATAAATGTCAGGTCTCTTTCAATAAATCTGCACACAAGTGAGAAGCGCAATTGTGAGAAAAGGTTCTCTTGACACATGTTTGGATGGAAGGCAACGGTTGGGTTTTATTTAAGACAAGTGTGTATTTTCATGAGACATGCCGGCTTCGTGGTCTTTTGGGGGTAGAGATGACTCTTGATCAACTTCTTCCTTTTCTTCTTCTTCTTCTTCTTCTTCTTCTTCTCTCTCTCTTTCTCTTTCTCTTTCTCTCGCTCTGGCTGAAAAGTTTGCCAGCTCTCTATAGGGTTTGGGTCCAGGGCAAGCATATCCAAACTTTTAACTTCAGGGCTCCTGGACCTTGAATAATTGTGCAGAAGAGGGCATTTCAATTCGATTCAACTTTATTACAATCTCAGACCAGAATAAAAGAGGGAATTTCAGCAGGTACAGCTTGTGATCTGTGAGATGAGAAGCTGCACCTGCTGAAATTCCCTCCTCGGCACAATTATTAAAGACCCAGGAGCCCTAATGGTGAAAGTTTGGATACCCCCGATGTAGGATATTGGAAGGCCTGCATGCTCCTATGCGGCCCTAGCATATGGCTCCATCACGGCCTCAGTTCTCCAGCTGCAATATGGGGATAATAGGATTTACCAATTTTGTGATTTTGGTAACTTGTATGTCACCCCCTTGTATGTCACCCCCCTCCCCTGAGGATGGTACTCACCCCCCAGCCTCTCCTAGGGATACAACTGCCTTTTAAGCCTTAAATAGCTTATCACCAGTCTCCACCTGAAGCCTATTTGGTATTCTCATCATCAAAAGTGCACTTTGCAGGGTTGCAAGGCAGGACCTTTTCAGTTGTGGCCCTCCAGATGTGGAGATCCTTGACCCATGAAGCCCTTCAACACTGGATGGCTGCTACATGGTCACAACAGCTTTTTGGTTTACTCTTACTGGTTCTATATGTATTATTTGCACTATCTTGGACTACTCTTCCAGCTGACTGACTATCAGGCCTATTCCATGACTATGGGTGCAAGCCTAAACGGGTCTACTCAGAAGTAAGCCCCATTGTGTTCAATGGGTCTTACTCCCAGGAAAGTGTCTTTAGGTTTGCTGCCTATATTTTGATTGTGAGCAACCCTGGGAATTCTTCCTCGGCTGAAAGATAATGACCTAAATAAATGCAGGCATGATGCATTAAGGGGTCCCAGCCCCCGAGATACCACATTCACCGAAATATAATGCGCCATTGAATCTAATGCACACCCTATACTCATAATAAGATACTAAAATACTCAAGTCTAATTAACCATCAAATCTAAAGTGCACCCTGATTTTGGACACTGATTTCAGCTGAAAAGGTGGGCATTAGATTCAAGGAAATACAGTTAGTAGAGGGCTTATCTCACTACCCATGTACTTCCATGCCAATTCCCTATTATACATAGCGCTAACAGCTGCAAACAAGGAGAACAGAACGACGTCCACATATGGCAATGAATGCGCCTCCAGATCGTGGCTAATGCCTTCCCACCTGCCACGTACAGAATATGTCAGGCCCACTTAGACGAGAAGTGGAGGATTTGCTTGCAGCCAGCATGCAATTCTCATTTGCACGTCCTTCTACCCATCCATCACCACTTTCCTGGTTCTGGAGCCTGATGGTGCGTCTCCTGAAACCTATTTCTGCTCTATGTTTCAACAAGCAAGAGACCAGTAATGCTTTCCAGATGTTTTATCACCCGACGTGTGATGTACACTTTGCTTCTCCACGCCTGGATCCCTTCTTTTTTTCCCAGATCTCTCATTTGCAGGATTACATGTGCCCCTAATCTTTGGGTTCGCAGCAAATGGAAAGTATTTGGTGCAGCCAGTTCTCCACCCCATTTATTTCCCATCATTGCTGCAACGCCAGGCCAAGGAAAAGCTAGGACAGGCCTAGTCACCAAAGCTCCACACCCTGAAAAGTGCAGTCTTTGTTCCCAGATGGTTCTTTTAACACAGAAGGTCATGGCATAAGACAACAATAAAGCGTCGGTGGATTAAATGACGCGTCCCTCCAGATAGATAAAACAACACTGCATTATAATGATAATAGCCAACACCAGACTCGGATGAAGGGTATGGCTTGATCATGACAACAGGGGAGTTAATTAATATTAAAATAATAATAAGTGCTATTAACATTTTATAACAGATTGATTTTGAAAGGTTTGAGAAGCTTATGTGTATTCTGTTCATGTTCATGTATAATATAATATGTATTCTGTTATGTTAGGTATTCATGTATGCTATAGGCAGTTGTGGACTTCAGGGGGTGCTCACAGGTTCGATAGAACCCTTTGCTAATGAGCGCCTGGTTCTGAGAACCGGTTATTGATGGGACATAGAACCTGTTGTTAATTTAGATTATTAGGACGTAGAATCTACATCCTACGTAGAATCTATGTTAATTTATTTGAATCCCACCACTGGTCTTACTCCAGGAAAGTATATCTTAAGGATAGCAGGAACAGCAGGAAGAGCAGAAGGTGCAGCTCAGGTTCAACCTATACTGGATGCAGAACATCCCATCCTATTCTGTTGAAGGCTAGGATTGGGCTCTGTACCCCATTTCAACATTTGAACTAGTTTGAAGTCCTTAAACTTTTGGGGGGTGCACTTCAAGACCCCATTGGAAAGAAGAGCGGAGGGTGACCAGATGCCCAAACCTCAAAAGGAGGACAAGGTCTTGGATTCCTTCCAGCCTGGCAATTCTGGCAGACAATGGCACGTTTGCCTACTCACAAGTAAAGCCATAATATCAGGCACTTTCACTTCCCCATAGAGCTCAATGCATATTTTTTATTTTTAGTTCTTTTCAGCCATAGGTTTTGATAGGAAGGAGATATTTCCAAACTGATCTTTGCATTGGATTCTGCTCTTCAATACAAACCCAACGACGTATGACAAGATGGGGTACCTCCAAAATGGAGGACAATGAAGCCCTTTTGGAGGATATACAGACAAAAGGCTAAAAAAGAGGACAAATCCAGAAAAATCCAATCATATGGTCACCCTCCAATGAGCAGAAAATAGCTAAACAAATGTTGGACCGTATTTTCAACTGGTGGGATCCTTTTGGTAATCCTGTTCTTACACCCAAATCACAGAAAAAAATCCTCCCTTTTTGTTTTTATTACAAACATTGAGAAGGATGGGGGTAAAGGAAAGATGGCAAAATCTTAAATTTCTTGGCATTCCACATAACTCAGACTACATACTTGTATGGGGTTTGGGTCCTGCAGCCAAAATACCATCTCTCCCCATTAATCAGGTCAAATGAGTGGATATATATTTTCATTCATTCAAAAAGGAAGGAAAAGGAATATCCCTACAATCCAGAGTAACTACGGGAGCACGTAAGAGACATTACGTGTACCCTTAGTTACGGCACCACCTCGTGAAAACCTATGGGAAATTCATATTGCAATCCAGAGAAAATTGTTCTTACACCAGAGCAAGGACTCCGCGTAGTTACTCTGGATTGCTCTCTTCGTCTCGTATTTATTTTCCTGACATGGGAAGAGGAGGTGGAATGGCTCTTGAACTCTTCTTAAGGGTCCAGAGCTGCACACTTCCCTTCCTCCCATTACACTTCCATTTGCGTGTGCATGTGCGGGTGGATGTACGGATGCAAAATGGCACATCAACCTGGGTAGTGGGTAGCCACAAATATTATTATAGTTTTTCCAAATATGTAGATGCACATAGGTTCAAGGAAGCAGATCCAGATATAGATTAGACCAAATTTATGGCAATGCAATCAATTCGTGGAGGCCCCATATCTCCCCCCCCCCACAATGATTACACAATATGTCTTGGGTACTGTAGATCACAGGATGGATTGGGCCACTCTGGAAGCTGTCTGTCTGTCTGTCTGTCTGTCTGTCTCTGTCTGTTTCCTGCATTAATATCCCGCTTTTCTCACCAGCAATCCAAGGCAGCTGTGTTAGTGGTGGTGCGATGATCCTGCCAACTTACGTCTGGTTGCCATATGGCAAGGACCCAATGCCCTGCCTGGCCCGGTTTGGATGTGTATAGGGTTGACATATGTCAGAAAAAACAGGGACACTCCTGATTTTGGGGGATTGGGTTCACATACTGGCATGTGTGACAGAGGGTCCTGTTCTAATTTTGTGGAAGAAAATTATGGCAACGCTAGGTGTGTATGAAGTGCGGGGACCTGCAAAACAAAACGTGCATCAATCCTCACTTCCTAAGGTCCCTGCTTACCAAGAACTGTGGTTTGATTATGCTGTATCTATTTCCAGTGGGGGGGGGGGGCAGTGATGGGCTTCAAAAAATTTAAGAACCGGTTCTCTGCCCATCTGGCAGCCACTTTTAAATGGCTATTTTTAAACTTTATATGTACTATCTCTTGTTAAGAACCGGTTCTATAGAGTAGGTGCGAACCTGCTGGAGCCCACCACTTGGGGGGGGGGGACAAATTTAATGCAGTATCCTACAATCCAGAGTAACTACAGGAGCACGTAAGAGACATTATGTGCACCTATAGGTACAGCACCACCTAGTGAAAACCTATGGGAAATTCATATTGCAATCCAGAGCAAAGTGTTCTTACACCGAAGCAAGAACTCCCCATAGTTACTTTGGATTGTGCCCGTAATCTGATGAATTAATCAGGTCCTAAGCATGGATTTCCATGGATTCTATCCACAACCTCCTAAAAGGATCTCTTTCATATCTTGATGGGTCTTTCATATGTAAGCTCTTTGACTGTTTGAGGAGCACTTGGTCCTGAACTCCTCCTCTACCTGCCCGTCTAATTTTAAAGAATAAAGATTCAGAATCCTCCAGGTTGTTTGAGGACTGTAGGTAGCTGCTGATCCCCTCTATTCCCAACTCACCCTACAATCCAGAGTAACTATGGGAGCACGTAAGGGCATTACGTGCACCTGCAGTTACTGCACCACCTAGTGAAAACCTATGGGAAATTCATATTGCAATCCAGAGTAAATTGTTCTTACACCGGAGCAAGGACTCCCCGTAGTTACTCTGGATTGCGCCCTGAGATGCTTCCAGTCTCTTCAGTCCCTTCGTTAACTTCAGCACATTCATTAAATGGACCACGCTCCATCCTCACATCCAATGCCCATATTTCCTTTCCTTTTTCCCTGCGCCTGAATTAATATTTGTTGTTTCTCTGTACACATCTGATAGCGATCAAAGCAGAAACACTTTCCATCCATGTGCTCAAACCATGCTCCATCCTCCACCATCGAGCGAGCGCAAACTTGTAGGGACTTTGAAGTCGAAATCTTTGAAAAACGGCTCGGGAGATATTTGGATTGTTGTCGGTGGGTTTTGCCCCCCCTTCCTTTTTGTTGCTCTTGTTGTCATCTCAAAGTGAAGTTTTCTGACAGTGAATCTGTTTGAAATGCGGCAAAGAGGGGCGTATCAAGATCAGACTGTTTTTCTCTTGCTGTGCGCCAAACTTCTCCAGATACGGAATTTGCACATGTTCAAAGAAGAAATAAACTATTAACATTTTTTCCCCTCGTTTCTTGGAGCGGGATGAAGGCAACGGCATAACAACATGGCAGGGCATTCTGTAGCCATCATGTGAAAGCTATTACACAGCAACCTTTTAACAGGGACCATATCCCTCCAGTCAGACCTAATAAAAAAGACACGAAAAATACGGACAGGCTACTTGGATCCTGGTATGGAACTGATTCCCTCCTGCATTGTTAAAAGCAGGAAAGAAAATCAGATGCCTGAAGAACACCTGATTGGGAAAAGGCTCAGGGCATGGAGAAGTTGGATAGATGGGAAAGGGCCAGCACGGTCCAGTGGTGTAGCTAGAAGGGGGTCAGGGCTGTCAGTCTTGGAGGGAGTCTCACCGCAGCAAACAAGTGAGCACTCCCCTTCGGAGCCATTCCAGGCCGGGGGGGGGGGGGAAACCCTGTTTCCTCCAAAACTGATATCTCCACCCTCTCTAGCTATGTCACTGGTACACAGAGGTCCACTTTGTCTGGAGCAGGAGGTGCTGGTGGCTTCATGTGCCACATTCCTTCATGGACGAGGAACACGTGTCTCCACAGAAAAGGAACAGGGTGTGCAAAGCAGATGCAGCAGTGATGGGATTCAAATAAATTAACATCCGGTTCTCTGTCCATCTGGCAGCCACTTTTAAATGGCTATTTTTAAACTTTATATGTCCTATCTCTCGTTAACAACCAGTTCTGTAGAGTAGGTGCGAACCTGCTGGAGCCCACCACTGAGATACAGAGAGCACCCCTTCTCCCGGGTGAGCCCCGAAGTGATGTTATGATGCTATCAGGAACATCATGATGTCATGAAGATCTGTGATGCCATGATGTCACTGCCCATGATCTCCACTTCTCTGATCGTCAGGGCAGTCTGTTACAGTTCTGAGTAGGTCCCGTTGAACTTAATGAGTTCCCATTGAACTTAATGAATAGGTTCCATTGAACTCAATGAGTTCTTAATGAACTTAATGAGTTCTCATTGAATGTAATGAGTTCCCATTGAACTTAATGAGTAGGTTCAACTGAACTCAATGAGAACTTAACCAACTTAATGAGTTTCCATTGAATGTAATGAGTTCCCATTGAACTTAATGAGTAGGTTCCATTGAACTCAAGGAGAACTTAACAAACATAATAATGAGTTCCCATTGAATGTAATGAGTTCCCATTGAACTTAATGAGTAGGTTCCATTGAACTGAAGGAGAACCTAACAAACATAATAATGAGTTCTCATTGAATGTAATGAGTTCCCATTGAACTTAATGAGTAGGTTCCATTGAACTAGATGTGTTCTTAATGAACTTAATGAGTTCCCATTGAACTTAATGAGTATGTTCCATTGAACTCAATGAGTTCTTAATGGACTTAATGAGTTCCCATTGAACTCAGTGAGTAGTTCCACTGAACTCAATGAGTTCTTAATGAACTTAATGAGATCCCATTGAACATAATGCGTTCCCATGGAACCTAATGAGTAGGTCCCATGGAACTCAATGAGAACTTAATGAACTTAATGATTTCCCACTGAACATAATGAGTTCCCATTGAACCTAATGAGTAGTTCCCATTGAACTCAATGAGAACTCAATGAACTTATTGAGTATTGGGCTATGGCAGCCGCTCTGTGGGGTTAATATCTGAACTTCCAAAGCTTCAGGACCATCGTTCCTGGACCATTCCTTTTTGTTCCCCCGTATTTTTGACCTTCCCCTTGCGCACACCCACACCGCGCTCCGTCTCCTTGCTCCGCGCAAACATCTGGTAGCAATGCTGCGCCTGGAATTTATGCTTGTAAACACGACATTTTCATCTCCTCGATTTAAAACCCTCTGAAAATCCTAATAATAAAATTACATCCAAACTGATTCAAGTTTTCCCTGAAGGGGGAAAACATCTCTTGATCAGCCAACTCAGCTGCTTTCAGGCCTCAAATTAATTGATTCTGGAAACTTTTGTCAAATAAATAAATAGCTTAATCAGCAGAGAAAGAGGTGGGGAAGAAAGAGATGGATAGAAGGATGGAAAATGGAGGAGTCCAATGGGGGAACTTGGATAACAACCAAAACCACACATTTTGTAGGAGGAGTTGGCTCTATAGGTGTTCAAAATTAAGGGCACAGTCCAGAGTAACTACGGGAGCACCTAAGAGACATTACATGCACCCATAGTTATTGCACCACCTAGTGAAAACCTATGGGAAATTCATATTGTAATCCAGAGTAACTTGTTCTTACTCCGGAGCAAGGACTCCCCATAGTTACTCTGGATTTCACCATAAGTCAGTTAATAAATGGCCTATGGAGGTGGCATAGCTAAAGGGGGTGGAAAGCTACGTTTTGCAGGGAGGCTCCCCACGGGAAGAGTGGTGCATGCGTACTGCAGTGAGCTCCCTGCAAACTCAGTGCTTTGCACCCCCTCTACCTCTCCAACTGGGCTCCTTAGACACGGCACATGTTTAGAGAAAGTAGTGCAGCACAATCCTATCCCCATCCCCAGTGGTGGGCTGTAGCGCTGAGAAGACTGAGATCTGTTGCACATGGCCTTAACCCTCTAGTAAAGGCTCCAACCTTGTTACACACTGATTTTTTATACACGGATTGAACTCAACACAGTTGGCCACTTTGCATCAGTTCAAACAGGCACAGCCTGCTTTTGCTGCAGAGCCACCTCTCTGCATTCACTCCAGGTGCCATCACTACATCCTTCCTCTGGAGTGTCATCCCCCGGAGCACTCCCCATGCGCTCCCCGGGGGTGTCATTACTATTCCTGTGGCAGGATTTCAGGTGCCATCACTACATCCTTCCTGTGGCTGGGAGTTCCCCAGATCCACCACAGCTACAACTTGTGGCAGGGAGTTCCACAGATACCCACACATCACATTGTATCAGTTCAAAGAATCACAGTCTTCTTCGCTGCAGAGCCTCCCTCTTTGCACTCCCTCCAGATTCTACCACTGCATCATGTGGCAGGGAGTTCCACAGATACCAACACATAATTTTACATCACTGCAAACAGGCACAGGGCAGAGTGGTCACTCTTGCGAGGAGTCTCCCGTGGTTGTGTGAGGAGTCCCTCCCATTCAGAGACATTCCAGGTGGGGGAGCAAAATTGAGGTGTACGCCATGGGGTGGCTCCCTCCAAGGCTTTCTGCTCCACCCCCTCTAGCTATGCCACCACTGGGAAGAAGCGCGCGTAAGGGGGAACTTCCCCTACTCTTAGGCAGCCAGGCTCCATGCTTTCTGCTTTATCTCTGGTACTGCTTTCCCTCTGAAGGGTCTTCAGAGAAAGCAGATTATTATTATTATTATTATTATTATTATTATTATTATTATTATTATTATTATTAATTCAGTTTTTATCCCATCTTTCTTCCTTGGATAAGGAAACACAAGGCAGCTAAACAACATTTAAAAACAGCAATAAAACACAATTAAAACTGGATAAAAAACAATAAATACAATAAAAAACAATTAAAACACAATTAAAATTCAGTTAAACCATGTAAAGTCGTTAAAAACCCAGATTAAAAAAATAGTGGCTGGTTCTTAGTGGGTGCCTCTGTCACGGAAGGAACACCCTCCCCAAATTTCACGCTTCTAGGTCCAGTGGTTTTGGCAGGGTGTTGATGAGTGAGTGAAGCAGTGAGTGAATCAGTCAGTGACTTTTCAGTTATGTAAACTGAAAAAAGTATTAAAAAAGTATAATAAAAGTATAAAAAGTATAATATTATAAAAGTATAAAAAGTATAATATTTGCATAAAAAGTATAATATTTTAAAAATTGATAAAAGTTGGATCCTGGTGTTGGGACATCATCAGAACATGCCCTTCACTTCCAGATGGTAAGACCACAAAGCTGGTGCTTGGATGCCGGGCGAGATTTATGACTGTCATTGCATGCGTGTTCCAGCTCGCTGGGGCCTCTGACATGTGGGCCGACTGGTTATGTGGTCTATCATGTGTTCCGTATTTTCTCCGAAATTCCCGCTATATCTGGTTAATATCAGTTAGACAATTTCTCATAGATAGCATGGAAGGAACCGTTCTTGGGGAGGGAGCAAAGTCTGACCGAGGCCAAGATGCATGATGTGCCATTCATGTGCTGCGCATTGGCTGGGATCAGATACCCACCCTTGGCTGTATCTTTGTAGCTGGGCAAAAAAATCCAGTTGGTTCTTATCGGGGAGAAGGAACAGTAATAATAATGTCTCTCTCCCTTCCTTCCTCAACCTTCCTCTTCCTCTCGGAGAGCCTGGAGCTATAAATCAAGTTGTCCTTTTCTCCCTTTCGTGATGAATTAATATCTTGAGTGATGGTTTCTCCCCGACAGGTTGAGAGACGAGCAGGAAACTGGCACGAGGGTCTGGAATGAGAGGCAAGAAAAAAAAAAAAACATGTTCATGGGCTCCAAAACTGGGGAGAGAAAATGCATCTCTCTCCCCCCATTAAATTAATTTTTTCCACCAAAGAGTGGAAATGTTTCCCCTTCGTCAGTACATGAGATAATGATCTCTCCAGACATCTCCCCCCATGAATATTCACATTTCACTGCTGCAATGGCCTGGATTAGAGAGTACATATAGTATATTTGCTAATGTGGTTGCAAGGGAATGGGGGGGAACAGTGAGTGTCCATAGAACTCCCTGCCACAAGATGTAGTTGTGGAACTCCCTGCCATAGGATGCAGTTGTGGAACTGGGGAACCCCCTGCCACAGAATGCAGTTGTGGATCTTGAGGATTCTCTGCCACAGGATGCAGTTGTGGAACTGAGAAATTCCCTGCCACAGGATGCAGTTGTAGATCTGGGGGACTCCCTGCCACAGCATGCAGTTGTGGCTCGACTCTCTGACACAGGATGTTGTTGTGGGACGCCCTGCCACAGGATGCAGTTGTGGATCTGGGGGACTCCCTGCCACAGGATGCAGTTTGTATCTTGAGGACTCTCTGCTACAGGATGCAGTTGTGGAACTGAGAAACTCCCTGCCACAGGATACAGTTGTAGATCTGGGGGACTCCTTGCCACAGGATGCAGTTGTGGATCTTGAGGACTCTCTGCCACAGGAGGCTTTTGTGGGATGCCCTGCCACAGGATACCTTTGTGGATCTTGAGGACTCTCTGCCACAGGATGCCGTTGTGGATCTGGGGAACTCCCTGGCAAAGGATGTTGTGATGGCACCTGGAGAGAGTGCAGAGAAGGCACTCCTGGACTCTGCAGCAAAGGCAGGATGTATTTGTGGATCTGTGGAACTCCCTGCGACAGTATGTCATCATATGCTGCATGCGAAAGCCTGGGTTAGATCGTTATGGCGAATAGGCTGTTACCCAAGCAGCAAATCCCCCCTCTCCACGCCACTGAATTAGTCCAATGGAAAGGCAGAGCCAATATGATGGGTTCCAGCTGCGTCGCAGAGCTGGGCTAAGGACAGGAGCTCACCCTGTCTTGTGCCACCCACAGCTCCACAAATCCAAGAACATATGACATAATGGGGTATTGCACACCATTGCAAAGTTACAAAATGAAGTCAACATGGAAAGCAATGAAGACCTTTTGGAGGACACCTGGACAGAAGGCTAAAAAAGAGGACAGATCTGGGAAAACCTGGTCATATGATCACCCTGCCACCCCCACCTTTTTGCAACCCTAGAGTTCCCCAAGGCAACCCTTGCCATTGCACCGCATTGCTTCATTGCAAATGCGCAATCTGGCACCTCCAGAAGCATCTGCTCTGGGACACGAGCCCAGTTCACTTTTAGTTTTTACTGCAGGGGAAGGAGATGAAAATCCAGTGGAGCTTAAGTTGTGACTAACTCCCTTTCCTGGGCAGATTTATAGGAGATCCAGAGTACATGTGGCGGGGCCCAGAAATATACCTTCCTTCTCTCTCCCTCCCCCTTTGCTGGCAACAGGCTTCCTCTGCCTGCTTCTCACACATCTGTCTTTATTATTGATGGATGCGTTGGCATCCTATTGCTTTAAGATTCATTGCCTTGCAGGCCACAGCCTCCTGAAAGTGCTAATATTTTACCATTGCTCCCGCAGAAAGAATGCCAAGACTTTGGTGTGTATGTGTGTGTGTGTGTATGTGATAAGTCTGCTCACATCATCAGACACCAAGGCCTCTCTGAGCTCATCTTTCCCTTGGCCTCGCTATGATCACAAACTCATGGGTGGGCGAACATCACTCTCTGAAAGTCACAACCAACCCCGCTGGAGACGTCTCTTGCTGCCTTGGGTTTCCTTATCCAAGGAAGAAAGGCAGGAGAAAAATTAGATGGATGGATGGATGGATGGATAAATAATTTTCAGGGGAATCCTGAAAACAGTGCCTTACTGTGTCCAGTTTGAGTTGCCACTTGCCACGCAGTAAAGTTGCCACTTGCCACACATGTTGTATCGCTGGAGAGGGTACCAAAATGAGGGCCAAGGTGATCAGAGCGTTGCAGAGCCTTCTGCACAAGGTAAGGCAACGTTCACTCAGAAAAAAAGTAATTTATGTCCAGGCATCCCCCAGTTATCGGATAGGTTAGGGTCAGGAGCACCGTCCAAAAGTGAAAACTGTTGAAAAGTGGAACCCAATCTTCTTAAGTTTATAAATGTTGCTTCCACTGCTTTTCTAAGCTAGAAAATTGCAAATGCTCCTTTTATTCTGCAAACTTCTGCTGCCACACAAAGTTTCTGCAACTGGATTCTCATTAAGGCATAGGATTCGACTAGGGGGTACAATTTGGGGTAGGGCAATTTTTGCCTTTAGAAGAGCAGAGAGAGTTTGAAATAGCGGAAAATGCATTGAATGAATGAGTTCTGGGTATAATCGAAAGGGGTTGAAAGAGTGGATCATCAGAAAAGAAAGTGTCAGAAAGCAGGAGACACTTGTAAAATAATGCCTACAGGGGAGGGGGGGGAAGTGGAGAGAGACAAGCCTTTCTTCCACTCTCTCAATACTAGAAATAATCAATGGTCATTGATCATCCAATGAAACTGGGGGTGTTTCAGTGGGGGTGTTCTGCCTCACCTGCCACCACTGATAAGTGTTGCAGGAGCCACTAAGTACCATACAAGCAGCCCCCCCCCTTCTATTTAAGTGCTTAGAATGGCTCCGACGGCAAGTGATGGGGGCTGCTTATACATTGCATTGTGGTGCTTGCAATGTGCACTGTGTCACCCGTCCTATAGTTATTTTACTATTATTACTTGAGAGATTTCTGAATATAGGGCCTTTCCAACTCTATGATTCTATATGGCACATGGAGCTGTGGGATTTCATATGTGCTCTGTGCAGTGATGAACATGTACAAACGGGGGGCTGATCTTGTTATTATAACATTGCTCTCACATTTTCCACAACATGTTCACTACACCCATCTGGCCACACGCTTATTTTTACCCCTGCACTTTGGGATGCTTTCGTGAGGGTATCCTCTATCCAGCCGTGGCAGTGATGTTGGCGGAATGCGCAGGAATGCACTGCCTCCTTTTCCTATGAGCACGTCAAGGTCTAAGCCCGCCTTCCACGCACACACCGTCTGTCATTGTGATGGGCAATTGTGATGTTATAAAGAAGCAGGTTTTTTTCTTGCGGGTGGCTGCGCGTGTGAAATGTGTAAACCCCAATGCGATCGGTGTCTGGCAAAATAATGAAATTCCAAGGCTCCGAGGAACTAATAGAAACGTTATTCACATTAAGATTTTTGCTCCATCAGCTTCTCCACGCTCAGACTTTGGGTCCTGGGATTACAGTATCGCCTCTCTCTCAATTTTATATATGTGCACACCCACCCACACACACACCCACCCACCCACCAATAACAGCAATAACAGTGCAAATCTTGGACCCTGCTCCTTGCAAAAGACCATTAAGTGCCATTAATTAAATGCTTGTGTTTTTTGTTTGCAAATGCAATCTGTCAATGGAGCGAGGCAGCGTTTCTGCTGACTTTCACAAAAATCTGATTTTAATATGGTGTCATTGATTCAAGGCAGGGAATTCTGCTTCTATACCAGCTAATTCCAGGACTTGTCAAGCCAAGACCATCAGAAACAGACAAAGGACCTTTTTTCACCATCCTTTATCTGGGTAGTCCAGATGTCAACACTTTGTTTGCACCTCTAAGGAATGAATTGGAGGAAGACAAAAGGCGCAATCCAGACTATGGGGAGTCCTTGCTCTGGTGCAAGAACAATTTACTCTGGATTGCAATATGACGTTCCCATAGGTTTTCACTAAGTGTTGCAGTAACTACGGGTGCACGTAATGTCTATTATGTGCTCCTGTAGTTACTCTGGATTGTAGGGAAAGAGTTAAACCTAATCCATTATCCCTAGTAAGATCAGGCTAGGCACAACCAAAGCTCAATTAGGACAACCAGTGCTTGAACCAATAATGTATTTGCTCAAATCTAACCCTTTCCAGCCAAATCCAGTCTCCAAAATCAGGGTGCGCATTAGATTTGATGGTTAATTAGATAAATACGTTATTAATTACTGTTGGGCTGTGGGTAGCGCAAGCGGTTAAGACGCTGTGCTTGTTAACCAGCAGGCCAGGGTTCGAGACCCGGGTTGGCCCCACAAGACAGGGTGGGCTCCTGTCCTTAGCCCAGCTCTGCGACGTCAGCTGGATCCAATCGTATTGGCTCTGCCTTTCCATTGGACTAATTCAGTGGCGTGGAGAGGGGGGATTTGCTGCTTGGGTAACAGCCTATCCCCCATAACAATCCAACCCAGGCTTTCGTGCTTCGCATGCAGTGTATGCAGCACCGAGCACGATACCATAGTCTTTTAAGACTGACAGAGGCCTGCTTGCTTTAATTACGGTTAATTAGAGTAAATACGGTATTTTGATTGTAAGTATAGGGTGCACACAGAGACATACCAAGGCAAAATGGGGCCCATAGCAAGGACTAAAATTTTGCCCCTATCAAAACATCTGAAACCCATTTTTTAGCTAATGTAACAAGTCAATAATATCAAACTGGGCATATGTGCCCGTGTCTCGTGCCACCAAAATGGTACGCCTATGTGCACATTAGATTTGATGGCTCATTAGATTTGGGGAAATACAGTATTTTCCACATCATGGCAGCCCAGGCCCCCAGGAGGAGTTTGCCCAAGTCTGATTGAAGAATATGAGAATTCCTAATAGGTGGTTCCAAGTTCGATTTTTGGCCCATCACGTGTTGAAATTCCAAAAGACATTTCTGAAGTTACTTATAGAAATGTGTTGGAATTTCTTGGGATGGTTTCAAGGTCTTGGTCCTGATCCATTGACAATGGAGCGAGCTTTTTTACAAACATGGAGAATCAAATGGAGGCCATGTTGGCTGCTGAGCCCACCATGTCATGATCCTGATCCGCAGAAGAGCCAATCTGGTAACTAGCCCCAGTCATGTGCTCCAAGGAGTCTCTAAGCCTTGCTTGGATCAGGTCCAACTTTTCTTCCCATTTTGATTCTTTACTCCTTCTCTACTCGACACGGCTGCTGTTGTGCGGCCAAAGAAGGGAGAATCCATGAGGTTTCAATTGAATACAAAGCCATCAGCTTTTCCAACCGACCTTGTTTGAAAGCCCAGCTTTTCCCAAATGAAGAGGAAGCCAGAGTTTTAGAAGGAGATAATAAAGGCCAAGCTTAATAGGATGCAGAAGCCAGTCTCCAAGAAGCCGGTCTTCTGTATTGACCCCCAGGGTTCCCAGCTTAACTGGGTAGCTCCTAATTAAATTTCTCCGGGGGTGATAATACACTGGCAACTTTCAAGCAAAAAGATGTTGGGGAGCTTTTAAAAATTCTTCTTATTAAAATCCTTTGGAGTTAAGACTTTAATCACGGCCGAGAATAGGACAGCAAAATGGTGAAATATCAGATTCTTTATTTCTTCCAAAAACCATTGCAGATGATGGAGTTTTAATAGCAAAGTCTTTAAGTTAAAAAAAAATCTGTGGAGGATTACATGACAAGAACGTGGTTGGGGAGTGTTGTTACTCAGAGACCAAACTCCAAGGCATAGTTGGCTTTGCTAGCAAACAATACAGAGAAAGACACGTCCATCGAGAACTAAGAGCACAATCCTAACCATGACCACTCAAAAGTAAGCCCCATTGTGTTCGATGGGTCTTACTCCCAGGAAAGTGTCTTTAGGATTGAAGCCTTAATTCAAACCAGGAATGAGCACGTTACCTCTATTCTGCTCCCGTCATTATGTTCGGGGTTCACTTTCTCTGCTTCTGCCCCTCCTGCTTCCCACTTTCACTACCGAAAAATATACTCTGGAATTGCTGCGTGTGTGAAATTCGGTTCCTTAAGTTTGTTTGCATTTTTTCCCCTTCAGTAAAACTGATGATGAGATCGTAAGAGTTGGAAGTGACCCAAAAGATCATCTAGTCCAAACCCCGGTCTAGGAAATCATAGCGTATCTGCAACAGGCGCTTGTCCAGCCATTGCAAACTGTCCCATTACAGAACCACCCTTACAACCAGGAATTTTTCCCATTTGGCGGACAAACCAAATTCAGAAGAGAGTAAAGTAATTCTGGGGTGCAAGGCACCTGGATATGATGGTATCCCCTCTTTTTGAGGGGATGCTTACCACTACTGAGTTCCAGCACCTCTGCGGTGAATACCTGCTCCTAAGTATACATGACTATGATTACAAAGTGAGTATCCCCACCTTTATGACATCTTTGGGGTGAGTACCCCCCCCCCTTTATTTCTAAAAAGATGGACTGACAACGTAAGATGAATCTGAAAGACTCACTACCTCTTTGGTTTGGATAAGCTCACATTTTCTGAATGTTAAAATCAACAAATTCAAGCCTTTCCAAAAAGTTGTGGCCAACTATGATTATACACAGCGCTGCACAAAAATGAAACCTCGGAGCGACTGAGCGAGTGTTTTTGGGGAGACCCAGGATTCTCTAACCAAAAGTATTTGCCACTTTGAACTGGGGAAGGGGAAGCCACCATCCCAGAGTAAATTACAAAGCGCTCAACATGGAAAGCCAACTTCCCTTCTCGCTGACCTACTCCCTGTTCTGATCAGCAGTCCCAAACCACAGAAAGACGGAAACCTCCTTCCAGAGCTCATGACCTGGCACGGCAGCAAACCCCTAAATATCATAGAAATTGTGTCTGTTTTCACACATGTGGTCCCCGCAAGCGGGTGTCACCTAGTATGGTGTCATATGTTTGTGTGTGGCGGGTTAGTTAGGGGCCTGCAGAGGAATGAGAGGGTGGAGTGAGAACTCAAGGACAAGGGACAGGCTGAGATCCGATGAGTTCATTCCTGCTGTTCAGTTCCTTACTCAAAGTTTGGTACGTGTTCCATTTTTTCTCAAGTTATATGTTATATATTCAGATTGCATCAAGATACTGATCTGTTTCTATGCATACAAATATTGCATAAATAATATTTTTGAAAACTATTTTTTTTAACTCAGGAATTATTTTTGTGATTTTTAAACAAATCAATATATATATATATATGCCGGTAAAAAACATCACAGAAAGATTTTTGAAGAGATGGTGCTTATAAGCATAAAGGTAACAGGCATGGTCTGGTGGCTGAGTGAAGAGTTGCCAAAGAAAAGCTAAGTGGTTAAAGATCAGGATAACTCTTGGATGGGAGACCTGAAACTCATTTATTGGGTCATGAGGACAATTATCCCCCAAAACTAGAACAACTACATGCACCCGTAGTTACTTTATGTGCACCCGTAGTTACTGCTAAACCTAGTGAAAACCTATGGGAAATTCATATCGGAATCCAGAGTAAGTTGTTCTTATACCAGAGCAAGGACTTCCTGTAGTGACTCTGCATTTTGCCCCATGATGACCTACATCATAGGGTTGTTGTGAAGACAAAAATGATGAAAAGCTATGTAAGCCACTTTGGGCATTTGCAAGCGAGGATAAAATTCCCTTAAATAAAATGAACAAAATAAAAAAAATGAAAGCCTATCAATAGCTGTTTGGGGAGTTTGATCAGTGCATGTGTATATTTGTAATACAGAGGAGAAGATAAATAGTACGTAGATTAATGTCCAATGGGAATTGCTAGACCTTTTGGTAAACTTACCTAGAAACATAGGACTAGTCTAGCTTGCCAGGTCAGCCCTCGTTTTCTGTATGTTTATGGATGTGATTTTTAGCAAATTCAAATAGATGCAGGTGCAGATTCTCATATGAACAGAGGGGCCTCCCTTTCTAGATCCTTTTTCTTATAGGGCAAATAAAGAGAAAGTATCTCAAGACATAGTTGTTCAAGGTCAGGCGCTCGAACGCATCATGATTTCCCTGGGCGCTGACGTACAGGGCTTTACGGAAGGACGGAAAGAATGAGAAAACTCATTATACAGAGGAGGGAGGCCAGGCTTGTCTTGTTCTGCTTTTATCCCAACAGATTTTATCCCAATCCTCTTGTTTAAATGTCAGCATCCTTTACCTGGCAAGATTTCTGGAACGCCAATGAAGACTCAATTCATTTTGACAAGTCCATTTTAAATTCAATTCAATCGAAAAGCAGCCACTCGGTGCTTCATCTAATTTACCAAAAAGGACATTTTGGGGTGGAGGGCTTAACAAATGGAGCATCAGGTTGAAGAAGTGGAGACCCCCTGTGGATCCATAGGGTGGATCCATAGAAGTGGATCCATAGGGTCAGACCTAAACTTGGTCAGCAATAAATGAGTTTCAGGCTCCGAAAAGGTAACATTTTTCAGCACTGGAAATGTTGGAGGGCACAACTTGGGGATCTGAAAAAATGGAATAAAACCCACCAAGTTTCCCCAATTCAGAACGTACCCCACAGAAGCCACCGGATGGAATGAAGTGACCTTTGTTTGCGCAATTTGTGAAGTGTTTGGGGATCACGGGGGATAAAAGGCTCAGAGGAAATGCAAAGCTCTCATTATTAGCTACTGGGAAGAGACTCCAGACAACAGCTGCGGGTCGTAGGGAAGAGGGGGGCTGCTAAGCAGAGTCTTGCTGTGGGATCTCTGTAGGGCGCACCTCTTGGTGTGGCCACTTTCCATTGCCTCATAGGCTGGAAGCGAGCAAAGCACAAGGACAGAGAAGCAGCTGCATCAGCCCTATTCACGACTTCCGAAAGACATTGACCCCAAAAGAGGGTGCACCTTATTCATGCTTTCTTGACCTGAAGAATTCCACATGCACTCAAGCCCCTCTTGCTTCTCTGGGCTGCACCCAGTTAGAAAGAGGGCTTTGCTTCTTTTCTTTGCAGATCACGCTGCTGAATCACCCGCATGTCCCAAAAAACAGGGATAATCCAGATTCTTGGGAATTATGTTCACATACTGGGAAATGGGACAGAGGGTCCTGTCCTGATTTTGTGGAAGAGAATTATGGCAACCCTATCCAGTGGCATCAGTAAGGTTTGTGTAGGGTAATTATATGACCAGAAGTTTCAATGTGGTTTTGTTGCATTGCATTCCTCATGAAATTATATATTGACTGAAAATATAAATGAATAATACCCCATGATAGTATTATTTGAAAATACCAAGATTTAAAACATTTTTAAAATGGTGTCACCACCCAGTGCGCATCACCCAGTCTGCACCCCCTGCATCCCTCCAATGACACCACAAGGCTCACCTCTGACTTTTCTTCAGAGCCGGGCAAGCTGTCTCTGTTTTGCTTTTGCTGCTGGGAATCCGGGGTGGGCACAGGCTGGTTCGCTCCAGTTCTGGGGGACCGGATCTTCCAATCCCCCTGCCGCTGGTGAACCGGCAGCGGTGGGGAGCCCCCAGAGCCATTCGACGCCACCGCGCTCTCCCTTCCTCTCCCAGCGGGCCGGGGAGGCACAAAGGGAGCTGCGCAGCACCACCGCGCTCTCCCTTCCTCTCCCGGCCGGCCGGGGAGGAGTGTGGAGAGGACTGCAGCCTCAGAGCCCCCATCCTATGCAGAGCCCCCACTGAAGTAATTCCCAGTGTAGTCAATGGGTCTTACTCCCAGGAAAGTGTAGAGAGGACTGCAGCCTCAGAGCCCCATCCTATGCAGGTCTACTCTGAAGTAATTCCCAGTATAGTCAATGGGTCTTACTCCCAGGAAAGTGTGGAGAGGATTGCAGCCTCAGAGCCCCATCCTATGCAGGTCTACTCCGAAGTAAGTAATTTTATTTTTTAAAATTTTTTAATTTTTAAATTAAAACCCTAGCCCGGGCCCGCCCCCTGGCCCTGCCCACTTCTGGAGAACCGGTTCTTGGGCCAGGCCAGGCCCACCCCTGGAATGTCTCCAAAGAAGAAGGGAAAAGCACATTCAGGACCCTGCAAAACATAGTGCTTTGTACCCCCTTTAACTATGCCGCTTCTTAGTTTCTCCATGTGGCATTTTCTCTCTCTCTCTCAAACCAGTGAAGCCTTAATATTCAATGTCCCGAGAGTGGCCTTTTATGCACCAGAGCATTGGTCTGGAAAGTGGGCAGATTTCATGTTCCTATCATTAAATGCATGTTCCTATAATTAAATCCTTTCCCCCTAAAATGCACATCACACACACTGCTGTGCACCCTTGCTACATTCTCTAATCTCTGGGGGCAAAGCCTACCTTTCCGGTCTGTGCTTCAAAACAATGTTCAGATGTCTCCGAGTCCCAGACCATCCCTACAATCCAGAGTAACTATGGGAGCATGTAAGAGACGTTACGTGCACCTGTAGTTACTTCACCACCTAGTGAAAACCTATGGGAAATTCATATTGCAATCCAGAGTAAATTCTTCTTACACTGGAGCAAGGACTCCCCGTAGTTACTCTGGATTGCACCCCATGATGCTTCGGGGAATAGACAGCCCATGTTTCATGGCTGTTTGGTGGGTCTTCAAAATGAGGGGCCTATAACCAATTTGTGGCATATTTGTCTATAATCAACATATGGATGGGGGAAAAGGAGAGCACATCATTTGCCACAACCTTCATATGTTGCTTTGAAGTCTTCAAAGGGCTTCCATACTGTGCATGGATGTTCAGATCAATGTGCAGAGAGATCAGGCCGTCTACCTAACCCCATCCACATTTTGGAGTCTCAGCTCCATCAGGAGGTCAGGGCAGCTCATGGATGGGAGACATGCTGATAAAGCTGTCATGATACAATAGAACCAGACAGGTCACTGTTCACAGCTTGGCTGACCTGGAAGAGAAGAGTTCTATGAGTTGCCCGTACAATAATTGCCTACCTCACAGGGTTGTTGTGAAGAGAATTTCCTCCCTCACAGGGTGCTGTGAGGACAAAAGGATAAAAACCTCACGAGATTGGAGAGGTCCGCTTGATGCAACTGTGTGAGTGTGAAGCTCATGCAGGTGCACTGTGCCACCTGTCCGTTTGGGCAGGGGATTTATAGGCGCACTATGCCTATGCATCATACTCACACAGCATGCATCATAAATGCACAGCATGCATAAAAAAACATGCATCATACTCACACAGGCGCACTGCAGCTCTTAAGACCCCTGCCCTCACTCACTCGGGCAGTGGCTTTAAAGGGACAGTGCACCTGCATGAGCTTTGTCGGCCCTTGTCACTCAGGCAAGGGCTAACGTGCATGGTGCACCTGCACATGCGTGACATTTGTGCAAGCTCACCATGCCTAGGAAGCCACTTGCCCTGGGCCTGCCTTTCATCAGTGAGGGCCTTTTGTCACAGGGATCATGCACTTGCGTGAACATTGCACATGCACACAACTGATGACATGGAGGCTGGTGCCGCTCCTTCCAGCAGGGAACACTGATGCTCTAGAGACGAACAGCTTGCCCATGCATCTCGTCTTGGACTTTTGTCCACCCAAGGACAGAATTTGCTTGAAGCTCAAATCCTGAGAGATTCCTCATTGTCCATAGTAGGTGTGATAGTACTAGTGGTGGTGTCTGTAGTAGCTGCATAAAGCATCATTGACATGGGGCCTCCAGCACTGCAGAATATAAAAGCCCCAGAGATTCCCGAGGCCACTTTCATCCCATCTGCAATCTGAATCTACCAGTCCGCACGAGCCAGCTCAATCCCTGCCTCTCTGGTTCCTGCTCAGAGGTGATGAGTCTGCCAGCGATCTGGCTTGTCTCCTGCCTTGGGGTGCCTGTCAGTTCAGCCATATTAGATTTATGTGGATGGCTTTGCAAGCGACCCAGAGTGCTACCTCTTCTCCAGGGAGTCCCCTTCCCTCTGTGCCAGGTCTGAGTCATTGGCACTCAGCAATCACATGCCTGCGCCAGAAAAGGAATGCCCACGTAAGTGCGCACCATGAGGGGGCTGCAGCTCCTTCACCACTGCAGGTCCTGGGAAAATCATTAGATGCAGCCTATGAGTCAAGGAGATTCCGGTGTCTGGATGTGCAGCCTCAACCTGTTCTGATGATTTTCCTACCCAGATGCCTGAACCTCTAAAGGAGGACAAGGTCTTGGATTCCTCTCAGCCTGGCCTTTCCAGTTGGCAATGGCGCATTTGCCTACTCACAAGTAAAGCCATAATATTGGGCACTTTCACTTTCCCATAGCGCTCAATGCATTTTTTAATTTTTAGTTTTTTGGCTGTAACTTTTAATAGGAAGGAGATGTTTCAAAACTGATTTTTGCATTGGATTCTGCTCTTCAGTACAAATCCAACAACACATGACTTGATGGGGTACTACACACCATTACAAAGGTTCAAAATGAAGTCAAAATGGAGGACAAAGAAGCCCTTTTGGAGGACACCTGGACAGAAGGCTAAAAAAGATGACAAATCCAGAAAAATCCAGTCCTATGAACAAACCTGCTACCAGGCCAAGCAAGATACTGTCATGAAGCTGGCCGCAGGTGATCCTACAAGTTGGGGGTAGGACTAGATGCACATTAGATTCAAGTAATTACTGTAGGTCAGTAATAGTTTATTCATTAAAATTTGGTATAAATCAATTATTCTATAATTCTATTCTATTCTTTCCCATATAATTATTGTCACATAACTCATTATTTAATTATTATTATGTCACATAACTCATTATTTAATGCAGTAAAATTAAATTTTGCACCTACTTTGAAGCTGCATGTTACAATTGCCATTTTATCTCAAGCCTTATAAGATCAAGGTGTGCATTAGATTCAGTGGCACATTAGATTTGAGTAAATGCGGGTTTGAAGAATTCTCAATTTGTAGAATTTCCCATTTCAATCCTCTTGCTTCAGGATCTGTCTGTTCTTTTCACCTCCTTAGACAAATGGGCTACTATCTGATCGGCTTTCCAGCGGCTCGCCTTCCCCCTCCCCTCCTTGCGCAGCCGGCCAGGGCTTCCAGATTAAAACAATATATGAGCAAATCTCACCCACTGTGTATTGATGCTGGTAATTACATAAGAATTAAAGGAGCTGTGTGTCTTGGAGCGGCCTCAAAGGCCTGTGATATTCCCACACATGCACACCAGCACTGTGGGGTCTGCTTGGCGCTCCGAGGCCAGGCCACTGCCAGCCTGCGATTTCCTCGGAACATGACACTATTATTACCCACTTACTAAATGCTTCCTGTTGCTGGGCTGAGCCAGGAAAGGGCATGTTACAAGATAACCGCCTGCGTGATCCCCTCCACACCCCAAAAAGAGAGGGCTCGGCAGATGGGCCCCCGTTTCCTCCACGAATTAAGTGGACTTTCCATTCCCCCTTGGCAGCGGGTGGGGTTGGGAACCAGAGGGATGACGTCGTCCCGATCAGACCCAAAGCTGCGTAGCTAAGCATCTGTCATAACAAGCCTGCATACTTGCGGCCCGTGAGCCATGCAGACCAGAACACCCTCCCTGGGATTAGCTCCTACTAGATAACAAGCAAGACTTGCCCTACAATCCAGAGCAACTATAGGAGCACATAAGAGACATTATGTGTACCCGTAGTCACTGCACCACCTAATGAAAACCTATGGGAAATTCATATTGCAATCCAGAGCAAATTATTCTTACACCGAAGCAAGGACTCCCCATAGTTACTCTGGATTGTGCCCTAAACTTTGACTTCCCTTTGTTCCTCTTGTGCACCCCGACTCATATAAATCGAATCATCCTCCTGAAAGCTTTTTTCATATCTCCCCTTCCATATGTTATAACCACAAAAGAAGACTAGGTTCTCCCAAAATGTAGGACATCCAAGAAAAATGTAGGACACGACAAAATAAAAACTAAAAATTATCATATATATTGCTTTCATGTCGTGCTTCTCATGCAGCATATGCAGCGCCGAGCACGATACCATAGTCTTTCAAGACTGACAGATGCCTGCTTGTGTTTAAACACTATCAGTGCAATCCTAAGAAATGTCTACCCAGAAATCCGTCCTTTGGGTTCAACAGTAGTTACTCCCTGGAAAGTGAGGTTGGAATTGCAGCCTATATTACTTATTAAATTTAAAATTATTATTTGTAATTCATTACAGATCACATTACATATTGCATGACATATAACTAACAATGCAATCCTAAGCTTATGTGCTCAGAACTAGGTTGCCATAATTCTCTTCCACAAAACTGGGACTGACCCATAGTCAAGCACAGAGACTTGGTCACCCTGCTGTATCAGATGTGGGGTTCAGGGGCTCTTTGGAGAGGAAGTACTTTAAAGTGTCCTTCGTTAAGGTCCTTGCCTCTTGTGATGTTGTTTCTGTGAGCCATTCCCCCAGAGTGCGACATCCCCATGAGAATCACCCTCCATGTGCATCATCCCCTATGTGCATCACCCACATACGCATCACCCCCATGTGCATCACACCCCCATGCACATCAACACTCCATGATCAACACCTCCTATGCGCAACACACCCCATGCGCATCATCCCCCATGTGCAACATTACCCATGTGCAATATCGTCCATGGATACTGGACGATGCGGAACACCCGCATCCACAACATCCCCGTGTGCTTCACTCCCCCTGGCACAACATCCCCTGCAATATCCTCCCCATGCAACACTCTCCCTCCACCATGCAACACCCCCCACAACCATGGACACCCCTCCTACTGGGCAAGTGCAGGATTTGTGTCTGGATGTTGATCAGTCTTCAATGTTAAGTGTAGGCCTAAAATGTGTTGCACTTCATTTCAGCCTCTTAGGGGTTAATTTTTTAGAAATTGGTTTTGTTAGGTGCTCATATCACGCAAGGAATACGCTCCCCAAATTTCATGCTTCTAGCTCCAGAGGTTTTGGCTGGGTGTTGATAAGTCAGTGAGTAAATCAGTGAGTCAGTCAGTGACTTTTCATTTTATATACTGTATTTACTCAAATCTAACGCTCACCTTTTCAGCTGAATTCAGTCTCCAAAATCAGGGTGTGCATTAGATTTGATGGTTAATTAGATTTGAATAAATATGGTATTTTGATTCTAAGTATAGGATGCGCATTATATTCGATTGCTCATTAGATTTGAGTAAATGTGGGATATAGATTACTTGCAATCATGGAAGGGTGTTTCCCAGAGATTTTCAACTAGTGGCACCCTGGTGTTCCACTCATGGTCTGTTGGTGTGCCGCGGCCCACAGGACTTTGGGGAGTGTGGTGTGTCTTGACTATCTTAGCACCTTGTCAGTGTTTGTTGACATTGAGATGTCAAAGGTTGAAGATCACTGCTCTGTCCACTTGATCTTGCAGGACTACCCAGACTGCCAGAGAGGTTGTTGCTCTGTTCATCGGTCCAATCAGCGCAGGTGATCTAGAGATCCAGGAGCCGCCAGGTGCGACTACAGAATGTGCTTCGAGCTTGGATTGAGCTTGGATCAGTGGATCGAGCTTGGATCAGAGCTTGGATCATGAGTTAGTTCTCTGCCCAACTGTCCTCTCTGGAGATCTCAGCTCGGTTCTGACCACACAGCCTGGCTCCTTGGATCTCAAGCAGCTTGCTCGGGGCTTGACCCTGACTGCTTAGATCATCTCACCCTTGTCTTAGCGCCAGCCACCAAGAGCAGCGCATTGCTGAAGCCATAGTATGACATAACCACCTTGCCACAGAAATTATTTCAGTGAATGATTCATTACTCCCCCTACCCCAGGGGATTCTTTCCCAGTGTTGATTTCCGGGGACGTGAGCAGGCCAAAAACTCTTTCAGCTTCTCCAAATCCTTGGGGACGTCACTGCCCGGTTCCATGCAGTGGTATAGCTAGAGGGGGTGCAAAATATTAAGTTTTGGGGGGAGCCTTACTGCAGTGTAAAATCAGTCCCCCTCCCTTTCGGAGGTAGGACGTTCTTTTGTCCCCATTGCCGGAATGGCTTCAAAGCGGTGGGAGCTGCTGTGAAGCTCCCTGCAAAACTTAGTGCGCTGCACCCCCTTTAGCTACACCACTGTTTCAGTCTGGTGAACAGTACACCACAGTTCCAGGCAAGAGAAACTGCTGCAATCTTTCGGCTGAACTTTTGTTCCCCCCCCAGCCATTCCTTCCACTCACTCCCCCCTTTCTTTAAAAAAAAAATAAAATGAAATGTATCAGGTTCCAAATTAAACACTTGGAAACCCTCCAATTCTATTCCAAGCCCATTGAAAACATGCTAAGAAGGCAATAGGAGGAGGGGGTGGAGAGGGGGGAAACCAGGTAGAGGAGTGTAGCTTCAGGAATGCCAGCAGACCTGCGGTGGGGAGTGGGGGGTCTGCACAGGTGGGTGAGAATCCATTGGAAGGCAGGGCCAACCACTTAACCCAAATCAGCCTTGACGCCATCATACTATTAATAGGAAATAATTATTATCATTATAACTGGCCCGTGTCCAAATGTTAACTGAATTTTACATATGAGGATGCAACGTATTTGCACCTTACTATTCCGCTCGCCACAGGGAGGATCCTAAGGCAGCTTACAGTACTTTTCCCTACAAAGGTATACAGGTCCAACCTTGATTTTTTTTAATACATAGACTTGACTCAACACGAACGGCCGCTGCAAATTGTTTTGAAAACTACTTTTCTACTGTTGTAGAGAGGCAGACATGCAAGAAGTCATTCCATTCTTCAGCTGAGCCAGGCAAAGACAAAGGTTTTGCATTTCTAATTGCTGACTGCCTCTCTACAACAGTAAGAAAAGCTGTTTTTCAACAATTGTAAACAGACACACTTTTTTATTTGCTTTTATTTAACCCATTTTTTGTATCAGCAGAAGTTCTCAGAATCAAACACCTGCAGATATTTAGGGACAACTTTATTCCATTAGGAGCAGGAGGGGAAGAAACCTGGAAATAAATTTTTCCACTGGTTTTTTTAATTCACTGATTTTTTTTATCCCCATGTGAGCTTCTGGAACAGAACCCCATTGGATAAAAGGAACACCTGTAGTTACAAACATGGTTGCATGATGCTGCCTTCTATCTAGTGATGTTTCCATTCTCTACCCCACAATCATACCCTACTATCCAGAGTAACTACGGGAGCATGTAAGAGATATTATGTGCATCCACAGTTACTGCACCATTTAGTGAAAACCTATGGGAAATTCATATTGCAATCCGGAGGAAATTGTTCTTACACCGGAGCAAGGACTCCCCATAGTTACTCTGGATTGTGCCCATAGAGCACAATATATGTCTACTCAAAAGTAAGCCCCATTGTGTTCAATGGATCTTGCTCCCAGGAAAGTGTCTTTATAATAAGACTTGAGTGAAAGTTGCCCACTCTAGAAACAGTGCCATGGCTCTGCGCACAGGGATGGTGATGCAGCGATGGTGATGCAGCGCATGCTTGGAAGTTCCCTTTTAAATCTCCCCACCATCCATGCCTAATCCTACAAAATGTAGTGTTCTGTCCCCCCTCTGGCTACACCATTGCCGACAAGGACCTGATTCTATGTAATTGTAAGTGATTGATGCCACCATTCCCCAACGCACATTTGATCTACATGGTTAGCATGCCAATATGGTGTTGCAGGAAATGTCTTTTGGATGAGGCTCTTTCTTCACTCCATGTGGTCTCCGTGGAGGATGCGAGTGAGCAAGAGTCTTGGACCCATGTCTGCAGCATGTGGGAGATTCTTGGCTGCCTACCTCGCAAGTTTGAGATAATTCTGGTCATCCTTAATATTCATTGTTCATTTCCCGTGAAAGCTGCCCTCGCTCCGTATATTTTTCCAAACTTGTCAACCCCGAACGATCTGATTGTGTAGCTAAATAGCAGATTTATGACACCAGACGCTCCGTCTTCTCCGGACTATCCTCAAGAGCGCATGATCCTCGCCATTCCCGGTGACCAAACTCGTAATGAATTCTTTTTGTTTGCATCTTGTCACTTTTGAGCGGAAAGAAATAATTAAGAACAAATGCTTCTTATTGCTTTGCTGCCACGAGAAAAAAAAAATATTTACAGCCCCTCCAAACCCAGAATGATATTTTCCACCACCACCACCACACATTGGGAGAGGCCTCTGATGGTCATCAAGATGATGATGTGACTCAGAGGTTCTTGCCAGGAAGGTTTTCTCCCTTGATAAAGGCTAATAGATGGGAACTGGGTTGGCACCATTCCAGATAATAAGGTTTGTGCGCTCGGATATCTCTTTAAATCACAGGAGAGGGACTGTATTTATGCCTGCGTTGAAAACATGGCCAGCAGGAAAGGGGTGGTAGGTCCATATCTGGCACTTACAGGCTTTTGTGTGCAATAAAAAGTCATGTGCAGATCTATTGGCCTCCATTTGTGGGAAGGAGATTCCCACTTTAATCCCACTTTAAATGCTGCTTGTCCCACCGGTCTGAGCCGTTTCCCCTCTAGCGCAGATCGAGAAGAATCGCCTTGGTAATAATTCTTGTCCAAGAACTGAACTTGCCAATACTTGTCCAGCCAGCGGACAAGTTTTCATTTTTACTTTTATTTTCCAAGCTTGTTGGCATCTGGAAATAGACCACAGATGTTCTGACTCGAGCACCTACTGGGCAGGCCATGCCTCCTTCAAGGACCTAGTTCGATCTCTGCAAGGGTGGGAAATTGTGTTGACCTCTCCCCCAACCCCTTTTTTCTCTTTCTGCAACCTTTAAAACAGTAATAGTTAGGCATTTCAGCCCAAGACCCCCTTTCAAACTTAAAAATCAGTCCAGGACCTCCTGTCAAACTTACCGGGAAGTTCCTTCATGTCTACTTGGAAGTAAGTCCGATAGTGTTCAATGAAACTTAGTTCCAGGAAAGCCCAGTGCCGGATTCCAAGATGGTGGCTCCTATCTATCTATCTATCTATCTATCTATCTATCTATCTATCTATCTATCTATCTATCTATCTATCTATCTATCTGTCTGTCTGTCTGTCTGTCTGTCTGTCTGTCTGTCTGAGGCTCCTATCCTCTCGCAACACTCCTGATCCGAGATTGCGAACCCCAAAGGGGTTCCAACCCCCTCTTGAACACCACTGTTTTAAGGGAAGTCTGGATATGAAGCTTCACAGGGATGCTTTGAGATCGTTGATGTTGGGGATAGGATTGCAGGGCCAGGCTATTTGTGGACTGACCATTTACATTGTCTGTGTTTAGAAGTACTGTAGATTTAGTTTATTTTATTGATTGATTGATTGATTGATTGATTGATTGATTGATTGATTCATTCATTCATTCATTCATTCATTCATTCATTCATTCATTCATGGGATTTCTCCCCACCTTTCCTATGCTAAGCTAGTCCTGGTAAGCTGGACTGATCCTATATATCTAGGAAAATTTACCAAAAGATCTAGCAATTCCCATTAGACATTTGTTTACTATTTTTTTTCTCCTCTGTATCAATAATAGACACATACACTAATCCCCAAACTGTCCCCAAACAGTTATCCTGACATGCTTTAATTAATTAATTAATTAGTTTGTTTATGTATTTATTTATGAGATTTATATGGCCCCTTTCCCATGCTAACACAAATGCCCAATGCGGCTTATGTAGCTTTTCATCCTTTTTTGTCCTCACAACAACCCTGTGAAGTAGGTAATTGCTGCATATGGTCATCATCTCCATATGTAATGTCAAGGAATACCTTCCGAGCAGGAATTTTCAAATGAGCCAAGCTATGAACGGTGACACCTCTGGCTATTGTCTTATGACAGTTTTGATCAGCTTTCAGGTCTCCCATCCAAAAGTTATCCAACACTGTTCTGGCTATGCTTTTCTTTGGCAGCCCTTCACTCAACCACCAGACCACACCTATAGATGCTTGTCTGTGCACACTGACCTGGCATCCAAGTCCACTTAGAGCACAATCCTAACCATCTCTACTCAAAAGTAAACCCCATTACAATCTACAGACTTACTCCCAGGGAAGTGTGTTGGGTATTGCAGCTTTGTTAGGTAGAGATGTTCAGATGAGATGCTCAGGTGGCTATAAAGCATTTGGTCTGACCTCATCCAGCAAAGATCCTTTAGGGCCAGTAATGGGATTCAAAGAAATGAACAAGCGGTTCTCTGCCCAAATGGCAGCCACTTTTAAATGGCTATTTTTAAACTTTATATGTCCTATCAATCATTAACAACCGGTTCTATAGAGTAGGTGCAAATCTGCTGGAGCCCACCACGGATTTAGGCCCCAATCCTCATGTTGTGCCACCAGGACTAGCATCTGGAAGTCCCCCTATGGAAGTCCCGCTACAGTGGCATGAAATATGGGCTACCGTCATGCACTTTTGGACCTCTGGCTACATATGATTTGCAACGCAAGAATTCTGAAGTCTCCGTTGGGGCAGGTAAGTTGATGGGGGAAGTGTGTAGTGGAGGGAGGGCAAAAATTTGGGGTGGTGGGGTGGAAGGTCAGGGACAAGGACTTGGAGGCTAGTGCTGTATCTTGGTAGAATAATTACATAACAGATACTATTTCCTTTCTTTCTGCCCCTTCTCTCCGGCCGTGGGAGCAACCTTGGACAAGATCAGTGTGGGGCTCCAGCAGGTTCGCACCTACCCTATAGAACCGGTTGTTAACGAGAGATCAGACATATCAAGTTTAAAAATAATTATTTAAAAGTGGCTGCTATATGGGCATAGAACCGGTTGTTAATTTCTTTGAATCCCATCACTGGACAGGATCAATGGGGAGAAGGAAGTGTCTGGTAAGGACTTCTCCCCAGTTCCTCGCCACAGATCTCAGGTCTTTGGAAATGGAACTGGCTTGCAAAGGATGGACTCTTTGGAGCAAAGTGCTTTGCTTTCATCTAGCCAGTTCCCCATTTGAAGTTTTAATTGCCATTCTAATTGTTTGGTCAACTTCAAAGCAAGTCCAAGCCGTTTCCTGTAATTGTGCCTGGAAGCCGGGGTTGGATTTGTGTCAAGGTCATTAAAAATAGCCACGTTCGCTTCCTCAGTTATTTGTCAGGAGGTGTTTTCAGGTGAACAGTTCCAAATTTGGACCTGGGGAAACGCCAGGATCCCATTTCCCTCTCCCACCCGCCACCCATCTCCAATTCTAGGATGGATCAAAACTGTCAAAGGCTGGAATCCTAAACACACTTTACCGGGAGCAAAACCCACTGAGCACAATGGGGCTTACTTCTGAGTAGACATGGTTAGGATTGCAGCTGCATCCTGGTTCCAGAGTGAGCAACTCTTGCTGCCAAGAAGAGGTTTTGCTTGTTGGCTTCCAGAAAATCAGGCTTGCTAAATAAACCGTGACCTCCTGCTTTAGATCTGTCAAAACCAGGAGGAAGCGCCGGACTGTTCTTAATTAAAATGTTGCCGCAAACGAACCGCTCAGATATCAGTGTTTATCTCTCTCTGTGTGTATTCTCGGCAAGGCTGCTTAATAGCCATTGAACTTTGATAAATTCTCACTTTATTTATTTAGTTTCCCCAGCTTTTATATACTTTTTATAAGGCTGGTATTTTTAGGCTGTATGTTCTGGGCCAAAATTTTCAATGGAGCAATTAAAACAGCACAGAGAAGGCTTCTACGGTTCCACCGACGGCATGAGCCCTGATCTAGTCAAATGAGGAGAAGCCAAGGCCCAAACCTTGGTGAGAAGGAGTGGATGGGGTTGCCTTTGCCTAAGTCTCCATGTACAGGTCCAACCTTGTTATACACGGATTTTTTATACGTGGATTTGACTTGACACAAATGGCCAGTTCAAATCACAGTTTTAAAAACTGCTTTTTATACTGTTGTAGAGAGGCAGTCATGCAAGCAGTCGTTCCATTCTTCAGCCCCAGAATCAAACCCCTGCAGATATTACCCCTGGCCCAGTCCTATCCCCTGCACCAGTGATTTTCAACCAGTGTTCCATGGTGTTCAAACTGTGGGTTGTGACTCTCCGGTGAGTCAGGGCTGATTTTTAGCGGGTCTCGAAACTGAGAAGTTTATTGCTGAAAAGGAAAATGTATTGAGTTTTATGGAAAGAGAAACTGAGGCTGCAAGCCTAACCACTAGTTAGGCCAGCATAAGTCCCAGTGCAAGTCCCATGCACTGCAGGCCTGGGGGTGCCTAAAGGTGATGTAACCCTCCCACCACTCCTGGCAAGTGGGGGTTAGGCCAGTGCACAAATATGTGCCAGCCACCCCACACCACCATGGGGATGGGTGGGTGGGATGGGATGGTGAGTGGGATGCAAGAAAGGAGATTCCGGATGGTTATCAGGAAAAAATTCCTGACGGGGAGGGCGGTTTGGCAGAGGAACAGACTGCAAGGGAGGTGGTGGACTCTCCCTCACTGGGCATCTTCAAGCAGAGACTCGATGAGCACCTGTTGGGGATGCTCAAGGAGGATTTCCTGCTACAGGTAGGGGGTTGGACTGGATGACCTACTGGATCCCTTCCAGCTCTAGGATTCTAGGATTCTATGAGCTGTGCCTGCTGAAATTAGAATATATGCATATCTAGACCCACTTCAAATGGGTCAAGGTGACTTAACACCACCAGAATGGTCCCAATCCAATGAACACAGGCCCAACGAACTCTTGAAAAGGAAGTCCACCATACATGCTGATAAGGAAAATGTAACCCATGTGCAAAGCACATAGTGCACATCTATTCAAGAGTAGATGACATTTTTAATTTTTTTTTAAAATTGAGTCTCTTAAAGCTAAGCAAGTCTTGATAAGATTTAATGTAAGGATTAATTTAATTTATTTATTGGATTTCAACGTGGTCCCAGTGCCAAAAGTTTGGGAACTATTGTGCAGTGGTATTCCGAGGGGAGTGCAAAGCACTAAGATTTGCAGGGAGCCTCAGCACAGATTGCAAGCATCCCTTAATCCTCCACTTTGGAGTCAATTTGGGCGGTTTGAGCAAAACAGATATGTTTGCAAAAATTAATGCTTTGCCCCCCCCCCCACTATGCCACTACCACTATCTTGTCTATTGCATCTTTTGCAAACTGTGTGAATTTTTGCAAACTCTTGCAAACTTTTGCAAACTCTACTCAAGAGAGTGCCGCATGATGAACCCAGCCATGTGTGCATATGTGTCTTTGGGCTGCTTGTCAGATTTCCAGCAAATAGTTTATAGTACAAACATACACACGCATGGTCCTTGCATGCATTCATGTAAAAAGTCATTAAAAGGCTATCAGGTAACATGCAGATCCACTTTTCAGCATTCAAAGCAGTCACAAATGCAAGTAAGTAATCAGATCAAATGAATAAAAAGGAATCCACAAGACAAACCCCATAAAATGAAACCATAAAATTCAGATTAAAAGCACAGCAGAAATTGGAAAGCAATTTAAAAGCACAAAACAAAAAAGTCATTAAAATTACAAAAGGGGAAAACAACCTCAGATGAGGTGACAGTGTTGGCAGCATAGGAGTGTTGGCCTTTCTGGGGAACACTCTCGGTCACCCCGCCTGCCGAGTCTTAAAATTCAGGTATCCCTGGATTGGGGCCTTCACTGACCTTCAGTGACCTTTGGTATTACAAATTTCTAATTGTATGAGCATCCAGTGAGACTCCTCTTTACAGACGTAGCCCAATCCTATGCATGGCTACTCAGAATTAAGTCCCATTATAATCAATGGGGCTTTCTTCTTTGTAAATGTGAATAGGATTGAAGTCTGAGAGTCTCAAAATTCCTGTCTTGCCACATTTCACCTTAACACAAAGGGGTCAATTTGGCAATAACTTTCTTCCCAAAATATAGGAAAATGGTGCTATGTAGAATTAATAATCTTGTGGGGGACGGAGGGCATCACTATCAAGGCCTCCCCATAAGCGACACCAGATAACACCAGCTTGCTTTTTGTAAATGAGCTACATTTTTGGAACAACAAATGGTATCGATAACCATGGTTGCCATTAGCAAACATCTATCTAGCTATAACAACCCGTATTTTAGCTCAGGCACCTACTCCGGGGAAGTGCACCCCACTGGGTCCCTCTACTTCAGAGGTCCCTACTACTATCACCTTATAGCAGCAATTTTCAACATTTTTTAAAATCTCATAGCACATCGACATGACACTAAAATGTTCAGAGCAACCACTGGTTTTTTGACAATTGACAAGGCACACCATAATACCATCCAGTGGGTTCCACTCCCCATGGCCCTACTAGTATGCAAACCCCTTTGGCACACATATAGACCTTTTGCGCTGTGCTTATGGCAACACCAGCTTCTCAGTGCCAACCCCTGAAAAGGGGGTCCAGGTAGCTCAACCTCCTGTACAGCTTTGGATGTCATGATTCAATGTCAAAGAGTCTCCAGCCAGCATCCCATAGCGGGATAGCTTTCTGGGAGTGGTCCTGATTTCCTTTCAGATTCTTGTTTGAGTGAGGGGGGTTTATGGTGATGTGATAGGAGGTGTGGGTCAGGTCCAGTGTTCATTCCCAAGCATCTCAAGCAATATCATAGCTAGAAGCTGAATTGGCATAGTAAGTACTGAAGGTACCATAATGTATCATGTAAGCAAACTTCTTACTCACTCTAGGGGCCATTCTGGGTGGAAAAAGGTGACATGTCTGCTGAAGTTGCCTGGAAGAGCTCCAACAGCAATTGGAAATAGCTGCTTTCATGACTTTTTGTGTCTGGTGGGGATGCCCAATAGTCTCCAGTGGTGCCTGCCGTCCACTGCACGGTGCTGCCCAATGCCTGGTGCTTGGTAGCAGGGATCCTGAACCCCCCGGTCTGTGGCCTCAGCAGCTGGGCTGCGCTTGCACAGTCCGCCCACCTGTGGGGTGACTGGGCTGGGCCAGGGCTGAGCATTCCCAGGGCATTTGCCTCTGGTCTAGGGCACAGTGCCAGTGTGGCCCAGTGGGGCCACAGACCAGGTGTTGAGGACCCCTGATACCAAGCACCAGGTGTCGGGTACCACTGTGCCACATTGTGCCAATGTACCACTGGGACCAGGGCAAACTGTGCAGGTGCAACCTGGTGCCAAGCTGCACCTGCACAGTTCATCCTGATGCCTGGGCAAATTGTGCCTGTGCATCCTGCCCAGGCCATGGGTAGGGAAGCCCATTGGTGCCCCATGGTGCCTGCTGCCCACTGGTGCCTGGTAGGGATTACTTGTACCAGCTGGTGTCTGCTGCTAGTGTTGCCCACTGCCCATGGTTGCCATATGCTGCTGCTGCTACCTGTCACTGACTCCTGGTACCCTCCTGGTACCCTGCCTGGGGCCCACAAGTATTCATGAAATTTTACTCCCACAACGGTGGGTAAATTCCACTAGTTGCAATAAAAACAAGCCAAAGAAACTTGCTGAACTGGCCTTCTCTCCAACTCCTCTTGCTTGTCAGAGGCACGAGCTGACCTTTTCACTTTTCGCTGCAACAAACCCCCTGCTTTCCGTGGCCAGCAAAACCTCTGGAGTCTCATTCCGGCCGAGACGGAACGGGCCCTGCTAGAGATGTTCTTGTGCTTCTCCCCATCCAAAAACACTCTGAGATCCGAGCTGTGGGACAATCTGCGCATAGAGGGGTCATCTCTGAGTTTAATTAAGCCCTATATTTCCCCTCCAGCAGTTCCCTGCATCTCTGCTAGAAGATAAATCTCTTTGCAAGCGCACTGTAAAGCAGCACAACCTCAGCGGATGGATAGATGGATGGATGAAAGAGAGATTCATGACTTTGAGACTCCAACTTTCCCTTTAACCTGGGGAAGATGCAGCGCACAAGTCTTTTTTATTACCTAGCCTAGAGGCGAACACTCTTGGCCCAGCAATCCCGATCCTTGGAGGAGATGTTCCTATTTCCCACTCGCTAATGGATAGGAGGCAAATGTTCTCACTTCATCTGAGGTTCTTTTTTTCCAGGTGACACGAGTTCTACGTTTCACGAAATGTTGCACCAAAGCCAAGTTCAGGAGTGCACGGATGCCTCGCTGTTCATCTTTATCCCCTGCTTTTTTTTCTTAGTGAAGCAATGAAGCCGAGGGCTCTCCTGATACTGAACGGACAATGCAAAACACTCGTAATTTTCTCTCCAAGCACCGGAGAGTGCACAGCTCGGTTTTCGATGCGATATGCACATTCAGCTCCCTTGGGCTCCAGCAGTTGGAAATTCTCCTTTGCAAGCCAAACAAGGAATTCTGTCCACAATATCTGAATGTTTCCAATGGCGCTAGATTAAATCTACCTGTATTTACTCAAATCTAGGGCCAAATCCAGAGCAGTTATGGGTCCATGCAGTTACGTCACCCTCTAGTGTTATTTTATGGAAAGGCACCTTAATTGCTCTGGAGCAAAGGGCTTGACTTTAGGATATGGGCCCTCATGTCCCAGCAAATCTAATGTGCATATCTAATGTGAATCTAATGTTTAAAATGCTCAAGATTAAAAAAAAATGTTCCTGGCTGCAAAGCAGGTGCAAAATTTAATTTTGGCAGCAATCGGAGAGCACTTTCCTAAGAGTAAGCCCCATTGAACCCAATGCACTTAGGCAATAAAAAGCAAAAGCACAGGTATAAAATGGGAGATACTTGGCTTGGCAGCACGACATGTAAGAAGGATCTTGGGGTCACCGTGGATCACAAGCTGAACATGAGTCAGCAGTGTGATGTGTCTGCAAAGAAGGCAATTGCCATTTTAGGCTGCGTTAACTGGAGCTTCCAAGTCAGGAGAAGTTCTAGTTCCTCTTTATTCAGCATTGGTGAGACCTCACCTTGAGTCCTGTGTTCAGTTCTGGGCACCTCACTTGAAGAAAGATGCAGCCAAGCTGGAGCAAGTCCAGAGGAGAGCGACAGGAATGATCAGTGGGATGGAAGGGAAACCCTACAAGGAAAGGTTGGGGGCACTTGGGATGTTCAGCCTGGAGAAGAGGAGGCTGAGGGGAGACCTGATTGCCCTCTTCAGATACCTGAAGGGCTGTCATAGGGAGGAAGGGGCTCATTTGTTCATAGCTGCTTCTGAAAGCAGGACTAGAACCAATGGGGACAAACTGCAAGAGAGGAGATTCTGGTTGGATATCCAGAAAAAATTCCCGACGGTGAGGGCAGTTCGGCAGTGCAACAGATTGCCAAGGGAGGTGGTGGTATCTCCCTCACTGGAGATCTTCAAGCAGAGACTCCACCAACACCTGGTGGAGATGATCTAGGACGACTTCCTGCTACAGGCAGGGGGTTGGACTAGATGACCTACTAGGTCCCTTCCAACTCTGTGATTCTCTGATTCAGTGGAACTTGCTTCTGAGTAGACATGAATAGGATTGCACAGTTTATTGTATATAATAATGAGTTGTATTACAAAATAATATGGCAACGGGATTATGTCCCACAGGATTTTGGCCTGTTCGTTCTGGACTATCTTTTCTGCTTTGTGGTCCCACCAGTTCTTGCTTGTGACGAAGTTGTATTTTTGGCACAGATTCCAATGTATCATGGCGGCCACTTGGTTGTGTCTTTCCCAATGGTCCATTTGGGTGATCTTTCTGCAGCCACAGATGATCAGATGTTCCACTGTTTCTTCGGCCTCCTTGCACAGCTGGCACTTGCTGTATTTTGGCCTTGATTGCATTTGTTTGCAGTGCTTGTCCTTGGACTGCTAGTCTCAGGCCTTCTGCTTCTTTCTTTCATGCTCCTTTCCTCAGCCATTGCCATGTGGCTTTGTTATCAGTATTAGTATTCTCTTGAATGGAGAAGAAATATCTCAGTTGCTCAATTTCTTCCATTTCCACAACCAGATTCATGCTCTGTTTTGCTCCAGACTGGCTCCAAAGGGGAAAGGGAGGGAGCACTTTCACAGTGCCGAAGGGTGAAATCCAGAGTAACTACGTAGTTAAGGACAAGTTACTCTGGATTGCAATATGAATTTCCCATAGGTTTTCACTAGGTGGTGCAGTAACTCATTCATCATTCATTGGCGTCCTTTAGTCTTACTTGCAGTAACTACGGATGCATGTAATGTCTCTTACGTGCTCCCGTAGTTACTCTGGATTGTGTCCTTAAACCAGTGATGGGATTCAAAGAAATTAACAACCAGTTCTATGCCCATCTGGCAGCCACTTTTAAATGTCTATTTCTAAACTTTGTATGTCCTATCACCCATTGACAACCGGTTCTATAGAGTAGGTGCGAACCTACTGGAGCTCACCACGGCCTTAAACATAGTGCTTTGCACCCCCTCTAGCTATGCCACTGCCTGGAACTGTGTCTTCTGTGCCCAAACACAAGTGTTTCACACAAAGAAAATCTGCAGGTGTTTTGCAGCTTGCAAATGAAATCCTTTTCTATCCGCCTCCTTCAAAAATCTTTTTTTTCCTAATATTTGCAAAAGAAAATAAGCTTTGTCAGGGAAAATTAAGAAGCTGTTGTTCACACAATTACTACACACTCCATGATCTACCAATAGCCCCTAGCAAATGAGCGTAAACTTCAGGTGTGTGTATTGAAAAATTTTGGCAGGTCACTGAGCACCTCGCATGTTATCGCAAAAAATCTCAGAACACGCAGTTCGAGATCAAATTGAAAACAGACCCGGCCGCGGTAAGAGCTCGCTACAAAAAAGGCGCCTGTCACAGGAACGCTGGTTCAGAGCCAGGCCTGGGTTTCTGGCTTTGGTGAGTTGTATCAAAAGTGGAGCGCAAAGCCCCCCAATGATAGTTTCAAATGCTGCACAAGCCAGATTTGGGAAAAGAAAAACTACAGTCACAGAATTTGGTTTGATACTATTGGAAAGGCCAGTGGCATAGCTAAAGGGGGTGTAAAGCACTGTGTTTTTTAAGGAGCGTCACCGCTATGTGCAAGCCTGATGGCAGAAATTCAACAGGGACAGCTATTCAAGAGGGTGCGGAGCAGCTGGAGAGCCATGAGATTGTGCTATGGAGAAGTGCACTTTGCATATAACATTAAATGGCAGAGCTAGAGAAGGGAAGGATAACTGCCAGGTTTTGCAGTGAGCCTCACCGTGGTGTGCAAGCAGCCCGTCCTCCTTTCCGTTGCAGCCGTTCTGGATGAAGGGAGCAAAATGGAAGCAAATATTCCATTTTGCTGCCATGCCCACCGACAGATCGATCTTGTGTGTGTGTGTGTGTGTGTGTGTGTGTATGCGTGTGTGTGCCAATCCTTTGCCCAAGGCCACCTAATATACATGCCAGATGCCATCACCACATCCTATGGCAGGTAGTTCCACAGATTACAGGGATTATAAATATTTTATTTTTGTTTTGGAAAAGTCAAATATGGGTCCAGAAAGTACTTGCCACCCTGGGCTGGACCATACAAATGGAGATGGAAAGATGTTGCCCCAACAATGGTATATCCGCAAGGGGGTCTCCAGACTAAGAATATGCCTGATTTAGAGCACAGTCCTAACCATCTATCTATCTACAGTATTTCTATACCGCTTTTCAACTAACAAGTTCACAAAGCGGTTTACAAAGAAAATGGAAAAAATAATAATAGCCAATTAAAAGCTAATGGGTCCCTGTCCCAAAAGGGCTCACAATCTAAAATGCAAAAGAGAACACCAGCAGAAGCCACTTGAACAGACATTGCTGGGGTGTGTAGGGCCAGTAACCATGTCTACTCAAAAGTAAGCTCCATTGTGTTCAATGGGTCTCAAGACCCATTCTCAAGACCCACTCTCAGGACCCACTCTTAGGAAAGTGTCTTTGGAAGGCCACCTAATATAGTGGCCAACTCCAAAACCTATAGCAAGGGGAACCGTACGAGACACTTCTTTTGGTCAGTCCTTAGCATGCCATGATCAGTCCAGTCCTGTATAGATATAGGGTCAAATCCTATCAAATGATCCAATTGTGCCATTTCAGCCACAATGCAGCCTCAGGGTAAGAGAACAAACATTTTGTTACCTTTATCAGGCCTCCGCGACTCCCACCCTGCTGCAGGATCCAGTGCATGGCCCTTTAAGGCTACTTTTATGTTGGAAAGATGGATAGGATTGTCACGTTGGGCACCTAAAACATCACACACCATATTGTTTGGCGACAAGGAACTCACAATCAACAGTTGCAGTGTTGACAGTTGGAATGAATAGAACCCTCAGCCATCTCTGCCCCAGAGGATCGTGGGAATAGAACCCTCAGCCTGCTTGATTGACACGGGAGATGCGGACACCTCGCGCACAAGGCTTTCACGTAAATAGATATGGGAGGTATGGCACAGTTTGCACTTCAGACAGTCCCTCTGGGCCTCCTCGCACCGCCACGTGAGCCTCTCCTTAGCAAACCCCGGAGAAAACAAAACCAGGGCCTGTCCTCAGGATCGCGGCTGAGCCTACGCCAGGCTTGCTGGCAGCCCCGATGTGAGAAGAGCCTTTCTTTGAAGCCAATGTTTCCCCCTGGAGAGTTTTCCAAGGTAATTCCATCTCTGAGAACAAAACTCCGGCGATGTCCTGCCTTTCTTACGAGGCAGCAGATGTTTTCATGCCGTGCCAGCACTTAATAAATGGCAGTGTATTCACACTGTTAAGGTTGTAAACTTAATAAATTGCATTTAATATGGGGATCCATGCAGCACGACCCCATTTCAAACAGACACAAAAGGGATCTGCGCCTTATAGGGGGCTGGGATGGCGTTTCAGTCTGGGGGCTGCGTGGTCGGATGGTACGTGTACACCGGAGGGAATGCAACCAATTAGCCTTCCTTCCCCCAGTTATAGGTGACTCCATTACGACTGGATCGTCTGGAAAGAAATGGAGACATTGTAATGTTGGGAGGCTGGGGAAGACGTACAGCCAACTCTTGGGTAGTGCCCAAGCGTGGGGTGGCAGCCCTTGTTCGGCCTGGCGAGTAATTCAAGACAGCCTTGGAATGTCATTCTCCTGACACAGGAATTTCAGCCCGGTTAGTTATAAGTTGTACTTATAGACCAGTGATATTTGACTGGTGTGCCGTGAAAGTTCCATAGGTGTGCGGTGAGGTTTGTTTTTTTGGGGAGGTGCTCACTTGGTTGTTGTCCATGCAACAACCTCTACACATAAATTAACAAATTACAGTGGTGCCTCACATCAAGAGCTTAATTCGTTCCGGAGGCCTGCTCTTTAAGTGAAACTCTCTTTAAGTGAAGCAGATTTTTCCATAGGAAATAATGGAAGCTCAGACGATTGGTTTCACAACCCCCAAAATATTCATATAAAAATATTAACTGGATGGAAAGATGATGACAAAACACTAGAATTGAATTCAACATGCATTCAATGTGCATGATCCTATGAAGTCTACCTAGGCTGCAATCCTTAAGACACTTTCCTGGGAGTAAGCCCCACTGAACACAATGGGGCTTACTTCTGGGTAGACATGGTTAGGAGGCTGCAATCAGAGACACTTTCCTGGAAGTAAGCCCCATTGAACACAATGGGGCTTACTTCTGAGTAGACATAGTTACGAGACTGTAGAGACACTTTCCTAGGAGTCTTACCTGGGTTGCTGCTGGAGGTTCAAGGTGGGGGCACTTGGGGGCAGTTAGGGGCAGCTACCTCTGGCACCTCCAGGCAACTGCCCCTAAGTTGGGGGCAGTTAGAGGCAGCAGCGCTGGCCGGCAGCCCTTTTAAAGAACCTCCACACGGAGCGTCAGGGCTGCATAGCAAGCGTGCCCATAGCACGCTTGCTTGTTAAGTGAAGCAGAACTTGTTATGTGAAGCAAGATTTCTTGGGAAATTTTTGCCTGTTATGTGAAACGCTTGTTAAGCGAGGCGCTTGTTAAGCGAAGTACCACTGGGATAGAGCAAACTTTGCCATGCCCTTTTTCCTTGGCACACTAATTTTCTAACAGCGAGGTTCTTTTTTTGTGCATAGACAAATATTTTTGCACATGGGATTCTCCCATATGCAGCATGTGTTCTGCCAAAGTCTTTGATGCTGTTCATGTGGGGTTGGAATGGTTAAGTCTTGGTTAAGTCTTATGTTTTTGGTTCACAGAAAAGAAAACTGTTTGCCCTTCAGGACAGTTGACTTGTCTACCTACGCAACCCCACGGAAGCCGTGGTCAACTGTTGTTTGGATGACGAAGGGGGCGAGTGAGACTCTACTTTTGTTTGCTGAATCGTGACATTCTCTTCCTCCCCTTCAGTTTCACCCCATCAACCTTTCAGTGGTGGAACAGAAAGAGGAGGAAATAGGCTACAAGGGGAGAAGTTGGTTTGATCTCTCCTATCAGATTTGGCCCCGCTGGTGGTATGCAGAGAATGAGACCTATGAGGGTGGAATGGCTAGTCGAGGGATCGCTTGGTCCCTTTAATCTTTGAAAGGGAATATATCACCGATACGTCGCCAAACCACAACCATGTCAAATGGGTTTGGGGAAGGGAAAGCCATACAGTGGTACCTCTCATAACAAGCACCTCACAGAACAAGTATAAATTTCCAAGAAACTTTGCTTCACATAACAAGTTCTGCTTCACTTAACAAGCAAGAGCGCTATGGGCACATGTGCTATGCAGCCCTGACGCTCTGCGTGGAGCCTCTTTAAAAGGGCTGCCGGCCAGCACTGCTGCCTCTAACTGCCCCCAACTTAGGGGCAGTTGCCTGGGGGTGCCAGAGACAGCTGCCCCTAACTGTTCCCAAATCCCCCCGCTGACCACCTTGAACCTCCAGCAGCAGCCCAGGTAAGCCTCCCAGGAAAGAGTCTTTGATTGCAGCCTCCTAAACATGTCTACCCAGAAGTAAGCGCCATTGTGTTCAATGGGGCTTACTCCCAGGAAAATGTCTTTAGGTTTTCAGCCTAATAGTCTTCATAGGATCATGCACATTGAATGCATGTTTTGAATTAAATTCCAGTGTTTTGCCATCATTTTTACATCCAGTTAATATTTTTATATGAATATTTTGGAGGTTGTGAAACCAATCGTCGGAGTTTCCATTATTTCCTGTGGGAAAATCTGCTTCACTTAAAGAGTGTTTCACTTAAAGAGCATGCCTCAGGAATGAATTAAGTTCTTTACGTGAGGCACCACTGTACTGACTTTGGGTGCAATCCTATCCTAGGCCATCCCAACTCACTGATCTTCCCGTTCCCAGGATGATGTAGGGAGGCAAGTGCATGTCTGTGCACCTCTCCCAGGGGTGGCACAGAAGTGTCTTATGACACTTTTGTGACACTCCCAGGTCATGGAGAGGGAGGAGTTTATGGAGGAGATGTACGTTGGATGTTGTGGGAAATCTGATGGGCAGACGGACACGATCAAGGGCGATGGCAGTTCTTTTACCTGTTGCAGCATCTTTCGCTTCATGTAACGTGAACAGCCAGATATGCAGTCAGATATGACAGCTGCGATCCTAAAGACACCTTCCTGGGAGTAAGACCCATTGAACACAATGGGGCTTACTTTTGAGTAGACGTGGTTAGAATGGTGCTCGATGTCTCATAAAATATACCTTCCCACCCTACTGGTGGTGCTGGACTCCTAGATTTATTACTATTACTGCAAGCGCACACTCACACGTCCCACCCCAAAACCCCAACACCTTCCTCAGAGTAAGACCCATTGAACACAATGGGGCTTACTTTTGAGTAGACGTGGTTAGAATTGTGCTCGATGTCTCATAAAATATACCGTACCTTCCCACCCTACTGGTGGTGTTGGACTCCTAGATTTATTACTATTACTGCAAGCGCACACTCACACGTCCCACCCCAAAACCCCAACACCTTCCTGGGAGTAAGACCCATTGAACACAATGGTTAAATTATGCTCGATGTCTCATAAAATATACCTTCCCACCCTACTGGTGGTGTTGGACTCCAAGATTTATTACTATTACTGCAAGCGCACACTCACACGTCCCACCCCAAAACCCCAACACCTTCCTGGGAGTAAGACCCATTGAACACAATGGTTAAATTATGCTCGATGTCTCATAAAATATACCTTCCCACCCTACTGGTGGTGTTGGACTCCTAGATTTATTACTATTACTGCAAGCGCACACTCACACGTCCCACCCCAAAACCCCAACACCTTCCTCGGAGTAAGACCCATTGAACACAATGGGGCTTACTTTTGAGTAGACGTGGTTAGAATGGTGCTCGATGTCTCATAAAATATACCTTCCCACCCTACTGGTGGTGCTGGACTCCTAGATTTATTACTATTACTGCAAGCGCACACTCACACGTCCCACCCCAAAACCCCAACACCTTCCTGGGAGTAAGACCCATTGAACACAATGGTTAAATTATGCTCGATGTCTCATAAAATATACCTTCCCACCCTACTGGTGGTGTTGGACTCCTAGATTTATTACTATTACTGCAAGCGCACACTCACACGTCCCACCCCAAAACCCCAACACCTTCCTGGGAGTAAGACCCATTGAACACAATGGTTAAATTATGCTCGATGTCTCATAAAATATACCTTCCCACCCTACTGGTGGTGTTGGACTCCTAGATTTATTACTATTACTGCAAGCGCACACTCACACGTCCCACCCCAAAACCCCAACACCTTCCTCGGAGTAAGACCCATTGAACACAATGGGGCTTACTTTTGAGTAGACGTGGTTAGAATGGTGCTCGATGTCTCATAAAATATACCTTCCCACCCTACTGGTGGTGCTGGACTCCTAGATTTATTACTATTACTGCAAGCGCACACTCACACGTCCCACCCCAAAACCCCAACACCTTCCTCGGAGTAAGACCCATTGAACACAATGGGGCTTACTTTTGAGTAGACGTGGTTAGAATGGTGCTCGATGTCTCATAAAATATACCTTCCCACCCTACTGGTGGTGCTGGACTCCTAGATTTATTACTATTACTGCAAGCGCACACTCACACGTCCCACCCCAAAACTGAATCAGATTGATTTTGACAGACGCCGAATGATTTCTCCGCACACTGGGAAACAGCCTGTTTTATTTCTCAGCCAAACGGAATTCAGACTGAAGCTCCCTGAGCTCCAAAATTTCCTCTCTCAACCTGACAAGCCTCCTTCTCCATGTCTGCCAAGACAGTGTTCCCATCCCTCTTGTCCATCTATCTGGTTACTGTTGACAAAGCAGGGAGAAGTCGGAGGGAAGGGTCCTCTGGAAGACATGGCATGCCAGATGCTGCCACCTTGACCTGCTTCGCCCACATCTCCAATGTTCAAACTCAGCTATGTTTTCCACTTTACATTTCCTCTTCTTCTCAATCTCTTTTCCAATCCAGAAGGTGGCATTGCAGAGAAGCTGGTGGACAGATGGACAACTTTTGCCAATTTTCCGCCCAAGGCATCCGCTTCATATAGCTTCATTGATGGGCCAGCCCTGCTCCCCTCTGGGCCACCACCTGGTGCACTGCCATATAATGCACCCTGCTAAGCCCCCAAATCCAGAGTAACTATGGGAGCATGTAAGAGACTTTATGTGCCCCCGTAGTTACTGCACCATGTAGTGAAAAGCTATGGCAAATTCATATTGGAATCCAGAGTAAGTTGTTCTTACACCGGAGCAAGGACTCCCCGTAGTTACTCTGGATTTTGCCCTAAGTCACTCCTGGGCTACATTTTCCTCCCCTTCCTCCATTATCTCCAACCTCTCCGTTGTCTCCAGTTGGCAGCAGGCACGGTCTGATGGTTGAGTGCAGGGCTGCTGAAGATGGTCAAGCAGGAAAGGACCTGGACAGCTCCTGGATGGGAGACTGCAAACTCAGAAAGCTGTTATGAGTTGTCAAAACCAGAAGGTGTTACTATTGGCCAACCTGTTGGAAGCTTGGAAGGCATTTCCTGATAGCAGATGTGATGACCACACCATGAATGAGTCCACCTGGAAAGAGTTCTACAAGTTGCCCACAGAACAGTTACTGACCTCACAGAGTTGTTGTGGGGACAAAAAAGTGGGTTCATAGATGGACCCTCAAAGACTACTGTGGAAATAATATTCTCAGCAGGTGGCATAACCCAGGCAACACTGGAAACCACATCAGTGGCTAAATCCAGCCATCACCAGAAAATCTTATTACAGTGGTGCCTCATATAACAAGTTTAATTTGTTCTGGAAGCATGCTTCTTATGTGAAACGGTCTTTACGTGAAGCGGATTTTCCCATAGGAAATAATGGAAACTCAGACAATCGGTTCCAGAACTCCCAAAATATTCATATAAAATTATTAACTGGATGTAAAAATCATGACAAAACACTATAATTGAATTCAAAACATGCATTCAGTGTGATTGATCCTATGAAGTCTACTTAGGCTGCAATCCTAAAGACACTTTAGGAGGCTGCAATTAAAGACACTTTCCTGGGAGTAAGCAATGGAGCTTACTTCTGAGTAGACATAGTTAGGAGGCTGCAATCCAAGTCTCCCCACTTTCTCCTTCTCTTCCTCCTGACCCTCTCTCTCCCCTGCTCCCTTCTGGCTGCCCTGAGCTGCCTCCCTCTTCCCCATTGCTCTTCCCCCCCTCTGCCCAGTGGACGCCTGGCCATAGGAGGAACAGCGTGGAAGTGTTGCTTTCGCTATGGGCTGGCAAGCTAGGCAGCTTTGATGCTTTTTAATAGGGCTGCTGGCCAGCGCGTCTGCCCAAACTGCCAATGAGTGTGTTTGTTAAGTGAAGCAACGCTTGTTATGTGAGGCAGAGTCCTAGATAAATTTTTGCTTGTTATGTGGATCACTAGTTAAGCGAAGTACCACTGTATTTAGTTTATTTAGAATGTTTTTAGTTTATTTATAATATTATAATATTATATTTAGTTTATTTAGTATTTGTATTAGTTTATGTATTTAGTTTATTTATAATGTTAATATATGGGCTGTGGGTGGCGCAAGCGGTTAAGACGCTGTGCCTGTTAACCAGCAGGCCAGGGTTCGAGACCCGGGTTGGCCCCACAAGACAGGGTGAGCTCCTGTCCTTAGCCCAGCTCTGCGACGCCAGCTGGATCCAACTGTACTGGCTCTGCCTTTCCATTGGACTAATTCAGTGGCGTGGAGAGGGGGATTTGCTGCTTGGGTAACAGCCTATCCTCCATAACAATCCAACCCAGGCTTTCCATAACAATAACTTTCCATAATAATAATAGCCTATCCTCCATAACAATCCAATCCAACCCAGTGCTTTGCATGCAACGTATGCAGCGCTGAGCACGATACCATAGTCTTCCAAGACTGACGGAAGCCTGCTTGGGAATGTTAATATAAATATAAATATGTATTTATAATACACTGAATTTGGTTTATTTATCATAGAGTCATAGAATCCTAGAGTTGGAAGGGACCTAGTAGGTCATCTAGTCCAACCCCCTGCCTGCAGCAGGAAATCCCCCTGGAGCATCCCCGACAGGTGCTCGTTGAGCCTCTGCTTGAAGATCCCCAGCGAGGGAGAGTCCACCACCTCCCTCCCATTATAATATTAATGTTTGCTTAACTAACTGAGTGAGCGAATGAATGAATGAATAAATGTCTCCGTTATGTTGTTTTCTAGATTGTAAGACACTTGACCTGTCCTTTCATTCTTTGTAAAATGTCCTATATCTGGATGGGGCGATATAAACATTAAGCAGCAATGCTTTGGCTGAATGTGTAGCTCAGTTCCCACAAACGCCTACAGAGGTTTAATTGTTCTTAATTGTTAAATTAATGTGATGCATTTTAATTAATTATATTGATATGTTGTAAGCCTGCATTGAGTCCTGCTATGGGAGAAAGGTGGGGTATAAACAAACAAACAACCAACCAACCAAACAAACAAACAAACAAACAAACCCACGGGGCATTGTCATTCAGAGTCCTTGATTCTGCAAGTCTGATCTCTGGCCAGTTAAGTGATACGCATTCACACTTAAACCACTCTAGGATCAGACCTAGAAACCTTTCAAGTTGAGGACTAGAGCTTTGAAAGTGACATGGAATGGAATCAGCAGGCAGGATTTTGGTGATCACGAATAACGTAGGTAAGACACCTACAGGTAAGACAGATAATGATTAAAGCCAACACCAGATCATGACACGGGGTATGGCTCATTTATAGTGACAACTGAGAAGGATGTATTTTGCAGCAGAGAAGGAAGGCCACTCGAGGAATCCATCTCCAACCACTCTCCGCTTTCAAGCTCATGGTGGACTAGACTCATATGAAGCTCATCCTAGCCGTGAAGATGCCCTGGAGGAGGCCAGTCCCTGCATTCTTTTTTTCTTCCTGCATTCCATCCTCGGTCAAGGCACGTTATCTATCCCTCTGAATTATTCAACAGAACAGGCCACGACACTCATTGGGAAAAGTATTCAGAAAGAGGGGGTGCTCAGATGGGTTGCGCATAAAATGGAGTTGAGCAGATGCACAAATCAAGCCGTTATTCGTAATGATCGTTGGGTCTGAACCAAACCAGACTGGCCCCAACTGGACTCCAAATTGGATACTTTGCCCTCAGACTAAATAGCTCTTCCAGGAGCTATTTGCAGAAATGTTTATAAGCAATGAAAAGGGACCCCACTTCCAGCAATTAGGGAGTGGACTGGGAAGAGAGGTGAAATTTCACCCATCATTAGTACAGGATATGAGAGCTGCAGGTGGAATGCACAGATGGCGGGCAGCAAATGAGGAGGAGGAGGAGGAGGAAGAGGAGGAGGAAGGGGAGCCCTCACTCTCATCCTCAGGCAGTGGTATCACTAGGGTTTGCGTCACCTGGTATGAGACACCAACATATCACCCCCATGACGGACCTTCTCCAAGGCAGTGGGCAGGGAAGCTCCTCAGGCGGTGGGCATGGTGGACACCATCACACCACCCACAGTGAATTTTTTTGGCTAGACTAGAATAGAGCTATTTCAGTGTTTCAATATTTCAACGAGTTTGTTTCATTGCATTCAGCATGAAATCACAAATCGATCAAGGTTGGGCATAAATTGGAAATACCAAGATTAATTAATACCAAGATTAATTTTAACATAATGGTATTAATTAAAATTTTTTTGCTAGTAGTGGTGTCACCCCACCTTTTGCATCCCCCAGACCTCCTAGTGATGCCGTTCTCTTCTAGCCAACTCAGGGCAACCGTACTCCATACTTACTCCATCCTTCATACTCTATATTCATTCTACCCTTCAGTTAACTGAAATTCTACAAACATGGCAATATTTCTTTGGGGAACATTAAAGCCGTGCCATCACTGCACATGACACTTTACAGGACAGTCATCTCGTTTGTATCCAAAGTATTTCTACTCTCATCATTGCAATGTCGGCTGAGAAAATGGGTAAAGCAAATGCTGAAAGGCCAGAGAATGAAGTGGAAAACTGGAGATTCAATCATACCATTTAAAGGGAGTGGAAATGTATTTTGCACATTTTGACAGCAAATCTAACTTGACTCCGTGCCTTATTTCCCTGACCAGTACATTAATTTTAATTATATTTCAAGTTCACATAAACATTCATACGGAAGTTTGTGAGTGTGTGTGTGTGTGTATATATATATATATATACTCACAAACAAAATTTTATATCTATATATATCTGTCTGTCTGTCTATATCTATATCTATATCTATATCTATATCTATATCTATCGATCGATCGATCGATCGATCGATCGATCGATCGATAGATATTCACAACTGAACTATATACCAGAAGAGCATGTTTCGTAGAGAAACTACAGAAACTACTAGGGAAAACTGCCTCGTTTGTTGACTGTTGAAGATCCCTGTGTGTTTATAAAAGGCATCATTAGCGTAGCCAGCATTAGTGTAGCTAGTGTTACCCAAAAGAAGGTCAGAGAGGCCAATCCTATGCCTGTCTACTCAGAAGTAAGTCCCATTGGATTCAATTGAGCTTACTCTCAGGAAAGTGTGGATAGGATTGCAGCCAAAGCCATAAATTATATAGGGCCAGTTATATAGGGAGTAGCTTTGCTGGACAGATTTTTGGAATACTCTTTTGGTTCATCTTCGGTGACATAAGAACAGAAGAGGAGCCCTGCTGGATCAGGACCAGGACACAACTAGACCATATTTCTATATCCCACAGAGAACACAAGATACTTGTATTTCACTACCACCCAACGGCATCTGTCATTACCCTCACATCTGCCCAAAATTACCCATTGGCCTTCCATGCTATGAAATTCAGGCTGTAATCCTAAAGACACTTTCCTGGGAGTAAGACCCACTGACCAAAATGGGGCTTACTTTTGAGTAGACATGGTTGGGCTTGTGCTCTAAATGTTCCTTCATTCATTCAGTTGATTGCAAAAATAATGGAAATTTGACATTTGGGTAGGGTTTCCATATGTTTCGGAAAAACCAGGGACAATCCCAATTTTGGGGGGGTTGTGTTCACACACTGGCAAATGGGACAGAGTGTCCTGTCCTGGTTTTGTGGAAGAGAATGATGGCAACCCTACATTTGGGGCATATATCATATGGGGATGGGACGAATGTGGGATCTGAAATTCTGATCTGTCATTGCGATGCTCGCGGTATTTCGCATAACTGCTCTTCAAAGCGCATCCCACTGCAGCACACTTTGTCCTTGCATTATCACCAATGGGATCTGTTAATAAAATCCAGAGCTCCAGCTGGGGACAATTACCTCTGAGGAGAGAGCAAGCCAGAAAATCAGCCTGCCAAGGCCAAGGTACGGTACAAAATGTGTCCCTCTGGCTCAAAACAGATGGCTCCGCAGGGAAGAGATGTGACCGGCTAACAGGAAAGATTAAACATGAAGAAGAACAACATGGGGACCACAACCCTCAACAGTGACATAACTATAGAGGGTATGCACTACGTGCTGCGGGCATCTCAATGCGCCACGTAAGGTGCCTTTCCCCCTCGGCCATCTCCCTGGCAAATGTGAGGGTAATGCCAGATGCAGTTGCGTGGTAGAGAAATACAAGGATCTTGGCCATCAGCAATTCTAAAGACACTTTCCTGGGAGTAAGACCCATTGAACACAATGGGGCTTACTTTTGAGTAGACATGGTTAGGATTGTGCTCCAAGAAGCAATGGCAGTGTTGCCAGAACAGTGAGCAGGTTACGTTGCCAATTGTTGCACCTGCTGTACTTAGCATGCCCCCCCCCCCGTAGCTATGCTACTGGCTCTAACCAACCATCAGACGGTCTTCCATCCCACTTCAGATGCTATTTAAAGGCAATTTGTAAATACTTCTGAATGATGGATGGTAGAATCCTGACCCTATCATTTGAGACTGCCAGGGTCTTCCCTTTTTGTATGTTACCCCGTAAAATACTGTACACACTAGTGGTGCTCTGCATCTGATATTACCACTAGTAACAGCAAGAAGAGCTGTAGTAGCAGTGGTGCTATTAGCCAGTGGTGTAGCCAGAGGGGGAGCAAAGCACAAAGTTTTTCAGGGCACCTCATAGAATCATAGAGTTGGACGAGACCTAGTAGGTCATCTAGTCCAACCCCCTGCCTGCAGCAGGATACAAGCAGGATACCTCATCACAGCATACAAGTGATCTCCTCTCCTTCAGAGTTATTCTGGCAGGGGGAGTAAAATGGAAATATACGTCTCCATTTTGCTCCCGTAGCCCAGAACAGCAGAGGATTGCTTTCATGTCATGGTGAGGATCCCTGGAAAACCGAATGCTTTGCACACACCCCCAGCTACACCACTGCAATTAGCACATTAGAGTGCAATCCTAACCAGTTAAGCCCAGCATGACTTACCCATATCCCGATTCCCACAGTGGCACAGGGAAAGCAGCAGATATCCATACACTGGCATCATTCCCCCAGGAGCGGCTCACTTTTGGGATACCCACAGGCCAGCACAGCACTTGTGCCAGGTCTTGTGCCGACCTAATCAGGGGTTAGGATTGCACTATTAGAGTGAGAGTTGCATTAAATCTCCATTCATTATTTCTTAGACCTGCATTTGCACAATTATTTCCAGTTTGCACCATGAAAAGTGTCTTTGGCTTCCCCGTTGAATGTAGGAAAAACATGGATGATTCAGCCAACGACTCTTATGGAAAAAAACAACTTCTTGCATCTGATACAACCAGCCCAGGGGCGCAAAAGAGCCTGGAAAATCGCGTCTGTGCAACTGTCTCGGGGTGTGCAACCTTCTGATTATGTGTTACAAATAATTAGATTTACAGTGATGTTCATAATGGGCAGAGACCAATGAGCTCATTTTGGCAGTTTACCTGATTTCCATCTACTCCTGGCTTTTGGATTTAAGCCCCTGAGAAAGCTTATGGTTGCAATCCTATACATATGTTCCTGAGCGTAAAAGCACAATCCTAACCATGTCTACCCAAAAATAAGCCCCATTGTTTTCAGTGGATCTTACTCCCAGGAAAGTGTTTTTAGGATTGCAGCCGAAGGGCAAAATCCAGAGTAACTACGGGGAGTCCTTGCTCCGGCGTAAGAACAACTTACTCTGGATTCCAATATGAATTTTCCATAGGTTTTCACTAGGTGGTGGAGTAACTATGGGTGCACATAAAGTCTCTTACGTGCTCCCGTAGTTACTCCGGATTATCCCATAGGACTCAATGGAATTGCACCCTCTTTAGGATTGCACCCTGAATGACTGACCATAAGCAGCTACACTCCAAAACAGCCTTCTCTCCTCTCTCTGTGCATTATTTATAGCTCACTTGAACACAATGGGGCTTACTTTTGAGTAGACATGGTTAGGACAGTGCTCTATATTACCTATTATTAAATTTAAAAATATATTAAGATTGCGCAGAGCACAATCCTAAGCATGTCTACTCAAAAGTAAGCCCCATTGTGTTCAATGGGCCTTGCTCCAAGGAAAGTGTCTTTAGGCTTGCAGCAGCAATGACATAGCTAGAGGGGTGCAAGAGATCTTCAATCCTAAAGACACTTTCCTGGGAGTAAGACCCATTGAACTCAATGGGGGTTTACTTTTGAGTAGACATGCTTAGGACTGTGCTCTATATTACCAATTGTTAAATTTAAAAATATATTAAGATTGCACAGAGCACAATTCTAACCATGTCTATTCAAAAGTAAGCCCCATTGTGTTCAATGGGCCTTGCTCCGAGGAAAATGACTTTAGCATTGCAGCAGCAATGGCATTGCTAGAGGGGTGCAACAGATTAAGGCTGCAATCCTTAAAGACACTTTCCTTGGAGTAAGACTCATTGAACACAATGGAGATTAATTCTGAGTAGACATGGTTAGGATTGTGCTCTTAGACCAGCATCACTCACCTGTCTGTCTGTTCCTGTGGTGGTGTGGAGAGGCCAGCACATGTCTATGCACTAGTCTATGCACACCAGGAATTGTGCCAAGGCTTACGCCAGCCTAAATAGGGTTAGGATTGCAACCGGAGTCTTGCTGAGACCCTCACCAAGGCGTGCAAGCAACCCTTTCCCTATGGAGTCGTTCCATGTAGTGGGAGCCAAGTAGCGGAGCCATTCACCTCCATTTTCCTCCGGTGCTGATCTCTGATGCCACTCAGGGTTTCCGCCTGCACCCCGAGGAACACCCAGCGCCATTAATGCCGAATTATCATTCCATTTTCCACCCGTTAAAGACAGAAACAATTGTTCCAGTCGTTAAAGATAGAAACATCTCCCTTCGGAGCAGCTGTTTTCCATTTCTCATTGCACAATGAGCCAGAAAAGAAAACCTTGTTTATCAAGGCCGGGGAATTGCCCTTCGTGTAACGCCCCGCCGTCTCCCGTAAGCCTTTAATCAGCGCACATCTGGACTACATTGACATGACAATGATCTGCGTTAGTTACCGGTCCAGTTATTAGCACTTCTTTCACTTCGTTCGGAAAGGAAGACGGTGATGGAAGACGGAAGGATGGCATGTTCTGAGTACGTCAGTGGCACGTGGGACACATTAATGGTGGACCAGGCTGTGTTGGTGAAAGTGGCTTCCTGCAAACCCATGTAATGGGGCTGTGCAGGGAATAAAGTGCACCTGGGCCCAGGATCAAAAAGGGGCCCAGGAGCCAAAGGAGGCAGCCCAGAATTTGTTGTGGAGTTATACATATTCCTATATCACCTGGACCACCAAGGAGGCTTCATTCATGTTCTGGAGCCACATCTGCTTCTATTGGTGGCAAAATACCGAAGGCTCCTTCCTGAAGACCTACCTCACAAAGTTGTGGTGAGGACCATTGCCTACCTCACAGGGTTGTTGTGAGAACAACAAAAGGATAAAAAAGCAATGCTAGCTGCATTGGACATTTGCATTAACGTGGGAAAAGCAGGGTATAAATACCTTAAATAAATTAAATAAAGACTCCATAGAAGGAGACAGTCGGTCAAGTATTCTGACCCCAAAGGCGATGGGGGAAGCCAGAGCAGGAGGGATAAGAAGGTGGCAACACCCTTGGGGTACAGTCTTCCCCCATTTTCTGATGGTTCGTTTTCTGATGGTTCCGCTCTTTCAATTATCTGCACTCGATAGTAATTTTAAGGACTATCATGAGTGAGCAGTTGAATGCTATTACTTGGTGTGCTGTGCAGCTGTTGTGTGTACAAAGAGGGTCTGGCTGGGGGGTGTTGTTGGGGGGGCTGTCGGGGCTGGTCTCTGGATGTCTTATGAATTTCGTTGTATGTCTATACAATGACAATAAATTATTATTATTATTATTATTATTATTATTATTATTATTATTATTATTATTATTATTATTATTATTATTATTATTATTATTATTATAGTCTTTCGAGACTGAAGGATGCCAATACTAATACTAATATTATTATTATATCCAGGACGCCTTCTTTCAACACATGCTCCATTCTTTCAACCTCTCTGTTGGCTTAAAAGCTAAAACGGTCTGCCCTGATGTCGATTTGCACATGACATGGTGATCAAGCTGTTTTTGGCATTTCCTTATGACTTTTTTCAGTAAATCATCATCATCATTCAAATACATAAGATATTTATTGCCCATATTTAATACTCTGATTTTTTGATCCGTGGATTTGACTCAACTCAGACGACTGCAAATTACAGTTTTAAAAAATGCATCTCTATTGTTGTAGATAGAAAATCATTCAAACAACCAGTCCGTTCTTCAGCTGAGACAGGCATAAACAGCGGATTGTTTGTGTTTCTAATTGCTGACTGCCTCTCTACAACAGTAAGAAAAGCTGTTGTAAACCTGAAAGTGGGTCTTTCCTAGTGGATAATGAGGGACACTTAGGGTGCAATCCAGAGTAACTACGGGGACCTTGCTCCGGTGTAAGAACAATTTGCTCTGGATTGCAATATGTATTTCCCGTAGGTTTTCACTAGGTGGTGCAGTAACTACGGGTGCACGTAATGTCTCTTATGTGCTCCTGTAGTTACTCTGGATTGTAGGGCTATTCTTTATGGCTACAGTCTAGAGTAACTACAAGACCTTTCACACTGACATAGTTACGGTGCCACCTATGGGAAGCTTATGGGAAATGCATAGGGCAATCCAGAGTAAGTGCCTCTTATGTCTTCCTGTAGTTACTCTGGTATAGGGCTGTGGGTGGTGCAAGCAGTTAAGACGCTGTGCCTGTTAACCAGCTAGGCCAGGGTTCGAGACCCGGGAGTAAGACCCATTGAACACAATGGGGCTTATGTTTGAGTAGACATGTTTGGTGGAGACCCGGGTCCCAACAAGACAGGGTGAGCTCCTGTCCTTAAACCAGCTCTGCGACGCCAGCTGGATCCAATCGTATTGGCTCTGCCTTTCCATTGGACTAATTCAGTGGCGTGGAGAGGGGGGATTTGCTGCTTGCGTAACAGCCTATTCTCCATAACAATCCAACCCAGGCTTTTGTGCTTCGCTTGCAGCGTATGCAGCACCGAGCACGATACCTTAGTCTTCCAAGACTGATGGAGGCCTGCTTTTATTGCCCACACATGCCATGGTTCATTTTAATGCAATTTGTTCTATATTTTGGCTACATGTTAATTAATACGTATTATTTTGTGCTCCATATATATTTTGTGCTGTGTTTTGCTCCCCACACCTGAAATGGCCCTGAAGGGGTGAGGCTCCCTCCAAGACTTGACTGCTCCACCCCTCTAGCTATGCTACCGGCCACATAGCCAGCACATTGCCATTACACTACTCTTATCCTAAGTAGGAGGAAACCTCATATTACCCAGAACTCCTGATCCCTGACGTTGTGGATTCCAGACGTCTGTATAAATTTATAAATTGGCAAGCCTGTTTATCAAGCCAGATGCGTTCTATTATTATTATTATTATTGCCTTCTCTTTTTGTCCAAACATTTTTCTAACCTGTTAAGCTCCCGGAGATTGATTGAGTTTCACATGATTTTTCCCCTCGCCAAGCTCGCAGCTAAAAACGGCTTTAGCTTAATCAAGAAAGTATTCGCAGAAGCATTAGCCTATAATGTGGACCAGGAACGCCAGATACGGAACGGAGAGAAGGAACCCCCTTTCTCTGAATGGGAAGCCTGAGCTCCAAGTTTCCGAATTTTGTGCTTGAAATGAGGGGGATATTTTGGGGGGGGGGGGTTTAAAAGCAGGCTTTGCACCCCTCTGGTTATGCACTTATGAGCATGTGCTCCATTGGTGCAAACCAGCAGTGAAAGGAGCAGTATATGAGCAGTATAGCAGTATATGAGCAGTATAGTCTGTGGCAGTGGCATAGCTATGGGGGACAGCAAAGTAAGTACTGCAGGTGCCATAATGTGTCATGTAAGCAGCCCTTCCCACTCGACACCTTGCTGTCATTGGCTCCGACATACGTGGGGCTGCTTACACGGCATGATGCAGCACCTGCAGTATGTACCATGCTGTACCCTGTGGCTATGCCACTAGTTGTGGTTGCGTCTATTTCTTTCCAAACACCAAGAGCCACATATCAGGGACAAACTCATAAGGTACTTAACACATGCAAGTTCTTCTTGCTGGGTCGGGCAGCGATAATCTGCAGGGCTCTCTCATCCGAAGGCTACTCACCCCAAAAAGGCAGATTTGAAATTCCTATAACTCAAAGGATGAGGAAATGGGAAATGAGAAGTAACCAAAAGAAATGTGGTTGTGGCCCACCAACTTTGCAGACTTCCTCTGTGGTTTGCACCGGATTGTTTTTAATGATTACTTTTTAAAGTTAAAGCACACCCTATTCCATGAGTGCATGATGGGCTCTCATAATTAACCATCACAAATGAATTAGAACTTTGTCCCCACCCTTAAAATAAAATAAAAATAATATTGACATAATTCAGAATTAATCACCATCAAGCAGCAAATTCTGGACCTTGGGAACATAGGCACATTGAAAGAGTCCTTCTGGATCAAGACAAAGGACATACCGGTATTTTTAAAGGTATCTAAGCCAGATGCCATCAACACATCCTGTGGCAGGTAGTTCCACAGATTAAAGGGGTTATAAATATTTTATTTTTGTATCAGAAAAGTCAAATATGGGTCCAGAAAGTACTTGCCACCATGGGCTGGACCATACAAATGGAGATGGAAAGATGTTGCCCCAGAAGTGTACATCCGTCATTAGTCCAGCCCCTGCAAAGGGGTCTCCAGACTAAGAATATACCTGATTTAGAGCACAGTCCTAACCATGTCTACTCAAAAATAAGTTCCATTGTGTTCAATGGGTCTTACTCTCAGGAAAGTAAGTGTCTTTGGATTGCAGCCTTAGGGCCAAACGTAGACAAGCTGTTGGGGATCGAGAGTTGGACAGACCTGGAAGAGCCTGGTTCAGCTGTGACGCTTCCTAAGTAGGCCTCTCTCAATCTCTCTGTCTTACCTACCTCACAGGGTTGTTGTGAGGAGAAGCAGAGAGTATACCACACTAAGCTCCTTGGAAGTATAAAAATATGAAAAATAATTTTAATAATTTTAATAATTTCTTTCTCTGCTTTGGGGAGCTAATGAAAGCAAAAACATGATGTAGACTGAAATGGTTTGTTCTCCCTATTGCTGCACTTCACCTCTGATCCTGCCTTGCAAAAACTACCCTTTATTTTGGCCCCACATCTTTCATTTTCTGAAAATCAATCTGTAAAAAAAATTTCATCTCACTCCCAAACTCTACTTCATTACATTTAAAACACATACAGAAACACACATTTCAGAATCCAATCCTCGGCACCACCAGTGTATTTTTTGGCCCAGCTTATATGCTCCTAATTCCGATTATCTCACTGTCTCCTTCCCATCTGATGGGGCTGTTTCGCTAACATGAACCAGGATAGGGTCATCCTGCAAAAGACGCTCCCTGCTGTGCTGGTCACAGATGCTCCTTTCATCTTGACAGTCTTCCTTCTCCAGTCCGAAACCCGCCTGTCACTTTTACGAGCTGCCAAGAAGGATGGCTGTCAGGCCAACCCGACCTGCTCACAATGTTATTTTCCTCCACTTCAGTCCACGGGAAGCCTCTTTCCTTCCAGGAGAGGCATGTGGAAAACAGACAAGCCACTTTGGGTTTGCATCTTATTGCAAAACCCATTGATTTGTCCAACAGACCCCATTTAGTGCTGCAATGGGACAAACCCCTAGCGAGGAAGCCACCAGAGTGACAGGAAGACTGTGCCAGCCATGAGTTTGCATGCCTGTTCTCAGCTGACTTGTCCCGTCCAACCTGTGCCCCACCATCCGCTATTTTGCTGTCTCCATCTCTCTTCTCAGACTTCTTTTAGGACCCTTCATGTTGCCCACATTGCCCAATCCTATGGTCTCAGAATAGGTTTGCCTTATGTCTCTGAAAACCAGGGCTGTCCAGATTTTTAGGGTTTGCCTTCACATACTGGCATACTGGGGTCCTGTCCCAGTTTTGTGGAAGAGAATTATGGCAACCCTATCTAAGAATCAATGCAGACAAGACCAAAGTTATCACCATGAATGGATCACAGGCCATTGTCCACCTGGATGGAGTCCAAATTAAGCAGCTCCAAGAATTCAAATATCTGGAGTCGCTGGTGCAGGAGAAAAAAGTGGCATCTTCTGCCAAAGTCCACAGCAGGATTGGCCATCGTTCAGATGGTGCCTTTGGAAGAAGACAAGTATCTCCAGCACCACCAAAATTTGCCTCTTCCAAACACTACGAGCACAATCCTAACCATGTCTACTCAAAAGAAAGAACCATTGTGTTCAGGGGGTCTTACTCCCAGGAAAGTGTCTTTAGGATTGCAGCCTGATCCTGCCAATTCTCCTGTCGGAGTCAGAAACATGGACTCTACTCAAATCAGATATGAACAAGCTTGAGGCCACCAAAGGCTACTCACCCCAAATTGCATCTCAATGCAATGCTTGAGACAGATCCTGAGTTTCCCTTCATGTTTGCCACCGTAATGAGATGATACTGGAAAGGTGTGACCATCAATCCTCAGCTGAAGAAATAATCCAAAAACCCAAGCTGAGATGGTCTGGCCACATCTGCAGAAGGAACACCAATCGGCTGCCACGTAAGCTCTTCTGGCAAGAGGGACCTGCACACTGGAGAGTTTAACAAACAGCACCAAAGAAGATGTGGCTCAGCGTGGTTGAGCAAGACCCAAAGAACGAACAACTGACCACCAACAAGGCTAAAAACATCCCTGTTGATCGATAAGATTGGAAGCGCATCATGAAAGATGCACAAAATCCAGTAGCACCTACTGCAGTGTTTTGGCTGAGAGGACAACCCCCTCCCCAATTGCCAGTGAAGAAGAAGAAGAAGAAGAAGAAGAAGAAGAAGAAGAAGAAGAAGAAGAAGAAGCCAGATGTGGGAGGAGGAGGAAGAAGAAGTAGAAGAAGATGAAGAAGAAGAAGAAGAAGCCAGATGTGGGAGGAGGAGGAGGAGGAGGAGGAGGAGGAAGAAGAAGAAGAAGAAGAAGAAGAAGAAGAAGAAGAAGAAGAAGAAGAAGAAGAAGAAGAAGCCAGATGTGGGAGGAGGAGGGAGAAGAAGAAGTAGAAGAAGAAGAAGAAGAAGAAGAAGAAGAAGAAGAAGAAGAAGAAGAAGAAGCCAGATGTGGGAGGAGGAGGAGGAGGAGGAAGAAGAAGAAGCAAGATCAGAATATCAAGAGTTTCTTCCACGCCCGTTCAGGTAACTCACCTGTTTTGGGAAGTCTGTGGCTGCACACCCATTCCTGTTCCAAATATTATTGGATTCAGTCTACTACCTATGTTGGAAACCCAAGCCAATATGTCTCCCCATCTTCCTCCCCCATGTCTGGGTGACAAAACAGGGAGGATTTCATTAATGAGGAGGCAGCTGAGGGATGTCTTACCTGTGGCAATGGTTGTTGCAGCCCATAGGGGTGCAAAGCACTATATTTGAGGAGCTGCCCAGCAAATACATATTGCTTTGCACCCCTCTAGCAATGCCACTGCTATGCCTTGAGCTGTTCTTTCCCCGGCATTCCCTGTTGTGCATGCATCATTAAATGTTGCCCATTGGAGTCGTAAGGAAAACATGGTACCCCTAGCTTCCTGCATGGTGACCCATTGATGCAGCATTACTTGGAGGAGTTATGGGAATTAAAAATTGTGTTCACTGAGAAAAACCTTGCTACCGTCGCGAAACAGGTGTCAGTGAAAGGTTATCTGGATAAGATCGACGTTGCATTTCTTGCATCACCAAATCTGATCAGAATTTAATATGATAAATTCATTTATCAAATATAAATTAGAGGTGTGCATGTGCACCACAAGTTTGTGCACTTCAGCAAATTGAGAATTTTTGCAATTTGCAAATTTTTGCAAATTTGCAATTTGCAAATTTTTGCAAATTTGCAATTTGCAAATTGGGAATTTTTGGCATATTGGGATTTGCAAATTCCTTTTATTCAAACTCTTCTCATCAGATTCTCTTTTCAGCCCTCCTTTTTCACATGGGGACACTCTGCTGAATGTTAAAATGCTCTCACCGGTTTCTTTTTCCAAGGGCTCAAATATTACCTTTCCGTCAACTGGAATACAGAATTGAAGTTATTATTCTTAGACCAAACAGTGGAACTGGGCTCAACAGGAAATGGTCCTTCCCTTAATGGGGATGGTTGGAAAGGAGACAAGAATCCATGGATCCAGAGGCATTGGTGAACTTATGGCGAGCAGGTAGGTCTGCTTTCCGTCAAGGTTGCATCTCGGAGCCTCTTCCCTTCTGGCACTTGAGAATGACAGCAAGGAAAGGTGAGGTTCTGACCACCCTGCTAAGTTAGTCAGAACAGGTCTGCGCGGTGGTGTGAATCAGGCCTTGCTTCTAAACAGAAGCAAATCAGCGGCAGCCCTCCCTCTTGGACACCCCCTTTAGCTATGCCACTGGGTCGTTGTTGGTTCTGAAAAGTTCACTGTATTAATCACGTAACACACATTCCCTGGTCTTGCCAGGTCTCGTAAAGCTAGGTAGCGTGCAATCTCCCATCGTAAACACATTCAGAAACACTTAAGCAATCCCCGCGCCTGGAAGGTGACTGGGAGTTTCCCATCACATGCCTTGCAGCCAGCTGGGGATCAGGCAGCAGGGGCTAGACAAGAAAGGAGCAAAGGGAGAGGAGAACCTGAGATCTTAAAGGAAAGTCCTGCTGGATCAGACCAAAGGGTGCCCATTTTATTCAGCATTTTGTTTCCCGTGGTGGCTTAGCACTGGGAAAAACACAAGGCATCCTTTTTGTCATCATTGCACACCCTGTGACTATTATTCAGAGGCAGACTGTAGTTGCACCTAATTGTGTAGGTATCTCTTCCAGTTTGTCCTGCTAGCGTTGACCAGCCATAGGTTGTGCTGCACATCTCCATTTCAGGGCCAAAGGGCCAGCACTGTCCAAAGATGTTCCATGGTCGTGTGTTAACTTTCCCACCCAAGTGGTACCTATTAATTTAATTGCATTTAGATGTTTTTGAACTGCAAGGGTGGCTGAGCTGGGCATAGCCAGCATGATTCAGAAGCCATTGATGGGACTTGGTCTGATTTCTTTTAAAAGATATCCAAGCAAGTGGCCTTCAACACATCATTGAGCAATGAATTCTGTGGACTAATTATGTGAGCATAGTGAGCCCTCCCTACGTTTCACCCTGTGGTTGGAGCAGGGCTGCTGTCAGGGTTTTGGAGCCCTCCTTTGAATCTCATGGTGATGTTCTGTCCTTGATGCCCCCTCAAGGCACATCCTTGATGTCTCTTACCTCTTACCTTAATGTTTCTTAGGGCTGTGGGTGGCGCAAGCGGTTAAGACGCTGTGCCTGTTAACCAGCAGGCCAGGGTTCGAGACCCAGGTCGGCCCCATAAGACAGGGTGAGCTCCTGTCCTTAGCCCAGCTCTGCGACACCAGCTGGATCCAATCGTATTGGCTCTGCCTTTCCATTGGACTCATTCAGTGGCGTGGAGAGGGGGATTTGCTGCTTGGGTAACAGCCTATCCTCCATAAGAATCCAACCCAGGCTTTCGTGCTTCGCATGCAGCATATGCAGCGCCAAGCACGATACCATAGTCTTCCAAGACTGACGGAGGCCTGCTTTTTAATGTTTCTTACCATTTTACCTAGGCTGGCACAACTCATTGATCTCCCTGTGACTGTGGTGATGTAGGGAGTCAAGTGCATGGATGGGCACTGGCCTAACCCTTCCCCAGGAGTGGCACAGAAGTGTCTTACAGCACTTTGGTGACGCTCACAGGTCAACTCCGGACTTATTCTGGGGCTTAGGCTGGCCTAACTGGAGCTTAGGATTGCAGCCTAAGTCCTTCCTTAGCTTCACCTAGTTCTTGTGAGTTAATCACAGTATGCCAGGAATTGCTTGCTGTTATGACTGTCCTCCACCATGCAGCCAGATTTCAAATCCTAACCGTGTCTACTCAGAAGTCAGCACCATTGAGTTCAGTGGGCCTTACTCCCGGGAAAGTGTGTTTAGGATTGCAGCCTTCTTCTTTTAGCCCAGCTGGCCAAGGAGCAGGAGCGCCAACTCTTGTTGTGGGTCACTGTATGGTGGCCAAATGATCTCGTGGTTGGTTTCATGTAGAGCTTATAAGTCGGTGTTGTTCCTGTTTCTGAAAAGATGCTGCTTCAGTATCTGAAAGATGTGCAGGGGGCAGAGCAGAAATCACACCAGGACATGCACTACAATTGAGTGTTGCAGGAGTTAGGACTGAGAAAAGAAACTATTTCTTTACCCAGCATGTAACTGAGATGTGGAACTTCTTGCCACAGGATATGGTGATGGCAGCCAACCTGGAATTGGATACATTTCTGGAGGAAAAAAACTATCCTGGGATACAAGCAAGGATAAATATGTGTCTTGCTGTGGTGTGTGCTCTGGTGGACCATGTGAATGTTCTGATGTTCTGGTGTGGACAAGGTGATCAGATGTCCAAACCTCAAAAGGTTGATAAGGTCTTGGATACCTCTCAGCATGGCCTTTCCAGTGGACACTGGCACATTCACCTACTCATGAGTAAAACCACGATATTGGGCACTTTCACTTTCCCATAGAGCTCATTGCATAGTTTTTATTTTTAGTTTTTGGGCCATAACTTTTGATAGGAAGGAGAAATTTCAGAACCGATTTTGGCATTATACGAATCCAATGACATATGATATGATGGTGTACTGCATACCATTGCAAAATTCCAAAATGAAGCCAAAATAGAGGACAATGAAGCCCTTTTGGAGGACACCCAGATAGGAGGCTAAAAAAGAGGACAAATCCAGAAATTTGCAGTCATATGATCACCCTGGGTATAGGAGGGTAAACCCTGATGAACTTGGAAAACGTTCGGGATGGTTGATTGCCTCTCTTTCATTCTTTGGAGTGGCTCCAAAGTGGAAAGTCCCCTTGCACTACGTGGTGAGGCTCCCTGCAATACCTCGTGCTTTGCACCCCCTCTAGCTATGCCACCGCATCCCACATTTTCTGCAGCTTCAGAGACAGCGGAGTCCCTTTCATGAAACCAAGTGCAGCTCTGGCTATTGCAGGGATGGGAAACACATAGGAAATGCTTGCGAGGCTATCGTGATGAAGAATGCAGGTCTTTTGGCTGCCTCTTCTATGAACCCACAAACATAAAAGGGGCATAAATGGCTGAGGGTGAAATTGAGGGAAGGAAAATTCAGACTGAGCATTTGCTTTCTGCTGAACACCGGTAAAGTGGAAAAAGTTCCCCCAAGGGGGACACCTGCAGCTTGGCAATCCTGATGGGAAGGAACGTCTAGAGGTCATGCGTGCAGCACAACCATAATCAGGAGAAGGGAGTCCCAGCATTGAGAATTCACAACACACTGCAAAATGGAATGAGCTCCCTTCCTCAGCCCCGCTCCTGTCAATCTAGCTGTTCGAAAGCATGTCAATGTAAGTTAAAAAATAGGTACCACCTTGGTGGGAAGGTGAATAGTGTCTGTGCAATCATGCTGGCCATGTGACAATGGAGGAGTCTTTGGTTAGGTCCCAAACCTGGGATTTGGACCATATGGGATGGGACCCTGCAAACCAGAAATGTCCAGGTTTTTCCAGGTACATGGCAACCCTACTCCAGGAGTGGAGGCTATTGAGGTTGCAGGGGTGGAAACTCCATAAAATGACATTACACTGTACACTGCACTTGTGCAGATGTATGGTTGCCGTAATTCTCTTCCACAAAACCAGGACAGGACCCCCTGTCAAGCACAATCCCCCAAAACTGGGACAGTCCTGGTTTTCCAGGACATATGGCAACCCATTGCAGATGTGATGGAGGTGATGGTAGAAATGGAGGCAGGCATGCTATTTCCAACTTCAGCCCCATGGATTCAGCCCAACATCTTCTTCCATGCTTCCACTTGCTCATACCAGTAGCATGTCTAATGGCAGACAGATGGAGGCCAGCCTGTCGCTGTTGCACAGACTATGAGCTGTCAAAACTGATTCACCGTCACCACCTTGGGCTGAGGTTGACGGAAAGGCGCCATTTGAATTCCGTATCGCAGCTGCTTTGTCAGCCTTCCCATCAGCAGCCAGAGGTGGCTGTTCTCAGCCCCGCCAAGATTGTAACAGTCCCAAAGCTTCCTTTCCAAGACATGGAGATGCTTGTTCATTTGTCTTGTTTACTCGACCGCATCATGGTCCATCAGATACTACCACTGCCTCCCCCCTCGCTTGAAATATCTTTGTGGGATCACAATCATTCCGCACACGTGTGCGCCTTCCAGGATGTCAACTCATAAAGCGAGAGAGACGCATCTCTCGGCAGTCATGAAAACGAGTAAATAACCATCCAGAAAAATAAAGTTGGAAATGTTGGAGCCTAGTCAACCTTATGGGAAATGATGCTTCGCAATGCAAATCAAATCCAAATGTTTTTGGCGACTGACTCGAGCGATGATCGGCGGGGGGGGGGGGGAGATGTTAGTTTAGCTTTCTCTGATCTGCTCAGCTGGTTGTTTTTTCCCCCAAAAGGTCAGCCTGTAATACTGAAGTTCTCGAAAAAAGTTTAGGATGAGGAAGAGCTAAACAATACTGTCTTCATGCATCGTTGCAAACAGCATCTCAGCAGGTTCAGGGTGTCCTCTCCTTCGACATCTGACATCAGCTCGAAACGGTCCAACGCCAATCATGGTCAACGTTGAAGCACCAAAGATGATGCTCTTATTTTCTCGGATGGGGAGACTGAGAAAACAGTTCATTAAAACCAATATATTCTTTGGAGCTGAAAGAATTGCCAAAGGTGAGTTATCCTCGCAATAACTACATCAGTTTATTTATTTAGTGGCAAATACATGGACTTTATGGTAAATCAGATGTTAATGTTCCATTGCCATATATTTTGAGAGCCAGAATTCCCACATTGATGTCTGGCTGCCAACTGTCGTCAATGTCAATTCTTCAATGTAGTCTGGTTGCCAATTTTTGCTAGTCATTTGGTACACACTTTTGTCATATCCGGGATACACCACGAGTTGGTGAACTAGCATCTGCATCAGTGATTTTCAACCACTGTCCTGTGGCACACTGGAGTGGCACAGATAGTCTCGAAGTGTGCCACAGGATTTTGGAGAGGTCAGTAGGGCAGTTGGGAGATTTGAGCCCCAGCATGGTTTACGTTGTCAGTTACCAAATAATGGATGGTGTGTCTTGGAACGTCAGTGCCTTTCAGTGTGCCGTGAGATAAAAAAATGAAAACCACTGATTTACATGATAGTCTTTGGAAAGTGCTGCACCTCCACTTACTATAGGGTTTCTATATGTCCGGAAAAATAGGGACAATCCTGATTTGGGGGGATTGTGTTTACATACTGGCAAATGGGACAGAGGGTCCTGTCCCGATTTTGTGGAAGAGAATTATGGCAATCCTAACAAAGTAAAATGGTTGCATCCTAGGTGAATGCTCATTTTTTATTTGTGAGTAATAATGGATGAACTTCCTTATCCCATAATCGGTGCAGCTTTATTGATCCAGGGTGCTCTCAAAAAAAGCTGAACACCTTTTTGAGAAGCCCATGAAGAAGCTCTGCAGGACCAAGACCTTTCCCAAACAAATTTCCTCTTGTGGAGGGGTATGGAAGAACCTGAGATATGGAGAACAGGTTGTTGGCCACAGGTGGTGCAGTCTTATGGCACTTTGGTGACATCCCCAGGTCAGCACAAGACGTGTGACGGGGCTTAGGCCTGCCTAACTGGAGCTTAGTGTCTGTAAAGCTTCCATTGTGGCACACTTCTATGCCATGTGTCAGTGATTCTTTGGATTAAAACCTAGCCCAGGGTCATAGCTAGAAGGGGGGGGGGGGAGACAGTAAATTTTGCAGACATTTGAATGTACTGTGCAGACAGCCCCTCTCCAGGAGCTGCACGGGTGACTTGCGGCAATGCCAGTTTGGCCATAAAAGTGGCCGTTCTTGAACTCTGTCATGGGAGCAAAGAGTTCACACTGGTCCTTCCATATTCAATCACAACAATTTTTCAGTGAAAACATTTTTTTCTTCCAGGAAAACTCATGAAGGCATTTTTGGAGTTACGCTACTCCTGGATCTGTCACCTCCGGCCTCTACAGACCTCACCAACCAAGGCAGAAGACTGGCCTTGTAGCCTGACAAGCGGTATTTGATGCTACTAGAATCCCTTTTTGTATTCCAGGCAGTTAGTGAAACCAATCAATGTCTTCTGACCGTAGAGGTTGCCATATTTAGATCATGTACTTGTGATCACGTATGGCCTCCTATGCACTGGTTCATATACATAAGAACATATGAAAAGCCTTCACTGGTTCAGAGCACAGGCCCTTCTAGTTCAGCTTCCTACATCACACAGATGCCTCAGGGAGCACGCAAGACACCTGCATCCAGGTGCATCACCTGCTTCTGCCATTTTGAGATTGTCCACATCAAGGTTGTCCACCCTTCATGGCTTTGATTCTTTCCTCTAGGAATTTGTCCAGTCCCTTCTTAAAGGCATTGAGGCTAGATGCCATCACCACATCTTGTGACAGGGAGTTCCACAGACCAACTACATGCTGGGTAAAAATATTTTTAAACTGTTGTCTTCATGTTTCAAGCCCCCTTTTGCCATTCTCACTCACTCACTCCATCCATCCATCCATCCATCCATCCATCCATCCATCAATCAATCAATCAATCAATCAATCAATCAATGCTCATCCAAAACTGCTAGACCTAGAAGCATGAAATTTGGGGACAGTGTTCTTTCTGTGAATGGTGCGCATGGGGGATGATGCGCACACAGGGATGGTGCACACGGGGGAAATGTGGCGCCTGGAGGAATAATGAGCGTGGGGGAATCGTGCTCACTGGGGACATGTTGCGAATGGGAGGGATGTTGCACTGGGGGCATGGTGCACAGGGGGATGGAGTGCATGGGGGGAATTGTGAGCACAGGAGAGATATTGCATGGGGGATAGTGTACATGAGAGGAATGGTTCACATGGGGGAATAGTGTACATGGGGTGATGTTGCGCATGGGGGATGTTGCATAGGAGTTGGGTTGCATGGGGGGTTATTGGACCACCACTGCATGGGGAAGGGGGTTTTTGCACATGGATGTGTTACATAGCAATGTGTGTTGAAGAGTGGGGTGTTGCATAGAGAGGGTGTTGCACAGGGGGTTATGTTACAAATATTCTTGAAATTTTATTCCTGCAATGTGGGTACATTTCACTAAAATAAAATATATTTTAAACCCAGTCCACTAGGTCCCAGGTAGGCCTCCTTCTGCTTCGCTGCCCTATATGAATACCTGCATGTGAACACATGTATATTCAGGGGGCAAAAACATGGGTTTCAGCCAAAATGTTTCAGTCTTTCAGACTTTATCCCTTCCAAAAATTCATCACATTCAAATAAACAGTTAATCCCTAGGCTTACATATATTCTCCATCTCACAATGTATATACATCCATATCTATTTGTATAGGTTTTGCACCTCTCTCTCTCGCTTTCTCTCTCGTTTTCTCTTTTTGGCTGGGGCCCCTTTTGGAAACAAGACAGCCGCAAAGTTATTAAGCCTCTGCACTCAAGTTTAAAATACCTCTTTAGTCCAACAAAACATACTATTGTTGAACTGGGAAAAGATATCTCTGAAAGTCAAACACCCATGACGGGAATATGAAAAAAAAAAAATAAAAATTGAGTGAGATATTAAGTCATATTTGACCCTTTGAATAAACAAACAGAGACAAGAAAAACTATACACACAGACACACATATTCACGCACACACATTCGGACGCATACGTACAGCTCTGATTAAAAGCACATTGGAACGGAGGGGCTGGGAGGCATCTGCCGCCGAATGTGTCCTTCTTGATTTATAGATTATGTAGCAACATTTAATGCGATCATTTGGAGACAATGGGTCGAAGCCTCGGGTTCCCACAGCACCCCTCCGGCTCCGACCCTCCTCGCCGCCATACGTTCAAAGCTGGAGCAATGGTGTGAAATTGCTTGACGGATTCGACTCTGGGTGACGCTCGCTCGGTGCCTCGGTTGCTTTCCAGGAGTAACTGGCCACAGGAGATGGAACCTGCAATTTCAGTTTACACAGCTGTGTCGGGAACGAAAGTTCATTTTAATTCGCTTCAGGCCTCTTTCTTGCAGGGCAGCTCCATGGTCCCCTCTCTCCCCTCCACTGTGGGGCAGCTTCGCCCTCCCACCATCTTGAACCATATGTTTCTTCGCGCGCACGCACACACATACACATGCACGCCCAAGGGATCCATCATTTGATCTAACAGTAAAACATAAATAACATAATAAAAAATAGCAATAATTTTTATTATTAATATTAGTCCACGGGGATTAATATTAGTCCACGGGGAATTTTTTAAACCCTCTGACAATTTTTGTCACCAAACTCAAATTTCCTTGGAAACCTTTGAATTCTTCTCCCCATCAGTGGGGAGAAATTAGGGGATTTTTGCAAGGAGTATAAAAAGTGTCCCTCTTTCTCCCCTTTCTTGGTCTTTCTAAGCACGGGAAGAAGAAGGGAGGCGTTTGTCACCACTTTGCTCCAACTACTTGTACTTGGAAAAAGAAAGCTCCTTGCTTGCCACTGAGGGGTTTCATGCAAAACCTAATGCTTTGCTCCCCCTCTAGTTATGCCACTGATCAGAGCTGATTACTATGTCGACTGAGAAAAAAGTCTCGTTATAATCAAAGGGGCTTTTCCCAGGTAAGTGTGGATAAGGTTTCAGCCTCACTTATTTGGGATGACACTTATTTGTCAGACACTCCCAGAGCAACAAACAACTCAATTCAAAATTAAAATCCAGTATCAAATGGAACACCATCTACGGCATTAAAGGACAAGTTCAGCAGAGCTAAGAGCAGAGCAAAAGACAAGTTCACCGGAGCTAGTGGAAGGGTGAAAGGATCAGACCAAGCTAGTAGATAAATAAATGTATGGGGCCAAATTGGTCCCACTGGCCCCCTCCCTGTTAAGCCGGCTTCTCGATGCCTACAGGTCATGATTAGATGTGGGTGTGTGTAGATGTGGACAATCTCAAAATGCAAGATGCAGAGGAGGTTCCACGTTCCAAAATGAAGCCAAAATGGAGCTCCACAAGGCATCTGGTGCACAAAATGGAGCTCCACAATGTGCTCCACAAGGCATCTGGTGGGCTGCTGTGGGATACAGGAAGCTGGACCAGACGGGCTTTGGCCTGATCCAGTGCAGGTTCTTCTGATGTTCTTATATTCCTATGCCAAACTAAGTTAGGCCCTTAGCTGTGCCTCTACTCCATTGTGGGAGCATTTGGATGTTTGAATTGCATAGCTAGAAGGGCTGCATTGCACTAAGAGGCATTGCTGTAGGTTGGAATGGCATGGAGGGGCCACTTGCACACAGTGTTGAGGCATCACAAAAATCTTAGTGTTTTGCACCCCCTCTACTTATGCTACTGCTTTGGATGATTCTGAGTGAAGTTTACTCAAGGTGATCAGATTTCACATCCAGACTGGTAGTGGACACTCATCCACATTTTCACACTGAGTTTTTCCCAGTCGGCATACTTTGTTTATGCTGTTCTAGAGACATCTGAGTTTCCCCCTTGGGAAGGGAGCATCGCTCAGTGGTGCATCACATGTGCTCTACATGAAAAAGTCCCCAGGTTCAGCCTTTGGCATCTCTAGAGTTTGGTGATGAGTAAAATCCTCTGCTTGTGACTTGGAGCAGCTGCTGCTACTCAGAGTAGGCAACACTGTGCAAAATGGTCTGACTCAACAATTCAGACATTGTGCTTCTTCCCTTTTGGGAAATCCATGATTCTCGGAAATTAGTTTGGATTTTCCTGGGATATCCTTTAGGATGCATCCGTTTTGGTGCTTGCCTTTTTCAACACACATCCACACACCTCTTGTCTCCAAATTTCACAAGACACAAGTCTTGGAGGATGAATGAGAGTTAATAGTAATAATAATAAACTAATGAGAGTTAATAACTTGATGAAAGCTGTTGGCTTATGTGTCATCTGCTAATTTAAAGGCTTTTTTCCTCCCAGAAAATTTACTAAGAAGAGCAGTGGAGTTTTCTGTCCAAATCTGACAAGCTCTAGGATAGATTTATAGCACCGGAATTTTCTTATAGGAATTGGAATCGGTTTGTGCCATGAAACAGAAGCTGGGATGCAACTTGTATGGGATATCTGTATGGGAAATAAAGATATCTGTATGGGAAATAAAAGTGGTCCACAAGATTTGGTGCCTTCTCAATTGTATTTGATTACCGTATATTGATTTCTAGGCACTGATCTTCCTCCTTTAGACTTACCCAAGTGGCCCCAGGGATCAATCATTTGATCTAACAGTAAAAAGTACATAACATAATAAAAATAGCAATAATTATACCAAGTTTTTAAAAAACAGGCCAGAAAGCAGAACATGAACAGCAGCAAAAACAAAAGTGATTCCCATGGGTGGGGGAAATTAACACATAAAAACAACACATAAAGGCTTCTGAGGCTGCAATCCTGACTTTAGGCCAGGTAAATGGCCCAGCTAAGCTGGCCTAAGTGGGCCATATCCTGTGCTGACAAGTTAGGCCAAATCCACAGGGCTGAAGGCCTCTGGCTGGTCTGAGTGTTGCTGAAGTGGCAGCAGCACAAATGCAGCCTGCTCACTGGGCTGGTGTAGTTGTGCGTATCCTGAGATGGGCTGGGATTGCAGATCTAGGGGTTGCAACCGAGAAGGCCCTGCCGCAACAGACTATATATTTGTACGACAGACCCATGGAACCTGGAAAGGTTTTGCAGTGATGTGCTCCAAACTTCCACGGCATCATTGCAGACTTTTTGTGGCATATCAATGCGCCCATATGGCACACTAATTAAAAACTGCTGCTTTGGATATGATGTTCTAGAAGTGAGTTTGAAGGCTGGTTAGGAGAAAGTGTGGCTAAAAGACTTGATGCATAGTCCTAAAAGAGCAGGAACCCCATGAAACTGAAGACGGAGAGAGCTGAAGACAGGAGAAACCTACAACAGATAGAAACCTAAAACCCACAACAGAGTCAGGTGCAGGGTGACCAGATGCCCAAACCTCAAAAAGAGGACAAGGTTGTGGATTCCTCTCAGCCTGGCCTTTCTAGCAGACAATGGCATGTTTGCCTACTCATGAGTAAAGCCATAATATTGGGCGTCTTCACTTTCCCATATGGGATCAATGCATATCTGTTATTTTTAGTTTTGGGGCCATAACGTTTGATAGGAAGGAGATATTTCAAAACTGTTTTTTGCATAGGGTTCTGCTCTTCAATATGAATCTCTCAACATATGACACTATTGCAAAGTTCCAAAATGAAGCCAAAATGGAGGACAATGAAGCCCTTTTGGAGGACAACCAGGGAGAAGGCTAAAAAAGAGGACAAATCTGGAAATTTCTGGTCATATGGTCACCCTGGTCAGGTGGGGCAAAGCTGAACAGCCAGCATAGAGATCAGAGGAGCTGCCAATATTATTGTCTTTATTTGGGTCCGAAGCACATATAGAGGAAAATTTTTACAGCGAACATTAAAGGGAACTTAATTAAATGTCATATGCCCAATACTGGGCTACCTCGACAGCATCTTCTGTTGCCAACATAAGATCTTCCTCTGTGTACATAGAATGGCACCACCTGCACTGACGCTTCTTGGGGGTGGTTTGTTCTTCTCCACATTCGTACAGCCCATCTTTCATGGTGTATCCCCATTTCTTCAGGTTGTCCTTAGATATTCCTACCTCCTATGTCAATATTCATATCGCCATAGCCATCTTGAGTCCATCTGGGAGAAAGGCAGGATAGAAATAAAGTTTTTATTATTATTATTATTATTATTATTATTATTATTATTATTATTATTATTATTATTATTATTATTATTATAGGAAGGGTGGAGGAAAAGGAGCCAGTAACAGAGTTGCTCTATCTAGATGTGACTCCAACAGGGTGTAGCCAGTGGTGCCCACATCAACACTGGGACTCTCATAGGGCAATGAGGCCTAGAACTGTGGCATAAATGGGGCATTTGGGTAGATTTAAATAATTCAGCCCATTTGGGGGCCACAATCATCTATGTCTATGGGCACAATCCAGAGTAACTATGGGAGCACATAACAGACATTACGTGCACCCATAGTTACTGCACCACCTAGTGAAAACATATGGGAAATTCATATTGCAGTCCAGAGTAACTTGTTCTTACTCCGGAGCAAGGACTTCCCACAGTTACTCTGGATTTCACCCTATGAAACAATATGGGAACTCACAGCTGTTTCCCGTTTCCCATCACAGGGGTGTGTGATGACTGCAGCTGTGTACATGATGAGCCGGTTGTGGCTCCTCAGTGGTGCAACCCTCATCAGGGCCCAGAGTAGGGAGCTGCTCCTTGATCCTTCTCCATGTTTCATCACCACCGGCTTGTGGCAGATAAATCCTGTCTGTTCCAACCACATTTCATAGGGTTTGCCCTAGTGGCGGGAAAGCACTTGCCAGTTGGCAGGATTGCCCCATGAGGTAGCAAAGAGTTGTGTTCATTGTCAGACTGGACGGCATTAGTCACAATCATGCGCAACTTCTTGTCATCGAGTCTGCAAGATAATGGTGATGACAGCTGCTTCCTTTGGGACACAGCTTTGGCCTGATCCAGTGGAGCTTCTCTTATGGGGCCAATTACCAGATGTTGCACTGCGTTCCTGCTACCATATAATCCAAGAAGCATGACACGTTGAGATATCTTAACCCATCCAGTGACAAATTATCCTTTTTACTCAAATATAGCACTTGCCTCTTTAGTCAAATTTAGTCAAAATAGAGGGGCACATTAGATTCAGTGGTGCATTAGATTCAAATAAATACATTACATTAGCATCCTTCGGTCTGGAAAGACTCTGGTATCGTGCTCCGATTGGAGGTCCTGAAACAGCATTTGGTCTGGCTAAAAAGGCCAACTGGAGAGTGTCCATCCCTTCCACACTGAGGACAAATAAACTCTGTCCCCTGCCCAGGCTCCAGGTTTCGCTGCTTCCGGGTCTGTCTCTTTGCTTCAGCCTGCCAAACAAGTGTCTCTTCCAGTTGGAGAAGGCCATGCTGGGTCTTTTGCCTCCACACTGAATGGTCAGAGGTCAAGCTGTCCCTGCTGTTGATGTCCCTTCCCAAGGCCTTTAGATCCCTCTTGCAGATGTCCTTGTATTGCAGCTGTGGTTTCCCTCTAGGGCACTTTCCCTGCACTAACTCTCCATATAGGAGATCTTTTGGAATCCAACCATCAGCCATTCTCACGACATGCCCAAGCCAGCGTAGACGCCGCTGTTTCAGAAGTGTGAACATGCTAGAGATTCCAGCATGTTCCAAGACTGTGTCAATGGGTGAGACTTTGTCAATGGGTACTGTGGGTGGCGCAAGCGGTAAAGATGCTGTGCCTGTTAACCAGCAGGCCAGGGTTTGATTCCCGGGTCGGCCCCACAAGACAGGGTGAGCTCCTGTCCTTAGCCCAGCTCTGTGATGCCAGCTGGATCCAATCGTATTGGCTCTGCCTTTCCATTGGACTATTTCAGTGGCGTGGAGAGGGGGGGATTTGCTGCTTGGGTAACAGCCTATCCTCCATAACAATCCAACCCAGGCTTTCGTGCTTCGCATGCAGCATATGCAGCGCCTAGCACGATACCATAGTCTTCCAAGACTGACGGAGGCCTGCTTTTTTAAAAAAAATACAGTATTTTGATTATAAATATTGAGGAGTATTAAGTTTAACAATTTACTACACTGTAATAAAAAAGTAACATAGAAATCAATGTTGTATGGCTTTTATTACCTAGTACAGTTAGGTAAAAATCATAACATAAACCCATTGTCATATTATTGTTGTTATGTAAGTTTGAGCGCAATCCTATGTCTACTCAGAAATAACCTCCGTTGTGTTCAGTGGGTCTTACTCCCAGGAAATTGCGCTTGCTTGCTTGCTGCTTGCTTGCGTGCTTATTTATTTATTTATTTATTTATTTATTTATTTATTTATTTATTTATTTATTTATATCCTGACTTTCCTCCCTAACAACATGGAAACAATAAACATCACTAAAATTAGGTAACAATAAATACAGATTAAAACACAAATATAGATACTGCTTAGGATTGTAGTATCATTGCTATATGCCGCTGCACAGTACAATCACCAGTAAACATTTTTTCATCTCAAGATTCTTAAAATTGAGGTGCGCATTAGATTCAATGGCGCATTAGATTCAAGTATATACAGCATATCTGCACCTGGAGGTTGCGCACTGGCTAATCACCACTGACACATCTTTCCTCTGATCCCTTTTCAAAGCCAGTGCTTCTTAATAGTTTGGAAAGAACAAAACCCAGAGCTAATATGGTTACCTTACTTTTGTGCCTTGCCCTAAAATTCAGCCACATGTGCGCGCGCACACCCATATATATAACTTCCCATGGGTATAATTAACCTCCATCCTGACAGTATTATATGTTTTGCACACCTATGGGAAGTTCCTCGCATGGCATAAGTTCCACTGCACAGTATCGTGTGTCAGACATGTTGACAGCTGAAGCCAGGGCAGAGCTCCTGAACAGCTGAGCCATGTGTGATGACCCACTGAACGCTCAGCACATGGGCATCCTGAGATAAGGTTCCCTGCAGCTGAAGATTCTCTGCGGTCCACCGAAGCAACTAATAACCTAAGTGATGGCATATGTGACAGGTCCCTGATGATTGACCGATCATCCCTGGAAGACACTTCCCACTGGAATGCTCATTAGAAGGTCACCTTAATCATGGAATTGGTATCTGGAGTCTGGACAATGATATCCCTCTGAGATGCTTGCACTCATTGTGGGAATGGATGTTGTATGTTGCAAGGTGAAGGACACTGATGGTGCAATCCTAAGCATAGCTACTCAAAAGTAGTCCCATTATGTTCTATGGGTCTTACTCTCAGGAAAGTGTGTAAAGGATTGCAGCCTATGTCTTGGTTCCAGGTTAGAATGTGGTTAATTTATGGCCCAATCCCATTCCATTTTCTGCCAGGGGAATGCACATTCCAGCAGTGGAAGTAAGAGGAGTGATGTTCCACCAGAATGGGCAATGGCTGAGAATCACGCATGCAATGGGGAGGACACAACCCACCATTGCTGGTGAGTAGGAGTTGGAGGGAATTGGTTTATAGCAATGAGGAGATGACGGCAGAGGAACGAGAGGCCATGGAGGAGGAGGATGGGAAGGAGGAGGAGGAGATGGAAGAGGAAGAGATAGATTAGGTGGCAGTAACACATGCAGATCTTAGATCCTCTTTTGCAAATCTCACTTCAGTAGAGTTAGGAACTTGACGGAGGTAATGGATTAAGTGAAATCTGAAGTACATGGCTAGCTGAATTCCTCATCCAGCGTCATCTTCTGTATGCCCACGGAAGATATAAACCACTTTTTGGCCATTGGTTTAAATGGATTCAAAAAAGAATTCAACAAGTTCATCAAGAAAGCATTTCCCAACAAATATTAATCATGATTTGTAAGTGGGACAAACAAGTTCCATGGCCAGAAAATGGAGACACACTGAGAAGGGCTAGTGTTCACAGGCATCACAGAAGTATTTTGGCTGGCCAATGTTGCAATAATAATAATAATAATAATAATAATAATAATAATAATAATAATAATAATGTGACAGCAGAATTGAGGAGAAACAACTGGAAAAGATCCCCCACTACCAAGAC